>OY776116.1:69712006-71059506 GCA_963675035.1 Allygus modestus | reverse complement strand
CAGCCGCCATGACGTTATTCTTATGGAGAATAATTAAAATGTCATAAATCATTTATTTATGAATGTACATTGATGAAACTTGGTATATGGCTTTATGTGGTATTAAGATAAATAATGCATAATATATATGCATTGGAAATTCGCTGAGTACGCAGGTTTGCTGCTACGGGGGTATAATGAAAATAACGTCTGAAGAATGACTGCTATTGAGTTATCAACAATTGAACGCAATATTACTTCCAGAGAGATTGATCTTTACTTAATTGGACCGTTATTTGTCGAGTCTTTTTATTTTTATTTACTTGTTTGTTTTATATCAATCATTCTCTCGATTCCATTTAGATATTTTGCCTTATAATAAATATAGCCTATATTAGAGCAACAATGTTTTCAATATGTAACTAAACACAATGTATTTACTTCTGTTATATTGTGTATAATGTTTTATAACATTGTTGCGTAACATTTTGAAAACCGCCAATGTTTTGAGCCAAGAAAATTTCAAACCAGAACAGCCTCTTTTTAATTTAAACGACAGTGGCATTTTTGTTAAGAGTGCTTTTTGGACAAACGCACCGGAGTCTTCATCACCGGAAGTTGCTAGACGCCATCTGGGAGTTTTGTTCCATAAGGCCAATGTTAACTTTGTGCCTCCATTACTCCTCACCTGATCGTCTCAAACAATTAATTTTGGTGTTAAATTAAAGGGTTCGTCGTCCTCTAGGGAAATGCAATGTCGAATTCCTTAATTTGGGTACCATAGTTTCATAATAAATAGTTTAATTTTGAACTGAAACACTGTACATGTTCTCATCAATTTGTAACAAAATCCAAATTCGACTATTGCATTTCCCTAGAGGACGACGAACCCTTTAATTTTACACCAAAATTAATTGTTTGTGACGATCAGGCGAGGAGTAACGGAGGCCCAAAGTTAACATTGTCCTCATGGAACAAAACATTAAGATGGCGTCCGGCAACTTCCGGTGATGAAGACTCTTAAGGGAAAATGGTCCAATATCCTCAACTTTTAGTGGACACCCCGGGATTTGAACCCGTGCCACCTTGAACCGAAGTCCAAGATGTTAAACGTTAGGCTAGCGAGACGCCTTATATGTTATAGCTAAAGCAAGACGTCTTGTTAACTAAAGTTACAGTTGTACGCTGATTATACAAATAAATTTATAATATTCATAATTTATTAATTTTCATCAAATTTTACATCATAAATCTGTTGTTCTCTAATCCCTACTAATTGAATGATCGACTCAGCCCAGTCAGATTAGTAGGGGTCCTAACCCCTTTAAAAACAAAAACCTATCGGATCAGACAAACAAACTATCGACCACAAATACCCCCATTCATTCGTTTAACGACACTATTATTCATACTTAACCAGCGATAGTGGCCGGCCGCCTATGGGTGCGTGGGTTTATCACTGATTGGCTGCGATTGACTGGTCTATCGCCCCTAGACACGTGTTAGGGTCGAGGTCAAAGTCAAGGGCAAGGTCAAGCCCTGATACGCCGCTCCCACCTCAGTGGCATGCGGTCCTGCCGCGCCCGCCCACTCGCGATAAGGAACTGAACACATCGTAGGTGTCCTGGCGATCAAACAATAATTATACATGTTAAAAATCAAAACTGAAAATGAACACGAATGAATAGAAATAATACCGGAAGAATATAAATGTAGGTGGTTCAAGGGGTATTTTCATTAAAGGGGGGGGGGGGTAAGGTATGTTGAGGATTAACTGTAATGTGAATTAGATAACTGCTGCACTCAGCCGAAAAAAAAGTCACACTGATCACTAATAAAGACATTAAGGATTCAAATTACGGAAAAACTTGCAAGGTTTGGGATAACACATTAATAAAGTCATTCACTTTTTAAGGTATTACAACTAAGTTATTCACTCAGATCTCTTAGTTGGCCTAAACCAAAGATAAGTAGTTCAGAAAAATCAACAATCGAAAAAGTCCATGAAAAACTAAACTGTTTAGTAACCAGGTTATAAAGAGGTTTTTGAGTACACAAATTGAACTCATTTTTTTACTTTGACTTTTATGTAGCAAATAAAAATATGCATACGGTATTAACGTCTTCACAATATATCAAGAGCGCAGCCGCGGCACAGGTGAAATACCAAACTGGCACGCGTTGTTGGGCCAATCTGATGGTGCCAAACCGCCACGATCATAGGGAGAATAGGAAGTGCTCATAAGTTTCCAAAACGCACGGCCGCGTGGCCAGGTAGCCGCCACAGCTTCGGGAGCTCAGGATTCCCTGGTCGTCCCTCGGGAATAAGACTTCATATTCATTAACGGTCCTTTATCGTCCGAGAAATATAAATTAATCACAGTGCACAGTAAATAATTGTCCCGTTATTTTTTTTATCACAACACATAACAGCCTACATATTTGTGTGAAACGATGGTACCGTATGTCTAAACATCCATTAAGTACTAACGGTATTTTATTTGTATGAAATACTTAGAGCAAGCGGACTGTAAAAATATGAAAACGAGTTCGCACGCAGCATGCTGACGTGAGGGAAGTGAATTTCCACAAAAAACTTTTAAAACTCAAAATATGTGTAAAAACATACATGTATTCCAATTTTTATTGAAATCTGAAAACATTGGTTTTTTGGCTGTTCTGATGCTCCTGGTTTCATTTACAGTACCTGCAAAGCTGGGAATACAATTTTGCGCATTATAATGTTAGGAGAAGGTCCAGGCAGACTTGAAAGTAAGCGTGAGTTGCTGGGGATGATAAAAGTACTCTAAGAAAGGAATAACAGGCTTTTCTAGTGTAAACTCCCATAAGACAACGTACTGTGTTTAGTCGAAACACATTTTCTTTAATAACTCGGTAAATATTTATGCTAGAATGATGAAAGAGGGCTTAAAACTTTCGCCTCACTAATTCCCCATCTTTTACAAGCATAATTTTACATCCGGGGCTTTTCTGACCCTTTTTGGGCGCAAAACTCGAAATTTGAAAAAGATTAATCCCTAAAAAAAGGGTTTAGAGTTTTCCAATTGTTTTGCCCAAAGAACTTGTCCAACTGATTACAGAAAGGAACGTTTTTGATTTAGTTAAAGCAAAAAGTGAAGTTAAATAAAACATGTAAACAATAACATTACAAAACAGTAATCAGCTGATTTGAACTGGAAATATGCATATGGTAGCACTAAAGACAGGTGGTAAGGAAATTATAATAAAGAGTCCGTACCAAACAGTTAGTTAATATCTGTAAAATAAATATATTGGTTTCGCAATGCATAAATGAAGTGACAATGACGCTGAATAACACCAAGATTTAGCTGCTGAAGGCATTTTGAAACAAAATTAAGACAACAAACTTTGGATGTTGCGAGTTTAATCTTTGTAATATTTTTTGTTAAGATCGTGGCAGTTGGAAACTTCATATAATCCTAACCGCGCTTGACAGTTTGGTAACGCCCGCAGACACCGGCCGGCGCGGCATGACTGATTGTGGACTGGAACTGTCAAGCAGATCCGTGCCGCAAAGACAGACACAGGCACAGGATTGGACACGGGCTTCTTGTGATTGCAGGTCATTCGAGAAACAAATCCCAATAGCTTAAACATCCGAGTTCACACAGTAAAGATCAGTGATAAAATAAAGTCGTAATTGTTGTAACGCATGCGCACGCCCGGCCATGGAGCTTTTACAATTAACCTCAAATAAATTCAAACGTGACATCACATTTGGGATGTCTTCTAAGTTTCTCGTATTAAATTTGATTTCAATATGATCGAGATGTAAATGTAATAGTCACAGCCGCGAAAATGGTTGTCTATGATAAGAAAGGAAAACATGTATGAGATGACAAAATATTTAAACTTATTACACTACTCAATACTTTTACGATTACTTGTCTGCGTATTTATCGAATATTATTATTGTCGGCTTTATGACACTGTAATTTACTTTCGTAACGGTGGTAGACAAGAAGTTAAATAACACCAATCTTACTCTCAAAGTTGTCAACAACTAAATATACTGAATCTACTCGTTTCTCAAGATGCACAACTAACTGTGTGAAGTGTTATTTTAAACCATCCAAGATTACGTGTCCCTAAATATTAAAACACTCGAACCACAACGAGCGCGAACATGCAGAGCGCTAAGGAGAGGAAGTGACGCGATTAGCCACTGCACTGTATACACACGTTACACCATTACACGCTCGCACAGTGTAAACACAATGTAAACGCGCACTACACCGTACACCGTACAGAGTACCGGTCCGGCACACGTTGATAAAAACACTAAACCCGAGACAACAACTCGCATATCGCTCGCGTGGCCCGCACCGTTGGGAGGGGAGGGGAGATCCGTGGGGGAGGGGAGTCACGCTTGTAGCGAGGGGAGTGAACAATTAGAAGCGTGTCAATAGATGAGAGCGAAGCGAGCGAAGGAGGGACAGAGAGGGATGAACGACTTCACTCCGCCTAATTAAAGAGAACAGAGGTGGCGTTGTTGTATTGAGTGAGTAACGTGGACGGGCCATTGTTGAACTGTACTATATTGTTGCGTTTGCCGCGGATTTCACTCATTAGTCCGGACAAAAAGATAAATAATGCATATTGTATTTAATCACGAAAATAATGCTGTAGTTGCCACTATGTCGTCAATAGGCTTATTCTATAATTATGTTTTCTGACAAATTTACAGTTAAAACTTGTTTAAAATATATCATAATAATTCATAATTCTGAGCATGATTGATTGTTGTTGCGATAACCATTACAAATAAAATAAAGTGTCAGTGTTTACAAACAAAATCTCTACTACTCGGTATGCATTAGTTGAATTGGCAATAGTTCGCAAATTTCGTCTGATATTCAGTTAGCGATCAACATAGATCAAAATCATGTTACACGCCACATTAATTGTTAATATGATTTCAGATTTCAGAAGTAATAATTAACCATCAGCATTTCAAAGTAAATAGTATAATTTGTTTGAGTTGTAAGATAAAGTTTAAATGCTATATTTAAGATTCGATGTAGGTTTAGATTCAATATGCAATGATGAGTCTTGCGGATATCTCTCTATAAATAAATTTAATTTGAAATGAATTTGGAGTTAATCATTCACAGTTTTCATTACCGACAAATTGCTATGTAAATAATAGACCTACTATTTATTTGGGTATGATTACACGAACAGAAAACCACTTTATACTATTTTTAAAATCTGGTTTTATCACACCACAAACAAATTTAAATGGCTCAACAACATTGTTGCTTGTTTCTTCTTGTATTCCTACAACAAAGAGTTGGCCAGTTCGGTCACGGTTGCGGTCATTCCACATGTACGGCCGGCCGCGACATGGCGGCACTATCAACAACAACATCTCCATCGCTCTCACAGGTCCTGTTAGCGACCTCAGGGTTATCAGGATGTCATCTGTCTTTGACGTTTAGTGACTCCGACACCAAGCAGGCTCTGACACGTGTCGGCAACTGGGCAACCCATCCGAGCTCTATGAGAGAATTAACCGAAATTTGACGTGAATTAAACCTTGACGGATCCACTATTTCTTTTAGATCATTCAAAACTATTGGAAACCCCAGTTTTAAATTTATATATGCAGTCAGTCGAACAAGTAATGAGCCGCGTCCTAGTACAATACTACGATCTTTCGGAACTCGTAGGGTCACAAGAATATGCAAGAATGGGGTCTGTTTTTGGCCCCATTTAAAACATACACACGATTAACAGGTCGCCTCATAAAAAATTTCTATGGTGTATTTCTGACTCGGTCCATGAAAAATAAAATATTCGTATATCAGTAACCAGTCACAAAACTGTATAACCGTAAAGAACCTCCTAAATGTCGCGTTAAATTATATTGAACAATAGAATCTGCATTAAGATTATGAACAAAGGACAAATTTCGTATGTTTAGCTGATGAATCTTAATATCTTTATATTTGCATATGAAGTAAACCATTAGCCTTACAAACCACATGAAAGGACGTCAATTCAAAAGACAATTTTCAGAGAGCATGACGACAAACTCAGCTGCAAAGACTCTTCAATAGGTCTACCTACTTCAGTACACACAGACGCGTCATGTTTGTCTCGCACCAACTGTAGGTTTGTATGGGTGGCCACTCTGTACATGGAGGATACAGACGGAGCAAACTAAGATGAAGAGTGGTAGGGGGAGCAATGTATGCCTTCCACTCTTGGACCGATCGCTTCTAGAGTAGAAGTGTCTGAAGCAAAGTAAAAGTGGCAACTGTGCTGAATGATGAATTTGATTGGATACCTAGAGTCCAAGTGTGAGTGTGGGCAGATCCTGACTCCACTTCCCACGCTTCATCTCACTTGGCACTACCTGTAGGGAGAACTATTTGATTTACTTTACCTCACCCGATTCAACCCAGATGGCACCGCCTGTACTCGGTTATCATATTTAACCGCAATGCCGGTTCGATTCATTCACAGCTGTGTAACAATGCGGGGCTTAAGGCACGTGTACCTGTCGCTACCTCGGCACGTGCCTTCCCACCCCTACCTCCGAACCTGTGCTCACGTGATCACGCGATCCCTCCCCCCTTCCCCCACCCTTCATATCTCACGCACAACAGCGTCCGTCGGCTCGTAAACAGTAATGAACTATAATTTAGACATTCTGATAAAGTTGAAAAGTGTCGCTTGATATTCAAATTGACGAAGGGGGAGGGTCGGAAAAGTCGGTGAAAATAAAGTGAGTTATTTTTATGCGTTTGACCACGCTAGGCTGAGTGAAATGTATAAACACGAGAAAAAAGGTTAAAATAGACTCTGGTAGGTTTGTAAGCAGTTGAATAGCGGAATCTGTACACAGATTCCGATCTATTTCAAATTACAGTCAAAGTTGGGTACAATTAGGTTCCAACTTACTTTGAATGGAAATTAAATTCATAACACAAAATTAAATTTGTGCATATACTTTTCTGAATATGAAAACTTTTGATGATTATGCCAGTTTGCCATTCCGATAGTTGTGAATACAAAATACCCCCGTCGCAGCAAACCTGCGTACTCAGCGAATTTACAATGAATGTATATGTTTCTCACTACCACATAAAGGCACTTACCAAGTTTTATAAAAATAAATTAATAAATAAGTGATCTATAGCATTTTATTTATTCTCCATAAGAATAACATAGGACTGAGTATGCAGGTTTGCTGCAACAAGGAACACAAAATATGTGTTTTTATGCAATTATCAATTTAACTCAACCAGGTGAAGCTACATACTAAGTTTTATTAATTTATGTTAATAATTAAGGGAGATATAAAACTTTACTTATTCTCCATAAGAATAACATTAGGGCTGAGTATGCAGGTTAGCTGCTACGGGGACAACCAACAAACATTTGTTTTTTGTTCAAATATCAATATACCAGTACAACATGAAGCCACATACCAAGTTCCATCAATATACATTCATAAATAATCGAGATATCAAATTTTATTTATTCTCCATAAGGATAACATTGGACAACGTACTGTGTTTAGTACTTTGAATATCTCTGCAACGGTTGGACGTAGAATCACAATTTAAACACCAAAATGATTGTTTTGTGGAGCTGAAGTGATTGGTAAAAGCAAATGTGAAGTTTAAAGTAAAATTAACTGAGGAAAAGCCAAACACCTTTATCCCATAAGATTAACATGGGAGATTTTATGAGCATGTTTTTTTTGGATTTTTTCCGCAACCACTTAATCTAGGTTAATAATTCAAAATACCATATTATTTGTTTTTTTAAGCTCTATAACATGGTCAAAACCAAAATTAAGTGTTTCAAAAATTTTAGGGTGAAAAATGCAAAAACTGATTTTTGGAAAATTTAAAACCCCCATAAAATAAACCCCCCTTCCCATAGTCCGATTTTTCTGGTTTTCGAACTTAAAGTCATAAATGTCACTTTACACATTTGAGCCAAATTTCATCAAAATCGGACGTTTTTTACTCAAGTTATCGCATTCACGGACACACATATATATATATATATATATATATATAGATATATATATATACATATATATAAATTTGAACGAATAGTGTTTTAGTCATCTTGGGAGCTTGAAAAAAAAATTTGTCACGGTTTCGGGCTTAAGTCTTACCATGAGACCTACGGTAATAGCTTCTTCCCTACAGGGGAAATTCGCTAAAACGTTCAATTAAAATTAAGATTGTACGAGTTTTTTCCACTTCAATCCAGATTGTTTCCACTATTTGTAATAAGAGAACTTAAGGGGCTCAAAATCTAATCTGGAACAATTTAAATTAATAAAATAACAACGTACATATATATATTATTAACGGCCACATTTCCGCATTTCTACAACTAAACTCTATAATTATTGGAATGTACAAGGTTTTCGCATATCACTAGCTATAACGTGGGAAACCTTTTTAACCGCTGTATTTCCGCTGATATTTCACAACGATACAAACCTAGATTGTGCTAATGATTCGACAAGTGCAAGGGATGGACGTGGATTGATTCAAATTCTCACAAAATCTGGGCAACAGTAATCTGGGCTGACTCTCACATTAGCTAAACAATCAGGTGCAATTCCATCCGGGAACGAATAACCCCAGTCATCATCATTAGGGTCGGGAACTAGTCTGACACTATCCCGCTTTGGTTATTACGTTTCGAGCCCAACAACCCGATGTGCTTTGGTGGTGTGCTTTTGGCGATGTCTTGGCAGAGCTACGTTTCATTTGACCCATTTTAATTGATAGTTTATTGGAATAATGCAACGATTTGTTATATAATCACTTACATTTTTCGATAGACATGGATAGAGTTCAGCTTATTTTACGGTTTTGTAACTAAAATCCAATCTTAAACAATTGTTATCAATTTAGACTACAATGCCAACTCTCTAAATTACAATACGTAACACGTTACAGTTAAAATATACATGGCTAGTTCAAATAAACTAAAAAGGAATGATGATCTTGGTTGGAAGGTTGCAGGTGATTAACGAGAATACCTATCTTAATTTGAAACACAATTTAATAACTAAGCATCACACCCCGCGTCTGAAGGGCCCGTGTCCATGTATTACTTAGTCTACTGCCCCAATTTTAATAATCGCCCATAACATTCCTGGCAGGAAATGCGTAGACAGTCCGATGTCAGTGTGTCTTGTCAGAGGAGGTTCTCGTATTGCGACAATGTCGGGGTGTCGTGTCGTATTGTCGCTTACCCCCGCAAAACGCCGGCAGTTCCGGCCAGTTCCGGTGCCTTCCCACATCCGTAGGGACTCGAACTGTTTGACTACACCGACTTGTCGTAAAATTACTTACGGACGAAAAGTCGCTTGAAAATAAGTTTCTAGTGTACTATTAGTATGCGTATGAACAGTTTTATTGTATGTAACAAATTAGGTGGCAAAAGATTCAATCTAACTCAGTTAGTTAACCAAATTGACAAATACATCAAATCGACACATTTGTCAAGTCACTACTAATATACAAGGATGATGGACGACGATAAGTTATCAGTCAAACCTCATTTTTTAACGTATCCCATCAAACGTGTGTTTAAATAATTAAATGAATGCAATTGGTATTGAGTATCTTTAACAGATTTTTTTAAGTAACATTAAGTAACATGTTCTCCTGTAGAGAACATTTAGCAAAACAACTTTGCTGCTTGAAAGTTTCAATAGACTTTTTTATGATTTAGTTAAGTGATTAAGTGAAGCATATACAACCAGATTTATAGTTAAAATAGTCACTAAAGACTTTGGGAAAGATGACAGCCAACTGTTCATGGATATCTTTCCCACATCTCTGGGCACTGAGCGTTGTTGGGTCTTTCCAAAATGTGGTTTTATGTTCTTTTATTATATAAAGTTTATTGAAAACCTTCAGCAGTTCCTTGAGGCAATTTTGACCATAACTATAAACAGTTAGAATTCAGAATAAATATTGCAACTTAAATTTGAGGGTTTTAGGTTTGTAATAGTTACCAAACGTATATTACAGTACTAAAGCAAACTCAAAAGAGGACGAGTTTTTTTGTTCACGATTCCTTAACTCATGAGTCCTTAATGAGCTCACTGAACGACCAGTTGATTTTAACAGACTACGTTTGATATTTGGTATAAGAAAAGCTAACGGCTAAGATCTGTGCGTGTGAGTCACTGTTACATTTCTAGCTTTTGTTACTACAGATGTGAAAATCCGCCCTCTATTTCACATTATAATCGTGCAATAGCAGCTGTTATAAATTCCAAAATTAAAAATGATAGGACCGATTTGGACAGGCTAATAGATTAAATAATAAATGTTTATTCAAGCAGAGATCTTTGCCGTTAGCTATACGTTATAGACATCAATACGTATTTAGTTGCAAAATCAAAGTTAGTGAACTTAAAACACCAGTAGGTTAAATATGTTGTAATACTTGTGATTAATTACACCCGGGTTCAATGCAAAGCCGTAACGTAACGCAGTATTGTGTCTGGTGCTAAACTAACAGCTGGCGGCTCGATTAAAACAATACTGACCCATTAACTGCTCATGTCCGACTGCGATGGCGAGATTATACCGTGCGGCAGCGTGGGCGCATGCGTGCCGAGGCCAGCTGTAGTGCAGGTGTACAACTATAGGCCGATTTGATTTGATTTAAACTATACATTTTTGACTACAGTCAATAGTGTTCAATAAACTATCGTAGTACCTCATTTTAAATTAAAACCTAAAACTATGTTTTCGAGGAATACATATGTGGTATTTTCATACTAGGTACGCTAATGAAGCTAAAAAATAATAAGGTAAGAAACTAATGTGTATCATCTAGAAAATGTGATCCCGCCTGGTTTTTACAGCTTAATTTTATTTCTGGTTAGCATCCAGTTTTGCCTGGATTGTTGCAATTTTTTATGATATTCGTTGCATTATGACCCCGTAACGTAAAGAACCGTAACGTCATGAACTTGTGTATCTCTATAACCACTGATAGGAAATACAGTCAAATATGTATATGACTATAATTTTAGTATAAGTGCCCATTCCAAGGAAAAGGAATAATTATATCTTCCCAGCGCCCCCACTAATTTCTAAAACATATTAACGTATAAATAAGATACAAACAAACATACTATCAAACAAATAATACATATTAAAACATATTATTTGTATTGTAAATAAATTAGAATTACTTACATATTCATGGATTTAAAATTACCTGAAACAAAACAAAAAACAACTATTAGTACTTAAAACAACAGAGTTATTTAAACACGAACAGTGCAATAAAGTAAAAACAAATATTCAATATTTAAACTTAATTGATACGTGTTTGTTGTAGCGACCATAAATTTAAAAAAATAAATAAAATCCAGTATCTGAGTACAACGTAAAAATTGTAATACGTTAAACATACAGAACGAATTTACAATGAGACCAAACCAGTAAAATGTTTAATTAAACACTTCATTGTTTCAACAAATGGAACTCTGATGAACAAACGGTAGAGAAAGGCACTACTTTAGTTATCGAGTCGTAATAAAATTGTTTATGTAATCGATTAAAACAATAGCGGGCCGTTTACTGGCTGTGTAGCCGTTAATTGTTAATCAGTTAGGCTGCCCCCTCTCTCCCCCTGTTTCTATATCCTCTCTCTCTCTTATTAGTGAATTTCCTATGGAAATTGAACTATTAGCATAACCCGCACGGTGAAACTTAAGCCCGGGACCATCATAGAAGTTCCTACCGTTACCCCTGAACATGTTTTATGGGGTCGTTCAAAATGATATGGGAATTAGTGAGGCGAAGGTTTTAAGCCATCTCTCGTCATTCTAGCATAAACATTTACCGAGTCATTAAAGAAAATGTGTATCGAACTAAAAACAGTATTGTACGTTGTCTTATGGGGGCTTTACGTTAGAAAAGCCTGTTATTCATTTGTCTGTGTACTTCTATCATTCCCAGCAACATCACGCCTACTTTCAACCCTGACTGGACCTTCTCCTAACCTCATAATGCGAAAAATTGTATTCCCAGCATTGCAGGTAAATGAAACCAGAGCATCAGAACAGCCAAAAAATCAATGTTTTCAGATTTCAATAAAATTGGAATAAATGTATGTTTTTACACTGTTTTTGAGTTCTTAAAGTTTTGCATGTGGAAATTCACTTCCCTCACGTCAGCGTGCTGCGTGCGAACTCGTTTTACATTCTTATGGATCGCTTGGTACTGGGAAGATTTTCAGAGAAGATTTAGCGTAAAAGTAACAAAAAAACAATCAAATCTGATTAAATACATTTCAAAATTAATTTGCTAACAACATTAACTTTTTGTTTTAAGTAAAAACCTTAACTGCCCGTCACCATAGGCTATTGACCTGTATGGTGAATTAAAGACAGCGAGGTATCGTAACGGCAGTAGCATCATGGGCTAGCCAGAGGTGACCGCTCATGATCTTACAGGAGTCGGCCGGGACCGGGATCGAACTGGCCACGTCCGACTTGATAGTCAGGTACTACCTCTGAACTGCCGTGCCCGGCTAACAACTGATTAAATGCTAGTTGTATACGTTCGTAGTAGTACATTGGCCAACAAAACAATGGGGCATTGTTTAACAGTTTCTCTTTAAGGTGGATTGCATTACATGAGGAATTATGGTTGAAATTTTGACCTTCATTTATCGCCTTAATTTCAAGCCAAAAGTTACTTTAAATATTAAGTACATATAGTTTCATTAATAACAACCCTTTCTTAACACAACTCCATCACATCCTCACTCTTGAATCATCTGCAAAGTCAACAAACCGTACGGCACCAACCGTTTGATTTATAGGGTTAGATTTAAACGCGCTTATTTAAAGATAACGAAAAATGATCCATGCTTAAAATCATAATATTTTTCTTCACGTGTGGTACAAAATGATAGTAAAATCATCAATAAAGCTGTTTAAGAGCAAATTTAAACGTATTAATTTAACAACTGGATGCGTTGACATATTACTGTATTATCTTAGAATAATAGAAAGCAGAGACAATTAATGTTACAATTTGATCTCTGGTTTCAAAAATTCAAGTCGCAAAGCTAAATATGAGAGTTTATGATTACTCAACAATTATTATAAATTATATTTTTTACATTAAGTATTAAATTGACAGAAAATTATTTTATGAATACAAACCAGGTAATACACATTACATTTATACTTATTATTTATGAAATATAAAAATAACAGAAATATTTTTCTTTTTCATAACAAAATAAAAATGCCAATAAACTGTGTGGTTTAAGTATTTATTTATGTACTTACATATGTATGTAAATAAATATGTCTAGTACGGTAACCCAGTTTTGAAAAGGTATGTTTTCGACGTTGCATTTTTAATCAACACCTTCCCAATGTCGCTGCTAGATGGATTACGCCCACGGGACGTTTTAATTTGCGAAACAAACATTCCGACTTTTGTTTTAGCGGATTCCTTCTTTCATGAAGAATTTTGACCTAAGAAAATCTTAAAGCTCTGGGTAAATTAAGTAGTAATGTTATAAACATTCTTTTGTCGCGTTGCTGAAAAAATATAAGCTTTGTGATAATTTGGTATAACCAAGGTATCTAAATTCATTTAGCAAACTATAATAATGAATTTAATCAATGTTTCACATTTAAGAATATTTTTAAAATTTATATTGGTTTGTTTTAAGTAAACCTTTGTATTAAATTGTGTTTTAGCATTGTGTTTTATATCAATTTGACAGTGCATAATGAAAAATGATGATACCTAATAATAATACATATAAAAGTACAAATTGTAAACCTGCAGGAATGCAAATAACAACGTCGGCTGGAACGTAGTTAGTTCGCAGAAATTAATTATTGTATTGAAATTTCTGCAGTACAGTTTTTCTAATTATTTTCTATCGAGAACAAATTGTGGGTTTGACTAATCAAAATGAAATGAGCAATTTGGTAAATGCCGTCGCATAAATAAGTAAACAAATTTTAAATTATGCTTAGGCAATGCCCAAACATTACCAATCAATAATGCTAGTTTTTAAACAGGAAATATCTTATTCACAAATACTATTAGCTTTAAAAACATTCAATTGACTACCTTTAAATTAAATCCTGGTAACTATTTGTTAAAACAATTTCCTTGTTCCCAATATTTCATTTACAAACACTGGAAATTGTATACTACCAGATACGCATTAATGTAACAAAACTGTCACGTGTAAAATAGCATGATTACCTCATGTTTATTGTTACGATAACCGATCTAAAATAATAATTTATAACAAAACTTTTTAAAATACCACGTTTTTAAAACGGACTAAAAAGTATAAAATAATATTTCCTATCCCCATATAGACTGCCTTGAACATTTGTGATGGTATTTAGGATGATATTTAGAAGCTATGAAAAATACTTGTACTATTTAAAACGAAAAATGTGGGGCGCATGCAACGTGAGGGAGTAGCTGTCGGTAGGAGAACAGCTTCACAACAGTACATCAGTTCCTATAATTTACAGCTATAATTCCTAATTGATTCAATAGGTGAAGATAATCGTCAGTTAGCTAATCGTCATTGCGCCCCACGTTTTTAGTTTTAAATCTTACAAGTATTTTCATAGCTACTAAATATTGAGAATCACGAAATGTCTATATGGGGATAGGAAACATTATTTTATACTTTTTGGTCCGTTTTAAAAATGTGGTATTTAAAAAAGGTTTTTTTTCAGAAATTATTATTTTCTACTTTTTAGTCTTTTATGTGTAAACATTTTTAATATATTTTAACCATCAATATCAGGTTATGGCAGAGGCATGTGGGAAATTTAAGGATTATTTGAGTTTTTTTCCATATAATTATGTCTCAAATTAACAAATGTTAATACATAACCAAAGTAAATAATTTTTGTACCTATAATCAGATAATCTATGTTCACACTGAGATGTTTGTTAATGTTTACATTTAGGTTATTGTGAGTTAAAACCTAAATAAAATTAACTTACAAGAAAGCGAGCTAATAAAAACGTGTTAAAATAAAAACTTGTTAAAATAACAAATCTCATCCACACGTGACATTTTACAACTTTTAAAATAGCAACTATTTGTTTCATTTTTAAATTAAACAAAACGATTATCCTAATGGTTTTTGATGAGGGATTGGAATGGTGTTTTCCAGGAGGGGAGGGGGAGGTCGTGTTATGAGTGACGTCACGGCTCAGCTGATGGATCGCTCTCATATCAGCGTCCGTCTGCCTGCCCTCCGGTCAGCTGATTCATAAACCCCCCCCCCCACCCGCCAACAACATCACTGGTCCACTGCGGGAACCACTAGCGATAATATTGAGCTTCTTCGTCAATAGTTAACGCTGAAGAGGACTTTGCTCAAGGGTATGTCTTTGGGATAATACATAATGGCGTAATACATTTGGGAAATAAGGGCCATGAATTGCTACGTAGGGTCAAGAGTTTCCGAAATGGTTTTCCGCGGTTTATAACCATTAAAAATGTATTCTTCCGTCAGGAATTCACCTTTGGTTAGACTGCTGGCATTAACCCATAAGTTAGTAGCTTAAAGGGACTGAGCCACGACTAACATTTAACCCTCGAAAAGTCACCGGCAGAAAGTCACCAGGGCTTCGATTTTCCTTAATAAATAACATCCTCGAGAAATCAACCAATAAATTCAAAAATAATGGTTTCCTCTCCTATTCCATGTTTGCCCAAAATACAAGTTACGACTATAGGGCATAGCCGTATCGTGATTCAATGACGGTGTGAACGATTTAACTTATTATAAATTTGATTGTAGTTTTTATTGGTTAGGTGATCTTGCTGTTAATAAATGCCCTATAAAATCTATAAGGAACTTCTTGGAATTGATTATGGTACATCTGTTTTATTTGTTGCGTTAACACTTGAAGTGTCTTAAAGTTTGAGAATAAAAGGAAAGATCCCGTTGAAATGAAAAAATCTTTATTTAAAATTGTATTAAATAAGCAAAACGAATTATTGAAGGACCTAACAAACCCACATCACGTTTTTCTAACACACCGATTTAACTAGCCCAGAAATAAAACTTCTGGATGTAATATTAATTGTACATTGTTGGATTTCTTCCCATTAACTGGGTGTGAATATTACTAATTACTGTTGTAAAAGTCAGAGAGGTTTTGTCAGATACTAACCAATAATCAACTGGATTTGTAAACATAAAAATGCTTTATAGGTCTCTGTTGTCCTTATTTCAGCACACGCCTAGAAAAGTATAAGTAACATTATATCTGCGTAGACCTCTCGAACTAAAAAGAAAACATTATAATTAAAAATCAAAAATTTAATACATCCAAAGTTGAGTCCCTATTTTCATACTATCTTCTCACTAATGCTGCCTTACAAATCACAATAAAATTACAAA
This sequence comes from Allygus modestus, assembly GCA_963675035.1. Taxonomy (NCBI): domain Eukaryota; kingdom Metazoa; phylum Arthropoda; class Insecta; order Hemiptera; family Cicadellidae; genus Allygus; species Allygus modestus. The sequence goes on along the minus strand of OY776116.1, from coordinate 71,043,053 downwards.
ATACAAAACAATATATAAGACCAGTAAGTCTAATCATACAAATTTAGTATTGTATAATAATGGGTTTAATGGTAGCCAGAGCGATCTTTGGAACATAATGTTACCTCAAACAACAATTATTCAAATACCGCCTTGTATGACATGTAGTAAGATACAATTCCAGTTTATATACTTTTACACACAGCCAAACTATCGAATGCTAAATACGTACAGTATTAGGTTCTCGTATCGTGCGATGAAATAGTATTTCTTGTGAATATCGTATATAAGTTTAAATGAATGACTATTATGTTTTTAACGACAAATAAAATCAAAGCGGACCTTATTTTGATGGACTAGGATCTTAGTTTAATGTGTGATATTTATTCAGGATAGATTATTCATTAAGACTGATACCACGTCTTTTACCGTCCATAATAAGTGCAAGTTTGGTCACATAACGCTCAAAAGAGGGCCTTCTATCTGATATCACTTGAAAGCTTTTTAATGTCAGTTGTCCGCAAACTCCTTATCATCCTCAACTTTTAATGCGACTTTCCGGCTTGACCTTTGCGGCTTCTACAACCTCTTTCCAAATAAGTATGAGGTGAGTTGTGTCGCTTCTTCCGAATTGTAATGCGAGTTGTACAAATCAACAATTGTGTTGTTTAATTGGGCTGGTGAATAATTTAATTGACTAATCATATTTACCGTTAAAAAAGTTTTTATAATTTTAAAAATAAATTCAGCTCAATAATGATCAAGGTAAACAATTAGATTAGTAAGAAACCAAACGGGGGAGGTAAACATTTAAAATAAATGTTAACAGCTAAATAATATTGTACTAAATACAAAATAACTAAATTAAATAACTGCTTTTTACAGTATTTATGACATCTCAGAATCCGCTGTTATTCATTGAATGATTATACGGAAATCTTTCACATACAATCATATGGTCAAAAATCACTGTATACCAATAAAGGTTGATTTATAAGGTAATTTATTATTTTTAGTATACAGTTAAATTTTTGCAATTTTGTAAATCTAAAAAATTAAGATGTAAAATTCTGCCTGTCCAGACGTCTGACAGCTTTTGAAGCCCATGAATACATAAAAGCGGGGTGCAATCCATCCCTTCGCCACTCCCTCTTATCTCTACAAGACATCTTGTTGAATAATTGCGCCTCTAACGCTCTGATTACCATTTGATTTACAGCCCAACACAGACATTATAGCGGTGCAATCTGCCTGTCTGCAGCTTCAGTCTTCATCTTGCATTCGGATAGTAACTTTGTTTACAATGGCTTTGTTGATCACAGGGGATGTGAAATCCCGGGTAAAGAATCACGTTTAAATTGTGCTGAAGTAAGATAATGAAGGGACCCTTGATGTGTTCAATACTTAAACATACAATTTGTTTGATATATTAGCATATGAGCAGACGTATAACATTCATCATGTTTAGATAAAAGGCACAATTAAATTGGGTTATAGGTGAGGGTCATTTCATTTTTCAATTTCATACATAAAATATTTTACACATACAAAAATAAATAAGTATAAATACCATATTAGGCGTGGTGTTCAAATCTGCAGCCCCGAATTAATAGGAGTGCATCGTATTTGCATACAGATATTGAATACTACTCCGAAAACAATTCTCGGAACTTTGATATCCTAAGTTAAACTAAGCTAATCAGTTTTTAGGTGAATGTGTTTCCATTTTTCTATTCAATTTAAGCGTGTAGAACACGCATATATTACCTTCGAAAGAAATAAGCAAGAAAATCATATTAGGCGTAGTGTTGAAATCTGCAGCCTAAAATGAAACGGAGTGCATCGTATTAGCATACAGATATTCAACACTACTCCGGAAACCATTTTCGAAACTGTTTCCGCCAGTATCTGCTTTGCACGAAGGATAATTCAATTCAGCTTAGGGGAAGTTTGCATCTATAAGCATACTTTGGAAAATAGGGAGAAAAGTGTAATGGAAATTCTTGAATGTGCATTTATTATTCATAACGGTCACACAAATCACGGAGGTAATAAATGCAAAATATACAGAAAAAAGTAACTTTTTATAAATAGCAGGTAAAATTAAAAATATTGGAGCGACACGACACATTTTAAATGATCAATACTTGAAATGAGTATAGAGGACAGTTTCGGTAATGATTATTATATTCGATCAACAACAAACCTCGTAACACATTCTTTCATTCTCAATTTCCTTTTTATTTAATACAAATAATGTATAATGAAGTTTTTTGTTAAAAGTTGTATCTGTCATTTAGAAATGAACAGAGAGATATATTTGTGGAATATTATATTTGGGTTTTGTAAAATTCCCCAAAGCTCTGATATTCAAAACTGTTAAAACTACAAAAAACTTCACCTTATTAAATTTATTATTAAAAAATCTCATCTATGACCCTTTGGCCTGACATTAAATAAATCTTTATATAAACACACACAAATGAAATAAATAAAAACCTAACTAAGCATATAATCAGCTAAAACAAATAATCAGCTTTGCGTTAAAAATCTGACTCTGGAAGTTTACAAATCACCTTCTAGTAACAATCCCCCTAAGCCTACAACACTGCAATTTGAAGATAACACAAAAACTAATTGCAACTGCAGATTTATGGGGATCGTTACGGCGGGCTTTTAATACACACGGAGGAACACAATAAATGGATGTGACTACTGTTCCTGCAGAAGTTGTAACGGGCTGTCCAACATTTACAATTCTTTGAAACGGTAACGTAAATATTACAACATTAACGCCTGTATCATACTGATTAACGTATATTCAACAACCAATATAAAAGCCATTGTAAAATAAAATAGCAAAGAGCTTACGAGAATGTGTGATTTTGGATTTGTTTAATACATTCACAGACATTGACAAAAATGCATACAAAAATGCATACAGTAATTACCTACTCTTTTAGAGAAGACGTACGATCTCCACTCACATGTATTCCCATTATACTTCAAGGGAAAAATCATAACAGTTATCTGTGAAATTAATTGACTGTGTTCTTAGAGTAAATAAAACAAAGTAAAATGCAGTTAGGTACACCTGTATTTTTAGGTAAAAAATAACCTGTACTTTTTTAATATATGTGTATGCAATGTGTATATATTTAAAAATGATTCATTCATCATGACTTCGTTCCTGTTTCTGAAGCGAGTATCTTTTGGTAAAAACAAACCACAAAGAAGTTCCACATTTTGTATAGTATGATTCGCGTAATACATACAGTGCCGTTCAGTGGAGGCCTAACATTACGCCTATAGAGATAACTTCTGAACGTTCTGCGCTAGTATTTTAGTCATGAACTGCGCTTAACCAAGGTCATGAACTCACATGACACTGTGTGCAATATGACCTCACATGCTACAGTGTCCAACTCAACGGTTCGTCCAAACTCAATCTATGGCGACAAAACTCAAATAACGTAATCAAATACACTAAAAATGCGTCCATCACTAAAATTATGATGAAATATGTGATCTGAATGGGGCTTCCCAATTTTCAGCAATTTTACAGAATTGCGTCAATAGTCAATAGTCAAACATGCTTTATTCAATGAGTACATGCATTGTACAGAATGGAGTCAATCACATATGCATACATATTGTAGCAAAACATAATTTACGAATCTAACTTAACTTCCTTATCAAATCAAATAACTATTATTCACATACAAAACATTCGTCCAATGAATAGAGTGGTTTAGTTAACATGCATTCCTTTAGTTTCTTTTTAAATTTAACATTGTCATTAATTTTTTTTATTTCAGCGGGCAGAAAGTTAAAATATTTTATACCAGCATAACTAGGCTTTTTTTCAAATATTTTCCGTTTATGCTTACAATAAGAAATCTCATTCCTGTGTCTAGTATCCATCTTATGGTAATCACCCAGAGTACTCAGGCTACTAATATTACCTTTTATCCATAAAATTAGCTCAAAAATGTACAAACTAAATACTGTCAGTATACCTAACTCTGGGAAAAGGTGTTTGGTTGAATCTGACCATCCCATCTTTAGTATAATTCTTATTGCCCTTTTTTGGATCGTCAAAATCCTGCACAAATTTTTGTTTGAGGTACTGCCATACAAAATGATTCCAAAGGAGATGTGTGATTGAATTAGGGAAAAATAAACTGATTTTAAAGTTTTTAAATCGCAAATTGATGATAATTTTTTAAGGGCAAACAAACCAGATGCCAGCTTATTACATATCTGGTCCACATGGGAGTCCCAATTAAGATGTTTATCTACTATTAGACCTAAAAATTTTGATTCACCTTGTTTATCGAGAAAATAATCATTAATTACTGTATTAGTATCTGGGGTAGTACAGTTATTTTGTCTTAAGGAAAATTCAACATATTTGGTTTTGTTAGTGTTGAGCAAAAGATTTTTATCTGCCAAAAACTGTTGGACTACTGTTAGTTCACAAAAACTAGATACTTCAATTTGATTATAATTTTGTCCAGACACTTTTAAATTGATATCATCCGCATATAAAGTGATTTTGTCGAATTGAGCTAATTTTGGCAAACCTTTAATATAACACAGAAACAACAGCGGTCCTAATATAGAACCCTGGGGAATTCCAAACTTTACAGAACCTACTTGCGAACGGATCGGCATTAACTGATTGTAGTCATTCAAAAAATCTATCTCTACAAAGCTCTTTCTATTAATTAGATAGGACCTAAACCATGAGAGTGTTATGCTTTTTACTCCCAACTTGAAAAGGGTTTCGAGTAATTCAGTGTGGCAGACACTATCAAAGGCTTTGGTTAGGTCCATGAACACCCCTATTACTTTTTCCCCTTTATCTAGAGATTCAATAATTGATTCAATAAACTCAATGCCTGCACTAATTACAGACCTACCAGGCCTAAAGCCATGCTGGTCATTATCTAAGAGTCCATTATTTTCCAAAAAAGATATTAACTGGTTAGCCATTACTTTTTCAAAAATTTTGGAGAAAGAAGATATTAACGAAATGGGTCGGTAATTTTCTACTTTATGAGGATTATTAGTCTTAAAAAGTGGCTTAATTTTAGACATTTTTAGTCGTTCTGGAAAAATTCCGGAAATTAAAGAAGAATTTATTACATGGGTCAATGGTTTAAGTAGATGTTTACTACTAAGCTTAATCATAGGCATTGGAATATCATCATATCCAGCAGAAAATGTATTTTAAAAATTTTGAATTATTTTATCCAATTCATCACAAGTAATGAGATTTGCGTTGAAATTTATATTAGTATAATTTTCTTGGACAGGGAATTGATTGATCAAAGGTGTTTTAATTGGTTCCAACTTTGGAATTATCTGGGATTCAACCATATTCATATAATAGTTACAGAATATATTACAAATTTCTTCAGGATCATTGAGTAACTTATTGTCATGATCTAAGCTTATATTAAGAAAATCAGAGGTATGCTTAAGATTAATTTCTTTGTTAACAACCTAACATGTAATTTTGAACATAAATTTATCTCCTGATCCTGTTTTGCAAGAATGTATTTTGAAAGGGACCTTAGTATGAATAAAATCCCTTAGTGATGGTATCAAATCTAGTTTAGAGAAAGTGGCCTAAACTGGAGCGATAAAGAAACGTATTTTCCGATTTTATCGATACTATAAATGAAGAAAGAGTCCTAAATTCAAAAAAGTCATATACAAATTTAAATTACATTTTGTTCGAAATTAAAAAATTACATAATTAAAAACGTCCGCTTAATTTACATTTACTATCTAACTTATACTCCAAGCAGACTAATATAATGTAGATATAACATGTCTTAACAAATAATTAAACTATTTCGGATTCCACCAAAATGCGTGACAATTAATCAATACCTCTAATGGTATCCCGAAGCACGACTAACCTCATGGAGTTTAAATAATGCCAACATGGTGAATACGCTAAAAGCAAGCAGAGCTTCCGCATCGATCCATACGGTTACCATATAGTGTTCGAAATTAAAAAATTACATAATTAAAAACGTCCGCTTAATTTACATTTACTATCTAACTTATACTCCAAGCAGACTAATATAATGTAGATATAACATGTCTTAACAAATAATTAAACTATTTCGGATTCCACCAAAATGCGTGACAATTAATCAATACCTCTAATGGTATCCCGAAGCACGACTAACCTCATGGAGTTTAAATAATGCCAACATGGTGAATACGCTAAAAGCAAGCAGAGCTTCCGCATCGATCCATACGGTTACCATATAGTGTTTATGTACATGACAGTGCCAAGTGGGTAGTTATGTATTCATGATGTCAGGTGTGTGTTGACTAAATGCCTACTCCCTTACTTTGAATGCTAATGCAATTTAAACAAGGGCAAATTAAACTTTTAACGAATTTCCCCTATGGGCAAGAAGCTATTACCGTAGTCGGCATAGTAAGACCTAGGGCCGGGACCATGATAACTTTTCGTTTTGAGGTCCCCAGATGCCAAAAACACCATTCGTTAAAAACTGTATACATATATATATATATATATATATATATATATATATATATATATATATATATATATATGTGTGTGTGTGTGTGTGTGTGTGTGTGTGTGTCCGTGGGTTCGATAACTCTCGTAAAAATGGTCCGATTTTGATTAAATTTGGTATAAACATGTAAAGCAACATTTCTGACTTTAAGTTCGAAAACCAGCGAGATCGCTCAATCCAAAGGGGTATTTGGGGGGGGGGGTTGTACCCCAAAAATGTTTTTTCGAGTTTCTTACATATAATATTTTAGTAAACCAAATTTTACTTTTGATCAATGGATTCGGATTAAAAAGACTAACAATTTAGTGTTTTTATCATTTCTCTACGTCAATTTGTTACAGAGATATTGAAAGTGCTAAACACAGTACGTTGTCCAACGTTATTCTTATGGAGAATAAGAAAAATTTTACATCTCGCTTTTTTATCAACGTATCCTGACAAAACTTGGTTTATTGCTTTATATCGTTGTGGTCAATTGATATTTGTATTAAAACACATTTTATGTGTTCCTTGTTTCAGCAAACCTGCATACTCAGCCGCCATGTTATTCTTATGGAGACAAATTAAATACCCCCGTCGCAGCAAACCTGCGTACTCAGCGAATTTCCAATGCATAATATATGTCTTAATACCACATAAAGCCGCATACCAAGTTTCATAACAATATATTCACATATAAGCGATTTTAATTATTCTCCATAAGAATAACATTGGTAATGAGTACGTAGGTTTGCTGAAACAAGGAACAAAAACAACTGGTTTTTATGAAAATATAAATAGAATTTAACTAGGAGAAGCCACATACCAAGTTCTATGAATATGTAATCATAAATAAGCGCTTTATAACATTCTAGTTATTCTCCATAAGAATAACATGGGGGCTGAGAAAGCAGGTATGCTGCAACAAGGAACAAAAAAATGGGTTTATATATAATTATCAATATAACTCAACCAAGTGAAGCCAAGTTTTACCAAGTTTTATTAATTTATGTTAATAATTAAGGGGTCATTACATTTTAATTTTCTCCATAAGAATAACATAGGGGCTGAGTACGCAGGTTTGCTGCTACAGGAATAATCAACAAAAAATAAATGTGTTGTGCAAATATCAATATACCAGTACTACGTGAAGCCACATACCAAGTTTCATCAACATACTTTCATAAATAATCGAGATATACAATTTTATTTATTCTCCATAAGGATAACATTGGACAATGTACTGTGTTTAGCACTTTGAATATCTGTGCAACGGTTGGGCGTAGAATCACAATTTAAACACCAAAATTATTGTTTTGTGGAACTGAACAGATTGGTAAAAGCAAATGTGAAGCTTACATTAAAATAAACTGAGGAAAAGCCAAAAACCTTTTTACCATAAGATTAACGTGGGAGATTTTATGAGTAGGTTTTTTGAATTTTCTCCGCAACCACTTAACCTAGGTTAATAATTCAAAATACTATATTATTTGTTTTTTTAAGCTCTATAACATGGAATAAACCAAAAGTAAGTTTTTAAACAATTCGTGGGTGAAAAATGCAAAAAAATGATTTTTGGAAAATTTAAAACCCCCATAAACCCCCCTTCCCATGGTCCGATTTTTCTGGATTTCGAACTTAACGTCATGAATGTCATTTTACACAATTGAGCCAAATTTGATCAAAATCGGACGTTTTTTACTCGAGTTATCGTGTTAACGGACACATATATAGATATATATATAGATAAATACATATATACATATATTATACATATATATAAATTTGAACGAATAGTGTTTTTGGCATCTGGGGACCTCAAAACAAAAAGTTATCATGGTCTCGGGCTTAAGTCTTACCATGAGCCCTACGGTAATAGCTTCTTCCCTATAGGGGAAATTCGCTAAAAATGCGATAAATAGTTTATTTATGAATATATATGGATGAAACTTGGTATGTGGCTTTTTATGGCTTTAAGATACATGTAAATACACTGGAAATTCTCTGAGTACGCAGGTTTGCTGCTACGGGGGTATTTTATCAAACAAAAACTTGTATACAAATTAGTATGGACGTTGCAAAGTATTACAATTCAGTAACGGAATATAAGTTGAAATTTGGTGTGGAACAGTAATGTACAAATATGTCTTTAAATAGCATGTTGTAAATGTAAATATAAATAATTCGTATTTATAACTCCAGTTTTAGAATTAAACGTTAAAAACTTTGGTCCTTTTAATTTATTAAAGAACGAATTGTACGCAACGAACGGGTTAAAATGCGTAGCTTGTTTTGTAAACGTTCTCTCAACAGACGTGTTTTATCTTTGCTTTTAAGAAGGGTTTAAAGATGGAATTCTGAAGCAGAAGATTAAAAAAGCTACTCCTTTGTGTCTTCAACGTTTATTATAAGAAGTGTATTCGTATTCTTCTTGCTCTTCGTAAATCTCGGTTGTCTGTAAAATGAACTAAACTTTCTTTAGTTTTATTTCAAAATCGTATCAACTACTTAAGTTTAAATTTGTTTGGATAAAATCTGATAAATTTCATTTAATATTCTAAGCCTTTTTCGGGCGTGCTCTCAGGGACTTTTAAAAAGGTGGATGGTTAAAAGTAATTACCAATGTTAGAAAATATTGTTATCCAGTAGGACATTGTATATATTAACATACATTGATATTTTACTTGTATAAATAACTACTTTTTCTATACCAGTTTATTAAAGGTTAATGAATAATCCAGCAAACTACTAACTTTGAAATGTTTAGTATGAAACATCAATACAGAAAATAAATAATAGTTATTTATCAATCAAGCTTGAAAATAAAGTTAATCAAATTAAAAAATAAGAGTACATGATGGATATTTACATTGAAAGTCACAAACAAACAAAACATATTATAATAAATATTTTGTTTTGGTGTATTTGAAAAAGAGAAAAAAATAGTATCATGCTGTAATAATATTTTGAGAAGTGATGTGGTTTTAACTGAAACTTTAACAACTTATTACGCCAAAAAAATTCACTCAAGGTTTACTTAAGTTTGATAGTAAAAATTATTAGACGTTAAGACAAAATGTATCTCAAAGATTTTCAAAATTTTAGATCATAAAATGTTCACTTCTAGGATATTTGTTAAATGTAGGGCCAGGGCCTTAAAGGGCTAATTTAATGAAGAATGCGTCAAGTTGCGATGTAAGTAAAAAAATAATCGATCCCTTGGATGTTAAATAAAATAACTCATAAGATGTTTCCAATATGAAAAGAGAAAAATTAACAATTAATAAAAACTACAATTATTTTCTCTATCATGGGCTCATTATTACAAACGGAAACATGGACTGCTAAACGGTTACCTCAAAAATAAAATTTACACATATGCTTATACCAAGAAATAATATACACATAACTACATCATGATTGGAGTATTGATCAAGAACTAAAATCTAAAATAAGTTTTAGCATAATTACCTCGTATTTAAAAAACATACCGGCCTTAATAAATTACCTGTAGTATTTTTACATATTAATTGCAGGTACTCACTGGGAAAAACGGAATGGCTGGTTATATTTGTTCGGTTATGGTAAATCTTGTTATTTCTTATGAAAATAAAAACTAGGCAAAACAATGACGTACAAACAGAATAACAAGGAACCTTTACTACCAGAAACATTGGCTGAATTAAATTATAATTTGTGTAGTACTTCCAGTTAATTTATGTTATACATATTGCGACAGGTTACATCTCGTAGGCAAGTTTAAGGCAAATATCAAAACGTTGTCAGAGCGAAGGAGCACGTTCCAGGTGATTCATCATTGCCCCAATAGACATATGACATCTTTCAAGGGTGTCACATTCCTGCTCAACTTTCTCGAAAACACTCTTTGAATTGTAACAGAAAAATGGTTCGGACGACAAGATTTCATGGTAAATGTCAAGAGCAGGGTTGTGTTAGGCGGGACTTTCATTTAGATATATAGGGTGTTCAGAAAGGGGCCTTGCAAAATGCGGGGACTAGCAGTAATTATCAATTTAAACAACAAATTGTGTAAAAACATCAGTCGAAAAATGTTCGTTCCCTACAGTAATGCCATTAGGACGAGTACTAAGGAAATTTGTGACGGTGTTTTTCATTCATAAATAAGTTGTTTAGTATAGTAATTAGGTGAAGGATCTACAAATAACAAAAGTATAAATTTTATTGAAAAAGACTAAAACTATTTATTCTACATTAATGTAACTGTGTCATTAGTAAAGCATAAAAACATCTGTCATAGAGATCTGTCAATAAAAATGATTTTCTGGACGGCCGATCATATTGAAAACACATAACAATCCACCTAACCTAAATACAACACAACTATGTCCAGTCCGAGTTATGATAGGCCAGGCTTTAGGGCGTCGTTCAGCGTTCCGGCTCGGCTGTGGGAACCAACTACTAGTTTATCTATAATTCGAACCCGATAAATACTCTTCCGTGTTCCTATAACTCCCACACATCTCTTAAATTCAGAAGATGCATTCCACTGTGCAGGATTTATTACGAAATACCATTCAGGAAAACGTTATTACAAATAAACCTTTGAAAATATCGTCCAATCCTCAGTTATGGTAGCTTTGAAAATATCGTCCTATCCTCAGTTATATGGTAGCTTTGAAAATATCGTCCTATCCTCAGTTATGGTAGCTTTGAAAATATCGTCCTATCCTCAGTTATGGTAGCTTTGAAAATATCGCCCTATCCTCAGTTATGGTAGCTTTGAAAATATCGTCCTATCCTCAGTTATGGTAGCTTTGAAAATATCGTCCTATCCTCAGTTATGGTAGCTTTGAAAATATCGCCCTATCCTCAGTTATATGGTAGCTTTAAAAATCTTTCGGAAAAATCATATTATGACTTACTTCACACAACCAATGTACGATAACCCGAACTTAATAACGTCAAAGCTGACCCAACAAACGTAAACCAAACTTTACATAAAAACTAAAGCATATTATTTACAACAAACCTTAAAAGATAAACGTTCAAAACATCTGACAAGTAAACCGTACTCAAAAATACATTTTACGTTAGTGGTAAACGTAAATAACTAACTTGATCAAACATAAGTACATCAGATGTTTCAAGTCAAACTCACTAAAAAAAGCTGACACGATACGTGTATGCAAACGTGACTAATCATTCAACAAATTTGTTGTAGTGAGTCCAACACACTGAGCACGAGGGCAAGTCCACGTTGGAAATGAGTTTCAAACCCTCACCCTATTACATCGATAATCAATCTCTACGATGACTTGAGTAGTTGTTTGTCAAAGGTCCACTCAAACTGTCCGCCACACCGAGGCGGAGGGTCTCTGGCCGCTCAACAAATCGGGATGGTTTGAAGGTTTCCATACCATTAGTTCGCGATGGGACATGATACCCTCCTTAGCAGTTCTTAGATTGGCAAATATCTTACTATAATTGATTACGCTAAGGCAGAGATTCCCAAACTGTGTGCCGCGAGGCCGTCCAGGCGTGCCGTGGGACAGAGAGAAAAAAAGGTTTTAGGTAAAATACCGAGTGATAGGTGTGTCGCGGCTATTGGCTCTTATTTATAGTGTGTGCCACTGGCTAAAAAGGTTTGGGAATCACTGCAAGCCATTACTAATCGGAAATTCTTCCATTTTAAAAACTGATCATTCACGGGAGAGTAGCTCCCATTGCTCCGAGTAATGTAGTCTAGGAGTTCAATAAGAAGTAAACTATGACACAAAACACATGAAAATAGAACAAAAGTGGCTGTTAATATAGTATTTTTGAGTAGACCAAGTTATATTTGCATAACGAGATGAAATGGAGGTGATAATTAAATCGAATTCCAATGCAATAAACGCGGCAAACAGATATTTGTTGCGAGTATATTACTTTTAACACTATCGTGCGGAGATAATATTTCGAATTTGTCTGGAATTCTAATTGAATATTTATTCTCCTTTGAATTAATTTAAACGATTTTATACATCTATTTTTAAAATCAATAGTATTAGTATTAGTAGAATATTAAATTGTATTACCGTCTTCAATATACTAGTTTTAAATCATACTAATAGTCAGAACGTGCTAGAGTATTTATTATGGAGAAAGTAGATCAATTATAAAATATAAGTATTAAATTATTAAGGGCAATACTACTAGGTAAGTATTACTAGGCCTTTTATTGTATGTAAAGTCAAATAAGACGGAATTCAAACAGAGTTACTCCATGGACCAAGGATTCCAAAACAAAATCACAATATTAAACTGTTGTTTAACTGGTGTATTGGTGTATGAAGTATAAGAGACATTTTTACTGTTTGCAGAAGTAGATGTGAACTAGCAAAGAGGCGCCACTTCCGGCGCTTTTTCCCCATGTTATTCTTATGGGGATCAGTTTTTGCGCCGACACCCGATCCCGCCCTACACAAGTTTCCTTGTTGGCCTATATTAATACCCAACCCTCCCCTATATTAAATATATTGTCCCCATCCCCATCCCTCCTCTATATTTTTTAAAATTTTCAAAAACTATCTCTGGTGTGTTTTGTGTCCATGGATGTGTTATTGTCCTAGTGTTTTAATAAATTCCCCCAAATTAAAAAAAAAATACTACCACCAACTTCCTGATTTAAAATTTGGATGATTGTCGTAGTGTTTTAATAAATTCTACATATCCCAACTACGGTCGAACTGCCAATTTTGACCCTATTTTAAAATTCATTTTAATACATCCTTTGCAGAAATCCACGAGTTCTGGCTACTTGGGAACCCGAGCCATTTGACATATAATAAATCACCCTTCCTCCTAATTACCTTCTCTACCAAATACATGTCTTTATATTTAGTCTTTAACAATTCTTCTGTATAAAATCCTCCTTTGATTATATTGCCATTTTCATCTTTCAAAATATAAGTCACAGGCTTTGTTTTCTTAACTTCTGCTATTGTAAAAAGCTCTCCCGTCCAGTTAGGGGTATATCCTTTACTAAATACATGTTTATATTTAGATATCCTTACACTATCCCCCACCTTATATCTTGGCTTTTTAACTTGTACTTTAGATGCTAACCTTTCATGTACATCTTTAGAGTTCTTAGCACTTACTTGGTTAGGCTTCATCCCTATGGATCTATGTACTTTATTATTATATATCCTTATTAACTTTGGAAGTAAATCCAACCACTTGTAACTCCCTTGTGCACTAAACTCTCTATACAACCAATTCTTTAAAGTTCTCTGGAACCTTTCCACAATAGCCGCCTTAGTTGTAGAGTAAGTGTGGTAGTGATTAATATTTAGAATTTTCATTAGTTTGGTAAAATGTTCATTAAAAAATTCTTTTCCGTTATCAGATTGAATATTTTTAACTCCCTTTGGGAGAATAGTTTTTATAGCTTCTGTGACTACTAATCCAGTTTTATTCTTTAGTGGAGCGGCATAAGCTTTTTTAGAAAATGTGTCTATTAAAGTTAAAATATATTTATTTCCAGAATTCTCTCTAGCATAATTCCGCATATCTATTAAATCTATTTGAACAGTTTCGTTTATACCCAACACCTTAAAAGACCTTCTAACAAAGTTCTTTCTCGCGAGCTTATGCAATTCGTAAGCAATTTTTTCCATTTTTTATTCTTTATTTTTAATGTTAACGTATCTGCCAGTCTCTGTCGTTTCAAAAACACCTCCATTGCTACCAATTAACATACCATCACTCATTCTTTGATATACATAGTTTTTTGGCAAATATGCCCCTCCATCTAAAGTCTTAAATCCGCTTAAAGATGTAGGGTCTGCAACCAACAATTTAGGATTGTACATCATCAAATCGATTTCATTATTGTCTTGCATAAATTTATTAGTTTTATTGTTAAACCTTAATGCGTGTGATTTTAAACAAATATCAAATTTAATATTGTCTTGTCTAAAAGTTTTAATATTATCGTCATACCTCAAAACCTGCGACATTAAACAAATATCACTCCTATCTTTGCCTTCAGGTACATTCTTTATTAATTTGTCCTCTGCATCCCACATATCGCCATCTAATGTTAATACATTATAATATTTATCCCCCTGTTTTATTATGCTTTTCTCACCTTTTGTTAATATTTGCTTAACAACAGCCACATCATTTGGCAATGTTCCAGGTAAAATGTTTGTTAATTGCTTATTTTTACCATCAAATTTAAGACCGTCTAAAGTCACAGTCTGATGTTTTGTAACACAATCGTTCTCATCAACAGCGGGTTTAACACGAACTAGCCTTTTATTATTAAAATCCCAAAAGTTTAGATCCATTTTTGGTACTTGAGAGACGTTTACAACATCATCGCTTTCTTTACCAGCCAACAAATTACTAATCTTTCGCTTTTTGGCATTCCAAATATTTCCATTTTTTCCATTCTCCAATTCCAAAAATTCATAATTATTTTTGTCTTGTACAAAGACACCATCTTTTCTTATTAAAGTTTGCTCTAATGTGGGTACATCGGTTAAGCTTTCACCTCGTTTAACATTAGTAATTTTGCGTTTATTAGCGTTCCAATTATTACTCTTGGATTCTAAAAACTTATATTTAGTATTACCTTGTACAAAAACATCACCTTTCCTAGTTAACGTCTGCCCCAAAGTCGATACATCATCAGTAAACTCCCCACCTTTAACATTACTAATTTTATAATTTAA
Source organism: Allygus modestus (assembly GCA_963675035.1). NCBI lineage: Eukaryota > Metazoa > Arthropoda > Insecta > Hemiptera > Cicadellidae > Allygus > Allygus modestus. The sequence goes on along the minus strand of OY776116.1, from coordinate 71,027,818 downwards.
AGCATTCCAACCATCATCTTTTAGATTTAAAGTAGTTTCTTTAAAACTTCTAGCTTCTGGTTTACTATACGGGTTATATACGCGATAAAATTTATCTATCATCTTTTTATTTAATAAACAATTCCACTTTCCCTCAATTCTTCTATGATAGAATCTATCTCATTATCCACTCCAGAATTTCCCGCCAATCGGCTTAACCAAAGCAGTCTTAACCTATCTACAAGCTCATTAGGATCGTCCCAATAAACATAGTCTATTTTATTACCAGTTACCTGCCTTAAACCTTCACCAACAGTCTTAAACAGGGGTTTAATTATATTAAGATATTTAGTGTGTTTATTACTTGACATTGCCGCACCTGTTTTATAACCCTTTAAATGTGCATTTGTAGCTTCCAAAATCTCTTTATAATTTTGCAAATCAGCCTGACTATAGTTTACGGGTTCTTTTAAAGTTAACAATTCCCACAATCCCTTTGTCCCTTTATAAATTTTTTCTCCAACCGTAACATCATCATTGGCAATTTGAACTTCCTGATTCCCAACAAAAAATTTATTTCCTTCTCGCCTAATACCATATGTAGTGTCTGCCATACTACTTCTACTAAGGTAATTTCCTAAATAGTCTGATGCTAAAAGACCAAAATCTAATTTGTGCGGTGTTATCTGTGTTATTCTTGGTATTCTAGACGGGGTCTTTTCTAAAATCATTGGGAGAACTGGCCTCTCCGTTTTTGTGGCTAAATTTTTTAATTCTTGCAAAGGTTCTATTAACGGTTGAAACGTTTGGAACCTCTCTTCAGCCTCTAGAAATTTACCACGTTTTAACGCCCTATATTTTTCTCTTATTTGTTTTGCAGACTCTACCAATTCTTGTTGAATATTTGTTTTCATTTTATTTACATTTTATTTATCTCATTTGTCAAAGGATTATACTCAAACACCTTATCGTGTATTATTAGGCAATATGCAGATGTGTTTGAAGGGACATTTTCTGCAGTTTCAATTTCTAATTTAATATCTACAACCCCCTCTTTTATTGATTCATTCTGCCTAGAACAATCTATTACAATTAGAGGATATTTCTTTATAAAGTCAGCTCTGTTAAACATAGGATCGGGGACGGTGTTGTAGTAACTCTCCCTAAACCTCACAAACATCTCATAAGCTTTAGAGGCATATCCATTTTCAAAGTCGAGATTTAAATCACTATAAGGATAATATTCAGAGTTTAAAAACACTTTGATATTTTTCAATTTACAGTGATCAAATTCATCAGTTCTTTTTCGTGCACTGTTGTCCCTACCTGTTTGGAAACCAAATATAATATACCTGGGCTTCTCCAATCTCGAAGACGTCTTAACTGACCATGTATGTCTCTTGGTTTCGGGGTATGATGGGAGTTCGTGTAGCTCCAAACTTCTAAATGCAATTTGCAAATTTTTATTTTGCAATAACATCTTTTGTAATTGAAGCCTCTCCCCATCAGATGGTACCACGTGCGGCACCACCCACTGAATCGATTTAAGTGTAATTTTAGGAATAGGATCGACACCAGTTGGAGCATTAGATGTTGTTAATATACAATTTAAGTCGTTTTTGGATCTTTTCAACACCAATTCTTGTTTAACATTTACTAAAACCTTATTAAAATCCTCAAACACACCCATTAACAGCTCTAACGGGACACAAGTACTAAACTTGCCGCTTTTATGGAACTCCTTTAAATTTTCATCAGAATCAAATGCTACATTTGACAATTTAGTTGTTTTATTGTAAGAGCACAATATTTTCATAAGACTGGAAATTCCCGGATTTCTTACAATATCTATTTCTTTACCAGCAACTTCGTATCTAATTTCGTCAAATAAGAATGCAAATGCATTATTTATAAAATGTCCTTTATCGTGATTCTCTATCTCTCCTTTAATATACAGATAACTCCTACATGGGAGTGTTAGTAAATCTTGATTATTTATGCATATTCGAATTTCATCGGAATTATTTATTGCTAAAGTGTTGTGTGGAACATAGGAGTGATTTGTAATTTTAACCAGGCTATCATCGTATTGGAATTTTCCTGTAACGTCTAGAAAATCTTCCATTTTTATTAATAGAAAATTTTAACTTCAACCCAATTGATCGCAGAAACCTGGCATTTTGCACACTCAGCCCGTTCTTGTAAATTCTCATATCTTTTTTATATGACAAGTAATTGTAGTTTCTTCTTTATTAAAGTCAATTGGCTTGTCGTGTTGATCTGCAAATGTAATGCTAACAACATCTAAACTTCTCTTATTTACAGGGAAGTATATAATATTTCTGGGGACCTCAATAATTTTGTAGCCGGGAGGAGCTTCTGGGTAAAAACTTTGTATGGTGTGTGATTTGTCACCATTCAAATAAGACCCATTCGCAATATTACATTTTACTCTAATCACATTTACATTATTTATGTTGATTTTATTTACAGATTTAAACGCAATATCTGGAGTAGAAAATCCTTTAAATCCCAACAATTCAGACCCTAAACACGGTTTTGTAAAATCAAACACATGGCCAGAATGTAATGTGGCTTTCATAGTTTTATTATCGGCTATAAGTACAAAATCTGGGAGTTGCTTTAGAATTTCCTTCGCAAGCTCAAACACTTCGTATGTACCTTCAGCAATTTCAATTACATTTGGAGCTTTGTGATCGTAATAATACACATCCTCACCCTCGTCTATAGTTAATTTTGTGTCTTTAAGTTTATTTAATTTTGGAACTAGCCCTTTGTAAAATATAAGTTTGACTTTTGTATTAATTAATGCTACTTTATTTTGTATAATAACTTCAACTTTACCATCTAATGCCCGGTTTAATTCGTCAATTGTGACCTCCCCTTTTGGGGTTGTAATTTTGTGCATTTTGTAATATGTCAAAGTATTTAGAGGTTTTTTAACATTAAATATAGAATTATAACTTTGAAAATCTACCAGTTCAATTACATAATCACCATTTAATTCTATAGGAGGAAAGAACACAGACTTCAACTCTGGCTCTGTACCCGTAAATGTTATAGTAAATGAATCCATTTTTATAAACTAAAATTTTTCAGAAATGATAAACATAAAATTCCACAAATGGAACTGTTTAAATCTTGTATTTGATCAGTTGTATAGTAAATTTTAGATGGTACAAAATATTCAATTACCTCTTTTGGAGGCTGTATTCCGAAAGGGTCAAAATATATTACAACATCTTTATTTTTACGATATGCTGTCCAATGTGTGCCCCTGTCACTGTCTAAATTAATAATTCCACATTCTCTTACTTTTGGTCTCAGTTTTCTTAGCTCGTTTTTTAGGTACACTCCTCGAAAGTGAGGCACGTCTCTTGCTGCCTCTAACAGCTGAAAGTTGTCCATCTTTTTTATTAAATTTTAATCCCATTCCCATTTTTGCCTTAGCCTTCATCAAATTTGTCACTGCATAAGCTGCTGCTTTTTCGGCCAGACTGGCGTCCTTTGCCGAAACCCTAGTCCAAGCCTGGTCCGCTAATCTCATATCTGCCTTGTTCCGGGCGGCTGTATCAGGATTATTCATGTAGAATATGTCGTGCTCTTTACAATAAGAGTCTAGCTTATTTTTTGGAGGTACATTTTTGGCTAAATTTTCACGTATATTAGTTCCAGGACCACAATACATATACGACGGCAGGTGGAGAGGGAAAGGAAGGTTGTTTATAAGGGTATTTAACAAGCCACGGCCTCTATATGGCTTTAAGAATAATCCCTTACCCTTCTTACACTTTCTCTTTGCCATTTTTATTATATAAAAAATTATTAAACAAAAGAACAAATTTAACACATAAAGAAAATACACCATTTTTATTATGTGTCATTTATTCAACAAATTTAACACATAAAGAAAATACACCATTTTTATTATATAAAAAATGTCATTTATTCAACAAAAGAACAAATTTAAAATAGCACATAAAGAAAATACACCAAAGAAGTTGGGTCTATTTCCTAATAATATTCGCTGTCTTATAATAGGGCCCAGTGGTTCGGGGAAGACTGTTGTAATTTATAACTTAATTGTAAAAAAACAAGGATTAAAGTTTACAAATTTATATATAATATCCAAATCTTTAGAACAAGAAAAATATAAAAAAATAATTGAAATATTCCGTCTGTGTGATGAAGTTAAATTACACACATATTCAAACTGTGAAATCACACCAAATGATGTAGAATCACACTCAATAGTTGTATTTGACGACATAAATAGTCCAAATATCACACAATTTTTCTCAATGGGCAGACACAAAAATATTAACAGTTTTTACTTGTGTCAATCTTACAGTAAAGTACACAAACATTTACGTGACAATGTTAATTTTCTAATATTATTTAAACAAGACGATTTAAATTTAAAACATGTGTATAACAATCATGTGGGAAATGATTTTTCATTTAACCAATTTAGAAATCTCTGCCATCAATGCTGGGATAGGTCTAAATATGGCTTTTTTGTAATAGACAAGGAAAGGCCAAAGAATAATGGCAAATACAGATTTATGTTTGACCAATTTTATAGTGACCAAGGGCAAGGGTGTTGATGCCATCCACAATAAACCTCTTGTCGTCATCAAAAGAGAGTACCTTTTTGTTTATCGTTAATGTTTGCAGATGGTGGTTTGTGGATTTAATTCTTGTAACATTCTCATAGTAATCTTCCCCGGTTGCAAGACAGTGTAAGTAATGTTGGTGTCTTAAGAGATGTTTAACTGTAGCGTTGTCAGCTCCTTTTGCCTTCTTAACCTCTAGCTCATTTTGCTTTTCTTTTTCGTATAACCATTGTAAAGGAATGAAAGAGTATAATTTTGGCCTTAAACCACAATATTCATACATAATTTGACCATTTAATTCGTCTTTAAACTTGCCCGTAACTTTTTTGTTTTTATCAGAGTATAAGAAATGATCTTTACTATATGCAGAGGTGTCAAAACGGTCCAAGTCACATTGTATTTCTTTGTAAAAGTCCTCTGTTACTATAGAATAAAGAAGGCTGTCTGTGTCTGTCATTAAGAACCTTTTATTCTTAAATTTTGACATATAATTATAGTGGAAATCATACATTATTACTTTGCTGATATCCAAAATGGTCATTCCTAAATATATTGGTTTATCAAACTTTACAATTAATTTATTTAAATGCACAGCATGCAGGTTGTTATCGAACTTTTTGCTGCAGTCAAATCTTGGCTTTGTAACATACTTTGTTAACTTAGACTCGTCTACAAGATGTATATCACGAAACTTGCGTTGGTTCATAATTGTTCGACCAAAGAGACTGTTATTTAACAGTTTGTAAAAGTCTTTTTCAAAATCATGTTCAGCTTTTTGTCGCTTTTCAATATTAAAATTAATATAGGGGGCGAGCCATTTTGATTGTCTGAATTTTAAGATTCTGTGGTATTTTGTAACTACCAAACCCAGTTCTTCGTATTTTTTTAGTGCTTTATAATGCAAAATATATTTGGTTTTGTCATTTAAATTTGGTATTAATTTTCCATTCATTTTTTCTGGTGCGAGCGGGTAGTCATTATGCAAATCGTGTAAACTTTTATCGTATTTTAAATCAACTTCCAAAATAAATCCAAAGTTTTCATTTTGATTGTATTTATAATCTTTCTCATTTGTCCATCTAAAGCCATCAACGGGCAACGACTCGCACATTGCTGTAGAGTATAGCGAGTTGCAGTCTAAGTATACAAGATAGGTGCTTTCTTGATTTGGGTCATAATGTTCGCCCATGTACTTATTATTGGCTTTAGCGTGGCGCGTGGAAATCATACTTACGCCGCCTCTAATGGCATGTTCTATAAACAAATGCATGTCAACGTCTTGAAATAATTCTAATTTTATGCCGGTCATTCTAAGACACGCCTCCCATGTTAGTCCAGGCAGTGAGTACATGTGGACAGGGTCGAGTTTATAATCCTTTAAACACAAGTCCCTAAATGTCTCAAACACATCAGCCAATAACAACACATCTGTTTTAAGGTATAAATCGTGATATTCTTTTAAATTCTTTATATTAAAATGATTCCATACGTTTTTAGCATGTTCATATTGTGCAGGAGATATACATCTTCTTCTTCTTTAGTTAGACTGCTGTAAAATGCCTCTATGGGTGGGAGGGGCTCTAAAAACTTTTCTGGTCCTGTCATGTATTCGTACGGAAATTCGCCCTTACATTGTAGTAGTGGATTGTCTATAAATCTAAACGTATTTAAATTGGAAGCTAATTTGCTTAAGGGAAGAGACAGAAAGTTGTAGGAATCCAAAAATACCAAATCATCAACAGAGAACGAAATATACTTTTCCATGTCTTTGGCTATGCAATTCAATTTCCGATTGAATTTTCCCAAGTGTTGCATTATTAAATGACCGTCATAGTTTTTAAGATTGTGGAAGAATACTGGAATTTTCTTGGTTACTTTATAGTTTAAATTGCAAGAGTTGTGGGAGGGTCCTCGGAACTCGCCTGTTAGGTGGCAGTGGTCGCGCACTTTATCACACAGTAACGGTTGTTGGCATATGTGGCAGTGTGTAGAGTTTTGGAAGGATGCCTCTTGCTCTGGAGTCATTACAAGGGGAACATATACTCCCATCTGACTTTTAATAAAGTCATAAGTTTTAAATAACTTTTCGAAAAACACATCCATCACATTTTCACCGCTGTACAACTCTTCGTAAATAATGTTAGAATCTCTCACCACAACATAAGCAAATCCAGAAGGCGTGTGTTTGCCACAGTTTATAAAACATTCGAAATCTGCATAAATCACAAAGGGGGCTTTAAGTTGATATTTGTAATTCGTAAATTGTAGTGTATCTTTTTTAGACATTTGTACTCTTTGGGCATCAAAGGTTTTACAATATGTTGTGTGAAGTTCCAATATATCTTTGGTGCAAAAATGTTGCAAACAGAACTTGCAAAAATATTTCTTATGGTCATATTTTGTAGACCGTAGCATTAACTTATCAAAATCACGAATTAAACAGTAGTGTGATTTCCGACCTTGTTGTAGAAGCAGCAGGTTGACGTGCGTATTACTGTTTAGTTTAGTTATTCTCAATGGATATATTAATTGTCCTTCAATTCCATATACGTTAACACTTATGTTGTTTTGTTTTTCAAATTTATCAATGTCGGATATTTTTACTGGATATTTTATATTTGTCATATTTAACTGGCCTTCATAGGGTTCGTAGTAAAATACTCGATTTGCATGTTCTTTACTATTCCTTGGATTCAGGCTTGCTAAAACACTCCACACGAAACATTTATTATCACTGTTTTTAATATTTAAAACAGCGTGTTTTGATTTTATATTTTTTGGTGTAGGAATGTATGAGTTGGGAGTTAGGGGTTTATACTTGTAAACATGCAGCTGCCAGTATTTAGTATGGTCATATATCCATCCACTGCCTTGGGCTTGATACTTGTGCATGGAGGTATCGATCTTAAAAAGTGCTTCTTTAATTTGAGTCTTTAATTGTGCTTTCTCAATTGATAAATTAGTTAAACTTCGAAAATCAGCAATACATTCTTTGTCAATGATTAAATCACCATTATTGTCCACCGAGTGTTTGATGAACTTTACCCTCCTAATAAGAATCCATTTGATAGGTAGGGGACAAGATTGAAGAGTGTCTAATACTTCCACAGATTCACCGTTAAAAACATACAACTTGTAAGGTCGTTTGTCACATCGTAGGTGGTGTCGTTTCTTGTCACGAGTGATGACTCTCTTACACACATTACAACTATCGTGTTTTTCTAGCATGTGAGCTTTAAAATGATTGTTATTATCAAATATTTGATGGCATTTTTTACAAATTTTAGGAATAACTTTGTGAATGTTACGATAGTGTCTGATTAAATTGCTTCTGTTGGAGCAGGGCACGGAGCAGATTGCACAGGACAACATGTTGGATGCAAATAAATTTTGAGATGACATTACTCTGCTTTTTATAAACAAGAAATTACCATTTTTAAATTTTTTAAATTTTTAAATTTTTTTAAATTATTTAACAGCGGTTTTTAAATTATATTTTACAAGTTTACGAGAGTTCAAAAATTGCCATAGTGATGGATTAACTATTGTCCCTCCGTTGAAGACAGATTACAACTACCGTCGCTAACACTCACAGCTAACATAGAGTCCTAGGTGGAGAGGTGGGCCGAGAGACGTGGAGAGGTGAGAGCCAGAGTGCGGCGTGGTGACGTCATCTGGTGCCGGTGGTCGCCTCAATGTCGCTGGTGGCGTGTGTGGTGGCGTCATCTAGTGCCGGTGCCTTGTGTTGCTGGTGGCGCGTCCGGTGTCTTCATCCGGTGCTGGTGGTCGAGGTCACTGTTGCTGTGTGTTGTTGGTGGCACCTTATATACACATCAGATTTTCAATTTAACCAGGAAATGACCTCGCGTTGGCTGGACTTTCAACGAGGAAATTGCCTCTATGGTAAGTGGAAATTCTGGTCAATGTGACGCGTGCTTGCACATGACCGACTTTAGTGTGTTAGTGTGTCAGCGTGTCAGCGAGCAGTGGATTGTTGCGTGGGCGGCGATGCGGATCGTTGCGTGTGCAGGCGGCGGATGTTTTAATCAGTTGGCAGTTCGACCGTAATAGTTGGGATTAAAACACCAATAACACATCCAAGGACACAAAACACACCAGAGATAGTTTTTGAAAATTTTTAAAAAGTATAGAGGGGGATGGGGACAATATATTTAATATAGGCAAGGGTTGGGTATTAATATAGGCCAACAAGGAAACTTGTGTAGGGCGGGATCGGGTGTCGGCGCAAAAACTGATCCCCATAAGAATAACATGGGGAAAAAGCGCCGGAAGTGGCGCCTCTTTGCTAGTTCACATCTACTTGCAGAAAGAAGTAAAATGACTAAACCTATGTTTAGCAATACATAATTCCTAAACATTATACGGGAAAATGTGTGCTGCTTCGAAACCTCTTAAAATTTACTAATGTTTCTTCCTGAGATGAAATAAGTCAAATGTATCTGAGTTACTGATTTTTTTATATAGAGAAACATAAAAACTGATGTAAAGGTGATTAACCGTTACAATATTGTTGCATCAGGAGTGTAACTAATACTAAATAACAACAAATTAAATAAGTTACAGCTAGATGCCCCTTAAATGAACTCGATTTGACTAAAGAGTAACAGTCGAGTCGTTGTTTCTGGGTGGAATATGACTCATCAGCTGTGAGCACGGGGTTTACGGCACCTTTTATAACCAGTTCCCTCCAGTGTTCGGGAACATGCCAGTTTATCTCTTTACATTGCAAAACGGCTAAAAGCTAATAAACCGCTTAGTATACTAGCCGCAAAACATAATTTATTTTTTATTTTATCTTCTCTTTTTATGTGCACTCAAACTTACATCTCAAATTAAATTCTTAAAACAAAAATATATATTTACATATAAATATGCCTGGATAATCTTCTAGACATTAATAGCGCTTAAAAGTTGTAGAACTAAATTACAACTTTACCAAGATGATTTAATATTTAAATTTTTATTTGATGTGAAAGGATTCGTTACATTTGGTCACAAAACATTAGTTATTAATTTAAATTTCATTGAAAATTATACATTAATGTAATAGGTCAAGAAAGCCTTGGATTCAATTATCTAAAAAAATTGATAGAAAACAAACTTTATTACATACAACTAAACATTACAAGTACAAAGGAATTAAACAAAAAGGGGTTTTAAAAAGAGGTTGAACACAGTAGTATTGTCTGACATGTGATCTGAATCATGATGAACACTTACACTTACAATGTAACAAGTAGTTGAAATTGAATTGTGACGACAGCACTGCGTGTATTCTCTGGCTATAAACAAAGGTCGTAACCTTCAGCGTTTGACAGCAGCAAATTACGTGCTGGTCTCAACTAGCATTTCCTTCATTTGTTTTTTATATATTTTATTTTGTCTTCATTATAAAGTTTTATTTAGAAAGATCAGGATGATCTAGCTAGCCCAAATATTAAAATCAACGGAAGCGTTAATGTTATATTTAAGTGATTTAATTTACTATTTTACGAATTATGTTACTTAATTGTGTTATTTTCATTTGTATTGCCGATGAACATAGAAGCAAATTATATAAATATTGCCTTCCCTGACCAAACCGTTTGAATTAAGAACTCAGGGTATTGTGAATTTAAAACAATACTTGATCGTATTATTGAATACTTTATCCACAGCTTATCACAATTTTAAATTATCCCAGAATCACAGCTTCTCCACTAGGATAGCCCGTTTTATTAGGCCATTTATTTAGTCGCAGCCCCGGTACAGTTCTGAGGAACGCGACATCCCCGCGGACCCACGAAACTCGCCTCTTGGCTTCATTGTCAACTCCAACGGTTCCACCTCATTATGACGTTTCATTTACCTTGGGAATTAATTAACTTTGATTAAATAGTTATCGGGAACAAAAGTCTATAATTGACAGATTGACCCTTAATTATATTAGACTCAAGCTTCTAATTGTTTTATGTATTATTTATTTCAGTAGAGGTTCTGTAATTTTTTAAAAAAAGGTTATTCCACTGGGGAATAGGTATGTAGTCATCAAACATCCAACGTTGTATGTATGCGTCTGCACAACGAATGACAAACGTGACACTGAATGCATAAACGTTTGTAGCTTATCGTTGTATATACAAAATAAAACTAAACATAAAAATGGCCAAACTGCTTCAAAGAGATTTTATCAAGACTAAAATAGGACCATAAGACATTACACATAAGCATCACCCCCGGCATACCGCATTAAGAGATACTACAGAGAAAATCGCCGCCAATAAGGGCTAAAACCGCCGAGATAAGGCCGATGTCATTGTTAAACACATCGGTGTCACGCGATGTGGAGCATTACTGACATGACATATATGAACTTCAAATCGTTACGTTAAGACTTGATGTTGAAGTGGAGGTTTGGGTTTTACTTCATACATTTGGCACAATATAAAAATGTATACTTCACTTATTAAGGTATTTGGCAAGGTAATACAAATAAAATAAAGTTATAATACCTACGTTCCCGTTTTTTAAAGTTAATTCCACGACGTTTCCTTATATTTTACTTGCATCAAAATATGTTAATAATAATTAACAGTTATACGATGAGTAACTATAAACTGACAGAATAACAACAAATTAAAAAATTACCGATAAATTTGTATATTTATAGTTAACAAAAATTGTTACAGTAAATGATGAATTAAAACATCCAAAATATTTTCAGCAATCAATTTGGTATTTAAATTAATATGTTTAGAATATTTAAGGTGACTGGGAAAACATTTTGGATGTTGAAACCAAATACTTAATCCAAAGTGAAATAAAAATTAGGATACTAAATAAAGAAATACTTTTATTTAAATAAATAAATCTTCAAATATTGAGGAGCTCGAGTCTAATTAAGGGTCGATCTGCCAGTTATAGACGTTTTGTTCTCAATAACAATTTAATCGCGGTTAATTAGTTCCCAAGGGAATGAAACGTCATAATGAGGCTGAACCGTTGGAGTTGACAATAAAGCCAAGAGGTGAGTTTCATGGGTCCACGGGGATGTTGCGGGTCTCGACACAAAAATGGCAATTACGTCTCAGAGCCGCACCGGGGCGAGTCTGAATAAATGGCCTGATAAAACCAGCCATTGGAGCTAGTGGAGAGTGGTGTAACTCTGGGAGAATTTGAAAAATGTATCGAAATGAGGATGCAGTATTCGAATAATACGGCAAAGTTATTTTTTTAATACACAAAACCCTCGGTTATGGATGTAAACGGTTTGGCCAGGGGGTAATATTTTATAGAATTCTGTTCTGTGTTCATCGGGGAAAATAATACGTGAATGGTAAAGTAAATAATATATTAAATAATTTCGTTGAAAATACAGACTAGCCCAAAAGCTGTTGAAAAGAAAAATAATTAAAAACACAACAGTTTTAAGGACGGACTTAATTAAGTTAAATAACAAAGCCCAGAATAATCTTATTGATATTATTATTATGTCAACATAACATTATTACCAATGTAAATAAGGACTTGATACTATGATGAATTCATATTCTTTTCTTCTTAAGATCCAAAAATACTATAAAATACAACATTTCTTGAGTAGTACATGGAATAATAACAATTACACAATAAATGTCATATAAATAGTACTATTTTATATTTTTAAATGTCTATGCTTCAGTTATTTCTATTTAGTTTGATAGTTTAAAGAAGCTTTGAAATACGTTTACATATTTACAGTATATATGTGTTTTTATGAACATGAATCGTTAAAATCTACTAAAGGTAATTAACGTAGAACACTGACACGTACAAAAGTATAATGTATAAAATATTCGCAATTCATTCAAATGATGTTCCATATTTGGTTCCATCTGGTTAACGTTCACGTAATACGATTTTAATTAAAGTGCCCCTACAAGTTTTGTTCGAACGCAAAATGTCTCTTAGAGAGATAAATAAGGGAAATACTTCAGCAAATGTAAATTTCTGTCAATTAAGGTGAAACATGTTTCATAAATAATACAAGCATCGCATATTGAACATATTTAAAGCGAAAACTAACTTGCTGTTCAGGACGCGTGGCTCAAGAACAGATTTATGGGGAGACTTCAACGCTGCTGCAACAATGGGGTTCAAATTTTCGACAGGATTCAACCAGATATTTCCCTTCAACTCATAACTTGGAATTCAACCAACTTTTGACTGAAGTTTTGCTTAAACAATGACTTTAAACTTTGCTCTATATCTGTCAGCAGAGTTGATGTATATTTCTCATCTCCCTCACTATTACTGTTTTCTAACAACTAAACGTTAAATAACGTATTTTCCCTGTTTGTAATTGTATTTTAAATGAAAGCCATTGAGGAATACGCTTTTTAAATATATCTATTTTGCTTTTTATTGATTTTGCTATTTTGCAAAGTCATGTGAAGTAAGACTTTGAGTTTCATATTTGTAAGAGCAAGGAAAATGCGCCAGACTGCTTAGCGAGTAGTCTCGCTCGAAAACTCGTACGACCAACACATTTGTTCTGATTCGTTAATAAGGTAAGAGATTCCGTTGCACCATAACGATTGCAAATGTGACTAATTATTAGACAATGCTTACTAACCAGGAGCCAGGAAACTGATAAATAATTAAACCGTTGGAAGAAACAAGCGAACGCAACTGACGAGGAACAATTGGAAGGAACAAACAAACGAACAATTGACAGTCATGGGAACAGACGAATCCAGGAATTATAATTTCTTATTGCTATTTGCCCATGCGTGCATGTATTTGGTTTACGACCATAACCAGAAGGTTCTTGACAAGAAAATATCATTTTACTTGGCTCTTTTAATCGAGAAGATCCATAAAATGATTTAATGTATGATATTGGAGCCAGAATATTGACAATTGTCATTGTGTTTACATAAAAATATTAATTATAAATAAAAAATTACAGTGTTGTTACCAGCAAATAAAATCTACAGTCAAAATCTATTTTCTTCAAACTGTTTCGATTTACTAAGTTTAAAAATGATCAAAAAGAGGTATTATGACTAAAATGATAAAACATTTGTGCAACATGATGATTTGAATAATCAGATAAGATACTCCTTTTATCAATTGTTATTTTTACTTAATGTGTTTTGCTTGTTACTCGCGTTTTGCATTTTCTCGACTTCCCAACGCAGTGTTTGCGAAAATGACATTTCACCTGGTGAAGTGAACCAGTAAATCAAGCTTAGTCTAAAGCCAGGTATATGATTAAGTACTACACATCCCTTACCTTTTGTTGGGTCGGCAGAATAAATTATCGCAGATCCACCGCGTTCAGTAGTCCTTATATTTTGTATGTCTCGTCATTAGTTACTACTTAGGGCGATAAATCTTTGCAAATACTACTGGAAAAATTATTAATAATAAAAATATCACACGATATTTTTATAATTTAAATCCATGATTTAAATTCAGTTGGGAAAACGGTTTATTTGGAGTAAACAGAATTTAAACCTCGTAGTCAATTTGAATCAAACATCATGTTTCAGTATCGATAAAAACCTGAGGTGAATACCACCAGAATTATCTTATTATAAAATATTTCCAAACCACGATACTGAAAGTGGTGAAAGGTTATCACCAAACGGGGAAAAAATAACGGAAGCAACAATGTAAACGAATTTCAGTAAATATCCTGCAATCAATCTAGCCTTTATAAAAATTACCTCAATTACATTTAATAAAGGAAATGAATCAAACATTTAGTTGTTTATTAGTGGTGGAAAAGGTTCGCAAACATTTCTTAAATGTTTGTTGCGTTCAACTACATAAAAATTACCCCCTTAGCAGCAAACCTACGTACTCAGCGAATTTACAATGCGTATATATGTATCTTAATGCCACATACCAAGTGTCAACAATATACATTTTAAATAAACCATTTATGACATTTTAATTTTTCTCCATAAGAGTAACAAGGCGGCTGAGTACGCAGGTTTGCTAAAACATAAACAAATAAACACACATAAAACACATAACACATAAAACATAAACATGAACATAAAAAATAGGTTTTTATACAAATAAGTATAACTCAACGAGGTAAAGCCACATACCTAGTTTTATTAATATATGTTCATAATTAAGGGTGATAACATTTTTATAATATGTTTTGTATGTTTATGACTTTTGATGTAAATATCCATCATGCACTTTTGTTTTTAAATTTTATTTAACTTTATTTTAAAGCTTGATTGATAATTAACTATAATTTATTTTCTGTATGGATGTTTCATACTAAAAATTTCAAAGTTAGTAGTTTGCTGGATTATTCATTAACCTTTAATAAACTGGTATAGAAAAAGTGGTAACTTATACAAGTAAAATATAAATGTACGTTAATATATCCAATGTCTTACTGGATAACAATATTCTCTAACATTGGTAGTTACTTTTAACCATCCACCTTTTTAAAGGTCCCTGAGAGCACGCCCAAAAAAGGCTTCAAAAATTAATTAAAATTTATCAGATTTATCTAAACAAATTTAAAATTAAGTAGTTGATACTATTTTGAAATAAAACTAAAGAAAGTTTACGTTCATTTTACAGACAACCGAGATTTACGAAGAGCAAGAAGAATATGAATACACTTCTTATAATAAACGTTGAAGACACAAAGGAGTAGCTTTTTTAATCTTCTACTTCAGAATTCCATCTTTAAACCCTTCTTAAAAGCAAAGATAAAACACGTCTGTTGAGAGAACGTTTACAAAACAAGCTACGCATTTTAACCCGTTCGTTGCGTACAATTCGTTCTTTAATAAATTACAAGGACTGAAGTTTTTAACGTTTAATTCTAAAACTGGAGTTATAATTACGAATTATTTAGATTTACATTTACAACATACTATTTCAAGACATATTTGTACATTACTGTTCCAAACCAAAGTTCAACTTATATTCCGTTACTGAATTGTAATACTTTACAACGTCCATACTAATTTGTATACAAGTTGTTGTATGATAAAATACCCTCGTAGCAGCAAACCTGCGTACTCAGAAAATTCCCAGTGTATTTACATGTATCATAATGCCATATAAAGCCACATACCAAGTTTCATCAATATACATTCAAAAATAAACTATTTATCACATTTTTAATTTTTCTCCATAAGAATAACATGGCAGCTGAGTATGCGGGTTTGCTGAAACAAGGAACACAACAAATGTGTTTTAATAACAATATAAATATAACTCAACTAGGTAAAGTCACATACCAAGTTGTATTAATTTATGTTTATAATTAACGGTAATAACATTTTTCTTATCCTCCATAAGAATATCATGGGGGCTGAGTACGCAGATTTGTTGCTACGGGAACTATCGGCAAAAAAATGGTTTTTTGTGCAAATATCAATAGACCACAACGATATAAAGCAATAAACCAAGTTTTGTCAGGATAAGTTGATAATAAAGCGAGATGTACAATTTTTCTTATTCTCCATAAGACATTGGACAACGTACTGTGTTTAACACTAAATTGTTCGTATTTTTAAGCCGAATCTAATGGTCAAAAGTAAAATTTGATTTACTAAAATATTATATGTAAAAAACTCGAACAAACCATTTTTGGGGTACAAAACCCCCCCGAAATAGGCCCACCCCTTTGGATAGAGCGATCTGGTTGGTTTTCGAACTTAAGTCATATTGTGGCTTTAAATGTCTGTACTAAATTTAATCAAAATAACACCATTTTTACGAGAGTTATTGCACCCACGAACACACATATATACACATACAGTTTTGATTGAATGATGTTTTTGGCATCTGGGGACCTCAAAACAAAAAGTTATCATGGTCCCGGGCCTAGGTCTTACCATGCCGACTACGGTAATAGCTTCTTCCCTATAGGGGCAATTCGCTAAAAACAATTAAAATCCTCCATTTAAAAACGAAAATACAGCCACACATTGCTCTATATAAAGATTTACTAAAAAAAAACTAAATTATAAATCTATGCTTTAGTATGCTTTAAATACGCAATATTTTCCTACCCATTCTTTTTGTGAATTCTAATTCATGAAGATTTCATAAAAAAAAGAACTAAATTATAAATCTATGCTTTAGTATGCTTTAAACATGCAATATTTTCCTACCCATTCTTTTTGTGGATTCTAATTCAAACTAGAGTATTTATTAAATTTTATAATTCATATGCTACAATTCATTGCATTACATCGGAAATAGTTCAATTCATTTTATACGCTCAATTTGAGCATAAAAGCAACAAATAGACATTTTCTAACGAAACCAATATTTCACATTTTTATTAAAACCTGTTTGCGATTTGTGCTGATACAAATGATCCAAAATTACTCACTCTAACTCATAACTCTTCTCTGTACACAAAAACAAATAAAATATTTACTGACATTCATAGCACAAATATTCACGTTGCCCGTCCTGATAGTTCAACCTAAGACAAACACTACAAGCGGTCCATCATGCCCTGGCTTACATGTAAGCTTGAAATATGACCACAACTGGCGTGACCATCCCAGCACGGGTCTGATATCATAAATATAATATAATATATATGTATATATAAATATATATATATATATATATATATAAAAGAAACCGGAGCGGAAAAATGACACCAAATGAGGGCACAATGAAGTAAGTAAAATATGTTGTTGCCTAATGGTTATGTTTAGAATATCTTATTCTCCAAGGTTATCTTTTATGAAATGTCGCTTAAATGACATAAAACCATTTACAATTTTTGTGATTTATACATCGTTGTGAACAAGTAATATATATATTACACTCGCCATTCAATAAATAATATAGAATATTAACAAAATAATCATTTATTCATTATGAAGGACTTAGTTTACCATCAAACGAGTTTCGTTGCTGTAATAGCTTTAATCTGTCTCCTAATAACTGTCTGCAACAAATAAAATGTTTTATACAGGATCTTAAATGAGGTGTTGAGGTCAGGATGCTACGAAAAATATAAAGTTACATTGATACTGATCAAAAACAGGTAGCATAAGGCCCCCTTTGATTGGCTGATTTGTATTGATCTAAAAAATCGTTATCTTAACATAAGATTTTAGGATTAATCACAAAAACTGATATGGAGCCAGCTGTCATTGGCCAATGGGCTATTAATTAATGATCCTGTCTAAAGAATCAGTAACAAAGCTACACCAGGTATCTCACCCATTCTACATACATCATTCCATTAACTCATAGGTATCTCACCCATTCTACATACATCATTCCATTAACTCATAGGTATCTCACCCATTCTACATACATCATTCCATTAACTCATATGTATCTCACCCATTCTACATACATCATTCCATTAACTCATATTCGCCTTAAAATACGTCCTAGTGGCGTCGGCGTCTTGTGGAGCTATAGATATCAGCCCAACTTGTATAGTTTTCATTGAAATATTAAGAATAATACATCGTGAGTGCATTCGACCTAGGCAGTGGAAAATTGTGGGCGAGTGAGACAAGGATAAAACTCCGCTCACAAAGATGCAAGATTCTCATCTTGGCGCCATATTGATAATGAGTCTCCAGCGAGCGATCTGCACCTCACCCGACCTCATAATTGCCCTCAAGATTAACGCTACGTCATCATTAAAGTGGTCATGGATACTAGAGATAACTTAGAAACAAGCATAGTAAAAGACTGGAAATAAAATAGGCGAGTTAGTGATTACATGAAAAATGTTTAGCAAACAATATACAGACAATTATTTCGTAACAAATAGTTAAATTTATAAAACTGAAATACAGATTTGAAGGAATGAAAAGCAAGTTGTACATTGATTGACGATTAAGTTTTTTAACTCGTTTTTATTAGCTTGCTTTCTTGTGTGTTCGGTAAACATTTTGCAAACGATTTTAAACTAACTTCCCGATGAGCTAAATACTTGAAACTTGAAACATAGCTCAGAAATGGATGAGAATGCAATAATAAATCGTTTTCTTGTAATAAAATTAATTTTATTTAAGTTTTAACTCACAATAAACAAAATGTAAACATAAACAAACATCTCAATGTGAACATAGAACATCTGATTATAGATAACAAAATATTTACTTTGGTTATGTATAACTAACTAAGTAAATTTGAGACATGATTATATGAAAATAAACTCAAGTAAAGCTTAAATTTTCCACCTGATATAGATGATTAAAACTGATTAAAAATGTTTACATAAAAAGACTAAAAAGAAGAAAATAATTTATTAAATAAAAACACTTTTAGCGAATTTCCCCTATAGGGAAGAAGCTATTACCGTAGTCGGCATGGTAAGACCTAGGCGCGGGACCATGATAACTTTTCGTTTTGAGGTCCCCAGAGCCCAAAAACACCATTCGTTCGAAACTATATATATATATATATATATATATATATATGTGTGTGTGTCCGTGAGCACGATAACTCTCGTAAAAATTATCCGATTTTGATTAAATTTGGTATAAACGTGTAAAGCAACATTTATGACTTTAAGTTCGAAAACCAGCCAGATCGCTTTACCCGAAGGGGTATTTTGGGGGGGTTTTGTACCCCAAAAATGGGTTTTTTGAATTTTGTACATATAATTTTGGAAATAGTCAAATTTTAGTTTTTACCATTTGTTTCAGCTTAAAAAAACACACAATTTGGTATTTTGATCATTTCTCTACGTCAATTGGTTACCGAGATATTGAAAGTGCTAAACACAGTAAATTGTCTAATGTTATTCTTATGGAGGAAAAGAAAAATTGTATATCTCGCTTATTTATGAACATATACTGACAAAACTTGGTATACGGCTTCATCTGGTTGTGGACCATTGATATTTGCCAAAAAAGACCATTTTTTTTGCCAAAGGCTCCCGTAGCAGCAAACCTGCGTACTCAGCCCCATGTTATTCTTATGGAGAATAAGTAACGTGTTATCTCCCTTAATTATGAAAATAAATTAATGAAATTTGGTACGTGGCTTTACCTAAATGAGTTATATTGATAATTGTATAAAACCCCATTTTTCGTTTTCCTTCCTCCAGCAAACCTGCATACTCATCCGCCATGTTATTCTTATGGAGAATAATTAAAATGTCACAAATCGTTTATTTATGAAGGTATATTGATGAAACTTGGTATGTGGCTTTATGTGGTATTAAGATACATATATATGCATTGGAAATTCGCTGAGTACGCAGGTTTGTTGCTACGGGGGTATTTTTAAATACCACGTTTTTAAAACGGATTAAAAGTATAAAATAATTTATCCTATCCCCATATACATCGCCTTGAATATTTTGATTGTGAATAATTAGTAGCTATGAAATACTTGTAAGATTTAAAACGATAAACGTGGGGCACATGCAACGTGAGGGAGTAGCTGTCGGTAGGAGAACAACAGCTCCACAACAGTATATCAGTTCCTATAATTTACAGCTATAATTCCTAATTGATATAAAAAATAGCTCATAATTCAATAGGTGAAGATGACCGTCAGTTAGCTATTAACTCCGCCCCACGTTTTTCGTTTTAAATCGTACAAGTATTTTCATAGCTACTAAAAATTCACTATCACAAATGTTGAAAGGCAATTTATATGGGGATAGGATACATACATTATGTTATACATTTTAGTCCGTTTTAAAAAGTGGTATTTAAAACAGTTTTTTATTTAATAAATTATTTTATATTCTAGTAGGACCTGAACTCGAGTAAATGTTCCCCTCTCAAAAAACACCTTCTTAATGTACAAAACCTCTCATAACTATTGTGTATACTGAGATGTCCATTTCAACAGTCACAATTTGGGTGATGTATGTTCTTTATTCTATGCTGTGTTTTGTTAATGTTTCGACAGCTGTTATGAGATTCAATTAATTTTTATTCTTCTATAATATTGAAGTTTGAAAAGCCTGCGGGGCAGATCAACAAAGACGAAAGTAAGTTGTAAGGAAATTTGTAGAATCTACAACCCGACCTATTAAATTATCACATAAAGCATAAATCGGTTCCATAATCCAGTAGATCTCGCTCTTATAAAAATCCTGCAAGTGTAAAAATACATAGGATTTATTTAAAAGGAATAGTAATAATAAATAAATACATTTTGTAGAAAATAACTTTTAGTGGAATTGGTATCAATTCCAGTCGCAATGAACCTTGTTTGACAATTTATAACCAAAGAGATTGAATGAATTATAAACTAGATGCATTGATAAATTGCAATGGTGATTTATTCGTCACGCCACTATCCATTAACGACAGTTATAATGAAATAGACACTCTACAGAATTCAAAGTAAAATATTGACGCGGTATTTTCATTATGTTTATGTTCTCTTAGTACGTTAATGAAAAGATTTACATTAGAGAGAGTTTTAATAATTAAAGTCATGTCATGTTCAAATTTGTCATAATTAAATATATCTGTATAAGCGTTGTTGTAATTTACTTTAATTGAATAATAAGTCTCGGCTTATTTTTCACTTAACCAAATTTTATCAGTGGATATCTGCAAAAAAGTGCCTTATAATTAAGTTTATGTTATAAACTATTTGCAATTTATATTAAAAGCTAGTACATTGAGAAATAAGGAGAGGAACCACTCTAGTGTAGCCACTTAACCCGGAGCAGCCCTCACCCATCGACTTTACATCCCTTCAGCAGTGGGGGTACGTTGGGGGTTGGGGTAGGAGAGTATTGCGTTAACCAGCCATCCGATATACCACATGTACTCCTGTATTGTAAAGAGCAAAGCCTACGTCGCGCCGCACAGCCATCGAGACTAATAATGATAGTAATGGATTTCCAACAGACATTACAATATACACATTGAGAAATATGCAGCAGTGATATTTACATTGAAAAACGGTGAACACATTGCAAACACATGCAAATGTCATTATATTTTAAAATTGGAATTTGCATATTTAAGTTGATGCCTCAATGATAATTCGAAATGAAAAGTCGAATTACGGTACTTGTTTTTCTTAATTATTGGCAAGTTTTAATTGCTAGGCAAATACAATATGCAATACTAACGCTAAATTAGCCACATATTCCATAGCACAACCTTTTTTATTAAACACATTCATCACAAACTGAAGAAATATGATATGAATTTTTACATAATATAAACATTTTATATATATATAAATGTAAGAGTCTACTGGAATAGACTGATAGTAAAGTGTAGTAAAGTGCTTCAAAATGTGCAGTTAAGAGTAAATTTTCCCACTAAATTGGTTAAACATGCTGGGACATTACTTAGAGATGCATCCACTTAGTAAGAGGACGACGAAAGACCCCTCCCCTCCTCATCATACTTACTTGGCCCCATATATAGGTTAGTGCTAGTATAAATGTGGGCATATGCTTATGGGTAGCGCTTTTATCTACTTAATGCATACATCGTCTTATCCAAGCAGGATTGGAGGATTCAACCATTATGCTCTTCAAACATCGTCAACTGTTGAGAAATATTCAACGAAAAACTTTAGGGATAGAGAATTAGAAATTACGTTATTTTTTGTTATTATGTTCATTAATCATAATTTCTTCTGTAGCACGATAAAACGACACCAAAGGGATATTAAGAAGGTTTTATACAATCATTATGAATTTGAATTTATAGAATGACAACAAACTTTCAACATTATTCAAATTTCAAATATAATTTTTATAATCGGGTATGCGATATTTTTGGGTTATTTTCAATTGAATAACTCAATTAATAAATAGGTAAAACTCAGGTGTTATTAATCACGATTTCATTAAGAAAAATTAAAAATGTTATCTAACAACAAAAAGAAACATTTTTAAGAATCGACAGTGAATTGCGTTGTCAATGAAACGAAAAAGGTTTGAAGAATCCGTTGAGCATGTTCCGGGACCATGATATTAATACAATAATATCATGGACATGTACTGGGCTCGGGATCTTGGTACAATAATATAAATTACTAAGTACTATAAGTATCCCCATAACATGTCTTTATGTCTTTGTTAGGCTGGACAGATGAACATGGAACAATATTTCATTTTTTTGCTGACATCGTAAAATAAACTTAAAAATGATAAAGAGTGTTATCCGCACTTACAACTTTTTAAGAAAACGCACGTTTTGTAAAAACTCTAAACATAATTAATAGTAACGTTAAATACATATAAGCTTATATGTATTTGTATAAAGTGTAGAGAGAACGAACTAGTAGTATAAATCACCTAACATGTTTTGGTAGGGTACTTATCTTAGTGGTTTTCCTATTAGATCCTCGATTTGTTGAGAATCCCACACTAATATTATTAAATTAAATAATTAAAGATATCGTTTGAGAAAGTAAAACCAATTAGTTACCATAAAACCATTAAGGTAAAGTACACATAAGTGTAGTTCTTGTCAAACTGTCAACATGACCCAGAAACAGGAATTAGCAACCAACACGTTAGCGCTACAATACCAGAGCGTCGGCGTTCAACTCGACATTATCCATCAAACACAAACTTTAAAGTGGGATTCAACCAACTTTCCCCTAAAGCTTAGCTTGAACAACGACTTAGAACTTTACCTTGTATATCAACAAATCAAATCAATCTAAAATGCTTACTCAGTTAATTATTTTCTTGTTTTAATGTTACATAGACATATTACAAGTAAACGTTTAGGTACAATTCATTTGGTTATGTTTATTGATTGTGTGTCATGGCGACAGAATTTATCCTCAAGTTTTATATGTACGACTATCCTTAAGTTGTGAATTGGGAAAATGAAATACGTTAACAATAAACAATATCGTTAACTCAAGTCGTTAACACAAATTGCAACATTTTAAACGAATGCTATTAAACTAGTGAATACAAAACTGTTAATTCGCTATCTCATATTCTGTCAAAAGCTACGTACATATTGTATAATATTTTGCAGTACACAGCTAACTTATAGGAGGAACATATTATACCTTCCATTAATTTTTTAAGTAGTATCCATAATCCTTACGTTTTCTAAGTTGTCTACGTTCTAAGCGACCTATTTAATTTACGGACTAAAAATCTAAAGGAAGATAATCTCTTGTAATACTTATGAATGATATGTTATCGAATAAAATACTACATATTATTAAGCCACCTGTTACCTGTACTTCATAGATGAAAATTGTGAAATGGCGAAAACCGTACACATTTACATAAATAAATAACATATAAGCATTGCACCTGCTTACATTTTTTATTTGAGTTTTTATAAAATAGGGGAAGATTACACTTACATAAGAAGGACCAGAAGAACTATTTCATTATCTAAATCAGAGAAAAGTAAGATAATATTAACCAAATAAAAATACATCATCGAGGAAATGTAGGTGCATTAGTGTAGGTTAGTCCAGTTATCTCTTTCGAAATAAAATACTTGCGTTTTGAAATAGATGATAATTATTGAATTCCTCAACTCTAAAAATGGAGGATTTAGTTGAAAACTGTCACGGACCTTTCATTGTCAGGCAGATTACTCTCTATAATGCGATTTACATTTCAAAGTGACTCACTGAATAGCGTGTGCAAACTGTACTTCTGTTGAACCATTAGTTTGTCCAACTCGTGTCGGTAATTTTCTTACCTAAACTGGAACTTATTTTTAAAGTGGAGTCCGTTGTGGAATCTGTTTTACCGACTATAAAAGACGCATGAACAAGTTAGTTGATGAACCAACAAATTAATTAGATCTCTTCCTTAAATAACACGTTTACATTTTGCACTGTTGACTGCATTTTGATGAAACATTTCTCTAGTGATAGTGAACAACAAAAAACTCCAAATTTCCATTTATACAAATATTAATTAATTAACGTTCAAGAAATTTACAAAGAAGATTAGTGTAAACATATTTTATTGTTGATAAAATTTATCTAACATAAATGAGTTAGTAAAATTTAAGATTGAAATAACATAATAATATATGTATAACGAATGTAATTACTTAGCGAAGGTTTAAGTAATCTTTAAAATATATTTACAGATAAAAAATGGCACATGACTTTGTATCTAAATTTTCCGTTCCCAAGATACTTAGTTTAACAAATTAAAAGCCTACTAACTGAATCAGTAAAATTAAAATTGAATATCAAGTTAACCTTGAATAACATACCTTGAATTAACACATATATGCCAAGTTTCAATTAAATGAATCAAGTGGTTACTTCGATATGATATATTCATAAAACAAGATATAAAAACACATAAACATTGACAGAAGACGTAAGATTGACCACATGTTTATAATGTTTTTTTTGCTCCTTTTTGGCCCAAGGAAAATTATCCCAAGATTGTAGATAGAGTTTGTAAACACCCTGGTACATTGTAACACGTAAACTATATTTGTCCATGTTTTAACAGTAAAAACATTAAGACAAATAATATATAAATAATATCTTATCAAAACCGGGATAAAACACCTACGAGATACAATTTTTTAAATTTACGTGTTATAGTAAAGTTGGACATTTTAAGCAAAAAGGAGAATTTGAATTTAAATTCACCTTGAGACAATGGTCGAGTGAAAGATTCTGTTAACCTTTTCAACTCAAAGATAATGAGACGAATAATTTAATGGTTTACTACCACCTGACCAACAACATTATAACATGAACAATTTAAATAAAAGTATGCGTTATTATGATAAAGTTACGTGATAAACAACACAACCACGGTAAACTCAACAACGATTAGTGGAGAACACTTGAAAAATCACAAAAATAGAATAGCAAACAAAGTAAACAATATAGATGAAAATAAAATACAAATTTCAATGGAGATAATATATACCTTATTTGCCGAAGGTAGAACCTTTGAGTTAAGTGCCGTCTAAGTACGTTATTGCGGTCCTCGAGATGTATCACTTAACATAATATGTAGAACGACCCTCCCTACCCCTCCACCACCTACACTTGACTTCCCTCATGCAGGTTATTGTTGTTACACATTTGAAAATCGGCTTTATATTTCAGGGCTATGGTTATAACATTCCCATATTTCGCTAGACTGAAAGATTTGGACTGTTTTCTTTAAACAACGTTAATAAACTGCAATTGATGTAGTCACCCACCCAAAAATTCAGGTTGGACTAAATAAGAAAATAGAATAGCATTCTATATTGATTCATACTTTTCAGACACCCAGCTAAACTCATATGTTGTTATATGGTGTAATGGGCCCGACCTTTGCATTGACATATTTTTCTTTTAACAATATCTCAAATTGTGCAGTATTTTTATTTTATATTTACGATTACAAATTTCTAAACTAAAAATGTTGGGCAAAAATAGGGTTTAACTTAAAAATGGAGGAATGGTTAGGGGGAAATTGTAAAGCAGCTATTGAAAGAAATACGGACTGTAGGCTAAAGCTTCACTCCGACACCGGATCAATGCTTGCTGGGGTAATTAATTCAACTGTAATTGACCTTTATTGGTCCAATCAATTAGTAAAAATATATTTTCCTGACTACCTTGAATATATTGAAATATTTTTAATTACAATATTAAACGCCGGGTTAAAAAGATCTATTCAATATTCTGAGGCTAAAACTTATAATAAATGCATAACATATTTTCAAATTCCATAATATATGACAATTACACCTATGTTGAATATTTATGAAATCTATTGGATCTTACAAAAATGGAATATTTAGATAATTATTAAGGACATATTTGCTTTACAGTACCACGAAAAATAATTAAAATATTACTTCAAAATTCCGTTTATGTAATGTGTATTAAAGTAGTTAAAACTAATGTTATCGAGTCTTGTTAAAACATAAACATGGCCAGTATGTGTCTTAAAGGTTCATAAACTGTCTTGCTGTAGCGCAACACCTCTCCATTTTAAGACCGAAAAAATGTTCAGTATATAATGTTTCAACAGTTTTACATAAATAAGACAGCCGAGCCCAGGTGGCAGTTATTAATCTATTTGATGTTAGTTACAATTTTGTTCATCGCCACATGAACTAAAAATGTTTAACCAATCAAAAAAAAAAAATGGTTCGATTTGTAAATTTCCAGTTCACTTGTAATGAATATATTGTTTTAACTTTGATGTTTTTGGCAGAATCATCTTGTATATGTTATTTAATAGAAAATCAGCTGGTTTCATGATAGTAAAATTAGAAAAAAATTAATTATGGAACATAATGGACTTGCTACGAATGTATTGATTTGCGTATATTGATTTGAGAACAATTTAATACGCCTAATAACCATACAAAATGGGAGTATATATATATATATATATATATATATATATATGTATATATATATATGTATATATATATATGTATATATATATATATGTATATTTAAAAGCAGTTATATTTTAAAAATATGTTTATAGTTTAAAAAAAACTGTACCTGTACAATTAGTGTTATAGTTTTTACATATTAATGGGGACATTAAAAACGAACTAAGCAACAGTCACAGGTCGGAAAGTGTCAAGTCACTGCACGAAACAAATTTTCTGAAATAACCTACTACAGATTGTGATTAAAGCAGAAAGTATCGTTGACGTTAAAAGCACATACAATCATCCTAGTTCCTATGGGGAAAGATGCTTAAGGTATAGAAGAAGCAGTAAAGAGGTCGGTATGATCACTCTGGAGGGACGCATGTATCAACACGTTTCAAAACCTTCTTAATTAATTTTTTACCTTCAATTAAATTTGATCAAGAGACCGCCCAGTGGTCAAAATTCGACCAAATATTTGAAACAAAAAGTTTAATATCCAGTGGGCTCTGTGGCGCTCATCTCCCTCTCTCTTTCCCGCCCCCTCCCCCACCCGAACCCACAGGTAACTTTTTTTAATGTGGAGTTAAAACGGACAGCAGAAGAGCGTTACTATATCAGTATTCAGTAGCCTTTTTATTTATCCCTCAAACCTCTCCACCTCATCATCTCCACTTCCCTCATCCTCTCCCCAACCTTAATCCTCTTTCCATCCCTCATCCTCCTCTCTCAAAAACAGGTTTAATTTATTTTAATGTGGAGTAAAATGGATAAGGGAAGGGTGATATCATTCCAGTGATCATTAGTTGTTTTATTTATGCCTGACATCTCTCCACCTCATGCTCTCCCGATCCCTCATCCTCAGCCCCTCACAAACAGGTTTAATTTATTTTAATGCGGAGTTAAAATGGTTAAGAGAAGGGTTTTACCATTCCAGTAGTCATTAATAATTGTATTTATGACTGAAAACTCCCCACCTCATCCGCTCCCCGTCTAATGTGGAGTTATAACGATAGCAAAAGAGCGTTACCATTCCAGTAGTCAGTAGCCTTTTTAGTTATGCCCGAAACCTCTTCACCTCATCCTCTCTCCGTCCCTCATACTCACCCCCCACAAACAGGTTTAATTTATTTTAAAGTGGAGTTAAACGAATAAGAGAAGAATGTTACCATTTCAGTAATAGTTATCCTTTTTAATTATGTTTGACACCTCTCCCTATCCTTTATCCCCTTCCCCTCACAAACAGGTTTAATTTATTTTAATGTGAAGTTAAAAAGGCTAAAAGAAGGGCTATAACAATCCAGTTATATTTTTTATTTATTCAAGAAATCTTTCCATCTCATCCACTCCCCGTTTAATGCGGAGTTAAAAACAGTAACAGAAGGGCGTTACCATTCCAGTAACCTTTTTATTTATGTTTGAAACCTCTCCACCTCATCCTCTCCCATCCCTCGTCCTCCCCCCTCAAAAACAGGTTTAATTTGTTTTAATGTGGAGTTTAAACTAGTTAGAGAATGGTGTTACCATTCCAGTAGTCAGTAAAATGTTTTATTTATGAATCATCTGTTCTTGCTGTTGTGCTAAATATTTATTTTAAGTTGTTATTCCGTAACCAACTTGGCAACCCATAAGGCCAATGTTATTTTTTTCAAATTTCAAATTAAATTTTCTGCATTTATCACAAACTTATGTAAATTGCGATAGTATTGTGCACATCTATGGAAAAATAAATTTCTAACGGTGTGCTTAGATTTTTCCTACGATGCGCACGAGCTGAGAAAAACGTACGACAAAAATCATGCTTGCCTATTAATAATATAGTTAGTTACTTGGTTCACATGCTACAAATATGTTGAAAATTGACGAAAACTATCACGGTTTATTCTAAAATAGCAAAATAGCAGCTTATAAGTTGTTTAAATCAGATTTAAAGTAAAACTAAAACTTTTGAGCTAAAACGTAGGTAATTAGCTATTAGGGTAGTAACCGACATGCCTCAGAAATCGGTTAAGTGAAATAAATGTAATGAAAAGAGAAAACCGGAAACTTAATAAATGTGAAGTAAAATTCCAGCTATTACATCATTGTAGGGGATAAGAAGGCTGCACTTGCAAAGAAACAGGGAGGGGTTAAATCCCGCCTTTAATTGCCTTGGCACTTTATTAGCCGTCGTTAGTGTAGCGTGAATCCAACTCCGTGTGTTGGTGTTTTCCATTTAGTTTGTGAAAATTGTATACTTCTAGATCTACCACGGCACGGATTTCACTTTGCATACACCTTTTATTCTTAAAGAACTAATTACAACAGGCAAAAATCATCACATACACTGAATTGAATTATATAAATACCTGAATATCATCAGTGTAACAGTTGAATACACACAAAAAAAGTAAATAACATACATACACAACATTTTCTTTACTGAATCGACAGAAGCTTGACATATAACGATTTGTAGGAACTACGTTTGTATATGAATTCAGAAACTAAGTTGAAACTATAAGTCTGGATTTGTTCTACAACAAAACTTTAAAGGAGTTGAAGCAACCTTTAAAATTACAAATATGAGAATATTGTGAATATAGTATAATTGTATTAAAGCACCCACGTGACATGACATGTGGGAGCGAACAGTGACGTCACTGCTACAATGATGTAACGGCCTTCAGACTTTAGTCAGCATACGACATAACCCATCAAACCTAGACTTGAACGTGGCATCCAACAACTTCCATCTTGAGCTGAGCTTACAAAATGATCTGAAACTTTGTTTTATCTCACTAACTCATTTTGACAAAAATAACAAAAGCTTCTTGTTCTCGGCTTTCAGATAACTGTACAAATTATAAGATCTGGAAGGATGATAACGATATAATTCTACGGTGGAAATACGATTTGACACGATTTGAGTAACGTGTGAACAAATATAGTGCATTGCAAATAAACGGTTTAATTTGTTCTACAATAGTTATTTAATTTGAGTTAATTGTTTTCGTATCAATCAATAAAACACGGTTATTACTCCTAAAATGGCAGATTTCACTTGGACAGAGAGGCCTGTTAACACAAATAATGAAACATAAAATTATAATCCAATATTAAAATGTTGTTTTTACCTAAATAAGCCTTTCCAAAACCACATGCATTGAAATTTGATTTTGTATGATTTGTTGTCTGTGTTTCAATTCAGCAATACTTGTATAGCTCAATTTATAGACAAGCCAAGAAGCGAAATATGTATTATGGTAATACCTGTGAATCATACACAAATATTAACTTTTGAAACTCTATTAACACTGAAACATATTTACATTCGAGGAAAGAAAAATAACGAAAGCAGTCCATCATGGCTTGGCTTAAGAGTATAGAGCTTGAAATATGGACCTTCCCCTGGCGAGACCGTCCCGGCCAGAAATATGACACGTTAACATATTGCCTGGGAAATCCTGGGACAGGTATGATGCTTTAAGGGTTAAAAAGTAAAGGGGTATTAAGATATTAAATATAGGCTACATTCATAGTTGAAATCTTCGTGGGCAAAAACTTACATACTACATTCCAGGACTACCTACTGCATCATAGTGTACAGCTATCGTCTTTGTTGTACATAGAAAACGGTGATCGAATCATCCCTAAAAGTGTTGCAAAAAATCTATCTAGAGGTCACGTGACGGTCGAAGGGAGAAGGGGTGAGACATAATCACAGCGTCAACAAAGGTGCGAGACTTCGCTTTCATCTCGGCGCCATATTGATAATGAGGCCCCAG
Organism: Allygus modestus; assembly: GCA_963675035.1. Lineage (NCBI taxonomy): Eukaryota > Metazoa > Arthropoda > Insecta > Hemiptera > Cicadellidae > Allygus > Allygus modestus. The sequence goes on along the minus strand of OY776116.1, from coordinate 70,997,134 downwards.
CGAGCGATCCGGCGCTCCTCTGCAACCTCCGACTTTACCCTCATAATTATCGCTACGTCATCATATAAGTGACCATTACTACTAGAGACTGCTAGTCCAAAATAAAATCGAATACCTTTTACGGATATACATTTTATATCGTTATTTGTTTAGTCTAGGCGTCAATTAATCGCTATAATTAAGACGTCGACGCAACGTATTTTAAGGCGAATATGAATGAATGATGAGTGTAGAATGGGCGATACCCATTACTTACTGACTGAGACTGATTCTTTGTACAGGATCATTAATTAATAGCCCAATGACCAATGGAAGATGGACCCAGTTCCAAACCCTTGCAACATTTTCTCAGGATTATTACGCAACACGTCCATACTTGGTGGTGCACAGAAAACGGCAGCATGATTTGCATTAAAGGATTACATTGAACCGAGTTTATTTTAAATGTAAAACATCACCTAGCGTTCTCTTTCAAAACTAATAGTGCACATCAAAACATTAAAATGTAAGAAAACTCTTCCTTTGAACTGAAGTGAGTGCATAATAAATAAGCGGTTAGCGGTTAGAACGTCACTTGAGACATATCACTTAGGAGGTGGACACCACACCGCCACCTCCCTCGCCTTAGTAGCGAGTGGACTTTCGAACTGGATGTGTTGTCCGGCAATAGGCATGTATTAGTATGTGTGCAAATTTGGGCGGACACATTATTAAAAATAAGTGCATTTTTAAGTGGAAGTTGTTAATGAGGTTTATAAAATTAGGTATGCAGTATTTAATGTGTGAAACAAAACTGATAAAGGGATTGTCCAAAAAATTATGTTGACATTTTTAACTAGTTCTATTTTACTTCGTCAGCCTTTTCTGGTCTTAGAGATTAGTATGTATACCTAGGTTTTACAATATCCACTCATAAAGAGTTTAAATTATAATATTACATATTTAATATTCTCGGACTGTCATTTTACACACAACTTCGCCAATTTAACAAGTTCTGATTAGACGGTTGGTAAAACAATACAAAGCACCCTCCAACGCAAATTACACTGGCCAGTATAAAAGTATCGTGTCACTGTAAACGAGACCCAATCAATTCTTAATTTATTCGACAGGACTAATTGATTCTGTTGTAATTGACCTTTATCGGTCCAATCAATTAGCAAAAAGATCTATCTCTCTTGTGGAAAATTTATATATTTGAAATTCTAATCTTTGCAGCTCGTGCAAGTCTTACGGGATATATTCAGCAAAATCTATCATAATATTACAACAAAGTTTGTAGGAGAAATCGGTAAATTGTAGGATAATAGAAGACGACTCAAATTAAAGGTATTGGCCAAAGGGAATCTGGTAAATTAGTAGTTACTTGTAAAACTGCTCGTCAGCCAAAAATAACGACAACTTTGGGCAACAGCCAAAAAAAAAGAATGGGGACTTTATCTGATTTAATTAATTATCGACAGATAATTCAAGCGTCTGCTTTGTCGACATGCGTTCATCCTTGTATATTGATTTATTGTCCTTAACATGTAAACAGAACATCCACAGTTAAAACATATTATTAAACATAAGATTAGGAGTTATACCCCCAATTAAGCTCTAGTATATTGTAATCATTTTAACCATTTATGTTGGCAATAACGATTTAATACGTTTCCAACAAATATACATAAAAAAACTTTATTATCAAGTAAAATTTGATTTGCTATATACAATGCGAACAAAATTGAAACTGCATATATTTCTGTGTTCAGATGTTAACGTGTAGGAGGCTTGATCCTTTTACTTACTGAAAATTCAATGATACTTCTATGGCAGGGGAAAATAAAAAGAATGGAAGTGTCCGTTGCGTATTTGCTGTTTAAACACCGTGAACTACAAACTCAAGTGATGGCCTCAGCGTGAAAATGGCCCGCCTCGATATTTATGGGGGACGAATTTGGCCACTCACTAATGCAATCCTACCAATAGAATCTCAGTACAAACTGCTTTCGCGCGGACAGTCAAACAATTTGGCCACTCACTAATACAATCCTACCAATAGAATCTCAGTACTGACTGCTATCGCGCGGACAGGTAAACAATTTGGACACTCACGAATACAATCCTACCAATAGAATCTCAGTACTGACTGCTTTCGCGCGGACAGGTAAACAATTTGGACACTCACTAATACAATCCTACCAATAGAATCTCAGTACTGACTGCTTTCGCGCGGACAGGTAAACAATTTGGACACTCACTAATACAATCCTATCAATAGAATCTCAGTACTGACTGCTTTCGCGCGGACAGGTAAACAATTTGGCCACTCACTAATACAATCCTACCAATAGAATCTCAGTACTGACTGCTTTCGCGCGGACAGGTAAACAATTTGGACACTTACTAATACAATCCTACCAATAGAATCTCAGTAGTGACTGCTTTCGCGCGGACAGGTAAACAATTTGGCCACTCACTAATACAATCCTACCAATAGAATCTCAGTACTGACTGCTTTCGCGCGGACAGGTAAACAATTTGGACACTCACTAATACAATCCTACCAATAGAATCTCAGTACTGACTGCTTTCGCGCGGACAGGTAAACAATTTGGCCACTCAATAATACAATCCTACCAATAGAATCTCAGTACTGACTGCTTTCGCGCGGACAGGTAAACAATTTGGACACTCACTAATACAATCCTACCAATAGAATCTCAGTACTGACTGCTTTCGCGCGGACAGGTAAACAATTTGGCCACTCAATAATACAATCCTACCAATAGAATCTCAGTACTGACTGCTTTCGCGCGACAGTTAAACAATTTGGCCACTCAATAATACAATCCTACCAATAGAATCTCAGTACTGACTGCTTTCGTGCGGACAGTAAAACAATTTGGCCACTCGCGAATACAATCCTACCAATAGAATCTCAGTACTGACTGCTTCCGCTCGGACAGGTAAACAATTTGGCCACTCACTAATACAATCCTACCAATAGAATCTCAGTACTGACTGCTTTCGCGCGGACAGGTAAACAATTTGGACACTCACTAACACAATCCTACCAATACAATCTCAGTACTGACTGCTTTCGCGCGGACAGTTAAACTATTTGGCCACTCACTAATACAATCCTACCAATAGAATCTGAGTACTGACTGCTTTCGCGCGGACAGGTAAACAATTTGGCCACTCACTAATACAATACTACCAATAGAATCTGAGTATTGACTGCTTTCGCGCGGACGGTTAAACAATTTGGCCACTCAATAATACAATCCTACCAATAGAATCTCAGTACTGACTGCTTTCGCGCGACAGTTAAACAATTTGGCCACTCACTAATACAATCCTACCAATAGAATCTCAGTACTAACTGCTTTAGCGTGGACAGGTAAACAATTTGGCCACTCGCGAATACAATCCTACCAATAGAATCTCAGTACTGACTGCTTTCGCGCGGACAGGTAAACAATTTGGACACTCACTAACACAATCCTACCAATAGAATCTCAATACTGACTGCTCTCGCGCGGACAGTTAAACAATTTGGCCACTCACTAATACAATCCTATCAATAGAATCTCAGTACTAACTGCTTTAGCGTGGACAGGTAAACAATTTGGACACTCACTAATACAATCCTACCAATAGAATCTCATTACTGACTGCTTTCGTCGGACAGGTAACCAATTTGGCCACTCACTAATACAATCCTACCAATACAATCTCAGTACTGACTGCTTTCGCGCGGACAGTTAAACTATTTGGCCACTCACTAATACAATCCTACCAATAGAATCTGAGTACTGACTGCTTTCGCGCGGACAGGTAAACAATTTGGCCACTCACTAATACAATCCTACCAATAGAATCTGAGTACTGACTGCTTTCGCGCGGACGGTTAAACAATTTAGCAAATACAGTAACGAGATCGAGGTTGGAATCAACTTCAATTAGGTTGGAGGTTAACTTTTTATTTTCAGATTACAAACCTCAAACTCAGAATTTTACCTAATAAGTAGCAAATATAGTTAAAATTGATCCTGTTCCAAATGTACTCCATGTAGTACCCGAGTTACGATGGAAGATAAGCTAATGGTAAATATTCTGAACAGTGTTTCAATTTTATAATTTTTGTTTCGACCATTTCCAGACTGACCAAACCTTTCAATGAAGTTAGCAATGTTGCATTCGTGTTACAATTGGATCTAAATAAATTTGTTACTCCAAATTAAATGAACTTAATTTATATTGGTAACCAAAATCTGTTTACGTTGACTAGTTCTAAAATAATGAAAGGAAAATCAAAATATAATTTCGAAAAAATAAAAACGTTGTTAATAGATATGCATTTAAAGTTAATATTTTCATCAGACACATTTATACAAAATAAAGTAGTGTCTGATTAAAAAACCCAAATTGGGGTTTCGTTCAATTATTCAAAAGCAGCAGAATACCACCACATGCAGTGCGTGTAGTACTTTATGCTGCAGGTAATAAAGAGTCGGAGGGCATTATCACTTTAACGGATGCGTTTAATTTCCTGTACCCCGCGTACAATTCTGTTCACGATGTTTATACTTACGTTCAATTGGAAAATGATAACGAGTACGTTTACAAAAAACCGTAATTTAAAATATCAAATACTAAAAGACAGGAAATATTGGTTTATTCAACATACATCACTTCAGAACATTATTGAGTGCATGTCATCTAATAAACTTAAAAACAATAAACATACTAACATTTTGTTTGCTGTTTGAAAGAATTATATGTCACAGACATCGAAACTGTACTTTATTAATTAATGGTGATCGCTAAACTGTCCAGATCTTAAACTCATCATTGACAGTTTTGTAATTCTTGAAAAGGTTATTAATAATCCTTTCAGATTTAACAATGTAAAAAAGTAAACAAAATGCATTTCGTCAAAATGGCAAAGGGCAATTACAGAAATTATGTCGTTAGCGGTAAATAAGGCTGCACAAGTTAATGAACGTCTTTAATTACAGAGAGCACCTTTGCCTTTGCCGACTTTCAGTGCAAGAGGGCTTTCTGGTAACAACAGTTTTCTTAAGAATGTTTTGTGCTTTGACATGAGAATATATTTTTCTAAACCCGTCCTTTTAATATTGGAAGCGCCTTCATTCGGAGATATCTTGGCATGAAAAATACTACATTTAAGTTCATGCCAATAATATTCATTAAACATTCATTAATACACATACATTCTCCCCCGTTAAAATTGTGACACATCCAAACTTGAGCATCGATTAGTTTGACGCGCTTTGAAAAAAAACTAAATCAAGAAAAGAATACCCCCGTAGCAGCAAACCTGCGTACTCAGCGAATTTCCAATGTATATATATCTCCCTAGCACATAAAGCCACATACCAAGTTTCATCAATATAACATTTATAAATAAACGATTTATGACATTTTAATTATTCTCCATAAGAATAACACGGCGGCTGAGTAGGCAGGGTTGCTGATGCAAGGAACACAAAAAATGGGGTTTTATACAAATATCAATATAACTCAAGAAGATAAAGCCACATACCAAATTTTATTAATTTATGTTCATAATTAAGGGAGATAACACGTTACTTATTCTCCATAAGAATAACATGGGAGCTGAGTACGCAGGTTTGCTGCTACGGTAACTATAGGAAAAAAATGTGTTTTAGTGCAAATATCAATAGACGACAACGATATGAAGCAATATATCAAGTTTCATCAGGATAAGTTGATAAACAAACGAGATATACAAATGTTATTATTCTCCATAAGAACAACATTGAAAAACGTACTGTGTTTAGCACTTTCAATATCTCTGTAACCATTTGACGTAGATCAATGATCAAAACACCAAATTGTGCGTCTATTTAAGCTGATTGTAATGGAAAAAACTAAAACTTAAGTTTAAAAAAAATTATATGTAAAAACTCAAAAAACCCATTTTTGGGGTACAAAATCCCCCAAAATACCCCTTCGGAAAGGTCGATCCGTCTGGTTTTCGAACTAAAGTCATAAATGCTGCTGTACATGTTTATACCAAATTTCGTCAAAATCGGACTATTTTTACGAGAGTTATCGTGCTCACGGACACACACACACACACACACACACACACACACACACACACACACACACACACATATATACAGTTTTGAACGAATGGTGTTTTTGGCATCTGGGGACGTCAAAACGAAAAGTTATCATGGTCTGGGCCTAGGTCTTACCATACCGACTACGGTAATAGCTTCTTCCCTATAGGGAAAATTCGCTAAAAATTGAAATGATTTTATAAAAGCAGATGTATCTAAACTCAGGAAATAATACTTAACATTTCACTTGGTTTCCTTCCTGCTTCTCCCCTCGTCATATTTAGAATGCAAAACATATATATTTGGGATTGTCATTCTCCTTCATCTGGCAAACGTTTAAAATGGCGAAAATCGGGACAAATTTTCACTGCCACTATAGTCTAAAAGACCGAAATAAGAACAATAGCACTGTTATAGACGCGGGCCAGTCGTATCGTTGGGACCCACCCACCCTCCACACAATTGCGCTTCAAATCGCCTACGGGGCTAAGACGATACAGCGGAAATAACAATAGCTGGCCTGATATTACGTATGCTACTTCATGTTACTTTCGAATATCTCTTGTAAGATAACAATTACATTCTACTACTTATAACTATGCACAATAAAATGACACGTATACAATTTATCCTCTGCTGTAGACTTTATACAGCATCATTAAATTTCCCTTTATCCATTGACTTGAATTTGGACAAAAAGATGACCAATATGGTTTTAAATTACCTTTCGTCAGCAGGTCAAGCCGTATTGAAACACTACAACCTGATTCTGGCGCTTAGTTACACCGTGATCAAGTAGGTGTCCATGTTTGAACTTGCATCTGAAACCAGGTTGTACGGATCCGAAAACTACGGATTGAACTGCTGGCGAAAGGTAATTTAAAACCATATAATAGTCATTACAGTTCATGGGCAATATTCCAAAATATAATAAAATCAATGTACTTTATTGCAATGTTCCACCAACAAATAAATAACTAAACATGTGCATATATTAGTCTAAATATAACTATGAGTACGCTCTTTTTTCGGACAACTAGATGAGCTCACAAACTTCACCCTCAATTTGTAATTCATAAAAGTTATTTTGAATAAGTAGAGTTTGCCCATCTCCATAACTGCATAAATTATTTATAAACTAAATAAAAAAAACAACATAAACAACTCATTAAAAATAACCGTTTTTGTGAAAAAAGGACGAATTTAGCCTATGAAATCATTATGAGAATTATGATCATTCTCAATGTGCAATGTAAATCAGTTATTACTTGTGAATTCACAGTTTTGTATTAATAATTCAGTGTTACCCAGATAAATCTACGTAAAATATGGCTTATATGTGATGCTATTCATCATATAGTAAGGTATAGTTCCTTTGATAAGTGACGATTTTTATGATGGCTTATTAGATTAAATTAAAATATGTTAATACAAAATAGATCGTTGAAGTAAAAGTATGTACGCTGTTATGCAAATCCACAAAGAAAAAAGGCCGTATTTATAATTAAAAACATAATTTGGAATACAAATCAAACCTATGATTAATCATTGCCCTAAGGATAGTAAGTGTTTCAACGAATGCGATCAAGAGTCGATAATGGATACAGCGAGGTAGTTCTGCAGTTGGTAGAGTCTCGGTTCAAAAACATTGATTACCCCGCTTAACCAATACCCAAGGGTCGCAACATTGAATACCAGCGTAACATTGAAATTTTCTGACTGCCAATTTAAATTTTATTTTATTTCTCACAGGTTAGTTTGAGTGTATAGTAGCTATGAATTGTTGGCTCTTAGCTTGTCATTTAAATTGTTAATAATTGCAAAAAAAAACATTAATTTGCTGTTCCTAAAAGCTGTGCAGTTCAGCAGCCCGCAAATATTAATCTATAAATATGACTGATTGCAATGAGAAATACTACTATATCAGATATCGTAAACAAAGAATTTTATTAAAGACAATAAACTATCAGCAACTCACTTAAAAACAAATTTTAATTTCACAAAAATATCATACCTGTACACGACCTACATTATGATTTATAAAACTTAGAGTTGAAAGAAATTGTTATAATCTTAGGTGAAAAAAATGGTTTTATTCAAAAGACACCTTATTCTTTGGAAACTGTCTTCTAATAAGGCTATTTTAACACTGATAACCGGGTGTAATATAATTAATGATTCAAAAGATTAAGATAGTAAATGATTACTAAGACGATGGACGATTGCTCCATGAATAATTTTATAATTTAAAGATAACTGACTTGATAATCACACCAAAAATGTGATTGCCGGTACGAAAGCGATCAGCTCGACGTAACGCAACAACCCAAACTAGAATGTGAGATTCAACCAGATTTTGACTGGACAGTTTAAACAAAAATTATATCTTTATGAAATAATGTCGAAGTTAATTCATTTATCTGGTTTTAATTGAATGTAAATACGTAGATGAATACACTGGTAAAACATTGGCTATGCTTGTCATAATCTTAAACGAATATTCAGGTAATAACGTATATACCTTAATGAGCACAAGCACAATTATGGTGAGCTTCGGCCCGTAAGACGTTAGTAGTGGGTAAACAGCGGTTTAACATCACTTCCGGCGCTTTTTTCCCATGTTATTCTTATGGGGATCAGTTTTTGGACCGACGCCCGATCCTACCCTACACAAATTTTCTTTTTGGCCCCTGCCTTATTTTCCCCCATTTAAAATTTGCATTAATTTTAATACATCCTTTGCAGAAATCCACGAGTTCAAAAATAACTCCACACTAAATAAACAACACATGTAAACAACTTAGAAGTTATTGTGTAGTAGTGGTGAAATGATGGTTTAACATCACTTCCGGCGCTTTTTCCCCATGTTATTCTTATGGGGAGCCGTTTTTGCGCCGACGCCAGCTCCCGCCTATAGAGCTCCCGCCCGCTGGCCTATATTAAATATACCCTTGCCTATATTAAATATATTGTCCCCATCCCCATCCCTCCTCTATATTTTTAAAAATTAATTTTCAAATTCAGGCTAAAAAACTATCTTTGGTGTTTACTGTCCGATTTGTCTGCAATTTGGATATGTTATTGTCCTAGTGTTTTAATAAATTCCCCCAAAAATACTGCCGCCAACTTCTTGATTGTTGTAGTGTTTTAATTCCAACTACGGTCGAACTGCCAACTGATTAAAACATCCGCCGCTTGCACGCGCAACGATCCGCTGCCTGCACACGCTGACATACTAACACACTAAGTCACGGCCTCTCCACCCAGGACTCTGTGTGAGTGTTAGCAGTGGTGTGATGTCTTTAGGGACAACCGTTAATCCATAATTGAAATAGCCTAATATTTGTAAATCTCCAATTCACCATTTCCAAATGTGTATTAATACCTAAAATGTGTATGTAAAAAATAATATTGCACCACCAAATTGGAAATTTTTTTAATTTTTGCAGTAATTAAACTGCAAAAATGTCTTATTTTAGAGTTAAAAAATATGTTTTTATTATTTAAAAAAGATAAAATTTTAAAATTTTCAACCAAGGATATATATAGAAGCCCCAAAATCACCACCCTCATTCCAACAAAAAATGTTGACCTGTGCACAGTGCTCCACGTCTTACTCCAACAGAAGCAATTTATTACGCCATTATCGACTTGTTCACAAAGTTATTCCTAAAATTTGTAAAATATGTCATCAAATATTTGACAATAGCAATTTTAAAATGCATATGCTAGAGAACCACAATACTTGTAATGTGTGTAAGAGAGTCATCACCCGGAACAAACCCCGCCACCACCTACGATGTGACAAGCGACCCTATAATGTGTTTAAGTTTTACGGCGAGTCCGCGGATATATTAGACACTCTCCAATCTTGTCCTCTACCCATCAAATGGATTCTTATTAGGAGAGTAAAATTCATCAAACACTCAGTGGACAATAATGGTGATTTAATCATTGACAAAGAATGTATTGCTGATTTTCGAAGTTTAACTAATTTATCAATTGAGAAAGCACAGCTAAAGACTCAAATTGAAAATTCACTTTTAAAAATCGATACCTCCATGCACAAGTATCAAGCTCAAGGCAGTGGATGGATATATGACCGCACCAAATACTGGCAGTTGCATGTTTACAAATATAAGCCCCTAACTCCCAAATCATACATTCCCACGCCAGAAAATATAAAATCAAAACACGCTGTTTTAAATATTAAAAACACCGATAATAAATGTTTCACCTGGAGTGTTTTAGCAAGCTTAAGACCAAGGAATAGTAAAGAAAATGCAAATCGAGTAGTTCACTACGAACCCTATGAAGGCCAGTTGAATATGACAAACATAAAATATCCAGTAAAAATATCCGACATTGATAAATTTGAAAAACAAAACAACATAAGTGTTAACGTATATGGAATTGAAGGAAAAACAATATATCCACTGAGAATAACTAAACTAAATAGCAATACTCACGTCAACTTGCTTCTTCTACAAGAAGCTCGGAAATCACATTACTGTTTAATTCGTGATTTTGACAAGTTAATGTTTAATTCTACAAAATATGACCATAAGAAATATTTTTGCAAGTTCTGTTTGCAACATTTTGGCACCAAAGATATATTGGAACGTCACACAACACACTGTAAAACCTTTGATGCTCAAAGAGTACAAATGTCTGAAAAAGATACACTACAATTTACGAATTACAAATATCAACTTAAAGCTCCCTTTGTGATTTATGCAGATTTCGAATGTTTTATAAACTGCGGCAAACACACGCCTTCTGGATTTGCTTATGTTGTGGTGAAAGACTCTAAAATTATTTACGAAGAGTTGTACAGCGGTGAAAATGTGATGGATGTGTTTTTCGAAAAGTTATTTAAAACTTATGACTTTATTAAAAGTCAGATGGAAGTATATGTTCCCCTTGTAATGACTGCAGAGCAAGAGGCTTCCTTCCAAAACTCTACACGCTGCCACATATGCCAACAACTGTTACTGTGTGATAAAGTGCGTGACCACTGCCACCTAACGGGCGAGTTCCGAGGACCCTCCCACAACGCTTGCAATTTAAACTATAAAGTAACCAAGAAAATTCCAGTATTCTTCCACAATCTTAAAAACTATGACGGTCATTTAATAATGCAACACTTGGGAAAATTCAATCGGAAATTGAATTGCATAGCCAAGGACATGGAAAAATATATTTCGTTCTCTGTTGATGATTTGTTATTTTTGGATTCATACAACTTTCTGTCTCTTCCCTTAAGCAAATTAGCTTCCAATTTAAATACGTTTAGATTTATAGACAATCCACTACTACAACGCAAGGGTGAATTTCCGTACGAATACATGACAGGACCAGAAAAGTTTTTAGAGCCCCTACCACCCATAGAGGCATTTTACAGCAGTCTAACTAAAGAATGTATATCTCCTGCACAATATGAACATGCTAAAAACGTATGGAATCATTTTAATATAAAGAATTTAAAAGAATATCACGATTTATACCTTAAAACAGATGTGTTGTTATTGGCTGATGTGTTTGAGACATTTAGGGACTTGAGTTTAAAGGATTATAAACTCGACCCCGTCCACATGTACTCATTGCCTGGACTATCATGGGAGGCGTGCCTTAGAATGACTGGCATAAAATTACAGTTATTTAGTGACATTGACATGCATTTGTTTATAGAACACGCCATTAGAGGCGGTGTAAGCATGATTTCCACACGCTACGCTAAAGCCAATAATAAGTACATGGGCGAACATTATGACCTAAATCAAGAAAGCACCTATCTTGTATACTTAGACTGCAACTCGCTATACTCTACAGCAATGTGCGAGTCGTTGCCCGTTGATGGCTTTAGATGGACAAACGAGAAAGATTATAAAGCCAATAAAAATGAAAACTTTGGATTTATTTTGGAAGTTGATTTAAAATACGATAAAAGTTTACACGATTTGCACAACGACTACCCGCTCGCACCAGAAAAAATGAATGGAAAATTAATACCAAACTTAAATGACAAAACCAAATATATTCTACATTATAAAGCACTAAAAAAATACGAAGAATTGGGTTTGGTAGTTACAAAATACCACAGAATCTTAAAATTCAGACAATCGAATTGGCTCGCGCCCTATATTAATTTTAATATTGAAAAGCGACAAAAAGCTGAACATGATTTTGAAAAAGACTTTTACAAACTGTTAAATAACAGTCTCTTTGGTCGAACAATTATGAACCAACGCAAGTTTCGTGATATACATCTTGTAGATGAGTCTATGTTAACAAAGTATGTTACAAAGCCAAGATTTGACTGCAGCAAAAAGTTCGATAACAACTTGCATGCTGTGCATTTAAATAAATTAATTGTAAAGTTTGATAAACCAATATATTTAGGAATGACCATTTTGGATATCAGCAAAGTAATCATGTATGATTTCCACTATAATTATATGTCAAAATTTAAGAATAAAAAGTTCTTAATGACAGACACGGATTCTCTGATGTATTCTATAGTAACAGAGGACTTTTACAAGGAAATACAAAGTGACTTGGACCGTTTTGACACCTCTGCATACAGTAAAGATCATTTCTTATACTCTGATAAAAACAAAAAAGTTACGGGCAAGTTTAAAGACGAATTAAATGGTCAAATTATGTATGAATATTGTGGTTTAAGGCCAAAATTATACTCTTTCATTCCTCTACAGTGGTTATACGAAAAAGAAAAGCAGCTAGAGGTTAAGAAGGCAAAAGGAGCTGACGGCGCTACAGTTAAACATCTCTTAAGACACCAACACTACTTACACTGTCTTGCAACCGGAGAAGATTACTACGAGAATGTTACAAGAATTAAATCCACAAACCACCGTCTGCAAACATTAACGATGAACAAAAAGGTACTCTCTTTTGATGACGACAAGAGGTTTATTCTAGATGGCATCAACACCCTTGCCCTTGGTCACTATAAAATTGGTCAAACATAAATCTGTATTTGCCATTATTCTTTGGCCTTTCCTTGTCTATTACAATAAAGCCATATTTAGACCTATCCCAGCACTGATGGCAGAGATTTCTAAATTGGTTAAATGAAAAATCATTTCCCACATGATTGTTATACACATGTTTTAAATTTAAATCGTCTTGTTTAAATAATATTAGGAAATTAACATTGTCACGTAAATGTTTGTTTACTTTACTGTAAGATTGACACAAGTAAAAACTGCTAATATTTTTGTGTCTGCCCATTGAGAAAAATTGTGTGATATTTGGACTATTTATGTCGTCAAATACAACTATTGAGTGTGATTCTACATCATTTGGTGTGATTTCACAGTTTGAATATGTGTGTAATTTAACTTCATCACACAGACGGAATATTTCAATTATTTTTTTATATTTTTCTTGTTCTAAAGATTTGGATATTATATATAAATTTGTAAACTTTAATCCTTGTTTTTTTACAATTAAGTTATAAATTACAACAGTCTTCCCCGAACCACTGGGCCCTATTATAAGACAGCGAATATTATTAGGAAATAGGCCCAACTTCTTTGGTGTATTTTCTTTATGTGCAATTTTAAATTTGTTCTTTTGTTGAATAAATGACATTTTTTATATAATGGTGTATTTTCTTTATGTGCTATGTTTGTTAATTTTTTTATATAATAAAAATGGCAAAGAGAAAGTGTAAGAAGGGTAAGGGATTATTCTTAAAGCCATATAGAGGCCGTGGCTTGTTAAATACCCTTATAAACAACCTTCCTTTCCCCCTCCACATCCCGTCGTATTCATATTGTGGTCCATAAACTAATATACGTGAAAATTTAGCCAAAAATGTACCTCCAAAAAATAAGCTAGACTCTTATTGTAAAGAGCACGACATATTCTACATGAATAATCCTGATACAGCCGCCCGGAACAAGGCAGATATGAGATTAGCGGACCAGGCTTGGACTAGGGTTTCGGCAAAGGACGCCAGTCTGGCCGAAAAAGCAGCAGCTTATGCAGTGACAAATTTGATGAAGGCCAAAGCAAAAATGGGAATGGGATTAAAATTTAATAAAAAAGATGGACAACTTTCAGCTGTTAGAGGCAGCAAGAGACGTGCCTCACTTTCGAGGAGTGTACCTAAAAAACGAGCTAAAACATCTAAGGCCAAAAGTAAGAGAATGTGGAATTATTAATTTAGACAGTGACAGGGGCACACATTGGACAGCATATCGTAAAAATAAAGATGTTGTAATATATTTTGACCCTTTCGGAATACAGCCTCCAAAAGAGGTAATTGAATATTTTGTACCATCTAAAATCTACTATACAACTGATCAAATACAAGATTTAAACAGTTCCATTTGTGGAATTTTATGTTTATCATTTCTGAAAAATTTTAGTTTATAAAAATGGATTCATTTACTATAACATTTACGGGCACAGAGCCAGAGTTGAAGTCGGTGTTCTTTCCTCCTATAGAATTAAATGGTGATTATGTAATTGGGCTGGTAGATTTTCAAAGTTATAATTCTATATTTAATGTTAAAAAACCTCTAAATACTTTGACATATTACAAAATGCACAAAATTACAACCCCAAAAGGGGAGGTTACAATTGACGAATTAAACCGGGCATTAGATGGTAAAGTTGAAGTTATTATACAAAATAAAGTAGCATTAATTAATACAAAAGTCAAACTTATATTTTACAAAGGCCTAGTACCAAAATTAAATAAACTTAAAGACACAAAATTAACTATAGACGAGGGTGAGGATGTGTATTATTACGATCACAAAGCTCCAAATGTAATTGAAATTGCTGAAGGTACATACGAAGTGTTTGAGCTTGCGAAGGAAATTCAAAAGCAACTCCCAGATTTTGTACTTATAGCCGATAATAAAACTATGAAAGCCACATTACATTCTGGCCATGTGTTTGATTTTACAAAACCGTGTTTAGGGTCTGAATTATTGGGATTTAAAGGATTTTCTACTCCAGATATTGCGTTTAAATCCGTAAATAAAATCAACATAAATAATGTAAATGTGATTAGAGTAAAATGTAATATTGCGAATGGGTCTTATTTAAATGGTGACAAATCACACACCATACACAGTTTTTATCCAGAAGCTCCTCCGGGCTACAAGATTATTGAGGTCCCCAGAAATATTATATACTTCCCTGTAAATAAGAGAAGTTTAGATGTTGTTAGCATTACATTTGCAGATCAACACGACAAGCCAATTGACTTTAATAAAGAAGAAACTACAATTACTTGTCATATAAAAAAGATATGAGAATTTACAAGAACGGACTGAGTGTGCAAAATGCCAGGTTTCTGCGATCAATTGGGTTGAAGTTAAAATTTTCTATTAATAAAAATGGAAGATTTTCTAGACGTTGCAGGAAAATTCCAATACGATGATAGCCTGGTTAAAATTACAAATCACTCCTATGTTCCACACAACACTTTAGCAATAAATAATTCCGATGAAATTCGAATATGCATAAATAATCAAGATTTACTAACACTCCCATGTAGGAGTTATTTGTATATTAAAGGAGAAATAGAGAATCATGATAAAGGACATTTTATAAATAATGCATTTGCATTCTTATTTGACGAAATTAGATACGAAGTTGCTGGTAAAGAAATAGATATTGTAAGAAATCCGGGAATTTCCAGTCTTATGAAAATATTGTGCTCTTACAATAAAACAACTAAATTGTCAAATGTAGCATTTGATTCTGATGAAAATTTAAAGGAGTTCCATAAAAGCGGCAAGTTTAGTACTTGTGTCCCGTTAGAGCTGTTAATGGGTGTGTTTGAGGATTTTAATAAGGTTTTAGTAAATGTTAAACAAGAATTGGTGTTGAAAAGATCCAAAAACGACTTAAATTGTATATTAACAACATCTAATGCTCCAACTGGTGTCGATCCTATTCCTAAAATTACACTTAAATCGATTCAGTGGGTGATGCCGCATGTGGTACCATCTGATGGGGAGAAGCTTCAATTACAAAAGATGTTATTGCAAAATAAAAATTTGCAAATTGCATTTAGAAGTTTGGAGCTACACGAACTCCCATCATACCCCGAAACCAAGAGACACACATGGTCAGTTAAGACGTCTTCGAGTTTGGAGAAGCCCAGGTATGTTATATTTGGTTTCCAAACAGGTAGGGACAACAGTGCACGAAAAAGAACTGATGAATTTGATCACTGTAAATTGAAAAATCTCAAAGTGTTTTTAAACTCTGAATATTATCCTTATAGTGATTTAAATCTCGACTTTGAAAATGGAGATGCCTCTAAAGCTTATGAGATGTTTGTGAGGTTTAGGGAGAGTTACTACAACACCGTCCCCGATCCTATGTTTAACAGAGCTGACTTTATAAATAAATATCCTCTAATTGTAATAGATTGTTCTAGGCAGAATGAATCAATCAAAGAGGGGGTTGTAGATATTAAATTAGAAATTGAAACTGCAGAAAACGTCCCTTCAAACACATCTGCATATTGCCTAATAATACACGATAAGGTGTTTGAGTATAATCCTTTGACAAATGAGATAAATAAAATGTAAATAAAATGAAAACAAATATTCAACAAGAATTGGTAGAGTCTGCAAAACAAATAAGAGAAAAATATAGGGCGTTAAAACGTGGTAAATTTCTAGAGGCTGAAGAGAGGTTCCAAACATTCCAACCGTTAATAGAGCCTTTGCAAGAATTAAAAAATTTAGCCACAAAAACAGAGAGGCCAGTTCTCCCAATGATTTTAGAAAAGACCCCGTCTAGAATACCAAGAATAACACAGATAACACCACACAAATTAGATTTTGGACTTTTAGCATCAGACTATTTAGGAAATTACCTTAGTAGAAGTAGTATGACAGACACCACATATGGTATTAGGCGAGAAGGAAATAAATTTTTTATTGGGAATCAGGAAGTTCAAATTGCCAATGATGATGTTACAGTTGGAGAAAAAATTTATAAAGGGACAAAGGGATTGTGGGAATTGTTAACTTTAAAAGAACCCGTAAACTATAGTCAGGCTGATTTGCAAAATTATAAAGAGATTTTGGAAGCTACAAATGCACATTTAAAGGGTTATAAACCAGGTGCGGCGATGTCAAGCAATAAACACACTAAATATCTTAATATAATTAAACCCCTGTTTAAGACTGTTGGTGAAGGTTTAAGGCAGGTAACTGGTAATAAAATAGACTATGTTTATTGGGATGATCCTAATGAGCTTGTAGATAGGTTAAGACTGCTTTGGTTAAGCCGATTGGCGGGAAATTCTGGAGTGGATAATGAGATAGATTCTATCATAGAAGAATTGAGGGAAAGTGGAATTGTTTATTAAATAAAAAGATGATAGATAAATTTTATCGCGTATATAACCCGTATAGTAAACCAGAAGCTAGAAGTTTTAAAGAAACTACTTTAAATCTAAAAGATGATTGTTGGAATGCTTTAAATTATAAAATTAGTAATGTTAAAGGTGGGGAGTTTACTGATGATGTATCGACTTTGGGGCAGACGTTAACCAGGAAAGGTGATGTTTTTGTACAAGGTAATACTAAATATAAGTTTTTAGAATCCAAGAATAATAATTGGAACGCTAATAAACGCAAAATTACTAATGTTAAACGAGGTGAAAGCGCAACCGATGTGCCCACATTAGAGCAAACTTTAATAAGAAAAGATGGTGTCTTTGTACAAGACAAAAATAATTATGAATTTTTGGAATCGGAGGGAAATGTTTGGAATGCCAAAAAGCGAAAAATAAGTAATTTGTTGGCTGGTAAAGAAAGCGATGATGTTGTAAACGTCTCTCAAGTACCAAAAATGGATCTAAACTTTTGGGATTTTAATAATAAAAGGCTAGTTCGTGTTAAACCCGCTGTTGATGAGAACGATTGTGTTACAAAACATCAGACTGTGACTTTAGACGGTCTTAAATTTGATGGTAAAAATAAGCAATTAACAAACATTTTACCTGGGACATTGCCAAATGATGTGGCTGTTGTTAAGCAAATATTAACAAAGGGTGAGAAAAGCATAATAAAACAGGGGGATAAATATTATAATGTATTAACATTAGATGGCGATGTGTGGGATGCAGAGGACAAATTAATAAAGAATATACCTGAAGGCAAAGATAGGAGTGATGTTTGTTTAATGTCGCAGGTTTTGAGGTATGACGATAATAATAAAACTTTTAGACAAGACAATATTAAATTTGATATTTGTTTAAAATCACACGCATTAAGGTTTAACAATAAAACTAATAAATTTATGCAAGACAATAATGAAATCGATTTGATGATGTACAATCCTAAATTGTTGGTTGCAGACCCTACATCTTTAAGCGGATTTAAGACTTTAGATGGAGGGGCATATTTGCCAAAAAACTATGTATATCAAAGAATGAGTGATGGTATGTTAGTTGGTAGCAATGGAGGTGTTTTTGAAACGACAGAGACTGGCAGATACGTTAACATTAAAAATAAAGAATAAAAAATGGAAAAAATTGCTTACGAATTGCATAAGCCCGCGAGAAAGAACTTTGTTAGAAGGTCTTTTAAGGTGTTGGGTATAAACGAAACTGTTCAAATAGATTTAATAGATATGCGGAATTATGCTAGAGAGAATTCTGGGAATAAATATATTTTAACTTTAATAGACACATTTTCTAAAAAAGCTTATGCTGCTCCACTAAAGAATAAAACTGGATTAGTAGTCACAGAAGCTATAAAAACTATTCTCCCAAAGGGAGTTAAAAATATTCAATCTGATAACGGAAAAGAATTTTTTAATGAACATTTTACCAAACTAATGAAAATTCTAAATATTAATCACTACCACACTTACTCTACAACTAAGGCGGCTATTGTGGAAAGGTTCCAGAGAACTTTAAAGAATTGGTTGTATAGAGAGTTTAGTGCACAAGGGAGTTACAAGTGGTTGGATTTACTTCCAAAGTTAATAAGGATATATAATAATAAAGTACATAGATCCATAGGGATGAAACCTAACCAAGTAAGTGCTAAGAACTCTAAAGACGTACACGAAAGGTTAGCATCTAAAGTACAAGTTAAAAAGCCAAAATATAAGGTGGGGGATAGTGTAAGGATATCTAAATATAAACATGTATTTAGTAAAGGATATACCCCCAACTGGACGGGAGAGCTTTTTACAATAGCAGAAGTTAAGAAAACAAAGCCTGTTTTTTATATTTTGAAAGATGAGAATGGCAATATAATCAAAGGAGGATTTTATACAGAAGAATTGTTAAAGACTAAATATAAAGACATGTATTTGGTAGAGAAGGTAATTAGGAGGAAGGGTGATTTATTATATGTCAAATGGCTCGGGTTCCCAAGTAGCCAGAACTCGTGGATTTCTGCAAAGGATGTCTTAAAATGAATTTTAGGGTCAAAATTGGCAGTTTGGAATTTGGGGGAATTTATTAAAACACTAGGACAATCACATATCCAAATTGCAGACAAATCGGACAGTAAATAAAGAAGTTGGCGGCAGTATTTTTCAAAAATATTTTTTAATTTGACCGTTATAGTGAATTTGGGAAATGTAAGTGAAATTTATTAAAACACTTGCCTACAACAATAACATATCTAAATTTTAAACAAATCGGACCATAAACACCAAAGATAGTTTTTTAGCCTGAATTTGAAAATTAATTTTAAAAAATATAGAGGAGGGATGGGGATTGGGAAAATATATTTAATATAGGCAAGGGTTGGACAATAGTATAGGCTAACAAGGAAACTTGTGTAGGGCGGGAGCTGGCGTTGGCGCAAAAACGGCTCCCCATAAGAATAACATGGGGAAAAAGCGCCGGAAGTGATGTTAAACCATCATTTCACCACTACTACACAATAACTTCTAAGTTGTTTACATGTGTTGTTTATTTAGTGTGGAGTTATTTTTGAACTCGTGGATTTCTGCAAAGGATGTATTAAAATTAATGCAAATTTTAAATGGGGGAAAATAAGGCAGGGGCCAAAAAGAAAATTTGTGTAGGGTGGGATCGGGCGTCGGTCCAAAAACTGATCCCCATAAGAATAACATGGGAAAAAAGCGCCGGAAGTGATGTTAAACCGCTGTTTACCCACTACTGACGTTAAACGCGTAATACTTTTCTTTGACTTGATAACGACTAATGTCACATTATTGACAAGTTTAAGGCCAATTACAGTTAGTCAATAATATCTTACCATGTATCGAGCCAGCCGTATTGAAGAGCGCTTTGTTGTTAACAACGCATAGGATACTGCATGTTTAGAAGGGTATACTACCACACAATTATTCATTAAGGTGTGTTTTTTCCAACCGAATGATGACTAGTGATATTCAAAGAATGATGTGAATACTCAAACACACTTACAAAATTTCTAACATCCTTGAAAGAGTTTAAAAAGTAAATACCCCCGTCGCAGCAAACCTGCATACTCAGCGAATTTCCAATGGATATATAACATAACACATTAACACTTAACGGGATTCATAAGAAATATATTCACAAACAAGCGATGTTAAAAATATTAATTATTCTCCATAAGAATAACATTGGGGATGAGTACGCAGGTTTGCTGCAACAAGAAACACAAATAATGGGTTTTTATGCAAATATCATTAGAACTCATCTAACTAAAGTCACGTACCAAGTTTCATCCATATACATTCATAAATAACTGATATATAACATTTTAAGTATTTTCCATAAGAATAACATGGGGACCAAGTACCTAGGTTTGCTGCTACAGGAACCATAGGCGAAAAATTGTTTTTTTGTGCAAACAACAATAAACCACAACCAAATAAAGCCATATACCAAATTTTTCCAGTTTACGTTCATAAATAAGCGAGATATACAATTTTTCTTTTTCTCCATAAGAATAACATTAGACAACGTACTGTGTTTAGCACTTTCAATATCTCGGTAACCAATTGACGTAGAGCAATGATCAAAATACCAAATTGTTTGTTTTTTAAGCTGAATTTAATGGTATCAATTAAAATTTGATTTAAATTAAAATTACATGTGAAAACCCCAAAAAACACATTTTTGGGGTACAAAACCCCCCAAAAACCCCCCTTTGGATGGTGCGATTCATCTGGTTTTCGAACTCGTTCAAATAAATGGTACTTTACACATTTGTACCAAATATCATTAAGATCGGACCTTTTTTACGAGAGTTATCGTGCTTACGGATACATATATATAAAAATATATATATATATATATACATACATATATAAAAATTTGAACGAATGGTGTTTTTGGCATCTGGGGACCTCAAAATGAAAAGTTATCATGGTCTCGGGCTTAAGTCTTACCATGAGACCTACGGTAATAGCTTCTTCCCTATAGGGGAAATTCGCTAAAAAAAACTATTTATTGTGATATTTACTGGTTCTAAAATTAAAACTGAAATGCACTTCTTAAGAATAAATACTTACGCGATGAGGGAAAATATGTCCACTGTATTACCTGAAAAAAGGAAATGAATTCAATTTATGTGAAAGAAAAACCCACGGGTTACACACGTAAAAAATACATTGTCTGACTAATCTTAAAATACTAAGTAAATACGGAATCTTAAAAAATGTAATTAAATTTTTTTACCTGAATTATCGTCGCCTAGGTCTACAGACTTGTGCCGCGTTCTGATGACAGCGAGATACCGTAAAGGTATTACAAATTCGGGTAAGCCAGTAGAGACCGCTTATTAAAAAGTAACTTAGCATTTAGCCGGGATCCAAACAACAACCGACTAGGCTAGCCTACTGTGTCCAACCTACCGTGTGTCGGTAAGTCTTGTGATTAAAAACATATATGAGTATGCTGGTGGGCGTTACAGACAACTAGTGATAATTTATACCACGAGTTATTGAGAACTAATGAACAAAAATAGATAAAGTCGAACATTGTAGGCTTTCGAGAATTTTAGAATAGTGGATGAGTGAAAAATATCCGGTGCTCTTTACAAAACGGCTTGTTAATTAAATTTAACTTGTTGTTTAATCGAATTAGAATAATTAAAAATGGCTTTGATATTGATCGGCTGGTTATGCTTTTAATTAAAATGTATTGGTCAAGCGGCATTTCCGTGTTTTGTTTAAAAAGCAGTTTGCTAACAATATGACTCGATTCAATTACATACTGTCAACCATACATTACTAAAAATCCCAAGATACATACATCGTAGGAAAAAAATCTCTTTTAAGTATATCAATTCGAGGCCTTATAATTATTTGTTATTACGGAATTATATTATTTTAATAATCTATATATTACAATAAAAAATAAACCTATACATTTTTAAAGCACAAAGAAATAATTAAAATTAAGCAATTATCAAGATATTGGATTATATAATTTCATTATTTTGGCGAGGTACGATATAATAAAAATAATAAAAACAATGCAACAAGTCCCTGGCTTGAATTTGGGGTTTATCATTAGTTTTATCTTCAAACAAGTAAAAAAAGGTAGCATAAAAACATGCATAAATAGTTTTCCCAGAGTTTTCTTAAATTAATTTTTGCAGTACCAAAAACACTAAAACGTAAACACATTATTAGTGAGATTTAGTCTGTGTTGTAAATTTTGGTACATTTAATAAAATCACTATACTCATATATCAAATAGAAAGTATTATACTTTATAATATACAGCACAAGTAGTTGAGGGAAGTACACCTTTGAACGGTTACATGAAATATCTTTGTTTCAAATTCATTGCTAATGTTGGTGAGTTTATATTATTTAAGGCAATATTGGGGACAATTCCCATCACTGATTAGGGGAAACAATTGTCTACCATAATTTCTTACACGTAATGCCTATAGGAACTAAACAGTACCGTTTCACTTTTACCAAAGACGACTGAAACTGCGATAGGTGCTATTAATTCAAACTTACTGTTTGTCAAGTACGGATCTTAGTTTTGGTACTCGTAATAATGTTGGTGGCCAACACAGAATCGTAGTTTTATAGTTTGAATCGTAATAGTAACAGTTATTACGATTGTAAATCTGAAACATAAATTCGCCCCAAAATCCCAAACAGTGTAAAATACAGTGAGAATGGGTGGGGAATTTAAAGACATAATCACACCGCCAACAAAGAAGTAAGCAAGATTTCGCTTTCATCTCGGCGCCATATTGATAATGAGTCCCCAGTGAGCGATCCGCACCTCTAACTTCAGCCTCATAATTAACACTACGTCATCACTTAAGTGGTCATCATTCATAGTAGAAAGAGGTAGTAAATAATTGAAGGTACCTGCTGATGAAAGTTGGTATGTAATTCATCAATAAACATAAATTACATTACAATATTTCGTTTTAATTTTTGAAAGTGAATGTAGACATGGGTTAAGAAAAAATAGTTGTTCTACGGTTTGATTTGTTATCTTGGTATTTTTAAATACGATGACCTATAAAAATTGCCACACAATTCCTGATATTAAACTTGAAGAAGGGATTGAGTGAGCCGTGCTGAGGCAATAACGTAATCAACTAATTAAACTTAATTACAACCTTTTTATTCACTTCCGATTATAATATTACATTACTAGCCTAATTAAAAATTTATTGAGTAGCATTATACTTGTTACAATTAAACAGGACACAAAAACTCATACTCATTCTCTGATTGGGCCTAATGATGACTGGAGTGACTGATGACATCGACCGCCATGCACCATCCTTATGTATATTTACCTGATTGTAAATAAGTGCAGTACAAGTGTAAATCTGTTTTGTACAGTTGTGAGACGTAGATTACTGGATCCTGTTTAGCTAAAACTGTAGCCACAAAGATATATTTAAGAGATGTTCGTAAAAATATCATCCTAAGTAATAAACAATTTGGATGAAAAAACTTTAATCCTTCGTAGCCGTTAAAGTTTAACTCATTTGACCTAATACAAAAAGTAAAAGTTGAACGTTTTTAGGAAACTGATTCATTGGTTTTAACTCGGCTAACGAATATAAAAAACCACTAATGAATAAATTGTATTAATCATTAAAAACATGGATGGCTGATTTATGGAGACGCAGACGGTGCGATAAAATGGTCCAAATGTAACGCCGACTGTAATAGTAACAACAAAGGAAAGGAATTAACCTTACTGGTGGATTATCTTAATGATTATTGAATAAATAAAATTATTTTAGTAAGGATCGCCTAATGCATATTCATACTGCGAGATCTCAAGTGCCCTTCCAATCTGCATTTAGCGAGAGGTTTGCAGCGTTTCTCCTCTTACGATATCAATTGTTTTTAATTTAAATAAATCGAATCTAAACCTTTGTACTCTAAGCGTATTTTAAATCGGACTATATTGAGGCAAACAATGTTGAATTTTGATGACTAATATATAATAAAAATAAAAAATACATTTGTAACTTGAGAAAAATTTAAAGAGTAAAACAATATCTTTCATCCGTTCTTGACGAGCATGTAAAATATCAGCATATAAGAAGGAAGGTTGGTAGACATATTTTAAGTTATTTCTTAAAGGATATATTTATAAATAATTGACGGTTTTATAATCGTAAATCAATATCTAATCATAAATAATTTTAGATATCAGAGATATTGTGACAAACGCTCAAACGGTATACATATGTGACGTTAGTAATGCACATACATTTGGACAGTTTTAAAAGCATAGTTTTACTACTGCTTCCTAAATAAAATTAAAAAATATACCGCTACATTTAAATTAATATCAATGTGAATAGGTAGAATATAAGATATGTTCTGTCAACTGTAATATAAAAATAAGAGGAAAACATAGTTTTAATATGGAGAGGTTTAAAAACACCTTTTCGTAACACACATGACGATTGAAGTTACAACATAAGTAGAATCATTGAAATATAAGAGAAGTAAAGCCTCTCAGGGTGTAGCCACTTAACCAATAAACAACCCCACCCACCACCACCGACTAAGCTGCTCCCCATATGTTACACGTTACAGAATAGACTTGGTATTTGTTATATGACGATTGAAGTTACAACATAAGTAGAATCATTGAAATATAAGAGAAGTAAAGCCTCTCAGGGTGTAGCCACTTAACCAATAAACAACCCCACCCACCACCACCGACTAAGCTGCTCCCCATATGTTACACGTTACAGAATAGACTTGGTATTTGTTATATGACGATTGAAGTTACAACATAAGTAGAATCATTGAAATATAAGAGAAGTAAAGCCTCTCAGGGAGTAGCCACTTAACCAATAAACAACCCCACCCACCACCACCGACTAAGCTGCTCCCCATATGTTACACGTTACAGAATAGACTTGGTATTTGTTATATGACGATTGAAGTTACAACATAAGTAGAATCATTGAAATATAAGAGAAGTAAAGCCTCTCAGGGAGTAGCCACTTAACCAATAAAAAACCCCACCCACCACCACCGACTAAGCTGCTCCCCATATGTTACACGTTACAGAATAGACTTGGTATTTGTTATATGACGATTGAAGTTACAACATAAGTAGAATCAATGAAATATAAGAGAAGTAAAGCCTCTCAGGGAGTGGCCACTTAACCAATAAACAACCCCACCCACCACCACCGACTAAGCTGCTCCCCGTATGTTACACGTTACAGAATAGTCTTGGTATTTGTTATATGACGATTGAAGTTACAACATAAGTAGAATCATTGAAATATAAGAGAAGTAAAGCCTCTCAGGGTGTAGCCACTTAACCAATAAACAACCCCACCCACCACCACCGACTAAGCTGCTCCCCGTATGTTACACGTTACAGAATAGACTTGGTATTTGTTATATGACGATTGAAGTTACAACATAAGTAGAATCATTGAAATATAAGATAAGTAAAGCCTCTCAGTGTGTAGCCACTTAACCAATAAACAACCCCACCCACCACCACCGACTAAGCTGCTCCCCATATGTTACACTTACAGAATAGACTTGGTATTTGTTATATGACGACTGAAGTTACAACATAAGTAGAATCATTGAAATATAAGAGAAGTAAAGCCTCTCAGGGAGTAGCCACTTAACCAATAAACAACCCCACCCACCACCACCGACTAAGCTGCTCCCCATATGTTACACTTACAGAATAGACTTGGTATTTGTTATATGACGACTGAAGTTACAACATAAGTAGAATCATTGAAATATAAGAGAAGTAAAGCCTCTCAGGGAGTAGCCACTTAACCAATAAACAACCCCACCCACCACCACCGACTAAGCTGCTCCCCATATGTTACACTTACAGAATAGACTTGGTATTTGTTATATGACGATTGAAGTTACAACATAAGTAGAATCATTGAAATATAAGAGAAGTAAAGCCTCTCAGGGTGTAGCCACTTAACCAATAAACAACCCCACCCACCACCACCGACTAAGCTGCTCCCCATATGTTACACGTTACAGAATAGACTTGGTATTTGTTATATGACGATTGAAGTTACAACATAAGTAGAATCATTGAAATATAAGATAAGTAAAGCCTCTCAGGGTGTAGCCACTTAACCAATAAACAACCCCACCCACCACCACCGACTAAGCTGCTCCCCATATGTTACACGTTACAGAATAGACTTGGTATTTGTTATATGACGATTGAAGTTACAACATAAGTAGAATCATTGAAATATAAGAGAAGTAAAGCCTCTCAGGGTGTAGCCACTTAACCAATAAACAACCCCACCCACCACCACCGACTAAGCTGCTCCCCATATGTTACACGTTACAGAATAGACTTGGTATTTGTTATATGACGATTGAAGTTACAACATAAGTAGAATCATTGAAATATAAGAGAAGTAAAGCCTCTCAGGGTGTAGCCACTTAACCAATAAACAACCCCACCCACCACCACCGACTAAGCTGCTCCCCATATGTTACACGTTACAGAATAGACTTGGTATTTGTTATATGACGATTGAAGTTACAACATAAGTAGAATCATTGAAATATAAGATAAGTAAAGCCTCTCAGGGTGTAGCCACTTAACCAATAAACAACCCCACCCACCACCACCGACTAAGCTGCTCCCCGTATGTTACACGTTACAGAATAGACTCGGTATTTGTTATATGACGATTGAAGTTACAACATAAGTAGAATCATTGAAATATAAGAGAAGTAAAGCCTCTCAGTGTGTAGCCACTTAACCAATAAACAACCCCACCCACCACCACCGACTAAGCTGCTCCCCATATGTTACACGTTACAGAATAGACTTGGTATTTGTTATATGACGATTGAAGTTACAACGTAAGTAGAATCATTGAAATATAAGAGAAGTAAAGCCTCTCAGGGTGTAGCCACTTAACCAATAAACAACCCCACCCACCACCACCGACTAAGCTGCTCCCCATATGTTACACGTTACAGAATAGACTTGGTATTTGTTATATGACGATTGAAGTTACAACGTAAGTAGAATCATTGAAATATAAGAGAAGTAAAGCCTCTCAGGGTGTAGCCACTTAACCAATAAACAACCCCACCCACCACCACCGACTAAGCTGCTCCCCATATGTTACACGTTACAGAATAGACTTGGTATTTGTTATATGACGATTTAAGTTACAACATAAGTAGAATAATTGAAATATAAGAGAAGTAAAGCCTCTCAGGGTGTAGCCACTTAACCAATAAACAACCCCACCCACCACCACCGACTAAGCTGCTCCCCGTATGTTACACGTTACAGAATAGACTCGGTATTTGTTATATGACGAACCGCTTACAATAACAACAATCAACAATAATATTTAATGATATAATCGGTTTTGAATCAACTGGAACAAAATCCGTATAAGGATCTACATTTCACGCACCTATGTGAATTAAACTCGCATACTGATGTGCATTTAAAAAATTGTCTAACAACATAATATCAAAACGTTAATTTTGTGGGAGCTTAACAAAAACAGCAATACAAATTATTCAAATGCAATAGGCAACTTTGTTTCTTAAATTGTCGGTAAAATCCAGGTTTATAAAGTCGTATGCCTATTATATTTTACGCATTTAGTTATATTTAAAGGTGGAATAACAATTTGTACTGGAATTTAGTTTATAAACAATTTGGATAGCATAAAACAAAATATATTTGTCAACCGACTTCCCATTACCTAAGTTTACACAGTTCATGTTGTAGTTTTGACATATTAATGGAAGAGGAGATTCGAAACGAAGTTGACTGACGTTTGGCTGAGACCCAAACGCATCTGAGAAGTCGTGACAGACTTATCAAAATAACACGTTGTTCAAAACGCGCTGACGGAAAATAACATTGTATAACGTGTGAGTGCTATTATATGCGGAATGTATTCAACTGCAACCTACTCCAAAGGATCGATCTGATTTGCTGGTTTACACTAGCACAAGTTGAAGCGTTAAAGGCAGGGAAACAAATATGAATACTATAAAACTAAGAAGAAATGCAATAAATTCAAATTTACAAATAAGAAACAAATTTAGTAAACAAATAAACATTTATAAATACAAAATCTATAATGCGTCATCACAATCCGGGGTTTAGTAACACATTCCATCACAACAAACTTTGATTTATAATAGAGTCGTGTTTGGCCTTAAGTTAAACTGTATTTATTGTATTGATTACCTCAAATATACTTAACTCATACTTAACTAGTAGTTAACATTAAATATTATTTCATTGTACACTTCAGTACATGCCATAGAAAAGTTGAATCCTACATTACAACAAGCGATATTTATGTCAATGCGACTGTAATAAAAAAGTAATTACTTGAATTAATTTATAAGTATTGTCAGCTACAATTATTCAGTTTAAGTTAGCATTCATCCTACATACCCTAATACAGACACGTAAAAGGATGAAAAACATTAAAAGAAATTCAGTCATGGAAGAAATACGAGGGCAATTACAGAAATTATATCATTAGCGGTAAATAAGACCGCACATGCATAGAAATGAAGGAGAAGCCTAACTCGTCTTTAATTGCGAGAAGCACCTTTACATTAAATTTAGTCGTCTTTGGTGTAAGTGATATTTAAATATACTTTACCAAACTGAGAACAACTTTCATTTTAGTTCATACATGTTTTAAAATCAAAATATAATTTGACTATGTTTTGCAATAAAATTTCAATGTTGTCGTGACACACAGAGGTTCAATTTACACATTTTCAATCGTACAACTATATAAATCGGGGAAATTTATGTAACGAAAAATATCGAATAACCTTTATTAAAATAAGACATTTTTAATTAAACATTTTTGACGATAATCAACCTATTAAGCAAAATATACTAAATACTTAAACAAAGTACCTGTAATCTACTAGAAGAAGAATGAAATGAGCACTAAAACAAAACTAAAGTGACTATTAAGAGAAGAAACAGACAAAGAGAGCTCAGAAGCAGTCATAATAGGATTGACCACTTGTCTTAGTACTTTATTTTATTTAGCTGCTCAAATCGCCTTAGTGCAAAGCAAAACAAAGTAGACTGTATTAACTGTATAATATTACGGTATTCAAAGAGATTTGTTTATCTTATAATAATCAAGATTTTTTTATTTGGAAAATTTATTCTGCTTAACGTGTTATACTATTACTCATTTTAACTAAATAGGATCACATTTTAGTGTATTAATTTTTTCAAAGATTTTAAATTTGTGTGCACCAAGTATTTATTTATAAAATAATCCTCGTAAAAAGGAAATACAATTTATTTATTATAAATATTTATATTTTGCTTTAACTTCTCGCAAGAATAATGGGAATGGCGTTGATAATTAGTTGGATATCTTCCACACCAAAACCATTGCAATAACAAATTAGGCTCTTCTTTCATAAAACCATTTGTTTTAGTTGAGAGTAAAACAGATTTTGAGAAAAATAGACAAAACATAGAGCCGAAATGTCACTCATATTTTTTGCTTAAACACCATAAAACATTATTTTTACCAACCGTGCTTACACTGTTGTATCGGGACATTGCTAAGTCTATTAAACAGATTTTCTGTTATAAAAAATATTTTATCTTCAGCAAAACAACGCCCTGATATATAATTAGTAAAATGTAAAGTCTAGTTTGAAATAATAAACAAAAGTGAAAATTGCTTGCGGAAAGTGTGATCCCAAAACAAACCTTGAGACTGACATTTGGCACGGGCCCAGCGTCCGCGGCCACCACATCCGTCAGGCGAATATACTACTGGGACTGGGACTGCATGAACAATATATGCGGTGCGTGCTACTGCTATTGGTATATGCTAGTTCGAGTGAAATTCATTACCTTGAACATCCCAATAACCATTGTAAAAATAAGCGACACCACATAGAAGTAATACATTACTTCTCAATGGCGACACCCATTATTTTTAAAATGTCTTAAGCTTTTAAATAAATTGTTGTAGGAAAAATCTACACTTTTTGTTCATACAAATCAAACTCTCTACTTTAAGAACCGCAGACTAAACTTTAAAATGTACTTGTTACTCATAAACGCTTTACAGATGATTAATTCACTTTTAAATATCAAGTTTATTTTGTGAAATATGAAAATTACAACTACAACAAATAATTTGCTTAAATAGTTAAATAATTTGAAATGTGTGGTATTTTTTAGGAATTTAATTATTATTTTACACCATTTTAAGTAGATTATTCATACCAACTACGATAAGTGGTAAACGAATTTGAATTCAAGAAAAATATATCCTTTATAGCATTTTATTAGAATGTTACGAATTACCTATATAATTATTAGGTATTTAACTATTTAAATCTGTAAATCAATTTAAATATAGTATACGGTAATCATTTGCAAAGTGTGATTGTAAATGCAGATAAATACACAAATTAGAGATGAAATACGAATTTTAATTTCTAATATGAGTTCGAAATTTAAGTTTAACATTCCGCTGGTAACGTAACCCACGTCATGGCAAAATGCACATAGCGTTGTGGCGTCAGTAATAAAGGGATATTATCGCACTGAACGGATGCATTTAATTTCCTGCACCTAACTCGATTTTGGCTACGGCGCACGTTTTCTCGCAGTTTTCCAAAAATGTAGATTTATTATTCACGACAAAGGAGCACAGACAGAAATAGTATGATGGAAAGTTGCGAGATTTAATGAGTTCATTGGGAAAAGCTTGTGTGAATAATTCTTTGGCGTTTGAACGCTTTCTAATTTTATTTATGTAGTATTCTTAAATGTTTACAAAAAGTTACATCAACAGATTTTTGTTTTCCTATGAAGTAAAATATTTTTAAATTTACCAAAACCGACAGCTTAGAGAGTAACAAGATACGTTCCTCACTGGAAGTTATTTTGAAAGTGTGCTTGACTGTGTAAAGAAGGAGGATATTAAATAATTATCGGATATATTTTTGATGTTCATCTAAACATCTACTGTTACCTATTAGTCGTAATGTCGTTAGTCGTTTAGTCAGTTTAATGTCGGGGCTGTAGTGATTCATTAAACAAATTACAGAAAGAATAAGTCACTTTTGTGTAAAAGCAACACTATGACGGTTATATATTTAGGATTTAATGTGAATCTCTTACCAAGTTCATGAGGTGCAATCAATGATAATCAATTAAATTACACTAAGTAATGAAAAAATAGACAAATTGAAAATACTTATATAAGATAGAAAAATTTGGATCTCACCATAATAAAATAAAATGTATGTTTATTTCAACTGAAAATTTTTGTTTTAAAAAATACTTCAAAAACAGTTTATTGAGCCCAACAACTCATACTTTAGTTTAGAATTATCTAGCGTATATATTGTTTAAACAAACAAAAACATAAAGAAAAACATTGTCAGCAACTTTACACAGAGAGAATATTTGTTGACGGTTTAACGAGAGTCGATGTTTCTACATCAAAGGATATTTGCTGCACCTCACTGTCTGTCTCTTGGACCAAAGAATTTGCTAATTCATTAAACAAATTACAGAAAGAATAAGTCACTTTTGTGTAAAAGCAACACTATGACGGTTATATATTTAGGATTTAATGTGAATCTCTTACCAAGTCAAGAATGACAAAATCAAACATCTATAATACAAATCAAATCTATGATTATAAATTAAAAGCAACGCATAGCTCAATAAATCATATATGATGTGATTATTTGTTTGGAAAGATAAAGGTTTGCAGTTATATTACTGAGAAGTTAAAAAAGTTTATGAATTGCCGTGGTCAATTTGCCAAGTAACACGTCTTGATTGGTGTTAGAGTCAGGTCACCGAACGCTTACCCAGGAAGCAAGGATATATTCAGTGAGAATTGTATATAGTCTGGCGACCAATACAAAGAGCGATGAGATCTCTTCATACTATTCCTGAACACATTATCTCGACCCCATCGTCCTAAACCATCTACTAAACTTGCCCTTAGTTCTGTGTCACAGGTCTGAAACTCTTTATCTCCTAGCCCAGACAAAGAGGTTTCCTAATATTAAATAAAGTGTTGACAATTGCAAAAGGGTGAACAAAACATGGAACGGATGTATTAAACGTAACACGAGTTTTTGTTCGACAACCAATGTACAAGAATCATCAATGTATGTATTAAGTCATAGTTTTGTTTTATATTGCATCTTGCCTCGATTTCCGACCTTATGAGACCTTTTCCAAATTGTTTAGAACTACTAAACTTTGTTTTGACTTGGTGTATTTCACTGTAAAATGACTTAAATTACCTATGACAATAACGATATTTCATATTGTAAAAGTGCGAGGTTCATTTAAATTGAATGGACGCACATTACAAAAATATGCGTAAAATGTTACAATTAAAATTAATGTTATCACGGGTTGTAGTTTTATTAGTTACAACAGGAGTTTGTCAACAGAACCTTCGTTTCATAGAGGAAACGAGAGCGTTTGGAATAATGTTAAAAATATGTTAAACGCTCCGCCCTCTTCAATTAAATTACTGCTATTCATTTTATAATTGATCGAAATTACAAGAGGTTAAAACACTCGACAAATTTTGAAGTAATAGATTTGTCATGCCAAATCTCATAGGGAAACAATTAGGCCGACGTATGCAATCAAACTGTACCCGTACAACCACCTTCGAGCCTGATTAGCCTTCATTACTTCAATAATGAGCCACCAGACTGAACGGTGATCGATCCAATGTACAACCAGAAAATTAGCCAGTACCGATCTAAGCCGGGGGCTCGCCATGAAATAATCGTCAATCGCAGCAAAACAAATTATTTATTTATTTCAAACAATGTACAATTTGTTTTGGCCTCAATAAGTAAAAACTTAAGATCGAGGTTCATATTACTTAGAAAAAAACAATACATAAAGTGATTAATTTTAAATACGGATAATTATCAGTAATGTAGAAAAATAAAATACTAGATTAATATTATGCCTTATGTGGTATGAGGCGGGCCTTGCTATATGTAACAATTTTGTTATTATTTTCAATTCAACCGCAAAATTAAAACTGAATTATGTTTTTATATAATACATTATAAACACTTTTTTGTATTTAATTTAAGAGCTTGCCAGCCTCTTTTTGCCTTATTTTACCTGTCCACATAGACTGTTCATCTGTGCGTGGACCGTATTCAGCCAAGCAAGGAGTGCGGCGTTACAGTACGAGTTGAACAGTACTGATACAATGTACATGCAAGGGCCGCTGCCATCGTTCCGGACCACTAGGCCAGCGACTCACTAAATAAAACTAAATACATTATCACATTAGAGCATATAATTTCCTGTTTTTGTTTGCGATGGGTAATAATAATATCCTACGCAATTGACCCGGCTATAAGTCTTATTGTACTTGCGATTTTGAAATTCCTGCACTTCATCAATTGGCCGTACAAAAGTAAATAAATAGAATTAATCTCAGTTCTGTTTATTTATTTAACTACTAAACAAAGCCTTTAGACGCTTAAGAAGACAGGGAGAGTGGGGAATCCTATTACAGTCCTTTACAGATCAACTCGTTTACATCTCTGAGTTGTTTTCTTGGACATTTTACTCGTAATAAGATAAATCCCTCTTCTTGTGACGCGTTTTAGAAACCGCTTTCGCTTATATAGGATTTACGCCCTAATTATTTTTTACTTGTTTGTTAGTAGCAAACTAATTTGAACTAAATATGTACTTTTCGTAAATCGGAAATTAAAATTAGGTGTAAATCGATACAGGGATAATCATAAATAAATTTATTGGATATGAGTATTCATTGGGGTTTACTTGTTCCACACAAAAAGGGTACGTAAGTTCAAGAACCAATAATAAAAATAGAAACAATTTTGTAAAAATATCAAATTAGATGGCCACAAGTTGTATTGCATATTTTGATAAGCAACTTGGAAATAAATCGCCAAATCAAATACTTGTTATCCAATAAAAACAGGATGACTGGAAACATGTTTCCGTTATTATTCATAAAATACAAGTACGAGGTTTATTATACCATTGTACAATTTGTAAAGTACACTCATACTAAGTGGCTCATCAGAGAGGCTCGGCTCAACTCTTGGTCGAGACACACCCTGCACTTTTCCCGGAACACCAGGAACATAATATGAGAGGAGGACTTGTCGTAGCTCTTGCATCCGGCGGTTTGATCGTTTCACTGACATTAGAATCATAGCCACGTAGAGCACTAGTTTCAAAATTAGGAACTGTTCCAATACAAAGTGTACCAAAACTACCAACAACAATGAACATTTAAACTATTTTTAATACAATGCAGTTACAAATACATCATTATAAATTTGTAACATTGAAAATAGTTATGGTATCTAATGGATAGGCTACTTTAGATTTACAAACTTTCGATTTTACAAACTTGTGAAACTAAAAGTGAAAAGTGAACATATTCTGTACTTAGATATTGGTAAGTCCGTTTGGAGGTATTTTGCCCGCAGAGTAGTGTTCAACTAATTACACGGCCCATTGCTAATGTGTGCGCGCTGACAGCTTATTAGTTGGGCCCATCTGGACACGGCTATGCGTCAATGTTGACTACAAATACAATCAACCCGGGATATCAGGCACTCCGCCGAACACCATTTGTTACCGGACATGACGGGTCATTTGATACGAGAATAGATTATATCTACTAATATCCAAGTGCCTAATGTGAGCGGCGTGTTGAATCGTAACGTAAAACCGAAGAATAAAACATCTGAGAAAGCGATAACGGCGCGTTACTCTAGATGAGAGTAATATTAAATCACGACAAAAAAATCTTAACACAACATTAGAGTATTTAGTTGAATTTCCCTTGATTTACCTTCACTAAAGGAACTTGCTTGAAGATTCTCCTACTACCTTAGTGCTTGAAATTAGGCTACACAAATGCATTAATGTACGTACATTTTCAAAGCTAAATAAACTAGCTCAAATCTTTGAACCAGATTTGCACATAGTAACATTGTCGATTTCCAGAACAGTAAGTAACGAAATGAAGAACATGTACAGAATCAAACAACCATTTTAGAACTCGAGCTATTTTAAAATACAAGGAAAACTTTGAAACGAAATACAAGCTCTTCAGTTATTGAGCTTACGTTTGTTTCGCATATATAAAGTCAGAGTTCAAGAACAAAAAGGCCGAATGAGGGTCATTAAGCTTAACAGCCTCTCCCGCTAACCTCTACTCCATTTTTGACACCCTCGTACAAATGAGACCGCTTAAAACCTCTTTCTTCACAGTGCACTATTATAGGGTAGGGGCGACTTTACACGGGCGTATTTAAATTATCTGGACTAATTGACAGCCTTTAGAAACTAAACCCAAGACGCGTTAACTATGTTATATTTTGTATAAATTGTAGTATTTTATAGATACAAATTTATTTTAAAAATATCCAAAATATACGCAAGTATTCTACATTACAGACTTTAAATGGCGAGATTAGAATACTCCCGAACACGATCGAACAAAATCAGCGCACACACCGCATAATGATATATAGACCGGTAGTGCATTTGGGTCAGCGATGTCAGTAATAAAGAGGGCGCTATCGCTACAAATGGTTCAGTTTAATTTCCTGCTCCTAAGTTAAATTTTCAGTACATTAGCTGGCAGATTAGTCTGATATTGAACTACCCATGAGAAAGAACATTAGCATCACAGCAAAGGCGAACGAGAGGCACTTGCCACAACTAATTTGAACGCTTCTTGTCCCAAGGTTAATGATTTATTTTCTTTAAATACTGCTCCTTACTTACTTACTTACTTAACCTGAAACACCAACAGTATCCGGTATACATCTTTTTTTCAATAATAAAATACAAATTAGTTACGCGTTTGTTAGCAGTAATTCACAGTTCTCGGTGTCACTTTAATTATACTCTCTAAAGAAGTATTTAGCTTAAAAAACTCAATTAATGTGAAAATACCTTTAATAAGATATGTATAAGCTTATGGTGCTTACAAACGTTTCCTGAATACTTAGTTGAAATAAGGCAGCACTAGAGAGCTGTCTTTGCTGAATTATTAGAGGTCCAGAAAGATTTGACAATCAGCATGACATTTGTAAACAAATACAGACACCATAAACAAGAAGTGATCCCAATAAGTTTAAACATGTGTTCAAAATGTTTGTAGAAGTGAATTATGACTGTAAGTGTGTAAAAGGATAATAGGTTGTTTGTTTTTATCTTCCTTCCACTGAAATGTCTCCAATTCTACCTTTTACGTAATAAACCTTAAAATATGAACAAATAAAACTAACTACATTTTACCAAAACAAAACAGCTGACAAGTTAAAGTTGTGGAATTGCCAAATTATAAACCTGAATTTATCTTAATTAATAAATATTTTAACTTTTAAATTTTATTAAATTAAAAAAGTAATACCTTGTAAACAAAGAGTTATTGGACTGAGAGCTGTGGAAGACCATAAGATGTTTATCAGCGATACAAACTCGTATCTAAGTAAATCTGATTTCCATCCAGGACCGTTGTAATTATGGTTTCACAAGTTTTTTTTATTTAATTCATGCTAAAGTGTTTTGTAGATTTTAACTGAAACTCAATTAACGAGAATTTTTTCTTACTAGATAAACCTTCCGGTAAATCGAAAACATGTATGATAAGTTATAAGATACTAGCTGCTAATCCCTTGCTTTGCAACAAGGAAAAAATTCAGAGTAGAAAAACTAAACAGTTTGTGTGCTGCATTTTGTGGTTAGCCGTTAGCCCGTGGAACTACTACGAATCATGATCAGCTGTTTGTATTTTCATCAGCTCAGACAAAAATGAATGTCCATAAGAATAACATTGGAACTTGGAAGTCCCGTAGGGCAGAGCCCTGAGGACTTTTCAAAACGAAAATAGGCCTATGTGTTAATTTGGTATAAACGGAAAAATCCTGTAAATTTTCATGCCAATCGGTTTAGCAGTTTTTGAGTGATCGAGGAACAAAAAGCAGACAGACAGACACACTCCATCCCATTTGTATATATTAGTATGGTTAAAAATGTATAGATTATTAATCCTTTGAGTAGTTTCAGAACAAATTTACAAACTCTAGAGAAATTACAACAATATATCAAGTACTTGGATTATTTGTGCATATAAGGGGATTTCGGTGGTAAGTTAGAGATAGATTGATATAACAGAATATTGAAAATATTTGTGTTATCGGACAGACACAAACACCGAAGCAAACACAAATACCGAATCGAATTAGTTTTCAGGCAAAACACCAGCGTTGGACTCTTAACTGGATAAAAACCGTTTCATTGGCGCAGGCTTGGTCTGCAGTGTTCCCTAGGTTGTGAAATTAGACATAAATATGTTTCAGTTTAATAAAAATCTTAAGTCATTCACACAAATATCGATAATACACCGTTATCAAAGAATTATAATCTAAGTTCAATAAAAATACTGCCGTGCAGGAGCAAATCATTATCCAATGTTTTTTTGAATGCAGGTTTAATCTTTAACGACATTATTCGTGTTAAAATTTTGAAAAATCAGAAGTAATGATTTTAAATTTTTATATTTTTATTTAAAAAACTAGACTTGAGCAACAGGTAGGCTGAAGAAGACAGGCGTATTATAAATTACGATTATTATAAATACAACCGTTTCAACCACATTTGTCGCGCTAATATTTTGATGGGCACAGTTTAAACTGAGTTTTATAAATATTTGTAAAATGCCCCCGTCACAACAAACCTGCATACTTAGCGAATTTCCAATTCATAATATATGTCTTAATACCACATAAAGCCGCATACCAAGTTGCATAAATATATATTCATAAATAAGCGATATATACAATTTTAATTATTCTCCATAAGAATAACATTGGGGATGAGTACGTAGGTTTGCTGAAACCAGGATCACAAACAATTAGTGTTTATGCAAATAGAAGTATAATTCAACTAAGAGAAGCCACATACCAAGTTTGATCAATATTCATTCATAAATAATCGATTTCTACAATTTTAATTGTTCTCCATAAGAACAACATGGGGATGAGTACGCAGGTTTGCTGAAAAAAGGCACACAAAAATGGGTTTTCATGTGAATATCAATATAACTCAACTAGGTGAAGCCACATACCAAGTTTTATTAATTTATGTTCATAATTAAGGGAGACATTACGTTTTACTTATTCTCCATAAGAATAACATGGGGGCTGAGTACGCAGGTTTGCTGCTACGGGAATAATCCTTAAACTTTTTTGTGCAAATAACAATAGACCACAACCAGATGAACTGTAAACCAAGTTTCGCTGTATACATCCATAAATAAGCGAGATATAAATTTGTTCTTATTCTCCATAAGAATAACATTGGACAACGTACTGTGTTAGCACTTTCAATCTCTCTGCAACCAATTGACGTAGAGAAATGATCAAAACATCAAATTGCGTTTTTTTTAAGCTGAATCCAATGGTGAAAACTACAATTTGATTTAAATAAATGTTATATGTAAAAGCTTCAAAAAACAAATTTTTGGGGTACAAAACCCCCCCAAAATACCACTTCGGATGAGGCGATCTGTCTGGTTTTCGAACTTAAAGTCATAAAGTCATAAATGCTGCCTTACACGTTTGTACCAAATTTAATCAAAATCGGACCTTTTTTACGAGAGTTATTGCATCCACGGACACATACATATATAAACAGTTTCGAACGGATGGTGTTTTTGGGGTCTGGGGACCTCAAAACGAAAAGTTATCATGTTCCCGGGCCTAGTTCTTACCATGCCGACTACGGTATTAGCTTCTTCCCTATAGGGGAAATTCGCTAAAATGAGACAAAAAAACGCTGTTTTGATCTTTGAAAACAAAATATGCAAAGCAGAATTTTAGAAAGACATAAATAAACGTCTTGAGTCAATCCTACAGTAGAATATTATCATGTCAAAAGGACTCATTACGTCTAGTTTGGATCTCGCAGCAGCCGCGATTGTGAAAGACACAAAACTCTTTTTAATACGCCCTCATAAGCCTTAAGTCTTTGAATCTCTTTAAATATCACAAGATCACGGGGTTTTTAGATAGAACGTACATTGTATAAAAAATAATAAAAACGCGTGCTTTAGTTAGAATTAAGTACTCTGAACGATTTGCTGTCCCATAAAATCTTACACTATTGTTTTTTTTAAAAAGATATCCTTCACACGTAAGCTCAAGTCATCAAAGGTTAATCAAGAAATAACTTCACCGACTATCTCTTTCAATAGATAATTTAGAGCGAAATAAGTGAAATATTATTCTAGCCAAATCCCACCTCAATTAATTTCTAACTTTAAACATTGTTAAGTAGCGCAATAAGCTCAACCAGAATGTGAATGTATGTGATGTTATTTAAAAACATTTAACAAATTGAAATGGTTTAGTTTAAAGGAAAATTAAGGTCCTGTACATGTATATGCAATATGGAAAGGATTTTTAACCGTCAATCGTATAACAGATACATTTATTTTTGTTTTGGTAATATTATTGCCAGTATATTTAAAAAAATCGACAAAAATACAAAACCAACTGCGCATTTTCAAGCTAGAAATAGTTTAGTAACAGCTCGGTGTGAAGAGGAAACGCAGCGATTTAGAAGCAGAGAATGTGAATTCCAATTTCCGCCGACCCAACTGATCTCACATTTTTGCCGTTGTTTGCACAAAACATTCTATTAATATCTGAATACTTTGGGTAAACTAAAACGAAAGAGGTAATTTAGGTATCGATTTTACATAAATATCCGATACAGTACAACTGCTTAGGATTGTTAATTTAAATATGTCAAATTAAAATTACGGCACGGGAAATATTTTTCGGTTATTCAATTTACGTTCTTAAAAATATAGAATATTACTTGTTAGCTATGTTATTTCAGTAGTTAAGTTATAAAAAAAATTAAGATTATGTTTCAAATTTACTTAATCATGGTTGCCTGTTCAAATTATACCTTTTGGATTACATACAATTCAAATAAAATAAATTACGTTATATCAAGCAATTTTTTAGTTCATCCGCTTCTTAAAATACTGATAAAACAATACTTTCTACATATACTATGTGTAGGGGGAGAGAGTAAAAACATATGTCACATACAAAATCGGGAGTCATTACCCTATGATCCTATGTATTCTGTACTCGTCCAGCAAGACCTGGGTAGTTGCATTCACAGCTGACTACACTAAAAAAATGTAAATATATGTAATAGAATATACAACAGCCACAAATCGAAATTTTGAACTATAAAAATATAATTACCTCAATAATTTGTGTTAATGTTTTAGGCATGAGAGATAAGAGAGATTACAAGTCATAAACAACATAATATAAATTAATTTATGTAGCCTTTAACGATGAATTAAAAAACCTGAGCGAAAAGAGAATTCAGTTATACACCAACCCACTGCCAATTTGTCTTTGTGGTTTAGTATTACGAGAGAACCTGAAAATATAGAGTCCCTTGTACATTTGCAACGAACCTGGACACGACGTAACGAAACCACGAGAGACACATACTGTATATGCAATAATCGTAATTTTCTGTGTATGATAACGATATTTGTTGTTAAAACGTTAAAAAGTTATAACTTTCCTTGAACAAATGTGACTTACATGTCCACATATTACTGACACACATTCCGTGGGCGGAGCAGACACAATTGATGTTATCTCCATATTAATTAAACTGGCCTTACACCGTGATATGCTCCTCTCCCCCTCCTTTCAAACCCCTCCCCCCGCCTCACCACACCTCACTCCTAACCAACCCCAATACCAACCAACACACCGTGAGCTAATAAGCGACCATAATTCATGCCTTAATCATTATACACCTAATTTGACGACCTTTTTCCAAATCTCACTCCTAATATTCGTGAAGATTACCAACAAATGATCCTAACTAGGAACATTTATGTGTTTTTTATACTAACTAATATGATTGAAAAAGCAACTAATTTACTCTAAAACGCCGCCGTGGGAAATTATATTGCTCTTAAACCGAACTACTTTTCATGTTATGTGATTCCAGAAAGAAAGAAGAACAATTAAATTGATTACAGCTCCGAGAAAATTAACCTGGTAACTTGTTCGAAGGTATGTTAATATATTTCTTAATACCAAAATCTAATTAAC
Source organism: Allygus modestus (assembly GCA_963675035.1). Classification (NCBI taxonomy): domain Eukaryota; kingdom Metazoa; phylum Arthropoda; class Insecta; order Hemiptera; family Cicadellidae; genus Allygus; species Allygus modestus. Next base: position 70,955,366 of record OY776116.1, on the reverse strand, counting down.
TGAGCAGCTAACGAAAGGAAGCCCGTAAAAATATAATTAAGGAGAAAACATCGAGTTTTCATATACAGAAAATATAAAAGAAGAAAATAACGAGTTCGCAAGCAGCAAGCTGACGTGAGGGAAGTGAATTTCCACATAAAAAACTTTAAAAACTCAAAACAGTGTAAAGACATACATTTATTCCAATTTTTATTGTAATCTGAAAATACTGATTTTTTGGATATTCTGATGCTCTTGGTTTCATTTACCTGCAATGCTGGGTATACAATTTTGCGCTTTAAAAGGTTAGGAGAAGTTCTAGTCAGGCTTGAAAGAAGGTGTGAGGTTGCTGGGGATGATAAAAGTACACCAACAAATGAATAACAGGCCTTTCTAATGTAAAACCCCCCATAAGACAACGCACTGTTTAGTCAATATACTTTTAGCGAATTTCCCCTATAGGGAAGAAGCTATTACCGTAGTCGGCATGGTAAGACCTAGGCCCAGGACCAAGATAACTTTTCGTTTTAAGGTCCCCAGACCCCAAAAACACCATTCGTTCGAAACTGTGTATATATATATATATATATATATATATATATATATATATTATCTATTAAAAATAGCTATCTATTAAAAACATTTTCATCAAAACCTATGTACAGAATGTTCCAAAACTGAAGGTCAAGGGTTCGAATCTCAAAATGTTCTTATGTGAACATAGGGCATATTATACATCATTTTGAAGGTCTCGTTAAAAGATACATTTTGGCGAAAACAGAATTCACTTATCTTTATCCGATTCAAAATGGCGGCCATTTTTGTGTAAAATATTGACATTTACGGAATACCCTGTATTTTCTAAACCACTATTCATGACATTTTTCCGTCTTAAATTTCTTACTCGTGATAAAGTCAGCTTTACTCTGATATGCAACAAGATAGGTTTTTTTTAGAAAATCTATATTTAAAAAAAATATTATTTTTCAAAATGCTTATATGCCCAAAATTCAAAAAAGTCAAATGTTAGCGTATGTCAAAAATCATACCATTGAAAAGGTCTCGTAAATCCTAGCAACTTTCTAATTTACACCAACCTTGTATCTCTTTTCGTTTTTCTACAATCAGCAAAAAACATTATTTTCCCATATGAAATGCACGTTCATTTGCATAACACTTGCTTGTATTCTGTAGTCACATTAGTTTTATGTGTTATGTACAATTGGTTACATTGGTTCTACGTCAATTGGTTACCGAGATATTGAAAGTGCTAAACACAGTACGTTGTCTAATGTTATTCTTGCGAAGGAAAAGAAAATTTTTATATCTCGCTTATTTATGAACGTATACTGACGAAACTTGGTATACAGCTTCATCTAGTTGTGGTCTATTGATTTTTGCTAAAAAAAGTTTGCCAAATTCTCCTTTAGCAGCAAACCTGCGTACTCAGCCCCCATGTTACTCTTATGGAGAATAATTAAATGCTCTGTCTCCCTTAATTATGAACATAAATTAATAAAAACTGGTATACGACTACACCTAGTTGAGTTATATTGATATTAGCATAAAACCCCATTTTTTGTGTTCCTTGTTGCAGCAAACCTGCGTACTCAGCCCCAATGTTATTCTTATGGAGAATAATTAAAATTGTATATATCGCTTATTTGTGAATATATTTGTATGAAACTTGGTAAGTGGCTTTATGAAGTATTAAGACATTTATGTCTGCATTGGGAATTCGCTGAGTATGCAGGTTTGCTGCGACGGGGATATTTCTTTAATAACTTGGTAAATATTCATGCTAGAAATTTTTAATTTTTCGGGTTTAAGAGTTTCACCTCACTAATTCCCATCCTTTTACATGCATTAAATTTACATCCGGGGCTTTTCTGACCCTTTTTGGGCCAAAAAACCCGAAAATTTAAAGATAAATCCCCAAAAAAAGGGGTTTAGAGTTTTCCGATGGTTTTGTCCAACGAGCTTGTTCAACTGATTATAGAAAGGAACGTCCCTACCAAATTTGAAGTAAATTGGACAAAAATGCGATCGCTAGAGTGAAACACATATTTATATATATATATAACTACCCCCCCAAACCGTGTTCAGGGGGTCACGTTAGGAACTTCTATGGTGGTCCTGGGCTTAAGTTTCACCGTGTGGGTCATGCCAATAGTTCACTTTCCATAGGAAATTCACTAATAAATCCCCACGGGAAAACTACCTGGACCGCACACATTATGGTTCTAAGACAATGGCTCAGCTGTTAAAAAAGAAGGAAGTTTGGGAAACAAGAAAAGAAAAAAGTAACATTGTTGATGTCTGCAGCAATTTCACGGCGGCGTTACAAAATTCACCTTAACGAGTGGTGCAATTAAGGAACTTCGGGACAAGGTGCGTTAATTTTACCGATCGGCTTCTAACCCTACTTTTAGGGGTTGGGTAAATCATGTACGATGGCGTTATATTCCAGATCTTCGATGACTTCGATGGTTTAGTTTAAATTATGAACAGCTCAAAAGTAAGTAAAGATGCAAACAGACACTCCACAGTTTTGTCCGTTGCAAATAAATTGAATCTGATGGGAACAAAAATAACAATTTGAGAAGAGTGAATTGACATGCAAAATTATATGAAAAAGCTGAATTACTGATTTAAAATTAGTATCTACATTTAAATTTTGGCAATTTTATGGTAATAACAAAATGCACTTAATGGTTGACAGTATTTAGGATAAACGGCGAAAAAATCATTTTAAATATTGTTCATTGATATTGAGTGACATCCGAAATAATTCATTCTTTTGAGATAGTAAATCTTTCAAACTCTAAACCACTTAAAGCGCGGTAATACAATGGCATAACACAAATTAAGAGACGGGAACATGCATTTTTTCTAGTCCACTTGTAAAATGAAGGGCAACTCGAATGTTAGCACATAATATGATAGAAAAAATACAATTGAGATAAAATGACCAGTAAATGCAGGATACGATATTTCACAAGCAGAGCTACGGGAGGTTGTCATGAGAGAGGAAAAACGCGTAAGCGGCGAGATTGATCGGCGAGAGAGAGAAGAAGAAGTTGAAGTTAATTACTGAAACCTTCCAGTGGAACTACTACAGTTAAACACGTGGATATCAACCTGACAACCCTCCAATCCCCTCCCTTAGCTCTGGAATACACCAAGAGGCTATTGAACATTTTATTTTGGTTTACTGAAAGAGTTACTTACGGAGTTATAAGATAGGATAAGGAAAACTCACGAATGTATAAGAGTTTTAGTCAACAATGTAACTATCTAACAATGTAGCTGAAATTTTTTCAACGAGAATTAAAATATAAACTTATTATCAATAGGTAAATAATCTGGCTCGAAGTGCATAATCTTTTAGTAGAGTCGATTTTAGAAAGCAGAGTTTTGAGTCAAGGCCAAGAGGTTGAAAGAGGTTACATCATACTATTATAAGATTTATTCTCCTATTATTATACATACTATATATATCACATGATTACAGTGATCGTAATGTTGTATATCTAAAACACCTATGATTTTATTCACCTTATTTTTCATTTGAAAATAAAAATGTAGTAACATAGTATATTGTAAACTTTGACATACATATTGTTCATTTATACATATTGCATATTTATACACACTGATTTTTTCCTATTGATAATTTAGTAATAATACCATTTAAATACTAATCGCGAGGCCCTGATGTGGAAACTAAATAAGCAATCGGGTTGAATATCGATTATATTAAAACGAACTACTCATGCAGTTTTATCAATGTAGAAAATTTGTGTTAAACGACCACACACAGAACTGGAGTAAAACGACCCCAAAACAAATAAACAACAATTTTATTATAAACAAATTTATATTATTATATTTTTGCTGGTTGTTTCTTGTCTTGGATAAACAATAAACAATACATTTCCTTCTATAATACGTGGTTTTAAACCTTACTTATGGGTTATTCTTGAACAAATAACTGTAAAAATATGTCGTATATGCCCAAATGATAATATATAAATTCAAATAAACATACAAAACAGTTTAAATAATTTCATACCTCAGATTTTATTTGCCGAGGCTTAATCATCTTGTAATAAAAAGGTGGAATTTGTACTCATCAAGATTATGTTAGGAGCTGATAACTCGGCAGCGGGGACAGATTGAACACAAACAACCGAAATATCGGTGTGAAGTAAAAAAGACGAGAAGCTGATTTATCGTTGGTTTGTTTGGATTCCTTTATCGTACGTAAACCCACAAAATAATCGTACACAGTGTTGAGCATTGTTGTTTATTTTTATAAAAGAATTAACTTTACTCATACAAACTGTTCATCTAAATTTCATAATCCCTATACTATGTAATGTTAGGTGTATTTTATAACTTCTTTGCCCTAATTTACTAAACGTTTTCAGGTAGTTAAATAAACCGGCAGTCAGTTGGTATTAAAATGTAAAAAAAAAATTAAGTTATAGTGCATAATTGTACATCTTTAAGGTCCAGCACGGAAACGTAAATCGCTCCAAGACGAACAAAACAAAAGCCAAACCAACAACAAACAGAAAACGGTATACAAAGTTTACAAGTTCATATGACAAAATATGTCCTACATGACACTGGACGCATATGACGCTCCCCCCTAGGCTCCTATACCCGCTGCGGCGCATGAGATGCTCATCGCAACTCTATTTTTATCCAGGTGTTATTTTAATCCCTACAAGTAGGTGTTTGCAAACAATAACAATCCGAAACACACAATAATATTTAAAAACACACTAAATTAGACGTCGTTTTAAAACTAACTGCAAGTTCAGTACTTCGATACTGTTCAAATATAATTTTACGAAACATTTACAAACTTTATGCAATTGTCACACATACTTTTCAAGCAATAAGTTTGATTTTCGTGCTTCAGAACCAAATATGATTTATCTTTACTGGAATTCCAACTAGAATCAAATTTCAAAACTGTGTTTGCTGTGAAGTAGAAACCCCGTAAAATTTGTTTGCCGGTCTTTGACTGACGATAAACAAAGCAACAAAAGTTAGCACCCCGGGACTGGGTCATGGCATGACTTCTAACAGCCGCTATTGGAATTTCGTTTACACTATTAATCGCTACCAGTGGAATAACAGGCTAAAAGAAGAAAACACAAAGCGCACATTACGGTATGTAAGTAATCAAGATTTTTATACTTAGGCCTATTACATCATACAAATATTAAAAACTAATTAAATGAATAAAAATCAAAAGGGATTCTGTAATGTAATAAATAATTATAACGCAACTTTTCAAGAAAGGATACAAAATGCGGTCGCCCACATTAAGAAGTGAAAGTGTTACTCGGCCGGTAACAACCTTCGATAGCTCAGTTGGTAGAGCGGTGGACTGTAGAGGCAAACTGGTTCAGACATCCATAGGTCGCTGGTTCAAATCCGGCTCGAAGGAGTGATGATTTTTGATCAATCAAAATATTCGAATGCACAATTTTGCCGCAAAAAACACATATCAGAGCTGATTATGATTTGTAGATTCAATATAACTTGCTTGTACGTCGTTTAATTGCATTCTTTCAATAATTTAATTTTCCTGGTGAAAATTGAGGTTGTAAGAATTACGACAGCTATTCGGAGTTATGGCAGTCAGGCTACAGATCTGACTGACAGTGTTTATGTGCCATAGGTTCTCCATATTGCAAGGTTGCGCTCGAAACGCTTGTATGTTGATGTTTGAGATGCGCTCTTGCTTGTATGTTGATGTTTGAGATGCGTTCTTATAAACAATTTATAGAAGTATATATAAGACTATATATTTATGCTTACTCGGAATTCTGCCTATTAAATAACTTTAACTCCTTCACTACCGACCGACTAACCCACCATGGTACTTATGTCACCAAGTATTGGTACAGAAGTGTTAAACTAGGGAAGTAACCTGAGTATACATTTAAATGTTTATAATCTTACAACTTTTTAGAATTGAATAGTACGTTCAAATTAGAAGAATGACCAAACTACATTGAGATTTTGTATTTCGTTTGATAATTAATCTGAAATAATATTGTTAATTTAATACTTTAATTTAGTCTTATTATTTTAAATACAGACACAGTGTTACCTAACACCTATTAAATATATTTTAACTAAAAAAAATTTAATTAGGCTTTTTCTAGTGATTATTTTTGTATCTACAAATATTTCCGTCATTAAGATTCCAGAAACCCCTTCCACGCAGCGCTAAGAAAGGGTTTGCAGGATCCCAAATCCCTCTACATAAAAATACTTTAATTAAAGTTAAAATATAACGTTGAAGAGGACAATATTATTTACAAATGTACACTTTTACTTTTTAATTTTTTAATTGAGTTACATTTGCAAGCCCTTTTAAATGTACAAAAATAATGAGCTTTTTCGAACTACAAGTTAAGAGAGAAATATTGTTTTGAAATTACAAAAAAAAGAGAATGAGTAGAATTAACTTTCTTTCTGTCAAATCCAGTGTATAGTATGTTGAAAACATAATTATCATAGCCGCGACAGGGATCCACAGGGATCCTGCGGACCTCCGCTTTTCCCTATTTTAACAATGTATTTTTACGCGGCCGGCGGCGAAGATTTTTCCGTAGGAAAGACCGGAGCCTTAAATTAGGAGAATAGAGAACTATAAAGGTTAGGCCTAGTACTATATTAGAATTATAAAATTTTGTACTAATATTTGTACTAAATGTATTTTCACATTTACTAAAAAAAGATTAACAAAACATTACCGAAAAAAGAGAAAGAGGGTTTGAGATACCGAGAACGTGTGTTTTGCTAATATATACAATCAAGTACCTACAAGCAACTGCAAGCAGATTGATTTATATTATTCTAAAAAAGGAACACTTAGTATCTCCCAAGAAACGTACAGTGCCAAAACGTACGACTTGGTATAAAATGTATTTATACCTCATAGACCACTGCTTTGCCCAACTGTTTCGCTTGTCTTCTGATTTCAGTTGTATAGTCAAATAAATCATACACCTGTTAGTAATTCAAATATTTATAAAAGTGTTTTACCTTGACACTTTTATTCGATTTGTGTCCTTTTATTTGATACATTTTTCAATCGTAAAACGGAAAGATTTTTGCGCTTAAAAAATACAGTACTTTTAGAAGTTCGACAGTTTTTAAAGACAATTGTTTGAAAGTGAAAATTGAATGTCAGTATGAGGTTGGGGTTGCGGTGTTGGTTAGGATTGGGGTTGGTTAGCTAGGAAGGGGGGTTAGGTTAGGGGGGAGAGTAAAGGTTTAAGGGAGATGATATAGAGGGGAGGGGAGGGGGGCACATCGCTGTGTAAGGCTGATGATGCGAGATTTAATTAATATGGAGATAACATCTACTGGCTGCAACCGCCTTCCCGCCGAACGGTGGGGCTGGCTCTAGGATTTTGAAATATTTAGTTACGTTGGAACATAGCGCTATTTATAATTCATTAGTTTTGACGTGGGTTGTCAAATGAAATATCTAGGACCTATAATTTTCATTTATCAAACATGGCTTGGATGCAAGATTACTAATGAATATTGAAGTTTTTGACAAAGTACGTACTGTTTCGGTTGAATGTGTTTGGCAATGAAACTAGTTTAAAAGTACAATAAACAAGTAGTGACGTTTATAACGAATACATAGCATCTGTAAAGGCGAAGATAAGATACATAATATAACCTTTACGATTAATTAGTGATTAATAAGAATAATTGTATTTTATTTGGTAAAAATACAATCGTTAGGAAATGATTTTCTACTTTTAGGTGCAACTTAAAGTAGAAATAATTAAGTATCACTCTAATATGAAATATTACACATTCATGAACTGATTTACGTTGAAGTTTGTTCTGAAATTTGACAATTCTATTGAAGACACGTTTCGGAGAAAAAATGTTACATTTCAATTCAAACGAAAAAACTCCGTTGTATTCAAATTTAAATAATAAGCCTACTATTAATTTTAATATTATATTAGTAAAAATATGTTTACATGCTTCAAAACCAAGTAAAACAACGTATATGATAATTAAACTTGTAGATAAAAACAAAAAACAGCCTACATATTATAAGCGTCCAAAATTATCAGCAGTATAGATAACAAACGTGTGGGCTGCAAAGTTGGAATTTCGTCTTTCGCTGCTGAGCGACGGGCGCAGGCGCACGACGCTGCATTCATCCACGATTGTCACCCTTTCGCTTTCAGAGAGCTTTTGAAAGCGTGTTCTATGTGTAAATGATTGCAGACACGAATGCCTGCATAAAGCTTTCACATATACCGGTCTACTTTCGTTTTAAGCAGTTGCTGAAAAGATTTCAGAACAAATGTGGTGGTTAGAAAAGCTAATTTTGTTTATATGTAATCTAAGTTGGTTTAAAAAGCAATAGGATTTTACATTTATACAATGAAATATTTTTGTGGAAAATTAAATATGTGTTTTACTATTAAAATTGAAATGCAAATTTGTCGTTTTGGAAGGAGTTTATTAGCATTTTCCTTTGACGTAACGATTGAAAAACTTTAAAGAGATAAATAATTATTTCAATGGTCGTTAAGCTAATAAATTAAAAACTTTGTACAAAAACTGGTAAAAAAGTGACGATTTTAACAACAAACATTGAAAGCAAGGTTAACTTCCACTCACTCGACAATATTGGAACAACTAAAGCCGGTCCAAATGTTTGCTTTTAACACTGTTCACTTGGAAAACATTCCGCCGCCGATATTACAAGTAAATATTAATTCTTTTCAGGCGCTCTGATTGTCATCGTCTCTCCTAATCCTTCCTCCCAACTGTATTTTGATAAAAAAATACTCAAAACTGTTTTAGAGACGATTTTTTAAAATGTAGGAAACAGCTACCTTTTCTTAGCATTATATGTACTGCAAAAATATTTAAAAAGACGCGACGCACCATACTAAACAGTTATTAAATACCTTGAAATGTTTCCATTTTTATTTCAAGTTCAGCTTGTCTCAATCAGGCCCAACGATATGTATTTATTGAAATGTGTCCATTGTTATTTCTAGTACAGCTAGACACAATTAGGTCCAACGATATGCAATTCTTGTAATGTTCCCATTTTTATTTCAACTTAAGCTTAGCCAAACGAAACGCATTTCTTGAATTGTTTCCATTGTTCTAAACTTAGCTTAGCCACAATTAGGCCCAACGGTATGTATTTCTCACAACCAACAGCTGCAGTGTGCGTTGTAGGCTGCGTTGTAATCTGGCGGCTAATTCAGAACAATGCGGGCGAAACAGAGGATAAGATCCGACGGAGCCGAGGATTAGCCGAGGTTAGCGGAATCAACAACAGTTGTACAGTTGTACACCGAGGCAAAGCCTACACGCTGCGACTAGAGCTGACTACCAGCAGTGATGTTAGTAACAGTGGGTATTATCATTGACTATATAAATGACTCATGTATATAGCCAAAGGTATAGTGTTGTAAGGGCGAGAATTGTAAAATGAAATGTAACAAGTGAAGCCTTACGATTCATTATTATTGGAAGCTTAAGTAATAACTCTATTTACCCGTCGTTACTAAGATTATTTAAACGACAGTATTTACCAATAATCCAGAGGATAAACAACTTAAAAAGGATGATTTATGGTTGAATCACAGGTGAATTATATTTAATATCGGTTGATACTTTAAACAATCAAATTTAAAGATCAAGACGAAAAGGAAGGACCCAATTTAATCAAAAAGTGATAAACTATAACTCAAACTTTTTAAATTTAACATTCCAACTGCCCGTCTCTGTGGGTCAGTAGACCCAAGCGGGTCGCCGTCTAGTCGCCACCCCGACAGATCGCCACCTCGTCATTTTGGTCACAGGCGTGCACTCCGTGCAGTGATCTAAAGACAGGTGAGGTATATGCCACATGTTAAAGCCAGCGACGTCCGCTCGTAAGTGTCAAAGCAGCGTGGACAAGGATTTTAGCGGTTACGTCTCAAAATCCCCAAGTGTCAAAATCCCCAAGCCTGAAAATGGCGAAAAATAGTCACAAAATCCCCACAAGGAAACTGCAACTTTAATAATAGGTACGGTACCCTAATGAGTCTCAACATCCCAGAAAGCTTGGATGGAGGCCACTTTACTCTTACACGCGCATTCACGAGCCCCCCTCCCCCCTTAAGTGCGTTACGCTATATGTGTATGGCCCCTTAGCTCTGATATTTATGAATGTAATTATAACTTCAAATAAGTTATGTTTCTTCAATATTCATTTAATTCCACGAAAAGTGAGTCCACACAACATATAGTTGTAATAAAAAAAATAGTTTTTAGCGAATTTCCCCTATAGGAATGAAGCTATTACCGTAGAACCATTGTAAGACCTAGACCCGGGACCATGATAAATTTTCGTTTTGAGGTCCCCCAGATACCAAAAAAACACCATTCGTTCAAAAATGTACACACAAACACACACACACACACACACAGTTGTGTGTGTCCGTGAGCACGATAACTCTCGTAAAAATAATCCGATTTTGACGAAATTTGGTATAAACGTGTAAAGGAGCATTTATGTATATATATTTATTTCCACTTTAAGTTCGAAAACCAGACAGATCGACTTATCCGAAGGGCTAATTTAGGGGGTTTTTGTACCCCAAAAATGGGTTTTTTGAGTTTTTTACATATCATTTATGAAAAGTCAAATTTTATTTTTTCAATAGAATCAGCTTAAAAAGACGCACATTTTGGTGTTTTGATCATTGCTCTAAGTCAAATGGTTACAGAGATATCGAAAGTGTTAAAACACAGTACGTTTTCCAATGTTATTCTTATGGTGAATAAGAAAAATTGTATATCTCGCTTATTAATCAACTTCTCCTGATGAAACTTGGTATCTTGCTTCATATCGTTGTTGTCTATTGATATTTGCACTAAAAAATTGATATTTGCACTAAAAAAATATTTTTGGCCGATAGTTCCCGTAGCAGCAAACCTGTGTACTCAGCCCCCATGTTATTCTTATGGAGAATAAGTAACGTGATATCTCCCTTAATTATGAACATAAATTAATAAAATTTGGTATGTGGTTTTACCTACTCGAGTTATATTGATATTTGTATAGTATGTATATTTTTTGTGTTCCTTGCTTCAGCAAACCTGCATACTCAGCCGCCATGTTATTCTTATAGAGAATAATTAAAATGTCATAAATCGTTTATTTATGAATGTATATTGATGAAACTTGGTATGTGGCTTTGTGTGGTATTAAGATACATATATATGCATTGTAAATTCACTGAGTACGCAGGTTTGCTGCTACCGGGGTATTTTAGTAAAATAAGTTTACCCCATAAAAAAATAAGTTTTTTTATTGAATTACGGTATTTGAATAAAATAAAATATTCTTATTCTTATTCATATCCGCGCGACAAACTACCAAAGTTAATGGTCCAATGGAAATGGTCGCCGTACTGGCCGGCTGACGGGTAAATGAGTCAGTGAGGAAATCGCAATAATAATTCATTTTGGTTTGGATTCAGGAAGCAGATTGTAGATGGTAATAATGAATCACATTATTATACTTATTACTATATTTTTTTTACTTTTTCCCTATTGATAGAATTACTACGGAGAAAGAATTGATTTCGTACAAATGTTAGAATTTGAGTTATCAGTGGAGATGTTCGTTTTGGTGCTACCTGAATCCAGAAAGTATTTTTGAAGCGATTTATGTGTGTGGTAAACATGGAGGAGGCACTGTTGTGATCCCTTCATGTAATTTGCTTGGGAATAGTAACGAGAAAGTGACGACGCAAACCAAGAAGTCACTGGTGTCGTTCTTGGCTTCTCAAGAGAAAAAGTTTTCGCATGTGAGACTATTGAAAGAATTGAAAGTTGAATATGTATGTCTATATTTATGTACGTACCTATGAGAGCCATATCAATCGACCGATGTTGATCAAGTGTTATGTGACACTAGAATCCAAGATATCTCCAGGTATTTTTGAACATTTATTTTCATTTATTTTTTTGTAGGTATCTGTCCCTCCCAATAAACTATGAAGTTTATGTCAGCTTCCTGGTACCGTTTATTTTAACTATCATTTACCATTTTTGATTTGAAAGAAGTCACAACGACAAGGATACTTGTACATTATAATTTCGTGTGTATATAATCCTCTGTTATTATATCCGCAATCCTGGCTAGTGCTAACAATGAACCTATTCGCACTTTAATTTAAATTCGCACCTTAAACGTTTAATTTATTAAAATAAATTACAATTTAAGATGCTCTATATGCCTGTACCGGGTCGCGGCCCGAGGACACTCGTGAGTGCGCGTGCGGGCGTAGGGGATTTTGAGGCTCGTTGATCCGTATAATTTGGAAACCTCGTATAATTTGGTAGTACCTCTAGAATTTGGGGTTTTTGAGACTTGGGGATTTTGAAACTTGGGGATTTTGAGACGACACGGATTTTAGCAGCCAGCCAGGATCGAACCTCCGCTCCAAGGCCAGCGCTACCTGTGAGCCACTGTGTACGGTTACAATAAGCTAAACTTGATAAACAAACCCCTTTACATACTTTACGTTACAAGCGGTATGAGAAAAAACGCTAAATGTTTTTGCAGACATAACGTCCACGGATTTTCAGTCAAGAATCCACTAGTAGCCTTGGTTATAATTTTAATTTATTAAAGCTTAAGGCCTTAAGAAAGTATGGATCGAATTATGTTCCTCAAAAATCGGCAAAACTATTAAAATAAAAAATATCAAGGAGATTTTTGGATAGCTTAAATAAACTAACGGTCACTCACTGGAGTTTAGAAACACTGTAGCTTCATCTTTCTTTGGCAATCTGTGTCATTTTATAACGCATGTTAAATAATAATAAGAGATAATTTAATAAAAAGTGTTAACTTTCATTGCCTGATTTGTAGGATAATAATAATTACTGATGAGAAATGTTATGAGACACTGCCCAATCATGTCGTAATTAATGGATTACAGGTTCATTACAAACTCATCAGAGGTTACGTTTATGGTCAGTAGCTTATATAGGCCATTTTGACTGGGAGTGGAGGGAGAGGGGGATATGATGACTATTCTTAATAGAAGGGAGGGTTAACTTCTCGAATTATCGGTGAAGGAGGATCTTAAGAAACATCCTCTTAAAACTTTACGAGACATCCCTCAAATTCATCATCAGCCGTTTTACAAACAAGAAGAATTTATTTTGCGATAGATCACATGTTCGATGGTATAATTTCGTTTGTACTATAATGTTTATATTATATACATAGCTGCAACAGCATAACATAATCGAGGCGTAACATAATCTTGTAACATTTTGATATTTTTGCAAACTAAACGGCAATAGCAACAAATTGAACTATTTTTCAAACCCTCTTTTGGTCTACACAATATTAAATACTACAAAATTAAAACGAACTGCATCATTTAGTGAAACCTTCATTCAATGCAAAAAACAAACTGCTTGACTACTAAAAAATAATAAAAAATACTGATATTTAAACAAAGCAGGAAATTTGTATGAATAAGTATGGAAATATACTGACACAAGAACAACCTTATTATTTGAGACTTATCAGAGATTAATCAGATAGCCAATCGTAATCTTCTTATCAGTGCCTTCCCTTGAAAACAGAACAGTTGTCTTTATTGAATTTAGTGCGTCACCTACAAATATACATTGCCATCATTTAGAAAAGGGTGATAAACAATGATACGAAACAATGATGTGATGATAGAGTTGAGCTTTCCATTAAACAAAGATTTAGTATCGGTCAATGTATACATGATGAATTAAATTATTAGATTACATTTTTCTTATGATTCTACGTATTTTTATTACGTACAACCATGAACCTACTGGTATTAAAAATATCAATTGGTTTTATTTCCAGGTTAAATTATTTCACATCTAATTCTACCAAAAAACGAAAATAGTAAATACCCCTGTAGCAGCAAACCTGCGTACTCAGCGAATTTCCAATGCATATATATGTAACTTAATACCACATAAAGCCACATACCAAGTTTCATCAATATACATTCATAAATAAACGATTTATGAAATTTTAATTATTCTCCATAAGAATAACATGGCGGCTGAGTATGCAGGTTTGCTGAAGCAAGGAACACAAAAAATGGGGTTTTATACAAATATCAATACAACTCATGTAGGTAAAGCCACATACCAAATTTCATTAATTTATTTTCATAATGAAGGGAGATAACACTTACTTATTCTCCATAAGAATATCATGGGGCTGAGTACGCAGGTTTGCTGCTACGGAAGCCTTTGGTAAAAATTTCTTTTTTGAGCAAATATCAATGGTCCACAACCAGATGAAGCCATATACCAAGTTTCGTCAGTATACGTTCATAAAAAAGCGATATATAAAATTTGTATTGTATAGTTATGACCTTCATAGAATTAGGTGTCAAAAGCAGCTTCACAAGCAAATGGCCCCTACCAGGGAGTAGTGGCAGCATTAGTTCCTCGATCAACCGCTGCCAATTTGTAGCCACTGTCGGTAACGCAGTTACTGGAATGTAAGTGGCGAGTGGCAAGTTACTAGTCTGACCCTCCTCGCCACACACTTAGGTAACTTTCCGCAATAAAAGTCAACTATTGCGTAACATGATCATACCGACCTAACTCGCCTCACCAACTTAATGGATATTACAAAGGTTACACAGGGTGAGTTTTAAATGATCCATCTCATACGGGAGTGAAGTAAAACATGAAATTAGGAGAATTCGGCCTTAACTAACTCTGCAGAGGAACCTTTCACGAGATTAAAGATGAAACTCTCTAACCAGGGTGTGTACTGTACATAAAATTAAAGGTTGTTTTGAAAAGAAGATCTTGTTAATGCGCAATTCTGACTTCAAACAGACTAAAGGAAGAAAGTACAATAATATAGCCTTACTGCGAGTTTCTCGGTTAGGATGCTACTAGCAATATTTTAAAGTAGCATATATTAACCTAACTACTGTAATTTTATGATTCAACGAAAGTACAATACTCACTAATATACCTTTAAAGATATGTGTAGTATACAAATCTGTACTATACAACTTTTAATAAGTACTAACGTTACGTTATTACGTTTAACGTTTACTTGGTCTAATGACTTTCCTAAAGGAAAGTGTTTAAAACATTTGGGACAACACGATGTGTTTGACAGGACCAACATGATTAAACTATATTATAATCAGTAAAATAATATAAAAGAAAAAGTGAAATTCTTTATTGTAGGAAATTCACAATAAACCTAACATTTGAACGAGGCAAGCTGTGGCGGCGGCTCGGGTGTGCCGAGTTGTGGGTTGGAGTAAGCTCAAGCAGGATTAACTGTTACAGATCACAAACCAACAAGCCTATCTGTCAACGCAGCCGTGAGTCGATGATAAACCTGCGAGGCACCAACCGAATGACGAATTATCGAACAGTTGCAGATCACAGACCAACAAGCCTATCTGTCAACGCAGCCGTGAGTCGATGATAAACCTGCGAGGCACCAAACGAATGACGAATTATCGAACTGTTGCAGATCACAGACCAACAAGCCTATCTGTCAACGCAACCGTGAGTCGATGATAAACCTGCGAGGCACCAACCGAATGACGAATTATCGAACAGTTGCAGATCACAGACCAACAAGCCTATCTGTCAACGCAGCCGTGAGTCGATGATAAACCTGCGATACACCAACCGAATGACGAATTATCGAACTGTTGCAGATCACAGACCAACAAGCCTATCTGTCAACGCAACCGTGAGTCGATGATAAACCTGCGAGGCACCAACCGAATGACGAATTATCGAACTGTTGCAGATCACAGACCAACAAGCCTATCTGTCAACGCAGCCGTGAGTCGATGATAAACTTGCGGGACACCAACCGATTAACGAATGATCGAATGGTTAAAGATCACAAACCAACAAGGATATCTGTCAAGGCAACCGAGATTCGATTGATAAACCTGCGAGGCACCAACCGAATGACCAGTCAAATAACTGTTAATGATCAAAGACCAATAGCCCTATCTGTCAACACAGCTGTGAGTCTATTGATAAACCTGCGCAACAACAACCGATTAACGAATGATCAAATGGTTAAAGATCACAAACCAACAAGGGATATCTAACAATGCAGCCGTGAGTCGATGATAAACCTGCAAGGCAACAACCAAATGAGGAATTATCGAGCAGTTACAGATCACAATCCAACAAGCCTATCTGTCAACAAAGCTGTGTCGATTGATAAACCTGCGAGGCACCAACCGAATGACGAATTATCGAACTGTTAATGATCAAAGACCAACAAGGCTATCTGTCAACGCAGCCGTGAGTCGATTGATAAACCTGCGAGACAACAACCGATTAACGAATGATCAAATGGTTAAAGATCATAAACCATCAAGGACATCTAACAATGCAGCTGTGAGTCGATTGATAAACCTGCGAGGCAACAACCGAATAACCAATCAAATAACAGTTAATGATCAAAGACCAATAAGCCTATCTGTCAACGCAACCGTGAGTTGGTTGATAAACCTGCGAGTCAACAACCGAATGAAGAATTAGCGAACTGTTACAAATCACAAACCAACAAGCCTATCTGTCAACCCAGCCAATAGTCGATTTATAACCCTGCAAGCCGGTTACCACACTCATTCTAGCACCAACAGTATTATCAATGACTACATATACAATAAGACAGACAAGCCTTATGGAAATAACTCAACGCCTGTTGAGAAGTCGGAGAGACTGCTTCAGCGACCCGCCGCCAGTTGGCGCTAGTGGCGGCGGGCGTTGACTGTACTACTGATCTCTTGGTGCGGACTGTACGAGTACCCTCTCTCTCTCTCTCTCTCTCTCTCTCTCTCTCTCTCTCTCTCTCTCTCTATTTTGCCGTACCAGCGACCAGCGGCATGGCAGTGGGCAGTAAGCGTGTATGCATGCAATGGATACAGGCATTATTCAGGTGTATGTCAACAGGGAGATAACCTCCAATAAATATGAGCTCAAAAAACTAAATAATTTAGTATTTTGAATTACTATTCTACGATTGCTGGTTTCGGAGAAAATTGAAATTTTCATTTTGCGGTAAACGCAGTACGTTGTCCAATGTTATTCTTATGGGGAATAAAAAATACTATTTCTCTCTTATTTACTGGTCAATTTCATTCAAACTTGATAGCTTGTCAAGTTAGCATTGACCAACAGAGGAAATTCGAAAGATGTTGCCCCTTAATATCCCTGGGGGGGAATAGGAGCATTTCCCCTCTTAAAACCACGAGTGTAGCAATGGATTCTGTAGTGCCTCCAAAGCAGGGATTTGGGTGGATGTTTTTTTAAACAACTTGTTAACAAGATTTTCTGTACATTCGACAGTGCTTTGTATTCTATATTTAGTAAATAAAAAGTAATTTATTCATTAAAGTTGGACTTAAAGGGAGAAAGTATGTGTCAGTTTCCTGATACCGTTTATTTTAAAGTTTATTATCTGAGGCCCCGTAGGTCAACAGTCAATAATTACAGTCAACGGCCTCGTCATTCCAAAGTAAGTCATTATAAAGTGTTGCCGTAGTGCATTCAGTATTTAGTTATATCTCACTGGTTGCAAAGAAATAAATATTAAGTAAACAAATGATTTCACATCTTTAATTTCTCCCCTTTTTCATAGTATATGGAGAAAGAATTGTTTTCGTCAAAATTTTCGAATTTGAGTTGGAAATATTCGATTTGATGCTCCCTGAACCCAAAAAAGTGATTTTTATGTGATGTCTGTGTGTCTGTCTGTCTGTCTGTCTATCTGTATGGATGTGTACAGAGCTCTAACCAATGGTCCGATTTTTATGAAATTTGGTATGTAGGTACTAATCCACGATATCTCCAGGCGTTTTTTTACATTTTTTTTAATTTTTGATTTTTAAGGGTATTTATCCCCCAAAAACCGCCAAAAAACATTAAAAAGTCAAAATTTCTCAAAAACGGCTCTAACGATTTAAATTAAACTTTAGTCTTTTGAAAATCTTTAGTTTTCCAACAAAATTACACCACCCGCATTTCTGTAAAATTCAGGTTCAAAAATTACAGGACGTAAAACATAAAAAATTCAGTTTTTGGATTTTTCATAAAAAAACATAAATATAAAAGAAACATTACTATTCACCATTAAAAATAGCTCAAAAAACTAAATAATTTAGGATTTTGAATTACTATTCTACGATTGCTGGTTGCGGGGAAAATTTAAATTTTCATTTTGCAGTAAATGCAGCACGTTGTCCAATGTTATCCTTATGGGGAATACAACAACTACTATTTCTCTCTTATTTATTGATAAATTTCGTTTAAACTTGAAATGCTTGAAAAGTTAGCATTGACCAACAGAGGAAATTCGAAATATGTTGCCCCTTAATAATCCGGGGGGGAATAGGGGGCAGTTCCCCTCTTAAAACCACGTGTGTAGCAATGGATTTTGTAGTGCCTCCATGATGATGTAGTGCTTATCATGATACAGTAACTCTTTTGGATTTGTAATTTATCAATTTTACAACGTACGTTAAACCTGTAACTGATGACAGGATTGTAGATGAAAACAGTTATTTTCCGTCTGCTTTAAAATGCAAGTACTTTTTGGTGGCCCTTTCATTGTTCAGAGTTTTTTCTATAATGTCCAATTATATGCTTATAGTGTGAGTAAAGTGGTCATTTCAAATACGGTACCTTAACCATTAAAGGTCGTGGAAAGCCTGTTCTGTAGCTAAAGTCAATTGTACATCTTATTCGGAAACACATATTTATTCATTATTTTAATTACATATTAGCTACAAAAATTCATTTACGGCTAAGAAACCTTCGTATTTGGAGGGAAAAATGTCTAAGTAGATTTTAAAAGAAAGTAGGTTTTGATTATATAAAAAGGGAACGTTATGTTTTCTTACTAAAGTATTTTATTTCATTACTGATTAAAACAAGTTTTTGCTTCACGAGTAAAATATAATCACTAATCAGATATGTTTATCTTATCATGTAATGTTTCATTCTTTCTAACAAATAAGTTTCTTATTATTTACTGCCTAATTTACCTTAAATATCAAATTATAAGGTTCCTCATGATCCGAAAGCCGAATTTTTTATCAAAATTGAAAGCTATGTTAAAAACAATAATCTCAACACCATATAAGTAAAATGAACATAATTAATATTTTATAGGTGAAGATATAAATCAAATGAGGAGCACTTAACTATGCTGGATGTGGTCCAGGACGGCGGTGCGCGTAGAACTGAACATAGCGGTTATTTACATCGGATTATTGAACAAACTATAAATTATATCGAAAATTGTTTTGAATGAAAATTTAACACCATCTAATTAGCTACAACTTTCTCGGTGGAATTTTTTTTCTACCTCAAAAATAATAAAAGTTATCGTTTACTGATTTTGTCATGTCATCCTGTTACAACTCTCTAATATTTTCATTATTAAAAATTACACATAATTTTAAACTAAAATATATTTATACTGTTGGATGCGGAAACTCATGCAGAAAAGGAATATATAAGTTTCATTGTAGTTTTATTATTATTAGAATGTACATGAGCGTGTAAACGACAACGCGTTCACCGCTCGGGATTACTCAGTTTTGCCGTGTCCTAGCGACTAGCCGGACCGTTTTGATACATGCAGCGCTACTAGCGGTGGGTCGCAGAGTTACCGCTTGGCGCTGAATTTTTAACACGGCGCTTAAGCGTCTTATTGTATATGTAGTCATTGGTATTATTATTAACTTAAATAACCCCGTCGCAGCAAACCTGCGTACTCAGCGAATTTCCAATGAATATATATGTCTTAATAACACATTAAAACTCTTACCAGGATTCATAAGAAATATGTTATACAAATAAGCGATATTTGAAATTTATTTTCTTCTCAAGAGGTTTTAACAATAGAACGCCAGTGGTTGAAAACCGAAGGGAGATGGACTCGCCTGTAAAGCTGATAACTTTTAAGTCCAGTAATATTATTTTAACATAACCCAAAAGATGGAAGAGACTCCTCCTAAAGAAATATTTTCCTTAACATATTTTCCCTTAAGAGGTGAGAATATTATGTTTGTATTTTGAAACCACATCACCTAAAAATTCATGCTGCCTTTCAAGGCTCTAAATATGTTTTAGAACTACTCTAGCACTAACTCTCAGATTGGGTTTAACAGATGACAGGGTTTTAATAAGAGGGGAAGGTTAAAACCTAATCTTAAGACTTGGCATAACCCCCTAAAAATTGAGCACTTTTGTGATTAACTGCATCACATTAAAACAAGGAGTGCCTATTATTTTCGCCCCTTTCGGAAACTGCAATCACTCTACTATACAAGACAAAACTTCTCAAGGTGTATCATGAATCTTGAATTAAACTCAAACATACTAATCCAAATAATTATACAGGCAAAAACAATTTTAATACAGGATTTCAATGGAAGTGTTAAAATTCTAGAATGCTGTAAATGAGCGGAACGCTGTTGATTAACCTGTCTCGAGCTTGCGTAACAGACGAACTGTCAATGACAACGGAGTTTGTAGTGACAATCCCCAACATCAGGAACAGAGGGGCGACCGTCTCCCACAGTGGTCGGATTGTAATAATAAGGGGAAACTTAAATGGAAATTTACGATATACTACAAGTTCAAAAGATCTGGAGAAGGTAGAAGTTTTTGGTAGAGATAAAGCATGTAATATACGCCAGTTGAGGTAATGAACTATTTCAACGAAATTAAATAGCTAGTAAGAGTTGAACATATTGAAGGGTAACAAAATATTGCATAGTAAAAAAGTATAAATCGTAAAATAAGGTAAACTAGCCGGAGTCCCTTTACTACGCACGGGATTCCGCAGGTATAGAGTAAGATGTTTTGGAAACTGTGCACTATAATCAGCTGACTAACCAAATAAATAAGATTTACGTTGCAGCTTCTGAAGCCTATAGGGCGAAGTCCTAAAGGTATATGTTTTCGAAAACGCCAAACGGCACATCTAGAGCGCATATGGACTTTAGATCTATAATAAACATTGTGTGCAAGTAAACAGTTCTGAAGACCTAAAATCACCGAACAAAAATCAAGAAATTCGTTAATAATAATTATAATGAAAAATTTACAACTTGTTTTTACAACGCTTGGACCAAAATTGCGTGAAAATTGCGATATTTAGTGTATAAAACTGACACTAAGCTGGGCGCTGAAATACTGATGGTTGTAAAAGAAAAGCTTGTAAAACGAAATTTCCACTTCAATGAAAACTTTAGTTGAAAATTATAAAACAAATACAGTTTCCGAAAGTAATAGGCAAGTAAAACACTATAATTTAAATAAGGATAGTTATATTGATCAAAATTATTCATAGCATCTTATAAATTTAATTTACAGTCTGAGATAAATCGATAAAATTATGCTTAAATAAATACTAATCTTACAATAACATTATTTAAAGATCTTAATTTTTATAAATGGTTTAAATATGTCTTTAAATTGTAGCACTAAATACGATGTGGGTTTTGGGATCTGGCAATAAAATGATGATAAAGTATAAGCCACCGGCTGTCAGTGATCGCTGGGATTTACTAATCAAGTGGTAATCACAGGTGCAGCAATCGCGATCATCTGATTTGTATGATGACGTCCCGATCTGATATTAATTTGTAACCGACGCTTATTGACGATGACGTGACGATTTATTTTAAGCTCCTATTAAAACAGTTATGCAAGGTGTCGTTTATTTTAATGACAACTATTTACAATTCCTACTGACTTACGCAGAAGGAGATTGTTTTAGGGTTCTTAACCTTGATATATTAAATGACAATTTAATTAAGGACGCAACAAAACAATTAAATAAATAAACTTTATTAGTTACTGATTTCAATGGGCGAAAATGTACGGAAGGTAATCTCTTCCTGCCTATCGCCCCGATGACGGAGAAATAAGTCCTCATTATTTGTGGCTTAACATAAAGCCACCAAAGGCTTAAGCTGTAATCCTATTAACTTTGATTGAGAAAATACTTTCTGAATTTTAAATATGAGTCATAAAATGCATTTAATTTTAACAATAACTGTGTTATCCTGTATAATACAGTCGATTGCTTGGAGCTAAAATTAACTGTTTAGCCGATTACAGAAGTAATGGATTAATGAATGAGATATGAAACTGACAAGACTTACCCATTTTCAAAGATTATGCATTTTCATTTTACAGTACAGTACTCACCTGAAACAAAAAACAAGTCTTTGTAAAAAAATGTGCAAATACAATATTAACTTGATAACAAATCATTTTAATTACATCTTAGTTTTTAAACACTTATTACATACTATAAAGTTTAACAATGCAATATTCAAATTGTAAAATATATTATACTGGAGCAATACATACTATTAGACTACTAAAATATGTTTTGTCAAAATTGTAGTATTAATTTACAAAATTATTAGATCTGTCTGAAAACATTAATGACACAGAAAAATCACAGTATGAAATAAAACACATCGTACGACAGAACAAAATAAATTTACACTTACATTGCATGTTTACTACCAGGTTAAACACAGATAACATGTTACTCATATTACCACTGGGTAAGTAGTGATGAATTAAAAATTGACATACCTTTAATATGTATTACATAGTTGATTCTATTCGTGCTCGGACTAGAAGCACATTACTAATTCACAAACGTTACAAGACAGGCAATTTCCAAATCCAATAAGGCCTAGAGTGATAGTACACGACGGCTCCGCGAAGTGAGGACATCCTATTGCAAAGATATCAATCTTGTAACAGATTTATCAATCCTGTCCTCATCATTTGTCAACTGGTTCGTTCTATCGTCTGATGAAACACGGACACCGGAGGATGAGAATACTGACTGATTCTCATCTAGTTGGCTCAATTAGGCGGGAGAAAACTAGCAAGTAGATCATATTTAACACGAGGACTTTTTTCAAATGAGAATCAAAATGACAATTAAAACATTTGAGAGATTTTAATTGGCCTCAGAGGGTGCAAATTGATGTTTAATGCTTTTATAATTGGGAAATACAATAATATAGATAACTAGATCATTGGTATTGCCAAATTGAGTTACGAGCAAGTAAGCTACCAATCGTAGTTGTATCAGGTAGTATTTAAATTATATACAACCTATGTGTAATTAAAGACTCAAAATATAAAAAGCATAGATTTTCGGAATAACAAATATTACAAAAATTGTATTTTGAAGTATTAAACGAAGACATATATTATTGGGTAAAAAACGGGGGAATCTTTTGCGTGAAAAATAAAGATGTTTACGGCTAGATATCAATATTTAAGGATCTAAGATAATTAGCTTTTGCTTAGAAAGGAATGACGTGTCGTTTAAAATCTAAAATATACCAAAAATATAACTATTTTAATATTTATCATAATTAATTTACGTGCTGTAATTTAAAATTGTCTATTGATAAGAAGCAATATAGTAGATCAATTTTAGTTGTTCATACAACACGATCGTTGAAAACTAAATTATTATTATTAAACGCAAGCTTCTTTCTGGACTACCAATTTGTCCTTTGACAGTCAGCAGGATTCCATACGTTATGTTTTATTCATAATGCCGTAGCCTACATAATGTTACAGGTCGCAATATCGCCCGCTTAAGTTGCAATTCAATACAGCAATACAGCGAGAAACATCTAGATTAGTGATATTTAAGGCCTAACATTGCACTAGGCGATTGCTTGAAACTATTTTCATGTAAAACTGGCTTTCAGTGACACAGCCATGCAATCGATTTCATGGGGCTGAAATTGGTTAAGTAACCAGGATGGCATCGAATTAGGAAGTATTTTCCCTTTCATTGATGGTGAAGAAAACGAAACGTCGTGGGAAACACATGTACCTACATTTTATCATTTTATCGCTGATAGACGTCAACAACTTTGCAAAACAAACTTTGTAGACAAATAGGCATTGGCGAGGGTAATTATTTCAATTACTTTCGCACGATTAAATAATTATTTATGACCTCTTCGGTTATAAAGGGTGAATACAAAGTCAGGACCCCTAGTATGTTTTTATATTATTAACAATTTTCACTGGCCCCCAAAATCCTCTATTTTTGGGGGACACTCAAAATATGGAAAAATGTTAAATACCCCCGTCGCAGCAAACCTGCATACTCAGCGAATTTCCAATGAAGATATAAATGTCTTAATACTACATAAAGCCACTTACCAAGTTTCATAAAAATATATTCACAAATAAGCGATATATACAATTTTAATTATTCTCCATAAGAATAACATTGAGGCTGAGTACGCAGGTTTGCTGCAACAAGGAACACAAAAAATGGGTTTTTATGCTAATATTAATATAACTAAACTAGGTGAAGTCGTATACCAGTTTTTGTTAATTTATATTCATAATTAAGGGAGAGAGAGCATTTAATTATTCTCCATAAGAATAACATGGGGGCTGAGTACGCAGGTTTGCTGCTACGGGAGCCTTAAGCAAAAATTAGTTTTTTGAGCAAATATCAATAGACTACAACGAGATGAAGCTGTACACCAAGTTTCGTCACTATACTTTCATAAATAAGCGAGATATAAAATTTTTCTTTTCCTCCATAAGAATAACATTAGACAACGTACTGTGTTTAGCACTTTCAATATCTCGGTAACCAATTGACGTAGAGGGATGATCAAAATACCAAATTGTGTGTTTTTTTAACCTGAATCCAATGGTGAAAAATAAAATTTGACTTTTCCAAAAATTATATGTAAAAAATAAAAAAAAAACATTTTTGGGGTACAAAACCCCCCCAAAATACCCCTTCGGATAGAGCGATCTGGCTGGTTTTCGAACTTAAAGTCATAAATGTTGCTTTACACGTTTATACCAATTTTCATCAAAATCGGATCATTTTTACGAGAGTTATCGCAACCACGGACACATATATATATATATATACAGTTTCGAACGAATGGTGTTTTTGGGGTCTGGGGACCTCAAAACGAAAAGTTATCATGGTCCCGGGCCTAGGTCTTACCATGCCGACTACGGTAATAGCTTCTTCCCTATAGGGGAAATTCGCTAAAAGATCACTAATTAAAAGATATTCGTTTATATTAACAAACAGGATAAATAAAATAGTCTTACAACACTATAAAGTATATTTACACTTATACTGTACTTACATACAATACGGTAAAATGTACACAAAATATGGTACAAGGCCTTGTGCCATTTTTTGTGTATACTTTACCGTATTGTATGTAAGTACAGTATAAGTGTAAATATACTTTATAGTGTTGTAAGACTATTTTATTTATCTTGTTTAGTTGTAATAACAAGTATCATGCAAGAAATTATATTAATAAATCAAAAGATTGGGGGGGAGGGGGTCCTGACTTTTTATTCACCCTGAAATACTTTACAGATTAAGATATAAATATTCACAGTCTGTCACATCAGAAGAGAAATCGGTTGAAGCTCTACGATGAGTTCCTAGTCTTCATTATTATGATATTATACATTTTCAAACTTAGATCTAAGACTTAGACTTTTTATATAAAATATTAATAAAAATATATAATGTTTTTTTTGTAAAAGTCGTATTTTATTTTTCACTAGATTCGACTTTGAAGAGGGTTTAAATTTTGAGCGCAAACAAATGTTCTTATGACATATTTATGATTGAGAGAAACTTGCAATTGATAGGTGCACCGAAACTGACATGAGTAATTTCTTTGAGCAATAATAACGGACCATATGTACTGAATATATGAACCGTTTAAATGTTTATAGAAACATTTAAATCTAAATCATGTACACGGTTTACTTATTACTCAATTATTCCAAAGAAAAGAGCGATTTAGTCTCACTAAAACTGAACAACCTGACAACCATATTAACAAGGCGTTCTTTCATATTTGTTAAAATATATTAACTTTATAAATACTTAATATATTAACTTTTCAAAGAGTACTCCAATGTATGTTAACATTTATTTAATATATATATATATATATATATATATATATATATGTATGTGTGTAAGTGTGTGTGTAAAGCCTGCGATTAGTGCAACTGCATGAAACCTATTGTGTAGTGTAATACGGTCCATAAACACCGATGTATTTCCAGTTGCACAGGTGACTGAAATTCTCACAGTCAGTTTCAAAGAGTGCAACCGATTGCACTACATTAAATTAATCGATTACGTCCATACTGATAATGTTTTACTCTGTCTACTTAAAATATAATCCAAGTATATATTCATATTTTCTATACCTGTGCATTGAATAATGAATAATGCCTTGCGATAATTACAAGGTCGTTAGCTTTAGATGAAAACATATTTTAAATATACGCTTTAAAAATGCAAGATAAATTGTGGTGTAAACACCAAGCTGCAGTTCTCTTGGCTCAAAGATCGCGCACCTTTATTGGCAAACTTTGAGTGGATAAGTTCGCCAATATAAAATGCTGAGGCCACAGTTTGTTTATCTTGAAATATTTTACAGCGGTCTTGCTAGTCATCGCTTTACGATAACAGTAGATATAACTATTGCATTTTTATAACAAACCAACTGTTCCCACAGGCTTCGCCCCGCAAATAAAATCGTAATATATAAAAACTGAAAGTTGTGTGTGATGCATTCTGTGGTTATCCCGTGGAACTACCACGAATCAAGATTAGCTGTTAGTATTTTCATCAGCTCAAACTTAAAGTGAATGTCCATAAGAATATCACAGGATTGGAACTCTGACTCCCCGTGGGGCGGAGCCCTATGGGAATTTCTTAAAACCCTTTCTTAGTGACCATATAAGACCCAGAGGAAGGTACGTTCCAAATTTCATCGCAATCCGTTTAGTGGTTTTTGAGATTTCGTGATGAGAGAGTGAGTGAGTGAGTGAGTGAGGCAGTCAGTGGTATTTGAGTTTTAAATATTAAGATTTCTTGTTAAACATACCGACTAATACTGAGAAAATATTTATCAGACAGAAGTTATAAATACATATGCACGATTATTTTTAAAAACATTTATGAGTAATAAATATACTAAAACATTAAAGTTCCCAGTTCCAGTTCTTTGCACAGGGGTCTAATATCAGTCACACAAAGTCAGACGTTTTTAAGATGTTACTGTTTCCCCGTTGGCATGATTAAACAAATAAATAAACGTAATAATTAGACTGCAGCTTTGAGTCCCTTGGGGAGGAGACCGTAGTGATTTTTTTAACGCTATTATGCCTTTGTGAAATTCCGAAATATTAGCTAAATTCATGCAAAGTTTCAGCTCAACCAGTTAAGGATTTTTACGTTAATAGGAGAAAAAGTTAACGAAATACAGAAACACAGAGTCACTACCTATTTTTGTATAATGTATGTTCCGTTGTAAACAGTTAACAGTAAGATTTCACAGACAACAGATCGACTGACAGCACCGGCAAACACGTCGGAAAGGACTTTATTGATTGTGTTGAATTTTTAAACAGTCCTGATCTACCGATTTAGTTGCAACCTGTCCAGTAGAGTCCAGTGTACACCCAAATAAATAAGGAAATGCACGTTATATTTTTAATCCAAGTGAATACAGAATCTATATGCTATAATGCTATCTATAATGCATCATAATCTATCTATAATGCTAATCATACAATTTTTATAACCTAACACTTGACACTATTTACCTTTGCTGTATACTCATAACAAAGTGTAAAATAAAAATTGAATGCATTGCATATGTTGAAATTACAATGGGTTTTTGTATTGATGCGGGATCTTTATATAATAAACATTCAAATGTATCTTTTACATGATTTTTATGAGGTGATATTTGATAAACATTGTCTAGTCAATGCATTGTCTTTATAAAGCGAATTCATTTTGTGTTTACTTATTATTGTCAATCGCTTAGTCATACTCGTGAAAATAAAACTCATGTTCTTGAGTTTCAAGATGGAGACGATGATTTCGAGGACGATGGTGATGTTTGAATATTATTCTTAAATACCAGGTAAACAAACACAGTTCACATTTGCACGAAGGTATTTTGGAAGTAAAAAGAGTAAATATTTCATTACATAACAGTAAAAACAAATATATCGTATAGTTTAAACCATATAATGAACGCATTATGGTTTAACACTAATATAAAAACGAAAAAATATAGCGGGAAATTGAAATATTATTTTTAATCCAGAGAAAACGCTAGGAAATTAATACGGAGCCTTGCAAGGAGGGCTCGAATGTGCAAGAAGTGAACAAGCTGACAGTGATGGAGGTCCACTAAAACCCCACATTGTTTGACCATCACCCTACACAAACAAGGACCGCATTATACGTTTTATTGTCAACTCATAAATCATATTATCCTGTCGAGAAGCTGTCTAAAAGGGTTAGGGGACACATTTAGACAGCGTAGAGGATCTCGAAGAGGGATTATACTTGATTAATGCGTTAGTTCAAGTAATAAGGTGTTACGAATAAAAATACGACTCGATGATAAAACAATGTTGATTAAGTTGAGCGTCAGAGTGATTATTACAATTTAAATAACCCTTTGTAATGGAATGTTTAACGAGTTATTTCCGGATCGATAGCACTAGATTATCGCATATGACGCATCGCAATCGGGCAGTGGCGGTACTCCCTTGCGCCTAGGTCATGTTAGGTTGACTAATTGATTTGTGACAAGGCATTGCTCATAACAAGACGACTCGTTCGGGCAATACCACATATGCAATGCATTCAATTTTTATTTTACACTTTGTTATGAGTATGCAAATAGAAATCAACTCGGGCTATACACGTTGTCAAACTGCAACTTTTGATTTTGTTGAAGTATTTTGTGACAACAAGTATATGAATTTACATGTCTAAAGAAATAAACGATAACGTTCCGAAAATTCTGATAAATGTCATTTATTCAAATTAACCAAGGTAGCATAACTGGAGATCAGACTGGAATAGAAATAACAATATATTTTAACTATAAATACATTATATCTACAGCCAAATAAAATTAATTAATTACAAAGAATATAATTACAAAAGAGAAAGAATATAATTTCTCTTTTGTTGTATTGCATTTGAAGTTATCTTGACAATGAAGTTGTAATTGTCTGTTACAAACAATAAACTTCACGGTGAATGAATTTTGGTTCACGTCCACCGCAAAATAAGGCACGTTTTGAAGCAAATACATTACATTATTCACAGTGTATTTTTTCAGAGAAATTTGGAAAAGTTAAAATACTTATCAAAATGTCCACGATATTCAAACCAATGCCATCAACACAATTTATCAATATTGAGTTTTTACAGGAAAAAAACACTAAACAACTGCACTATTCGCTCTTAGACATTTTAAACTTCAAACGGACAAAATAAAGGCATTTTTCATTGTCGGGAGTGCTGTGGTGTATTAGGATTGTTAGCAATGGAAATCTGTCAGTGTGAACCGCAACCTAAACCACCTCCCTTAAAGGCCGCTTATCAATACACTAGTCAATTACTGGTTCGATTAAGACTAAATCGTGTTAAATTAACTGATGACTCTTGTAGTCTCAGCTACATCCGCACGCTAGTTAGGTATTGAACCTTTTCCTACCCGGCAACCGGTTTTTGGGAAAGGTTGGTTTATTCCCCTGAAAAAGGATTCAAATATAAAAATTTGCTTTATGCCTATACAAATTAGAGACCGTGCTGAAAACACGATCAACTGGCGACTTTTTGACTCGCTTACATAACGTTTACATTTAACAATACTTTTTACATTATGAGTTAAAGAATTCGACATAAATGTATCAAAGAATTTGTTAAGTCTATTACTATGTGCAACTAAGGGCTACAATAGCACCTCACAAATAAACAGTTAAATCTCTAAAAATAAATTAGAGTAGCCAGATAAAAATTAGTAGGTAGTAAAAAGAAAGTGCAAAGTAAAGAGTCTTGCAACTTGAATATTTATATATCAAGCCTAAGTAACTGAGTTATTTTAGTTGATGATAAGTTTGACCGACTACACATGAATTCTCTAGGTTATCTGTTCCACTCAGACGCAAAATAAAAGAGAGAGGCATTTTGGGAAATCCTTCAGTAAGGGCGCCTTTTGTCTTTATAATTTCTTTTTTACAGGGATTAATTAATGCCCGACGTAATCAGCTAATACCTCGTCCACCATGTTTGAAATAATGTGACTTTTTAACTTTAAAAAATTGCAACTTTCCGGATGATTTACGGATGAATTGTAAATAACTATTTCCAGTTTACTATTTCGTAATTATTCTGAACCTAACACTGTAATATAACCGTAAGTTGTTTGTAAACAATTCAGACACTCAGTTGTATAATCAGAGGTGTTCCAAAGCTATATTCCCGAACTATATGGCCTTTCAGACAAGGAATGGTATGCGATAAATTCACCAGCAGGCTATGGCTTCTATTTGCAGCCCCGAGAGTGGTGCTTTCATGCACCGAGAATATCAACTCGACGTATAAATCCGCGACTGTGCGGGGTTTCTTCGCACCAGGAATAGGAATATAAAATATATTTCCTGTAGTACAATGGACTGTACTGTATGACAAAGATTAAAAGGTTTTTGTAATGTAAATTTTCAAACAGTAACCAAGAGGAATTAATGAAACAATAAGAGGAAATGTTCACATACATTAAAAGACTTTGATTTCAATTGTCATTACTGCTAAAAGCTAAAAATTTATATTATACTTTCTATCAGGGGCTTCACTCAAGTTTAACTTGATACATATAAGTATATTTATATATGTATAAATGTATATTATTTTTATTTAGGGAACTATTGACAATACATTAAAGCTAAATCATCTTTAATTGTAGACTATCGGTCAAAGTCAAAAACTAAACTACGGTAGTTAGTGTTGTGTATGTATGGTATAAATACATTTTATAAGTTCCCACAAAAAGACTAGCTACTTTTGATGGATAAGCGATATTTTGTGACGTTCTGGCAAGTAGTCTAACGAGCAATTCTTTCCTAATTGACGCATTGTCCAAGGGGATGCGGGGAACGCGTGTGAATCAATCCTTCGGTAGCCACGGACAATTTAAATGTACATTTGTATAAGAGAATAACTCCGGAGCTTGAATAATTGAGATTGATTGAAAATACCATCACGGTCCAGCAACACTTTAGTGCGTGGTATTTGATAAGAAATACATTTAAGAAAAAAATTGTATTAAAAGTCACATATTTTGCGCGTTACTATGATTTCGATGCTATTTACCATACACCACAATGTTTTTAATGTGTTAAAAGAAGACGTTATAAATCAATAATAGACCTGTTTTTACAACATTATTTCGATTATTATTTCCTAATCAAAATGTTAAAACACTAACACTGATTATGAAATGAACTCATTGGATTAAAATTGGAACATAACAGTATGCAAATATATTCTAGGTTTAGCTTTGAAAATGCCTACGGATTTTTCCTAACAAGTCATAAACAATTTCAAAATTCAAATTTCACAAATTCATAACTCTTATTTTAAAAATTAAACGAGCCAGATAACAATTAATACTAATGCTTAGTAATTGTAACAACCTGATAAGTACGATTTTACTACATTCAAACTTAAACGAAAATTGCAGGTAGTCTATGACACAGGAGTAAACAAATTATAATAACGGGACTATAACTAGAGCACTCCTAATTTAAGTATTGTTTTTAAATGAAAATAATTTTTACCAATTTAAGAATATTCCTACAAGAATAATGTTTGTAAAATAAATTCAACAAGGTGAGTTAAAGAGTAAAGTTAAACGTATTCGCAGAGGTGGGGAGTGCTCCAAGAACAATGGACCCTCGACTGTTCTCTCGACCTCGGGCATTGCATTATGGGACTTCGTAATTATCTGTGTCTCCTGCTCTTTATTCTTTTGATCTTTTGACTCTCGGGAAACCTGCTGCACTGTCTAAATTCTAAACTACTCCTGTGACCTATATAGATTTTAATAACAACTTTGATCTTAGACGCTACAGTGGGGTTCCAGTTGGGTAAACTTTCCGACGAATTCATTCTCCAGTTGGATATACAAAAATCGATTTGTAAAACACTTATAGAGGACAATGAATATGACCTATTTTGTATCATTAAAATAATCACAAAGTTTAGTGTATTAGGTTAGTGACTAGAGACTTGTTCGTATGTAGATTGTGGGTTTTACCATACATTCGTTGAGATACACATGAGAAAGAGCTAGCCTATGATAACCGTATAGCTTAACAAGTACACAAATGTATTTTGAAAGGAGTTTTTACAAGATAAGAGAAATAACTGATGATGAAAAATAATTATCAACTTCACAGAACCGTATATTGAGTGCAATTCTTTGAATAATATATTTACTGGGTGAAAGAAACACAGTGCGTATCCCTGATCCGTAAGGAGTGACGTTTTGAAGACGACCTGTCGTTGCCGTCGTTCGGTGACGCGTCGCGACGCAACATTTACGCACGAGCGTATTCCTGAGGCGTCGCCTCTCGTAGCTCTTTGTTCAACTGAAATCCCACATCAATTTTGAAAAGTCAGAGAATAAACGTAGGTATCTTAAAGCTATGGAATATCAAACGGGCATTGAATATTTGCAGTTAGCAAAACATACAATAAAATTGGAAGTTTATATCGCATGAACCTGTGAAAAACTTGTAAACAAACTAGTAGAATATTTGTTTGTAAATGTGCAAATAAAAATAACAAATTAATCTTTCTCTTGAGGGTTTATTACATTAAAGAAACATATAACAACCCTTGGTAAGGGGGTCTTACTTTCGAAATTGATATTTTATAAATATACTTCTGCCAGGATTTTTCTAGATAACTTTACTTTGCTACGCGGTTGAAATAAAACTGAACAGTCATTTAGAGCCTTTTTACGGGGAAAAAAACTGTTACAGTTACTTTGTATTTAAAAACACTTATCTACCACCTTCCATTGATACATTTTATATATACATTACATTTTACATCCTGCATAGCTTCGCGTTTAGTCTGAATACAAATTGTTAATTGAATTACTAAGTTCACGATCACAGTAATCTTTAAATCCGCGAACGTAATTTCTTGCGGTATGTGAAACTAAAGTTAGCTCCTACCATATCCAATCATAGCTCTAATATTGGATTACCAAATGACGCAGCGGAACAACATGAAATATGTGTAATATATTTAGGTTTTAATCTCATTCGATAGAATTCATATTTTGATTTAAATGATCATTTACTGTACTTTTTAACTCATATGATTAATTTTAGTAACGATTTGAAATTAGAAGATTTTCAACTAGTAAGAACCATTCGATAGAATTCATATTTTGATTTAAATGATCATTTACTGTACTTTTTAACTCATATGATTAATTTTAGTAACGATTTGAAATTAAAAGATTTTCAACTAGTAAGAACCAACTAGCCAAAGCATTAGTTTATTTCAACGCTTGGATTGCCGTACCTCACAATAAAAAGTTAAATTTATAGATATAATTTAACTACTACGACAGAATTACTAAAAGTTAAACAGGATAAAAAAACACGGTTACGTAATAAATTATACTTAACAAGTTATGAGGTCAAAAACATAAAAGCCCAATTCTAACTTGCATCACTTAGGAGGGGTAAACAATAGTTATTTACAGCAACGGACAATGCAAGTCGGTTGTGCTCCAAATCACGAGATAGTGCCCGGCGAGCCGTGAGTATATTTTTGATTGTTGGGCCCAACTAATTGCAGGCACATTGTCGTCTGTCTATCGGCAATCGTTAACATCGCCCGTCCGTCCAACCCGTATCGGCTTTTCTTTCACTGAGAGCAGCTTTAACTGTTTCTTCATCATTGAAACTTCAGTAATTTACTTTTACTGGTAGACAAAAATAATATGAAATTTTGTACAAAACAATTCACACTGTACAGCCGCTATAACTATAACCATTTTAAATATGCAATACAACACTCTTTTCAAAACAAGTAATCCTACATCATATTTCAGAACCACGGCCATAAAAGTGCCAAAATATTTTGCTACAATTAAATCTTTAAATAAGTGTGCTGAGTCGAGTTTATATTTAGTCTATTATTATTATTATTATTATATAAATTTTATATTACTTAACAGAATTCCTCAAAAACCGCTAATATTTTTAACTTTAATTGTAACTACGTTTTTCCTAAATGTTTTGTATTTATTTACTAATGAAGTAGAAGAGGGAATTTGAAAGTCATAACTTTATCTAAATATAGAAAACCGCTTTTGAATTTGGATATTTAGTAAAAATACACACCGCGTCTCATCAATTATAATTATACAAGTGACTTCGTATATAGCTGTCTTATATTTTTCGCTTTGATTTTGATACTTTCCTTTCAATAACAGGGAGTATATATTTTCCAATGTGAGAAAGTCAGAGAGCATGTATTTTAGTGGATCTACTACGTTAAGAACGAGCTCGTTCATCCCATAACAAATCCACTCACTTAAACAAACTGTAAGTTTAATCAGAATAATTTAAGTTAGAAGGAACGAAAGGAGAGGAATTATAACAAACTACAATGAAACAAGCCAATTTGCTGTTGCTATCTACAAGTTTGTCCGTTGAGCCTGGATTTTTGAGAGATAACGATCAACGACGACAAAAACCTATTGTGGTAGTAAAATCAACCTTTCAACCTTCAATAGCAAATTTTGTATTATTGGTATAATAAGGTGCTTAACTCAGACTTTCATTCATACGGAATAACAGGGGAGTTATTTACTGTTATTATGTTCACTATTCAACTTTTCATAATTTAACTGAATGCGAGTTGACCAAAAATGCATTTAAAAGTTTATTTATTAAACAGAGAAAAAAAAAATAAAAACAATATTTAGCCCTATATATTGTCAACAAGGGCCAAGAGCGTTGGAATATAATTCAAAATAACGCAGTAAATATAACATTTAAAGTTTTGTTTGAAAATAGCTGGACTATTAAGCCACAAATAATGATGTCAGCACTAACTGATCCATGACGACGAAAACTAAAAGGAAATAATAAATATTTATATATATATATATATATATATATATATATATATATATATATATATATATATATATATATACATATATATATTTCGAGCTTCTACAAAACTAATAATTCCGGCCTGTGTAAACGTCATTTTTTGTCATATTTTACAAAATTGTTACATAGATTTTCATAGGTTTCATTACTACATTTAATAACGTCCCACAACATAGCACTCCAGGAACATTGACTCTTGTCATTAGGAATACAAGCAATCTTGTCTGAAAATACTGTAGCATATAAATACAAACATTATTTACATTCCGTACTACAGTAGTTCTTGCACACCGACTTTACTAGTCGTTGCAATTAAAACAACTAAAACACTTCTAGCCTAAGATTTCACATTGTCCATTCCAACAGCGAAAAATCAGCAACTAAGATGTCATACGATTTGTAAATACATGGTATTACATTTCCAGACATAGGTCAACCAGGATCAAGCAGCATAAATGAACACCAACCGATTGGCTAGTCAATTACAATTCGAATTACGAGTGATTGGATCCCATTTAATATTCTACCTCTGTCGACGATAGGTCCGCTTTGCTCTATTCGATTCCTAAACCTAGACACCTAATAATAATTAAATGTATATCCTAATCTCCGGATGGTTCAAGTGGGTTCTGGTGCCTAAAGCCTAAAGTAACTAGTTCTCACACCCGTATCATTTATTTGCATGGAAAATTTCCGAATATTTCATGGCCAGCGCCAATATCTGTAAAGGATTAATTTGAAATATGACAGAACTCGGGTTTATTTTTTCATAATAGATAATTTATAATTGTACTACTAACACTTAGTTACAAAGAATCAATACTATCGTTTTACAGTAAATATAAGGAAAATGCTTTTAAATTATCATATTGATCGAAAAATCGATGTTAAAAAAAGATCATTTATTTCATAGATTAAAGCTTTTTTACGCTTTACTTTGCGTTATCCGTTCCACAGGGACGCACAGCAGAAAAGACGTGGAAGCATAAGTAATCCTTCAGTAGGTACAAGCCTTCTGTTTTGACGTCTTCATAATTTCACTTTTACTGGGATTAAACTTAATACGTAATTAGCTAATTCCACTTCTGCAGAAGTAGTTTTAATCCAATTCTAAAAATATTCCTGTCGAGTGAACACGATTGTTTTGGTTCTTACGCTTTCGCAAGTCAAAGGCTATGATATACATCAAACTAATTTTTAGTGTGTATTCATGACAAACAACCTTACCATGTTTGATTTTACCGTAGTAATATTTATTGTCATCGGATTCAGTTTTAATATTACCAAAATACCTTTATGCCACCAAACACATTTCAATTACTGGGAAAAAAAACTGTAAAAGCACAAACACATCTTATAATATAATGGTTAACACTATTGTCAGGTAATGTCACCTTAAATTTGTATTATTTTCCTTGGAGATTATGGAGTAAATTCAACAAGGTGAGTTAAAGAGGAAAGTTAAACGTATTCGCAGAGGTGGGGAGTGCTCCAAGAACAATGGACACTCGACTGTTCTCTCGACCTCGGGCATTGCATTATGGGACTTCGTAATTATCTGTGTCTCCTGCTCTTTACTCTTTTGAGACCTTGGTCATTTTTAAACTATACTGCACTTCGTTAAGGTTTGTTAAGAAAAATACCTCAACGTCAGAGAAAAATTGCGAAGATAGCTCGTTCTAGTAAGCCTGGCAAATGCACAAACACTTTATAAACATGATGGCATTAAGGCATAATGGCATAAGTTTAATTAGTTATCGTAGTTAAAACTTTGGAAAATCTAGAATAATCGAGGACGTGATCAAACAAACATTCATCCCGAATCACAAATCGCATCTCCCGCAGAAAATTTAATTTGTAGTCACTACAAAAATACCTTATCCAATAAAAAAATAAATTTTATAGAACGTGGAAACTACATAGGTTAATAATTAAACAATGTTCACTGGTTATACATTTTCAAATTTTTTTGAATACAAACACGTTCTAATTTATACAAAATACATAAGTCTAGATTCTTCAAATTTAATTCAAACATAATACCATTTGGTGATGGTATAAAGTATGCCAATTTTCAAATAAACATATGTCTCGGTTGTGAAAATACAATTTGTTTATTAAAATACTCATACTGACAGACTGACGCTATAACGCGTCGAAAAAAGTATTCAAAATTTTACGTTCCATTTTAGGAGTGGCATCTGCAAATTAATAGCCAGTGCACCTTTTACGTGACACGCTGTACAGTGATAGTGATATAATCAGGTATTTGATAAATTAAGTTGTCGTGAATATAAACAAAAAAATTACAATGACCAATTTGACCATGGTTTTACAAAAATACCTAACCTTCAAAAAATAGTTTGGATAAGCATAACATAAAACTTCGATTACCAGATACCAACAGGAAAATCATATCGAGATTTCCAACTACACAAAACAATATTCCTTAATTTATGCAGTCTGTAACAAAAAATGAATAAACCATGCTTGGTGCCCTCGCGTCAAAGCATGTCTGTAGATCAGGCCGTATGTGAATAATGTCGATATGACCGCGGTCCTGTTCAATAAATTTAACATCGAGTCATTTTATAATTTTATAATTAATTACATTTTAAAATACTTGATAGAGATATAGATTTGTAAATACTAAACTATTTTTCAGTAATTTTTGAAATATTTGTATTGTTGAAATTATAGTCATAATGTTAATTAAATAGGACGACTTGGATTTAAATCTTAGAATAAAGTCATTAATGAGAGGAGAAAATGTGAACGGATAGTTAGGTCAAATATGATTTACGATTTGGGGTTGATGGCAGGTATTGCTGACATCCGATAAACAGTCAATATTGTGTCTACAATTATTTGGCTGTTCCCAACACTAACTAATACACACACACGAGCAGAGCTTCTGATTTCCTCCTCCCTAACTGTAAAAATAACGTTAACTGTAGACAACAATGTGCAAAGGAGACCTGTCGAACATGCGGTAGCAAGTAAGATAGCTTACCCTATAACACTATCCAATGAAACTGGTAAAAGTGCAATTAGCCTACTCTGTGTGTGATTATTCTTTATTTTTATAGATAATAATTGATAACAATATGGAAAATACATTATACATAGTTAGACACAACGAGTCTATAAGCCTAGAGTAAACTCTCTTCATAATTTTATGAGGGCAGAATAAGTGATGGACTGCTTCAAACGAAATTGAGTCTAAAGAAGGAAAATAACTGTTTGCTACTTGGAATTGATTAACAAAATTAATTCCACAAAACATGTAGAGATGAAAATTAAAATGAATCGTTGTAAACAACGAATAAAAAAATAAAACAAACATAAGTATCTTTTAGCGAATTTCCCCTATAGGGAAGAAGCTATTACCGTAGGTCTCATGGTAAGACTTAAGCCCGAGACCATGATAACTTTTTGTTTTTAAGTTCCCCAGATGCCAAAAACACTATTCGTTCAAATTTATATATATGTATATATATATCTATATATATATCTATATATATATATATCTATATATGTGTCCGTTAACACGATAACTTGAGTAAAAAACGTCCGATTTTGATGAAATTTGGCTCAAATATGTAAAATGACATTCATGACTTTAAGTTCGAAAACCAGAAAAATCGGACCATGGGAAGGGGGGTTTATGGGGGTTTTAAATTTTCCAAAAATAAGTTTTTTGCATTTTTCACCCTACAATTTTTAAAAAACTTAATTTTGGTTTTAACCAAGTTATAGAGCTTAAAAAAATAATTAATTTTGTATTTTGAATTATTAACCTAGGTTAAGTGGTTGCGGAGAAAATCCAATAAAACCTGCTCATAAAATCTCCCATGTTAATCTTATGGGAAAAAGGTTTTTGGCTTTTCCTCAGTTTATTTTAATGTAAACTTCACATTTGCTTTTACCAATCTGTTCGGTTCCACAAAACAATCATTTTGGTGTTTAAATTGTGATTCTACGCCCAACCGTTGCAGAGATATTCGAAGTGCTAAACACAGTACGTTGTCCAATGTTATCCTTATGGAGAATAAATAAAATTTGATATCTGGATTATTTATGAATGTATGTTGATGAAACTTGGTATGTGGCTTCAAGTAGTACTGGTATATTGATATTTGCACAAAAAATTTATTTTTGTTGATTATTCCCGTAGCAGCAAACCTGCGTACTCAGCTCCCATGTTATTCTTATGGAGAATAAGTAAAATGTACTGACTCCCTTAATTATAAACATAAATTAATAAAACTTGGTATGTAGCTTCACTTGGTTGAGTTATATTGATAATTATATAAAAACCCATTTTTCTGTTCCTTGTTGCAGCAAACCTGCTTTCTCAGCCCCCATGTTATTCTTATGGAGAATAACTAGAATGTCATATATCGCTTGTTTATGATTGAATATCGATGAAACTTAGTATGTGGCTTCGCCTAGTTAAATTTTATTTATATTTGCATAAAACCCAATTGTTTCTGTTCCTTGTTTCAGCAAACCTACATACTCATTACCAATGTTATTCTTATGGAGAATAATTAAAATCGCTTATATGTGAATATATTTTTATGAAACTTGGTTTGCGGCTTTATGTGGAATTCAGACAAATATTATGCATTGGAAATTCGCTGAGTCCGCAGGTTTGCTGCGACGGGGGTATTTATGAATACATGTCATGAGATTATTCAGACTTGGGTTTACTAAAACTGAAGTACGTTTATGATAACTGTGTCACACCTATCTCGCATAATAAATGGACGAAAAACAAAACAAAACAGTATATTATTATAAAAATAACACTTTTGATTGAAATAATAAACCTGTAACCTAATCTAATACACGATTGCACACAGTAAGTATAACCACCGCATCGAGAGAATGTAAATATTGTGTTATGACGCGCCGCGGAATGACAACGACAACGACAGGTCGTTTTCAAAAACGAGTCAACGTCACTTGCCCCGGATCGATGTTATGTTCACTCCATATTTTCTCTTTCTCCATCGTGTCTTTTACCTTCACAGTCTGAGGAGCTTTTACATTCATCGCCCATTTCAACACATGTGCACATGTTTTTCGGTTCTCGGTTTTTCTTATGGCTGTCTGGGCCATAAGATTCAGAATTGTTTAATATTTCAACTTTTAATAATTTATAAATTGGTGATATTAATTTGTATTTCTTACCAAATTATGATAACTAAATAAGGACTTCAGTAATTTGATGTAATTGTTTGTTTAGTTTGATTATAATTAAATCGTATTAAAATGTACATAATTTTATTTGCTTGCATCTTTTATTTTATTAGAGTTGTCATTAAAATCAATTACTTCATAGGTATATTTTTATAGCCCCTCTTATAGTGTATATGGGAAAGCAATTTTAAATGTGTATAGATTTTATAGTTTATACGGGTAATGCAAATTAACATAGTGTAAGAATACTCAAGTTATGTCTTTCTGTAGATAAAGCTTCATTTTTGTAGCCTTGGGCATCTTCATTTCATTTAAAAATCAGTCCAGGACTAGGTGTGCGCCCGGCCACTGAGTTAACATGTAGATGCAGTACACGGCAATACCTTTACTATGGATAGTTCATTCTGTACGTCCATGGGTCTCCGCGATATTTTAATTAGAAGTGAAGGATCGTAGGCGGGTTATAATGTTATATGTAAAACGTACGTTACATCATGTGCGCTGCATTCTACGGAAATCTGTTTCAACTACCTCGAATAATGGGAATTTGCTTAATCAATCTCATCCAATAAAGCTTAAAATAAAATCTTAAAATAAAGTTTAAAATCTCGTCCACAGCTTAAAATTGGAACTTAAAATTGATGGCATTTGGGACAAAGTTCTAAATAATTTATAGAATCGGGGATGGCCTGAAATTGTTTTCTGTCTCTTGGGATACTTATACAAAACTCTAACTATATTAGTCCAGTAATAGTACACTAGTACACTAGTACTAGTACACTAATAAGGTTCAAGCAAGTAAGACAACCACATCTATTTTCAGCTGTAAAATATCGGGTATATTTTTTTAAATAGTAATTAAGCTCTAAAACATTCATCGTAGCAATTTTGAACCATTTGAATTCAATTTATTTAAAATCATCAATATAGGTTACTGGATGGTTCAAAATATAAATGGGTGCAGGACTGTAAGCGAAGCAGAAAATCAAGTGATCAAAAAGTGTAAACCCGACATAGATAATTACGAATTCCCATAATGCAGCGCTCCCGGTCGAGTGTCCATTGTTCTTGCAGCACTCATCTCCTCCGTGAATACATTTAGTTTGACTCTTAAACCACCTTGTTAAATTTATAAAAATATAAGTGAAGCCTTCGTCTACTCAACTCAAGTTGCGTATTCCTATATAACTATAAATATTAATGAACCTTTCATCTTCTGTAGTTCTTCTTATTGACGTAGAATTTAAAATTAAAACCTTCATCAATCAAGAAATTCCATTGAACGAGGACTTTCAGTCACATTGTGATCAACTTCTGGTTCCCGAACAACTAAATTTAAGGTTCCAATTTAAGTAAATAAAAACAAAACAGATTATATTTAAATGTAAAATTAATTACAGCTAATAAGTAGAGTTGTGAAACTAGAATTAGAAGCAGATTTGTATTTTACTTAGATCGTTCAGAATAACCATTGAATTTATTGTTAGATGTATTTTTTGATAAATAAATAAAAAATAAACCTGCCAGATTGGTATAATTTATAGCAGAGACAAAATCAATGGACGCTTCAGGGTCACTCATGAAATTCAGTTATATTTAAACACATGATTTATTCTGCTATCTCCATTGTTTGTTTATTAGTGATTAACCTAACCCATCTATCTGATGAATAATCAAGCTTAGACTAAAGCCAGGTAAACAGATGAGATCATCCACCTCACGTTCCAGTTTGCTTCTGAATGTTTTTTCAGCCATTATGTCCAGAAAAATTAAACCAATTCAATGAAATAAAAAATATTTTAAAAATATAAATAAATGTACTGTACCAATAAAAACTGTTTAGGGGCCATACACATATTACGTAAAGCACTTAAGGGGTGG
Organism: Allygus modestus; assembly: GCA_963675035.1. NCBI lineage: Eukaryota > Metazoa > Arthropoda > Insecta > Hemiptera > Cicadellidae > Allygus > Allygus modestus. The sequence continues at coordinate 70,913,090 of OY776116.1, read as the reverse complement.
AGAGGGGGTATGGCGTAGCGTTATGTGGGGGAGGGGGGTTTGGATCAACGTTACGTAACTCACACATATTAACTCCAAGAGCTGGCGCATTCCTGTATCTATTATGATACTGTTATAAATCTTTAAAAATTAAACAAATAATCACCCTGATGTCTAAATCAAGGTTACAGTAAGTTATGTACAAAAATACTTCCTTCATACTATTTTAATAACAGTAAAACTAAGAATAAATACGTTACGTGTTTTGAGTAAGTTCTGTATTGCTTTACACCTATGTTTTGTGTTGTTTTAGAGTGTAAAATCATGACTTGATACAGTATTGCACCGTACCACCCACATCTTTAGTTTGTTTAAGTTGTTTTGTGTTTGTATTAGTTATAAATTATAGTTGGTTCGTTTTAGCTGAGATAGTTCATTTTTTTAACAGTATAGTTTGTTTGTATCATTTTGCTGTGAACAAAATTATTTAAAAAATATGTTAAAAGAAAGTAATTTAAAGTTATGGATTCATTGAAATCCATATTCAAAATTTGTAATACAACTATGTTTAAAAGGTTTACGCTGTTTAAAGCCTACTACGATTGAGTTACGTAATACACTGGGGGAGAGAGGGGTATAGTCAAGGGTTATGGTGCGTTAAAAGGGGAAGAGGGGGTCTGAAATGACGAAAATATTACGTAATATGTGTATGGCCCCTACAAAGAAAGTAAAAAACACGCGCATTATCGACAAAATGTAAACACAAAATAAAATTTAAACAAATTTTGTCAGGTTTTAAATCGTCAATACCATGTGGTTATTTGAACATTGGCACATTTAAAGCCATACTGGCCTCAAAGCGTCAATTGATTTTGTCCCTTTATACTGTATAGCTCTACGGTCCTAACCACTAATTAATAAATTATTATGAGCTGCTCCTGAAATAAGACACAACGTTACTTTAAGAGTAAAATTGTCGGTTAGCTGTGCACATAAGACATGAAAATACACTATAGTTTAAGAGCATTGCGAAGTGTGAATAAACAATCTATTTAAGTAAAATGATATATAAAAAATACTCCAGAAATACTGATTTTCTCTCAAATATACTGCCAATTCCATTTTCAAGTATACTGTAGTGTTGCTTGTAGAGGATGCGACTGTACATGTTAAATCAAAAATGAAAGCTCCATCATGTTGAGTTGAAGCCCCTTGAACTGCAGCATATTGAAAAATTAAGCTACTTACCCGACAGCAGTTAAAAAAAACATGTAAACCATGTAACATTACATTATTTTGTAACTGTGTTAGATAATTTTGGAGTGCTGATGGAGATACGTCAGCTCAATTCGTCATGTGACTGTTGTACCAAATGGGCCTAACACATATTTAACTGATGAAGGTCCGCAAGATTATCATCAAGAGGGGGGAAATGTAAGCAATGGGGAGGAAGACAACAGAGAAAAGTAAATAAAGGTAAGCTCGTTGAGTCCAAAAGCTTGGCAAGCTCGTTGAGACCCAAAACTAGTTTCCATTAGAATCTTTTCTTAAAACTAATTTTGCAGAAACAAATAGTATTTTTTAAAGTTTTAAAATAAACGTTTGTTTTATAGCCAATTGTTGTTTTCATTAGTGGAAATTTTTAATAAATACAAACCAGAAACCGACAACGCTTTACTTAAACTATAAATTATATTTAAATTATGCTGTCACGTAGAGAAATATCCATTATATAGCGTGGCCATTTTATCATGGGACATAGGATTTACTTTTTTAAATTTCGGCATTTCCATAGGAAATCATTTGTAATAGGAAGATGTAATTTGTTGTTATATTAGACAAACAACTCACAACAACGTTTATAGTTTTTCCATTTGTTAAATGTTTTACGGGGTCTCAGATGATATCATCCCGAAAAGTTTAATGAAACGAGAGTTTCAACGTAGTAGCAAAACAATTTGTTACGTCAATTAATATGAATGTATTGCTAGAGTCGGAGACATGTGGTACAAAAAAATAAAAAAAAGCATCTGGTATAACTGTACGCATTTAGGTATAGGCAGCTGAAGGGTAAACTTTATCCCCTAAAAGGAGCGAATGCTCACAGAACAAATCTGCTTGAATTCTGGGGCTAAAAGTATTTCAATGTTTACATCCCGCCTCGTTTTGACATCGATCAGAGCTAGAGCCTTTCCGGTCTATATAACCTCAACTACACAGCCTCGCAATAACGTTAGACTGGTTTTTATGAAATTCAAACTGAAGGGACAAGTTACTGCAACAATGCAGTTTGGACCATTTTCAGCATTGTTTAGATATTTCAGGTTCAAATCCTTATAAAAATAAACTAAATTTAATTTTGGTCCGATTGTTATGACAGTTAATCAAAATAAAGAGACATATTTCAGAAAAATTTAATTTTGTACTTAAAACCATGTTATACTATGATTGTTTAAAATCCCAGGTTCGGATATTGACAAGAAAATTTTTATTTTTCGTCCATCCCTGATGAAATTTAATATAAAGGGGTATATTATATGGAAAAAATTGATATGCCGTTATTTTCATATGGATTGCCGTTATTTTTGAATAGTCTCAGGTTCGAATTGGGCTTAAAAAAACAAATAATGAGTTTTTCATATAATAGGACAAAAGTTGTCAAATAAAGATTTGAACCTGAGACCCCTAAAAACAAAATGAATAGTAATTTCAGGGTAAACAACGCATTGATGATGTCCTCTAATTTGAGAATTCATCAACATTTGTTCGACAAATATAAATAGATTTTGTTCAATATTCTAGCCTCAGACAGTTGTATAGAAAAACATGTTTTGTGTTACAGTGATGTTCAACAGTTGCAGATGTTCTTGTACTGTTGTGTTTGTGTTTATCAGTAGCGTTGTGCTCCGTCTACCTTGTTGCTATTGATGTCCCGTCAGTCCGATATGCTATTTACTTACAACTGTACTCGCTTTTATAGGCAGTTTTTTTGTTTTAGAAGAGTAGTTTTGTCTTTTTGGCTAGGAAGTAGCTTGTTTATGAGAGACGTGAGGAGTGCACATACCGGGGACTGCACTTTGTGAGCATACCCATCGCTCACCAGTGAATGGAAACTGCGCGGCTGCACTCGAGGCCCGATCGATGTCGCATTCATCGCTTCTTTAAATCACCTCCTTAAACCACGTGATGCATATTGTTGCTGTATTCTGCACGTTACGTTTTCCCCAAAGCCTACCTTGAAATACGACGTATATTAGCACTAACTAATTTATTATAACGGTAGCAAACTGTTCGTGAACTAACAGTATATTGTCGGATTTTTGTTGGATTCTGAATTGCGTTCAATATCAATAAAGAACCAAACTTGCAGTGTGTGTACAATATTTTGTTATTGTTATTTCGCTCTTAGTTGTATCGTCCTAGTGTTTTGCTGCAATAAGTCACGAAACAAGAATGCCCGATGTTGATGGAATATGGTGTAGTTTATTGGTTCAAAATAGCAGTCCGCCAGGATTAAAAGGACATTTGATTTTGTTGGGACTTTGTAATTATATAATATGCAATACACACGACTTTCTTACTTATACCCAATACAATATTAGCAATACTACGGGGAAATATTTCTTAATAGGAAAATTCGGCAGTAAAGTAGATCATCGAATGTTTTTTACATATTACCATAGATTAAGCATAGAGTATGCTTAATCTATGATATTACTTACAATACATACATATTTACATATATTGTTAGTGAATTTGGTATAGAAAACATGATTCTAGCCAGCCCAATGTAAAAAATATAATTATAACTTCAACACTGTGATTGAATATTCACAATAAATATAAATAACCCATCTCAAATTACAATTAAGTCTATGAGATACAGGAAATTGGTTTTGACATTAATTGCAATTTAAATCTGTCCCGGTGAAACAGTAACAGTAATTGGACTGTAATTTGTAAAAAGAGGCGAGCACTTTTAGGGATGCCGATTTCCTTTAATCAATGGTTGCTTTTGCCGCGAGTACGCATTACTGTACGCTTCTGCAATTTATTCCAATTTAGCTTATTCTTTCTGATTATCGGACGTAACAAAACAACACACATAAACTGTTCTAAATATGCCCCTCTAAAGTTGTTTCGTGTAGTACTCGAAAGTGTGTACAGTATATATATTTTGATAAGACTATAGACTATAAAGTATTAGAAGATATAAGTGAACATTCCTAAGAGTCAGAAGATTACCTACTTCTTACAGTCTGAGATCTTCCGGTCAGTGATGGTAATTTATTTAGGAATCAGGAATATAATATAATTTTAATCAGGAATAAGGAATATAATTTTAAGCCCCCATACAATTAATAGGTGTATACCCTTAAAATACACACAATTTATCTTGAGCTTTATAATAGCGTACAAATTAACTGCTAGTTGAGGGCGTGGTTTGCCGGGCTATCAACCAAGATCAGCCAATAGTAGACGTGCTGCATTGCCAAAACTCCACACCAGCTGATCGGAATAACATTCGAGTGATATTTTTCTATGGAAAAATGGTAACAGTGACAGCGTACAACCATGCTATTGGTTACAGCCTAACTATCAATTTGTTTCTCCGTTATTATAGTGCCGGGTTCAAAAGTAGTTTATTCATGGTTAACTTTAATAGCCTAATGCTAAATGCTAATGATACTCAATTAGACGTTCTCCGGCGAACGTCTCCCTGTATACATACCAATTTTTTTTTTAAATCTCAAAAAAGCCATTCTTCACGAGAATAAACCTGCTTAAAAAACCACAGCACCACCTCATGTTCTTTTGGTCAATAAAACATACCAAAATATTTTATTACACTTATAAAACTATTAAATATCCAATTTGTTACATACATAATATTCCCGACATATCATTTTTAAAATGCTCATTGAAACCAATCACAAAAAGAGTTTTTTTCTGGTATAATGACCAGTAATTAGGCCAATGTGTGTTTATGCTAATGCGTATATGTCATCGGACGGGCAGCTTCCCCGCCGATGCAAATTTGTGACACGTCCGCAGAAACGATAAATCGATCAAGCCCGACTAAATGATAAATAATTAAAACAAACTCTTCCATTTATTCAGCCGGAGATTGTGAATTGTACTCCCTAAAAAAAGGGTATTTTATTTAAGTTTCAATATTTTCATGCAAACGCAACTTTTACGTTTGCAATTTTTTGTATTAATCTATAATGGTATCCACTGCTGCCACTTGTGGTAAAAGTAGATATTCATGTATCATTACGAAGTCTATAAACTGCCCTCAACTAGCATTACAATTTCAAAAACATCTTATTTCAGTCCCAAACAGTAGTTTTAGAGCCAGGCTTACAGTTATAGGCCAGTTAGGTAAAATTGCACCTTGTTCTGAAATGTGTCAGGGTGTCCAGTAAATATGTTTTGTATAATTTGCATTCCTTTATGAAGGCATATATGTTAGGGTGCATACATCCGAAAACATTATTTCTGAATACTAATATCAAAATGATTAAATTAGCAGTTAAAATACTTATACAGAGAAACAATCCCTATCACCATATATCACCATATATCATACATCAAGTGAGGGCACCTTGACATATTTAAATGAGGAAAAAACTATATTTATCGTGAGAAACTAAAACAACCTCTTAAGCTATCGACATTGAATACTAGATTATACATATTTAGTTCACTGATAACGGTTCAAAACTCACCACGCGTTGTAAGTGCATGTGTGATTGTCGGCACTCACCTGGGAAAAAGCATATTGTAATTAATTTAATATAAATTAATTAAAAAAGTATGCTTTTTATTTTTGACAACAATCACCTAAAATTTACTGGACATTTAAATATAAAAATAAATAATAACGAAGTTTTTTCAAAAAGTATTTGAAGCAATAACACTCACATGGGGTTTAATGCAATGTTAAACAAAATAACAATATTATGAAAACATTTGTTTACAGTTTACTGTATCTATAAAAATAACAAAATGTAAATATTTCCCAATAACAGGTTGCTAGTTTTACTCAAATCAGCGGATAGCGAAAGGACAACATATCGAACTAAACAATACATTTCAAAAAACGTTCATATGTAAAAGTTATAATTCTAATCAAAATAGTAAATTTGTTTGCGAATATTTATTCCATTGGAAAAACTAGATAAAACGTGACAAGTGGTAATGTTCGTTGAACAGCAGACGACACAACGGATAAATGTTTCCATGTTGCAAGGCGATAAATCTGGTAGTTATGAAACACCCTGTATGTTCTCTTTACGACCCCATATACCGGTGTCGTCAAACGCGTCTTGAATGGGTGGTTGGGGGGGCGAGGCATTCACAGGATGAGGTAAGCAGTACAAATTGTCAGCTTTGTATCAACATAAATCAGAACAAAATAAAACAAATTTTATACAGAATGTCGTTTTTATATTTAAAAACTGTACAAGCGTCAAATTATATTTACCATGGACTATGTTACATATTTTAGAGGCGTATCGCCTCCATTTTACTATTTCCAAGTTAGTATTTCGTTTGATTGTCGGAAAGTAGGAATCTAAAGACAGTTTGGAAGAGGAAGATTATTTAAAATCACTTGTCGGCTCAATATTTCAATATATAAATTATTTAATATACAGGGTGAATCTCGTAAGTTGTCCAGTATTGATTTCAGACAAACCGTTGGTCCTACGATGATGAAATAAAATTATTTCCCACTAAACCAACCCCAAGGAATAACGTAAAAATATTTTTAACGATTTTTAAATACAGGGTGTACCAGAAACTGAGGGTCACTAGTCCGAATCTACGAAATATCAAATACAAACGTATATCATGTTATACATCAAATTAAAGCTCTTTTCAATCCAAACCATTTGGCGGAATCGGATTTTGATTATTATTGATTCATTTCAAAATGGCGGCTGTTTTTGTGAAAAAATTAGTATTTTTTTGAATACCCTGTATTTTTCTTAAAAGTGCAGATATCTTGATTCTGATTCAAATATCGCATTCCTTATGAGCTAAGCTTTATTTTGATATGCAACACTTCAATATTATCTCAAAAACAAAAAGTTTCAAAAATATCAGTTTTTGAAAATATGTACATAGCCAAAACTCAAAAATTTCAAATAGCACCATATGTCAAATAGCATATCATTTTAAAGGTATTGCAATTCTAAGAAACTTTCAAATTTAAACCTTATGCGTATCTATTTTGGTTTTCGAGTTATCAACAAAAAACATGTTTTCCCACATTAAAACACATGTTATTTGTTAAACATGGTGGTAATAGTCAGCCTTTACCACCATGTTTAACAAATAACATGCGTTTTAATGTGGAAAAACATGTTTTTTGTTGATAACTCGAAAACCAAAATAGATACGCATAAGGTTTAAATTTGAAAGTTTCTTAGAATTGCAATACCTTTAAAATGATATGCTATTTGACATATGGTGCTATTTGAAATTTTTGAGTTTTGGCTATGTACATATTTTAAAAAACTGATATTTTTGAAACTTTTTGTTTTTGAGATAATATTGAAGTGTTGCATATCAAAATAAAGCTTAGCTCATAAGGAATGCGATATTTGAATCAGAATCAAGATATCTGCATTTTTAAGAAAAATACAGGGTATTCAAAAAAATACTAATTTTTTAACAAAATCATGCGCCATTTTGAAATGAATCAATAATAATCAAAATCCGATTCCGCCAAATGGTTTGGATTGAAAAGAGCTTTAATTTGATGTATAACATGATATACGTTTGTATTTGATATTTCGTAGATTCGGACTAGTGACCCTCAGTTTCTGGTATACCCTGTATTTAAAAATCGTTAAAAATATTTTTACGTTATTCCTTGGGGTTGGTTTAGTTGGAAATAATTTTATTTCATCATCGTAGGACCAACGGTTTGTCTGAAATCAATACTGGACAACTTACGAGATTCACCCTGTATATTTTATGTAATATATAAATGTGACTTTTCATTCATGTGTGCCATCAAGCTTTTTACTTGGTTTTGCAAATTATTTACGTATTGAAATTTGAATAAAATCCGACATTTCAAAATACATTAGAATGCTATAAATAAGGCTGAATGTTAAACATTTTAAATGAGCTGGTAACTCTACTTGTTACAAGTAGAAGTCATAATTTAAATCCATTCAAGATATAATTGTTTTATAACAAACTAGGAGACCCGTTGCGGCTTTGCCCGCGTAAATTACGACAGTTGTGTGTGCTGAATTCTGTGGTTTGCCCGTGGAACTACTAGAACTACTACGAATCAAGATCAGCCGTTTGTATTTTCATCAGCTCAAACAAAAATGAATGTTCAAAAGGAATACATGGTAACTTTGAAGCACCGTGGGGCAAAGCCCTGTAGTTAAATAAGTATGAAAACACTTAACTTTCCTATTTTAGACTTAAAGAATCAATGTACCACCCTATCATGCCGGGGGAAACGGGAGAAAATTAGTGATGAGTGGTTTTACCTATTATATATTAGGATACTTTCCTTAATAATCTAATCCATAATAATAAATGATTAGAAAAATGTCTTCCTATACAATTTATTTGAAGTTAATTATTCATTAAAACTATAAAAAAGTATCATAAAATTATAACTGATTAACTTAAAATTACTTTTTGCAATGGTGAGTTTCTATTTATGACGATGATGTTAGTGTAATAAGCATTTAGACAATTAATTGCAGTCTCTGATAGGAGAAACCCACTTTCACGACGTTTTCCGGATTCGTAATCTGATCTCATCTCCACGCAGAAATTTTGCGAAAAATATTATTTATTTTTAAAATTTGTCTGCTTTCACAGTCTACTGTTTGAGCTATTTTAGGATTTACAACGAACTCAACTTGGATTTCCGCTACTAACCTTTGTTACGCTTTAGGTACTCTTCGCCATAAGCTCTTTTTGTATTTATTTTTTATTTAAACGCCAACGGCATTTTTGTTAATAAAGTACACAAACGCTTTGAGGGAAAACGGTTTAAACCCCTCAAATTTGTGTGGGCCCCCACGGGATTTAAACCCGTGACCCCTTGAATGGAAGTCCAAGATGCTAACCGTTAAGCTAGCGAGATGCCCAAGGTCTGATGCTCTGATTCGATGCCAGATCTCAAAACGTCTCGTTGTGAAACTAGTTATTTTATAATAATTTATAAACTCCTTAAAAATATTATGATATTGTTTTAAGAATCAACAAACAATAGCGTAATGGTGGGCTCCAAACTGAAAAAATAAAGTATATTGAATGGGCACTGCAACCCCTCCACCACTCCCTACACGAGTTATTTAAACGTCTGACTGCAGGGAAGCTTTGGTGAGGGGGAAACCGTTTCAAATTTGGGGTTGAAAGTGTTCAAGTGTTCAGAACAGAACCCCAGTGTTTTAAGCTAATGCTTGATCATACAGCAACAAGCATCTGAAAATCTGATGCTAAAAGCTCGCTGATTCTGCAAAGAAATTATTGCAATTGAATTACTTTAAAAATTAATGTTGAATAACTGATACCGTATGTAGGTGCACTAAATAATAAACAATAATAATATTATTATTTTGCTTTTTTTGTTAGAAGCACTAATGTTTTAAAATATTTTTTAGTGTCCTAGAAGCGACAAGCTTAACTAAGTCATAAATACATTGTTGGACCTTTTATGTAAGGTGAACTAATACTAACCGAATATATTGGACATCACGGCCAGCAAAACTAGTAACCTAGTAATAGGGTAATGTAAACCGTTGGCGTACTGCGGTCAAGGCGACGACGGACTCCGAAACCATGAGTGGCCATGCCATGGGGTTCGAATCCCATACCTGGCTAGTAAAATTTATCAGTAGTGGATAAGGTCACCTTTTGCTCTTCGGGATACATTCCAAGCAAGTAAAGGAAATTGTTATGCTATCAATAAATTACAGTTTGTAATGGATAATTTATCGAAATTTCTCAAAACAAATTACATAAAGGTTCCGGACCATGTTGTACTTAGTCAGTTAATTATTTCTAACTTTTAAAGTTCTGCAAAATAATGCATCTGAAATGTGCCACACGGTCCCAAGACGCGCAATAGACATTGCAGGATTTATGTGGCTGGTATCGCCGAATGAATAAGTCATGATTTGAGCTCTGGACCGCGTCAAAGTCAGGTTGACATCGGGTCAGGCTACTGTTATATCTGACTTTGTAACAATTTTTTAGATTCATTGGTAGTTCATTCACGATAGATCGCAATTAGTGTTTTGAAATTTTGCGGCAAGATAACGTTGTTATTTCATAAAGGACTGTTTTTGTTTTTCTAGTGCTGGTATTGGGGGAAAATAATTAATTTTGCAGTAATTATTTTGATTTTTAAAATATTTCACAATTGCTGCTAACAATGCCATATTGTTTAATTTTAGTGTAAATCGCTATGCATAGCTTCTATGTTTGTATGTACAACTTTTCTTCTTTTTTTAGCAGTTTTAAAACATATAGCTATTGTAAAACTACAACATGGATATTACTAATATGAGGTAATACACTATTTCAAAAGACATATTTATTTTAATAGGGATAGGAACGAATACATTTTAGACCCATCATTCTCAATTTATACAATGAAAGGCAACAAAAAATAAAGTAAATTGAACGTTGAAACAATTACAAACATCATTTTCCCATTTTGTAAGATTTTACCAAACTCGCTAACTAAAATATTAAAACTGTATAGTCACAAATAGGTTTAATAGACATTTAATGATGATGTATAGAATGTAGAGCGAAAAAGTAACAATAAAACTCAATTTACTTCCAGTAAAGACCGTAGGTTACTTCTAGGTATCCAATGAAAAATAAACGGGCACCGAGCCGTGGCGTGTTCCGATTGTTTGGGCCAACTAATTGCTGACGGATCGTTGGCAACTAGCGCTCTATAGGTAATCATTAACAATTGGCTGTCCGTGCACCTCACTGCTCGCCTGATACCTATCCGTGCAGTGAATCGTTTTTTGTTCGTTTTTTGGTATATAAAAAAAACACAAGAGTCGTGTTTTTGTCTTCGTTAAAAAACAAACTCCTGGTTATTCCATGATTTATTTTTTTACCACGCAAAAAAAATGAACTTAATTATTGTTGGCATTGATAAACAATATATATTTTTTTACTTATTTGATTTAAAAATATTGTCCACGTTTCTTTTGTCTCAGACGCCAGAAATCATTCCTGGACGATGCTCAAATTGTTGTTTACTATCGCCGCATGCACATTACGACTGTCATGATTCGAGATACCCGATGGTTTGGTTTTTTATCTACTAAAATAAATAAATAGTAAAATAAAGTAGCAATACCGTGTTGAATGCAGTGAAACGTTTTCACAATTCTGTTACAGCACTTGCGCATTATTAAATTGGGTTTTTACTTATTGTTGACACTACCAGTTGCCCTACTTGGGGAATTGGGGTCCAAAGGTCACTTCGGTCAATGACCTTGATAAGGAAGTGTCGTCACCGGAAGGGTTGTGACGTCAAGGTGGCGGATGATTTGAATTTATTTTCAAATAAGATGGTTACCCCCTGTTGGCGGGTGATTTAAATTTAATTTTAAACAAGATGGCGGCGTCCCTTTTGGCGGGAGTTTTTGCATTTTTGGATATTTGAATTTATATTGATTTGCGGCGGGAAATTTGAATTTGATTTGATATACATTGAGGGATATGTGACTTGCTTACGTAACAAGATGGCAGCGCCCATGGAGTTATTTGGAGGGTGATTTTAGCATTTTACTTAGTATGAACTCAGGGCGGGAGATTTGATTTTATGTTTTAAAAAACAAGATTCTAGTCTCTATGCAGCAGGACTTGAAAGTTTTTGAATGTGGGTATTTGTGGCTATATTAAATAAGTGTTCCACTCTACACCAATCATGTGAATCACCTCTTACCAGTAATCTGAATACCAGGCTAAATGATATTTTAGATGAGTGTTTCACTCCATACCAATCATGATAATCTCAAGGATTACGGGAAACACGTTAATCGCCTTAGCACATCAGTAAACAATCCCTTACTAGATGAATCACTGAGGGCAACTGGCCGTAGTGCGTCACCATGTGTGACATTCTAGTTCACTGAGATACGGAGACGTGAATCATCAATAATTTAAATACTGAGTTAAATATTTAGCAGATAACTTAACTTTGAATAATATTTACTTTGGCTTAAACTAGGAGACGGAATGAGGTCCTAGTGCGTCACCATGTGTGACATTCTAGTTCACTGAGATACGGAGAAGTGAATCACCTCCAATATTTTGAATACTGGGTTAATTGTAGTAAATAGTTACATTTTGAATGATTTTACTTCGACTTAAACTAGAATAACACGGGAATAAGCATAGAATTCTCATTAGTAAGATAATATATATTTTTATTTATAATAAACCCACAAAGTACAAACTCATAGTGAAATTAATAATCAAAACAGATAAAACAATGTACGATCATTCGAAACTGGAATAAAAACCACATAGCTTAAATCTAGATACAAAAACAGAAATGGTAAACAAACAAATATTATAGCACAACAAATGTAAACTCTTGTCAATAGAGCTTAGTCCATTTAGCTCTAGATTATTTAAAAACACAGTGATTGGTTTCTTGATTTCTTCATCACTTGACGTGGAATCCAGGCTGGTACTGACTCTCAGATGATCCATTGCGGCTCTGCCATCACATCAAATTGCGTTTTCGCCTTCTCCGTTAAAGCTGACGTGTCGAGTATAGCTTGATTGATACAGCACCTCGATAACCACGGACACACAAATCAAATTCAAATTTCCCGCCGCAAACCATATAGCATCAAATGCATATAAATTCAAATCTCCAAAAATGCAAAAACTCCCGCCAAAAGGGACGCCACCATCTTGTTTAAAATTAAATTTAAATCACCCGCCAACAGGATAACCATCTTATTTGAAAATAAATTCAAATCACCCGCCACCGTGACGTCACAACCCTTCCGGTGACGACACTTCCTTATCAAGGTCATAGACCGAAGTGACCTTTGGACCCCAATTCCCCAAAATCTTTAACTTTAGGGAATTCCCCAAGTAGGGCAACTGGTAGTGTTGACAGTTTATATCTTATTCTTAGTTATATTAGATAGATTTGTCAAATAAATAATTGTATGGTTTAGTACCAAAAACAATTTAAAAACGTATACTCTAATAAATTGTTAACAGTCATTCCTTATTCAAGATTTGAAACAGTTACGTGAACTGAGGTTCATTACTCAAAAGAGTAAAATTAGGAAGTAATATCTATGAAACACCTTTATTTTCTGCCTAAACTGTTAGTAAAATTATTTGTTTTGAGTTAATTCAAAAACAGTTATTTATATAAGTACAAAAACCATGATAGCTAAACATTTCATTAATACTTACAAAGTGAAATGACAAATAATGAAAGATAATTTAGATGTTTAAACAGTGTGGACCAGTACAGACACGAGACGCCCGCATGCCGCCACACAGCGCCTAACTACCCCCATACCCAGCTACCACCATACCCGCGGACCTACCCACCACTCGCAGCTATGCAGTTGTAGTTGTAAATCAGCATGTTAATGGGAGATTACCACAAACGAGTGGCAATTCCTCTGCTGCGATTAAAAGCAATTTTTAATTTTAGTGAGGTAATTGGCAAACACTGAGTTGCTGAACTAGCTTCTAGAAATATTATTCTTACCATGAAAGTCCAACTGCTTGCTTGGTAAAAATATATCTGTCAAAAATAACTAGTTCCGACAGCCTTTACTATATTTAGGAAACAGTTGTCAACAACAGGAACGCTTTTAAACTAATCAAATATATTTCGTTAACTCCATCTCTGTTATGCAGATGAGAGTTTTTACATTGGTGTGTGCAATTATAGGAGCAGCGTCGGATGACACGGAATATGTTAAATCTTCAACTATTGTTTTGGTTAACAAACCTTATTTGAAACGAAATAAGAAGCAAGCAAACAATAGCATTACGCGATTTCACGAACTTATGAAATTAATGAAACTCCGAAATAATTATAGCTGACGACCGAGATCCAAAACTTATTTATAAGTTAACAAGGTCATGTTATTTTACGGAAAAAACTTTACCATAACGTTTGTTTATTATTAGTAAAACACAATAACAGGTTTCTGTATGAAAAGATGCAAAGAAATATGAATAGGGAAGAAAAATGGAAATATGTAAATAAAAAGGTCCTCTTTAAATAGAATCATCGATTTCAACCTGCACACTGTAGGAGCACAAGGCTTATTGTGCTAACTCTCGGCTATGCTTTCATCTACGTTTGATTATCCTCCTACGGTGTAAGGTTTCTGTTGTTGTGAACTGTAACACCCCTCTTCAGCAACAAACATTTGTTATAACTCGCATTATATTCAATGCACCTATTTGGAAGGGAAGTTAATAATATTTTGTAATAAAATACTGTGGCTTCGGATAGTTCGCTCGGTAAAGTTCAAAAACAGTTCATGGCGGCAAAATAGTTTTTACAGTTAGCGTGCTATTTTAAAACTGAATTTGTGATCTGTGATCAGCTCTCAATACCCTTAATAAATTAAAGAAAGGTTACGTACAGTACATTGTAAATACCCCTTTAACTTCTGCGCGTCAACAACGATTATATATCGAGGGAAATCATACTAATATTACAAATGTGAAAGTATGGATTTTTGTGCATAAGTTTGTGCGTAACTCTGAAGTTCCATCACGTGAAAACTACTGGACAGATAGAGCTGAAATTTTACAGAGAGGTACTTGATAATCCTGAGTAACATATAGGCATATTAAAGATGTGAGAATCCTAAAGGGCCTATTAAGCCCCACGGGGGTTCAAAGTTTCCAAGTATTCCTTATGGACATTTATTTTTGTTTGAGCTGATGAAAATACAAACAGCTGATCTTGATTCGTAGTAGTTCCATAGGTTAACCACAGAATGCAGCACACAAAACTATCATAATTTTTATAAATAATTTGCGGAGCGAAATCTGCGGGTAAAAGCTAGTTACTTCCTATAAATTTACTTGTAAGAAGGAAAATTGAAATTAGTATCATTATTTTCCTCTAAAATATTAATTATCTTATTTTAATATCGTTAAGAGGGGGCTCCAACCACCTGCTTATACCTGTTTCCCCCATAAGACTGATGATTACTTTCAATTTCTGCCCCTCCTCAACGGATTATATGACATTGTTGATCTATGGCTCATTTTATAGAGCAATACCTAGCAATTTCAATGAGAAGTTTTGGATATTACAAATAATAGTCGGATAAAATACTAAAATGTTCAATATTTGCTTTTTTGTACAGGCTAATTATCTGTTATATCAAAATTTTGCTCACAGAAATCGCTAGCTATTGCTTTACTCATTAAAATGACCATCAATAAACGGTTTCGATCAATCCGTTGAGGAGGACGAAATTTGAAATTTAACATTGGCCTTATGGAAGGGGCAGGTAAACCGTGAAATGTTGCGTGGCTGGAGCCCCCTCATCCTCACATATCTACAAGTTTTCACGAAGGTAACTTTGCGATTTTACAGAATTTCTAACATGAGAAGCAATCCAAAAATAAAAGACAAGTCGCAATAATTCACAAAAGGGAGTTGTTGTTCCGCCGGGTGGGCTTACAACTTGACTGCGAGGCGCGGGCGGTAAGTTTCAATTGCTGTTCCTGTTTAGAGTACTCTCGAGCCGCGAAACCGGGTGACTCGCTACTCACTAGGCGGGGTAGAGCGCTCGAAACTTGCTACGAGTGGACACAGATAACAGCTGTTCACTAGTTTTCCTTGTTTCGCAATCATACCGTGACTTATAATTAACCACGTTTCAGTGTAAATCTGCACTTGACGAGATGGGTTACCAATTAAATTTAAACTAAGGATAAAACGACTACCTCATTTGGGTGAGTTTGTGTCAATACCAATAATTTTTAATTTTATATTTTAGGGTATTTTTAGAAGTCTAATAATGTAACATTCACTAATAAAGGTAAGACACCTGCAATACGGGGTATAAAAGTCCGGTATTTTATCATATATATTTCTGGGGTAGGGTCTAATACTCGACGTTTGTGTTTTCGACCGGATTGTAGCCAGCCATAAACATAACTCTTAACCTCCTAACCCATTTTACATCCAGACAAAGTCTCAAGAGATACCGCAATCAAATATTTCTGTATACATATGTTTCTGGTTGCGAACACTTATTACATTTGAATTTAAGTATTTTTCTCCTTCAAACAGTAAAACATAATTTAGATTTATTAATCGTTAAATAGATTAGGCCTACACTTATTTATTGGGTTATTAAACTAATATTATATATGTGTCTAGTTTATATTACTTTAAAGGAAACAATTTGTTTTGAAAATATGTCAATATAATGTAATCGGGTAGATTTTAAATTGGTATAACACTTATAAAAAGTATCTTAATCTTAAAATCTTTCAAAAATAGCATACGAATAAAATAAATAACTTAAATAAAGTAAAATCACTACTACAGGCAACAAGTGTAAGAATAAGATTTTTGTCAAGTTGTGCAGCCACGACGACGACGTCTTGTTGCCTTGTCTGATGATATGCTCAATTTGTCCTCTAGGAGGGAACACTTGTCCCCTTGTTACCAAAGGCAACAGTATGTTCGAATTCAATAGACTGTGCTCCAAAGAATTTTCTTTCCCTTACTAGAAGAAATGAATAGAATTAAATGAGGAAATGAAATACACACTACTTGTTACTTAACTCATTAAATATCAAAATACCCTAAATCCGGGTATTTCGAAATAATTATCAACAGTCGCGCAGTCATGCAAGTGTTTAAAAATCACAAGACAAACACAATCTAGTATTTATTGAAAAGTACATCGATTAAGTAAAAGTTTAGTCGTGGATTACTGAGCGTTAAACTATGCACTGGTCTGAACATTCAGGCCAGAAATAAGAATTGGAAAACGGCTAGCAAATCATTAGTAAACAGCCGAACATTCAAATTAGCCAGCGCGTAACAATTGGGAGAGCAAGAGTTGCTCTTAACAACATGTAAATCAATTTCAGATTTTCAAGCTGATACAAATAATTTAACTGAAGCAGAACTATCTAGTAAGAAAAACTTTGTTATCATAAATTATTTTTGAGTTTATTTTATGTCACGGCTCATATATGAAACATTATTTTTTGAAATGTTATGCTTTATTGTCTTGTTTCTTTATTTACTTTGTTTTAACACGATGTTACCAGTTGACTATTTTAAATTCGACTATTTTACTTTTATATGTGTAACTTGCTGTTAAATTTGGCAGCAGTTATATCAATAATATAATATGGAATAGTATATCAATAATAATAATAGTTTTATATCAATAAAGCTCCATCTTATGATGTAATTGTTATCATTAGGCCTAGTATTACGTTTTCATAATTATGCCATGGTATGGACCATGAATATGATTTCGCCCATTGTAAAAATAATTTGAATTTTAACCGCAATGACGACTGATTTTATTTTATTTTTTACATACGGTGCGCGTCACTCTTGCATGACTGAGGGCATGTGAATCAACTGTGGGACTGTGCAGTTTATATTTCAGTGATATAAACAACAATTGTCTTTGAACTAACTTTCCCTTTGCATTTGATGACCTCATACAACATTTACTGGGTGTAGAAGTAAAAAATATTTGAAAGTGTAAAATATTTCTAGTACTTTCTATTCAAACTCTTTAGTAACGCAATCAATAAAAAAATCCTAATTGATCTACTATTTATCTAAACGGTTTAAGCAAAGCTAATATGTAAAAAGTAGCCTATGAATTGGGTGTAGTAATAAAACTATTTTACAAAAACTACCATACAAAGCTTAGGTGAATCGTGAACAACAAGATGAACCAAACGTAGCTCAAGGTTGCCTGTTCCAAATTAAGCACCACTGCATCTAAACTTGTCTACAGTACAATACTCAGTATTCAGATTGAATGCGGTTTACTTTCCGGATGTTTAGCACCACAAGATAGAATACATAGATAGAATACAAGATAGAATACATTTACAGGTTCTCTAAAATGTACAGCATCCAAGAGCATTTCCGCTAAACATAGCAAATATATACAGAATAGAAATGGATCTGGAATGTAAAAATTCCAGAACTGAAGGATGTTTCCTCTAAATATAACAAATATATAACAACTAGTATAACAAATTTAAAAGTTTACGTACAAATAGCTAAATTTTTAATTTATTAATTATATTACTGTACACAATCTCTTAACTATCTGCATTGAACCCCTCCCCTACATTAAATTCCCTTCAATACGCTGCTTCACCGAAAGCACGAAAGGTGGTAAAATATCATAACCGGGCCCAGCGCTGCATCGCCGATGTTTGTACAGGTAGTCGGGTTACCTATCGACCGGTAGCGGCACACAACAGCGGCAGCGGCAGTGACAGTGCACGGTACACGCCGTGTGTCTGGCCCATGTAAACACCGATGCTGCTATTTCAGATGCTATTCACGTTCTTTACCGGTAACGAGCAACCGCGAGCCGTTGTAAAACACTGTGAAAACCACTTTGTTGGCGCTCGCCTTGCAGGAGCATTAAAGATGTCATACAATCTGAGTTCCTCAGGAACAGTCATGAAAGAGTCATTCTAATTGTATGCGGTATAAATGTAGGTTTAGTACTATTGACAAACATTTAAGAATAATTGCCCTATGGTACATTAATGAGAGATTTTCTTCCGTATTCTTAGCCAATTGTTTCGGTTATTATGAATTTGTTAATATAGTTTCATAAAAGTGCCATTTATTTGGATGTTGGAGTTTGCAGGCTGTTATTATTTTCAAAAGCACGAGAAAATATATTGTAAATCACCCTTGTATTTATATTTTTCCCCAATAAAATCATGCGTTTTATAATATGTATAAGGATGATGTATGTATATTTCGCCTGGCGATGTATATATTGCTTTACAGTCTAATTATGCTTGCTTTACAGCCTTTTTTACTAAATGGAATTTGTATTAAAAACATTTATAACTAGGTTTTCAGATATTTGAACTTAATTTTCAATGAGAATGAGTTTTTTCTATATGAGAACGAGTGATTACTCTTATCGTAAATAAATTATGGAAATTTTAAATGGTAAAAATTAAACAATTAAAGCAATTTTTATTCTATTACATTGTAAAGAAATTCAAAACAAATTATAAATCAAATTGTACTTGTGATCAGTAGTTCAATAATATTATTCGCACTGACCATTCAAGAAATAAAATTCAGTCGATTAAAATTATATAACCGAAGGTACGTAACAATAACAAAATTTGTTGCCTAAATATCTAAAAATTAAAAATAACCTATAAATCTACAGAAAAATCAGTGTCATATCGGAAACGGGCCGATCGGAGTTGCTCCGGAGATATTCAAATATCATACTTAGCATATAGATTACAAGGCGTTCGGCCGCGTATAAGATAACTTAGTGCAGTTTAAATTTCACCCCGGTTTATTGATTCAGTCTGAAATTAACCGAGAAACACGAGAGACCAGTCAAAACATCTCGTGACAAGCTACGTGGTTAGCAATGTTTTATATGCTTTTCACCATAAAATAATATTAAGCTACGCAATTTACGGGGGGTTTTCATTGTAAGGTCAACCTTGGTTTGATCACCGAAGTAAAAAAACGTACTGGACAACTCAATATAATCTTACGTCCAATTTTACTATATTCTTAATTTTAACTAAAATTACTGTGATACCATCTCTTCTCAACATCACAGTCACAGTAAGAAGAAATATGATACTAAAATACTACATATATTTCTTATATAACATCTCAGGAAGTAATATATCATATTCTAAAGTAATATAAAACCAACTTTATAAAAAAAAACAAAAAAAACACGGAAACTAAAAGCAGAAATATAGCAAAATGTATCCGATGCAGCCACTAGACGTTTACTGTAAGTTTATGAAGTTTCAATGGCTGGAAACTTTTCAATTGCCTTTGTGTTTAAAGTACCCTCGTGCTGGCGCAAAAGGCAAAGCCACAGTTGTCGGATGATAAATAACTGAAAGGGGGCTTACCTTCGAGTGTCAGCTATTTGGTCCCAATTATAAGTTTTGTAATCCTCTAAGAATAGGGAGATTTCAATATTTCTCTATAAATGATGCTTTAAATGGATATCCATAGTTTAACTGATTATCTTTTACGAAAATAAGTAAAACTGTATGAGATCTTCCAAGAATATGAAGGATATAGTTTAATAAGTTAAAAAAAATTATAGACTATTTATAATTGAAGGATGGTTTTTATCTGACATCGTTAAAATCAAAATTGTTAGAATAACATCAGTAATTAATATTATAGAAGCTTTTTTTACATTTTTGGTTAGAGCTATTCTCATTTTACAACGTTGACTAAAAAACAATAATTTAGAAAGGTGATAAACGAATAAATTGATAATGTGTTACTTAAAAAGGTATAGATCAAAAACATTAAGGTTTCTGTAGAGTTAGGTTTCAGAAATGATCGTACACATGATTTATGTGTCTAGTGCACCGTTTGCAATTTCACTTTTCTATCAATCAGCCGGATTTTAATAGCCGGCCGGAACGTGCGTATGAAGTTTAATGTTGTTTTATGTCATTTGTGAGCTCGTAGTGTGATGTGTAAACATTAAACACTGGATTTGTGTAGACCGTTGTAAAATTTGAAGAAATATTTAAAGATTACAATCAGTTATTTTACTACCTGAAACGGAGATGATTTCGAAACGTGCTTTCGAAGTAAACAAGATGTAAAAACAGAACTATTTGATGAAAAGGGTAATTCAATTTGGTTTTATTTAAAAATATTCAAGAGGCATTTTAAAAATGAATAAATAAAAAAGGTGTAAACAAAACCATTACTTGGAGGGTGAAGGTTTTAAAAAGGAGTCGTTTTATGTGGATCTTGGTTGAAGATTACATAGTTCGGGATAAATGTGTGTTATTAAACAAAAGGGACACAAAAATATTTCACCATCAGTCTCATTCAAAACACCACGTCGAACATACCATTATTACTTGCATTACGGGAGCAGTGTGTTTAATGAAACAAATGTCTATGGCAGGAAATCAGGCGGTCTTGTACTCGACTTGGCATTGTTGTTTCCGACCAGACTGCAGCTCAGACATCACCATAACTCTTAACCTTCTAACCCATTTTACGGACAGACAAAGTCTCAAACCAGACATGTCGCAACCAATTACATCCCTTCCAAAACGATTTTAGTACAAAAAGTTTACAAATCTAGATATTGGTAGGTCTCAAATTATTTTGATAAATCTTAAGGTAAAAATAGGTATTATCTTGAAAGTATGGTGTATGTATATCTGCTACTGTAAATATTTTACTATGTGTTTCAACAGTCTAATTTATAAATACCCCCGTTGCAGCAAACCTGCGCACTCATCGAATTTCCAATGCATATATGTGAAAAACTACTACATAGAGCTACTTACCAAGTTTCACAAAAATACATCCATAAATAAGTGATATATAGCATTTTATTTATTCTCCATAAGAATAACATTAGGGTTGAGGACGCAGGTTTGCTGCAACGAGGAAGATAAGTAATAATTTTTTGCAATTATCAATATAACTGAACCAGGTGAAGCTATATACCAAGTTTTATTAATTTAGGTTCATAATTAAGGGAGATATACAACTTTACTTATTCTCCATATGAATAACATGGGGGCCGTGTATGCAGGTTTGCTGCTACGGGGACTATCAACAAAAAACTTGTTTTTTGTGCTAATATCAATATACCACAACTATTTGAAGCCACATACTAAGTTTCATCAATATGCATTCAAAAATAATCGAGATATAGAATTTTATTTATTCTCCATAAGGATAACATTGGACAACGAACTGTATTTAGCACTTTGAATACCTCTGCAACGGTTGGACGTAGGACAACGATTAAAACACCAAAATGTTTGTTTTGTTGAGCTAAACACATTCATAAATGTGAAGTTTTTAGTAAAACTATCCGGGAAAAATCTAAAAACCTTTTTTCCATAAGATTAACATGGGACACGTTCTTTTGGATTTTCTCCGCAACCACTTAACCTAGATTAATGATTCAAAATACTAAATTATTTGTTTTTTAAGCTCTATAAAATGTCTATAACCAAAATTGAGTGTTTTTAACATTTTGGGGTCAAATTTGCAAAAAACCGATTTTTGGAAAATTGTAAACCCCCATAAAACCCTCTTCCCATAGTGCGATCGATCTGGTTTTCGAACTTAAAGTAAAAAATGCTACTCTCCACATTTGTGCCAAATTTCATCGAAATCGGGTGTTTCTTTCAAAAGTTATCGCGGTAACGGACACACACACACACACACACACACACACACACACACACACACACACACACACACACACACACACACACAGACACACACACAGACACACACACACACACATATATATATATATAAATTTGAACGAATAGTGTTTTTGGCATCTGGGGACCTCAAAACGAAAAGTTATCATGGTCTCGGGCTTACGTCTTACCATGCCACCAACGGTAATAGCTTCTTCCCTATAGGGGAAATTCGCTAAAAAAATGAGGTAAACTTTTAATATATAAAATTCTTATAATGTGCTTTCAGAAAATGAAACAGTTGTAACAACTGACACTTAACATATCGATATACATCATGCCAACAAGAAACTACAACTCTTTGTTTACAAAGATTTACAACACGTTAAAATCCACGTTTCTTTCTAAAAAAAAACTTACAAAAATTCACTTTCATCCATTTTGACTTAATTCAAGAGATTGAGATAATAACCCCAGGGTCTATTAGCTTGGTTCAAAGCAACAATCAACTAGTTGCTTACTACTTCAGCGAGCAAACAAGACTTTTTAGCTCGCCAAACAGCTGTTTACGATGTGATTTATACCGTAAAGAAGCATTTTAGGCGCGGTTGTAAGAAAATCTTTTGCTATCACACAGAATGAACATCGAGTGAACTAAATCACATCAACATGAATCATAACATGCAGCTTTGCATTGACAGCGCGGGTCACGCGGAGTGTCAAGCGCTTATCAGATGGTCTACTGATAACAGAGATAACGGTAGGAAGTGCCAACGATTTACTGTTAACAACGACCGTTCGCTGTGATAACACTGCCACCTGCTGCCTGCTCCAATATGCTGTCGCATCGTTTGTTACCGATGGAAATGAATAATTGATTTTACAACGGACAGTTGGTAAATCAAACGCTCGGGCAATGTCAGAAAGTGGATATTTTTACTATCATAACAAATACATATTAGGTAGAACTATGGATTGTTTATGAGGTATTATTTGTATATTGTCATACTATCTTAGCAGCGGAAATGTTTAACCAACAGCAGAAAAAATCGATCACATTCATTCCCGAATGTTTATAATAATTTGTTATATCAGAGAGTTTGAATAAATACAAATTACAGTTTGGGGAAATGTTATTACTCGTATACTTCATCACTTGAAAGCTGCCCCTTGCATTCATATAACCTAATTCACTAATGTGTCCAATTCGTCTAACGGTAATATAAACTGGTCTTGTTGTCTAAATTAAAGAAAATCCAATTGTTTAAAAATTACTGCTCGAAACAATAATTTAATCAAAAGTTTTGGAGTTAAAGCTTTGAAGGTTACAGCACTTCTGACTTTAAAATGAGAAGTCAAATTGATTTATGAATAACAAACTGCAGTGTCTTGATTAAGTCTTTCAAAGTATATGCATTTCTGTAAAGAAAAAAGAAATGTATACATTTTCACAAGCGGACATCCAGAAGAAATACAATAAAAACATGGACGTACTTTGGAGAAGAAGCAGTGACAATATACAATACCCATGTAACTGGCTGTTATTCATTTTAAACACCACACAAAGTCAAGGCTATAGTGAGACGAGGGTTAATGTTTCACTTTTATATGAACGTAATTAATAAAAAATGAGATACAATTTTTAAAAACTGATTTATAAAATTAAATTTTTTATACGATTGCCAAATATTCAACAATTAAGTTGACACAAATCGAAGAAAAACACTAATCGATAAAGTTAATTTAGATATTTCAACGTCATACTAGCTTTAACCAGTTCACATATTACGTGCGCGACGTATTCGTCACAGTACAAACATATACATTCTCGACACTTAGGAAGAACAGAGTGTAAGTGGGAGTGATTGTGAGTCGCAATCAAGGTAATGGAAAGCAGAGACAAAAAGTTGCTTCTGCTGTCCCAGCTGGCCATGGCCGTGCCGCTCTCAGGTCTCGGCAGCCGTACACGTGATACGTAACGCATTCCTCGACACAAACACTCCCTACCTTGTATAACGCAACGTGACGTTCGTTGAGACGCTACAATGGGAGAAACACTAGTTTAATTAACTTTAATTAAATGAAAATGGTCTAACGTTAAATATAACATTGTTAAAAGTTATTTTATCGGGTAGCCTTCCACGGTCCAAAGATACACTCGTGTAGGTAATTGCTGTCCGTGTAGATATCAACGAAGTTGATGGCCGAAGTTTCCGATATATTAAAATATCCATCTTCAGGGCGACGTGAATAAGTAGCGCAAACTTACACAAAATGTACTTATCGAGTCAATAAGTGAATATTTTAGTAAGTATGCTCTACTACTTAAATTCACGTCGTACAAACAATGGATATTTTAATAATTTCGAAACGTTGGCAACCAAATTTGTCGTCACCTACTTGGACTAACCCGGAAATGAACTACAAGAGATGTTGGAAATAACGCTGAACAAGACTTCTCTCACTTTAAAACTAAACACCGAACTCTGAGAAACATCCGTGCGTAAATTACGTGCGTTACATAATATTAGTATGATATATCTGGCCATTTAAAGCCGATTGCCGGAGCAAATGGGTTAAACTGTTAAACAGGATAAATAAAATACGTCTTACAACACTATACTGTACTTACATACAAGACGGTAAAATATACACAAAAGATGGTACAAGGCGATCGATTTCTCGATTGGGCCTGATGAAGAATGTTCTCTGATTGGGCCTGATGATGACCGGTGTAACTGGTTGAAATCGATCGCCTTGTACCATCTTTTGTGTATATTTTACTGTCTTGTATGTAAGTACAGTATAAATGTAAATATACTTATAGTGTTGTAAGACGTATTTTATTTATCCTGTTTAGCTGTAACAACACGCATCATGCTAATAAAGAAATTATTTAAACTCCAAAGCAACGGTCCATCTGCTCTGTAGCATAATTTGGAAGTGCACCCGCGATACGTTGTTTAATTAGCTCTTGTGTATTCCATACTAATATTATATCTAGTGGAGTTTAAGCAGGAGTTAGGAAAGAAAAAGCTTTTAGAGTTAATGAACTGAAAAGATACAGGATGAGGCTATCCCCAAAACACCTATCGGAAAAATAGCCTTCTCTCTCCCCTTTAAAAGTTTTCAAAACACAAATTTCGGCCCCTACTCTGCTTTTTCGTTTTGTTTAATGACTTCCCCGAACCCTTCTGTTGCATAGTTCTTTGGTACATGGTTAGTCACCAAAAGAATGGTTTTATCACTGAGGTTAAAAAAGGTTGCCTGAAGAAAATGTAAGCTCAAGATATAAATGTTTATCTCGTATTTAGTTTAATTTAACCTGCAATAAAGGTAGTCCTACTCTTGAGAAAAAAATACGTAAAGCAAAGCTTATTATTTAGTTAAAACAATTCTTTCTAAGAATTATAATTAAATTAAAATATGTGCTTTCCTATAAAATTGTCAATATCATTAAAATTAAAATTAATGGTATTTTAATGGTATGGCATTAAACTTATATCCAGTTATTAGAATATTTGTCATAATTTAGTCCTATTTTTAAGGTAGACGCAACTTGCGCAATCTTATTAAGAGGAGATATGTCTGAGTATTTAAAATTTCAACTAAGGCAAATGTAGCAATACATTTTTATTTTTCAATCAAAAAAATCGATAAGAGGAAAATAATACTGCAGAAAACAATTGAAAAAATATGCAAAAACAGAGCACACAAAGATACAATTTCAAAATTGTTGTCCAATAGATAATTCGATATATGTCAGATATAGCAATTGAATATTCTTGATTTTTTTAATTTCGTGTTAGGATGAATCCCCCTAAAAACCAGCATTTTAAATACAGCATAAAGGGAAAATGGTATTAGAAGATATTTTCCGTAACTATCACGTGTCCGTACGCAAGCTATTAATACAGCCAACACAAACGGCATGCGTATAATTTACCTCGCCGTATTAGGCCCTGTGTATTGTGGTACAATCGACATTGTGGTCGTAAAATGGTTATTTGCAACGTCTTAACATTTTCTTCCGAGTTCTTAAATCACTCGAATGTCACAATGTCCTAGGCAGCTGCTGCACATTTACTGGAAACAACAACGTTATGAGGCGGACAAACCAGCTCGGAAATACGCATTTACGTTTTATATACGCGATCAAACTAGAGCCACTTACAAAGAAATTAATTTAATACATATTATATAAAGTAAAAAATTGGATAAACTCGACAGTTAATTTTCATGTTGTCATGAAAAACCTAGGGCTTATTATTTTTTACATTTTATAGCATTTTATGAAATAAATCACTACTGTAAATTAATTCAATTTTATTTTACGACCACTGTAGTATAAAAGAGAAAAATAGCTTTACAATTTTTTAAAACACTTGTATGTTTTATAAAAGACGTTTATTTAGTTGTTCACAATCCTCAGTATTATTAATGAATTTATATAAAAAATACACATTTATGTGACAAATAACCTACATTATTAAACACAATACGACTTAATTCGCCGATATATAGTCCAGGAAAATATCTTAAACGTAATTTGTTTATATAGGCTCTAACTGATATTCCAAAATTAAAATATTAAGGCTATTTTTTGATATTTTAATGCAATTAAACATGTTTTTTTCTAATCAAGACAAATTTACTTTTATTTTCGGAAATGTTAAAATATTATGTAATTTCCGAGCCTCTTATTTAAGGATTTATTTTCATAATGGATCTTTAGTTGTATGTATTTAATTTGACCGGTCCGAACAGACAACTAAAACAAAATTCGAACGGTTAATGTATTTAACACACAGCTAAAAGCTAAAAACATTTTAAACAAACACTAAGAGTTTATTTTGTATGGGTTTTATGTTCATAAAATAAAAAATTCGTAACTATTTAAAATTGTTATACTGTTAATGTCTTTGCAATATTATAACAAGACAATGTGTTTGGGATATTTAATAAGATTTGATATTATTAAAGCGTATATTTACGTATTAAAATATTGAATCAAAGTTTAAGATTAGAATAAAACAACTGATTCAATGATTTTATTACTTTTTTGTTTAAATTTGTTTTTAAGTAAGACAATTTGCCATCAAATGCTACAGACAACGTCAATTTTAAGGCAAAATTTGATTTAGTTATTCCTAAGCAAGGGAAAACTATTTTGTACACGCATACAACACATTTCATAAGCACAATACTTATTTTACACTAAATGATATACAAAACTCAGCAGTCAAAACACGACTGTGTACGCAGCAAGACCGAGCAGCGTTCACGGAGACGGCGGGTTCCTACGGTCGTAAATAGAGTTCGCCCCGGGCCGGGTCATACTTTATTCACGACGTGCGGGGCATCAACACAAAACTAAACACAGACCGTACATAAACAAGGAACTAGCACCTTCCCTTACAGCGAACAATATGTGGCGAGTTGCAACGTTACCTTGGCGAAGCGCTCCTGGGTGTCCAGTATGTCGAACAACAGGGCGACTTTGTCGTCTCCGAGCACGAATCCGTTCCTGGGTTGGTTGAAGAGCATTTGGAGAGCTTGGCGTGCGGCGTTCGTTGTCGGGTGGCCGTTCAGGTTGACTGGACGGAACGGCTGACCGTGGAACGTGGGGCTCGGCCTCGGGGTGGCCGCCCTGATGTGGTTCTGGGAGGACGTGGGCAGAGAGAGTCTCCTGTTCGGCAAAGGGAGAGAACTCGTCGAAAGAGCCGAGGGGGCGGAGGCCGGAATGTTTTTATACAGTTGGTAGTCACTAGAAGAGGACGGCAGTGACCGATAACCCGAATCGGAAGGACTCAACGCGGCCGAAGTGGTAATCGGAACCGTGTGAGACGTAGGGATGTTATGTCTTCTGAACGATCCTTGAGAATTATAATTAGATGCTATTACACAAGACGCCGGGTAAAAAGAGGAGGACCTCAGGTAGGCGTCGAAGTCCGGGGTGGAGGTCGCTATGCTATGCGGCCTCTTGGACGAGGAGGACGGGGGGTTCCAGCTCATCTCTCTAGAGGAGTGGACTACGGGGGTGGACACTATCTGGGGCTGGTGGCTCGTGGCGCTACCCAGCCCGGACGGCACAGTCGCTGACGAGACAAGACCATAAGGGCGAACTGCTCTTGTCCCCGGATGCGAAGGGAGTGGGGCGGGTGGAGTATAAAACGGGAAACTCGAAATTATATTGTTGTATTCTAAAGCGGCACTGGAGGTCCCCGGTTGAGAAGCCGACCTGGACATCCCGACAGAAGTATAGTTGGAATTGTACGACCTACTGAGAGGAGCAGCTTCGGAATGGTATCTAGAAGGGTCTTGGTAAATAGTGGAAGGGCGCTCGGCCACAGGCTTACGAAGAACGATGTTTTCCGGCGGAATCCAGATGTCGCAGTTCGGCGTGGAGGCGGGTCTCTTCGAATAGGTCTGCTCGATGGTAACGGAGGTCGGAAGACTCGTGGGTCTTGCCGGAGAAGAGTGTCTGGAAGTTTCCAAAGTCGTAGGTCTGGATGCTGGTCGGCGGGGGATGTCGTAGATTCGTTCGTCGTTGTCGATGGTGTGAAGGGAGGTCCTCGACCCTCGGCGAGAAATGTCACTGGAGGTGAGGTCGTAGGTGGAACCGCTGTTTCTCGAGCCGGATATTCTTCTAGAGGCGTCACCGGAGCCGAAGTCCACGGGGTCGCCGCGCCGGTGGGGCACGGTAGGCGCCGCAGTGACAGGTTGCGCCGGCAGCTGTCTGAGGGTGTAGGCCGACTGCGACTTCGGAACATTGCGAATCTCATCCTCCTCAGCGAGAGCGTCCGTGCGGCGGCGGATGATGTCCTGCAGTTGGGACAACCCTTCGCAGGATCCTCTCCAGGTCGCGAACCCTCCATCGTCCGCGTCCGGGCTGGACGGGGTGGCCGCGGTGGAGTGGGATTTGCGGAAGGATAACTTTTTCGGTAGCAATGAACCTCCGTTCAAAATTCCCGAACTTTTTTCGGAGTTTTCTACGCGAGATCGGCTCGAACGATCGTTGAGGCTCAACCGACCGCTGACGTTGCGGTAGAACGGACTCTGACGGATCAACTGAAGTGTACTCGGTTTATCTTTCTTTTTTTCTCTCGCTTCTTGCTCTCCCATTGAGAGAGGCGTGCGGAGTCAGGGGGGATCAGCGGACGCGGATGGCGCGCGCCATGACGACGGCAGAGCGACTGGTTCACGTGGTGGTGGGGTGGCAGCGCGGCGGCGCGTCCCCCCCTCCCCCACAACGCGCGCCTCTCAGGACCACCCCGTAACCCCCTCTGGCTCTAATAACACATCACTAATCAATCCACCACGTCAACTGTCATCCTAACTACTTTTATTTGACTTCGGGCCGAGTTCGTTAGTTCTGGCGGTAGCCGACTTCATAAACAGCTGACGACAACCCAACAGTGAATTAAACTTTGAATCAATTTAAAGTTGGAGAACTGAAAAACTTCGCCAGTGTCCCAATTACATTTTATTCCGCAATCCGTTGAGCTATTCTACAATTATAGAGATTCGGATTTCGTTTATTATACGGTATAAGCTTTATGCAAATGAAGAGTAAAATTGTAAACAATGAGCAGTAAATATGGTATTGCATTAACTGATTACTATACAAAACGAGAAACTAGGCACCGTGATTAAAGTACCACTATTAAGTACTTATAAAAAAATCAATTTGAATAAGTATTGAAAATAGCTAAGAAATTAAATGATTAGCTAGAAACAATTACAACCGATTTCAACTGAGAAACTGTAACTGTATTAAAATAATGCAAATATATACTTAACTAGACAACCCTTTCTGGATATTAACTTTCTAACTAGACATATAAATTTTAATCTATTTAGTGGTAAATGGTAGAAAATCTTAGTTAAAAAATAGGATGATTTGTGAAGTAGATTATTAACATTATGTTTAAAATATAATTTTGGCTAAGGTTACGAAAGTATTGAACATGAAAATTAATAATTGTCAATCATTTATTACATGAACCAACAAGGCTAGTATTACTTCTCACATTCTCACTTCTCACATTCATTGTTGCCCACTGTATTAATTAGTTCATTGTGGCGAACGAGTTAGACACGAATGAATATAGTCAAGAGATCTGATGTTTTGTTACTCATACCTGAAGAATGTAAAAAAAACAGGGAAATATATAAATACGAATTAGTGGAAAATAAGCTCACTTGCCAAAGAAAAGTTCGGGATCGGGAAAATGAAAGTTGGCTGAACGCATAATGTACAGTTCTACAGTTAGATTCACTGCCAAGTACTACTAGGGCAGTACAATCTAAAATACTCAAATTTTAAAATAATCAAATAAAACTATTTAGTACCTAATATTACTGTCCAAGTAACCCAAGTTATTAAGATTGAAAATGCAATTTAAACATATTTCAATCAGCAAAGATAAAAAAATTCTGTTGTGAAGGGATGGGGGTTAATCCGAATCTCGGATGCTTAAAGGTCTCACTCTTTTTCATGATAATGAGCGTGTTACTAAAAAATAGACTAGTTAATAAAAAATGGAAAAATAAATGTTTACGGAACCGATACAATGTTGAATTAAATTGCGTAATATGTTCTAACTACTCGACAAAACTATCCAAACAATATTAATATATTTCCAGTATTGATATTATTAAAGAAAAAAGTGTTTTAAAATACATTTCAATATTTAAAAATACGTAAGCATCTTGTGATAGCATAGAGTTAACAAAAACTGATTTTAACATAAATTGTATTTTAAAATTTATCTTCAGAATATTTTGTGTACAAAGAAATGCGACTTGTTGTATTCAAAAGAATCAAGACAAAACAACAGCTATGAGATGTTTTAATATAACTAAAAGTATTTCTCCTCCCCCGATTTGCTTAATTCAGTAACAGCAGCCCCCTCCCGCTCAAAACGCTGCCAATACTCAATACATCATCCTCGGGCGGCGACGCCATCGATTCTTTTTATTAAAAGCTTAGCTTTTCATTACAAAACCGTACTTTTGTCATGAGATTCCTTTAAGCAAGATGGGTAAAGTGATTATTTCAAAACGACGTTTTTTATTTCACAGGCAAATGCAATTTTAATTAATACGCTACACTGATGAATGGAGTTATATACTTTATTCGAATTTCAAAAATACCTTGTTTGTTTACAATTAAAACCATTATTATCGGTATAAAATAAATTATTCGGTTATACGATTTGAAAATTCACATTCTAAATTCTGTATATGGTTGGTTGTAGTTGCATAAAACCTAGTCAGACTATGAAGAATAGGATCGTTCTGTTTGTTAATGTATTGGAATAGCTATCATAGTAGAGGCTGCGCTTACAAATGTTCACTCATATTTGCATTTAGTAATTTTCCGTTTTGTTATCAAATAAATAGTAATAACATCCAAATAATAGTAAAATCACACTTGTTAAAAAAATCAAGGACAGAACTTTGGCTGTCCTCAAATTATTCAAAGCATACATTTGTTTCATTACAGTCATCGAAATTATACAGGACTTAAATTAAAATTAAGCTTATGTTTTATAGTAGCGCAAATTAGTCTTACTGAAAATAAAGTACCAATGTGACGAACAAATATAATAAAACACCAAAAAATACAGTCAAACTCAATTATTAGACTTGGACATTGTCTTTATTAACGTCTGGAATAATATTTCGAACAGAGGAACAACATATCTGGTGACTAAACCGATACGAACTATTCCCGATATTTTTACCCTGCGACGTATGGGCATTCATTATTTTAGAGTGCGAGGGTCGGCTCAAGTGATCGGCTCTGTTCTGGCGTTATCGGCTCTCGAGGCCCAGCTTCCGCCGATACCGGGGGTTCATTGGGTATAAATAGAGGCCGTGATAAACACTAACACGGCCGTGCGCGTGGTCCGCACTGCTCGGTTGGGTGGAGATGGTAAAGTGTGGTGGCCGCACGTTGATAGATCCTCGCGACAGTATTTGTCGCGACAGTATTTGTCGCGACAAGTTAATACAGTATTGAACTAACAATCTCAAAATTATATATGCTTTGGAAATTTATAATTCATGTTGAACAATTGTAGATAAACTTTAACTTCAGTAGTAGGTACTATTGCATAGTATTTAAGCAACTGTTGTCTGCGAACAATAAATATGAGCGTGAAAAAGTGGAGTACTAAATTAACATTTATTTTATTTTAATCACGACAAAATAACAACAAATAATTGAAACACTGAAAGTGTAAAATTAAATAGATTAATTAGATAATCCGGAAATAAACCTTCGGGGACTACTTGCTGGTATTAATTTAATATCTCCTATATTATTTTTTTATAATTATGACAACCGGGTGGTTCAGGTAACATTCAAACAGTTGATTGCTGTTGAAGTGGATACTTCTTATTGCTACTGTATTATATTAATTTGGCAAACAAATCCCTAACGAAATTAATTAAGTTAAAATAGTGTAATTTGTTTCAACACAACATATAGGTGCTAATTCACGATGACGAGGTAAAGAAAATGTAAAACTACTAAGTAGTTATTCGCAAAAATTGTGGTTATTCATTTAGTAAAATAATAAAACGACAAAGGGTAAATAGTGTAATTTGTTTCAACACAACATATAGGTGCTAATTCACGATGACGAGGTAAAGGAAATGCAAAACTACTAAGTAATTATTCGCAAAAATTGCGGTTATTCATTTAGTAAAACAATAAAACGACAAAGGGTAAAGCTCAAGTGGGGATTCATCGGGCCCGTAACCATCTTACGAAATAACAAAAGCATCTCTAACAAGTCCCCGGCGGACTGGGCCGACCTTTGTAACCGCATTAACCGGGCTTAATACTTGTGGGGGAAAATGTATATTTCAAGTGAACCCACCCGGTTGGGAATAGTGGGACGACATGTCGGAATAAAATAGGGACATTGTCCCATTGTGGGCCTCGTTACCTGGTAGAGATGAGGACAGCGTTTGGCCGAGGCTTTTGATATACTGTAATTGGACCGCTGACAAACGTTGACCACGGTATTGATATACTTTAGAGTATTATAGATGTGAACAAACTTGGAACCCGAGAACTTCATAGTATGACCTCAATGTAAATAAGTTGACAGTTCAAATGTACATATTTTCCATATTAAAATTTGTTGTTACTTTCAACTTCACCATAACAAACATAATACTCCCATAAATTATGAGTTAAACTTGAGGTTCCATATAATTTACAAAAAGAGTTTTCTTATGCAAAAGAACGAAACCGTTGGTTTCTAGATTTTTTTAATGAAAAACACTATCCGGTACATACTTTAAATACTTGGAAGGTGTATTTATTTCTAAACAAATTTACGATTCCGAATATAGTAGTGTATTATAAAAAAAGTTTTTTACTTACCATATAAATCAGTAACTACAACAATATTATTAGATAATGTTGTTTTTAAAAATATAAATAAATAAATATATACATTTTGAAACAATTGTAAGAATAAAGGTGTGAGGTATACCGCCCCTCGGGATAGTCATTATGACAAAGTATATACCCCACCTTCCTTCCGCAATGTGAAACCAACATGTATGACTCAATCTTGATATTTATCGGGATAATCAACAGCACCAAGAGCTATGCAATGACACCAAGAGTACATTTCCATTATGCATGAACAGTTTTGCAGCGACCGGCGGAATCAAGCATGCATGAACTGCACGTATGCGTCCATACTGTAAATGGAAGCTGCTGCCAGGCCGGGCCCGCGCTTAGTTATGTCCTGGCGCTAAATTTTATCCACACTTTTTATTCACTCGTTAGTGTTCACGCGAATCTCATACAACCTCATTTTGTTACAGTCCTGTATATCACATTAAAGATTCTAGTGTGAGCCAGCATATTATCGTATACATAACGTTTAAGTGTCTGAGGTTCGTATACTGATAAAAACACTGGATTGTTGATTTTTGGCATTTCACATGAACGGTTCATTCAATAGGAAAACAACAAAAATTGAACTATCAACATTCGAACCTCAGACTCCCAAAATAACGGAAATACTTGTTTTAGGGTGCACAATTTTGTATTCTTACAACACGTCTTTTCAATTTAAACTTGATTCGATATTCAATCACAATCAGATTAATAACGATTTATTTTTTTTAACAAGGTTTGAATCTAAGAAACCCAAAAAAGATTGTAAAACATTATTTTGGGGACCAAAAAAATACCTTGTACTGGAAATAAGTTGCATAATTTCAAATTTCATAAAAATCGGACTGTAATTACATTTTAGATTTTTATAAAGATTTGAACCTAAAACCCTAAAAAACTAATAAACCACATGTTTTAGGCCACTAAATGCAATTCCGATTTAACAAGTACCCCTTCATTTTAAATTTAATCAAAATCTGACAAATATCACCCAGTGAATATTTTTCTACAACTATTCGAACCCAACACTCCTGACAAAATAAAAAAGTATATCCTTTGTTGTGAGTAACCACCACAGATAGTAATAATCTCTCAATAACAGATTATTTTGTATCGATATACCGTAATCTAACATGTAAACTCCTATGTTCCATGATGAAATGGCCACCCTATTGAGCTTCAAACAAGTTTTCAATTAAAATACTAGACAAATTATTTGTGTCATTAAGATAACCATTTGACAATCAAAATCTATTTAATTGGTAATTATTTTATTTAAAAACAGTTGTAACTCAATTGTTGGTAAATAGCCCGTTTAATTATTTTGGTTCTGAATATATACAGAAAAATGCGAAATGCCCAACTAGAACAGACCAAGTATAACGATTATAAAACAACAGTGTCAAAATACATTACAGCAGGAGAGATTTAATCATGCCGCATGTTCTCATCCCTCCAACTTTTTTGGATCGGAGTTTCGGATCGATAATATTAATCTGTAACACGATGTAACAGGAAATGGGCAAACAAACATTGCTCGAACAAAATGTTTCCGATGAGGCTCAGAAAAATAGAACATTCCAATATAAAAACTAACTGAGAGGCTCTCTCCGTAATTTATAATCTTATATCAATAATATTCATTGACTTTAAGCATTAAAGCATCAAAACAAAGTGAGTCCAATATTTAGTCTAGGATATAATATATTTTTGTAGTGAAACCCTTAAACAATTGAGGTCTGACAATCTTTTTCTTAATCACGAAACAAACGTAATTTCTGGGTTAAAAATTAAGTTATAGGCAGATCTCAACCACAAGAAAAATCTAACTATGTAAAAAAATTGAAAAGTTAAAAAAATAACATTGGGTTTATGGAGTTTTAAAACAAAAGAAACATAATAGCTTTTTATATTCAAACAGTGAACTGTAAAAAGTAATACTCATGTAGTTTTAGTATTAACACATGGTTTCCTGAGAGCAGTGACAAACACCATTGAATTAAGATTAAATTAGAATGTCCTTGTCATATCCAAAATGAATCAAAGGGATATTGAGCTACAATAACAACTGGAGTGACTTTAAACATGCAAATATCCAAATGAGCTAAGCAAATCTGCTCGACAGAATGGAGTCGTAGTGAAAAATTACTCCTAACCATCTAAACAATCAGACTGACCTTCCCCGAGCAAAGCTTCCCCGAATAAAAAACCTGTAAAACCTGTAAAATAACACAGGCTAACGGTTCAGCCAACAATTTGTTTACTCAGTATATTATAATTGTACTTCTAAATCGTGCTAACAACGCGTATCATGTTACTCAATACACGGATTAGCTAAACATACAAATATTACATTTAATAAAGAAAACTACATTTTTAATAAAAACGTACATATTTAATTTTTTTAAATGGTATACTGTGATGCTATAAATTTAAGGACTGGCATAAATTCTGAGTGCGTCTACATAAAGATATTCTGTATAATTATTTAACAAACTTTTATATTATTCGAAAAAAATTAAACTTTAAACTAAAATATAAACTGAACATTTTTAAACAATTGCTTTAGTTGATTATTATACAGCATCATGATTACACAGTTATTTTCAAGTCAAATGTTGTTTTCCTTATCTTACAATTAAACTAATAACGGTTTTAGTCGTAATCTGATTAATCTGTTTATTTTAAACAATTCAAAAACAATCAGTGTGTCAAACATCAGTTCTGACTCTCTGTCACATGTCTCAGTTTTAATTTTGACTGCAATAAAACATCACGTCCGTATCAAATCGTTATTCTAGTTTGTTGAAATTGATTTGAACGGTTATTTAGTTAGCAGATAAATACATTTATAAGATAATACTATATGAACCTAAGAGAAAACCTTGCACCTAAGTAAATAATAATGATAGTTTGTTACAATTTTTTAATATTGCAAATACAATATACCAGTGAATTAAATAAAACTTCCTTTTTAATGGCCAACAAAATGACTAAAATTGTTGAAACGACCTAAAATTAGCCAAAAATTATAAAAACAAGAAAAATATAACCCATAAACCTCTCAAATTAAAAATGTATAGTAAATAGGTTTCAAATGGAACTTATTAGTAAATATAAAATGAATAGTCCCTAGTAATGTAATCCCTCTGTAACTGTGAGGACATATCGTAATGCAAGAGGTTCCTAACTCCTTTATGAGTAATAAAGGTCAGTCATTTAAAGACTTTGTTTTATTATTCAAGCGAAGTTGTAATGCGAGGCACGAACTGCGACTGTTTACAGCGTCTGTGGCACCGCTAAATAAATAGAAACAATATTTAAACTGGCTGCTCTCGGGCTGAGCTTTGTAAACAGAACCGCTCTCGCTATTGGGCAGCTGGATGTAATAGCCGTGAAAAGTAATACAAATATTACGTATCAATATTTTAAATATAACATTCAAGAACAATTACCATAGTGATAAAATACAGCAGTGGTAAAATACTTAGCCAAATATAATAACTTTCGAAACATACATTCTACATTCGCTTACACAAAATATTGTTCGTTTTAGCAAAACCTCATTTTAACGACCTCATGAACCTCATGTAACTCTCTTTGAAAATAATATCCCTCCCAATATTCTAAGAAACCTATTAGTTATACTAATATCCTAAAACGGTCTTAAATGAGTACGGATATTTAAAAACTAGATATTAAAATACTTATATACAAATTACATAAGGTTTGAATGAGAAATAAAACTTCAAATTTGCAATTAGCAACAACACAACTACAGAAAAAAGAACATGATACAACCAAGTGGTTAGAGACTTTAGTGGTCTAGTAATGATTTTATAGTGAGTTCTAGCCAAATAAGATTAAACCAACGCAATTACAGATATAAAGCCAACAGCATAAAATAACGACTTCTATTAGCGCCCTTTTAGAGCACTTTATAAACAGGAGGAATGCAGCTTTTAGAGAGTTTAATAATAAAAACTATGGCGTTTGAAAACACTAAAACAAAAGTGGAAGGGGTGAAAACTACGTGGCGTAGTGGGGTGGTTTTCATCATGGACCATGTTCAAGCCCCCTCCCCCAACCCCCCATATTTAAAGATATGAGGATCGATATATTAATCTGTGACACGGCGTGAGTGGCACAGTGCCAGCAACACCGGGACATGTGTGGGGACATCTGTAAAGCTTTATTGACAATATTTACTGTTGCATATCAGTCGCACTTTTGCTTCTTTTTATAACTACACACAATTGTGTTGAACATAAGCATGCCGCGAGTGCATTACCGTACGCATAAGTCTGGTATAAGTAAATTATTATTTTACAGCAATTGTTCGCCTTTACAAGGACTCATCGGATAGATCCGGTGATATTTGTGACGCGATTGACTTTGACCTGATTAGCCTTGTTACAAGAGTTTGGAAACAATTAAAACTTTTGTAGTTATCTATGACGTACAGGAGAGACCGAACCATACTCTGTAATATTCTATTCGTTTCGTGAGTGAAAAATATGTTCAATCTATATGCCATTTTTATTCAATGGTTCTAGTCACTGTTTTCACGAAAATGTTTTGATAATTTGCCTTGTGAAGGTACTATTTTGACAGTTCACTGGTTAATTTATTCACAGCTGTTATGATTCTTAGTTTTGATTTGAAAATCCATAAACCCAATGTTAAAATATCCATTTTCAAATTAGATTTTTTAGCAAATACGAATTTTCCCGGGATTTAGGGTTTTATGAATATATTTTTACGTCTATAAGCCCCTAAATCCAAAAGTTTGAACAAAATCGTTCAGCTGAATTTCGATATAACTTTTACAAACAGACAAACAGATATTGCTTATATTGGGGTATACGAAAAAACAGAGATAACAAAGATTAATAGTAATTCACTTCTGACACAGACTGAATAGAAGGAAATACAGAAAAGTAATTCGTAGGTTTACCGCGTCGCGTCGCCACATTCGCATTGTCGAGTCGTATGAGTACTTCATGCATCCATGATGCCCACCGACATTGGTCGTCATTGAAGTGAATCGGCATTACTGTATATTACGGTGTTCTTCCTTTATTACTTCAAGTTATGTGATACATTATAAGGGCTGATTCGTTTAATGTTGAAATGAGATAAACATATTTAAACTAGTGGCTTGCATAGGCTATAACCTTCAGTTGTTTACTGTATGTACTGTTTACTGGATAATAAATTAATACAAATGTTCATATTTATGACCTGATTATATTACAGAAATATTGTAAATAATTACAGTTGCTTATATTATTTAGTTTTGCAGTTCTAACTTCTAATTTTTCCTTAAAATACATTTTCAAGGGGAAATAAGGGCGAAAACCAAATATCGGGTTCGGATGGTATGTTACAAGTTTCAGCCTTCTAAGTCGTACCTGCTTCAGAAACCTGCACAAAAACACAAATTCCCAATTTGTTCCTTACCCAATTACATATAAGATTGTATAAGGAAGCTGCATGTAATGTTATATGTTAATTACATTATTCGCAGAT
Source organism: Allygus modestus (assembly GCA_963675035.1). Classification (NCBI taxonomy): domain Eukaryota; kingdom Metazoa; phylum Arthropoda; class Insecta; order Hemiptera; family Cicadellidae; genus Allygus; species Allygus modestus. The sequence continues at coordinate 70,873,678 of OY776116.1, read as the reverse complement.
AAATATCGCAACCATTACAACAAGTGAGCAGCGGCAGAGGTGTGAATCTGTTTCATAAACACGCCTCTGATAGCGAGCCAGCCAAACACATAAATTGACCGGAGCAATATCGTGCTGCAAATGTTGACATTGGCACGTATTCGAGTCTAAACATTTTTGCCTCCGACTAACTCCGGAATCACGAAAAACATTGGTAAGTTGAGCATTTATAAACTTAACATTTATGAATTCGACACGAAATATCAAAATAACAATGTTATTATTTATTATATACGTTTATACTCATGACAATACATATTTGAATGTAAAATACAGATCTTAAATTACTTTTAAATTAAAACCTCAATGCAACGGTGTATTTCCCTTCAATTAAGCCTCATAGCGTCGAAGATAACTAATTTACAAGCGGATCAGGTAGCTAATTTCAGATCCCTAAGATTCGTCTTGGAGAAGTAAATAATTGAGAGATCATGTTGTTTAAGAAACTAAACAAATTAAAATGGTACGCATAACAAAATAAAAAACTAGGTCTAACGAAACCGAATACGCCGGGAAAATCCCTTCCCACTTGTCCATTGCGAAAATTGCTTTCTGCGGTGGGAAAAAAGTTTACGGCTTAAAAATATATGTTTGAATAAGCTTCTCCGTTACGTAAACGTTTAAATTTAAACGGCCAACGGAGCAAAGCACCAATAATTTAATTTGTTTCTGTAATTTTATACATCTAGACATTTTAACGAAAAATTGATGTGCTATGTGACAGTTTTACACCACGGATTTGCCACGTTTTGTACTTCAAAATGAGCGTTTTAATTATAAATGGTTGTACAGTTTTGCCTCTTTTAAATATAAGTGTTTTGTACGTTCTGCCAGTGCAAATTATTAACCTTTGACATTATAATCATTGTTAAAAATAGTTATTTTCCAGTGATTTATGCCAGGCGTTTCTAAATACAGTAAAGAACTCGGCAAGCTATCTATAAAGTCTCAGGCGGAAACAGTAAATATTAAAGCGCCAATCATAGACACAATCTATGCCGAGGGTCTGACGCGACGTTCAAATAGTGGCGCCCCTAGAGCCATGAAAGCAACTGCTCATTATTCACCACCTAGTTTACCTGTCTGTGGTAGTAGGTTTGTTTTTAAATTTAAACGATTCTGTTGCAACTAATTCTTGGTAAGATTGAAAATAACTTTGGTATCCATATTTTATAGAATATTTCATAACAAGAGTGGAAAGTGGGATTTTGCAAGTTCGAGACCATATATTTGAAAAGCGAGACTTTCGAGCACTTAAAATGGTCGAGAACATGCAAAAAACTTTCACTTGAGTTTTGAACGATATTTTTCACTACAGTACTTTGAGATCAGCTGTTTTCGTTATGTGTTTATCACCTGTGAAACTTCATATTTACATACAGATGTCTAATGTTTACAGTGAAAAGTAATGTTTACTGTGGGAAATTGCCACTTTCCACTCTTGTAATCAAAGTAGTGTAGTGAAAAGTATCGTTCAAAACTCGAGTGGAAAGTGTTTTGCATGTTCTCGACCATTTGAAGTGCTCTTCAAGTCTCGCAATTCAAACATATGGTCTCAATCATGCAAAATCCCACTGTCCAATCTTGTTATGAAATATACTATTTTACTACACTACTTTGAGATCAGCTGTTTTCGTTATGTGTTTATCATATGAGTTGTTGCTAATGGAAAATTTTCCACAGTAAACATTACTTTCCACTGTATACATTAGACATCTGTATGGAAAAATAAATTTTCGCAGGTGATAAACACATAACGAAAACAGCTGATCTCAAAGTAGTGTGTGAAAAAGCACTTATTTAACCACTGCGTAATCCTTTTTCGGTTATGATCTTAAAGTTGGACTTCTTTATTAAACTTCCCTCCCCCACTGATTGAACAAGTCATCTTTCAGGAATCGTCTCCATCAAGAGCAGATGCTGTGTGACGGAGCGCGAGACAGGTTTGATTTTAGAAGACCTGTAATGAGTCTGTCCGTTTTCGGAGGAACGCTAGATTAGATTCGAGAAGATAGACGGTATTTTCGCCTTGCTTCTTCTGGAGAAAACAAATCAAGTATGTTGGTAATTTTTCTGATCGAAAATGTTGTAAATTTTACATTACAGAATTTTGTAAAAAAATAGATGGATAAAACAATGTTGACCGCAACCATCGTTGATGTAACTTAGAACCATTTGTCAGGAAAGAAACAAGAGAAGTAGTAATAATAGTATAAACAAATTAGCATTTTATCTTTTAACTGTACAAAAACAGAACTTAGATAATTTAATGTCTCTAAATATATACTAATATTATTGTTGATATGTTGCTATTTTTATAAAAAAATTCGTACAATGTTCTAAATTTAATTATTCAAAATTAAATCATAGTCAGATTAGTGAAAGAAAGACTCCATTACCAAATTTCATTTCTGATTGGTTTCTTGCATACTACAAATAAATAAACTCAAAAAAAACTAAACAGAAAAAATCCAACTTTTTGAAAATTATTAACACTTAACGATTTTAAAAATTATCAAACTTAACAATTCAAATGTGATACGATGTTTAACCTTTTAAATCAAACTGCCTACACATTTTGTTCATCACTATGTGGAAAATAAATAAGAAACATTATTAGCACGTAATCACATCAGTTTATCACCTAACACCGTTTAGCAAAATCCGTAAAATAACCAACAATAATTTTACTAAACTTATTAAGACATTGTACTGTTACTAAGCCTGTGAAACGAGTTATATTATAATTAAAGACGTCTAACAAAGCCGAAATTGTATTAATATAAATGAATTCGCTTGGGAGGTAATTAAAAGGCAGAACGGTCGATCAATCATCAAGCCAACCAAGTTGGTAATTATGTTTACTTCGGTGATGAATAGCGCGCACAAAGACCGGCCGATAACTAGCTATCTTATAGCCGATGCGACGAGCACTTATGGGGAAGTGATTCTAATTATACAGTAATAATTGGCTGCCCTAAAACCGATAAGGTTCATCATGTTGAATATGCATAGTCCATTTGTCTAATTTGGGAGTAAAAGACATTTTAAAGAAATATTAAACCAAACTAATGGACTTGACGTAATGTTTGTTTTAACTTTATTGGTCTTTAACTTATAATTAATCTCACCTTAATTACGCAGTTTAAATTTGAAAGATTTCAACAGTAAACCGTGCTTAATAACTTTTACAGGATTGTTAACAAAAAACCTTTCCGGACTTTGGGAAAACCGTAATATTTACGAAATAACTTTATAATCTATAAGAAACTGAGTAGTTTTGATTTGTATACCATTTGTATAACATGATTTTTTTAGCTCAGAAATAGCAAAAAAGCATGTTTTATCTTATAAAAATCACAATATTCCAGTTACTAAAAAGGCTACAGTTAATATCTTCATGTCATTGTTTTTAGAACAAAATGACGCAACTTTTATGATCCCTAAAGTTGTTTCGTAAATTTACGGTTTTTAAGATATTTAGCTTTGAAAAACAAAATTTTTAAATGGTACAAAGTAGAAACTTGATATTACATATCAAGATGGGTCTTATTAGAGTAATACACAGACCAAGTTTGAAGTTGATATCTTCAGAGGCTCCTAAGATATACCGTATTAAGTAGAAAACACATACAGACAGATAGTCGGAAAACTAAGCGTTTTAGGATATTCCTTCATATGAACTTTTCTTCTTTATTTTTAAACAGGATGAATAAAATACGTCTTACAACACTATAAAGTATATTTACACTTATACTGTACTTACATACAAGACGGTAAAATATGCCATTACCGGAATGGCATGCATTTCCGTGCCATGCACGGAATGGCCTTGTGCCATCTTTTGTGCATATTTTACCGTCTTGTATGTAAGTACAGTATAAGTGTAAATATACTTAATAGTGTTGTAAGACGTATTTTATTTATCCTGTTTAGTTGTAACAACACGTGTCATGCTAATAAAGAAATTATTCTTTATTTTTGTATGAGAAATCATATGCGAAAGTCCTGAAAGGTTTTTTTAACGCCCTGTATATTTTACTTCATTAAACATGATCCAGGACAATAAACCAAATTCATATATCACGAAAATAAAAGTTTTAAATTAATCAGGCAATTTAAACCAACTAAGCAACAAGAAAACAGACAGCCAATGCTGGCTCTGTCAAGGATCTTCTTGGCTAAATATTTAAGCATCGTCTTAAGTGAAGGAGGAAACAAGGAACCAAAGTAGTTAACCGTAAATTATTTAGTGTTAACCAATTTGCTGAGGGAATCTTTCCAAATATATTTGACATGTTTAATCAACTTCTGAATTAACTTGACAAGTATTGTTATAATTACAGATCGTAAATAAAGAGCCTCACACATGTATTTACACGTATACTGTATTCATGTGCAAGGCGGAAAATATATGTAAAATATGGTAAAAGGAAGTGTTTTACAACGTTATTTTCGTGATAGGTTTAATTGTTACCATCTACAGTACTTTGTAGCCGAATAAAACGTCTAGTGTATTTACTGACAAAAATTCTGTTACTGTAATAAGTTGATAATAGTTGTACACTTTATAACCTTGTGATTGAAAAATCTGATTTTTAGAACTATAAAGTAAATAGCATAGTTCAGTACCAACATATATAAACATGTTCATTATAAATGTTCATATGGGTCTCTCACAGTTTTTCAAGATTCTCTGTACTCAAGTAGTATTAAGTTAAAATGATGATATTTCTACGACTTGTTATTCTTTGTAAACGCACGGTTAGCAGTATTCGTGGTGCATCAAACTCCTCGATTTTAGACTGGTTTAGTACGTTTAACTTGATTAGAGACAGCACCCTAAGATCGATTAACTATTTTCAAACCTTAAAACACAAATGGCCAATCTATAGAAAAAAGAAAAGCGCTCCTAAAAATATACAAAATATAAACAAAATTACATACTCCCTGTACCCAAGCTAAAGGAGTACCGTACTGTACAAGGAGTTATGAATCAATTCAAAACTACCTTGACGTCTCTGTATGTTAAAAAAAATAATTGTGTGGACATTTACCAGAAAGTATTCACAATCAATACGGATCGCGGTATGACGCCGCGCCGGCGGATGCGATGAAACAACGGCGGAGCGACGACTCCCGGGGGAGGCAGTTTTTAATATTGAAACGTAACCGTCGCAACTGCGGTTATCGGCTCATCCACGTCCAAGTTCACAATCACAAATATTTCCACTTTTGTCAAACATTTCAAACTTTTGATTTCCATAACAATGCACACACGGTTAAAACAGCATAACATAGACCAGTTTAATTCGTAATACTGATTTATTTTTTTTTTATTTTTTACTTTTGTGTAACCGATTTGATGGTTCTTATTTTTAATAGGTTTCAGAGGTTTCGCATATTTATGTTGTACATCCAAGAATGTGGTTAGATTTGGCAAAGTCAAGTTTGGCGATGTCATGCTTTAGTCCCGTTTATACGTAAGCACTTTATTATTACTGTACTTAACAATAAATGTGAATGGTTTGAAAACGAAATAGCAATTCCATGTCTTTATCAGTAACACTGATTGCAAGTGGTTACTTACACCATGTGAATCGTGTTTAATTGCAATGCATAAATACAAACAACATCTCAAATTTGTAAATATAAAGTGAAATGAAATGTACACTTACGAAGGGGCCTCATGAGTCACTGTGTTTGGAATAAATGTAACTACTAGGTTTAACGAATAATTGTATTTCATTTGTTAGTATAATATACACACTCAAAACTGCAGTTATTATACTCATTTGTTAATTTTTATTTTATTTGTCTCGACTATTATTAGACATGTGTGATTTTAGCTGAAAAAGAAAAGCAATAAAGCAAGGATTTCCCACTGTCAAGTGAAGGAAGTGAATTAAATAATTCACGTGGACAGTTAGATTCTCTGTTCCACTCTCACTTCAAGAGCTAAGATCGAATCCTTTAAATGTTTAACTGCTCCAGTTCGTCCCTTCAAAAACGAACCCGTGACAATGTTTTAAAACACAATAAAGAGACTCTTTAATATTTTTAATAAAAATACAGTAGCACTAATGTCAAAGGTGGTCTTAGTTTATTTGGATTTGTAATTTAGTGTAACTATAGAATAAATTACAAAAAATATGATCTTGAACTAAACACAATAAAAACAAACACAATAAAACAAATTCAACACATGGTAAGCAATTGAAAAGGTTTAAGTACAATTACAAATGTCCTCATTACCATTGAGTATACTATAACGATTACTTAGAGTTTTTATACAGTGTGTTCGGAAAAAAACGTTATAGTAATTTCGGGTGTTATTGTACACATAAAAATAAGCAAAAAGGTTCCTGTGAACATATGTCCTAAAACGTATAGTTTTCCGTCTATCTGTCTTTATGGGTTTTTGTTAAGTAATTTATTATAACTTTTTAACCACTTAAGGTATCAACTTCAAACTTGGTATGTGTATTACATCTAATAAGAGCATTGCGGTATAGAATATCCAAGTTTTTACTTTATACCATTTCAAAATAGCGGCCATTTTTATTTTTCAAAGCTAAATATATTAAAACCCGTAAAATTTAAGAAAAAAATGTAAGAATCAGAAAAGCTGTGTCATTTTGTCCTAAAAATAATAATATGAAGATTTTAACTATACGATTTTGACTAACTGAGAAATTGTAAAATCTATAAGTTAAAACGTGATGTTTGAGTCCAGAAATGGCAAACAAAAAAGGTTTTAACTTGTAAAAATCACAATTAATTATTTATTTAAAATCATATAGTTACAATCATCATATAATTATTTGTAAGACAAAATTACACCATTTTTTGATACCTCCTGATTTTTCCTACATATTACGGTTTTTAAGATATTTAGCTTTGAAAAATAAAAACGACCGCCCTTTTGAAATGGTTTAAAGTATAAACTGGATATTCCATACCGGAATGGGTCGTATTAGATGTAATACATGCACCAAGTTTGAAGTTGATACATTAAGTGATTTAAAAGTTTTGTTAAATTATGTAAAATCCACATAATACAAACAGATAGAAGGAAAACTATACGTTTTAGGACAAATGTTCATAGAACCGGGTTGCTTATTTTTATGTATACCATAATATCCTAAATTATTGGAACGTTTTTTCGAACACCCTGTATAAGCATCAATATATGTTAGAGTCTCGTTCAAAGGTAATTTTATTTGTTAACTGTATCTTTAAATATGGCCTTAAATAAGTACAAGGTATGTAAAGAAAACTTCATTTTAGCTTGCCTCCAGGACTCTGATCGAAATTAATCGATAGGTTAAATTACCGGAATAACTGACAAGTGGTTCTCAAACATCGCTCGCTGTATGTGGGCGACCGTTTTCGATCCAGCTAGGGGTTTCGCCTTCAAAGAAAGGTGTACAATTTTCAATCTGAAGACGTCGTCAATATGTCAAAAATTGAATTAAACAAATTGTATCAGCCATCTTGTATTGACATAAGAAATGGAGATGTCATTTGGTATGTCAAATAATACACAATCGGACGAACATAACCCAAGAACATATACTTTAGCCGTACAAAAACCTTTTTCACGGCACGGCAGGTACGGAGTACACAGTATTACCTGCCGCGCAGTGGAAAAAAATGTTTTGCATGGCTACAGTATGTGTTCTTGTGTTATGTTCGTCTGATTGTGAATTATTTTATTTCTCGTGTTCAGAAATTTTGACAACCTCAAAGAAGTGACAATTTTACGCCTTGCTTATAATGACCCCCTCACTGGGTAGAGACCGGTCGGTCACACAGCGACGTTTGAGGATAACTTGACAGTTATTAAGGTAATTTAACTCTCGATTAAGAAAAAAGGTTTTCTGTTACCAAACTCCGCAACGACAATTAAAAACATAAATTTCATTCAAAACAATATTCAAGACATACACGGGGTAAGTGGCAAAATTAAAATAAATAGTGCGACTAAGTTGGCGGATTCATTTCAAGGTATCCGATGTTGGGCAACAAAATTTGATGAAATTTGTAAAATTTTAATTAATGAGTTTTGAAATATATTTTATACAATTTCAAACAGAGTTCAGATTGAACCAATGCAAAACATATTGATGTCAGTTTAATCAAGTCCGAGCACTAGTGGAACGAGGGAGCGTGATAAATCAATGGGAAAAACAAATTCAGCTGATAGCGACTGAGCACACAGCCACAATAAATTGAATCTGTATCAGTCGCGGCCACTGACGCGCCATAACCACCACTCAAACTTTTAATCACATCTTACTACTGCAAGTCCTGTATCGCGATGGCTTATGGTGAACGTTCCGGCAAACTTTATAATGTACTACGGCTTAATTAGTATAAATTCAGGAAAAATACAAAAGTTATCACGACTCACACGCACAGTGGGAGATACAAGTAGCAGATAATATTTGTATGGTGTGCAAGAGGTTTCCATTTTTAATGCAACACTTTTATCTTTCCTCATTGTTTAATCTCATTTGATTTTTTATAGTAGATAGTCAAATAATTAATTAAATTGACTCCATATTGCTCTGCAGGTTCTCCATTAAAAGTACAGTAGTTTACTATTTCATAAAACTGTCAAACCATCCCAAAGTTAGCCTATTATTACATAAACAAATATCTGAGATATAAATATTATTTTAGGCAATTTTGGAGTGATTATTTCAGCTAATTGTTTGGTTAGTATAAAACGAAAATTCCCACATTTTTATCCTCATATTTTTCAAATTTTAATCCTGAGGTTAATTTTTAGATATTGCATGGTCCAGTATTTCGCTTTTGCCTTACATAAGTTATATTTTTTTAAGGTTGGTTTTATAAGTGTTATAAAAGTATAAACTTCCACTGATATGAAATTAATAATCAAATAATAATTTTAAAACAATACTCACGGTGCTACCTTCAGCAATAACCATACCTGTAATCAAATAATTCTTTTAGTAAATTTAGAAATATTCAAAACAACATAAATGTCCAATTGATACTCAAACTCAAATTCTTTACTGTCGTATAAACAAATACATGCATTGCAATTGCCAGACACACAAAACTCTCTCAAAATATGTTTATTCAGATTAAACGCTCATACATAATTACACCCAAAACTCATAAGACTAAAAACTCCTTATCAATAAGAAATGTTTTCAACCATATTTTAAAAATAAGCTAAATGACTATTTTCATATTTTAATGAAAACAGTAATTGGTTGCACATTTTCATATCTATAGAATGTCTGGTGCTCAAATAATGAATGTGATGTTACGACGAGGATGAGCCTCATTACGACATTAGACCCTCAAAAATCATACTTCGGAGCCGGACAGATAGGGAAGAGATTTGGATATTTAATTTAAAAAATCAAATTGGTCAGATTGTGAATAAATGTAAAAATTAAAAGGTTGTTGTATCGAAATTTCCCTAAACAAGAAGAGGTTGACTCAAGTCCAAATGCAATCATAACTGCATTTTTTAGCCTTAATAATTATTTCGGTTTTTGAATTGCTTTATCCCTAAACACCTTAAGAACGCATACATGATAGGTCAAAAGAAGAATAGCCTATGTCAATTCGTGGAAAAAACGGCAATCTCCTAAGAAGAAAAATAACTTAATGTTAAGTAAATAAAACAATTTTCATATCAGCAAAAACCACCCGACTTATATTACATATAATTTTTACTAACTGTATTATTTTAAGCGAATCATACGAACCATAAACGAATCTAAAACCTACTAACGCTGCTCATGTACAATAAATAAGCGCAACAAAATTCAAAGAGTTTACAAGTTTTATTTTTATCAAACAAATTATTTTTAATCCCTCTGACGAAACTAGCTTGTTTGTCCCGCTTAGGTAAAAGTAAAAGGGTATTTCACGGGTGAATAAGTTTGTTTGGCTAAACGCGAGCGACGGCGTCGGTCTGGTGGCGCCGCGGCGCGGTGGTTGCGCGAACTACACCGACTGGTGCTAATTGGAGGACCAGTCAATAGGTTGAATGGCACTCGATAGATGTCGGTGGCATTCATACCCGCTGACATAACGGCGATAATGTCGACCGCGACCCGTAATTAACATTTTAATCCGCCGGTACACGGCTCAGCGAGCTATCGATGGTACGAATGTCACCAACAGTCGACGAGACGGGTGGTTTGTGAAGGTTATAAGGTAATAATATATATTTGGGCGGTTGAAATCCGACGTATTTTCAGAAAAAGAAGATCGTAGGTTGACGATAAGTCCGTGTATATGTTTTTGTCAACCGTCGTTCTAAAGCCCTAATTTCTCCATACAAACTTTGTAGAAAACTTCAAAATATAAAGTCACAGATAATGAGCAACTTTTTATGAATAATGAAAAGGACGTTATAGTGATTACCAGTGAAAAGCCAGATTGTCCATAAGCCCAATCTTAAAATTAACACTAGTCTTAAGGACGGCCGGGTTTTTCACTCATTTTATTACAGCGAGACATTTTATTACATATGTTAGGCCTACCCACAATGCTTTTGTTATTATGAAACAAAGATTTTAGCCATACATATTTACTTGGGATGTGAAATAATGCCTAGTAGGCCTACATTTTCAGGGCTTTGTAAAAATGTTTTCGCATGAAACTAAGAACATGTATTAAAGATATAGTTAGTATCCAATAAAATAATTTATTTCAAACTGGACAATTTGAAAGTTTATACGCGAGAATTAAGGCAGATAAAACGCATTATTCGACTCATCAGTACAAACTTACAAACATAAAACTAATGTAGATTTCAATAACTGAAGTTATTTTAATATAAAGTTTATTAATTTTGTTAGTGTTGATAGTAATTCTTCTTACCAAAATTTTATACTTGGGATTGATGTCACCATGGATAATTTATAGGAAAGAAACGGTAAGGGTCATAAACATAAAAAAGACGTTAGTGGATCGAATGTAAACACGTTGGTCTTAATTTACGCATAGATATGTCAATCGCCAGTGTGTTCCCTGTTATCATTGTAGACGAAAATATTAGTAAAAATAAATAAACTGAACCATGTGTCAAGAAAGTTTGTTTACATTCGATCCAAAAACGTAATTTATTTATGTTTATTCCCCGTACCGTTTCTTTGCTAGTATCCGTGGATGTAACTACTGTAATGTGTGAATTCCATGTTGTAATACAAAATAAATATTGCTATACACAAAAGGGAAGTTTGCTCAGTGCCGTATTTGTACGCAAAAGGACTGATAAACACTGGAATCAGTTGAATCGCCGTTTTCCAAGGCTCAAATGGACCTAATTAATTAAAGAGACCAAAACTATATTATAACATAAATCAAATAGTAATCAATGAAACCTAATAAGAACAAAAATATGTTTTTACCTATATAAAATTTTACTGGTTTGGATTAATATTAGCTATTTGTTGTTAACGTATATTAAAACGGTAAAACCGATAGACTAATCTCAACCAGATCTCAACTTATATGAGGGACCCATTACAAAAACTTTAGAAGAACTTCGCCCTACCTATGGGAGAAAGCGCAAACCAAGACTTGAAAAAATCTCGTAGCTGACTGTAGCGCTGAAGCAGTGAATGTCTGAACTACTTGGGCAGGCCCGGGCGGTGCTGCCATCTATGGGGCGTCGTGCGCATGCGCGGTGGGATCAATAACCGGCTGGAGTTACTCGTACTACAGACTACAACTCAACAGCTATGCCACTCCTTACATACTACGCGTTGAATGTACGCCAACATGAATGAACTGTCTTGCACTTTTTAATTTACATTTCATTCATGAGGTGTTACTTGATCAATTAAAAGCGATTATATGGTTTTATACAATTATTTGAGAGTAGCTTGTCTTCCTGAAGATTTGCTATTATTATATTACACCCATTTACTTAAATATTTGAAATAGTGAGACGAAACATGTATAATCACTATATGTCACTGAAGAAACTGATAAATACATGGTAAAAGCAATGACTATACCGTTCTTATTTTTTGTGAACTTTAAGTTGGCAATAGATGTATTTTCCAGTTTTTAACCAATTTCATTTTGATATAGGATTGTCACAAATGAAAAACCAAATAATTATATTCGGATACATCGTAATGAAACCCAGTTAAAAATAAAAATATCAGTTAATTTTATATCATCATATAAGGTTTATTTATAGTTAATTTACTGTAATTGATGTAGAATTAAATACTGAATTGATCCGTTAATGAAGAACATTCAATAAGGACAATCCAGCAGTTGCTGCGGTGGTAGAGGCATAATTCCACAGCATTATCCGACGATAGAATGCAAAGAGGTTCTCTCGTCGGGCTGATGACAATCGTTATCGGTAATCGATCGCCTGTTGCAATGTTATATCTGTTCCTCGTATGTTTGTATGTGTATGTGTTGTTCTTTGTATGTATGTGTGTATATTAATTCTGAAAAATAACTTTCCTTTTTACTCTTAAATAAAGTACGGTAAATAGATGAAAAGCAACTCCTCTGACATTTCCCAAATGATTTCAACGGTTTAAGTTTCTTAGTAACTGCTCGGCTTAGATCTGCACCCACGTTTTATATTTTCTAAGCGTTTATTTAAAGGGCTTAGGCCGTAATGTAAAGATGTCATCAAGTAGATTAATATGGAGAGCAATTTTAATCAAAAGTTAAACTAAAAAACCGCTTGATACGGAAAAAGGAATTTATGAACCGGAACAGATCTTACAAACAGAATAAAAATACAATGATAACTTATATGGATACACTCAGACACAGTTAATACATTTCGGGCAGCTGCGGTCCTTTACATACATTGCGAGGTTGACGGCCAAGCTAACCCAACAGCTTACCTCGATGGCAATAATAGAAAACTACATTTGTTTTAAAATCATAAATTTCACAGTGTGAGGCCGTATATTACGAAGAAAACGGGCAATCACAACAATAGTTTACATTTTTGGTGGAATGTTAAATTTCTGACTACATTTTCCAGTCTAACTAACTCTAACTTCAGTGAAAAGAGGTTTGCTGGGGTCTGGGACATCTCTTTGTATCTGATTACGAATTTTGCCGTTAGAGCTATTTTGTCAAACCACTATTTTCACTATTTCCACAATGTTTTAAAGAGAACAGTTTTAATTGGTGTTATTTATCATACCAATAAATAACATGTTCACGAATGCAAATACTGTATAACTGCGAGCGCTATGGCAAGTCCCGTTGAGGCTTAATGGAGACACTCTCGTTGGATTGCGCATTAAACCACGAAAACACTTCGCTTTGATTTTCTTCTCAGTAACTGTAGTCACGTTTATTGGTACTTATCATTTTGTGGCATTATAGAACTTGACAAAAAAGGTGTGTATAAGCATACTTTGTACATGCCAATGTCTTTGACGGACATGGCTAGACAATTCTTAATACAACAAATTTACAATGGATAAAACGTTTAGTCGCATTAAAATGAACGTGCAAGGTTACTGTGTTGTTTTGTAAAGCCACGTTTATGTAATTATAGACAAAACGTGTAGGAGGGTTTATTTTCAACCGGTATATATTATTTACCACCGTAAAATTTAAACGGTATTATATTATTTAACGGTTTATATTATTTACATCTCATATTATTTACTATATGATTTTCTGTAATCCTGAATAATGAAGTATGTTTAACAAAAATTAAAAGTTGAGGCTTTCTCTCTCTAGTTGTATTATATTTGACTATTTAATATGGGAAATAAATAAAATAAAACGTTTCCTATTCTTATACTTTTTCATAATCTACACATACTTAACAAAATGTGTTGGATCGTTTTTCGCTAGCTCACATTAAAAAAATGGATACACGTGAAATCATCAAGCGATCAAAACATTATTATTTTTAAATGACAATACATCAACTGAAATAAAACGGAACAAATTTATAATAGAAAATTGTCTCAGAGAATAACAGTTATTTTGAGGGAAAAGTAAGAAAAACAAAACAGGGGTTCTGAGTAAATTAAAACTGCGAAACACCCCGGAAGTGGTTCAGCGATGAAATCAGTAACACTCGACGAAGATTCGTTATTGTTAATTGTATCAAAACAATTTTTGTCGGAGAATTTTTATGAGGTTGTTTTTTCAGATATTAAATTAAAGATGTTTTGCTTCAAAGTATTTAAAAGATTTTTGTAAGGGATGTTTAGATGAGGTAGACCAAAATGACGTAACAAGATAAACGATACATTAATTATGGAGTACCAATCGCATTGGGGTATTTCCCTTATATTAATTTGATTACATTTTAAAAATGTCATAATAACTAGCAGATGTACCTGTTCTTCGCACAGGGGTTTTCTCTACCCGTTCTTTAGTCAATGCAATTTCCATTTTAGTTAGCTTGAAACAGCTGTTCTTGCTTCTGCTCTTTAAGCTGTCAAATCGAAGTGTCCACAGCTGTTTGCATTACAGTTTCTGAATGTTTACTTTCTTCTGAAATGTAAACATTGAAACCTAGGACGTTCACGGGGCGTAGCCCGAGGGGATTTTAAGGAAGTGAATAGGCCTATGTGTTGCATGGGTTCAAGATCTACCTATGTGTAAAGTTTCAGCCCAGTTGGTTCAGCAGTTTTTGCGTTCACTCGGAACATCAGACAGACAGACAGACAGAAACCACCTCTTCTTTATAATATTATAGATTATCAGACAATCACATAGTAATGTTGCCTAAAGACTTATTCACTCTATAAGCCTTTAAATTCTCTATCTACAACTTTCGGAAGAATTGTATCTTGATCAGACGATAGTAAAAACACGTGTTCATTGACCAATAATTTATTAGATTCAACACGAATACTAAAATAAGCATAATGTCTTTCAGGACCTTAGTTTTAATCCTAAACTCTCATATTTTCTGCAGGGATTGTATAAATTCATATAAGCCTGAACATAATTTTATGATTAAGCAATTTTAATTTTATTTTGAGTACATTTGAAGTCAAAATTGGTGTTAATTAAAATTATGTCTGTCTACTTTTCAAGAACAGTGCGAGATTTTGATTGCATTTCACAGAAAATTGAAATCTTCTAATTTTGTAAAAATGTTTCTGTTATTAAGTAGAACTATTAAAAGAGGTTTTTATCTATTTCAATCTGTTGTCCGTCACAGGGCCATATCTCATAGACTACAATGTTTCTATCATAATGTTATGGTACAAACTAGTTTAACCTTACACCACAGAGTGAACTTGAGCTTTATTCTTCTACCATGTATTATGCCAACTTATTTACTACAGAATTGCCGTTTTGAGAACAGGCCACTAGTTGGTTTTTAAACAATTACTTTAAATGTGTTCTTTTGCAATTTTAAACTGTGTTGATTACAACTGTTACAAACGTACTTAAAGATGTACATATCCATCAACATTTTATTTGATACAAAAATTAGAAATATGAGAAGGGACAATTACAACAATAAACACATGGCAACGATTACATAAAGACAAATATAGTCTTAGATTTAGTCGAGTCTTTAATGAGAGAAGTAACACCACAAACATAATTTTTGTTACAACCACCACTAATTTGTCATTTGTATTTAACTCTATCCCTCCCCCCACCACTCCCCGCCAACTCAAAAACCCTCTGAGCTGTAACACTTAAGAGGATCAGAGAAAGAGGTTTAGAAGAGCGAAACTTCTGAAATAATGGTTTAAAGTGTACATTTAAACGCATAACTATTAATCTAGAGAAAATGAACTTACTGGGTAAGGTCTGTGACAGAGGTCAATTTCCATACATCTTGTAGACAGTTGACTAGATATAGTTCAAAAACAAAATGTACATTTGTTTTATAATCTTTTAAACATTATGAAAATATATACTTAAGCTACATTCCTAAATTTATACATAATTTATTTTTAAATGGCAGTATGACTAATGATTGTATGTTTAGCAATACAGGGTATATTGGAACTCTTGAGACCCACTTTGTAGATTTGTTACTTGGGCCATGATAATAGTTTTATTTATAAAGGTATGATACTCAACTTAATGTTGTAATTTCTCACTTTTATATTCACATGAATATTAACTCAGTGGCAAGGTGTCGATTGATTTATCTTTGAACCCCACACTTCAATAGGCCTATCAGCATATTCTTAGTAATCGTAACGATTTTCATAAAACATGACATACAATTTTTAAATGAACAATATATTCGAACGGCTTTAGTTAAAGGAACAAAGTTTTACACATACGATATACACATTTACGCCCAATAAAAGCTTCTAAATATCACTACTCTTGATTTATAAAATCAAACAGACCGACAAATACAAAATTAGCCACTTCAGACACAACTTTATGTGGGATTTTTATGTTTGGATTGACCTAAGGTATAAATCCACAAAGCATGATTCAAGATTTCGGATATAACATGTATGTATAGAATATATATACAATAATAACAATTATTTTCTTTGATAAAAACATTATATTGATCTACAGAAATGTAATCAATCTTTGGATCTTTACAAATTTTAAAAATAAATTCAGGAAACAAATTTAAATCCTACTACCCTATTAAAAATTTCCCCTTCTCAGTGCGTTTATTCAAACATCCAAACTGATTTCTTCAATAAAAGATAACAGCAAATTATTTATTTCCACGGTACATGTTTTATATATTGTACGTAATAATCATTGGTTGAAATTGTCTCCATTGAAAAAGACAATCTGTGATTAAAACCGAGTCTCCTGTTATTGAACTTTAACATTATACGAACCTAGGAACATTTTAAAACTTCTAAAACGTACATATGTTGTTAGCAGTACGATTGAATTAAATGAGGTTATTGTTGTGGTACTTCACTTTTGTGAATATATAAAACGAAATAATAATGACAAAAATTATAAATATGCAGTATACAAAAAGGTTTTTCTCACTTTTTTAACTGCACCCTTGGTAAAGCAGATAAAAACAGAAAAATAACCGAGCGAGGAGGATTAATCCTTCCTATTTAGCTAAGCTGATTCCCTCTAGTACTCTAGTTCCTCGTTGTTACCGAGCGAGGAGGATTAATCCTTCATATTTAGCTAAGCTGGTTCCCTCTAGTACTCTAGTTTCTCGTTGTTACCGAGCGAGGAGGATTAATCCTTCCTATTTAGCTAAGCTGATTCCCTCTAGTACTCTAGTTCCTCGTTGTTACCGAGCGAGGAGGATTAATCCTTCCTATTTAGCTAAGCTGATTCCCTCTAGTACTCTAGTTCCTCGTTGTTACCGAGCGAGGAGGATTAATCCTTCCTATTTAGCTAATCTGATTCCCTCTAGTACTCTAGTTCCTCGTTGTTACCGAGCGAGGAGGATTAATCCTCCCTATTTAGCTAAGCTGGTTCCCTCTAGTACTCTAGTTCCTCGTTGTTACCGAGCGAGGAGGATTAATCCTCCCTATTTAGCTAAGCTGGTTCCCTCTAGTACTCTAGTTCCTCGTTGTTACCGAGCGAGGAGGATTAATCCTTCCTATTTAGCTAAGCTGATTCCCTCTAGTACTCTAGTTCCTCGTTGTTACCGAGCGAGGAGGATTAATCCTCCCTATTTAGCTAAGCTGGTTCCCTCTAGTACTCTAGTTCCTCGTTGTTACCGAGCGAGGAGGATTAATCCTCCCTATTTAGCTAAGCTGGTTCCCTCTAGTACTCTAGTTCCTCGTTGTTACCGAGCGAGGAGGATTAATCCTTCCTATTTAGCTAAGCTGATTCCCTCTAGTACTCTAGTTCCTCGTTGTTACCGAGCAAGGAGGATTAATCCTTCCTATTTAGCTAAGCTGATTCCCTCTAGTTCCTCGTTGTTATACAACTTTTAAAACTAACAGGGAAACCTTTGAGTGCTAGTTAAAACAGTAAAGGGAAGTGTTAATTCTTAATAAATGTTTAATTTAAGAGTTAAATAATTTTTTACCATATGGATAGTAATAAATGCAGGGTTATCAGATACAAGTATTAATAAATCATAAAGCATAAACTAGATATACTTTTGAAGTTTATAAAAAATATGAAATTTGAGAAAAAGTACTTTTGACAGATATAAAACTCATTTTAAACTCTGAACACTTAATATAAATACATGCAATAAAACACCTCATATTAAACTGAAATTCACAGTTTTACTGTGACATAAAACGTGCAGATCACAATGAAAGTTGACTTTTAATTGTTTGGTTCACCAATTCTGACAAGTTAAGCTGGACTTTTGCTATGCACCTGCACGGAGGGATTAAACTAATGAAGCATTGTGCTGCTGTAATGGGATCAGGTGTTCTTGTGCATCTGTTCAAGACGACTGTCCTACGATTCTTCTTGCCTAAGGATCCTCTATCTATTTACGTTTTGTCTACATTACATAAAACCTGGTGTCTCATGTAAGGCGTCTCAAACAAATGATGGGCAACTTACTTGACCTAGAAGAGTGAAACAAAATTTATTCCCTATATATAATTATTCCTTATATATTATAAGTTGGCCCCAAGGAATACTGGCAAGTGGCATACAGTACCAGGGTGAACCTGAGTTTAGTACAAGATAAATAAATAAAGGTCTAGTACTTAAATGCTAATATTTTTAATTAAAAAAGGCTGCCATTTTGAATCTAATTGAGGTAAGTGAGTTTTTTTGCCAAATGCTCCTATTACATTAATCAACATAATTGTTTACTAGATATGTTTACATTTGATGATTCAGGAATATGTGCGAGTGAACCCTAATTTTTTAAACACTATATTTAAAAAAGTTAAATAT
Source organism: Allygus modestus (assembly GCA_963675035.1). Lineage (NCBI taxonomy): Eukaryota > Metazoa > Arthropoda > Insecta > Hemiptera > Cicadellidae > Allygus > Allygus modestus. Next base: position 70,854,835 of record OY776116.1, on the reverse strand, counting down.
ATTAACGTTATTTCTTGGGATCAGCTTAGAGGGGAATAATTTTCCTACTAGTTTGTCTGCAATCTAATATAAAAAAAATCACTCTTTAATTTTGTTAGTTAATTTCAGATTTAGCCACCTAGCCATAAGTCACATTGTGCATTCCTCTCATGTATTGGGTATTTCCCGTTGATTAAATAAATAATTTTTTTGAGACACATTACGTGAGCCCCTGTATACGCCTCCCACTCTCCAATCTACTTCCATTCTAATTACCATCTTACAGGATCATCAGCCTTCTATTGGATCATTTGTTATGACAACGCTCCACAATTGCCCACCTGCTCTTACATTCTGCTCCACAATCGCCCACCGCCTCCTACATTCTGCTCCACAATCGCCCACCTGCTCTCACATTCTGCTCCACAATCGCCCACCTGCTCTTACATTCTGCTCTACAATCGCCCACCTGCTCTTACATTCTGCTCCACAATCGCCCACCTGCTCTCACATTCTGCTCCACAATCGCCCACCTGCTCTTACATTCTGCCCCACAATCACCCACCTGCTCTTACATTCTGCTCCACAATCGCCCACCTGCTCTTACATTCTGCCCCACAATCGCCCACCGCCTCCTACATTCTGCTCTACAATCGCCCACCTGCTCTCACATTCTGCTCCACAATCGCCCACCTGCTCTTACATTCTGCTCTACAATCGCCTACCTGCTCTTACATTCTGCTCCACAATCGCCCACCTGCTCTCACATTCTGCTCCACAATCGCCCACCTGCTCTCACATTCTGCCCCACAATCGCCCACCTGCTCTTACATTCTGCTCCACAATCGCCCACCGCCTCCTACATTCTGTTCCACAATCGCCAACCTGCTCTTACATTCTGCTCCACAATCGCCCATCTGCTCTCACATTCTGCTCCACAATCGCCCACCTGCTCTTACATTCTGCCCCACAATCGCCCACCTGCTCTTACATTCTGCTCCACAATTGCCCACTGCCTCCTACATTCTGCTCCACAATTGCCCACCTCCTCTCACATTCTGTTCCACAATCGCCCACCTGCTCTTACATTGTGCTCTACAATCGCCCACCTGCTCTTACATTCTGCTCCACAATCGCCCACCTGCTTTCACATTCTGTTCCACAATCGCCCACCTGCTCTTACATTGTGCTCTACAATCGCCCACCTGCTCTTACATTCTGCTCCACAATCGCCCACCTGCTTTCACATTCTGCTCCACAATCGCCCACCTGCTCTTACATTCTGCTCCACAATCGCCCACCTGCTTTCACATTCTGCTCCATAATTGCCCACCTGCTCTTACATTCTATTACAATTTATTATCTTACATCGCATAGTCTCATGCGTACTGATCTTCTACATTCTCATTAGGTTATATAATTACCTACATTTCCTTTCAGTTACATTTAGAAAATCTCCTTCCTATTTATAATTCAATTCTTGCTAAGCTATAAAAATTCCTTCATATTATCCTCCTCTTCTATCTATTTATATTGACTATGCCCTCCTGATATTTCAGTTACTCATGTTATTTCTGTGACACTGTTCTCCTGTTCTTTACTCATTTATTTATTAATTTTCTACATAATTTACTTACGTGTTCTTTGAACAATACGCAAAACAATATTAAATACTAACCTCATTTGACTATACTAACAAATCTCTCCCTACTGCACTTATATTAGTGTTTTCTGCATTGGACAACTGCGAGTGTAATGCATATTAATAATAACTATTTCCATTTAGTTAATTTATAAAACTATAGCCCTAGATTTTAAGACAAAAGTAAACTCATATAGGTCACTTAAAATAGTGTACACGAGTCATTAAAAAAGAACGCCTGAAATTTGTACGCTTCTCATTAAATCCTGAACCATGTTTTAGCATTGCACAACTAAATACTACTATTTTGCCCTTGAATACTACAAGAACCTCATCAAGTAAATAATTATGTTTATGAAAGATTTATATAACAAATTCTTAACTCTTTCCTATCGCAGTGTATACAACTTTTGATTTAGTCTGGCTTCAGGGTTTACGAACTCATGGTGAGAACATTTATTCAAGAATACTTGTTGGCATGTATTATGTAAAAATTGTAAAAACATGTCCTACGTTTATTGTAAATAATGAATTCCATGAGTATGAGTATGAGTAGGTTACAACAATTTTCTTCACAGGGACTTTTCAAGGATATGAGTGAAAAAAATAATCTCCAAGCCTCCACGGTTTTTTCTTTATTAACATTTTTGCAGTCGAAAGGTTTAAATAAATCGACCAGTTCTCATCAATTTTATAAAATAAACTAGGCAATGAAAAAGATGCAAGCAAAATTTAATTATCCTTTTAATAAATCTAGTAAGTGAACATTTGTTGATTTTACTTTTAACAATCTTTCCTCGAACGTTATATGAAAAATGTATTTTTAGACATAAAAGTGTCAATGCTTACAGGGAAGATTAGATTCAAGTAAAGTAAAGCGACAGTTGTAAATGAGCTTAAAGAAGAGACAATGGCAACGGAAAGGGAGTGGTGGGGGGGGAGTGATCCACAACATCGGAGAGAGAGAGCTGTTTTGAACACGCACAGTTTGTACTTTATACAATTTATGCTATTTACTCTTATAGAAAACTATCCAACTGAACAAGGGGAAAATAACAAGAAAAATCATTGCATAGTGACACTAATATTGTGAATCTTTTCAAACAAAAAGACAATTGGCCAATCGAAATTGTAACAAAACGAATAAAGATACAAATATTAAATAACACGGTAAAACATGAATGCAAGTTTACATAGTTTTAAATTGTTACTACAGTAGTTTGTTTATAGGGAATCCAATCCCGAGATCCCGCCCAATTTTATGGTTTTTTCCATCCCGGGATTCAAATGCTGAATCCCGGGATTGCTCAATTTTCTCAAGTTAGCAATACAGGTGATATTTCAAACTAATGTAACCGCAAAATCACTATAAAACACTTTAATAAAGTTATAAGCCACTACTTTTTGACAGCTTTTAACAGCTTTTCCTTTCTTAAATATTAACTACAAGTCGTATATTTAATCCAAATTCTTACAGTTACTTGAAAAAATTAGATTTTACCTGAATAGGGTAAGTGATGTTTATCAGATAATTATGCCTTTTTTATGATTATTGATATTTTTTCTTTTTATTAAGAACAAATTTAGTTTGTTTTGATCCCAATATAATTATAAGTAAATTCATTAAAATAACAATATTGGATTTTTTAAAGTAATATTTACTTGATTACTTTTAGATCGTTTACTAATTGTTATATGATTTTACTGTATTATGAAAGTACTGTGTTTATTGAAAGGACATATTTGTTTTATCAAGTAGGATTTATTCATATTTTGTCTTAGTAATAAGTTAATAATTTCATTTATCTGCATTTGCAGCTACATTATTCATTACTTTTTACGTGGAAATATTTTTATATGGATAATTTTAAAGAGTGTTTCTGTCAATTTGCATGCATATTATTTATAGAAAGAAAGAAAGAAAGAAAGAAAGAAAGTATTTATTTCTATTCAAGTACATAACATAACATTGAATTCACTTATTACATAAATAAATAACAAATCAATAAACAACAAAATGATTCAACATAGAGTCTTAACCTAACAAAACAAAAGATAATTAAGTGCTAGTTAATAAGTAAACAAAGTACCTAAACAGAAATTAGGTCCCCCAAAGGCGAACCTGTGTCGGGGTGACCATCATTTTAATAAGAAAGGGATGCAGGCCGGTGCATTACAAAAACTGAATTAACAAAGTAACAGTAATGACAATAAATAAAAAGTGCTAACTATCGTAATAAAGAAACATATATCGTACAAATAATAAACAGTATCAGGCATAATGACATAATACCGAACAATTTTAACAAACTAACTTTACCTGGCCAAAGCGCTATACTCAAACATTGAATTCAAAAAGAATATTTATATCTGGAATATCAAATAGCCAAATAATTATTAATTTTTGAAACTTCTTTAAACTAAAACAATTCCTTATGTGATTTGGTATTTTACTGAACAAAGTTGGACCAATGTATTCAAAAGAATGTCTAGAAAATTCTAACCTAGGCAATGGTATAAAGAATGAGTTCGATCGTTGGTGCCTTAATTCATAACCTCTTTTAATTGAAATCCATTTTTGAGATTTAATAAAAAAAGTGCTTACTATTCTAAAAACGTATAAGTGTTTTAAGGGGAGTATGTTTAACGATTTAAAAAGAGGAAAAGAAGGTTCCATCATAGTTTTTTTAGCATGCAACGAACAATTCTCTTTTGTATATTTACAACTGGTTTTAATAAATTTGAATAAGTATAGCCCCAGCACACTATTCCATATTGAATTTTAGAAGCTATTAGACCAAAATACACATTTTTTAAAATATCAATCGAACAAAATGTTCTTAGTAAAAATATCTTCCTAGCCATCATCAAAAGAGATTTTTTCAGATTTTCCAGATGAAATTCCCATTTTAATTTATAATCGTAAGTAACTCCTAAATACTTCATATCAGATACCTGTTCAATTTTGAGACAGTTAACATTACACAAAGAATCTGTTTCTAGGCAGTTTGAACATTTATATAAAAGGTGGTTGTCAAACGTGATTTTATTTCGCAAACTGAAGGTCATAAATTTAGTTTTAGAGCTAAGAATAAAACCATTTGAATCAAACCAATACTTTAACTTATTTAAATCGTTCTGAATTTGTAAAAATAAATCAAACTTTGATGAGGCAGCGTATGAAAAAGCCGTATCGTCAGCAAAAGCTGTTAAGTTGCCATTGAAAACACCCTGACACAAATCATTACAATAGATTAAAAATAAGATGGGCCCAAGAACTGACCCTTGGGGCACACCACAAGTTACTTTAACAGGTGAACTAAACACGTTTTTAATTTTGACAATTTGACTTCTGTCGCTTAAATAGCTCTTGAACCAATAGAAAGCATTTCCTCTGATACCGATATTCCACATCTTTTGCAACAGTAAATCATGATTTACAGTATCGAATGCTTTGGTGATATCAACGAAGAGGCCAGCTACAAATAAATTGTTGTTTATACCATTGTACAAGAAAGAACAGAACTTGATCAGCGCATCTTCAGTAGATCTACCAGAAATGAAACCAAATTGATTTTCACTAAAAAAAGAATGTTTGCTTAAAAAGTTTAACAATCTAGATTTCATTAGTTTTTCCAATACTTTAGAAAAAATTGGTAACAAAGAAATTGGACGATAATTATTCAACAAAATTCGATCCCCTTTTTTATGAATAGGAACAATGATAGCCAATTTCAGCGGATTTGGGACAACTCCCTGTATGAAAGACAAATTGAATAAATAGCTCAGCACATCAGCTATATGAGGAGAAATTGACTTTAAGGTGAAAACTGATAGACCATCAATACCTACAGACTTTTTATTTTTCAAACTGTTAATAACATTAATAATTTCAAATTTATCCGTTGGAAAAATAAAAAATGAATCTAAGTAAGAAAGACCAGGAAAAAATTTCTTATAACGATCCACTGTCTGCAATGAACTTTTAATATTTGATGATTGAGCTGCATTTTGGAAAAATGCACTAAAAGCATTAGCTATATCAGTAGGATCTGTCAAAGATTGGTTATTAGCACATAAATTAACTGCTTCAATATCCTTCATGTTTTTCCTACGTCCACAACCAATTATTTCATCAACGTAATTCCACTGCATTTTAACATTATTTTTATTTTCTTGAAACAATTTGTTATAGTAAATCTTTTTTTGTTCTCTCAAGTCAGAGTTTAAAGTATCACGATAGTTTTTAAAATACCGTTCCAAAGCTTTATTGTTTGGTTGTTTTAAAAATTTATGGGATAAAAAGTTTTTTCTAACCACTCGCCTGCGTAAAGTCTCAGTCATCCAGGGCTTTAACAGTCTTACGCTTCGTTTCCGTTGTGAAAATGAAGAAGAAATGCTAATAACATCATTCAAGGCGTTCATAAACTGTGCAAATGCAAGACAACAATCTGTTTCACTATAAATATTCTTCCAATCATAATCAGCTAATAAACCATTTAAAATATCATAATTGATCTTATTAATATAAATACATTCATTTACCTCCTTAATTTCAGTATGCATGTCGCTCAATGTTACATAAATACTACACAGGATAAGAAAATGATCAGTTATATTTAAGTTTACCGGAACACCTTTTAATAAAATTTTGTTTTCATTATATCTACAAAAAACATGATCAAGGCAAGATATGGACTGATTTTGAATTCTAGTTGGACTATTATACAATTGATAAAAACCATGTGAAGCAAGTAATGACAAATAGTTATCTGATTGCATAGACTGCTTTAAAGTACATATATTTATGTCACCTATAAAACAAACATTTGTATTTTTAACGTTTTCTAGTAAATTAGAGAGTTCTGTAATAAAGGTGTCCGCGGTGTAGGCGTGCAGCCGGTACACAGCTATGAACGCAACAATGAGGTCCGTCTGCAGTGTTACATTGACTTTGAGCGCGTCAGCTGTTGTCAGCCCGAGATCACTCGCCGCGCTCTTGTACTGACGAGAAACATACACTGCTACACCTCCCGCAACGTGCTTATAGTGTTGAAAAACCCAATCTTAAGTTGCTTTATTAGTTTATTGAAAAACAAAGCCCTACCCAATATAGTCCCCACTCCGCAGGGTCCGAGCAGTGGCGCACTCGCCCGGGGATGGGATGGCACCATTGCACCGCGCTAGGTGCCTAGCCAATGCGGCATCAAATAAAAATGTCTAATGATTTTTTGTCTGTTTCATGTATCGCCTCTGTTGATGATGGGGTTCTGTGCTGACCACGAGCCAAATGGAAGGAGGAACAAATAGAAACAAAACGGGAGATCCCGTGGCTTCTCACAATACTTAAGTGTAATTAGGTTAAGAAAGGGAAACGGTGGAGGGATTAATCTTGAATGAACTTCCTGTACTTAAACGAAAATCAAACAAATCACTTGTCTTCTTTCCCTGTCAAAGGAACATGCACCACATTCACTTTCACATTCACACTCAAATAAACAAAAACATGATTGCAGGCAAACACAAAAAAGCGGAGCTGGGGGGACAGTTACGAACATATCAACAGAGAAAGTGGAATGGAACGATTCTGGGGTAGAGGTAATCAAAATTCCAGGAGACGGAAACACAGATCCGAACACACTTCTCGAACACAGTATTTGAGACTCAAAACCAACCAATATCAGACTACGTCAGCTCAGAAGACGAACCCCCTCAGGAATGTTAAAGCGACATCTCCAACCACCCCTCAACCAACCCCAATCTCACACCCAAAACCAACACAACCATCATCAGACCACCAACATAAACACTACCACATGAGACAGCGAAATGACATGTCCCAAAAACCACCCCCCAGGAACAACACTCACAAAAATCCAAATCACAACACAATCACTGGACAAACACACTAACAAGACATCAGAACTCGTACGATCCAAAAACAGACAAATGCATGAAAAAAGCCAAGGTGAGAACCCCAAAAGTTCTTCCATTCAAGGTGGGTGTGGACGGTGCAGAGCTAGCATCAGGTAATGGAATGTGATTCGGTAATGAACGGTAACAATTTTCAAACATTTAAGGTGTAATCCCCCCTTCCCATCCCCAAGGTGTTTGAAGCTTCTAGGTTCCAACCAGCAAAGCACCTCCCTTTCCCATGATACAGTAGCTGGGTTCGCCCAGGGGTCTGTATCAATATCAATATCAAAACAAAGCCCTACCCAATGTCAGACCAAACGTAATAGTAGCTTACTAATAGTGTAATACCCCCGTCGCAGCAAACCTGCGTACTCAGCGAATTTCCAATGCAAAATATATGTCTCAATACCACATAAAGCCGCATACCAAGATTCATAAAAATATATTCACAAATAAGCGATACATCAAATTTTAATTATTCTCCATAAGAATAACATTGGGAATGAGTACGCAGGTTTGCTGCAACAAGGAACACAACAAATGGGTTTTTATGCTAATATCAATATAACTCAACTAGGTGAAGTCGTATACCAGTTTTTATTCATTAATGTTCATAATTAAGGGAGACAGAGCATTTAATTATTCTCCATAAGAATAACATGGGGGCTGAGTACGCAGATTTGCTGCTACGGGAGCCTTTGGCAAAATTTTTTTGAGCAAATATCAATAGACCACAATGAGATGAAGCTGTATACCAAGTTTCGTCAGTATACGTTCACAGTTAAGCGAGATATAAAAATTTTCTTTTCCTCCATAAGAATAACGTTAGACAACGTACTGTGTTTAGCACTTTCAATATCTCGGTAACCAATTGACGTAGAGGAATGATCAAAATACCAAATTGTGTGTTTTTTTAAGCTGAATCCAATGGTGAAAACTAAAATTTGACTACTTAAAAAAATAAATGTAAAAAATAAAAAAAAAAACATTTTTGGGGTACAAAACCCCCGAAAAATACCCCTTAAGGTAGAGCGATATGGCTGGTTTTCGAACTTAAAGTCATAAATGTTCCTTTACACGTTTACACCAAATTTCATCAAAATCGGACCTTTTTTACAAGAGTTATCGCACCCACGGACACACATATATATATATATATATATATATATATATATATATAAATAAGAAGAACAAAATTGCTATACCCGACAATGACCAAAACAAAGAATATTTATGTGTACCATATAGCTCCATACTGAATAAACCCATAAGAAAAACTTTTGAAGGGTCAAACTATAAAATGAGTTACAACACTAGAAATAACTCTTTTAAACTTATCCAGAAATTCTCTAATAATCGCCAAAACCAACAAGAAAATAAATATAATAAAACTGGAATTTACAAGATTAAATGCAAGGATTGTCCAAAATATTATATAGGGCAAACAGGAAGAAGCTTTTCATGCCGCTTTAAAGAGCACCTTCAAGCAATTAAATCAAATAACCATACGACTCAAAGATCGATGTTTGCCGAACACATTCTTGATTCTGACCATCAATACGGAAAATTAGAAGAATGCATGGATGTTCTCGAATATGAAACGAAAGGAGAAAAAATGAACACAAAAGAAGAGCTCCACATTTATATGAACTCTAAAGCCGATAAAGACATCCTTAATAAAATGAAAATACAACAACTAACTCCTATATATGAAAAAATAAGAGAAATTAGAAACAATAGGCAACGGATATAAACTAGAACCAACTTAACCCAATAAGCTTGAATGAAAAGTTTCTACATCTGTTTATTTTCATATGTTAAGATTTAATTATTTATTTTAGCTAATAATTTTTAGGTTATTTTACTTGTACACTGTGAACATGACCTAAGTGTCGAAACACGTGTCAGTTTCAAAAAAGAGGGTACTCTGGTTATTGTTTTTATTTAATTTAATTTATATATATATACAGTTTCGAACGAATGGTGTTTTTGGGGTCTGGGGACCTCAAAACGAAAAGTTATCATGGTCCCGGGCCTAGGTCTTACCATGCCGACTACGGTAATAGCTTCTTCCCTATAGGGGAAATTCGCTAAAAACGATTTTTATCTTTCACCGTTGATCATTTGTGCTATTTAAATAACTGTTTTGTATTTTTAATAAACAAAATAGTATTCATTTACTATAATTATCGTCCACATATACTAAAGTACTCTTAATCGCATATTTTTCAGGTTTTTTGTAAATTAGGCCAATCCCGGGATCCTGGGATTGTTTTTTTCCAATCACGTAATCCCAGGTTTGAAAATATGATCCGGAATTGGATTCCCTATTTGTTTATCTTTATTATCAAAATATTTTTGTTATATTTCTTCGGCCACTAAAACTACTCGTTTTATTTTGTGTTCATGTTAGTTATGAATCAAAGCTCTTATTCTCTAGTTGTGCCTTTTGGGGATTTGAAAAACATCCAAATTCAGGGCTCCGCCCAATGGGATCTCAAAATTACAATGTTAATCTTAAGGAGTTATTTTATTTAAAAAGTCAGCTAATTATAATGTAAACTATTCAAAACATATGGCTCTTTGCGTATGAGATCCCGTGCGGAGTACGGGACACCACCTAGTACACTTTTAATCAATGACATCGTTAAATGTATATTGAAATCGAACTGTACTAAAGGTAATTAATTAGTTTATTTTCAATAACAAATCACCCTTTCTAAAACTAAATTAGGCTGCTTTCACACTTTTTCCTTGCAAACTCAGGTTAAACAGGAATTAATTTTGCAATGCAATCATAGAGAAACAGTTTTGTATCAATGTATAAATAATTAAACCATCATTAACAACTGCAGGTAAATATTTGCTCATATCTTCATCAAACAGACTAATAATTTTAATTTCTACGGTTTTTTAACCAATAATTAGGAACGGTAAATTACTAAAGCTACTTTATATATGACATGGAAAAAACCATAAATATACTTTTTATTACATTATGTAGGAGTTCCTTTAGATAAAAATAATATAAAAAGATAAATATCACTACTATTTAAGTTAAATTAATCGTTGGTTATTCAACCACATGCAAAAATAGGTTTATGGCTACTATATTTCTAAGGCAGCAACATGAATATATGTGGACTTATATCTGCTTACCGACATAAATACAACATAAATCCTACTTAGTAAGTTTGCAAGTTTGCCCTTCTTTAAATCCTCTTGAGAACCTTGTGTCGCAGTAAAGAAACTACAAATAACTTTTATAAGTTAATAATTGTTATTATTTTTCATGGATATAAATAAATTCATGTTACATTTTAGGTTGGTTAAACGTTCCCTTTCAATAAATAATCAATAACTATTATAACATAGCTATTGTAACCGTAACGTAGCTATTTATTTCATATTATCTTTATAGGGTAGGTTTTACGTGACAAAGGTACGTAGTATTATTGGTATAATTATTTTTTGGCGTATCTGTTGAGTTAAACAATGAAATCTCCCTTAAATATATTTCAGCAAACATTTTTGTCATAACAAAAAATATGGCTATTATCAAAATACATCAAACAAGCAAACCACTGGCATAGCACTATTGTCATTATAATTCTTGCCATCGTATTATTAAATTTTAATATTGAATCTTATTACTTAGGACCTCTATTTAAATATAAATATAAATCAATTGGTTTGAATACAATTCTGTTCAAAATGGCTTTGCCTGTGAAATAAATCAAACAAAATAAATATACGTTGCAACGGTATTTTTCTGTTGCCGCTTATTAAAGAAGAAACATATTTCTAACTTAAAAAATTGTCTGATATTAAATGACGACTGTTATTAGGATGAACTGGTACAGTAACCGCCATCAAAAATATTAGCTTTTGTGGTAATAATTTGTTCATATACTATTTCTTTAATGGTCGCCTCGCTTTTGCTTGAATTTAAAACGAGAAGTTACCATTCTTGGATTAATACATCCTAGCTAAAAGTTAGTTCTTCCCTATATCAATCACTATTTAAAATTCAAATACTCGTTAGTGACTTTTTAAATTTGTTAGTTTTACGTGATAATTACGTCATATGACCGCTGAGGTAGTGCCTTTCTGAGTATCATGGCTTCATACAATGGAGTTTAAGCAGTTTTGGTATTACTCTTAATGTCAAATAAAGGACATAACACAATTTCCCAAGCTTAGCTTTGGCTCTGAAACATCTGCTTTGAATTAGTTAGTCGCTGTAAGATGGCCCCACCAGTTTGTTGCCAAATAAAAGGGAATCACCCATTAAATTACCAGTTTTTTAGGTTCAAATTGTTTGTTTATTTTTCATATTTAGTGGTGAAGTAGCTTCAGAATTATGGATCAACATGGCCTACCGTAAAAAACACCTTTGAGAAAAAATATATAAAGATAAAAACATTAGTAAGTGGATCGCAGAAGTGGAGCATGAAATGAGAGTTTGCATCCCCCAAAATCTCCAAACTTAAAATAGCAAATTATACTTAAAATTAGTTATTTTCCCGAGGGACCTATACACTTTATGGATGAAGATGTTTCAAAAATTAACTATACACAATTACATTCTGAGACATGTTATTAACTTTTGCCTAGAGTAGCTATAAGTAAGGATGTAATCGCAAAATAATCCCTTATAGAAGTAAAAGGCGGCCAAAGTGTTTTGATGCTTGAGCGTAAAGATCAAATTGAAGTGAAACAGAGTTGACAGTTGTAAATGAGCTTAGAGAAAGACAATGGGGGTTGAAGAGAAGGAGAGGAAGGGGCAGAATACTTGGAATGGTTACGTCGAAACTGTTGTGACGATCATAAATTAGAAACAAATGATGCAAACCAAATCCATACATCAGTTAAAGAAATGTTTAATTTATGGTCTTAATCTGCACATAATACATTTTTACAGGAACAGATATTTAATACAGATGGGAGGTGCGTAATCAAGAATAAACACGTAGAAGAGGAGAAAAAGGTCTAAAAATTAGTCTTTCCACGAGTAAAAAGTTTTTCCTCATTAATGCATTCAACCACTTCTAAAACTAATAAAAGATGCAGCAGTCATGAATTAAATCTTCCTCAAGTTGTATTGTTCAAACTAAATTGGGGTTTTTAACAAAAGTGTTTACTAATAAATATAAGTAATAAGAGTCCCTGGTCTTCTGGATGAAACTACTGAATAGAGACACCAATCATTCTTATAATATTTATATTAATGACGTTTCTTGGTCATCACAGTATAAGGAAGACAATATATATATATATATAATAACAAATAGTGTTTTAAATATACTGTATTTACAAACTTAAATATGCTCTTTGAACTGAACGTTTATTAAATGAATTACCAAAGTTATTTTACTGATTAAATACACAGACAAAATTATGCATCGCTAAAACTTTGCTGTGACTTTGTAAACTATGAAGATTGAAAACTTTTGGAGTTTAGAGATTCACAAACATTCCTCTAGCTTTAAGAAAACTGTTGCTATAAAACTTTGCTTTTCTAATTTGGTTAGTGTTATTTTCTGAGAAACTGAATACATAACGAGAGAATGTAATTGAAATGAAAATGGGATTGAATATATTTTTGAATCAGAAAAATAGGTTGCTATTAGAATATTTTTAGAAGTTTTGATGCATCCATTTTTATTAAGAAAATTAACTTTAGAGCAACTTATATTAATCCATATCACACAAATGATTCCATACCAAATAATTATTTCCAGTAAGTGTCATTCATGACGTCCTCTCGTAGCGGGTAAAACCAGCGACTATAACCTAGTTTCAAAGATAGAGATAAATGAATGAACGAACATATAAACTTTAACTTGGCGGCACACACAGCAACTTTTTCCCTGAATGGCTAATCAAATATATGAAGAGACAGCATTTTAATTCTCTAATTTTCTCATTGGTGGAACTAGTCAAAATCGATTGCCTTTTACCATTTTATATGTCCATTTCCCATCGTGTACATGGATACAAAATAAGCTTAAATATATTTTGAAGAATTGTAATACTTAGTTATAACAACACGTTATTTACTAGTAAATAAATTGTGTAAAATAGCGTGCGAGCGATTAGTAAATGAGACAGCTCTTTCAGACCGTGTTTACAAATAATACAGAAGGATTTCCGCAACATATCGGTATACTTGTTGCACATACCTTTAGCTGTTTGGTGAACTGCCTGGTAGTGGGTTCGTCTCTGCGGCCCCCGGCTCGGTCCGCCTCTACCTCCACACACTCCAGCGAGCTCTCCGCCTCCGACAGCCACGCGAGGAACTTGTCCAGCGAACGGTCAAAGTTGTGCAGCGAGTTGAGTGCCGAGTTGAGCAACTTGCCTCGCAATACGATACTGCAACAACGAACCTACGTTAGCAATACTGCTAAAAAGTCATACAAGTGCTATGCTCAACACTAGACACATAACTAGGAGTGAAATTTGTACAGCGATATGAGTGCTCAGTTAAGCAACTTGCCCTGCAAGACAATACTGCAACGACCTAGTAATACTTTCAACACTAGTAATGTTAATGAAACTTCACAAAGGAACTGTACATTAAACCAGAAATATAGCTAGTGGTAAAGTTGTACAGGAAACTGAATTGATCAACTTGTTTTGTAACATTATACTGCAATAACGACACAACCCTAGCAATGTTGATGAATCTTCACAAATGTACTGTGCTCTAAACCAGAAACATAGCCAGTGGTGACATTTTTACAGGGCTATGCGTGCTTGCCTCGCAGCACGATACCACAAGAAAAAAATAAAAAATAAAGAAAAAACAAAAAAAACAACAGCAATAGCAATGTTGATGAAACTTCACAGACGTACTGTACTCTAAGCCAGTGGTGAAATTTGGACAGGGATATGAGTGCTGAGCTAATCAACTTGCCTTGTGACATGATATTGCAACAGCCACACCACACTATTAGCAAAGTTGATGGGAATTCTCAAAAGTACTGTACTCTAAAAACCAGAAATATAACGAGGGTAAAAAATGTATATGAAACCGACATAAAACTATTTTTTTAATGGAATCTGAAGTACAAGTTAGGTAAAATAAGTTTTTTTTTTAAATTAGAAATTATTACAGCTAAATAAATCTTTTAACTGCTTTCATACTCTAATAATCTTTCTCCAAGATAAACCAAACAATATATGATTTACGATGCTGATAGAATTCCTCATAAACTTGAGTTAAGCTCTCCATCACATGTATCAATACAAATACAAACTGTATTAAACTGTAAAGGAAATTCGAACAAATATTAAGTCAGGGGGGGGTGTGGGTGTTCAATACAACCAGGGGCCGGAGCTGTCCTCATGAAGTGTGAAACTTGATTGCAATTTTCCTCGGCCGGATTTGCATGTTAATGCTGCAGTGATCGGCCCTGCTACTGCCTGATCCTCTTGGCATACTCTGAACATCCCGAGGATTATACTGGAGCTGGGCTCTCCCCTCTTCCCCTCTCATACTATCTCCCCCTCCCTTTATTTCATATCTATCTTCCTATCTCCCAGTTTTGAGATCCATGTGACCCAGCTTCTCTCAGATTAAATCAATCTTGCTTCATTTTCATACGGGAAGTGACTAGACAGCTTCAACTCGAGTATGTTTTAGCTAATCTAATTTTCTTAACGGCAGAAATGCAGTTTAAGCTTTAGGGTTATGTAACTTAAACATCCAGAAACGGTAGATACACTTGGAAGCTTTTTTAAATACCTATAAATTGCATTAATAATTGTATAATTTACAACGGTAGAAAATAAAACGCTGATGCGTAACATTTGAAATTCAATATACTTGTTATACTTTGAAAAAGTATCCTTTTTCAATACGATTTGAGTTAGAAAGTTACTTAAGCAGTATCGTGATTTTAAAAACTGTAATCTTTAAGCCAAGAACTAATTAATTAATCAATAGTAATCAAATTATATTTACAGAGGTATCATCAATTTTGTAATTGCACATTAGTACCGACGAATGAAACCACTAAAAACAAACAACAGGAAAGCAACACAAGTCCTGGCTGCAGTTTTTGTCTTCCTCACTTGGGTGGTTTGCTTTTTGTATGTATGTTAATAGATTATGCTGTCTTAATACCATTAACCAAGTTAAAATTCAATATAAATTGAGAAAAGTGAAAGTAGTAAGATAATAATTAGTTAGTAGTTAGTTTAATTACCTTCATTACATATGATCTAAGTACAAAAAAAAACACCCCTATACTAAGGGGTGTCATGCTATACTTTGTTTATATGCATTTTAAATGTTTCCTTTAGGCCAATACTTTGCACTGATTTAACCAAAGGTTTTACTAAACAAAACAATACCTGACATGTGAAAAATCAAACACAAATCAGCATAATACTATAATATTTAATTGTTTTTTACAATTTTATTTTTCTATGCCAAGTGTTATCTATAATTCTACGCCATAGCTCATACCAAATGTCTAAGCTAATTACGGAATGTCAATGGTTAAAATTGTTCTCATTTATCAGAAGAATGAAGTTACGTTGTACAGACAAAGAATTTAATTGAGGAGACAATTTGTTTAACACGTTGCTTCTTACCTCGCTCACTATTGGCCTTAAATTAATTGTCTCCCTCGCGTAACACGGCTAATCCATTTAATGTTGCTTCGCCAATCACATCTTGCTACTTCTGGGAAAACCCTCACAATGTGTGTTACAACACTAAAATTTAGCCAACAAAGAAAGTCAAATAATGTAGAGAAGGATAGATATTTATGAAGAAAAATGTAGTTATTCTTTTAATGTAAACTGAGTGGGGAGCTTTATTAAAATTTTGCTAATTTCACTAATAGAATAACATTACCTGAAAATAAAAATATAGCATTTTACAATCATTGTTTTGCTTGTTATATTTAATGTTTAGGAATTATTGATAATCTTTGAAGATTATTATTTATAAAGACATTTTGTATCAGTCTATTTTCAGCAAATTATATAAATTTCAATGGCAGCTTTGATGATAGCATGTTATCAGTAACTTTATTACACACTAACTCACTTTACAAACCTCGGTTATGTCATTTGGACAAAGTTTGCTCCTCATATAACGAAAAAGGAGGACGTGTGCTTTTGTAATAGAAGCAATATTAGTTTTTCGGTGTCCTTGCAAATACTTTATACAGAATATTTATGTTTTTATGAACTGTTTTACTCATTTAAACATAAAACAGGAATTTAGAGCCTAGCAGGCAATAAATTATTAATTTACCTTTATTTAAGAAAATTTACAGTAATTGCCTAGTTGAAAAACTAGAATTACTTAACTGTCCGTAACTCTAACACTCAATGGGCCTTGGTTAAGACTTAATTTTTGTTTGTTTAATCTGTTTATTTTGTTAAAAATCATGTATTTAATCACGGCAGATTATTTGTTGTAGTTATTTTTTGCACATGTTGATGCATAATATATTTTAGTAAAGGCAAATACATCAGTGATAATGCAAATGTTAAGTTTCCCATTATAGTTTCAAAATGATAAGGTTTAAGTAGCTAATCTGATTTTAATTACTAAATCGAAAGACCTCATGTAGTTTTTAACATATTTTTATTATTATTAAGTTATTAGGGAATTATTGAAATAGTTTGTATAAAAGAAATAAAGTAAATAAAGTACAAAAATAAGGATACAAATAAACTAAAACAGGAATAATGATAATTTGTTATTAAACTTAGTACTATTTCAGTAGAAGGTTCCTGATAAAAATAAAACACAACATCATAAATAACTGTAGAACATATTAAATATTTAAGAAGTATGCTGCTTTTACTCTACTAAAAATTGTAGAATTTGTTTAAGTTTTAAACGATGTTCCTAAGCTGTTCATACATAAATAAATTATAACCATTAAGTTCATATATAAACTGTAAGTTACATTGAAATTAGATATATCTATTTTTTTAATGTTCTCATAAAAAATCAAAAATAACGGTAAAAAAATAGAATTTAAGAGAATTTGATGAGTTTATATATGTATATATATATATATATATATATATATATATATATATATATATATATATACAAGTACTGCCACACCCACAGGTAAATTAAATTACATAAGATATATTTTTAAAACAACCAAATCATGTCAGAATATAAAACTATTCATTTAAGAGAAGTAATAGATAACACTGTTTTTATGAAAGGGTTTCCCTGTAGATGTTCTGAATACAGCAAAGAGAGCTTTATTGGCCTCGGGAGAGTGGCTATGTCGAAAATAATGGACCGAATATAAAACAACGCTTCCACAATATCACTGCCATTTGCTGTGCTTTAGGTCAGACATCTTGTACTTTGGGTAAAATAAAATTCTGTCTTAGAAATTACATACTTGAGATAGAGATAAATGTTTTGGCATCAGCAAAAATCAATTTAATTACTGCCGAATATTTAAATACATATTTGGCTACGAATTGAACATTTATGTTTCTATAAATTAAGTTTTCTTACAGATTTACTATTTATTGTATGGATGAATGGATGAGTTAATTTAAAGCACCAGATACACCAGATTTAAAGCATTTAGATTCACCAGACGTCAGACCTTTAGCTTATAGTTTATGTAAATTAAACAATTCAGTACAAATGTGCTTCATGAATAAAGTTATTTTGATTTAACTGAAAGTAACCTGTTTCAAGAAAGTAACCTAAAAACCTCAACATTTTGTAAGATACATTTTTAATGGAATGAGTACATGCTTATTGTGTTTGTTGTATTGCCATAGACTCCCCTAGTGAGTTAGAGAAGGCAATGTCATTGCGTTTTGTTACTGTATTTTCATTGATTTTTACTATTCTTATCATTCCCAACTGATATGAAAGATTATATGTCAACCAATAGTTGTCTGCACAAAGAACGTAAAATGTCAATGTCAGTGACTAGGTTTTATCACATCACTTAGTGACAATGGTGAACAACCTAGTGATTTATCGCTGGATAGTGTTCAGCCTAGATTTACTCCAGGTAGTTTTGGCTATGCTAATAAACAATACGCTGGAGTTTAGAGGTATACAAATTGTGTAACATTACTTCCCGACTCTTCACCACTCACTGTACGGAACATGTATTGTTCATGGCACGTTGTTAAAATGATGGAATCTGTGAATATAAGTTTGGCAGTGAAAGTTTCAACATGAATGACCCATTCACGAGACCCACCTCGAGTTGAGGTTGTTGTACCGCTGGTTGATCTGCTCCGTGGTCTTCTTGATTCTGCTGGTGTCGTCGTCCTGGTACACGGCTATCAGCTTCTGCGTCAACTGGTTGAACAGCTCTATCTGGTGCTTGTACTGGTGCAGTTCCGCATGGTACGCCTGCGAAACAAGCAACATGGTTAGGAACATCCATCTTGAATAAAATGTCTATCTGGTATTAATAATTTAAATTATAAACCTACCAATCAGTGATTTTATTTTGGGATAGCTGTGATTACCCCATAAATGTGATCAGATTATGCATAGCGGTAATATGGCTAAAAAAGTATTCCCTATTAAAAGATCCACTACTTATTTAGAAACATTTTACGTCAAAAAATACACTGTGTCAGGTTTATACATTGTTCAATATGTTTTGGGTTTTAAAATTTTAAAAAGTTAAAAAAGATTATTACATACTATATAATATTATGTAATGTATTGACAGTATATAATATTAACAGTATTGCGCTCACAGCAGTGAAATATTCAGTGAAGATACTGAAGAATCACCTATACAACACCAAATCCTAACATACCAAAATTGTTGTACAGTATTCTTTGTCAATTGGCACTTTACATTGGTAAAAAGATGTAAATTTTTAAATAAATTTTCCTTATATTATTAATCAAGTTAAACAAATTAGGTCTGAAAGCGTTATTCTGTTATATTTTTAATGGACACTCATGAATAGATTTTTCAACAAATTGAAACACAATTTGTATTGAATAAACTAATTATAAAGTATGAGGAAATAGTTAAGCATCCTATTACTCATTATGCCTCCGGGGGTGATAATGCCCCGAAACAATCGCGTAAAAAGTTTTTGTTTCTTAATATTATGAGAACTGAAGGTACCAATGAATAATAAATACAGGTGAATGTTATTTTTCACTCTGCCATCTTAAGATTCAACTTTTCTTAAATGTGTTGCTTGTCTAACAAGAGCATTTTGTATTTAACATTTATAGAGAATAAAAATCTCTCAAAGTAATAAAGTTACGTTGTATAAAATGTTACTTAAAAAAAGGCTGAAATATAAAATATTGTTTTATAAAGTAAATCATAATGGTAGAATCAGATTATTAACAAGTTTAACAATATCACATAAAAAACGCTTAGAAGAGTAGGTTGACCTTTAGTGCATTCAGAAACAATAGTCTCTTGAGTAGTAGTTGATGATTCATAGTTTATTTATTTATGATTCGACCCATAAAAATAAAAACCAAACAACTTTTAAGGATTTAGTAAATATATGCACCTACAATGGAAAACTATCATCTCAGTGTGAGTGTTAATGCTTAGTGTTTTTTATTAAATTAAAAGAAATCGTAGGAATTCAAGCTAGTTCTACCACAAATTTTATCAGTTTTATTATTGACATATCCTATTTCTATTATTGTTTGTTTGTTTGGTTATTATAAACATGGATCAGTTTATTGATGAGGTACGTGCCCGACTACTGTTGTGGGATAGTTGATTAGAAAAATAATAATTCCTTTACATTTTCTGGTATATGATATTCTAAGTAATAAGAATATAACACTTTTTAAAGTAGGCCTACATAATTTAATTTAAATTAATTAAAGGGATAAATATTCTTATACGAGGTCAAATTTATTTGGTGTACTAATTTGCTACCAGTCATATTTTTATACCAGCTGTCTTTGATAATGTTGACTAACTTTGGAAAACAAAAATAACCTTATCAATGGGACTTTACCTGTGGCATAGTATACTGCAACAAACCTATTTGTTTTGTAAACAGCTAAAACAGATTTTTAAGCCTACATTTAGCACAACCTTTTTAATGCAGTCAACGCAATACATTCTTGAAAACGAAAATACCACGGTTTACAACACATCCTACCACCTTAAAGGTTTGTTTGTATCAGCGACTGACGAACTACTAAATTTAATAATAGTATTTTATTTAATACTACTTAATAATCACTCTGAACAAACCGTTTCGAAGTAGATTTGGTTTAAGTACTTTTAAAATTAGACTATAAAACACGAGCTTAATAACAAGCCATTAAACAAGTTTTTAGCTCTTATGAGTGCTGAGAAAACATCAATTTACAAAATGGATCCCAGCTTTCATAAAATGAAGTTTAAAAATTTTACAAATAAACTAAAAACATGTCTATCTACGACGTATCAAAATTTGGAATCGATAAGTTGACAAGTTTCGGAAATATGAATTTTTTTTAGTCCGTAGTTGCTAGACAAATGGCAAAAATCATGTACTTTTTATATTCTACTCGCAATAAAAATGAGTTACAATCATAATTTAGAATCTCTTTTACAAAAAAACAAGAAGAATTAGACAATAAATATTTTGTTGTAGCTCAATCGGTTTATCTTAGGTGACAAGTCAAACTCGAGTATCCATAATTTTGAATCCGACAGTAGTCGGGGGAGAAAACTGGAAAACTCAGATCAGTAGCTCGCGGACGTCGCTTGCGGTGTGAATTGGCCAACCGTTACGTTACATTACGTTACCGGACGTTATGTGACAGATGTCGGTGTGAAAAGGCCTTTAGTACTAATTTTCCTGTTTATTTTAAGAATAATTAAAAAACTAAAACAGCCCAAGCTTTGTGTTATGTGAACAAATGGACTTGCACAATTATCTGTAACCGACCAGCAAATTATAGCAACTAAAGCAAATTAACATAGAGCAAAATGTCCCTAAATTGTCTCACTCGAGACCATGTAGACTATTATTGTAATCTGTACCAACTCATTGTACTATATTGCAATACCACACCCACTCCACACAGTCAGAGTTAATGAAGATTCCGTGGGTTAGTAGAAAACCATTTTAAAGTGTTTAATTTTGGCACATCTGAAATTATATTTTACACTAACAGAATCGTTTAATATTTATCATGTAAAGATTAAAAATGTTATTACATTTATTTTAGTAGTTCAAATAACAACTTTATTTACAAACGAGGGTGCACGCAGCACGCTGACATGAGGGAAGTGAATTTCTACATAAAAGACTTTTAAAAATCAAAATCAGTATTAAAACATTTATTTATTCAAATTTTTATCAAAATCTGAAAAAACTGATTTGTTGACTGTTCTGATGCTCCTGCATTCACTTACCTGCAATGCTGGAAATACAATTTTGCGCATTATAAGGTTAGGAGAAGGTTCAGTCAGGCTTCAAAGTAGGCATGAGGTTGCTGGGGATGATAAAAGTACACCAACAAATGAATAACAGGCTTTTCTAATGTAAAACCCCCATAAGACAACGTATTGTGTTAGTAGGGGGCATTAGATGGGCGTGAACCAGCAGCAACAGCAGTTGCTCCACTGTGGAGCTGTGGAGCCCCCCCCCCCCCGTCACGTGACCTAACCTAACTTACCTGGCGTGAGGAGCCCCTAATCAGCAAAGGCGCGGTGAGGAGCAAGTGAGGAGCCCCCCCCCCCCCCGTCACGTGACCTAACCTAACTTACCTGGCGTGAGGAGCCCCTAATCAGCAAAGGCGCGGTGAGGAGCAAGTGAGGAGCCCCCCCCCCGACGCCCCCCCCCCCGGTCGCCAGCGGCACTTATCGTGATGACCTTGAACATGAGGAAAAAACTTTCGAAAATTAATAACTAGCCTATTTATCCACCGATTCCCACGGGACTTTTTCCAGAGTGTAGGCCTATCCCCAAGGAAGCGAATGATGAAAGAACCCCATAGATCCGCCATCAAACAAGCCCGTTATTAATTTTTAAACGCGTTTTCCTTATGGGATCTCGGCTGTTTACCGACCGATTTTGACGAAACTTCACCACATGTCGGGCGGCGGCCTAAGTAAACCATCGCTTAAATAAAATTGAAAATCCACCATTAAACAAGCCCGTTATTAATTTTTAAACGTGTTTTCCTTATGGGATCTCGGCTGTTTACTGACCGATTTTGACGAAACTTCATCACATGTCGGGTGGCGGCCTAAGTAAACCATCGCTTAAAGAAAATTGAAAATCCACCATTAAACAAGCCCGTTATTAATTTTTAAACGCGTTTTCCTTATGGGATCTCGGTTGTTTACTGACCAATGTTAATGTACCTTCACCACATGTTGTATGTCGACCCGAGCAAACTATCGCTGAAGGAAACCCAAAAATCCACCATCAATCAAACCCGTTATTAATTTTTAATCGCGTTTTCCGTATGGGATCTCGGCTGTTTGCCGACCGAACTCGATGTGACTTCACTACACGTCGTATGCCGGCTTGGTCAAACCAAACTGCGAGCGGCTCCGCGGCGTCATGTGTCGAGGCGCGTGCTAGGGCCTACGTGACTGTCCCAGCCTGTTTACTCATCAGCGGTTCCGGGAATTGGTTACCGCTTACATTACACTGCAAAGCATCTAGAAGCTTCTAGAACGTCGTGGATCGCGGTGACATAATCTCCATGCCTACGTGACCGTCCGGGCCTGTTTACTCATTAGCGGTTCCGAGAACTGTTTACTGCTTTCACCGCTTACTGTACGGTACGTAGCTATGTTACTTCAGTGATTGTCATCGCTTCCTTCATTCAGTTTGTGTTTGGAGCCCAGTGTGTGTAGACGTTCTACTTCAGTGCTGTGCTAGTCCTTACCGCACTATATTTCGAGATCTGTTAAACGTAAGTATATGTAGTCTTATAAGCTGTAGTGTGAACCGCCTCAGGCTGTTTACTCATTAGCGATAATTGCCGCGATTTCGAGAATTGTTCACCGCCTTCTACTGTACGGTACGTAGCTATGTTACTTAAGTGATTGTCATCGCTTCCTTCATTCAGTTTGTGTTTGGAGCTCAGTGTGTGTAGACGTTCTACTTCAGTGCTGTGCTAGCCTTTACTGCACCATATTCCGAGATTGTTAAACGTAAGTATATGTAGCTCTTATAAGTTGTAGTGTGGAAGACTATTACATTCCCCTTTATAGTAAGATTATCATTTAAGGTATGATCGTTCAGCAACTTTCAATTCATAATGTGTAAAGAGAGGTCTGGCTTGTTAATAGAAGTTGAATAAATTTCATTATGTTTTAGGGAAAAACGATTCGTTATTGCTATAGAACAACTTACACGTTATTTTCAATTTCTTGGAGGAAACCAGTGTACTAACATAAAACGAGGAAACCTGTGTACTAATGTTAGACGTGTCATGGTTTTAAATCTTGTCTATCATGCATCAATGTAAAGCTCCCATTCTCTAATTTACTATCTTTTCCTTCTTTTTATACAAACTAATTTGTAAATGCAAGAGACTTATCATATTCGTTGTTGCAGATGAACAACCAACACATGTGCGAGGTCTGCGGCCGAGCCTTCAGCCTGCTCAGAAACCTGAGGCGGCACGCGGAGTCCGCCCACAACGCTAGACGTCACGACTGCCACGTCTGCGATAGGCGCTTCACAAGAGGTGACAGCCTCCGCCGCCACGTCGCCACGGTTCACGGACCACACGCCGCGGCGGAGCCCCAACCGCAACGAGCGGACCATGCCTGCCGACTGTGCCCGGCCATCTTCGCCAGCCTGGAGGACGTGCGCCGCCACATGCAATCCGCTCACTCCGCGATGCCAGCAGCAGCTCCTTCCTCCTCCTCGAGCCCCGATTGCCACGTGGAGTGCGAGCGATGCGGTGGACGCTTCGACCGAGACCTGGAACTGAGACGACACGTCCAGACCGTCCATCCTCCCACGTTCCGTTGTGCCTACTGCGACCGCGGGTTTACCCGTCGCTTCAACCGCGACCAGCACGAGTCTCACAACTGCCCTGTTGTGAGGAAGAGGAGGAGAGGACAACCTAGACAGTCGGTCTTGGGTCAGGTCCCTCACAACAGGGCAGTTGTGAGACTGGTGATGATCACGGTTGAAGCGGCGAGTAAACCCCTTGTCGCAGTACGCGCAGCGGAACTTGGATGGTTCTTGAACCAGGTTCCTCACAACAGGGCAGTTGTGAGACTCGTGCTGGTCGCGGTTGAAGCGACGGGTAAACCCGCGGTCGCAGTAGGCACAACGGAACGTGGGAGGATGGACGGTCTGGACGTGTCGTCTCAGTTCCAGGTCTCGGTCGAAGCGTCCACCGCATCGCTCGCACTCCACGTGGCAATCGGGGCTCGAGGAGGAGGAAGGAGCTGCTGCTGGCATCGCGGAGTGAGCGGCTTGCATGTGGCGGCGCACGTCCTCCAGGCTGGCGAAGATGGCCGGGCACAGTCGGCAGGCATGGTCCGCTCGTTGCGGTTGGGGCTCCGCCGCGGCGTGTGGTCCGTGAACCGTGGCGACGTGGCGGCGGAGGCTGTCACCTCTTGTGAAGCGCCTATCGCAGACGTGGCAGTCGTGACGTCTAGCGTTGTGGGCGGACTCCGCGTGCCGCCTCAGGTTTCTGAGCAGGCTGAAGGCTCGGCCGCAGACCTCGCACATGTGTTGGTTGTTCATCTGCAACAACGAATATGATAAGTCTCTTGCATTTACAAATTAGTTTGTATAAAAAGAAGGAAAAGATAGTAAATTAGAGAATGGGAGCTTTACATTGATGCATGATAGACAAGATTTAAAACCATGACACGTCTAACATTAGTACACAGGTTTCCTCGTTTTATGTTAGTACACTGGTTTCCTCCAAGAAATTGAAAATAACGTGTAAGTTGTTCTATAGCAATAACGAATCGTTTTTCCCTAAAACATAATGAAATTTATTCAACTTCTATTAACAAGCCAGACCTCTCTTTACACATTATGAATTGAAAGTTGCTGAACGATCATACCTTAAATGATAATCTTACTATAAAGGGGAATGTAATAGTCTTCCACACTACAACTTATAAGAGCTACATATACTTACGTTTAACAATCTCGGAATATGGTGCAGTAAAGGCTAGCACAGCACTGAAGTAGAACGTCTACACACACTGAGCTCCAAACACAAACTGAATGAAGGAAGCGATGACAATCACTTAAGTAACATAGCTACGTACCGTACAGTAGAAGGCGGTGAACAATTCTCGAAATCGTGGCAATTATCGCTAATGAGTAAACAGCCTGAGGCGGTTCACACTACAGCTTATAAGACTACATATACTTACGTTTAACAGATCTCGAAATATAGTGCGGTAAGGACTAGCACAGCACTGAAGTAGAACGTCTACACACACTGGGCTCCAAACACAAACTGAATGAAGGAAGCGATGACAATCACTGAAGTAACATAGCCACGTACCGTACAGTAAGCGGTGAAAGCAGTAAACAGTTCTCGGAACCGCTAATGAGTAAACAGGCCCGGACGGTCACGTAGGCATGGAGATTATGTCACCGCGATCCACGACGTTCTAGAAGCTTCTAGATGCTTTGCAGTGTAATGTAAGCGGTAACCAATTCCCGGAACCGCTGATGAGTAAACAGGCTGGGACAGTCACGTAGGCCCTAGCACGCGCCTCGACACATGACGCCGCGGAGCCGCTCGCAGTTTGGTTTGACCAAGCCGGCATACGACGTGTAGTGAAGTCACATCGAGTTCGGTCGGCAAACAGCCGAGATCCCATACGGAAAACGCGATTAAAAATTAATAACGGGTTTGATTGATGGTGGATTTTTGGGTTTCCTTCAGCGATAGTTTGCTCGGGTCGACATACAACATGTGGTGAAGTTACATTAACATTGGTCAGTAAACAACCGAGATCCCATAAGGAAAACGCGTTTAAAAATTAATAACGGGCTTGTTTAATGGTGGATTTTCAATTTTCTTTAAGCGATGGTTTACTTAGGCCGCCACCCGACATGTGATGAAGTTTCGTCAAAATCGGTCAGTAAACAGCCGAGATCCCATAAGGAAAACGCGTTTAAAAATTAATAACGGGCTTGTTTAATGGTGGATTTTCAATTTTATTTAAGCGATGGTTTACTTAGGCCGCCGCCCGACATGTGGTGAAGTTTCGTCAAAATCGGTCGGTAAACAGCCGAGATCCCATAAGGAAAACGCGTTTAAAAATTAATAACGGGCTTGTTTGATGGCGGATCTATGGGGTTCTTTCATCATTCGCTTCCTTGGGGATAGGCCTACACTCTGGAAAAAGTCCCGTGGGAATCGGTGGATAAATAGGCTAGTTATTAATTTTCGAAAGTTTTTTCCTCATGTTCAAGGTCATCACGATAAGTGCCGCTGGCGACCGGGGGGGGGCGTCGGGGGGGGGCGTCGGGGGGGGGCGTCGGGGGGGGGCGTCGGGGGGGGGCTCCTCACTTGCTCCTCACCGCGCCTTTGCTGATTAGGGGCTCCTCACGCCAGGTAAGTTAGGTTAGGTCACGTGACGGGGGGGGGGGGGGGGCTCCTCACTTGCTCCTCACCGCGCCTTTGCTGATTAGGGGCTCCTCACGCCAGGTAAGTTAGGTTAGGTCACGTGACGGGGGGGGGGGGGCTCCTCACTTGCTCCTCACCGCGCCTTTGCTGATTAGGGGCTCCTCACGCCAGGTAAGTTAGGTTAGGTCACGTGACGGGGGGGGGGGGCTCCACAGCTCCACAGTGGAGCAACTGCTGTTGCTGCTGGTTCACGCCCATCTAATGCCCCCTACTTGTGTTTAGTCGATACATATTTTCTTTAATAACTTGGTAAATATTTTTGCTAGAATGACGGAGAGGGCTTAAAACTTTTGCCTCACTGATTCCCATCTTTTGCATGGATTTAATTTATATCCGGGGCTTTTCTGACCCTTTTTGGGCCCAAAAACTCGAAATTTGAAAGATTAATCCCCAAAAAAGGGGTTTAGAGTTTTCCGATTATTTTGCCCAACAAACTTGCCCAACTGTTTACAGAAAGGAACGTCCCTACCAAATTTGAAGTAAATCGGACAAAAAATGTGACCGCTAGAGTGCAAACCGCTAGAGTTATATATATGTCTACATACATTATATATAATTTTGAACGACCCCCCAAATCGTGTTCAGGTGGTCACATTAGGAACTTCTATGGTGGTCTCGGACTTAAGTTTCACCGTGCGGGTGATGCTAATATTTCACTTTACATAGGAAATTCACTAATAACAAATTTATTTATTCGGAGCACATTTTTTGCTTAGTAAGTTGACATGTACTAAATTATCAAAATTACGGTTTTTTGGTATTTTCCTGACATATTTGTTATCTTACCCCTCATATTTACTCACCATTTCTAAAACCAATGTAATTCCGATTTGAATTTCCGATCCGTCCCAGATTTATTTAAATTATACAGGGTTGCCTCCAAAGTTGCATTTCAAAATTCATGCATAATTCCAGGTAAACATCTCAAAATTCCAGGTAAACTCGCGCGGCATTTTTTATGTATTTGCGACACCTATAACGATTTAGAATATAAATAAAAGTGCAATTTTAACAAACAATTACAGTAAAACTTTATACAAAGTATATTATAATTTGTTATTATTAAATTCAAATATCATATTTTGTTATGCTTTCTACAAAAAATAGGTACACAGGCTGGGCAAATTATTGCATTTTGCTCTTGATTTTTCTCTCTATATAAAAAAATTACAATATTTTAACTGATATGAGGGGGAAATTATGTCATCAGATACACCTAATTATATAAAATTCCATATAACTTTGGCAATGTACTATCTATTATAAGAATAAGAAAATAGTATTCACAAATCTTTTTTTGTGTGTCTATCGACAACAAAGGCATATTTTTCAAAGTTCTTGATAGGGAGTGGGCTCAAACCCTGATCTTGTTACTATCTAAATTAAAATTTTCTTTGAAAACATTATTACAGTAGCTGGATCCACTTTTGAACTTTCCGACCATTTTCAAGATTTTTGGTGGGAGTCAATCTGACAACAAACCTCAGATTATGAAGCGACCGCCCTGGCCACTTATACACTACCCAGCTAATTATACTTTAACAAATTATCCAACCTCCAAAGACTACATTTTATACATATTAGAAACTGAGCTCCATATCAACGATTAACAATTTTAACCAGACCGCAATTAATTACAAATGAGCCACTTCTATTACCCACTGTTTGTAACAACAAACAAATTAATTTATTAATCTTAATAAAAATGTTGCCGACAGTCAAGACTGCAGTTTCCTCATATAAAGACTCACATGGCTAACGTCGCCGAGCATCGGGAACGCATCGCTAACGACGCCGACCGTCGAGAACGCATCACTAACGTCACCGACCATCGGGAACGTATCGCTAACGTCACCGACCATCGGGAACGCATCGCTAACGACGCCGACCGTCGAGAACGCATCACTAACGTCACCGACCATCGGGAACGTATCGCTAACGTCACCGACCATCGGGAACGTATCGCTAACGTCGCCGACCATCGGGAACGTATCGCTAACATCACCAACCATCGAGAACGCATCGCTAACGTCGCCGACCAACGGGAACGCATCGCTAACGTCGCCAACCATCGGGAACACATCGGTTATGTCGCCGATCATCGAGAACGCATCGCTAATGACGCTGGCAATCGAGAACGCATCGCTAACGTCACCGACCATCGAGAACGAATCGCTAACGTCGCTGGCAATCGAGAACGCATCGCTAACGTCGCCTATTATTCAGAACGCGTTACGCAATCGCCGACGATCCAACCTGAAATTTCCGGTTCGGCCGCAAATTCCCGCATAATCAACGCATTTTTTCCCGGTCACCAAAGTGCACGCATAATTCCCGGTTTTCCCGGTCGGTGGCAACCCTGTTATATGTAGATATATCTTTTTATAGCATATTTGGTTACTTGCCTTGCAATGTAATCATTGTGAATTTACGGCAATAAAGACCGTAAGTTATTTATAAGTTATTCAGTTAGTAAGTTGTTCAGTTATTTATAAGTCTGTCTCCAGAAGTGTAACACTCAAGTTCTCCGATTTATATAAAAATATAAAAACGTAATTTAGGATTTATTTTTCAGTAGCCAGTGAAATGCAATTCCATGAACATGAAAACTGAGAAACAATTCGTCTTTTCCCAAAGGGAGAAGATAGAGAAACATGATCTCAAGGAAACAAGGTTAGTTCCATATTGCGGACCTGATGTGATGGTCTCATAAAAGGGAGCTCTCAAGCCCAATAAAACTGGACTTTATACCAGTTCCATATTGACTTGTGGCACAAGGTCATATTAACTAGGTTTCACATTGAAAAATACCTGAAATTTGGTTGATTTTTGGTTAAAACTGGAAAATCGTTTTATTTATCAATATACACACAAATTTGAGTTATTTAAAAACCTATTTTTTTGAAAAGGTGAAATGTTTACAAGAAAAATGTACTAGATTAAAATGGGAAAATAAAAAGTGGCAATATTTGATATTTTATGAGAATAGAAGTTTGAACACAGTGGTGAAAATAATTACATATGGAGCGAGGCCCCTCTATACAATACTGTTCTGAGAACTGGCCGCTTGAAGGTCGCGCTATTAAGGCTGATTCACTCCGGTTAACTGGGCAAGATACCTGAAGTCCTGCAGTTATCATGCAAATTTCATAGACGTGTGGTGAATCTACGACACTAAGTGTACCAGTATACATGAAAACATTAAACCCTTATAGTTCTCAACATTGAAGTTGAGGGAATTTCTGGATAATTTGTAAATTAAATATTATTGTATTTGTAATTATTTTATTATTGTTCTTAATTTGATAAAGTTATAAAACTGACAGCGAAATGTACTAAATTTGTATTTATCATAATTTTTTTATTGTGTATCTTATTTTTTTGTTTAAAAAACGAACAGAGCATAATAACAACCACGGCGTATTCCAAGAGGAAGTTAGTTTGGAAACCATTATAAATACAGTTTTGAACATGTTTTCATTAAAAATAATAACAAGCCCTTTATTATAGACTTAGTTAGCAAGACTATGTTTAAATTTTCTAGAAAAACTACATTTCCTCAATTATACAGTGCCTGAGGGCACTAACAAAAATTATTATCAAGGAATGGTTATGAGATTTTGTCGACAGAAACTGAACAATTTCTTGTTGATGATAATAGTATTGCTAGTTTCTTAATTGCAATGGTAATGGAGTTACTCAATGAATAATTTCTTGTTGATGATAATATTATTGCTAGTTTCTTCATTGCAGTGGTGACAGGAGTTCCCCAATGAATTCATTTAATACATAACGAATGGGCTCTATTATATGGTGATGGACAGTCCACAAGGAAAAAAAATTACATAATTTTTTTTAAACTTTTTTAAATACACTACTTAGAACAAAATAATATGCCATGTTCAAGTGGAAAGTGTTATCACGCATTTTCTGTAAAATATTAATTATTTTGTAAGAAATACCTGCATTTTCTGATTTTTATTTACAAAATTGTGTTCAAGATTTTGCCAATTTTCACAGTCGCAAATCCCTCTATATTACTTGTCAACCGATGTACTAGCTCGCTCACATTCTGGTCCCTCAGGTAGACCTCTAGCGCGTCGAAAGTATACCCACCAGCTATCTTCTCCCGCCGCGCTTGCATCCTCGCTAGCTACGCCTCCACCCCCTCTATATTACTTCTTGTCGCCCAATGTACTAGGTCGCTCACCTTCTGGTCCCTCAGGTAGACCTCTAGCGCGTCGAAAGTATACCCACCAGCCCTATCTTCTCCCGCCGCGCTTGCATCCTCGCTAGCTACGCCTCCACCCCCTCTATATTACTTGTCGCCCAATGTACTAGGTCGCTCACCTTCTGGTCCCTGAGCTGGACCTCTAGCATGTCTGCAGTATCCCCCACCAGTCCCATATTCTCCCGGCGCACCTGCATCCTCGCCAGCTACGCCTTCACCCCCACGATATTACCTCACCACCTGTACCTGGTTACTCACCTTCTGGCCCCTGAGCTGGACTTCTAGCACGTCTGCAGTGTCCCCTCCCCCGCCACTCCCATCTTCTCCCGGCGCACCTGCATCCTCGTCAGCTACGCCTCCACCCTCTCTATATTACCTCACCTCCTGTACTAGGTCGCTCACCTTCTGGTCCCTGAGCTGGACCTCTAGCATGTCTTCAGTATCCCCCACCAGTCCCATCTTCTCCCGGCGCACCTGCATCCTCGCCAGCTACGCCTTCACCCCCTCTATATTGCCTCACCTCCTGTACTTGGTCGCTCACCTTCTGGTCCCTGAACTGGACTTCTAGCACGTATGCAGTGTCCCCTCCCCCGCCACTCCCATCTTCTCCCGGCGCACCTGCATCCTCGCCAGCTACGCCTCCACCCTCTCTATATACCTCACCTCCTGTACTAGGTCGCTCACCTTCTGGTCCCTCAGCTGGACCTCTAGCACGTCAGCAGTATCTCCCACCAGTCCCATCTTCTCCCGCCGCGCCTGCATCCTCGCTAGCCACGCCTCCACCTCCTGCCGCTTGGCCTCGTACCGCTCTGAGTCCGTGAGCATGGCGTCCAGCACGGCCTTTCGCTGGAGCACCTTGGAATTGGTCTCCTCCCAGTGTTCCCGCAGCTTGGTCACTGGAAAGGATACAATAAAGTCAAATAAACATTGCAAATAGAAAGGCAACTAGCAATTTTATGACAGGATGACAAGTGTAGATTACAACCCAAAAGTGACTAAATTCATGCATGTAAAACCGACCAGTCAGTCTGATTGATCATCTAACCCAGACTGAACTAGCTATGCAACTACGCTTTAAAGCGTTATCATAAAATTTAATACAAACAAATTTATCCATATGTTTCTATTTAATTTACAACTATTCTATCGTGGATGATTTTAAAAATTAGTATGTTTGGGTAGTCGCGAGCTGGTGGAATGCTTTGCGAAAAGTTAACATGAATGCCATTCGCTTTAAAACATAATCCTCTACTGAAACCCATTTATACATTTGTATATTTATCTCCCAACATTTATTGTGAATAAATGTAAAATATGAATGTAATGAATAACAACAAGCATGAAAATAGTTTAGGTGAACGTAATTATAATTGGTTTTTCATGAAAATATGTTAATATAAAATAAAAGCAATTGTAACATCTTTTATTTATTCATTGGCAATTTATTTCATAGTTTCTATTCAAAATATTGATAACTACACAAAATAAAAATATTCTATTCATTGTATGCTTGAAAAAATATAGATCTTAGTGATTTATACAACACATATTATTGGTATATTAAAGTACAGAACCGTTTAAGACAAATATTACAAAGGAAAAATTCAAATGTTCAACAAGTTTTTCAAACATGCATTCTTACAGGTAAGGATAAAACACTAAGGTAATTGTTTTTTTATTCAAAATTAATTTGTAAGCTCGCAGGTAAACTCAACAGCATATAACGGTTTTACCCAAAACTTATGGACAAAGTGGTATTAAATATAAACAAAACTAAGGCGATTGCTTTTCACATAAACGGATTATTATTCAGAGAAAACCAGATTAGCATTATCGTTTCAGAGGGAAATAATTAATTTTAAACTAAATTGTCTATGTTCCACACTTTGAACAGTTTGTTTTAAAGTTTTACTCTTTATTAATTTTATTTCCTATTTTATACTATGAAAAATCTGCGTTTAATTTAAAATTTACTCAATGAAATGCGTATGTACAATTTCCCCCCAAAACATTAAAGTGACACACCAAACTACGTCGAATGTCAAACTCAAAGGGTCCTTTCCTTTAAAAGGCGTATATGCAACGCGAGATGTGTAAATTGTTCGTTTCAACGACGTGATTTATCGACCCCGAACCTTTGTCATTCTCCCGCCAGCCAGCAGAAAGACCTCTACCCATTCATTACCGGCACCCATTTTTCAATTTAATGACCAACTAACTTAGTTGGCTCTCATTTTTATGCAGTATGATTCAATTATTGAATAACAAATTACCCAATTTAGCGAGTTCGCGATCAACATTAAGATTAACTTTTGAATAATCACGATCACCAAGTTGTAAAAAGCGGAAGAATTTTAGAAGTTAACTTTTAAACTAGTTTGATAAATAAGCGTAATTTTGGTGTTGGATTATTTCAAAATGCAATAAAAAGGTCAGCTGGGAAATAAATCGTAGCATAATTTTGTTCTTATTACTGTGTATAAAGCAATGCTTTTTAAAAATATATTAAAGTATCTTTAAACCCCTGAACAACCTTTAAAAGTTTCGTTTCTTTTTTATAAAGGACCACTAATAAATATTGCATGAACGAAGACATTTTAAATATTACCTCAGTACATAATGACAAAAAAGTAAATCTCATTATCTTTTAACAAACTCTTGTTTTTTAATAAATCAATAAGATCAATAATAAATGAGAGTACACGGTTAAAAACGTAATGAGTTCAAGAGTACATTCATATGTATTACAAAATCTAATCAATTTTCGTAACACTTAACCGCAAATCATTTTAAACCTGTCACACGAAAACATTCTGGGTGCTCCGATTTATGGGACTTGCAACACACGAAAACATTCTGGGTGCTCCGATTGATGGGACTTGCAACAGACTTAGTGAGCGAATATGTCTTTGGCTTGCAGGTAAAATATTGGTTTATTCAAACATTTCTAACTACAATCAAACAAAGTTATAAATCCGGCTACATGTAAAATAAGCTGTGTAAAAATATTACACCTAATTAAACAACGTTTCGCTCTTTTATATTCTGACATAATTAAGTTAAATCTAAAATTTGTTAATCCCTATATAGTATACTCAACCCAATTAAAAATAATAACAATGGATAAAGCTCTGGTACTGTCTGAAATAAGTGTTGTAGGGTTGCATTTTATATTATTTTGAAAAGTTTGTGTTTGTAAATGTACAGCTGACCATTTTGTAACATTGATGATAGATGTAACATTTTGAAAGTTTACTGTATGCTATTTTATTTTTAGTGAATTTACTATGAAAAAGTGAACTATTAGCATGACCCGCACGGTGAAACTTAAGCCCGGGACCACCATAGAAATTCCTAACGTGACCCCCTGAACACGTTTTGGGGGTCGCTAACAACTTTATACATATATATATATATATACACACAACTTTTTGATTAGCATATTACGTGTTGTTATTACTAACGGGATGTAATAAAAGACGTCTTACAACGCTTAAGAATATATTTACACTTATACTGACTCACATACAGACGGTAAACATAAATAAAAGATGGTACAAGACCTTGTAAAAGCTATACCAACTTGTTATCCTGACTATACCTCCTTCTAACCTTATAATGTACAATATTGCCATCCTAATAGTGAATTTAAGTATAACCAGGAGCATCAGATCAGCCAAAAAATTACATTTTTCAATTTTACAAAAATATGTTACCAATGTTGTTTTAAACCCTTTATTCGATTTTTTAAAGATGTTAATGCGGAAATTCACTTCCCTCACGTCAGCACGCTGCGTGCGAACTCGTTTAATTTGTTAAGGAAAAAATCCATTTGAAATAGTTTTGTTACATTTGCAAATAATAAAAAAAACTGATTCACATACGATAGCTGGCTGCATTAAAGAATTCATCTAGACGTTTCATTGATGGCACGGAAGTTATCCTTAAAGTTTTTCCACCGCTCTTCATTATTCCGTCAGTGTCTAAATTGGATTCTGGCGCTACTTTGCATTCCGGGGACCAGACTCACCCAATGCCGTCCTCTCCAACCGGCAACATATCTTCTCAAAATAAGGCTAAATTAGTTTCAGTTCTTTATTTTATTCAATTATTCTTGTCCACTATTGTTGAAAATTTTCGTATCGAACCACCCAATATCAGCAATGTGACACATCGTAAAAGTCAATATCAGTTTTGGGTATTTTTATTGTATTAACGAAATAAAGAATATTCCTTGTAAGGAGGTCATGCCGTTGAAGGTCGTAATCAAAAATTACAGATATACATTGAAGAAAGAAGGCAGTTTGGTCAAAAATTGTTTATTGAAGACGGTGTAGGAAAAATATTACTTTATATACACAATTTTTGAATACAATCATATTAAATACCTTTTAATTAAGCAGGAATGAGGACAACCTTTAAAGTTAGTGTAAAAAAAACTACAAATATGTTATTCTTATAACTAATTTACAGTGAGTTTCAAACAAAGATTAACAAGCGAAAATTAAAGCTAAATAATTAGGCCAAAACGTTAAAGAAATCGTTAATATATTCAAAGTGTATATTAATTATGAAAAAAATATGAAATGAATTGTAAATGTAACAAGTTAAACTAATGGAATTGCCTAATATTGATAATTAAAATATATAATATTCGTAAGAAGTGGCATATTCATAGTGTAAAATAGTGTTAAGGTTTTTACATTTTGTACAATTTAGAAGTATTAGAAAAATACTATTAATTAAAATGAAAATGTGTTAGAAAATACAGTTATATACATATTAATTAATCAAGGGAGAAATTAAATAAGACACAACATTAACATAAAGTAAAATTTACTAAATACTTAAAACAAAATGATATTCTGACACTATTAATGAATAGTCTTTCAAGGTGTTCTTACACAGACAATAACATAGCATTGATATTGTTTCAGACTCCTAAACATTTTTTAAACGAGTAAAGTTCAGTGCAATTACAATCATATAATACAAACTAAATACTATAAATTTAATTTTAAATAACTCTTTGATAAAAGTATTAACTGCCGGTACTCTTATCTGTATTAACTGATGGTTTTCAATGAAACTGTTCCAGTGTTCCTTGAATATTCAATTATTTAACTAAATATCGCAGCCCTAAGATCTTATGCTAACATATATGGAGGACTAGATACATAGACATTGTAAAGTATACCGAATGTCTTGCAACCATGTTATTCTCGCTGTTTTGCTATAAACCCGGAGTTGACGAACGTAAAATAAATTGGTTTTAACTGCCTTTTGTCATGTGATTAAGGTTTAAGTTTATCTACTTGTAGCGGTAATTTATAGTTTGTGACATAAGGACACTACAGTATTACCAACAAGTTTGTTACATGTTAGAAAACTAACTTACATCAGGAACAATTAATAGATTATTGTAAGAGGTGTAAGAACTTGTCCCCATAAATAGCCATAGGTGTATAAAACATACATTGTGCATGATATATAGTGTATGAAAGGAAATATTCAACAAAAAAAGAAGAAACAATATTCAGAATATGATTGTCGTACGTTTCATAAATACACAGGTTTCCATTTCTGCAATGTAGTGGTTACTTAAAACAAGGAGTCAGGATCAGAACTTTTCAAACAAAAATAACAGAGCAACAATGCTACACAATAGTCTTACTAATTTATTACAAAATCAACAGGCATCTCAGGGTTGTTTAGGGTATGATTTATTTCGTAATTGCATTGCACACTAGATAAATTCACAAAAATGTCCAACTATGAAACGCTTTTAATTTGATCTTTGCGTTTAAAGCATACCAAAGAGCGTAAAATAGATTTGTTGACAAATAGTACAAATTCTGAATGTTTTACGATGAGCGAGAAACGTAATTATGAGTGAATAATGGATTTTCAATAAACTTCCGATCTAGCCAGCGAAAGTTATTACTTTGTCTTAACTGGATAAGAGAACTAGGAAGACGTTCATGAATTGAGCGAGGCGCTATAAAAGAAATAAGAACAACGCGTCAAAGGTAGTCGACTATGAAACATTTAATCAAACTATCCTGTATATACATATTTCCGATTGTTTAAAATTATAGTCATAATCATTACTAACAATGTGCAATGGAAACTGTGAAGAGAGACATATTCGAAATGATCATTATAAATCGTTTCTCCACCCCGGTTGACCGATAAACGTAAGTAACCACTAAAGTAACACTCAAGTCATCACTGTTTATTTATGTATGTGCTCCAATGAGAATGTAGTGCTTCTATTACAAGAGAGGACAAAGTGCAAGTGAGGCGACAGTACAGTGCACACCACACCACACCAAGCCTTCAGTCCTGCCACCTTGCAAACCGAAATTTACCTCTCAAACAATCGCGAAGGTGGTACAGGCTTGCCCTGGTCTCTGGAGACACTGAAATGCAACAAATATTCAATTTATCAAAGTTATTGTGATATTTTATATATTTTGAAGTAAACTATAATATAAAGTATACACATATCGGGTGCAAAGCGAGAAGCTCAGCCGCCACAGCACTGGCATCACAAGCATAGTTGCCGGCTAAAGCAATATTAATTTTTTTGGAACTTTTGGTATAAGTTAAGTTCAAAAAGCCTTCAGGTCTGAAGATAAGAATCAGTCTTAATATATAAAACTCAAAATACATTTTATAATAAGAACATCTTAAATATAAGTCTTTTAAAACATAAAATATCTACTATAATGTTTTATTTTGCAGGAATTAAAAATTTTACTAAGGATATAGTTTATTTAATTTAATTTTAATTGGCCAACATCCGCTGTTAAATTATTAAGATAATATTAAATATTTATATCACAAAACGTTTGTCAGTTTTTATATTAAAGTATTCAAACAAATCCAGATACTAGGGTCTATAAGTTCAAAATAAAATTGTCTGATTATAACTTTCACCCTTTTCATTAAATATATACTTTTTCATTTACAAATTGTGAGGTTCTACTAATATTATAATGAAACAGGTATCCTCAGACTTAAACTCATAAGAGCTCATCAAACTACGAACAGTCTGCCAAGTTTGATATCAGTTTTTATTTTCCCCCGTAAACGGGTTCATCCGAAGCAATATCTTTTTTTATTAATTTACCCCATTTATATCGATTGATTCATTAAATACAGACACTTACAATAACAAAAAATAAAGAAAAAAATTATTTAACAGGCACAGGATTAATCATTAAACATCTATCATGACAAATCGATCACGTGAGTTTTTCGCGTATTGTCCTGTCATTATTACGTACCTCTTCCTTGAAGAAGAAATGTTTAATAAAAACCATTGCTCATGCGCATTAATGCAGGGAATCAATTTGTATTAATAAGCTCAAACCAATACCGTGCTCAAACCAGTACAGTTTTTCAGCAAGGACTGAACAACAATGCTCACAGAACTTAATCGTGTGTTTTACAAATAAATCAGTTTGTGTTCCATTACAAAATGACTTACTAAATATCATAATTTTCAGTTTAATTAGCGCTTAAATAAATAAAATTGTAATCCAACGAACTCCGAACACGTCGAGAGGATAAAGTTAATTATATTCCTTTATTACAATTTCAGGCGATAAAAGGTCAGAATTGCTGAATGGTCGAATGTCAATAAAATACAACCATGGCTTTGGCAGATTGATAAAGACCACTCCACATTACCACTTGAAACCAATAAATCAATCATAAAATCCCCTTTGTACAGCAAAACAGTTATAAGTTTATTAAATGTCGCAGTGTTGATTTATACGTTTTATGAAACGTATATTCATGGATGATTCGCAATTTTGAAGATTCTTTGATTCTCGAATAAAAAAAGAGTTAAAATTAAAACAACATGGTTTCTCCTCACGCCTAGCAGTCAGAGTAAATGTCTAAAATGAACTTTACAAATCTTTTTAGGTGAATAGATCAGTCCGGTTCCAAAATATTCGAAGGGTATATTAAGATACATATATTTATTTAGCCCCATTCCCTAAGGGCTTAATATTAGGTTTTGGATCAGATGATTAATTAAAACCTTACGTATTACGTATACGTCCTTACGTATTAGGTTTTGGATCAGATGATTAATTAAAACAAAATAAAATTTCCTTTCAGCGTCCTCAATATATGAGCGTAACATTCGATTTAGCTGTACGTTGCAATTAGCTGTCCTCAAGTGATGAAAAACTGTGATTTAATTTCTAACTAATAAATGTTTAAAATAAATGTAGATGAATGTTTAATAGTTTTACTACTGATAATTTACACAAAATAAAATATTACTTTTAATATTTTCAACCAGACTTGTTTTGATATTAAGTTCATATTGAGTGATATCAAACTTCTTTAAGTTATTTTAACACGAGGAAAACTATATAGGACACGTAGTTACCTAGAACTTGTTAATGTAATGACAGCAAATCAAAATTACAACCTACAACCAGAAGAAGCTGGTTAACTGCAAATATAAAATGTTGAGAACTTTATATAAATGTTATTAATCCGTATTGTGACAGTCAAACTTTCTTCTAAAAGTTAATGTTATTGGAGCCCGTCATGAGGGTCGCCCATAAAGTTATCCCATCATAGGAGAAGTGATACTCAAGAAGCTGCTGAGATATAGACTGTAGGAAACTCGACAAATAAAAAGGAGCACCATGTAGTAAAATAAATCAAATAGGGCTTTAAAACAGTATTTGTTATGTTGCATGACAATATTGTATATTATTTATTAATATA
This sequence comes from Allygus modestus, assembly GCA_963675035.1. NCBI lineage: Eukaryota > Metazoa > Arthropoda > Insecta > Hemiptera > Cicadellidae > Allygus > Allygus modestus. The sequence continues at coordinate 70,814,704 of OY776116.1, read as the reverse complement.
ACAAATAAATAGTTAAAGCTTTATTATCTTATACCACAATAATTCTTATCATACATACAAAATCTTTATCGTATCTTTACATACAAAATCAAGAATTCCGTATCGTTTATGAGTGCAATGAGATGAAACTGTAGTACAATTTCGTGTGATTAATAAATAGGCGTATAAGAATTAAATTTAACATAATACACCCTCGCTCCAAGTGAGAATAGTAATTTAAGATATTAAAATATAAGTAATATATTGAAAATGACTAATTAATCAACATAGACTAATTATGAATTTTTCTTCTTCAACAAGACTCAAGCTCTGCTCCTCCTTTAAATTGGATTAAAGTTACCTATATTATATTAACCGGTTAATCCTCCTACTCCATTAATTACGCTCAGTAAAAACAGTCTAAGTTATCTAAAATTGCCTTTTATACCCATCAAAAATGACGCCTTCGAAATAACTAGAAAACTACAACGATGTGTCTATCCTAAACATATCTATGAACTCCATAAGCAGTATTCCTCTATGTGCATTTTCATGGCCGGAGAGGGTACCGGTTTAAGAAGACAAATGCAAAAGGATTTGAATAATATGAAGATTATTTATGTATTGTTCGCTGTTTCGCCGTGAAGGAATTATAAGTCGAATTGTACAGATATCAAAAATAATTAGTTTCTGAACGCTAAACTCTAAACGAAACAAGAATCCTACTTATAATAAAACCTAATTAATAGCCTAACTAACTGTGGGTGAAACCAATTTTAATAGAGGTTTTTAGTAACAAAAAAGTTAAAGTTCGTGTAACAAGGCAGGTTTGGATCCGACGTAGAAACGGCCCTTTCATCTTTCGCCACAAACGCCAGATTACATTAAACGTTTTGCCCTTAGGTTGGCGATTTTAGATAACTTTGGCAGTGTGAAACTAGTTACATTTCAATAACCTATTTATGAACTACATTTGAATAATGAAAACAAATGTTTTAAATGGATTGCAGAACTTTCGGTAATAATTAATTAAATGCTGAAACTAGAGGCCGGATAATATGTGCATTTTAATGCAAATAAACCTACATATGTAGTTGTTTCTCTTAACATAGATATTAAAGTTATTAAAATAAGACACTACTGAATATGTATTGAGTTCAAACGTGTGATAAATAAAAGTCAGCTATAGAATATATGGAGTAATATCTAATTTAGTGACATTTGTACCCAAACAATTAGAAATTATTCTTATCAATATAGATTAAAAAAGAGGTGAATATTACAGTTCAAATCGTTAATTTTTATTTCAAAGACTAAATTTGTTTTACCACCTATAATTTTATACTACAACTTTTATGTATAAGCAAACCAATCTGACCGGTATAAAACGCATCAAACTTACTCATGGAGTAAATTTAAAAACCATTTTAGCATGAATCGCACAATCGTGGTTTTGTTTGACTCAGAAGTGCGTGTAGCAGCGCAGAGGATAGGTTAGTCAAACGCAAATCAGAACCAGAGGTGATTGATTACCTGAGCACGGCTGAGCTTAAGCTTCTTGACCGATGCGATGCCTTCCCCTCCCCCTACAACCCCTACGACCCTCCCCTCCCCTCCCTCTTCCTCTTATAACTGATTAACCTGACGTGATCGTTACCCTTGGGGTATAAATGTCACTTACAACATTATTGAGACAATTCTTATCGTAACAATTTCAAAGAATCGAGAAAAGTCTTGCTCATTGTATTCATCAACGATAGTGGCACATTTTTTACGTTAGGTATCAATCAAACTTCTACTTTTCAATCTTCAATCAGTTTTCTTAATTTTTTCTATTCCGTCCAATAGTATGGTGGTTCAAAAAGGCATGCTCGTTCTACATAGTCATACACTTTGTTAACTATGTTTTTGTTGTTGCATATTTTATAATTATTTGAAAATGGTGGTTGCTTGTTATTGTATCTTGTACCGTCAAATATCAATATTAACCGTTACATTATCCCGTTCCCGTTATTCCGCTACCGTTATATTATCAATATTATACTATTATTATTATTATTTTATCTATTGTATTATCTTAAAGTGCACTCTAGCCATATGTTAAATTGTTAACTTGTGTAGTTTATAATATTGTCTTGTTAAGTTTCGTGTACCCTCATTGGCCTACAATCTATTCTTAGTGCCATAAAAACTGGTTGTAAAGTCATCATGTTATATTGCCTAGTTTGATTACATTGTACCTGAAACTGAATATACTTTTGTAATAATTGTTTACATCGTGTATAGTCAACCTTGTGTGAAAAGACCTTTGTGTTGTGTCTAAGACTCTGACGTTGGATAATAAACAAATAATTCTCTTTTAAAAATCTGAGGTTGCCTTTATCAGAAGGATTCTTTTAGACATAATACGCAAACAATCGTAGGACTGTGGAGAACATTTGAGTAACGGCAAACCAACGAAAATGGATTCAGGCACAGATTTTCTTTCTACCGGATATTTTCTATTTAGAGAAGTATATTTATGCTGAAAATATGGTTTACTCAGTAGCCGAGTTAACTCGTTGAATTTGGTAAAACACTGGCCGGCGCGGAGGGTAAACTTGCACAAAATAATGGGCCAGCCTCATGAAATGAAAACTTGCTTTTGTCGGGAAAATCCCTCGTGTAAAATAGGTCTGCGGAGTATTGTTAGCCTTGTATCTCGTGAAAGACACATTACCCGCACTGTTTTACCTCTATCAAAATATTAATATTGCGTAAGAAATTTTCGATTTACCACGCTTTTATTATACTAATTTTATTTACTTTTATAAATAAAAATACGAGTAATAGAAAAAAGAATTCTAAGAAATATTTTCTTAATCGGGTATTGGAAAAAAGAGAAAACTAAGGAGGTAAATAGCAATAGTAAACGAAACATAAACAAATGGTAGAATAAAATTACTGGGTAATCGGTAATCTCACTAAATACTTAAGTACTGTCATGATCCAAAGGATAACTATTTTGTAAGAAAATCCAATAAAATTACTGTTAATTATTTATCCAGTCCAAAAATTGAAAAGTACCCAGTAATTGTAAATGGAAACATTAGAAAAATTCGAACAGCTCTAAAGGTGCTTTGTTAAGAAAAACACATGGATAAAACATATATTTTATAAGAAGAACAAAATGGCAAATCCTCTTTAAAGTGCAACGGGAAAATAGGAAAACATACTTGGTATTTTTGTTACTTAAATGAAAAAGAGACGTGAAGGCATTCGCTAAAGGTCTTCAACACACATACAACGCACATACACTGCGCAGCCGGCGGCAACATGGCTCATGCACATCAATGTCTGTTCGGTGATGTAGAATATAGAATGTAAACTTAATGTATATATAGATACAGTAATTTCAGTATTAATGGACACTGAAATAAGGCATTTTACATGGACATTTGTATGAATACAGACATTATAAAAATGGCGTCACAGCTCACATACTTGGGGCAACATTAGTTTAATAAATTTACTGAAATCGAAGTTAACTCCCGTTCCTTATTTAGTTCAATCGCTCACTCACCTTATAATATAGGAAAATAAATATGATGTCCCTTGTCAATATTTGCTTAGGTTGAAAACTATAGGAGGAGTTTTAGTCAGAAAAAAAACCCAGTGAGAGATTGTAATTTAAAATGCGTTGTATATGAACTAGGGAGGAAACTGCTGCTCGAACCCGAGCACATTGTGTTCTCATGCCCCCATTCGTCTTATTCCACTACTTATATGTCTATTCTCTCTACTAACATGTGTTTTGTAAATGTGTCAACACTGTTAAATATACAATTTCATTGATTTTATATTCTTCATTATGTTTTACATTGAAAATTTGAAGGCCTGTGAGGTGGAGCTTAACACATGTGACTTAAACCCAATAGACATTTCTTCCATAAAAATAACATAGGAACTTTGAGAGCCAAAGAGGCAGAGCACTGGGGTCCGGGTGAAAAATGAATTTCCTGAAGGAAAATCTCTTTCATTTGAAATACCAATCATCAAACTCAAAATGAAATAAAAACGTAGCTGACCGCACAAAACAGAAAATCAAAAAAGAATGAGTAAATTGATACACATGTCAATACATACAATCGAAACTACTCTTCGATTCAACCTGCCAATCGTTTATTCGAATGAGCATTATATTGTGATGATTCACGCAATAACAGTCTCGCCAGAGCCCCCGCCGTATACTACTTTGCTGTCTTGTTTGTGCGTTTGACCTTTTGTGGGTTTATTTTAGTTTTATTTGTTTTTGACTGCTGTTGCAGTTCTCTGTTTTAGTTTTTCTGTGTTTTTTCAGCTTTGCCTGGACTGAACATCAAATTTCATCGCATGGCGAACAGCTGATTGTGACTGACGGGGATCGAACCGGGGACCTCACAGCCAATTCAAGCACACTAGACCACGTCCTGTGACATCTTTTAATAATTGTTCATAACCATATGTTGATATTTCTTATTAGGTTCCGCCATTGTGGTCGGTTGTTAAAAATGGTCTACGTGCGGAAGGTGAATTGCGAAGAACCTTAATCCAATGTAACAGCTTTATTGAGCTTTGACGAACTATTCTAACAAGCGTTTAATAAGTTTATAGATTTCAGTTTTTAACAACCTACGCAAAATTAATTATAAATTTCTGACTGTTTATTTGTCAGCTGTTTCCACCACTAACGGCAGCTGTCAACTTTTTAATAACGTTGGATCTTAAAAATACCTCCAACAAGGAACAACAAATATGGTGTTTCATTTAATATGGTAAATATCAATATTACTCAACTAGGTGAAACCACATACCAAGTTGCATCAATATAAATTCATAAATAAGCGATATATAACATTTTGATTATTCTCCATAAGAATAACATGGGGGATGAGTATGTGTAGGTTTGCTGCAACAAGGAATACAAAAATGGGGTTTTATGCAAATATCAATAGAACTCAACTAGGTGAACCAACATACCAAGTTTTATTAATTTATGTTCATAATTAAGGGATAAATTACATTTTACTTATCTATAAGAATAACATGGAGGCTGAGAACGTAGGTTTGCTGCTACGGTAATTATCGGTAAAAATTGCGTTTTTGTGCAAATAACAAAGGACCACAACCAGATGAAGCCGTATACCAAGTTTCGTTAGTTTAAGTTCATAAATAAGCGAGCTATAATTTTTTTCTTCTTCTCCATAAGAATAGCATTGGACAACGTACTGTGTTTAGCACTTTCAATATCTCTGTAACCAATTGACGTAGAGAAATAAAAAACACACAATTTGGTGTTTTGATCAAGCTGAATCCAATGTTTGAAACTAAAATTTGACTTTTTTAAATAATACATGTAAGAACTTCAAAAAATCCATTTTTGGGGTACAAAAACCCCCCAAAATACCACTTCGGATGGGTCAATCTGTCTGGTTTTAAAGTCATAATGATTTACACGTTTGTACAAGATTTTATCAAAATCGGACCATTTTTAGGAGAGTTATCGCCAACCACACACACACACACACGCACGCACGCACGCACGCACGCACGCACGCACGCACGCACGCACGCACTCCCACGCACTCCCACGCACTCCCACGCACTCCCACGCACTCCCACGCACTCCCACGCACTCCCACGCACTCCCACGCACTCCCACGCACTCCCACGCACTCCCACGCACTCCCACGCACTCCCACGCACTCCCACGCACTCCCACGCACTCCCACGCACTCCCACGCACTCCCACGCACTCCCACGCACTCCCACGCACTCCCACACACTCCCACACACTCCCACACACTCCCACACACTCCCACACACTCCCACACACTCCCACACACTCCCACACACTCCCACACACTCCCACACACTCCCACACACTCCCACACACTCCCACACACTCCCACACACTCCCACACACTCCCACACACTCCCACACACTCCCACACACTCCCACACACTCCCACACACTCCCACACACTCCCACACACACCCACACACTCCCACACACTCCCACACACTCCCACACACTCCCACACACTCCCACACACTCCCACACACTCCCACACACTCCCACACACTCCCACACACTCCCACACACTCCCACACACTCCCACACACTCCCACACACTCCCACACACTCCCACACACTCCCACACACTCCCACACACTCCCACACACTCCCACACACTCCCACACACTCCCACACACTCCCACACACTCCCACACACTCCCACACACTCCCACACACTCCCACACACTCCCACACACTCCCACACACTCCCACACACTCCCACACACTCCCACACACTCCCACACACTCCCACACACTCCCACACACTCCCACACACTCCCACACACTCCCACACACTCCCACACACTCCCACACACTCCCACACACACACTCACTCACACACACACACACACACACACACACACACACACACACACACACACACACACACACACACACACACACACACACACACACACACACACACACACACACACACACACACACACACACACACACACACACACACACACACACACACACACACACACACACACACACACGACAGCCAGACAGACAGACACACACAGACACAGACACATATATAGTAAAAGGAGAAAAATGCAAGTGCTCCTTTTACCTCTACACATATTAAATCGAGACAAAATCTTTCTTTTACTGGTTGAGGAAATTATAGATAATTTATTATGTAGTAAGAAGCTCCTTTACATTATCCTTCATGCAGTTAAAAGAGACGTTGTGTTGAAAACAGGTCGTGCTATATATATACAGTTTCAAACGAATGGTGTTTTTGGGGTCTGGGGACCTCAAAACGAAAAGTTATCATGGTCCCGGGCCTAAGTCTTACCCTGCCGACTACGGTAATACCTTCTTCCCTATAGGGGAAATTCGCTAAAAGAAAAAAAAAACACATTTCATCCTGTATGCAAAGTCTGGATAGCCTTTAGTTCACAACAGAAGGATAGATAATTCGGTTAAATATCGACTATCGCATTATGAACTATCGATTATAGCTCTCTGTTTTGTTACATAATAAAATTTGATGTAGACAAAATTATAGTAACCTAACCTACCTTAACTCCGCACAGCGGTGTATGGTGGCTATTCGTTGTGCAACATATTACAAATAAATGAATTTGTATCTACAAAAATACAAAGCAAATGACAACAAAAAATCTAGACCTTAAAATTTAAACGAAAAAAATACTTGAACCCGAACAAATTATCGTAAAATTAAAAAATCTGGACCCCGAAAAGGTCTCAACAAAAGAAAGAATTGGAACCCGGGACAGCATCATGACCGTGGGTCCGATATTGTATCCATCGGTCCACCGTAGCATGTGTGACAATGTGAAAGTTACAATTTAACAAGCTGTGAACGCTGTGAGTAGTCGACTACGATAATCGATAATTCATAATACGATATTCGATGTTTAACCGAATGATCTACCCATCTGTTGTGAACTGAAGGCTATCCGCAAGGTCTGCGTGAGTACAATTAATCACATGTTCCAATTTACATTTCAATTTGTTTTTATTTGAGGTTATAGATAACAAAATTAAACAACCTGTTTACCAGTTGTAAATAAATGTTAAAATGGTCGTTAGAATATTGACTGAACATTGAACCATGGGAATACCGGACGGTGATGCTGAAAGGGGTAAAAAACTATTCATCCAGAAATGCGCGCAATGTCACACCGTCGAGAGAGGAGAGAAACATAAGTTCGGCCCGAACTTGTTCGGGCTTATTGGGAGGAAAACAGGACAAGCTCCGGGGTTCAAATACACGGACGCGACCATCAGCAAGGGAATTGTCTGGACCAAGCAAACCTTATTTGAGTATCTAGAGAACCCGAAGAAGTACATTCCTGGCACAATCAAGCCATTTGCGGGAGTCAAGAAGGAACAGGAGCGAGCAGATGTAATAGCATATCTAGAAGAAGCTACCAAGTGAAGAGGCGATTGTGCGTGTTACTCGAAATTGTATTGCGTCTTACGTGGATAGTTATTGTTTGAAATAGGTAGTTTTTATCAACCCATTAGCATCCCTGTCTACTCTTACTTATTCGCTGCAAAACAATACCAATCTAATGTACAGAATAATTAAAAACCGGGTGAATTGGAACTGACAAATTACGAAAATGGCGATGTACATTATATTAGTAAACAACGGTTTCTGATATTCGTATTAACATCGTACGCAATTTATTTTTAGTTTTATTATTCGGTTAACATGCCTCCCTCTACCAGCTTGCTGCGTGGTGAAGTCGTTTTACTTCCTCACTATTACAACTGCTGAGCGGAAAAATAACATATTGGATTTTTTTTTAATCCAGGGTACAATCCAGGGTACATTAAACTATGTATATATATTTACTATCATTATTAGAAAAACTATCCTTTTTCAGTTCTAGAATTTTTAGGTCTACATTTGTAGGGTACAGCAAATGAAGTTGTCATTACATAGGGTAAGTCTTTTGGCTGTCCACTATGACAAACTTGCCCTTCAACTTTGGTCTCTCCATTTGCAGTGGCTAGGGACAGAATCTCCGGGTTTGGTCCCCACCTGCCAACCTGAGAATGAATGGCCCCTGGCTGTTGTACATGGGTACCCTGTCAGTTGAGTTGACCAGTTGGAGGGCAGAATGCGGGTCCCCTGTTCGAGAGCCGCATCGCAGTTGTCACAGGGGCACGGGAGTTGGCCCTCTGAAGGGTCGATTTGGCTTCCGTCCCAACCCACCCTTTCCTTGCCTGCTATATCCTATCTTTCCGGTAACCTGCGCAATATTCCCGCTTGTCGAAGATGTGACTAGCATCTATGCTGGGGTTTCCTAATCCGCAACAATGATGATGATGATGATGATGATGAGGCCTACATATTATCCAGCACATTAGGTGTATGCCTAATATGTGATGTAACCTAGTGGACAAAAACAGAACTAACACAACTAGCGTGTCAGCGTTACGGCTGGAGTCTGACCAGTGAGCTGAGTGGTCTAAGGCGCAATTCTCCCGGCGGGATTGAATATTGCGATTGATTTAGGCCTATTGCATTAGGAGACCATACAACAAACTACCAACAGGATTTAATTAATGTATTTGTCACTCAGTGATTCGTTATCCGTCCTTATCGATCAATTTAGCCTTTACACATTAACACAAAATTAACAATACTTTCAAGGACGAGATAAAGAAGGTGGTAAGGTTGAAATTGTGTACAGGAAACACACTTAACTCTAATTTTAAACGATAAATTTGAAATCAATGGTAATCAAATGGAAATTGCGTCATGCTAAATTTAAAGATGTTTTCGTAAATGTATCAAATTTATAAAATGTCTGAATGGAAGTTCCAATGATTATCAACTGCAGATGACGATATTACTTAGTCAGGTGATTATTTAAAAATACAAAATCATATCTATTTTAGTCGTAATACATAATTTACTTCTCAGAATGCAGCACAATTTGTTTGCTCTTCATGAATCTTGTCAGTAAACTGGGATCGTCAGAGCTAGTAAAACATTTTAAATAGTAATTCTTTTAAATTTAATAAATTAAAAAACAGCAGTATTAAACTTGTTTGTAACAAATATTACTCTAAATAAGATGTGAAAATGTAATAATACCCCCGTAGCAGCAAACCTGCATACTCAGCGAATTTCCAGTGCATATTAATTTATCTTAATACCACATAAAGCCACATACCAAGTTTCATCAATATACATTCATAAATAAACGATTTATGACATTTTAATTATTCTCCATAAGAATAACATGGCGGCTGAGTATGCAGGTTTGCTGAAATAAGGAACACTAAAAATGGGCTTTTATACAAATATCATTATAACTCAACTAGGTAAAGCCACATACCAAGTTCTATTAATTTATGTTCATAATTAAAGGAGATAACACGTTAATTATTCTCCATAAGAATAACATGGGGCTGAGTATGCAGGTTTGCTGCTACGGGAACTATCGGGCAAAAAATGGATTTTTGTGCAAATATCAATAGACCACAACCAAATAAAGCCATATACCAAATTTTGCCAGTTTACGTTCATAAATAAGCGAGATATACAATTTTTCTTTTTCTCCATAAGAATAACATTAGACAACGTACTGTGTTTAGCACTTTCAATATCTCGGTAACCAATTGACGTAGAGCAATGATCAAAATACCAAATTGTTTGTTTTTTTAAGCTGAATTTAATGGTATAAATTAAAATTTGATCTAAATTAAAATTACATGTGAAACCCCCAAAAAAAACATTTTTGGGGTACAAAACCCCCCAAAAAACCCCCCTTCGGATGGTGCGATTCATCTGGTTTTCGAACTCGTTCAAATAAATGGTACTTTACACATTTGTACCAAATTTCATTAAGATCGGACCTTTTTTACGAGAGTTATCGTGCTTACGGACACATATATATATATATATAAATATATATATAAATATATATATATATATATATAAATAAATATATATATATACATATATAAAAATTTGAACGAATGGTGTTTTTGGCATCTGGGGACCTCAAAATGAAAAGTTATCATGGTCTCGGGCTTAAGTCTTACCATGAGACCTACGGTAATAGCTTCTTCCCTATAGGGGAAATTCGCTAAAAATATTGAAACTGCACGGACATAATAGATAGTGGTTCAAAATATCCTACATCATTGATGTATAACCATTTAAAACAACTGAACAAATAATTTAATAGCTAAAGTAAATTTTTATAGAACAGTTAATATTATTGTACCAGTATACATTGAACTTAGTAGATAAATGAAGTTAATTGATTTGTAACATGTTTTAAAAGTTTTACTAATTCAAAAACCATTGTTATAATTTTAAAGTCATAACTATTTAAAAACAGAAAATGTGTTGTAAAATATACCAGACCTAATTAAAACTAGTATAAACATGATATAATATGAATGAAAGCGATTCAATTAGTTATTGCTGCAAATACACACGAATCAAATGCGCGGTAGCCCGTGTATATATAGGCATTGTTTCATTGTTTATTTCACCTTGTTAACCTTGTGATTCTAAGAAAATGAGAAGGACAAAGGACTGATTAATCAATGTACAGACCAGGTATACAAGAATAAGTTCAATTCCAAGCGAATGATGTCCTTAATGCTTCATCATTGCCTTGAACTGTTGCGTCCTTATTGATTTTAGGACAGAACTAAATTTGATCACATAATTTCAAACAGTTTTATAAAAACAAGACATTTCTTGTTTTATAAATATCAAAACGGTAAAAAACCCTGCCACTTTAATAATTGACTTATTTTAAAATAAAGAATCAAGTTAAATACCCCTACGCATTAAAACCTGCGTACTCAGCGAATTTAAAATTCCAATTTATATACTTAACCCCAAGGTATATCTAAATGTATTCATAAATAAGCGAGGTATAAATATGTATTCATTCTTTTACTTTGACGATGTATTATAAGTGTTTATCACTTTAAATATACATGCAAAAAATTATCTAGAACTAATAATAAATCACAAAATGATTAATATTTTATAGATTTTAACTCATTGGTAAAAACAAATGGCAGGGTTTCAACCGAATTAAATGTGAAAAAGCCAAACAACTTTTTCTCATGTGACTAACATTTAATTTTTTCGAATGTGCTTTTTTCTTCGCAAAAAACTAACCTGGGTTAATGATCCCAAATATAAATTATTTGATTTTTAACATATAAATGGTAAAAACCAAATCTGTTTTTTTTTTTTTATTTTAAGGATAAAAATACGAAAAATTGATTTTTGAGAAATGTTCAAATCTTTCAGGTTTTCAAACTTTAAATCATAAACATTACTTGCATGTCTTGCCAAATTTCAATGTTTCAATTTAAAATCGGACGGTTATGTCAAAGTTGATCACATTAACGTACACACTCTCACGCATATCTTTTGCATCTGGGGACCTCAAAACCAAATACACCCCCGTCGCAGCAAACCTGCGTACTCAGCGAATTTCCAATGCATAATATATGTCTTAATACCATATAAAGCCGCATACCAAGTTTCATAAAAATATATTCATATATAAGCGATATATACAATTTTAATTATTCTCCATAAGAATAGCATTGGTATGAGTACATAGGTTTGCTGAAACAAGGAAAACAAACAATTGGTTTTTATGCAAATATAAATATAATTTAACTAGGTGAAGCCACATACCAAGTTTAATCAATATTCAATCATAAGTAAGCACTATATAACATTTTAATTATTCTCCATAAGAATAACATGGGAGATGAGTAAGCAGGTTTGCTGCAACAAGGAACTAAAAAAATGGGGTTTTATGCAAATATCAATATAACTCAACAAGGTGAAGCCACATACCAAGTTTTATTAATTTATGTTCATAATTAAGGGAGTCATTACATTTGACTTATTCTCCATAAGAATAACATGGGGGCTGAGTACGCAGGTTCGCTGCTACGGGGATAATCAACAAAAAATCAATTTTTTGTGCAAATATCAATATACCAGTACTACGTGACCCCACGTGCCAAGTTTCATCAATATACATTCATTAATAATGGAGATATCAAATTTTATTTATTCTCCATAAGGATAACATTGGACAACGTACTGTGTTTAGCACTTCGAATATCTCTGCAACGGTTGGACGTAGAATCACAATTTAAACACCAAAATGATTGTTTTGTGGAGCTTAGTTGATTGGTAAAAGCAAATGTGAAGTTTACATTAAAATTAACTTAGGAAAAGCCAAAAACATTTTTCCCATAAGATTAACATTTCCCATAAACATTAACATGAGATTTTATGAGCAGGTTTTTTTGGACTTTCTCCGCAACCACTTAACCTAGCTTAATAATTCAAAATACCATATTATTTGTTTTTTAAGCTCTATAACATGGTCTAAACCAAAATTAAGTGTTTTAAAAATTTTAGGGTAAAAATGCAAAAAACTGATTTTTGGAAAATTTAAAACCCCCATAAACCCCCCTTCCCATGGCCCGATTTTTCTGGTTTTCAAACTTAAAGTCATAAATGTCACTTTACACATTTGAGCCAAATTTCATCGAAATCGGAAGTTTTTTACTCAAGTTATCGCATTCACGGACACACACACACACACACACACACACACACACATGTCCCTAACTTGCTATGGGGTCCTGTCCTTAAACCCAATTGTGGGGTCCTAAGAGTTATATACGGTTTATTAACGTGTAGATGGAGACAAGTTTTAGTACATGATTTGTTTCTCTAAACACACCATTTTAATAACACAACCTTGCATGAAACCAAATATCGGGGCCAAACACATCTGTGCACTATCCCAAATTATGGGGCTATACACACTGTGCATCAGACAAGACTGGGGGGCTTAACACCCGTCCCAAATTATGGGGCTATACACACTGTGGATCAGACAATACTGGGGGGCTTAACACACGTGTTCCTCGAACCAAATCTAGGGGACTTAAACAAATGTGTTTTAAAACATTACATGGGGGTTCAGGGCCATTTTTACATAGGGGCGCACGGGGACAAGCTTTGAGCCCGATGAGGCCTCTTCGGCGCTCTTCTTGGCCCGGGGCCCCGGTCGAAAATGGGCCCCCGGGTGAATTGAAACTCCCAAGCGAAACGGAGCCCCCAATAAATAGTAGGCCCCCAGGAAATAAAGGGCCCCAAGAAATAAGGGGCCCTCAAAAAATATGGGGCCCCCAGAAAAAAGGCTCCTCGGGGCCTATTCATATTTGTGTAAACGATGTATTAGGGGCGTGCGAGTACTCAAAATGTGAGTATTTAAATAGTCAAATGAACTCAAAGTTTTGAAAAATACTCCAAAGTTCGAGCAAGTATTTCCCGCCAATCTTTGGACGATCGCGACCTGCCAAATCACGTAGTAAACTGCTGCCAAAGATGATCGGACCACGTAAAATCGGCCGAAAGTTACGAGACTTAACATTATGTATTACACATGAATCGGTCATAAAAAACAACCTTACTGTGTAAATGGACCGAGTCACGTTTTATCCGCCGTAATTGAAGACGTTACAGATGATATAATCTGGAATTAACGTCCTTGCCGCGTAATATCGGCTATAAACTTCGACAGAAAACAAAATACAGTCCAAAAATGACGACTTTACTACGTAATAACGGCCGAAAATACGACAGTAGATCGGTAGCGATTCTCCGGAGATCGGCAGGAGATACGCTCAGATTTTTTAATATTTTTCAAAATTTGGGGCCTATGCCAAAGCGGACCGCCCCCCACGCCCCCCCTGGTGCGGGGTGGGGGGCATAGGCCGCTAACATAAAGTATTTGTACACATATAAATACCCCCGTCGCAGCAAACCTGCGTACTCAGCGAATTTCCAATGCAAAATATATGTCTTAATACCACATAAAGCCGCATACCAAGTTTCATTAAAATATATTCACAAATAAGCGATATATACAATTTTAATTATTCTCCATAAGAATAACATTGGGGGTGAGTACACGGTTTGCTGCAACAATGGACACAAAATAATGGGTTTGTATGTAAATATCAATAGAACTCATCAAAGTGAAGCCACAAACCAAGTTTCATCCATATACATTCATAAATAAGCGATACATAACATTTTAATTATTCTCCATAAGGATACAATGGGGATCGAGTACCTAGGTTTGCTTCCACGGGAACCATATGCGAAAATTTGTTTTTGTGCAAACAACAACAAACGACAACCAGATGAAGCCATATACCAAATTTCGTCAGTGTATGTTAATAAATAAGCAAGATAAAAAATTTTGATTTTTCTCCATAAGAATAGCATTAGACAACGTACTGTGTTTAGCACTTACAATATCTCAGTAACCAATTGACGTAGCGTAATGATCAAAATACCAAATTGTTTGTTTTTTTAAGCTGGATTCAATGGTATAAATTAAAATTTGATTTAAATAAAAATTACATGTGAAAACCCCAAAAACCACATTTTTGAGGTACAAAACCCCCAAAACCCCCCTTTGGATGGTGCGATTCGTCTGGTTTTCGAACCCGTTCAAATAAATGGTGCTATACACATTTATACCAAATTTTATTAAGATCGGACCTTTTTTACGAGAGTTATCGTGCTTACGGACACACACACACACACACACACACACACACACATATATATATATATATATACATACATATATAAAAATTTGAACGAATGGTGTTTTTGGCATCTGGGGACCTCAAAACAAAAAGTTATCATGGTCTCGGGCTTAAGTCTTACCATGAGACCCACTGTAATAGCTCTTCCCTATAGGGGAAATTCGCTAAAACCAAACTGATATTGTAAATTGTTGTATATTAGTATTATAAGTTGTTGAAAGGCAATATTTGAAAGAAATTTATGAGTATCCACCATGTTTTGCACCTCATCATACTTAAACATTAAATTTACTTATCAGATAATAAAACTTCTGTTCCCCTCTATTCCAAAACGAGCAGTTGTTTTGACCTCCATCGGTTTGTGACAACTTCAGGGTATTTTGATTGGTATTGAGAGTTTGAATAAAACTCGCAATACGATGCAAAAAATTTGCAATGTTAAAATATAAAGTAACACAATGCAACTAATTGTTTTAATCCTCCCTTTCGATTTTTTAAATTAGTTCCTGTAGATGAAGAAATTATATAGTTTGGAGACTGGAGAGTATTGAATAGGTATTTGATATATTTGAGTTTAGTATTAATGCATATGAAATAAGGGGGAAATATGATGCACCCTCCTCAGATTTTGGCGCCCCCTTACATCGTCACTTGTAAGGTCCACTCGTTTAGCTTACTTTGAAAAATATAGTTTATCGTTCCGTCTGTTTAGTAACCATTTCAACCATGTTCTTATTTATTAACTGAGTCATTTAGGAGTATTGGAGATGGAGTGGGAAATGTTAAGAATTAAACATATACTTCTCATTACAGATTAAGATTATTTGAGCTCTGGGGTGACTAATCATCTGTATTTCTTACAAATTAGCAATACTTTAAATAAGTTGCGACAGTATATCACAGTATAGTACTAACGAAAAAAACATGTTTGCACCCAACTTGAGTTTTTAGAGTAATTGGTATTAAACTTAATTGATCCAAACACTTTTAGAAGATAAGATTCAATATATCACAGAATAAAGACAAATAAAAATAAGGTTTATAGCTACACTAAACCTTAAAGATTAAATACTCGAAGATAGAGTCCGTATAACTGAAAAACGTGTTGTACATTAGAACCAATAAATAAAAATTATATTCAGAAGAAATTAGTTAAAAAAAACTCTAACAACAAACTTTGCTGTATCCATCGCGAACATCAGCTAGGAACCGTCAGAATCGCTGTCGGTTTTGATAAGCGTTTTCATTATTGTTTTGGTTTCCCTGGACGAAATCTTTCCCACGCTCAGAACAGATGTACTGTTATCAGTATGTACTTCACCGTTCCTACTCAGTTTTAAGGGTTTGTTTTCATTATTATTTTTCTTAAATAAACATGTAATTGTTTTATGATACACAGTGTATTGTGATACGTTGACTACAATTGTGCACATTTGTGGTTTTTAAAAATTTATATTTTTTTTAATTATTTGAGGTTTTGAGTTTTTTTATTGCAAACATTTTAGCGGCGCGAAGATCGAAAATGAGATACATTTCCAGGACGATAATATATGAAATCATGATTTTGAACTACACAATTCTCTTATCTGAATGAGTTCCATAGCTTGTCATTTCAGGTGATCAGCATAGCATGGAACCAGAAACATCGCAAACGCATCAACAACAAGCGAGGGAGTGAGGCGCGCACGTGTCAGTATATCTCAGAACTATGGGGTAGGAAGGTTTTGGTTGATGGTGGTGGGCGGGGGGCGGCAAATTTGGTCTTTGCACGGGCGCTGAAAAACTGACGGGCCGCCCCTGGACACGAGTCACGTGTCGGAGTGAGAGCAGGAGGTAGGTAGAGCTAGGACCGCTCATTATCACTATCACTATCTATCCTTGAACCTCTCCTGGAGATAAGAGCGCCTTTGTCGACAGCAGGAATGACATCAAGGCAGGGGTTTCATGGGAAATCAATGCAGGGGTTTAAGGTATGATCGAGTAAAACTTTTTTTAAAGTTATATTTGTTGCTTTCATCGGGGTTAACAAAATAAAAACCAATAAAAAATACAAATGTTGTGGTGAAAAGTTAAAAACCAGACAACATTCCAAATAAAACATGTAATTAAACCGAAAACATGTTGCTTGTTTTGGTCCAGAAATCACACTGAATGTTCAATTTAAAAAAATGATAACAAAGAAGTTATAGTGTAGAGTAGGCTTTCATAACTATTCGGAAAAAGGAAAGTTTTTTATTTTATCAACGAAACAAAAGTAGTTTTTGCTCTTCCCTTTCGATCAGGAGCTCGGTTTCCCATTCTAATATACTGGGAGGACGTCTCGTCTGTTCCGGTACCAAACTTAATAATTTAGTTTTTTAGGTAAAAATAAGCAAAGTTCCTCTATCTTGCTTAGTATACCATCTCGGCCTGTGCGTATTTGTATTATAATTAGTTTTCCTTATTTTCTGTAACATTTTTCGTTTCATAGCAACATAATACCATCATCAAGCACGGGAATTGGTCAAAAATCTATTTACATTTTTAAACGAATTCTTGTCTGTCTGTCTGTTCGTCCTTTATGCATTACTAAACCGTTCATCCGATCCCTGCCGCCGTGAAACTTTGGGAAATGGTTCTATGCCTGGGAAGGTTTGTGCCCTATTCCCGTTCTTTTTGGGCTACGTCCTGTGAGCTTCTTTCGTTCATATTTTATACTAATTTATTGTGTTTTGGTGATTTTTAGCGAATTTCCCCTGTAGGGAAGAAGCTATTGCCGTAGTCGGAATGGTAAGACCTACGCCCGGGACCATGATAACTTTTCGTTTTGAGGTCCCTAGACCCCAAAAACACCATTCGTTCGAAACTGTATATATATGTGTCCGTGAGCACGATAACTCTCGTAAAAATTATCCGATTTTGATGAAATTTGGTATAAACGTGTATAGCAGCATTTATGACTTTAAGTTCGAAAACCAGCCAGATCGCTCTATCCGAAGGGGAATTTTGGGGGGGTTTTGTACCCCAAAAAATGGGTTTTTCGAATTTTTTACATATCATTTTGGAAATAGTCAAATTTTAGTTTTTACCATTGGATCCAGCTTAAAAAAAACACACAATTTGGTATTTTGATCATTTCTCTACGTCAATTGGTTACCGAGATATTGAAAGTGCTAAACACAGTACGTTGTCTAATGTTATTCTTATGGAGGAAAAAAAAAATTATATCTCGCTTATTTATTAACGTATACTGACGAAACTTGGTATACGACTTCATCTGGTTGTGGACCATTGATATTTGCTCAAAAAACAATGTTTTACCAATGGCTCCCGCAGCAGCAAACCTGCGTACTCAGCCCCATGTTATTCTTATGGAGAATAAGTAACGTGTTATCTCCCTTCATTATGAAAATAAATTAATGAAATTTGGTATATGGCTTTACATACATGAGTTATATTGATATTTGTATAAAACCCCATTTGTTGTGCTCCTTGCTTCAGCAAACCTGCATACTCAGCCGCCATGTTATTCTTATGGAGAATAATTAAAATGTCATAAATCGTTTATTTATGAATGTATATTGATGAAACTTGGTATGTGGCTTTATGTGGTATTAATATACATATATATGCATTGGAAATTCGCTGAGTACGCAGGTTTGCTGCTACGGGGGTATTATTTGGTTTCCATAGGAACCATTGCCATTTTCCCGGTTATTTATCTAAATCCGTGCGAATAACGGGTACAACAGCTAATAGACTATAATCATTCTTTATAACTTGGCTGTATATTATCTGTTTATATTGATCAAGTTATCGTTTGATTCGTCCTTGAATTTTTCTTACTGAAGTCAAGTTTTAATATTATTTTTTACATTTTACAGTAATATAAAAAATATATAAACCCAGTAACCGTTCAACTTTTTTCATCTTTGGACCCTGAAACAACAACAAAATCGAATTTGGGGTGATATCAACTTCAGCCCAAATAATAATTTCTGATTTGAAGATGTAAGGTTTTTTTATAATTTGACAAAAATAAACAATATTAGCAACATTTCAAATTTTTCCGTGTGCTGGACTTCATGATAATTGATCAATCTTCATTTTCTATTAATTAATCGAACGTATACAAACCTCTTTATCTGTTGCTTTATAGAATTAACTGAAGGAATACTTTACTATCCTTCTTAAGACATGCCCCTTTTAGTTTAACACAACATTTGAAGTGGACCCAGTTTGACTAAGCCTCTGACATGGAAAATCTTTTCAGTACCAATAGTCAATGGTTATATTTACAGTTATAAAATTATGATTTTGCTGATAAAACTGTGTTTATATAAATTAATTTTGTAATTTAATCCAGCTGTTGCTTAAAATTTCCATTAAAAAGGTAAATCTTAAGGACAAATATCGAAATTTAAGGGCGTCTAGACCTCTGCCCTTAAGTTTGACCTTCATAAATTCTATGATATGCACAACTTGTCGGCGAGCTCTTTCCAACGACACTTTATTAAAATTAGTTCAGAACTATATTAGGAGCTCTGATTTCAAAAGACCCCTAGCGTTAAGTGTAGATTTATTGGTATTGGTTTTGTAACATAATGAATATGTTAGTACGAAACAGAACTGACAAGAAATTAAATGCATCAGTAGTCTGTTATCGTAAAGCATGCAATGTTCGCAGGCGTGCGAGCGTCACTCCACCTCAACCGAGGCGCCTGCGCCCGCGACCGCCGCGCCGGCACGGCACATTACAGTACGGGTACCCAGTGTATCATTGAATCATTGGGTATCATCACATTCAGACAATGGATCTAAAGTAAAAAGTAACGTTACTCAGTACCACAAGACGAGTTTAACGAGTTACAGGGTTAAATCGAGATTATTAGAGATGTTTTAATATGATCCAAAAATTACCCGTAATCTGTGTTTATTTGATATCGAATTAAAAGCCGAATGAAGGAAAATTAACCTAAAAATGGTTTTATCCATAGCCAATATGTATATTAATGGAAATATAAAGCCTCGACATGTATTCGTTTGTGAATAAACTACTTTTAACAACTATAAATTTACATATTTACAATTTACTATAACAGATTCTGATAAAGGAAACAACTCTTGGGGAACATTTGAAAATCGAGACCCTTTTCACTTTTTTCGATCTCGGATCTTTGACCATTAAAATAAAATTGTAATCGTTGTTAGAATTTGTCAGGTACTTTATTGTTTAGTATGATAAACGTTGAAAGCAGGTGATCTGATATTTTCTAACTTTTATTCAAGTATGGACTATCATCGACCTTGAAAAGTAAACTTTGATGACGTACAGCTCTCTATAAAATGTTAAGATAGCAAAATAATAAAAAGAATTATAGTACGAAACAGGGTATTAATTGTGTTTACTAGATTACTGTTGCAGCTTCGCTTACAATCGCATTGAAATTATTTAAAAATGTTGACTACGCTGTTCTCGATACCATCCTATGTTTTGTTGATGCATCAACATGTGTTAATTGAATTGAATTGAATTATATTCTTCCATTAGAATTGTATTGATTGAAACTTAAAGGTTTGTAGGAAGTACCGATGGACAAACAAAAATTTCGAAAGAAATTCGGCAAACCTATGCATTATACTTTTTAATTTGACACATCAACCTTCAAAATCGTTTCGATAGCCACTGAGATATCAGCGTTTCAACTGTGCATTAATACATAAAATACCTCATTGTAATCAAAATGGTTAGAACAAATTAAAAATACGGCAGAAAAAGTTTCTTGGGCGTTTCATAGATTAAAAGATACTTAACTTGTATATTCAGCCGTATATTTCTATGTGAAAGATGAGAAAAACAATAAAATATACTTTTATAAAACATTCAAAGTGATTTACAGCTTCAAGAGGACCAGTGACATGACCAAAAATGTGTAGAGGCCAGTTACTTATCCTATTTTTATCGTAGGCCCCGATTTGATAATAATGTAGGACTAAGTATTTAATACTAGTATACAATAATTGATACGTCATGTTTGCCTCCTATATTCCATGTTATCGACCACTGGAAAATAGACGATAAGAGTTTACGTACCACCAAGGTTTATATTGCAATACTCAGCAAAAAGTTACTTTAGACTAGATGCCGACTCAAACCCTCACTCACAGCTCCTAGAGTCTCGAGTAAGGATAAAGACTGTAGGGACAGCTCTGAAGTCTGAATTATCGAAACCATAGCTAGAGTTCTCCACAAAATAAAAATAATGCGAGAGAACGGAAGCGCTTCCGGGAATTCACAATGCCATGGAGAGGGGAGCGGGGGGCGAGCGGCGGTGGGAGTAGTTCCCGTAGACGCCACGGCGCGCAGCGCAACAGAGCGCTAGCGTACGTAGGGCCCCGTAAGAACACATGCATAGAACCAGAATGTGGGGTCTTCACTAAATTTACGAAAAATGATCGTTGTTGAGCCAGAACTCCAATAGTACGATTTTAACTCGGGGGCCCTGTGTAATGCCCCACAATTCGTGCGGACCCCCGAGTCTGGTGAGATGCACACACAGGGCCCCCTAGTAAGATGAGTCCATACACACACACACACACACACACACACACACATATATATATATATATATATATATTTGAACGAATAGTGTTTTAGTCATCTGGGGACATAAAAAAAAAATTGTCATGGTCTCGGGCTTAAATCTTACCATGAGACCTACGGTAATAGCTTCTTCTCTATAGGGGAAATTCGCTAGAACAGTTCAATTTACTGATTTTTATAATAAATAGACCTATGTATTATTTTATAACTAATTATAATACTAGTATCACATTTAATTGCATAAACATTAAAGTTGAACAAATGGAGCGGCGAGCATGTTGGGCATTTTACGCAAAAGAGCGGCGACGGTGTTTTGTTAAGCCAAAGCCATGTCTGCCGGCGTTTATTCATATTTAATTAATTTGTTAATTTGTTTCTCCCGAGTTCTCAGCCTCAGGCAGCGTTTTGTTGCTGGATGGAACGATATGATGCCTCATGGTGTGCATTTAATATCATATTTAATTGTCCTAATGTTATTTGTCTTTGAAAAGTTAAACTATCAACAACCTAGATTGACAAAACATTTGACGACTGTACATATTAAGTAATATAATGTCCTAACTGTTTGTCGTGTCCTTGCCCGCACAAACTAATAATACAGGAATACATCTTGTTTACAAAACAAGATGTTTACAAATCATCCTCACTCCACTACCTCTATTTCGAGGATACAATTTTTGAAGGTGATGGTACTTCAACTGATTTTAAAGTTCTCTGAAAAAAACTTAAAATGGTTGCGTCGGCTGTTAGACTTTTTCAAAATTAAAATAAAATTTGTAAAAAATAAAACTTTGATTATAAATGATGACTTAGTAATTTCCTTCTACTAAAAACAAAGAATCAAGAAAATCCGTCAGGTGGTCAACTAAGAATCTTTGGATAAAAAGCCAACACAGCTTCTCTTAGTATATATAGGGCGAGGAAGTTTCGAGCACTATCTCTACAATATCTAATCCTAAGAAATTTAAACTGGATATATAATTTGATATTGCTAACGTTTAAGTTAAAATCGCATAGTTGCAAATCACTTCATGCTCATAATCAATTTTACCGTTTAAAATGTAACAAGTGTTACTTGTTCATGTTTGTTTTTATGGCTAGTTAAAATGCGTATTATTAATAGACTGTTTTACTTTTTATCTTTAACTACTACTGGTTTCGATGGTCTACGGACAAGTCGCAAATATACTGATATGGGATAAACCACTCATACAATCCCGTCGAGTCGTTCAGTAAGGTCTAAATATACCGAAGGTATAAAGGAGGGAGTCAATTATAAAGTGGTTCTTAGAGAACTAAATAAAACACTTTTGAAGCGTTTTCAAGGATCAGTGCTCGTTATAACACTTAAAAAACATAAAAAATAACCTAAAATAATCAGAATTATGAAGTTATTATTCCGGCAGAAATTGGATTAATTAAATACTAAAAGATATAAATTATAAAAATCTACGCTGGTACTTATATGAAGAGGGCGTTGGATGCAGCATCCATGTTCGATGTATACTCCAGACACACCAACGATAAATTTAAAGCAAGATATGCCGTTTACATGATCGGAAAACTTAAAGTAAATGTGTTTAAAATACAAGTTTTGCTCGTGATAGATTTTAAAAATAAATTAATGTCCTAATATTAAGAAGTTAACTTGTTACTTACAGTATATTACAATTTTATTATTAATTAAATTTAAAACAAATCTAATCGTTTGATCAAATAGTATAAAAATTATTATTTTAGTAACAAGATGTCGATCGCAAATCGACAGTGAAATTTTCACTAGTTAGCCTGAAATCAACTGACCCGTAACAAAAACTGACCATCTGTTCGGAGCACAGAAATATAAACTTCCTTTCGGGGGCATTAACTTAAATCAAATCGAAACGAAACAAGGCAGTAGTCTAGCAACCACACTGATTAACTCACGAAAGTAGTCCTTGAGTAATTTAGGTTAATAAGCTACAACGGTTAGAATAGTTTAGATCAGTACTATATTTTGGGTACAAAAGTCGTAACTCATAGGCAGTGCAGCATATTTGGTTAGTTCCGGGCGACTCAACACATGTAACACCACCGTCCATTAGTATTAATCCTTTTTGAAGAAAGAAAAAAGAGCATCAAGTTTAAATATTAAATACATCACAATTCAGAACATGTAAAAATAAACAACAGGAAGCGATTTACCCATCATCAATCTTGTTTATTGGATTGACTTTCGCATGTAGTTTATAGGTGGCTACGTTATTTCTTTAGTGTGTTATATCATGATTTAGAATACAGAATAGATGAACCGAGCTTATTGCCCATCTTTAACCCGAAAAATACACCATGAAACTAGTGTTACACCATCTCCACGAGATTAAAACGGGATGCGGGATGAAAACACCTATATTACCTTCCTCGTTCGTCCTGCATCACAAATTACAAAAATTTCCTATATTTAAAAATAAACATGTACGGTACAATTAAAAGAGAGCAGCTGATAAAAGTAAATAGAAAACTATTTGATTCTGCAATCTAGCGGAAATCTCAGATTAAAGGCAGAATAAAAAGGGGTTTTTAAAGGTGATTTAAAGAGATAAAACGGGATTATTTTTGTATGAAAAACGGGTTTGTTATTTATGTTTCGTACGCAGCTGATATAAATTGTGTGATTAGTGGACCAGCTGGTCCATTTTCCTGGCTTCAAAAATTAACCAGTCTTGGGATATATATGCTGTATTCAAAATCAATGGTTATATACAACCCGGATCTATTGTCAGGTAAGATAATACGAAATTAGGATACAATAGGTGACGTTTGAGTTTCCTATTTATCTTAAACCTATCATAAAAGTATAATTCTATTAAATAATTTCATTCTTGGTTGATTATTAGGCATTCTCATCTTCTTTAAAACTATATTAAGTAAAACAAATTTAAAATTTAAACCAATATATTTCGAATTGATAATCAATTCATCGTCAGTTGTTTACATTTGTTTGTTTACAAAATATGATAACCAATTTTATTAAACATGTGATTAACATCTGTGCTTAAATATTTAGTAGGTAAATTATAATAAATTAAAATAGTAAAATATAATTAATAATTATTCATTTCAAATTCTTGTTTTAAAATTGGTTTCCAAATACTATTAATTTCAAAACTTGGTTTACTGAAAAAATATTTTTCTGAATAAGCCATTACTGCTGATTCTATAAATATTCTTTTGAATTTGTCATGTTCTTTTGCCAAAATTTTGGTTTTATTTCAATTTATTCTATGATTTTTCGTACACTGGTGATGTGCTAAATTACTTATTTCTGTCTTTGCTGTTTTTAAATTATGTTGGTGTTGTTTTAGTCTTTTCTCGATAAACGATCCAGTTTGACCTATATACACTATCACAATCAGAGCATGGTATCTCGTAAATAACATCTTTTTCATAATTGTAATTAAATTGAACTAAGTTTGTTTTAAGTTTATTTTTCGAGTAGAATGTTGTACTTATGTTGTATTTTCTGTTAATTCTTCTGATTTTTTCTGAAAGTGCTCTAATGTAAGGTATTGTTATACGCGAAATAGGTTTAGTTTCTAAATTATCTTTATTTTGATTTTCTTTTAAGTTCTTAAGTATAAAACTTTTTGGATATCCATTATTTTGTAATATTTCTACAATAGTCTCTTCTTCTTTTTTATTAATATTCTCATTACTTGATATAATTTTATTTCTGTGTTGCATTCCTTTCATTATTCCTTTTTTAGTTGACTCGTTTCTCGAGAAAAGACTAAAACAACACCAATATAATTTAAAACAGCAAAGGCAGAAATAAGTAATTTAGCACATCACCAGTGTACGAAAAATCATAAAATAAATTAAAATAAAACCAAAATTCTGGCAAAAGTCAAAAGAATATTTATAGAATCAGCAGTAATGGCTTATTCAGAAAAATATTTTTTCAGTAAACCAAGTTTTCAAATTAATAGTATGTGGAAACCAATTTTGAAACAAAAATTTGAAAAGAATAATTATTAATTATATTTTACTATTTTAATTTACTATAATTTACCTACTAAATATTTAAGTTCAAGAAAGTTGGTTATCATATTTTGTAAACAAACAAATGTAAACAACTGACAAAGAATTGATTATCAATTCGAAATATATTGGTTTAAATTTTAAATTTGTTTTACTTAATATAATTTTAAAGAAGACGAGAATGCCTAATAATCAACCAAGAATACAATCACCATCTTCAACAACATAGAAGGATTTAGAAGATAAATAATTTCAATTGCAATGTTTCCACAATGGAATTTCTAACCAATAATACCATTTAGGGCCGCTCGCCCCTACAAGAGTTTAACTGTAGTCGAACTCAAGTTTAAAAGGAATACATCTTTTCCAAATTTGTAGTGGCTAGTTTAAACTCGGTGAGAACAAAGTTTAACAATTTTATAACATGGAAACATAACCTTAAAGTTTTGAAATTAACGGCATTAAGGTTAGTTGTCATTAGAATAATGCATGTTGTCATTAGATGGCCTCATGACTCCCCTATATATATATATATATATATATATATATATATATATATATATATATATATATATATACCCATCATCCAAAGTCATGCGTATCATAAGCAAAGTTGCCAACGTCAACAATCTCTGATTTAAACTAAACAAACTAGATGAAATTGATCGGAAACGAGTCGTGGCATGACTTCAAGTTTAAAATGATAAAAATTGTTCTAGAAACTTGAGTTGGGGAAAGCGGCCATTAGGGCACTATCATAGTGTGTTTAGTATTATTATTGAGTAATTAGGTATATAGTTTAGTATTTGGTATGTGGTACTGAATACTGTTTAGTTATTATATGCATATTTAATTACACCTATTCTACATAATTCACCTATCTGCAAATTCACGGAATTACAAAAAGTGTTAGTAGGCCCAAACGAAAGGCCAAACCAAACGTTTTTGAAAGGACAACGGGAACGAGTGTGACAAGCTAAAAGAAAGCGTAATGCGTACAGTTTTGTTTGCTAAAAAGGTTAAAGATATGTTTAAATATGCTGTATCAGATTTCTTACATGTATGAATACTATTTTGCTGTAGGCGGCCTGTAGGAAGTTTGTCAGCATTCCCTTTCGTTGTAATTTAAATAATTTCTTTGGTAGCTGTTTTTAGTTGGACTTTAAACAAGAAAATAAATACTCTTGACTTTTTACATCTCTTCTGCTGAGATGGAAAATTATCATAAAGAGCACGTTATTTTTATCGCGAAATTGAATGAGATAACAAACGACATTACGAATAAAAAAACGTTGTTTCTTCTTACATTAAACAATGCGCGGCTGGTGTAAGGATAAAAAATTAGTCAGCCTGTGATAATTATACTTTCAGTTAAACGTAAAATATAAAATAAACTATCTTTTTTTTCTTGAAAACACTCTTCTTACTGATAAAATTAAATTTATAATTAAAACATTAAATCAGTAATTTAATTTTTATTATTTGAGGACATCAAATATTACAAATTAAATTATTGATTTGACGTTTTAATTATAAATTTAAATAATCTTGTTTAAAACGGCATAATATCATAATTTATTATAATCATATGTGTAAAAATTAACTCTTTACAACTCAGATAAACTAGCTTCAAACACACAGTTGTTAAAAGTAAATAAAAATGCAGTAGTAAAACGGGAAAATCTCTTCACTTTTACAGTTGAAGAGAACGTTATACTTATTTATAAAGTAAACTGTTTCGTGTTTTTAGTGCAAATACACACAAATTATGAAACAAGCGTAAAAAGGAATATTAATTTTGACACAGTATTGTATTTGAAACTCGCGTCTTAAAGAATGATGATATTGTTTTGCGTGTTACTTTATGGAGTTTAACAATTATTTCCAATTCCATTAAAATACTGTTGAACGATTTTAATTTATAACTGAATAACTAAGGTGAAGTGACCTGAAAACAATCTGCATAAAATTTGATTCAAATTCAGTACAAACTACGAGAATACAACTAAAATTATACAAAACGCATAAACTACAATAGGCTAATATTACCCGTACTTATAAAGTAATTTTAAAGTTTCAACATCAAATGATTGAAAATTCACTAGTTCAATTTCAATTTTGTATCTATTATATGTTATTTAAACTTCTAAAAGTGTACAAATAGAAATAAAACATGATGCAAATTATTAAGGAATTACATAAATAAGCTACTTTAATACATTCCCTAGGGTTCTTAGTATTGTAATGATATATTTTGATTGTATACTGTTTTTGTTTTCCAGTAAAGTTTTGTTGTTGTTGAGTTGGTCGAAATAACTTTTAGAAAGTACAACCGTAATTCATTGCCATAAAAACCATAAGTTTTACAAAATCAAGCATCTGACATCCCTCGGCGTCCAGTTACAACGTAGTAACGCTGAACGTGTAATTGTTTCCCAATAGGATCAAGTCAACATATTTAGTAACTTAAGGTAAGGTTTATAGTCAACTACGCAAGGTAGTTTGGTAACCTAGTAGTTTGGAATGCGGTAGTTTGGTTAGTCTTAAATGGCAGTTAGGCTTCGCTAAGTTTTCTTACATGTCAGTTATGGTAGTGTTAACATGGAGTGAATGATCTCAATAACACTGGTGAATTATAAGTTGATGTGAACTTGAAAAAATAGTGGTGTCGTCTTCAGATTGGAATAAAATATGAATACAGATGGTCCCAATGACATATTTGGAATGTAATTCTAATTTATTTTTTTGTGAGTGTTGTATTTCGGTGATTTGAATGCTGTCGCTTGGATTGAACAGATAAATGCTGGACCTCCGAACACTGTTTATTTTAGTTTTGATCAACATCGGTATATTGAGACAGTCTTGGATAAGCCTGCGAAGCACTCGACTACAGACCCGCCCTCCTCGACTGCGTCAATACATTCCCTATTAAATAAATCAAAGACAATTAGGTTGATCTGCCCTTCCTAAAGGTTAAATTGCCTCAAGCACAAGAGCTCGCTCTGTTCTAGGAATTCTGTAATTTGGTTTTTAAACCCTTTTACAGTTTTTAAAGGCGCGTGGAAGGAATGTGATTGGACCGAGTTTATAAGTTAAACTCGGTATAATTACCCTGTTTGAAAATCGGTCTTAACACTAAAATCTTAAATCTGAATATCTGAAATTAATATTTTACTAACTGAGTGTGTCAAAAAAACTTTTTTCCTTCATTCTCACTTCACCATTAATCAAATCTTTAACATTAATTTGAATGGCTTTGGTTGAAATGAAGTGAAGATAAGTATAAGTTTCCTTTCATCGATGTTTTTTTTAAATAGTTGAAGACAGTTTTCGTATTTTCTATGAAATCATGGGCTCATCTGTCAGGGGTTAACTTACATTTATAAAATAATTGTTTCAGCATGCACTGGTTTAACATTTTTTTCTAAGATTATCTTTTTGGTTTCGTTTTTTTTTCTTTTTGGCATTTAAGATACCTGTTATTTTCAAATTATCTCTTTATTTGTTATTGTATAGAGCCAAATAATTTATTATTCAAATAATAATTAATAATAATAATAATAAATAATAATAATAATTTATTATTCATGTTCAGGTTTCAAGAACTGTTTGTAGTATATCATTCAAAACAGATATTGATGTGGTGACATATTGGCATTAATTGATAAAACACGGTGTTTGGAATATATAATCCTCAAACAAAAAATCTGTACCATTACTCAGATTTAGCTTAAATTTAAAAGTTAAGTTGAACTTGCTTATCTATACTCCCCTAGCTTCATTTTGGAACACTTTTGCCCGGCATGTGAAAAATAACCTTTTGACGTCTTACTCAAAATCCTCAAATTTAGATTTTTTGAATAAAAAATGTCTGTAACTTTTCTCAGGTCATTAAATTGCTATCAGTTTGAAACTAGAGACAAAACTGTAACTCAAAAGCCAAATATAGTTACAAACTCTATTACAGCGAGTAGTTAATTAATGTGTGTCAATTATGTTTGCCGAAGCTCTCATCGGGTTTTCTCGGCTACTATATAACCAAGTATTCACCGCACAGTGCCTGTGTTTATATTGGGTTACGTTATAACTTCGTTAACTCGTTGGAATGACGACAAAGTTAGATTAAACTGAACGAGTAAATTGGTGGAAAAACGTCCATCAAACTGTCGCATAAAATGTATTAATGTTATTCACGTAGTGCTGCCTTCATGCATTTTGGAAACTTCATTGAGGCGGTTTATATTTTAACAAGATAACAAATGTTCAAGAAACTGTTTATATTATGTAACATATATTTAATTTTTATCAACTATTTAATTTTGTCTATATGCTAAAAATTGTGATAGCGAAATTTAATCGCAAACCGATGTATCTTTTTATAATTTACTATTACTATTCGTATAGTTGTATATAATAACCTTGATGAGTAAAATATTTATTAAACACCTCCCTAAAACAGTGAGATTAATCTACGACCTAATGGTTTTTATATAACCAGAGTTATGAACTATGAATACTAATAAATACTCCCAATTATATATAACGGGAGTCAGTAAAACAGACAGATAGTTTGGAAACCACACAAAATAATTGAGGAGACTCCAGAAAGTTATATTAAAACCCCAGTTTTATCATAAGTCACCTCAGCAAACGTAGCTAGAAAGGTATGCATGAATTAATCTCCTACCTACTAAATAACAATCATCTCATCAAAGGCCACGGATAAAGTATATTTTACGAGGAAATCTATTTTTACTGCCTAGTTTTATTAACTTATACACAAAAGCATAATAATTCAATAACATAAGTATATCCCCACTGAAAACGCATATCTACAATGTAAACTATGTCTGCACAAACTAAAAGTGCCGTTCTAAAATGGTTTACAATTAAAAACAATTGTATAGAAGAAATTAAATATAATAAACATTCTACGGAAAAACCACAGGAATTTTATTTTTTAGCTATATAGTGAACATCTGGGATCAAGTGATATATAATTTGCAAGTATGTTTATTTATTATTTACTCAAATTAATTATGACACTTACTTAACATGCAGGTTACACGGATCATTTTACATAATAAATAACTTAATTAATCTAATTACTCGCAAATCTATTGCTTGCAAATAGTTAACTGATGTACCAAATAGATGAATAATTCAAATTAAAACGTTGTTGACTCCATTAGTTAATGCATTTGGCAACTTCATTGCTCTTACAGATTTATCAAATGAACGATTGACTATAGATAGGCCAGTTAATATACGCCTAATATTCCAATAATATACGCCTAATATTCCAATAATATACGCCTAATATTCCAGTTAATAAATATTGAAATGGAAAAATAATTTTTAAAGTCTCCTTTTCGAATTGTTATGAAGTAGTCCCTGAACACTCAGAACAGTATGGTACCTGTCGAGATCCTAACATTAATTTTAAAGTAATTTTAATAAATTTGAACGGCTACTATTGTGAAATGAACGATAGTATTCCAGTTAATAAATATTGAAATGGAAATATAATTTTTAAATTATCCTTTTTGAATTGTTATGAAGTAGTCCCTGAACACTCAGAACAGTATGGTACCTGTCGAGATCC
Source organism: Allygus modestus (assembly GCA_963675035.1). Lineage (NCBI taxonomy): Eukaryota > Metazoa > Arthropoda > Insecta > Hemiptera > Cicadellidae > Allygus > Allygus modestus. Next base: position 70,783,288 of record OY776116.1, on the reverse strand, counting down.
TACCATTACTTTTAAAGTAGTTTTAATAAATTTTAACTGCTACTATTGTGGTAGATCCATAGTTTATTTTTTACAAAATGACAAACAATTGTTATATTTTATTTTTGTAATTCAAACAAACATTTATTCGTGACACTCAATAAACCTCCATTTTGTCGTATAACTCTTTTTTTTAATAGAATGTGAATGTTTTCCTCACAAGCCTACATATATTGAACGGGTATTTTTTTGCCAGGAAAACTCTTCTCCTTTTATGTCACCACAAGCACCCACTCTTTCAGTCTAAAACACCGCGGTTTCCCATAGGAATCCCTGAAGACACACGTCTTCCATGATCACAAAACGTATTTTTTAACTAACATTACAATACTATTTTAACTGCACTGTTGGCTGAAATAAAAAGAGAAAAATATGCGGACAGGTTTGCTATGGGAACTTCTCCTGATACGCTGCTGCTACAGCTTTTGGAAAGTTATTTCCCACAATAATGACGGTATTACAGTAACAATGTAATAATCTTATTACATTCATTTACTTATTATACTGAATGACTCAATTTTTACGAAGAGGAAGTTTAATGCAATGTTTAAACAATGAACAACTGTGTCACCTTAGCAGCAGGGACCTTAATACGACAAACAAACAACAAAACAAGCAATTACGGTCCCTCAATCACTCAATATGAATGAAACAATCATATTTCATTGTTTAGTTTTATCAACAAGTAGGAGTATTTTGTTTAGCAATGTATCTAATTTGACAAAATGATGCAGTTTTTTTCTTCATAAAGCCATTTGATTTGATTCTTAAAACACATACGAAACGATATGATAAATTTCTTCGCAAAAGAAAATAAATTTTACCATACCTGTATTCAAGATATGTTCACAAAATAGTTTGAATAGTTAATTTATGCTTTAACTTTGCAATCTTTACATGAAGCAAAGGAAATATTCACTATGTGGACACAACAAAATGTGAAACAACGCGAATAGCGTTGTACTGTGATGACAAAGAGACGTGCAGGCATTCGCCAAAGGTCTTCAACACAAATACATAACATAACACTACGCAGCCGGGGGGTTCCGAAGTTCCTCTTATGACGAAAAAGGAAAAATTATTATGAACACGAAAATTGTATAAATGATTTTTTGTTACTAAATTTATAAAGAATTTATTTTTTACTTAACGGAGTAAATTAATAAACTCGTTTTTGGCATGGAGATATTTAATTTAAAACTTTACTATGCAAGGAAATTATATGGTGGTCGTATTAATCTTTCAGGAAGGCTTTTTGCTTTATTTTTAGGGGCCTATTATAAGTTGTATGGATTTAAGACAGCAACTTAAAAATCTCAAATATTTGAGTATTCGTAATAAAATAAAGAACATATGAATAAGTTTCCGGTCCATGTGACATTACTAATACAAATATGGGTTTGTGAGTTTGTCCCGTTGCGAGATAAAAGTAACCCTCGTATTTACTTGAGTAATGGGTTTGGGTAAATTAAACTGACATAATATGACAGGATCTACCACTGGAGGACTTTTTAAAATTCCAAGTTGTTAGGAAAAATTGTATAAAAAAATTAAGTATAAATTGGTTAAAACAGGTTACAGCTAATTATTACTTATGGTATAGTTACAGTAAAAAAACTTTTAAAGTTTCAATATGCAACACAGTTTAAAATAATTAAATTAGTTTGTTAATCAGTTAGATCATAATTATACAACAATAAACACAATCAGGGCGAGTTACGTAGATTAGTAGTTTAGCTAAACAATGACTATGCTGTTTTATGCATTATAAATATCTGCCAGCGCTAACCCAGTGGATTAGTTTTGCCAAACATTGCAACAGTTTCATAGATGTGTGATTTTATTACTTGCCGCACAGATTGTAATAACCTGACATTTCCTTCAAACGAGTTTGCGGTTTTCTCATTAATGTGAATTTCGATTTTACAGCAAAGCTATAATTGTTGTAAGTTAAACATGAGCTAATTTAACAAAGACAAAAAAAACACTGTAAAGCTAACTCTCTAAAGCTGCTTATCTACACGAAAGCAGACATATATCTTTTAATTTCAACCAAATTATAAAATTTCTTCCCATAAACGAAAAACATGTTCCGGTTTCAAGAACTGTTTGTAGTATATCATTCAAAACAGATATTGATGTGGTGACATATTGGCATTAATTGATAAAACACGGTGTTTAGAATATATAATCCTCAAACAAAAAATCTTTAGATTTATTTAGAGATATGTTAACGACACAATAATGTGTTTAAATCAGTCATTCCCTCCCTTCCAGAAGGAAAGATTAAGTCTACATATTTTAAAGAACTAGGTAACCGACCAACCAAGTCTCGGTTCCCTGGTAAAATTATTGCAGCCCAAATTAAACTGTTTATAATTTGCGTAATAAAACAGAACTACTATTGAATAAGTTACAACAATAAATCAGAAGAGTGGGTTTGTTATAGCGACATAACAAAATCTTTATTATTAATGCAAACTTTGTAAACAATAAGGCTATTATACACTAAAATGGGCGTCTAGGTGTGCAGATGTGCAAACTGGATTTCGACTTTCGATTTAAGTCATAGAACTCGAAAATATTGCAAAAAACTAAAAGTGTTTGACATTTCCTAGGCTTTTATAGTGTAAAACCCCCATAAGACAACGTACTGTGTTTGGTCGATACACATTTTCTTTAATAACTTGGTAAATATTTGTGCTAGAATGACGAGAGAGGGCTTAAAACTTTGGCCTCACTAATTCCCATCTTTTTACATGCATTGATTTTACATCTGGGCCTTTAATGACCATTTTTGGGCCCAAAAACTCAAAATTTGAAAAATTAATCCCCAAAAAAGGGGTTTAGAGTTTTCCGATTGTTTTGCCCAACGAACTTGTCCAACTGATTACAGAAAGGAACGTCCCTACCAAATTTCAAGTAAATCGGACAAAAAATACGACCGCTAGAGTGCAAACATATATATATATATATATATATATATGTCTCTCTCTCTCTCTCTATATATATATATACATATATATATATAAAATTTTGAACGACCCCCCAAAACGTGTTCAGGGGGTCACGTTAGGAACTTCTATGGTGGTCCCGGGCTTAAGTTTCACCGTGCGGGTCATGCTAATAGTTCACTTTCCAAAGGAAATTCACTAATAATAATAAACCATAGAGTCAGAAAAACATCATTCCCTAGATATGGGAGCGAAGAAAAAATTCTAGTAAATAATAATGCGTATTAAAATTAGCAATTTATATTTACAGTCAAATGAAAATACAATAAGATATGCAAATCCGTCAATCTGTAGTTAATAAAAAATGTACATTGTTGTTAGTTCATTTTTGATATGTTAAGAAACAAAACGTACATTGTTTACGTTGTAACCGCTGTGAGTTATTCATGTTTTCCACGTAAAAGAGCTCGAGTGATGTTTCGCTAAAGCAAAGCCACTTCTAGCGGCGTTTATTCACATTTTAATTAGTTCCCGGGTTTCCGCCTGAGGCTGCATTATCCCGTGGATCGGAACATCGCATCACCGCCAGTAGAATGTTTAACGAAAGTTTTATGGTTTTATCAACCCTGCAAGATGCGCGCATTAATGACGTGTTTCACATAGAAACTATTCACGAAAAGAATGTATTATGGTAGGAATTAAGCCTGATATGCTTCATAATAAATATAAATTTATTTTATATGAATATAATTTGAAAAGTATAACCAAGCAAATATTTTTTATCAGATTTTTTAAAAATAAAAACACATCGCAGACACATAAGTACTACACATAAGTGTTTTCAAATGCACAATAACATCCGTAAAAAGGCCAATTAGAACAAACGTGAAAAGCAGCATCTATTTTAATTACTTCTCCAGACATATCCCACAATTGAAGGTGGGGGTTTGTAATCCAAATATGTTTTTAAAAAACTAATAACAACAATTGTTTGATTGTTAAGAAACAAGCTATTTGGTTTTTGAATCAATGCTATATGTAAATTGGTTAGGTACTGATATATTTAAATTGCCAAACACAGTCCGTTGTCCATTATTATTCTTAAAGAGAGTAAGTAAACTTGCTTATCGCTCTTATTTACCAATACAAATCGGTATGTGGCTTCATATTGGTAGTGAGGTACTTAAACATTGGGAATTTACTGAGTATGCAGATTTTCTGCGTCAGGATTCAAGCACGATAATTTGATAGTGAGTAAGGGACATATTGAGATTTAAGTAATTGATTCGATGATAAAGTCCAATATTTAAAGTTATCGAGTTTTGATGGGAAAACAGTCTTCAGCTTTATGATTCAGTAATTTTATAATGGTCAACAGTAAATACAAAATCTAACGATTTACATGCAACATATAAGATTTGTGTTACGTAGTATTTTCATTCACTTAGTGATCTACAAAAAAATAAAATTACGTTATAGCACTAGTATAAATGATTTATACATTTCATATTAAAAAAAATGGAAACCTAGTAGGGCTTGTAAAATAAAAACTAAAATTTAAGACACATCGGAATATTATATATGTTTTACAAACCTTGGTTGATTTATTACAACTAGCGGCAACAGTTAGGCAGAGTTTTAGCACGCGTTTTTAAGGGAATGCAAATATTTTGGTCAGTAGGGAAAACATTATATGTATTGTGATGAAGGGAAGCAATAAGATGTACATAATACATTGTAAATCTTACTTTCACTTGACAGTTTCCATATTTTACACAAGTCAGCTAACATTGTACATTTTTAAAAATATTGGATACAAAAAGCGTCTCTCAAAGCTTAATGTAGGAGATATTCTGCTAAGCGTAGTCTATATTTTTAAGTTGTTCCAATATATTTTCATTCGGAGTTTCAACAAACTAAACATATATTATGCTTTATTGAATCCAGCATTCGTCCGCCAAAAGGCAATTAAAACAGCCACGAATTGGTTATGAAATATTCAGATAATGTTTGAGTAACTGTGGTGTATTGATGTGAGAATTATCTAAATTGAGTCGGCTGAGTTCAATTGTAGGCTTTTACTTAACTGTAGTAGCATTATATGGGATTTATAATGTCAAACCACTCGCAAGTAATTTTAAGAGTTGGACGTCAAAAATACCTTAAAATATACAACTGTAAAATATGTCACAATAAATAAAGTATATATTTATTGGAAATTATAGTAATCCAAGGTATTATATGTTATAAATAATTAAAAATGTTATAAATAATTTAGGAATAGCCTGTTTAATACAATCTTACTTGCCGTATTTCTTTAGTTAATAAAAAACTTAAAAACTTTAGGCGTAAACAAAAAATACTAACTATCAAAGATAATATCTATATACCATATCTTATTGGCATTTGTTTAAATTTGTCTGTATAAGAAAAATCGTTCCACTTACAACAAAGTTGATGGACCCTAAGTAATTAAAATAAAATAAATAATATTGGTATTGATAGTAATAAAAACAAACACTATTAAAGGAACACATAATGAAATAAATCAGTTAAATTATATTTCCATAAATAGATAAATAAAATGGAATAAAACCAGTATGTGTAGGTCACTCATAGTTCCCACATGTTTAATTTTGAATTATTTTCTTCCTGTATAAGGCATATAGTTCTATGGTGTTCGGTCGTATTATTCGTTTTCCTCAATAAATAGTTGCTAAGCACTACTACGTTGATTATACAAGGAAAGAAAGAAGAAAATACAAGTTTTTGAAGTAAATGATTAAAAAACAAAAATATTGAACGAAATATAAAACATTAATAATTAGAGATTATAAGAATTTAAACAAAATGTATGATACTACCGGGATAATAAATAATAATCGAATGTCCGATCAATTTAAATTGACGATACCACCACATCAAATCTTATTAAAACATAAATCTAGGATAAACAGCAAATTACATTCGAAACTGTATGTGTTAAACAATCAAACCATACAAATTCTTTGTTGTAGAACGAACATTGCATTGAACGAGGAGAGGTTAATAAACGCATAAATGCACGGATAAACTACAAAAGCAAGATTTGTTATAGACGGAAGATATATTTATTCTCACACAATAGACGCAGGCTCGCGCAACATCCATCACTCTTATTGGATTATCTTTTCGCATACATTTTCCCCGTATCTCCATTATTTATTTAATATTGAATGTTTTCGTGTGAATATTTCCAATTCAAATAAACTGATAACATTTGATAAAAAAACAAACAAAGGATCTTCAAACGTGTCGGTGAATCTTGTTTCTAGTTTTAAAAGCCACATAGATTGGAAATGAACATTTTATAAATTCTCAAAGAAAGCAATTACAAGTGCGAAAAACCATTAAATGCTACTTGGACTCCTTCATTTCCAAAACGCAAGTGATGTAATTGAACCTCACTTATAAGGATGACTTGGAGTCGAAACGCAACGCTTATCGTGTACTAGATTTATCCTGTGGTTGGGAACATCTTTGATGTTGGAAACATAAATGTGTCATTGCACTTATCATGAAGGTATAACTTCATAAGTTCAGTATACTTATATCATTAAAAAAAAAGAATTTTGAAGGATGTCAGATATATTTTTTTTAGCTGAAACAATTTTTAAATTCTTATACTTTCTTCCCAATTCATCATGACTGTGTAAAATAATCACCTGCATCTAATAAATTGCATTAAAAAATTAAATTTACATGTAAATATATAAAAATAAACATATAATACAAAATATATTTCCCGCATGTGGCAGTTTCAAACACATCAACTGCCGTAACTCTTACGAACAATGTGAAATTGTTGTAAGAAGTTAATGCGGACAGTTATATGTCTTATTCAGCCTTCACTGAATGAAAAATTCAAGTTTCACAATGTTTATCATTCATTTATAGAAAATATTCGGAAAAACCTCTTAAATAAAAAAAACTCATTTTCACCAACAATGAATTTAAAAAAAGAATGTAAAGTTCTAATACCTGAAAGGATTGATATTTAAACATAAATTTATCTGAATAACACATCATGTGATAATTAGAGTTTTGCACTAAAATCGCATATACAACATAAAACAGTATTACAAGGACTTAACGTTCAGAAGCTAGAAAACTACAAATTAAACAGCAGTTTGGAGCGTGGGCCACAGCTCGCGTAACAACTTGTTAATTAATGTGCGTCCAGTTTCAGTTCTGTTTGCTAAAGCTTTCATCGGTTTTTCCAAACTACTTTATGTTGATGAATAATTAAACAGTTGCCAAACACTTTTTGTTTACTATTTGGTTTCGATTTAACTTCATTAATTGGTGGAAAGCTGATAGCCAAGTAAACCTACATTGAAATTTTACAGTTACTTTGAACTACCTTCAATGTAATTTTTGGGACTTTTTGATCTGCACAGTGTTTAAAAACAAACAATAGATCACGTTAAAATTAATTTCAGTATAAAACAAATAATATTATTATCACTAAGGCGGATAACACGTGTTCTTTTTAGCATTAAATGCCTTAATGAATAAAATTACCTTAATGAATCTTACTAATTTATTTAAAGAAAACAATGCCTGTTGCTTGAATAAAAATGTTAATATTTTAAGTTAAAACTTGAACGCCTTAACACGAAATGTAACAAAAAAGGATGTTTACAACTTTTTATCACTATGTACATTTCTTGGATTTTGTTCGTATTTATATAGCAATGGTCCAATAAATTTGTTGGCCTGAAACCCATTGTTAGTCTGAAAATAACTATCACCAACAAGTAAAGGGCTTTAGCTTAACACAACAATATTTTAAGCTCTACTGTGTTTTTATATCCCCGGAGTTATATCTTAATTTCCCTACCCATTAGTGTTACCACATATACTTATAGGCATTTTTATCATATTTGCAAACAAAAACATAATAGCCTACACAAAACACACACAACGTAACAAAACGTAACATGTCATTTTTTATTAGGTTATTAATTAATGATGGTCTCTAAGAGCAGATCGACTTTAGATAGTAACAAGACCAGGGTTTGAACCGTTCCCTATCAAAACGGTAAAACATTCTACTGACATAAATACACAAAACACAAAACATGGTCTGAATCAACAAAATAAAAACGATTTATAATTATCTATAAAACTATATAGGTAACATTTGAACGTGATGTATTTTAAGTCTTAACTATTAATATTGCTTAAATTGCTTTGGGGAAGGATAGGCATTATAATAACTAAATCATATTCGACCATGAATACAACGGTTCATTCTCAAGTTAGATTAAGTGGTCAGATGCCGAGCGTTATGGGAAAACTTTATCAATTTTACTCTATTCAACTGAGAGCCGCATGTTTAACCACGCATGGAAATGAGACTTAAAACTAAAACTATTAATATTAGATATTCATCGTTTCCTAAAGTCTGCACAGTATTACCACCGGCTGGAACAATTATTAATTGTTTATATTGCTAGTATTGGTTAATTGATATTGATTGATATGTTGCAATTTAAGTAACAGATGTAAAATACTGATATAACAAGAGATACTGATATACTGAATGGTCCTATTAGTAAATTAAATACATACGGTGCAAGGTAGCGTGGAATGTTTAGTTAAAAGTGTAAACAACTATTTAATTACAAGAAAATGCATTCAGATTAATACAAATAGACAACGGCAAGAGTTGTTTGATAAAAACTAATAAATAATAACAAATATGTATGCTACCAAATGCAAATAGGAAAATAAACAAGGAGCCCAAAATACTTAACACACACGTTCGTTTTGAGACAGCAGTACCTTTGACTGTTTTGTACTAGCATTGTTATGTAGTCCAACGCTATGCCATTTAACAAGTCGTTGATTCTTAAACTTTACTAAACTATTAATTATGTAATTACAATTGGGGAAGAATGTAGCTTTCTTACCTGTAAAACAACAATTGTATCCATTACTCAACAAAATATTCACTTACCATAAGTTTAAATAACTTATCAAACACAGCTTGGATCAAACAGAGTACCTATTATAAATTAGGAATTATTTTAAAATACAACAATCTTAATTTATCCTTAGATTTAGTATGAAGAATGTAGTTTACGTTAAAAATGGTTTAATACGTGATTTTACTAAGTAAACTAACTTAGTGTTGTTTTAAAACTCTCCCTAAAAGAATATATTGGGCCCATAATCCTCTCACTCCTAATTGCAATACAGGGTGACTATTAGAAATACACCATTACAATTACAATAGCACTGTAGAAAATATGCATATCTCTTTACACTGTATATTCATAGAAAGTAAACAAACATTAAATTTGAGTGGTACGTATGATTTAAATATTGCCTTACATCCTCTTTTAAGTTTATTTACTGTCAGAACATGTATACACAGAGTAAATGTAAGGCCATTTTTATGCATTGACAAGAAGCGTTACATCCAAATACGCAAATGATGTTGTATATTGTGCATGTAAAATATAAGAAATCTAATACAAGTTTCATATGTCATAAAAAACAAGGTTATAAAAACAGCTTACACCAAAATTAATGCCAAATTATTGAGTTGAAAAAAACATTGTATAATAATAAAGTATACAATAATCACCTCAAGGTTACATTTTATATTGGTTCTCGTGTCTCAGAGGAACATTTTTGGATGGGTAACATAATGCAAAGATTTAGGGAATTACATAGCGGCGTAAAATTAATAAATGTTTTACAAATGGCCTTTTAAAAATGACTTCATGTATAAAATATTACGAGTTATTTTGATTACATTCGTTATCTCTAAATTTTGCTTCAACTCAAATTATTAATCAGCACTCACTTCATCACTTTTCTCAAAGGTTACTCTACAGAAGAAATTAAATTTATGTGAATTTTGTTTATAAACGCATAATTTCTTTAATTTTTTAAAAGAACACATTAAATTATATTTTCTTTATATAATACTTTTCCTCGTGATAAATATAAGTCGGACATGTTTTCTGGAAAATAATATTCTAAACATGTTTTTTACGAATATGATATAAAAACTCCCTGATTTTTGTCTAGGAAACGTTTTTTTTATACGTCGTGCTGGTATTTTATTATATGTGGTGTATTATTTGGATAATCTATGATTACCATTTACTTTAAAGAGTGCAGAATTTAGTTTTTCACAGTGTAACAATAATCTGCAGTAAACGAATATCGAAACTTTAAGACAAATAACTTCTTTAATTTCACACAACCTAGGTAAATCTTTTTATCTTACTGAGTTTAATACCACTCTTTATGATATTTGGTAAGTAACAGAATAAAAAAAGCGTTATTTGATTGAAACTAATAAGTTACCTTGATTTCCGATCCATGCTTATTTGATCAAGAATTTTAATTCACATCCAAAGCTAAAAATAACGTCTCAGAGTTTGTAGAACAAATCTTTGGCCTTATTATTAGCTTATTTGCTAAAATCGCTAAAGGAGTTTAGTAAGCACAAGCGTAGTGTATAATTTATTTAAAGCTATATATTTGACTTGATAATGTACTGTGTTAGCTAAATAAGATTGTACATCTTCTCAAGCAATTTACTGCTAATCGTATTGATAGTTTGGTCTGTTAATTTCATTTAGACATTCTCTTTTACATCAGACATTGATTGCTTAAACCCCTATGACAAAATGATATAAAAAAGGCCCAGTTGAAGTTAGAACTATAGAGATCTTGCCTCGTACTCCTTAATTTATGCTCTCTTTTGACTAATATGACTCCGTGAAAGGATATCAATTTGAAAATTAACTATTTACCCTAATTTACAAGGTAATTTAATTAATAAAGGAAAATCACTATCCAATTTCAATAATTGGTCGAAAAAAAGGTGCATGCATAACAAATATCAAACTACACGGTTTCATTAACTGAGAAGTTCTAGAAACAAACAACAAATAAGAAATAGTATGTAGTATGTGCTTTATTTCTGAGAGCGATTAACAGCACGTGGAAGTTTAACGATTCTCAACATTGAGTTCCCTTTTCCTTGGAAGTTCAGCCTTATCTCCCGGGCATTAATTTGTTTCCGTAATCCATTAGTAAATATGCAACTGAGATTTTCGTCATGGAGTCATCTAGACGGATTAATTTAATTTTTGTAACACATTTTATAACGAAATCTACGGGAAAAATATATTTATATTATTTTTAAAAGAAAATTACCAGAGTACCCTTCCAAATTATTTTTTTTATTCACTGACACGTGTTTCGACGTTTACTTCATGATCACAGTGCAGCTAATAACCTTAAACTTAAAATTAAATAATATGTAAACAAAACAAAACAGTATGATAATTTTGTTACCATGTGCTAAATTATCTATCTAAATAGGATTAATAACGTGTTTTGATCGTTTTAAAGATTGGATTTTTTGTAGCACCTGCATTACATTTAGTATATTAGTTTTGTCTTCTGAATAATACATGTAAATGTGAAGCTCTTCTTTGGCATTCTCTTTGTCACCTTTCTTTTCAATAGACAAAACTTCTAAACTTTTTAAAATGAATGCCAAAGAAGAGATTCACATTTACGTGAATATAATGCAGGCGCAAAAAATCCACTCTTTGATACAATGAAACAAATCAATAGTTATTAATCATATTTAGATAGATAATATAGCATATGTTAACACAATTATAATACTCTTTTGTTTATTTACAGATTATTTAATTTTACGTTTAAGGTTATTAGCTGCACTGAGATCATGAGGTAAACCTCGAAACACGTGTCAGTGAATAAAAATACCCCCGTAGCAGCAAACCTGCGTAATCAGCGAATTTCCAATGCATATATATGTATCTTAATACCACATAAAGCCCCACATACCAAGTTTTATCAATATACATTCATAAATAAACGATTTATGACATTTTAATTATTCTCCATAAGAATAACATGGCGGCTGAGTATGCAGGTTTGCTGAAGGAAGGAAAACAAAAAATGGGGTTTTATACAAATATCAATATAACTCATTTAGGTAAAGCCACAAACCAAATTTCATTAATTTATTTTCATAATTAAGGGAGATAACACGTTACTTATTCTCCATAAGAATAACATGGGGCTGAGTACGCAGGTTTGCTGCTACGGGAGCCTTTGGCAAAAAAAAATTTTTTTAAGCAAATATCAATGGTCCACAACCAGATGAAGCCGTATACCAAGTTTTGTCAGTATACGTTCATAAATAAGCGAGATATAAAATTTTTCTTTTCCTCCATAAGAATAACATTAGACAACGTACTGTGTTTAGCACTTTCAATATCTCAGTAACCAATTGACGTAGAGAAATGATCAAAATACCAAATTGTGTGTTCTTTTAAGCTGAATCCTATGGTGAAAACTAAAATTTGACTATTTCCAAAATTATATGTAAAAAATTCAAAAAACCCATTTTTGGGGTACAAAACCCCCCCAAAATACCCCTTCGGATAAAGCAATCTGGCTGGTTTTCGAACTTAAAGTCATAAATGTTGCTTTACACGTTTATACCAAATTTCATCAAAATCGGATCATTTTTACGAGAGTTATCGTGCTCACGGACACACACACACATATATATATATATATATATATATATTCACCTAGATCCCTCTATTGTAGTCCATGCATCAAACCACATTCAATTGTAGTCCATAAGAAATTATCATATATTTTCAAATTCTAATGTTATATAAGAATTTTTTTTGCATGTACAAGTTGGAAAAACACCTTTCTGTCTTATATTTCTTTTGTATTACAAAAATATTAACGCTGTTTTCTGTAATTGCATCTGTCACTTCACATTCAATTGTAGTCCACGGCCATTATGTGAAGGCAGGTAGCAAAACACCATTGAATGTGGTCCAGTACGAGTATCACTTTACATTTGATTGTGGTCCAAGTTATATATTCCAATTGTGGTCCACGTGCAACGTTGCCAGATTTCCATAAGTCTTTTAGCATGGAGCTTCCAAGCTGTTCAACCTGCATGCATACTTCGAAACTCAGATACACACACACCTTTTACTTTCTCCCCCTATACATAGTGTATATGGTGTATTGTTAGCATCAACATTTTCAAATTTGAGTTGTTAGTGGACATTTTTGTTTTGGTGCTCCCTGGACCCAAAAATGTGATTTTTACAATATGTCTGTCTGTCTGTCTATCTGTCTATCTGTCTGTCTGTCTGTCTGTCTATCTGTCCGTCTGTCCGTCCGTCCGTCTGTCTGTCCGTCCGTCCGTCCGTCCGTCCGTGCGCCCGTGCGTCTATGCGTCTGTGCGTGTGTGCGTACGTGCGTGCGCGCGTTCGTGCAAGCGCATGTGTGTGTGTGTGTGTGTGTGTGTGTGTGTGTGTGTGTGTGTGTGTACAGAGCTAGAGGCGACATCAGTTGTCCGATTATAATGAAATTTGGTATGTAGGTACTAATTCATGATGTCTACAGGCGTTTTGATCATTTTTTTAAATTTTTTATTTGTAAGGGTAAATATCCCCCCAAAACTATAAAAAACATGAAAAATCGAAATTGATCAAAAAAGGCTTTAACAATTTTGATTAAACTTAGGTTTAATATAGGCTGAGAATATGCCTATATGTAGCCAAGCTAAATTATTGTCAACCTACATGCAAATTTTCAGGTCGATTGGTTTAGCAGTGTTTACGTTAAAAAGGAACATACAAGTCAACAGACAAACAGACACCACCTTTCCTTTATAAATGTATAGGATATGATAATGTTACAGGACTAGTTTCTTTTAAACATTTAGCTTGTTATTGTTGTATTAAGTGATATCAAAAATGGCTTAGCCAAATTTTCTTTACTATGTACAATACTAGCTTTTGTAAGCTCGTAAAAAATTACAGGGTTAAAACAACTAATGCAACACTGTTCATTAGTAATGAAATAAATGTAGTGGATTCATAATTGTTTTTTAAAAATATATATTTATAACTCTTATTTTTAAATCACTGTAATCAAAAGGGATTACTGCCTTGCAACATTTTAAGGTGTTATTGTAACAAAGCCCTAACATATTTAATATTAAAATACTAGTTGTTATTAGCTCGTCAAAAATGACGGGCTTAAACAAAATAAAGAAGTATTTTTCACAAGTTAAAAAATAAATTTAATGACTTAACAATTTATATTTAAAAAGCTAATTTATGTAACAAAATGGGAATCCGCCGTGCAAAATTTAAAGATATTATTGTAATATAGCTCAAATATAATGCTTATTAAAATATTAATTAGAACGTGTCTAAATTAAAAAAGTGTCTTTTTGGGAAAGACATTTTACGCCTGCATGCAATAGCCCAAAAGGGTTCAGTTTAAATTTTGTTATTAGTTAAGTTTAGGATGTTGAATCAAACTCATTTTGGTGTCACTTCCAGCTAAATTCTTTCTTAAAAACTAAACTTTTTCTTTAAAGGTTTGTTCATCGGGTTCAAATTTGTAATACAAACTAACCTAACTACTGCCACTGCTTTTATAACTAATAGGTAAAAAATACAATCTACCTATTTACCAACATTTAATTGTATTTTACAACATACAAACTATCTAAAGACAGACCAACAAAAAAACATAATTAATCCATCTATATTATTAATACGCTACATGCAAACTTTGTAAACAATAAGGCTTTTTGTTTTATGATTTACCCCCACATTTTAACCACTAAACAGCACGTCTAGGAGTGCAGATGTGCAAACGGGCTTTAGATTTTCCATTTAGGCCACAGGGCTCTGCCCCATGAGACTTACAAGTCCCCATGTTATTCATATGGATGGGAGTTTTATTTGGTTTATGTCACATGTGTGATTTTTCTCAATTAAATTCAATTAAATAAATATCTGTTATAATGATTATTCATATATCGACAGACTGTCATTGTTTTGTTTACTATTTACTATTTTCGCTTCTCAGAATGGAATGTGCAAGCTACTTATAGAAAATTAGCTATAAAATGTGTAGAACATTATTTCACATTGTATTCAATGCTAATGGTCAATAGTCCTTAGTTTTCTTATCCATTACATTGAATTTCTTCCCAGAGTTTCATCCAGTACACACATGAAATCGAAATCTAACTAAATTTTTAAGATAAGAAAACTGAATCGGAATATTAAACTTGAAATGTGTAACTGAAATATAATTTACTGGATTATATCAATTGTCTTAACCTTCACAAACCTTAAGTGGTTAATTTTACCTTTACATTTTTTCCTCCCATTTTTAACTATATTTGTGTCTTAGTCATGTTTTTTATGTATTCATACACATATCGCTATACTACTTTAGTGAGTATAATGGCTATCATCGATGTTTAAAAAAAGCTTTTGATTTAGTCTTACACAAAACTTTAAAAACTACAATTCAAGCACTGAATCGCTAGAATGCCACCCTGTTGTCACATTTTCTGAGACCCAGGATTTATAAAAGGGAAATCATCTACTCTGGTTCCATTAACAGTGATAAACCCCAATTTCGCTGCAAGAGGAAAAGTAAACAAAATCTGAAATATAAATAGGAAATATAGAATAATTAAAACTGAATTGAACTTTGCTGACTTTTTATACAGTATTAAAAACTCTACACCCACTCAGCATGGAATTTCTGTTCCTTACTGCTTGTAAATTTTAATCCAAAAACCTAAAATTAGTTAGGAATAGTTGTCTGCTTTGTTTACAAAAACAACCTTAACTTTACTCAGCTGTTGCATTGAATTTGGAAGAAAATTAGGGAACACATGGTAAACAAAATGATTGCAAATAAAACATGGCCAAAAAGACAGTGTTTTTTGCCAATTATAAACTTACAACTATATAGGATATCACATTTTTTCATCATACTGGGCCTAAGGGAAATCTTTTGACACCAACCTGGCCTCTTTACATTCAGTAGTCTACTTTGAATAGGTGGTTACACGTTCCTTGTACACGTTATTGTTATATAGAATTCATAATAATTTGTGTAAAGTTTCAACCGCCTGCATGCAAAACAACTTAAAAAGGGGATTTAATAGTTTGGTTTAAACTTTGATATTAATTTAGTTCTGTATATTGAATCAGAATCAGATTTTTGTCTCTTCATGCCAAATTCTTTTTTTTTACTTAAGTTAAATCTTATTAAATGTTTTCAAATTGGTCCATCAGGATTAAATATTCTATAAAAGTTAACTGCTTTCAATGTTTTGATAGTTAAAGTCTTCATATTAACCAACATTTAATTAGTATTTAGTCCGCTGAAATACAGTCAACAAGCCAACAAAGACGGTCCATAACAAAATCACACTGTGGTATTGAATGGCATGGAATAAATACATAGATTTATCTATACAGCTTAGCTTGTGAGCTTAGCTGTACGGATAGAGATGTATGTATTCAATGCTGATAGTGGGATAGGCCCATAGTTTTCTTACCCTTTCATCACAATTTATTACCAGAGTTTCAGCCGGTTTCACCCAATTTCATCCAACATACCAGATTCTCTGTGAAATCAAACTAAATTTTCAGATAAAAAAAGTTGGGGATAATAAAAGAGTTGGGGTTTGTTTAGGCCTACTTAAAATATGTAACTGAAATAGTTAACTAGATTGAATTAATTGTCTTAAGCTTTAACGTTTGTATTTTTACATTAACATATCAACATATGTATTTATATGTTAATCCTCCTATTTTCGTTTTATAAAATTGTATTTGTCTCTAAAACTTGATATGCAGGTCAAGTTAGCACTGACCAACAGAGTATACTCGAAATATGTTGCTTCTTAACCATGATGCATTTCCCTCTTTAAACCACTGTGTGTAGCAAAGGATTCTGCAGTTGTAGTGACTCCAAAAAAGGGATTTGGGTGGATATTTCTGAAAAAGGTTTTTTAGAAGATTTTATGTAATTTTACCTTGGCCCACGTTATATTCTATGTTTAGCAAATCAACAATAATTTATTTATTGAAGCTGGGCTAAAAGGGAGGGTATGTATCCGTTTCCTGATATCATTTATTTGAAGATGTTTTTGAAACTTCTAATCAAGTCTAAGTATGAGATTTGCATTTACAATTTGTAATTGATTCGGTTTGTTTTTATATTTTAAACGTGTAAGCAATTTTGTGAAGTGACATACTATAGCAATTTTATTTTTCTTAAACACTTTATAATCACTTTAATGACTTGTTGGTCATAATAAAACTCATTTTTGTGCAGATAATTCACCTATAAGTTTGTTTTTATATTTAAACATCTAATCTTGTAAATTATAAACAAACTTATGGTTTGGCTATTGTTTTTTTTTCATGGTAAAAGGTGTGAGAGCATCATACTATCAAGATTATAGTATGAGTGTATAGTATAACTTTGTTATCTTTGTACATGAGAGATTATTTAATTTGTTTACAGCAGTATGACATTTTTTATTTCGTCAGTGATAATTAAATATTTTACAACAAATATTATTTATTGTTTTTGGGCCATTTTAAATATATTATGGAAAGGGGGTGTACTGTTGAGGCAAAACTGTTATTACAGATTATGATATATAAGTCTCAGTTTATCCCAGTGGGATCCTAAATGGTGGAGGAAGGTTTTTAGCTGTCTGTCAGGGAATAACTGGGTTTTTATAGCACCGCATTTTGTGCGGAGCGCAATGCGCATTACGCAATGCACTCCGTGCTACTCAGTGTGCTACGCAGTTGTGTTTTCCTAGCTGCGCACTGCGCATCGCGAAATTTTGTATTTTAACACTTTGTTGCTGGTATTTGATAAGTCACTCCAAACTATAATAACAAAACTGTCACTGTGCTGTTTCCCTTTTTCTTTTGAATGGAGAGTATGGCTGCTGACTTATTGTTGTGCGCTTAAGTGTGTGAATAATTAGGAGCAGTTTAGATAGTAAGATCATTTGATTCTTGCCATGCATTATACGTCTTGTTCTTTTGCGACAGTATATAAAGCTATTGTATTTAAATTATGTTTCCACTGAATTACTCTTTATGTCTGCGAGATGTGAGATCCCCGCAATGATAACGGTAAACCAGCTATATTTATAGTATTAATAATATCCAAATTTTGACCTCTCATTAGTAAATAAATATTTGTACAACGCTAAGTTATCAAAGTTTTATAAATTACCCTGCTTAACGAGTAAATTATGTTCCAAATGATTTGTTTATCTGATTTTTATTCAACTACCAAACAATATACAATATAGTCAAACAATACACAAATCATTTTATCATTGTACTTTTTTCTGGTTAAAACGTAGTGTTAAGCTTTTATTATAATTATACTAGCTGTTCCCTCAGGCTTCGCCCCGCAAATAATCTATAATATTATAAAGAAGAGGTGGTTATTGTCTGTCTGTCTGTCTGTCTGTTGTTCCGGGTGATCGCAAAAACTACTGAACCGACTGGGCTGAAACTTTACAAAAAGGTAGATCTTGAACCCATGCAACACATAAGGCCTATTCACTTCCTTAAAATCCCCTCGGGCTACGCCCCATGAACGTCCTAAGTTTCAATGTTTACATTTCAGAAGAAAGTAAACATTCAGAAACTGTATTGCGAACAACTGTGGATACTTCCTTTTGACAGCTTAAAGAGCAGAAGCAAGAACAGCTGTTTCAAGCTATCTAAAATGCAAATTGCATTGACTAAAGAACGGGTAAAGAAAACACCTGTGCGAAGAATGGGTACATCAGCTAGTAATTTATAAAAACTATGACAGTTGTGTGTGCTGCATTCTGTGGTTATTCTATGGAACTACTACGAATCAAGATCAGCTGTTTGTATTTTCATCAGCTCAAACTTAAAGAGAGTGTCCGTAAGAATAACACAGGATTGGAAATTTGACTCCCCGTGGGGTGGAGCCCTATGGGAATTTATTAAAACCCTTTCTTAGTGAGCACCTAAGACCCCAAGAGGAAGGTATGTTTTAAATTTCATTGCAAACCGTTCTGTGGTTTCTGAGATTTCGTGATGAGTTAGTCAGTCAGTGGTATTTGAGTTTTTATATTAAGATTATGTTGTAGATATAACCATCTCCATTTGTTCTATGTACAGCACCATTAACCATCACATTTTAATTAAAATCATAAAACAGTTTTAGTGAAATTTCATATTTAATTTTTTGTTATGTATTCTGAATAGTCATAGTCAAATATCTTTATTCATTTACATGCACATGGTGATCAAAGAATATCATCAATATTTGTATTAATAATTATGATAAATACATAGCCTGCATATTTAATAAACAGAATGGAACAAGATTAACTTCTAAGAGAGGTGGAAAACTCTTCAATTGAATAAAAAGCTTGGTTAATTAAATATCCTTTTAAAATCTATTTTAGTTTGTTTAAGCTTTTTTTTTTTTTTCATTTTTAACCCCTAAGTTTGGGGTTATAAAAAACGTATCCAAATTTTATGGATCAACGACACATGCTAAAATCACGTAAACCATCGGAAAGAATAACATAGCATTTTTGCCAAGGAGCATAGCCCTAAGGTTGGTGGCGGGGGGACATATCCAACGTTGGGGTATCATTCAAGACATGAATCTTTGTAAAACGATTTCAAAGATCCATCAAACAACAAATTTGGATGTTTGGAAGTAATATAAAGAAGCCAGTGGGGCGGAGCCTTGAGATCGGGAAAAAATTATCCGAAGTCTTTTAGTCTCCCAACCACCTGGTAAGGTCCGGGAACAGATTTGAGGAGCATTTTTCGCAATCACCTGGAGTACTCTGTTCTCCATAGAAATAACATGGCAATGTTATAGTGACTGGGGCAGAGTCCTAAGGTCGGGGTCTTTAAAAACCTATAGGGTACCCAAATGTTATGGATCAATGACAATTGGTGAAATCAAGCAAACAAAAACTGAATGAATAACATGACAACTTTTCTAGGAGGGCGGAGCCCTACAGTTTGTGGGGGAGGGTGTGTTCAACGTCGGGACATCATTCAAGACATGCGGCTTTGTAAAACATATCCAAAGAACCATAACACGTCCACATTGGATGTTTGGAAGTGATAGAAGAAGCCAGTGGGGCGGGTCCCTGTGGTCGCGAAAAACATTTTTGGAAGACCTTTAGTCCCCTAACAACATGTTTTGGTCCGGGAGCAGATTCAAAGAGCCTTTTTCATAATAATATGGAGTACTCATTTTTTAATAAGAATAACTATGGCAATGTTTTAGCGACTGGGGCGGAGCCCTAAGGTTGGTGGGGGGGACGTATCCAACGTTGGGACATCATTCAAGACATGCGGATTTGTAAAACAGATCCAAAGAACCATCACACGTCCGAATTGGACGTTGGGAAGTGATAAAAAAAGCCAGTGGGGCGTAGCCCTGAGGCCGCGAAAATAAGTATCTAAAGACCTTTAGTCCCCTAAAAACGTGGTATGGCCCGGGAGCAGATTTGAAGAGCCTTTTTCGTAATAACCTTGAGTACTCATTTTTCAATAACAATAACCATGGCAATATTTAGTGACTGGGGTGGAGCCCTTAGGTCGGGGTCATAAAAAATCTAGGGTACCCAAATGTTATGGATCAACGACAATTGGCTAAAATCACGTAAAAAAACAGAAAAAATAACACAACAGTTTTACCAAGGGGGGCGGAGCCCTGCGGTTTGTGGGGGGACGTGTCCAACATCAGGACATAATTCAAGACATGCGGCTTTGTAAAACATGTCCAAAAAATACGTCCAAATTGGATGTTTGGAAGTGGTAGAAGGAGCCAGTGGGGCGGGTCCCTGTGGTCGCGAAAAACATTTTTGGAAGACCTTTAGTCCCCTAACAACATGTTATGGTCCGGGAGCAGATCTGAAGAGCCTTTTTCGCAATAAACTGGAGTACTCATTTTTCAATAAGGATAACCATGGCAATGTTTTAGCGACTGGGGCGGAACCCTAAGGTCGGGGTCATAAAAAAGCTAGGGCACCCAAATGTTATAGATCAATGACAATTGGCTAAAATCACGCAAAGAAACCAGAAAAAATAACATTATAATTTTGCCAGGGGGGCGGAGCCCTAAGGTTGGTGGGGGGGATGTATCCAACGTTGGGACACCATACAAGACATGCGGATTTGTAAAACAGATCCAAAGAACCATCACACGTCCAAATTGGACGTCAGGAAGTGATAGAAAAAGCCAGTGGGGCGGAGCCCTGAGGCCGCGAAAATAAGTATCCAAAGACCTTTAGTCCCCTAAAAACGTGGTATGGCCCGGGAGCAGATTTGAAGAACCGTTTTCGGACCATTTAGGAAAAACCTTTCTTTCTATAAGAATAACATGGCAGCTTTTGGTGCCACTGGGGCGTAGCACTGAGGTTTAGGTAGGGAAAAAAATACGTACCTAAAATATTTTACACACACACGCTCAACTAGTTCATTAGGACAGATTGTATTAAATTAAATTATAGAACATAGTAATACAAATAATAAAAATTATAAAATAATAACAGTTTTATTAAATGTTAGTTAGTTCATACACTTTCAATGTAGAAGATTTTAACAGCAAGCGCTCACCACTGATTCTGAGACTGTACTGAGTAAATAAAACTAAAGCAAACTGGCAACACTGCAAAAAATCAACAGTTTCCCACCAAAATGCTTGAAACGTCACTGGACCACATTTAAATGTGATTTGACACCCCAAATGTGGTCCTCAATTGTAGTCCACGTGGACTACAATAACAGGTAAAATGATACGCGCTAGGACCACAATCAAGGGGACTAGAAAACTATATATATATATATATATATATATATATATATATATACAGTTTCGAACGAATGGTGTTTTTGGGGTCTGGGGACCTCAAAACAAAAGTTATCATGGTCCCGGGCCTAGGTCTTCCCATGCTGACTACGGTAATAGCTTCTTCCCTATAGGGGAAATTCGCTAAAATGAATTTTGAAGGGTACTCTGGTATTTTTCTTTTAAAAATAATGATAATAGTAGCCCTACGAAGTGAATTAAATAATATTAAATATTAACCAAATAAAACTGAGTACCCTTGTTTATGAGTTTTATATTTAAACCAACATGTTTCGGCATCTAAGGCCATTTTAAAGGTTGATAAATTTTACATAGTTTGGTTAAGTTATACAATAAAAGAAATAATAATAAAATGCAAACAAATAAAATCAGAGTGAAGTAAAATAAAATAAAAAACATATGTATAAATAATCATGGCATGGTTGGGAGTTTCTTTAATATCTCATGTATCTATTTATGTTCTTGCCTCATTTCCATATTTTATTAAAAGTTGGATTTGTAACGGGTACTTGTGAATTTAGTATACTTTAAGGATTTTCTTTGTGTTTCATGAATATATGTAGTTCTTCTTTTGAATCCATTTTATTACATTTTTTCATATATTCTAGTTCCGTCATATTTGTGTCCATATTTTCATAGTTGTGGTTTGAATCCAACAGATGCTCCGCATTCGTAGATTTCATGCTTGTTTTGTTGTTACTTTTGAGGGCTTGGATATGTTCTTTAAGTCTCACTTTAAATGGTCTTCCTGTTTGCCCTATGTAGCACTTTTTACAATCAGAACAATTAAGTTGATAGAGACCGGATTTGTTGTATTTGTTTTGATTTTCTGTTGGATTCGTCTTTCTTTGATCATTTCAAATGCATTGTTATTAGTTCTGTAGCTTATTTCAATATTTGATTTGTCAAACGTTTTTCGTATTGCCTCGTTGATGCATCTGTTATATGGTACATTTATACATTTTTTCGGTTCTATTACCTGATTCTGAATTGGTTGTTCTCTTTTCTTCTTTATTTTCTTAATAATTTTCTCAATTACAGTTGTTTTATATCCATTTTTTATTGCTAAGTATAATATTGCGTCTTTTTCTTTTTTGAATTCATGTTTGTTCATAGGTACGTTGATTAATCTAGATATCATCGAACGGAAACCAGACATCTTATATTTCTAGGGATGGTTTGACGTTGAGGGAATGAGAAGTTCGCTTTGGGTTGGTTTCCTATAAATAATAAAACTGTGTTTATTTTCCTCCTTCTTAATTTTTAGATCTAAATAGTTAATAGCATTAGAGTGACCTTCTTTCGTGAATCGTATTTTCTCTGATATAGAGTTCAGATAGTTGAAAGATGCTTCACTTTCATTTAAGTTTCCGTTGAAAAGACAAATGATATCGCCCACATATCGGAACCAGTAAACAATTTGTTCTAGAAAGGGGTTTGTTTCATTCATTATTTTACTTAATTCCATGTTATGCATATAAATATCAGACAGAAGACCAGAGAGTGGCGATCCCATTGCTAATCCATCCTGTTGTCGGTAGAGGTTTGATTGATATTCAAAATAGCTTTGGTTTGTACAAGTTTTTGTCAGTTTTAATATTTCATTGATCTATTGTTTGGGTAATATAGCACTCTTTTCTAAGTCTTGTTTTAGGATAGCTAACTTGTATGTTTGAACATGGTATGTTTGAATACATGTTTTTATGTCAAAAGATATAAATATACTTTTTGCTGGGATTATGACATATTTTATTTTATCAACTAGTTATAAGATGTTTTTATAGTTCTTTTCCCATGCAATATTATTCTTAATTTTGTTATTTAAATATCTACAGAGTTTGTATGTGAGGGCAGTTCGATAATTCTCCACTGGTCTTATTGGAACATCGTCTTTATGTGTTTTTGGCCGTCCCCTCATGTTTGGAGCTTTTGGGTTGATCATTTTTAGCTGGTGTTGTACTGGTTTAGATATTGACTTGCTATTTGTGATTGCATTGTTCGTCACTTTTGAGTATTCTTGAGTGGGGTCTTTGGCGAGCTTTAAAAAGTTATCGTTATCAATGAATGAATTTACCTTATTGGTATAATCTGTATTATTCGAAATAACAGTTGTGTTACCTTTATCTGCTTTTACTATCATAGGACTGTTCTCGTTTAGTTTTGCTGAAATTGATGTTATTAGTTTAAGTCATCTTCTGATGCTTTCTTTAAAGAAGGTTTTATTATTTCAACATTTATTTTATTTTATTCGTGACTGAAATTCTGTTTTATTTGGTTTTGGTTATCTTTATCAATATTCTTAATAGCAACATCAATGTCTATTACATTATCTTCAACTGATTTTATTTTATGATCTGTATTTATGCTATATTTCAAAGATATTTCTAAGATTAAAATTTCTTTATCATTAAATTCAATATATGTCAGTTTCTTCAAGGATGGATAAAATTCATGATGTTCTGAGTTATTTATGTGGATCTGATATTTATTTTGTGTATTGATTATCTATAAAAATAAAAAGACACAATATTATACTTAGCAATAAAAAATGGATATAAAACAACTGTAATTGAGAAAATTATTAAGAAAATTAAGAAGAAAAGAGAACAACCAATTCAGATTCAGGTAACAGAACCGAAGAAATTTATAAATGTACCATATAACAGATGCAACAACAAGGCAATACGAAAAACGTTTGACAAAACAAATATTGAAATAAGCTACAGAACTAATAACAATGCATTTGATATGATCAAAAGAAAGACGAATCCAACCGACAATCAGAACAAATACAACAAATCCGGTATCTATCAACTTAATTGTTCTGATTGTAAAAAGTGCTACATAGGGCAAACAGGAAGACCATTTAAAGTGAGACTTAAAGAACATATCCAAGCCCTCAAAAGTAACAACAAAACAAGCATGAAATCTACGAATGCGGAGCATCTGTTGGATTCAAACCACAACTATGAAAATATGGACACAAATATGACGGAACTAGAATATATGAAAAAAATGTAATACAATGGATTCAAAAGAAGAACTACATATATTCATGAAATACAAAGAAAATCCTCAATGTATACTAAATTCACAAGTACCCGTTACAAATCCAATCTTTAATAAAATATGGAAATGAGGCAAGAACATAAATAGATAGATGAGATGTTAAAGAAACTCCCAACCATGCCATGATTATTTATACACATGTTTTTTATTTTATTTTATTTCACTCTGATTTTATTTGTTTACATTTTACTATTATTTCTTTTATTGTATAACTTAACCAAACTATGTGAAATTTATCAACATTTAAAATGGCCTTAGATGCCGAAACATGTTGGTTTAAATATAAAACTCATAAAACAAGGGTACTCAGTTTTTATTTTATTAATTTTTAATATAATAGTAGCCCTTACCAGTGAATCGAATAAAAATTTCACATATATATATATACACACACACACAAAAAGAAAATTAGTAAGTTCAAAAATAGTTTTTATGAAACTTGTATTACAAACTAAAACTTATTTAAAGCCGGTATTTTGTAAAGTGGGCATCAGGTTATTATCTTAGTTTTATCCGTTACATGTGCAATATTCTACTATAAAAGAGATACCACCTCTTAAAACTACGCCATTGAAATGCGCAGTTTATGAGAAACTACGAGATTTTGCCGTTTTTAACGAAAGTTGCAAGGAATGAAGAATTATCAGCTATTGGGGTTATTATTCCGAGTGAAACCGTGAGATACAAAAGTTTAGTTTACGTTTAATTTATATAAAATTCAAAAAAGGGAAAGCAGGCAATAGGAAAGGGAGAATTATGAACAGGTGAAATATATATTTCACGAGATTAAACAATGAACAATCCTCCGTAGACTTACTTTTCGTTGTGGGATTTATTGTTTGAACAAAAGCAAGTTTTTCATCACAGAAGCAGGAAACATAATTTGTAAAAGTTTTTGCAAACCAGTGGTTGTTTTATCTTGATACAAGAAATCCTCAGTTTAGTCAGAAAGCTTCAAAATTGTTCGTGCCTAAAAACTTAAAATTTATTTTGAATAAATAAATAATATTATAATTGTAATTAAATCCAAAAATATTTACAATTTAAACACAGTGGGAAAAGTTGGTGTATTATTAAGATAACGATATAAACTAAACTGAAGATTACATCTAATATACACTCCATAAATAAAACTATGGCAAATATAGTTTATTTTGAATTAAATACAAGCCAAGTGTACTCAAGTGTGTTTGAATCCGACTCATTTGAGTATTAGACTTCTTTTAATTATAATTAAGCTTAAATATAAAAATCTGTTTTATATTTATTGTATTTAAACAAGTTTGAGGAACGTTTCACAAAATATATCAAGAAACTTAACTGTAAAACTTGTTTTAACCACTGAAGCAATCTCAACGAAATACGAAGCCAGATAATTTAAACTTTCTAGTTGGCTTCGGCAGTTTGTACCTAGCCTTGTACCTCTAAAACGAAGGAGTGACACGATAAAGGTGATAACACATAAGTTAATCACCTTCTGCATGAGTTGGGGTGTAATAATCGAGATTACACATATCTCACTATCTCAAAAGTATTTTTTAATATAATGAATAATTTTCAATTTAAAAACTATTAACGTTAGACGTATAACGTGTCACGTTAAAGAAATCAAATCACCCCAACTATTTAGATATTTTATTAATAAGGAAAAATCGGACACAGAGAAGAGCGAGTTTTAAATTTGAAATTCGAGCTCTAATTGCATGTTTATTACTTTAAAGAGTTTATCAAAAGAATCAAACGTGAAAATATCTGAATTTATTTTATAACCATGTGGCATTTCCCAAAAAAACTGGCCAAGTAGTCTTTGCGTGAATGAATAATATCAACGACAAATAGACAATACGAATTAATTTGTATAATAATAATTTATACAATAATAGGAATAATACAATTATTTAATAATTGCGAACTTTTATAAAACATAAGGTGTATTTTCTCGATGAAAATTAAGATTATTAGCATGGTACGAACCAAATTCATAAGATTTTGTTTAACTGATTGTAAACATTAGAATCTCACCGTTATTGTGCAAAACAGTACCACATCAGTTACAAGACCTTTATATTCAGACTTAACATAATGTTCCTTTTCGTAAATGTAATAAGAAACCAGTCAAAATATAATTTTCAACCAAGTAGTACATGGGACGTTATGTTTTTCCTCTATGAATTGTATAATTCACAAGTACCAGGGGAGCAGAGGAGCAGAAGAGCAGAGGTGGCGGTTACGGAGGCTGATCCTCACAATAGTCCCACTCAGCCTCTCTCTCTCACTCTTCTTGTTGTTGAAGCCACACGCTCTTTATGCACCTCCCTCCTGTTATTCACTATTCACACATTCCAATTCATATGGCATGAGTGAGTTCACTTCATAACTCAAGTGAACATACCTGTTTTATCCTCGCCTTGAAGTGTTGGAGATTGGTTGAAGTTTCATTATGAACGGATTTGTTTAATCTAAGATGTCCACTGTGTGAGCCATACATCTCTATGTGGTAAGAATTGCAAAAGAGTTCAGCCAAAGGATTTTAAATACATATAGATACAGATTAGTTTTCCTATGCTAAGAGGTGCACTAATATAATGGGCGTTTGCGGGTCATTGGCAAACGCTCTCGATATTGGTTTGTTCTAAGCTAGAATGTTCCTGAATCATGAAAGCATTATTAAAGCTTTCAAATTATTTCAAAATACATTTAAAACAATTATTTAATTTAAATATGAAACTAATACATTAATTGTAATGTGATAAGTTATTTAATCAGTTTTACAAAAGTGCTTCACGGACTGTGTTTTGATCCAAATCACACCCAACTGTAATATGTTTTGTCTCTCAGACAAACCACATCGTTGCTTTTCAACCACGATGGCTCTAGTAAACAACACGGAACTGACTAAAAATTAATTAAAAAGTGTGGATAAGGGGGAGCGTGTGGCATCATTCTCTGTTGTGTTGAAGCTTGTGTTGAAATTCAATGTAACGTGCATGGTTCATGCGGTTAACAATAGACATCTACTTATATAAATTTATACTATAGTAACAACATGAGTGTATTCACATTCAACTAATATCTAAAACAAATTATATTTATAGGGAAGCAAACAGATTGATAAAATGTTTTGAAACAGTTGCAGTTTGTTTTTAAGGTCATGGTAAAGTTAATACAAAATTAAGCGATAATGAATAAATGGAATTAGAGATACAGTATTTTATAGACGATAACATATAAGGTACTTGGATATAGGTTACGAGCGAAAAGTGCACGGGTTTCCAAGTATGGGTGCGTGGAGTGCACTTTGAGAAAGCTAAGACGTGCTTCTTTTAAAGTCCACAAGTTCCGTTTTCATTTCCAAAAACATTTACGTTATGGGATGTAGCGACTTTTTTAAGGTTTCTTTTACATCAAAAATAAATTAAAACTTATGTAATGATATTTAAATGCAAGAATGGTTTTGAGCCTCTTTAACCAAATGAGTTTATTAATTTTTTTTAGTTTCGTTTAAAATTTCTTATTGACTATACAAATAAGATACGACATATTTATTTCCGTTGATTATATCTATATTATTAATACGCTACAAGCAAACTTTGTAAACAATAAGGCTTTTTTGTTTTAAGATTTACCTCCACATATTATACGCCAAAACACTAGTTTAGATGTGTAGATGTGCAAACTGGCTTTCGATTTTAGATATAGGCCTCAGGGCTCTGCCCACGGGACGTCAAAGTCCCCATGTTATTCATATGGGGGAGAATTGTATTTGTTTATGTCATTTGTGGTTTTTCTTAATTAAATTCAATTAAATAAACAGCTGTTATGAGGAATATAACTAACTACCACATACCAAACTACAGACTGTCATTGTTTTGTTTACTATTTATATTTAACTATTTACACGGGATGCGCAAGCTGCATATAAAACATAGGACATTCTAGTTCAGTTTATTCTTCTATACAACATTGGTAGTCTGATTTGTTGATTATAGAAATTTTACTTTACTCATATATCAATTTGAAAGTGAAAAATATTTGAAATTTAAATAAGAAACCGTATTTTTTTAAATTTAATTTGATTTTAAAATGTGTTTTGTTAATATTTGAAAGGAGTGCCACTAACTGACTAGAAATCAAGAGAACAAGAATACCTGGATATTAAGTCTGACCAAAGGATTTTCCGCACTTTAAAAAACAAGTTAACAATTAATTTAAACACAAGTCTATTATTGTTGTTTTTTATTTACTTGAATGACATTAAAATTAAACAAAAATAATAAACAAAGTTTGCTTGAAATAGGAACACTTAAATCAATGTATTACTTGGTAAATATAACAAAAACTAATGCAATTTACTTTATTGGAAATTTTTGTTACCTTTGTTGTACTGAAAGAAAGTATTATTATAAAACATATTATTACTTATATGAAAATTATATTCGTCTTGGAATTAAATTAATTTCTTTGAGCAAACAAAGTTATAAACTTTAGGTAAATGACCCTTAATATCCAGAAAGGGCCATTTACAGTTTATATTTCGTATTTTTGTATTATAAGGGTAATTTATTTCGGCTTATCCAAAATTCTAGGTTTTCCACTCAAGTAGGTCTGGCAAGAGAAAAATTCGACCTTTTAAAGCATGGATATTTTGTGCGACAATGAAAGAAGTACTTAAGACTAAGCATTTCCCTTATTGGGCTATACACCTATAGAACAAAATACCACAAAATAAATGGATTCCATTTGCATAAGTTGAACTTTATTTTGCCATACAAGATACATAGGCGATCAATTGCGACAAGGTAGGAGATTGGTTATCAAACGAATGTTTAGTCACACACAACAACTATTCACTGTTCATTAACAGATAGACTAAAAATCATGTGATTGTACCCTACTGTTAATTAATTATTAGAATCAATACCTAGGTTATGAAAAAAAAAAAAATAACAGACAGTGTTGAAGTTAAGGAAGTTACTTGTTAATCGTTGTCAATACACATTTAATTTATGTTTGACATGCATTTGTTTATATTTATTTTAGTAATTAAATCAATCTATTCTCATCATAATATATACTCAAACTCAACGCTGGGCACACCGGCATTGAATAGCGAAAACAGTTATTTCAATTATTTGTATATATCGATTTATAATTGCCACTAAAGATTTCAAAGGTTTCGAGGAGAATAGACACTATGAATAATAAAAAACAGTTTATTTAACTAGGCATTATGAACAAAAACAATGGAATACAAAATTCTAAAACTGCAAGCGAAAAATAAATGAATAGGAAAACCAATTTTAATATTAATAAACAAGTTTCAGGCAATTTCATTCTTACTTAACAATATTTCATTCCTACACGTTTCTATGCCCTGTGGACTTTTTATAAAACGACGAAAATAACATGTTAACATACAAAATCATATACAATAAACTTATGAAAATTTAGTGTACAGATAAACTGGAGAAAGCATAACATTTTTTTGTAAACATATAAAAACAATTTGACAGTCGACATATTTGTCAATATGCGGTTGTAACAGCAATACATAAGTTTTCTGCACTAAAAGAACAACTAGAAATATTACATTATTTATTTAGTTTTAATTTGTATGTCAAAAATTCGTTTAGTTTTAAATAAATGGGTTGAAGCTAATAATACGACAACGCTCAAGTCGATTACAAGAGCCAAGTTTTAATTTGAATGGTCTCGTCGCAGCTTTAGTCAAAGGCTAGCCGACTCAAGCAGAAGTTCACTAACAGTAATGAATGCGTTTTGCCTAAACTTCTTTCATATTTATTTCGTAAGACGTGCTGCCACATAGTGGACAGTTTTAACCAATCGACTAAAATAAATTAATCATCTTAAAATTTATTTTTAAATTCAGTGATTTAAATTTAAAATTAGATAGGAAAATTTTGTAAATGTTTAATGCTTTCAATTAAAAATAATAATAATACAAATTTATCAGGCTTAAAACATTTATAAACAAGTATAATTATTAAAAACATAGATTATATTCGATTTTTGTTTGATTATATTCGTATATTATATTTTCGTAATTATATTTGTGGCTATTTTTTATATAAACATTCATAAGTATTTTACATAAACATTCATAAGTGCGGCGAAGGTAAAGTTGGTATTGATTTGTGTTAAAGCATTACACAATTGGCTCGTTAACATTACACTCGTACTTACTTTACATAATGTGACCAAATAATTGCAATGGTAAGTTAAGAGTTTGTACCGTGTTATTCAAGCCCCTCTTTAATTTAGATCTTTACTAATAAATATCATCACAATAATGACAGTAGTCAGACAACAAATTTTCACATAATGTCAGAAAAATAGAGAATAACTAAAAATGGTCAAGGGTACCTAAATGGCACCCTACAGATATGTGTTCAGTACACTTGTTCGCATAAAAGATCTCACACACCAAACTTATTAACCTCCTTAAATAATGCCTTAAGCCTACATGGTTCCCAGACTACAGTTCCACGTGATGTCCACTCTACAAAACTCCTTACGTTTACTGAACATTTTCAATGGCTAAAAAAGCCACATTTCGAATTTTGTACACCTTATTATATGAATGTTTAAATTACTAATTTAAAAACATAAATCAAAATTCTGGCTTCGATACTCCCTTTTACACGAAACTAATTTTTCATCAGAACAAGAATCATTGAACTCCACTGAGAGGTCGTCACGGAATGATGGTATAAAGAAGATACCAGTCTCTTTTAACATAGGATAATTCTTGTCATAGGAAGTCAACACTTGGTTCCCTAGTGCCATGAAATATTACATTCTGAGAAATCAGAGCCCCAGAATACAGCTTAAGCTGGTTAGACACCAATGGCTTCAAATTATACCTCTTCAACAAGGCATACGAAACAGGAAAGCCCCAATTCAAAACTAGAATTCCATTACGTTAAACAGTTTATTTGTTAGCACACTGTGTGTCGTTACAACTTCATAGACTGTATTAATTACTTCTTGAAAATAATCACAATTAAACTGTACTTGCATAAAATATGGCAGAGTATGTAAGTTGAAAACGAGTTCGCACGCAGCACGCTGACGTGAGGGAAGTGAATTTCCACATAGAAAACTATAAAAACTCAAAATCCCAATTTTTATTCAAATCTGAAAATTTTGATTTTTTGGCTGTTCTGATGCTCCTGGTTCTATTTACCTGCAATGCTGGGAATAACATTTTGGGCATTATAAGGTTAGGAGAAGGTCCAGTCAGGCTTTAAAGTAGGCGTGAGGTTGTTGGGGATGGTAAAAGAACACCAACAAATGAATAACAGGCTTTTCTAATGTAAAACCCCCATAAGACAACGTACTGTGGTCGATACACATTTTCTTTAATAACTCGGTAAATATTTATGCTAGAATGACGAGAGAGGTCTTAAAGGTTTTGCCACACTAATTCCCGTCTTTTAGCATGCGTAAATTTAACATTCGTTGTTTTCCTGACCCTTTTTGGGCCCAAAAACTCGAAATTTGAAAGATTAATCCCCAAAAAAGGGGTTTAGAGTTTTCCAACGAACTTTGTTTTTGTTTTGCCCAACGAACTTGTCCAACTGATTATAGAAAGGAACATCCTTACCAAATTTGAAGTAAATCGGACAAAAGATGCGACCACTAAAGTGCATAAACACACACATATATATATATGTCATGTATATATATATATATATATATATATATATATATAAAATTTTGAACGAACCCCCAAAACGTGTTCAGGGGGTCACGTTAGGAACTTCTATGGTGGTCCCGGGCTTAAGTTTCACCGTGCGGGTCATGCTAATAGTTCACTTTCCATAGGAAATTCACTAATGATACAAGGAATTACATTTCAACCAGTGAAGCCAATCATCTTACCCGATGAATTAATCACGCACTGAGCTTGAAAAAAACTAATACAAATCCTAGATTTTCTTAGATTATATTTTCTTGTTCATCGGGTTAGTTACAGCATTATTTCGAATTTTCGCCAAATCATTCACACAAACGTCATATGTTATGCGTTTCGTTGTGTGCGATAATATGATTTGTTACCTAAACTCTCCTGAAATGTTTGAAAACACATGGGAAAACTTTATTATTGTGCTTTTGAAATTGACTCCAAACTGAACTGGAAAAACTGTAAAACTTTCAAACCATAAAGAGGAAAACAAACTTTTCCAATATCCTGTTCAACTTTGAATAAATACCAACGCAGGTCTTTCTGCTTTCTAGAAATGAAAAAATTACGTTATAAATGTTGCGTTATTTGGTTTAACGGGAAATTAAACGCGTATAAAATTTATAGTTAGACAGATATTACCTACTTAAGTATGATATATAGGGCAACGTTTTTACAGTTTTTATCCTATGTAAAAAAACAAATAATACATACTGAAATTAAATACATCTGTCACAAGATTTTCGAGGTTTGAGGCGTTCTATTTCTATTTCAAAGCGATCTGCCTTATCGAGTTATTTGCACACAGTATGCATTATTAAATGAAGGGGGGGGGGGGTAAAGTGAAATAAAAATATAAGTTTACATGAAAGCAAATAAATCATTAAGCTTTGAATATCACGGGAGGATGTAAATACAACGCAAAAGTGAAATATAACAATTCGCACAGGAATAAAATACCTTGTTTGAAATACAAAAGTCAAGAGCGCAATGTTGAGGAGGATTGGAGGTAGAAATTGTCGGCAATCCCCTGCGCGACTTACATAGTGTGTATCGAATACCTTACATCTCCTCACCCCTCCCCTGCTACAGGCACTCTGGCTTTATGAAATATAAAAACTTTGATCTGTACGTTGCTTACTTAACTCGCTTGTCTCACTGATAATTTATACAATTTAAAATAAAACTACCTCTAAAAAATCAATATCATCCACTTAAGTAGTTTTACTTACGGATTTATTAAATCTATCTAGAGTCATCTTCGAGTGTGATTCAAATTCCAAATATTGAATTTTTACGTTTTATTATGACGTCTGCAGTAAATGCGATAACAGATAGGGTAAATACGCCAACAAACGTCTGTGCTCTAGAAAGTCAGTGCCGTTATGTCATGATAACACCAATATTATCTGAAAAAAAAGTATTACGTCTACAAACTTGTATAAGTAAAGGACCAAAATTTAAATACATCTTTCACAAAACATTACTAATAATTTATGAATATCTGTTCATACAAATTAAATTACAGAGAGCTAAATACCACGGGAGGATATAAATACAACGGAAAAGTGAAATATAGCAATTCGCAAAGGAATAAATACCGTGTTTATTTTATGAACAACAAAACACTTTACATATAAACCTAGAGTGGAATATTGTTACGCCCACTGTTTGAATACTGTGAACAAAAACACGTTTTCTACATTCAATGGTGAAAAGCTCGATAAACCTAGAGACTATCAAATGAAATGAAATAAAATGAGGAGTTCTACATACTATTATAAAGCACAGAATAGTCTTAGCTTTATAGTAGCTAATAACATGAACATCCTGGAACATGAAATAGCGTATGGATGATAATAGAATCCACAAATATATTGTACTTTAAGTAACATTTAAAATTTTACATTTTAGAAATAAAATAAGTAAATGCTGGATTAGGATAAGCTTGAAAGACGAATTAGTATAACTAATCCGTTAAATAAACACGAATTATTATTTTTTAAACTATTTGTCGAAGTGTAATTACAGTGGAGACACGGCGCCAGCTTAAAACTGCACAAATATCGGAATATATAGAAATGTTGTTTTATAATTTAAACCAATAATACAAATTAACATTTTTTGGACATGGTACATTATCAGTAAACGTTTAAAAAAATAATGTATCATGTCCGCAAATTAAGGTACTATTTTATATATAAAGTATTTAAGTATATAATCTTTTTTTGAAAGAATCACTAGTAACCCGTAACGTTCTTCGGGTTCGTTGCGGACATTCAATTCGTACTAATCCTTAGTTAATTAAGATTAAAACCCATAACGGGTAGGATTAGTCGAGTCTTGTATCCCACCGGCTGAGGTTGCGCACCACCCACAGCGACGTTGTTATTAAACCGAGGTATATCATACCAGAAACGAAATAATAACAGAAGGAAAATAAATAAGACATATTCTTGTATGAGACCGAACATAAGTGCTTGGAACATCAAATGGGCAAATTCATAAAAGGATATTCACCTTAAAGTATATTTTGGTTCGGTTTTAACAGTCGTAATTAGAATTTAAAAAGTTGTAATTAATAAAGCTTATATGTTCTATGTTCTGCATGAAAAGTACTGTAACGTGTTCTTATGATGCCATAAAAACCGAGATACCACATCAATTTACATTTTAGCGAATTTCCCCTATAGGGAAGAAGCTATTACCGTAGTCGGCATGGTAAGACCTAGGCCCAGGACCATGATAACTTTTCGTTTTGAGGTCCCCAGACCCCAAAAACACCATTCGTTCGAAACTGTATATATATATATATATATATCTATATCTCTCTCTCTCTCTCTCTCTATATATATATATATATATATATATATATATATATGTGTGTGTGTGTGTGTGTGTGTGTGTGTGTCCGGGAGCACGATAACTCTCGTCAAATTTATCCGATTTTGATGAAATTTGGTATAAACGTGTAAAGCAACATTTATGACTTTAAGTTCGAAAACCAGCCAGATCGCTCTATCCGAAGGGGTATTTTGGGGGGGTTTTGTACCCCAAAAATGGGTTTTTCGAATTTTTTACATATAATTATGGAAATAGTCAAATTTAGTTTTTCCCATTGGATTCAGCTTAAAAAACACACAGTTTGGTATTTTGATCATTTCTCTACGTCAATTGGTTACCGAGATATTGAAAGTGCTAAACACAGTACGTTGTCTAATGTTATTCTTATGGAGGAAAATAAAAATTTTATATCTCGCTTATTTATGAACGTATACTGATGAAACTTGGTCCCCAATCACGCAAAAATACCCCCCCCCCCTATGGTAGTCCCTTTCGTTTGTGTGGGACTTCATCTGGTTGTGGACCATTGATATTTGCTCAAAAAAAACAATTTTTTACCAAAGGCTCCCGTAGCAGCAAACCTGCGTACTCAGCCCCATGTTATTCTTTTGGGGAATAAGTAACGTTTATCGCCTTCATTATGAAAATAAATTAATGAAATTTGGTATGTGGCTTTATCTACATAAGTTATATTGATATTTGTATAAAACCCCATTTTTTGTGTTCCTTGCTTCAGCAAACCTACATACTCAGCCGCCATGTTATTCTTATGGAGAATAATTAAAATGTCATAAATCGTTTATTTATGAATGTATATTGATGAAACTTGGTATGTGGCTTTATGTGGTATTAAGATACATATATATGCATTGTAAATTCGCTGAGTACGCAGGTTTGCTGCTACGGAGGTATTTTATTTCACAGTGATGAAATATTATGATTGATATTTTTAAAAACCATGCAGATCGCAAGTACCGCATTACTTTAATGTATGAAGTTTAAACATGTGCATTTAACCTTTAATCTGTGAATAACTCCAAATCAAGAATAATGTAATACGTTTTTGACTGTCAGAGACGAATGTCAAAGTAAGTTAGTTTTCACTTCATAAATGAATTTTTGAACACGTAAGCAAGGAGATCTTAAGAAGTGGAGGAACGTGGATCGTCGGTAACTTGGCTGGTGGCGGCGTCCCTTCATCTCGCGGGTGTCAACAAGATGGACGACCCTCATGACGTCTCACACCACACCTTCACAATTCATAAGACATTCTGTGGGCTTGATAAAGCATTATAGCATGAGATCTTAGTCTCAAATATTATATTATTGAACGTATAATACACTGGTCATTGGGATATTGTTTTAAAATGTAAAAACCCAAAAGGTTTTAATCTTAATCACTACTTATCACTTAAATTCCAAGCACCAAACCTTGTCAACATTTCACTAACCGTATAGACTATCTCAATAACATAGATATATACCAAACGTACTGTAATGGTATTGCATTTAGATTTTCATACTTTAAACGCAAATGGATAAAACAACAAGACGCCAAAATATGTCTCAAGTAGAAGTGTATTATAATCGCTCATCGTATGTTTGGCATGCCCACGCGTTCCCTTCGGCCAGGATTTTTACGGCTGAAGAGGGCCCAAACGCCTACAGCAGCCACAGTGAGCCGGGAACCTCCCACCTGCTGGAACCTCATGGAAGCCCAACGAAACGGCCAGGTTTGCTATAACTTTAATGCTTGCTAACAGCCTAGTTGCAGTGTACCATTGGTTATACATGTACCGGTATAATCAACGATTCAATTATCCAATTTTCTTACCTGTGTGATTGCTGATTGAAGAACAAATCATCTACTAACTATTATAAATTAATTTCACGAGAACATGTAGGGATTTTAGAAATAATAGTAAATAATAGTTTTTCTCATGGGTTTATAATAACTAATAATTTTTGAACAGTAATTACTAATAAACTTAAGCTAAAATTTTATGATTTATTATTATTTTCAAGGGGAGCTAGTTTTTACATGCAAACAATTACAAAAAATACATTGAAACTAGATTTTAAAAATAATATAATTTAAGTGAAATATGTTATCACTTAAAACCTCTCCCTTCCTTCACCGCCTTACTTACAGTACCAATGTGCAAAAATTTTGGGAATATTTAACCAACTGATGAACACAATTGTTCTGCAATGAAGTTAGAGCAAAGTAATAAGGTTTGGATTTTTTGCAGTACCAACTAAAAAAACTAATCAAGTGGCATTACTAAAGTGGTACCAAACTACTACTAGATAACTAAAAAGTTTACACCAAATTATTTTATTTATATTCTAAGCTATTACATATTCAGTCATTACGGTACCTATTAAGTGTTTACGACGAGGCTTAAATCGAAATCGTCATGATCATTTTCATGGTAAAAAATTAGATTGGAAACTCTGTTAACCTAACCCTAAAAAAAACCCATAACTTCAAATAAAATCCGCTGGGAAAAGTTTTAAACTGTTCATATGTGCTAGCTAACTACGTTTTTAGCGAATTTCCCCTATAGGGAAGAAGCTATTACCGTAGGTCTCATGGTAAGACTTAAGCCCGAGACCATAATAAATTTTCATTTTGAGGTCCCCAGATGCCAAAAACACCATTCGTTCAAATTTATATATATATATATATATATATATATATATATATATATATATGTATGTGTGTGTGTGTGTATGTGTGTGTGTGTGTCCGTAAGCACGATAACTCTCGTAAAAAAGGTCCGATCCTAATGAAATTTGGTAAAAATGTGTAGAGTACCATTTATTCGAACGAGTTCGAAAACCAAATGAATCGCACCATCCGAAGGGGGGTTTTTGAGGGGTTTTGTACCCCAAAAATGTGTTTTTTGGGGCTTTCACATATAATTTTAATTTAAATCAAATTTTAATTTATACCATTGCATTCAGCTTAAAAAAAACAATTTGGTATTTTGATCATTGCTCTACGTCATTTGGTTACCGAGATATTGAAAGTGCTAAACGCAGTACGTTGTCTAATGTTATTCTTATGGAGAATAAGAAAAATTGTATATCTCGCTTATTTATGAACATAAACTGGCGAAATTTTGTATATGGCTTGATCTGGTTGTGGTTTATTGTTGTTTGCACAAAAAAACAATTTTTAGCCTATGGTTCCTGTAGCAGCAAACCTAGGTACTTGGTCCCCATGTTATTCTTATGGAGAATACTTAAAATGTTATATATCGCTTATTTATGAATGTGATGATGATTTATGGATGAAACTTGGTATGTGACTTTACTAAGATGAGTTATATTGATATTTGCATAAAAACCCATTATTTTGTGTGCCTTGTTGCAGCAAACCTGCGTACTCATCCCCAATGTTATTCTTATGGAGAATAATTAATATTTTAAATATCGCTTCTTTGTGAATACATTTCTTATGAATCCTGTTAAGTGTTTTAATGTGTTATGTTATATATTCATTGGAAATTCGCTGAGTATGCAGGTTTGCTGCGACGGGGGTATTTTAATCTTAAGTCATTAAACTGTTCGTGTGAACCAGAAAGTACGTATTTCTTGCTATGAATATTGTATTTGTATAATATTGTAAATTTAACACTGGGAAACAAAACATTACGACACGTTGCGACGCAGTGTAATACACTTTTGATGAGGAAGTATGAATGAATCTTATCTGCCACTGTCTCGCCGTCTATTCACATCTTGTAATGGTATTCCCGTATTATAATACCTCGTCCATCAGATAAACTTGCACAACCTTAACTTATACAGTCTAGCACTTTAATCCTGTTGGAATTTAGATAAAACAAAATCAGCTAGATTAGAAGATTGAAACGCGCAGTTTGTTGTCACTCTTACGAGGACGAGCCTATAGGAGCTTACTCATGTTTTATGAATATTCAATAACCATGTTGTGTAAATTATACATAGAGGCGATGTAAAATTGCATTACCATTACAGATTTTACCACTATCAAACAAATTGCATTACCTATCATTAAAAAATTCTCCTTACCATTAAAGCAATAACAAATCACATTTGACTGCATAACAAATGAGTAATTAACACACTTTAACCATGCTTTTTTACTTTTTCACCCTCATTTATTGAATATTTAACAGAATTCAACAAAACAATTGGAAGTTCAATCGTTTAATAAAGAAATAGCCAAATTATAAGCCTTCTATATCTGTAAATTTTCTACCATATCGATTGAAGGATGATCTGATATTAGGTTGATTTGACTCTAAAGCCTATAGGACAGATGACATGACTTATAGAAAACTAACGAAACAAATGTATTATTAGTTTTATAATAATACATTTGTATTATTTAATTTCTAATCTTTTAATTTTAATATTCATTTAGTCTATTTTCTCCTTCTAAAAATACATAAGGAAGCGAAAACTGATTGATGGAGTTACTCATAGCAAATATACAAGTAGTGCATTAGTGAAATATTACAAGGCCAACTAAATATGCATAAAATGTAATTAGATATAAATCAATCTCTAAAATGTTTATAAAATTAGTTTTACAGCTTCCGTATTTATAAGAGTAAATTAAAAGGCGACAAAGTCTGAAAATGTTGCATTAAGACTTCCTTAGCTCAAAAACTAAACTTTTCCAATTAGCTTATATTTTCAAAACTACCTTGTGACATTTCTTAGATCTCAACAACTTACAAAAAACGCTGTTATCAAAGGATGTTCAAATATTTAATAACTGAAGTTCAGTTTAAGTGATGAATGATAAACTTTGTTTCTTACAAAAAATATTAATTTGATTAATGGGTACAACATTTTGAAAAACAGTTTTACAGCACTGAAAATAAATTGTAAATAATCTTTAGTTGTACTTTTAAATGTGTAAGCGCAATAAACGAAAACATCAATTTAACCCACGTAAGAAGAGATTTCAATCATATAAAATGCTGTTCTCGCGACTGTTTAGAAGCAATAAAAATAGATTAATAGTAATTTTACATAAGCCAGTCAGAACCCATAAAATTCCCTACTACATTGCAGTTATGACATAAGAGGGAATTAAATGTTATCGTTTTGTGATTGCAAACGTTTCAAATACAGATGTTATGAAACAAGGAAAACAACAAATGTAAAGATCCCAGAGCACTTTATTGCATATGAAATTTGAAAGGTTAGGGGCGGTGGTTTATGTGGAGACGATATCCCATTAGCAAACTAAAGCAATTAATTACAAAATGTACGGTAGAGCCGAAGTTGGGAGGAAGGACAATGACGACGAGAAGCCCAAGGAACTGAGTCTTCCATACAATGTTCGTCTGACGTTAAAATACTGAGCTATAGCGGACTCTAATTTTTGTTTACGTTTACTATTGGCCTTCGTTACTCTTCAATTGCGAAATACTTTACCTCATTTTACTATTTAATGATTTATAAAATAGACTCGCAATTATTATTTTTACCAATAACAACACTAAACATCCAATTAAAATGGGCTGATAAATTAATACATTTAAAAAAATTCCTGAAACATGTTCTTACATGAACAACGAAATGTTCGCAATACTTTCCTTCCATGGGTTTTACGTTGAAAAGTGGTTTTTGTCAAGAGGAAAAGTTAAGCTTTTACAGCGCGAACATTTGGCGCGACGCTAAAAGAGTGTTTTAGTAGAGCATTTCTACTTTCAAGCTTTACACCTGTAAAGTGGCAAACTTGTTCTTGTATTTGAAGGGTTAAATTTACATCAAGTAAATTAAATAATTAAGAACAAACAAGTGTTGGAACGAGGGAGTAGTAAACAAAACGTATAAATTCCGATGCTTTTCAAAGCTAGAGCATATAGAGTGGGATTACTAAAACTTGTATTATCATTACCGGAAACATAAACAATATATCAGTCATCCAAAACTACCGGAACTACCTTTTCTAAATTATCACATTGCAATCTAGATTGTCAGGCCTAAATAAATATTTCCTAAGATATTTTGTGAGTTACTAAAATGGACATACAAATAATCATCCCCCATAATAAGTTTCATTGCCTGGAATTTGGTTGCATTTAAATAACGTACAACCTGATTTAAGATTTAGTTGAAATGGTTACCGTTTAATACATGATATATTTTTGTGATCGGTATTCAGTTCACAGAGAGGAAGTTTATAATTTTCGTTTGTTAATGTCCCCCAGTTTTAATTTAAATGGTCTTGTCGCGCTACTCGAGTCAAAGGCTAAAAGACTTTAGCAGAAGTTCACTAACAATAATGAGTGAGCTTTGGCCAAACTTCTTTCATCTCTCATTTGGTGGTACGTGCAGCCGCATAATGGGCTTTTATCTTATACATTACAAATTATTTCTCAATGCGATGCTAGAATTCGGTATTATTTACTTAGGCCCAACTTTCGTTTGAATTCATTTAAATTAATAAACCAGAAATTATTTAATAATAACTAGAGACCACTTATGCTTAGTATAGTAGTTCTTTTTGCGTTTAGTTTAGTAAATATTCATTTACACGCAGCAGATAGTAATATCTCAAGATAACTTGTTTTATGCAGATTTTAAACAGCTTTTTAAAAGAAATGCAAGTTTTAAGATTTTTAGGATTTTCCGATATTATTACTCTATGAATATTACACCTTGATATAGATTATTTGGTTAAGGTAAATGTGTGTTACCTTGTCCGCCTACCGTTGGCGCAGTTCTGTCCAAGTAACATCCAGTGAAGCGAGGGCGTTACCTTGGAAACTCAGCAAAACTCTTCTTGAACTTTTTTAGTCGAAACAGTATTAATTATTGGAGGACTGATGATTTATATTTCCTTTACAGCACGAAAAGTATGAAATATCGAGGAATCAGGGGCTGGGAACAGATCTCTGTGGGATCAGGCGTCAAAGCTGGCTCCAAATAAAACCCTTCAATACATGAAACGTTTTCAGCGAGCAAAACATGACTTCCTCACTTATAAGAGTTCGCTTTTATGTTAGCAAAACTAGGTTTGACAGGATAAGTGTTGGAAAATAAGCAACCTGTACCTACATAGGACTGCTATACTTTCTGTCTAAAAAAGATGAATTAAGAGTATTAAATAAGTTAAGTAATGCATTTAAAAATATCTAACCGATGTTGTACAGATTTGTATTTTGAAAGAGAAATTTTCAATTACAGACCTCTAGATTGAAAAAAAAAACTGATCATAGTTCTATAAGAATGTTGTTTCTGAAACTTTCTCAAAGATATCCCAATTGAATTAGCTGATTTAAAACTTACTATACTTCTCCATTGTTGGTACAACTTTGCCTGAATATTTTAACTGCTAACTTGGTTAAACTCTTGAAAACTGACAAAGTAACGTTTTTATATCCTGACCTAATTTTAAAATGTTTGCTGTTTCTAATGACAACACATTTATCGTACAAAACACAACTAGGATTTAAGCTTTAAAAATCAATAAAGTAAAATCATTCTACACAATAAAAACACATTTTTACTTTCTCTCCTTTTAGCGAATTTCCCCTATAGGGAAGAAGCCGTTATTATTCGCGAAATTAAAAACCCAAACATTCTTTTCATTACTAGACATACTTTGTGTTGGTGATCGAGAACTGTTATGGTTTTTTGCAAATTCAGTGGGAATAATGTTAAGCCGTTTACTTCCAATGAGCTGTAAAGGATTTTATTTGAAATTTAATATTTTCCAAATTACTTAAAAATATTTTATGAGTTTGTAATTCATGATTAAAATAAAACAATCAAATCAAGTTCCATCAAATAAAAACAGGTTTTGATAAATACAAATCGTACATAGAGTTTTACGATGATTGTTTTCCGACGGTGTCTTCATATAAACTGAATATTATCAACGGCAGTCATTGACACGGATTAAACTGTAATTTATTTCTGAAATACAAACTCACTGAGCAACTGCAGCACACAGCAATCAATTTATTTATTTCACGAGTGACATCGAGTTGACTCTTCGCGTTGGATTGTCGAGTCTCGTGGTCAACGGTAAGGAACCGCTCTAGCGGTTGGGACTTTCGAAAAACTTCCGTAAATAGTTTAAAATTTATTTTAAAAATAAATAAATTTACGTATTTATACAACATTAACTTTGATAAAAACAAGTGATAAATGTATGTATGGATAAAATGTTAAGTCGGCGGCGGGATCCGAACCTGCTACCTTACGCTTCAAGAGCCAGTGCGATACCCTCTCAGCTACCGCGATAATTAATCCTTAGGGCAGAAGTGACTAAAACTATAGCTCTATAGACATAAAACCCGGATTCTGGCGGCAGTTAAATGATAACGGAATGTATTCTGATGATGTTACTCAAATCAGAAATTGAATTTTTTATGAGACTCGATTTAAGTTTGATCATGTGTTTCAATTATCCTTATACGCGAGGGATGAGCGTACACCTGTTATATTTGTTTAAAACATGTAATAGACTGAACTATAAAATATCCAAAAGTTTGTCTTGTAGATAACGGTGATGATGATAAAATACATGCTAAAGATTAGAGTGTGTCTACTATTTTAAAATAGTTGAAACAATTTTCCCAAAAAGACAAAAATATTACCGAACTACACGATATTATGATTCAACCAGACCCATGGAAATAAGCAATCAACAAGGTATTTGAATAAAACATAAACGAGCTAGAGGTTACAGTTTATAAAACAAG
Source organism: Allygus modestus (assembly GCA_963675035.1). Classification (NCBI taxonomy): domain Eukaryota; kingdom Metazoa; phylum Arthropoda; class Insecta; order Hemiptera; family Cicadellidae; genus Allygus; species Allygus modestus. Next base: position 70,739,132 of record OY776116.1, on the reverse strand, counting down.
GAGAAAATCAACACAAGCAAATTACATTTGTAGACAACCTCTGATGATAAATATGCAAGTGAATCTCGCAGTTCAAGCCCACCATAAATTACACTGCTGTTGGCAAATGAGGCGCTATTTCAGACGTATTTCGTCTTGATTTCAAAACGTTATTCTTGTCGTGTTTTGTAATGAAATTACTTCACGTAAACTCGAATGTTTTTTCTTGTTCTTTTAATTATGATTTAAGTTTGTTTCCCCCCATTTAATTCTAAGATAAGAATTTTGCAAGATATACTGACATTAGATTTCGAATACATTTTAAAACGCAGTATTTGCTACTATAGTTACGTTAGTAAATACTCTGATAGAATTTTTCATCAAAACTCACAAATACTACGAGTATTGTGTTTGGTCGATAGTGTTAAAACAACTAAGTAGTAAATGTTACCAATATTCAATCATTCTAGACTTTAAATGTTTTTAATCTTCTTACTATTCACTCTTAATGAAAGTGTGTTAATTTTCCATAAGAGGTTATCGCGGACATTTTTTAACTCTCCTCAACTACGTCTTAGTGAACTAAGTTTAATAGCAATCTGTCCATCAATAAAGTGGCGTTCCACAGGGACATTGTGGCGTCGAGCATTGTGACAAGCCGGTGAACTTTCCCCCCACATCTAACCCATACATCTAGCTGACACGTATGAGGGGAGGGGTGTTGCCTTATTGGGTTTTGGCCGCTAAAAGAATTTCTTCACCTTCCTCTCTACTTATCGACTGTCGAGTGCTTTACTTTTAAATAAGTAAATAACCTTAAATAATTTGATGATATTGTAAAATATGCTTTAAAATATATATGTGTTGAGATGTAAATATCACTAACTGAAATAAAACATTATATTTACTAACTAAAATTTTTCTTATCTGTGAACATAATTTCGTGGTAAGTGCACGTTAAATTTCAATACGGTAAAGAAAATACATTTTAAACGTTTTTAATTATCTCGGTTTTGAATTAATTTGTAGTGAAGGTGCGCTTATTTTTTTTAAGAAGTTGCCGCGAACATTTTTGAAACTTCCCTCAATTCCCACTTTGTGCAAATCCATGCACATTTTTCTTTCAGAAATAATTCTGTAGTAAGTTTTCATAAGTATCAAAATGCTTGGTATACTCAAAATATTTGGGTGTTAAGTTAATACTAATCTCTCAATCAATAAAGTGGTGTCGGTGAACAAGTTATAAACCAGGGTTCTCAGCTAACTCGTAAACACATGGATGCTTAAAATGTACTACTACAATTTGAAACAGTTATGCTCTATGAATTATTTGTCTACAATGTTAACCTATTTTATTATTTAAATATCTGAAATACACTATTATATTTGCAATTCACAAAATTAATTTTATACCTATGTACAGGTAAACGGGGCAGATTCATTCGTATATATCAATAAACTAATAATACATTTTTTACAGCAAGATAACTTAATTCGATGAAAATTACAGCGAATAACATTATTATTTTCTAACGACGGAATCTCCTTCGCTGGTTTTCATCCGTAGCCTGTATGTAGCCCTCCCCCATGACTCAAAGATTAAAATATTTTGTCTGGGATAGTTTGGGCTTGCGCGAACATCTAGCCTTCGCTGTGAACTATAGCAAAAATCTCCGAAAAAAGGTTAGACAGAATAATATACCGTGTTTCGTATAAAAAAGTCAAGGGCGCTATGGAAAGTTGGGGGAGGTAGAAATTGGCGGCAATCCCCTACGCGTCTCACATCTTGTGTACCCCCCCCACACTAGGCAACCAACCCAGGCTTTATGAAATATAAAAACTTCGTTCCTGAGTTGCTTACTCAGCACTACAGTTTCACGGGTAAAACTTGGACTTTTAGGAATTAAAAACTAGTTGATTATTGCGGTCTTTCTAAACATGAATGAGATCCATACTATAAATATGCGTGTGTTCTTTTGAAATAAAATCAAAATAAGTACTAAGCGCACTATACATAGTTATAACTATATAAATATAACTATACATATACTCTACAAAAATCAATATTAAATGAAATGTATTTAACGAAATACATTTTAACTTTAAATAGAAAATACAAAGATGATTTGAAAAAATAAAGGTAGACAGTTAAATAGAATTTGTTCTAACAATATTGGGATTACCTATGAAAGTGTTAAAAGAATGTTGACATGAAGGTGGGAAATACTAACTTTATAACCCGACAGCGAAGATTCTTTTTGACCTCCCTTTAAATAATTTGCGCCTTAGTTTTGTCTCTTACCAAGGCCGAAAGTTGGTCAATATATTAAATTATCTTCCGATTTATAATACATATTTGATTATTCTTTATTAAAGTATGTTTATCAAGTTTGTTGATATGTAATTCCTTGTAACATTCTTGTGTGTGGGTACAGTGTCAGTGTACCAGTCTTAGCGATCAAGACAAATTCAAATACCCATTTTTATATCCTGTTATTTTAAAACGTTCAAATTATTTACCAAGGATTCCCCAAGCAGTGGAAGGACTAGGGGAAACTTGAATTTTCGAGAACTCCCGTCCCACTCTTTCCACGGGTGTCAGGAAGATGAATCGTGTCATGACGTCCCGTCCCTGACACCTCCACAAATAATGTGCGACCCTCCTTGTTACATGAGGAATGTAATGCTTCGGAGACAATAGGGTGTCAAAAAAATGCGTAGCGCGCTATGCAGAACCGGATTCTACATACAAAAACAAGTCGAAAATGTATTGCAACATTTTTGCGATTTCGGATTAGTTTAGGCGTAATTCGCCATTTTGTATTTTTTTGAAAATAATTAATAATTCAAAAACCCTTCAAGATATTTTTTTGAAACTTGGTATAAACTTTAAGTTTCTGGTTTTTAATATTTTCCAAAAACAATTTTTATTTAACTTATCAAATTTAAAAATGGCGGCCATTTAAATATTTCAAAGTCAAATTCCATGAAAAATAGCAACTAAACACAATTTTACAAGACATAAAATTTGAAGCACTTTGTAATCCAAATCCAATGACATTTAAACTGTAAAAATCGGTTGATAAATAAAAAAGTTATGGTAATTTTTGTATAATAAATTTCAAAATGGCGGCCATTAACAAATTTCAAAGTCAAATTCCTTGAAAACTAGCAACTAAAACAAAATTTTACAAGACATAAAATTTAAAGGACTTGTAATTAGACGGTCAAATGCACTAGGGAATTTGACTTTGAAAATGCTATATGGCCGCCATTTTGAAATTTATTCAAAAAAAGTCAAAGTCAAAATTCTTTACTGTCGTAAGCAAAATAAAATGCGATGACAAAAGTCAGTAATATGTACATGGAATTATAAAAATGTTTGACGATATGTACAATACAAGTCAAACTTATAACTAAACAATTGAGTAATCGTTTAAAAATAAATGTACACTGTAATATTCTTTAACAACTAAAAATACTTTCACGCTATTCCTGAATATTTTAAAATCATTTAACAATCTAAACTTATTTGGAAGGCTATTGTACATCTTTATTGCTGAATACAAAACTTGCTTCTGAAAAAATGTGGTGGAATGTGGTAGGATTGCCAGGCGGTTGATAGGGCAAAAATTGTAAGAGGAGGACCTTTTTTGAAAATATTATTATGAAAAATTTCCATATCTTTTTTATTTATTAAACGATTTTTACAGTAAAAATGTCATTGGATTTTGATTACAAAGTCTTTAAAATTTATGGCTTTAAAATTTTATTTGGCTTTAAAATTTATGTCTTGTCAAATTTTGTTTTAGTTGCTAGTTTTCATGGAATTTGACTTTGAAATATTGAAATGACCGCCATTTTTAAATTTGATGTTTAATAAAAATTATTTTTGGAAAATATTAAAAACCAGAAACTTAAAGTTTATTCCAAGTTTCAAAAAAATATCTCGAAGGGTTTTTGAATTATTAATTATTTTCAAAAAAATACAAAATGGCGGATTACGCCTAAACTAAGCCGAAATCGAAAAAATTTTACTCTACATTTTCAACTTGTTTTTGTATGTAGAATATGGTTCTGCATAGCGCGCTACCCATTTTTGTGACACCCTGTATATACACACACTGCTGATTATAAATCAGTTTTCAGAATATCATTGTACGATCAAATTGTAAGTGATGTTGTCTTTTATTATGACATCAAGAGTTTAAAGTGAACAGAAGCTGAACATCACGGTTATAGTGATTAATGCGGTCTTTGTAAATTTGTCTCTAGGTTTTTTTTCATAATTATGAATAATAACAAACGAAAAACAACTGATTCGCAGCTTGTATATAAATGCAATATAAATAAAGTAACACTACATTAAATACGTCAACGTACTAAGTTCAGTAGAACAAGGTAGGCCTACGTTGCATTTTACAGCTATGTAAAATATATTGCCACGGAAACTATCAAAACTAACATTTAAGGTAACATATAATATGGAGAGAGCGAGGACTTACGGAGCCTTTATTACGTTTTCTCCAACAAGTTTTTCCTCCAATTTCGCTGTGGGAAATTTCATCACTAGGACCATAACGTCAGCAAATATTGTTGAGGCTACGACGGTATGATTAAAAAAGTCTCTTGAAATATATATCCGGCAATGTGTTATGTGACACTACAAATATTGTTGCATATTTGTATATACAATACAGCTTTGGCGAAGAGAGTATTATTTGTTTAATGATAATTCTGCTTATGTAATACAGATAAAGTTTTAATCCATGCAAATGTTTTCTTTCGGAAATAATCCTTTAGTAAGTTTGATACCTGGATTCATTTATTCATTGAATCAGTCCTGGAATTATTTATGCAGGCGAATAATCAATCAATCAAGTTATTCATTTCCAATACATAAAATATATGATGGAGTAACAAATATCAGACATTTAGTCACCACATGTGCCTCATGGCATGGGTGTGATGGCGAGTTCTGTCATAAATAATTGTAATCTTCCTCTTGCACTTTTCACAACTTAAGTTGTAATCTTAATAGAATAAAAAAAAACTTATACACAACTGTAATATGTTACGTTGTACTAACTAATGTGTGCGGACTGAAAAGACAGAATGAATTGTGATATATTATTTTCCAAATAAATACTATGTCAAGTAGTATAGTAGTATATAGTAAGAACATATTACTAATATATTGAAAGGAATTTACAAGATACGCTGAATCAGTTTAACAATAAATAGATTTCCAGAGCTTAATAAGCTGTTTGATTTGACTATAATACGGCGACCTGTGCCAGTGAGATGCAAGTAAGTTTCATTATCAGTGGGAATATTTATATCTGCTTCTTAATATCTGATGTTAAGAGTGAGTCTGTGCGTTAGTGTGAAGGAATCAAGTAGAGATCTACGTGAGAGGCACAGACTCCTCTACATCGATCCCGACCATCCAGTAGCTGGCCTTTAGAAGGACATGTTCCCGAACTTGAATACATGTTCAGCTTGACCTGTTATTATAACAAATGTCTAAAATGAGGGAAAAATCAACTATCCGCCAAATTATCTAAGTTCAGAATTGGTTTTCCTCCGAGGAAGAACATTTTCTGTGTTAAGTCAATTGATTTCCAAATAAAACACTTTTTCGTCATATTGCTTCAAAACAGCTGTTTTCAACACATGCGTTGGGATGCTAAAGTTTTTCTTTTTACTCCTAGGATTAACAGCTGATAACCTTATCCGAAAAGTATCATTTTGATGATGTTTTTCGTCCTAGGACTAAAAATATCATCGGATGACACTTTTCGGCCGAGGTCATCAAATGTTAATATGAATTACTCAACTTGTTAACAATGAAAACTTGGGTATCAGCTTTTTACTTTCTCCCCTTATACATAGTATATGGAGAAAGTATTGTTTTCGTCAAAATTTTCGAATTTGAGTTGTTAGTGGAAATATTCTTTTTGGTGCTCCCTGAACCCAAAAAGTGGTTTTTACGTGTTGTCTGTGTGTCTGTCTGTTTGTATGGATGTGTACAGAGCTAGAGCCCTAACCAATGGTCCGATTTTAATGAAATTAGGTATGTAGGTACTAATCCACGATATATCCAGGTTTTTTTTTGAATTTTTTTGGAATTTTTTATTTTTAGGGGTAATTATCCCCCAAAAACCGCCAAAAAACATGAAAAATCAAGTCAAAAACGGCTCTAACGATTTTGTTTAAACTTTAGTCGTTTGTAGAACTTTAGCTTTGCAACAAAATGACAACACCCGCATTTCTGTAAAAGTTCGGGTTCAGAAATTACAAGACTTAAAATATCAAAAGTTCAGTTTTTTTTATATTTCATAAAAAAACATAAATATAGAAATATTATTATTCACCATTAAAAAGAGCTAAAAAAACTAAACAATTTAGTATCTTGAATTACTACTCAGCGATTACTGGCTGGGGAGAAAATTTTGATTTTGATTTTGCAGTAAACTCAGTACGTTGCCCAATGTTATTCTTATGAGGAGTAAAAAAATTATATTTCTCTCTTATTTATTGATCAATTTCGTTAAAACTTGATATGCTTGTCAAGTTAGCATTGACCAACAGAGGAAATTTGAAATATGTTGCCCCTCAATAACCCTGAGAGTGGGGGAATAGGGGGCATTTCCCCTCTTAAAACCACGTGTGTAGCGATGGATTCTGTAATGCCTCTTAAACAGGGATTTGGGTGGATATTTTTGAAAACAACTTGTTTACAAGATTTTCTGAACATTCGTCCGTGCTTTGTATTATATATTTAGTAAATAAAAAGTAATTTATTCATTAAAGTTGGGCTAAAAGGGAGAAAGTATGTGTCAGTTTCCTGATAACGTTTATTGTTTAGAGTAGCATTAAGACCAATATGGAAGCAACAGTAACAAAACAAAATTAAAGAAAATTTTGTTTTTGAGACATTTTTATATTATTATTGTTTGTAGTATGACGACAAATATAGTTCATCACTAGGACGTAAAGTGGATTTTCGATCATTGCTCATTTTCCAGCCTCGGCTGCTCCTCGGCCGTTAAACTTGAGCTCGGATCTAAAAGCGTCACTTATGGTCCTAGTGATGAAATATACTGTTTAATGGTAAACCTTATAATAACGTAATTTAAAATACACTAGAAAACCTGAATAATATATCTCAAATAAAATATCTCTAATATACCATAATCACAGTTTTTTGTTTTATTATGTATAAAACTAAAATATCCGAACTTAAATTAGTTTTCAATTAAATTACATTCTTCTCAATCCCACCATGTTTCTAGTACTAGACTTGTACTTTAGTACTATAAACTTCAATGAAAAATTATAATACCATTGAGGATTTTACGATTTACATTATAGGAAAATATTTAAAAACCAAAACTTAGTTTTAATCTGATATTATAGTTCACGTGACATACCCACTACATGAGAAAATTGTAACCTGCAAATAGAAAACGCCATTTAAGGTTTGATAGAGGAAAGGCTCGTAATAACTTGTCAAGGGATTAGCAATTTAACTGCTACTGACAATATCGGTATTAATATTGTTCAGTCAATGGTTTATATTCATGTCTCTAACAAACAGATTACGTTTATATATTCATTTAAACATGTGTCGACAGTAAAATCCTATAAAAGGTTAAACGATTAGCCGCATTATACCTACTCAAAAACCCAATAAATCGAGTCATCTGGCTGTGTAAAAAGCTTTATTTCAGCAAAACATGTTGATCAATAATCTCGGTCTTATTCCACTCGACGTATTTTGTAGTGCACATCAGACGCTGGTATATGTTAATTAGGTATATACCTACAAGGCGATACAATAAAAACCATCTGCATTTATTGATAACACTGTTTTAAAAACCGAAATACCTAGTTTATTCGTGTTGTATACCGAAATACATTTGAAACATAAATTACAAATGCGTTGTTCGCAAACAGGTAGGTGTAACGCAACTTAATATCTTTTTGACGAGATGCAAAAGAATGTAGCACCTTATCAGGGTGTGTGACGTCGTCTATTCACATCGTGTATTGATGACCCTGCATTTATCAAACAGTACACTTCAAGGCGCTCTAAAAACTAGACCCTGATCTAAAGCGTGCTGAGTCCGAAAACTATTGATATTTTGTTAAAAAAAAATGTTAAAAGCACAATGAAGAGGTTATATAAAACTAGAGATTAAGTCTTTATTGATTAATTTGATATAAGTTTATAAATGTTTTATTAATAAAGCAACAGCATGCTCTTTTAGATAATTTTAAAAACAGACAGTAAAACAATCTAAGCTAAATTGAAATGCAAATTTAGCAGCATGAGCTAATGATATTACCACAGACCACAAAAGGCTTACGCCAAATAAAAAACCATACACCTCAAATGACAAAACATAGATGGTTAGTTATAAGCCAACTAAATGATATTGGATAAAAAAGGAAAACTGAACAAAATTACTGACTTTTTTTCAGGAGGCCAAAGTAAGGCAATATTCTGAAATATTAGATGGAAAAAGGCTTTATTTTGTGGCGTTAAAAGCAAACGAACCGCATAAAACAACGTAACTAGTTAAGTACTGTTGTGACCTATAATGTTCTATAGGAAATGTTTTCTTAATGTGGGGTGCCAACTTTACAGCGCGTTGCGACCAGGTGGTTAGGTTAGGTTACAATAGGTCATTGTGTAACAACCTACCCTGATAAGGGTAGCAGGCCCCATTGTGCATAAGTGGTTAGCTGCAGTTGGACAGCGACAACCTTGTCTTCTCCTCTCCGAGAAAAGTTAACCGACCTTCATAACATGAAACCCATGTTATTGCAAGTCTGTTTAGTAGTATTTTATCTTTTAAACAGTTCATTGAAACTCTTCCTACCTAGCTGACAGTGAAAGTATTTAATGATTGTAGGCAGATAAACGAAAGGTACCTAAACGTGACTTTAATTATGATTAAAATATACAAAGAAATATTCCTAAGAAGTATTGTAAAATTTATGCCACAAACAAAATTTCTGGTCCAACTAAAAAAATTTTGTGTTACAATTATGCAAGGTCTTATGCTATTATTACATATTTTATGTAACAGCTAAGCTTAAAAACTGTTTTAGCGAATTTCCCCTATTGGGAAGAAGCTATTACCGTAGGTGGCATGGTAAGACATAAGCCCGAGACCATGATAACTTTTCGTTTTTAGGTCCCCAGATGCCAAAAACATTCGTTCAAAAACTATTCGTTCAAATTTATATATATATATATATATATATATATATATATATATATATTTCTTCTAAATCCTTCTGTTGTTGTTGAAGATGGTGATTGTATTCTTGGTTGACTATTAGGCACTCTCATCTTCTATAAAACTATATTAAGTAAAACAATTTTAAATTTAAACCAATATATTTCGAATTGATACTCAAAAAACAACTGACGATGAATTGAGTATCAATTCGAAATATATTGGTTTAAATTTAAAATTGTTTTACTTAATATAGTTTTATAGAAGATGAGAGTGCCTAGTAGTCAACCAAGTATATATATATATATATATATATTAGCGAATTTCCCCTATAGGGAAGAAGCTATTACCGTAGGTGGCATGGTAAGACTTAAGCCCGAGACCATGATAACTTTTCGTTTTTAGGTCCCCAGATGCCAAAAACACTATTCGTTCAAATTTATATATGTATATATATATATATATATATATATATATATATATATATATATATATATATATGTCCGTTACCGCGATAACTTTTGAAAGAAACACCCGATTTCGATTAAATTTGGCAAAAATGTGGAGAGTAGCATTTATGACTTTAAGTTCGAAAACCAGATCGATCGCACTATGGGAAGGGGGTTTTATGGGGCTTTACAATTTTCCAAAAATCGGTTTTTTGCAAATTTTACCCTGAAATGTTAAAAACACTCACTTTTGGTTATGGCCATTTTATAGAGCTTAAAAAACAAATAATTTAGTATTTTGAATCATTAACCTAGGTTAAGTGGTTGCGGAGAAAATCCAAAAAACGTGTCCCATGTTAATCTTATGGGAAAAGGTTTTTAGATTTTTCTCAGGTAGTTTTACTAAAAACTTCACATTTCTCTTTATTAACGTGTTTAGCTCAACAAAACAAACATTTTGGTGTTTTAATCGTTGTTCTACATCCAACCGTTGCAGAGATATTCAAAGTGCTAAACACAGTACGTTGTCCAATATTATCCTTATGGAGAATAAATAAAATTCTATAACTCGATTATTTATGAATGTATATTGATGAAACTTGGTATGTGGCTTCAGCTAGTTGTGGTATATTAATATTAGCACAAAAACAATTTTTTTGTTGATAGTCCCCGTAGCAGAAAACCTGCATACTCGGCCCCCATGTTATTCATATGGAGAATAAGTAAAGTTGTATATCTCCCTTAATTATGAACCTACATTAAGAGAACTTGGTATGTAGCTTCACCTGGTTCAGTTGTATTGATAATTGCAAAAACACACATTACTTATCTTCCTCGTTGCAGCAAACCTGCGTCCTCAACCCTAATGTTATTTTATGGAAAATAAATAAAATGCTATATATCACTTATTTATGGATGTAGTTTTGTGAAACTTGGTAAATAGCTCTATGTAGTAGTGAGTCACATATATATGCATTGGAAATTCGCTGAGTACGCAGGTTTGCTGCGACGGGGATATTTTTCTCACGTGCTACAATCAAAGAAGTAGGTCAAAGTCATTTTCAAATTCCTTACGAAAATTAGTGTTTTAGATTAATTGCAGTTGAATAACCTAAAACATCCGCTTAATCAAAATTACTTCATATATGCAAAACTAAAAAAGGAAACTAGTACGGTACAAATGTTTACGTATTATTTTAAGTGTAAACAAATTCAATGACCAAGTGTTAACATAAACATACAAATTACAAATATATCAGAACATTACGAAAATACTATGAAGTAGAATAAAGTGAAATTGGGAACAGTGTTGGAAATACAAACTGAACCGGCGAGGTAGAGTAGGTCATTCATAAACAAGACATCAAGTAATCACTAGGGTCATTGCGTCGATGTTTCTCATCAAATAAGCGTTGTGATTTATGCCGGATTAACAACACGAACAAACTAGGAATATTCTTTTTTACATACGAAGGTGATATTTAGCCATAAAACAAGTTAGCTTTCGGTTGAGAAAGGTCCAATCCCTGGCCTTATTACTACGTAAGGTAAACATTATTTTTATTAATAATATTCCATTCATTATAAATTATTGTAGATTAAGTTCTCAATAAGACTAAATATTCTATTCTATTATAATATCTTAGGATGATAGAATAAAGCAACCAATGTGAACAACAACTGCAACTTCAATAAGTTAACTGCATGACTGTAAAAGTTAATTTGAACAAATTGTAAAGTATACATTGGAAGCCATCAATGATGTAAATGAGGGTTTGGGAGGTCAGTAATGGCGGTATGATGATTTACATTACACTTTAATGACTAGGAATGCCAAACAGTTCGCCCCATTAACTCACTGATTGCGTTGTTGCAAACAGTCTAACTAATAGTTCTGTGCGGCTCCAGAAGGGAGTGAGTACGATTACGCAAAATAACAATATTATTGAAAATCAAATCGTTACACTGTTTTTTGCTTCAAACGAACGTTTTATAAAAATACAAAGTGATAGTGGCTAGGATATTTCAATATATTGAGCATTTTTTGATAAAAGCACCAAATTTGGCCAGAGGTAGGCCGATGTAATTTAAATAAATTTGGATTTGGCCAACGACCATCTACCCCTTGGCGACCTTTTTCAAAAATTTGTGACTCGCGGCTCGAATCTCAAAGTTTTCTTATATAGACAAATCATTGCATTATGCATTTTAAAGGTCTCATTAAAAGGAACATTTTGAAAGAGGAACAATTCACGTATCCGTTTCAAAATGGTGGTAATTATTTCGTAAAATATTAACAGTTGCGGAATAGCCTGTATTATATAAACTATAACTCGTATCTTTTTCCGATTCAAATTTATTACTCGTGATAAACTCAGCTTTACTATGGTATGCTACATGATAGGCTTTCTTGAACAAAATAATCAACATTTCAATGATATATACATATATTTTGTAAAAGCTTATATGCTCAACATTTCTAAAAACTCAAATAGTGTATTTAAAAAAACATACCATTCAAAAGATCTTGTAAAACCTAGCAACTTTCTAATTTACACCAACCTTGGCGTCTCTCTCAGTTTTTTTTGCATACAAGAAAAAATATGATTTTCCCGTATGAAATGCATATTAATTTGCTTAATACTTGCTAGTATTCTGTGGCCACATTTATTAATGTACAATTAACATGCATTTCATACGGACAGATATTGTTTTTGCTGTTTGAAAAAAAAAATTAAAAGAGATACAAGTTTGGTGTAAATTAGAAAGTTGGTCAGTTTTACAAGACCTTTTTAATGGTATGTTTTAGCACAGACAAAGGAATCTATAGATTCGTTTATATGTGGTTTTAGCGAATTTCCCCTAAAGGGAAGAAGCTATTACCGTAGTCGGCATGGTATGACCTAAGCCCGGGACCATGATAACTTCGTTTTGAGGCCCCCAGATTCCAAAAACACCATTCGTTCAAATTCATATATTATACATACATATATATATATATATATATATATATATATATATATATATATATATATATATATATATATATATGTGTGTGTTTGTGTGTGTGTGTGTGTCCGTAGGTACGATAACATTCGTAGAAATGATCTGATCTGGATGAAATTTGGTATAAACGTGTAAGGCAGCATCTATTTTCTTGAGTTCGAGAACTAGACATATCGCTCTGTTTTAAGAGGGGTTTCCGGGGGATTTCGTACCCCAAAAATGGGTTTTTGGAACATTTTACTCATAATTCTTTTTCATCTCAAATTTTAGTTTATCCCATTAAATTAAGCTTAAAAACCAAACAATTTGGTATTTTGATCATCGCTCTACGTCATTTGGTTACTGAGATATTGAACGTGCTAAACACAGTACGTTGTCCAATGTTAATCTTATGGAGAATAAGTACAATTTTATATCTTATTAATGAACATATTCTATTGAAAGTTGGTATGCGGCTTCATCTGGTTGGGTTTACTGTTATTTGCATAAAAACCCATTTTTTGTGGTTCCCATGGCAGCAAACCTGCGTACTCAGCAGCTATAATGTTATTCTTTGGAGAATAAGAAACTTGTGATATCTTGCTTGTTTATGAACATAAATTGGTAAAACATAGTATGTTACTTTATATAGTGGTGATCCATTGGTATTTGAATAAAAATACGATTTTCGTGGTCCTTGATGCAGCAATCCTGCATCCTCAGTCATAATTTCTCTTAAGGAGAATAAATAAAAATTCATATCTCGCTAGTTTATGAATATGCTTTGATGAAAGTTGGTAAATGGCTTCATGAGGTAGTGAAGTACCATTTGAAATTTACTGAGTATGCAGCTTTGCCGCTACGAGGGTATTTTTAAATACGCTACCATATACATTTTTGGAAATATTTAGTATTTAAGCATTTTCAAAAACAATATGTCATTGTAATTTTGATTTTTTCAAGAAAGTCTGTCATGTAGCATACCAAAGTAAAGTTGAGTTTATCTTTAGTAAGAAATTTGAATCGGAGAAAAGAGACGAGTTATGGTTTAGAAAACGCAGGGTTTTCCGTAACTGTGAATATTTTTCATAAGAATGGCCGGCATTATAAAACGGATAAAGGTAAGTGAATTCTGATCTTGCTAAAATGTTTGTTTTAACGAGACCTTTAAAATTATGTAAAATTTGCCTATGTTTACATAATTAAATTTTGAGATTCGAACCACGATTCAAAATTTTGGAAAATGGCCGCCAGGAGGTGGTTGGCTGATGGCTCCACATTCAAAATTGTTTATATTACATCGGTTTACCTCTGGGCCAAATTTGTGGGTTAGCAAATCCGCTGTACTTTTTGTTTTAAAGGAGGAGGGTGATATTTTAAGATTGTTTATAATTACAGAGCAAACTTGTGTCCATGGCTTCTTAACCGGTCAACCCTGAACATTTAAACCCCGTTCATCCTGACTTGGAGCTTCAGCACTCGAATGGGGAGAACGGAATTAATTACACCGTGTACTGGGCAGCTTGATAATGATCGGCAGGCCTACAGAAATTCATTTAATGTATGTTTTAAAGGGGCATGGTGATATATGTTTGTAATTGTGTAACTATATATAGTATAAGTGATTGTTGTAATTTATTTTAAATTAATATTTTACCCCGGTACCCACAAACTAACCAGAGAAACATTAGGGTAATAAGTAAGCATTTAATGAAGGAGTCGCGTTCATTGAAGATGGGAAGAACAATCAGGTATTATAGTGTTTATTCAAAAACAAAATGTCTTTCAAATTAATAATAAAATTATAAGAAGAATAAACACAAAATGTAGAGTAGGCTGATGTGTATATGGATCGAAAGGATTCTTCTCAGCTTTGTTGATCCAGTATAATTGTTCTACTCCGTTATTCCGAGTAATTTTATGCCGTACCGCGTTACACAAACATTTATTTGGGAACCTTAAGGATAGTGAACCACATTTCTCCTATCTTTAATAATTTATCAAAGGACATTTAATCTCAGCAGTATTTTTAAACTGATGATATTATTAGTTATTTTTAAATTTAAACTAAACACGATTGCACTTAACAACAATTAGTTTTGTAATGTAACTATTGTTGGCGGGATAACGAATAAGCTATGAGTGGCTGATAATAATTGAACTACCTAATGGCGCGCCATAAATATAATTTACCCAGAACTGTAGTGAAAAAATGAAATAAAACAAAACTAATGAAAAAAAAACAATTAATTGTAGGTTTAAATACATACAATACAAATAAATATTTCAAATTATATTAATAAAGAATTGGCACTGAAATCAGTTGTAATAAATCACAAAGACAGGGTTCTGGATTATCAGTTAAATATTTTGATTAACAGAATATACCTTCGGATTATTCTTAAACAAACTTCGATTTTAGCTTAACAACTAGTTTTTCGGCAGAGTAAAATTCTTACTTGTCCTTTCCTTCCTAATTTTTCACAAAAAGGATTCATCTACAATTTTTTACCAATAGTTTTTCTTCTGAATATTCACTCCACCCACGTTTAAACATCCCAGTTCCAAAGATAGCACGACCTGTTTTCAACACAACGTCTCTTTTAACTGCATGAAGGATAATGTAAAGGAGCTTCTTACTACATAATAAATTATCTATAATTTCCTCAACCAGTAAAAGAAAGATTTTGTCTCGATTTAATATGTGTAGAGGTAAAAGGAGCACTTGCATTTTTCTCCTTTTACTGTGTGTGTGTGTGTGTGGTGTGGTGTGGTGTGGTGTGGTGTGGTGAGGTGAGGTGTGGTGTGTTGTGTTGTGTTGTGTTGTGTTGTGTTGTGTTGTGTTGTGTTGTGTTGTGTTGTGTTGTGGTGTGGTGTGGTGTGGTGTGGTGTGGTGTGGTGTGGTGTGGTGTGGTGTGTGTGTGTGTGTTGTGTGTGTGTGTGTGTGTGTGTGTGTGTGTGTGTGTGTGTGTGTGTGTGTGTGTGTGTGTGTGTGTGTGTGTGTGTGTGTGTGTGTGTGTGTGTGTGTGTGTGTGTGTGTTGTAACACTGACGCATGTCAATGCTCTATATGTTGTTTATTGGCAATACAGATTATTATATTTGATTTGATTAATTATTGAGCTGAAAGAAAAACTAAAATAGTTTACATCCATTGTTTTTATACTTTGAGAAACATACACTATTATATATTTTCACTGTGTTATGTTTATCTCAAGGTAGGGAAACAATGGCTCATATATTTTTAGTTATTTTATTTTGTTCTATTTTTTGGGTTAATGATGATGGTTTTTATACCAATAACGTAAGCTCTTCTGTTCTAGTGTATTGTTAAACATTTTAGTGTATTCTCTAAAGTCTCCAGACGTGGTAATTATAATAATTCGTTGATATATAATTTAATTACAAATTCATTATGAGACCCCAGCGTTATGTTCCTGATGTCCATTAATCATTCCCTTCAAAGGGAATACCAATTAACCCCTACCGCGTACATCCCTTCTAAAGATGACGCGGTTGTCTTCGATTTAGAAACTTGCAACACTGAACTAACTAAATATAAATGTTATAGCCGTGGAAAATTAATTCTTAGGAGGCGAGTAAGTAGTATTGTGGTTTAACATGGAATGTAAAACTAGATGAATTTGCATACAAACGGGGATATATGATAATAGATCTATATGACTAGTGCGACGCGTATAAATTTCAATATTTAGCAATATTTAATAAACTGAGAACAAAATATTCGTTATAAGCTACTGTATCACAACTATGCCATCAATGTAGAATAGCTTTGAATGATTTCCATACCAGGTTCAAGCTAAACCACACGATGAAGCCGTGATTGATATTCCGAAACTACTAACAGATTAGATACGAAGCAGGAACACAGTAATAAACTCAAAACTTGATGATGGCCGAACGGAAAAAAATCAAATAATTGTTGTATAATAAAATCAAACATTCCCGGCAAAAAATAATGAGTGCAAATATAATTAGCACACTATTGAAGAAATACTCAGTAATGTATGTAATACAGTACTTACAATGCACGATGACCAGTGCGTCTTATATTCTACTCCTCTGACTTAAAAAAAAAACATGAGTTATGTGATACAAAAAAGTAGAACAATGTCCAGTTTTAACATATTTGTTGCATTTTTTTATTTTAAAAATCCTTATGTCAATTAATCGACTGCTCAGTAATGATAAAAAAATTTAAACAAAACAAAGCAACTTTTAGCGAATTTCCCCTATAGGGAAGAAGCTATTACCGTAGGTCTCATGGTAAGACTTAAGCCCGAGACCATGATAACTTTTCATTTTGAGGTTCCCAGATGCCAAAAACACCATTCGTTCAAATTTTTATATATGTATATATATATATATATAAATATATATATATATATATAAATATATATATATATATATATATGTGTGTGTCCGTAAGCACGATAACTCTCGTAAAAAAGGTCCGATCTTAATGAAATTTGGTACAAATGTGTAAAGTACCATTTATTTGAACAAGTTCGAAAACCAGACGAATCGCACCATCCAAAGGGGGGTTTTGGGGGGCTTTGTACCCCAAAAATGGGTCTTTTGGGGTTTCCACATGTACATTTTATGAAACTCAAATTTTAATTTTCACCATTGAATTCATCATAAAAAAAACAATTTGGTACCTTGATCATTGCTCTACGTCAATTGGTTACTGAGATATTGAAAGTGCTAAACACAGTACGTTGTCTAATGGTATTCTAATGGAGAAAAAGAAAAATTGTATATCTCGCTTATTTATGAACATAAAATGACGAAATTTGGTATCTGGCTTCATCTGGTTGTGGTTTATTGTTGTTAACACAAAAAAATGTTTCGCCTATGGTTCCCGTAGCAGCAAACCTAGGCACTCGGTCCCCATGTTATTCTTATGGAAAATAATTAAAATGTTATATATTGCTTATTTATGAATGTATATGGATGAAACTTAGTATTTGGCTTCACTTAGCTGAGTTCTATTGATATTTGCATAAAAAAAACATTATTTTGTCTTCCTTGTTGCAGCAAACCTGCGTACTCATCCCCAATGTTATTCTCATGGAGAATAATTAATATTTTAAATATCGCTTGTTTGTGAATATATTTCTTATGAATCTTGTTAAGTGGCTTAATGTGTTATGTTATAATTCATTGGAAATTCGCTGAGTATGCAGGTTTACTGCGACGGGTGTATTTATTATTATGTTATATTTTGTTTTTATTACTATATGGCATCGTGTTATCACCGACAACGTATCGGTGGCATAGTATAAAAGCCATAATTGCCAATTCTATGAAGCTGCGAACTTCCTAAGATCAAAGTTTTATCACCAGACCAATGTTGCCAATCTGGAACGACGAGTTGCGAGGTGGCAACGACTGATGAAACAGGCCTGCCAACTTGGCGAAGGGACAACTTAGGATTACTCTACCTTACACGAGGAACAGCACCGATTGGCACGTTCACATGCTGAAGCTCGCTTACGAATGAGAGGAGAACTTAGGATTACTCTACCTTACACGAGGAACAGCACCGATTGGCACGATCACATGCTGAAGCTCGCTTACGAATGAGAGGAGAACTTGGAGACTTGCAAGGTGGCAACGACTGATGAAACAGGCCTGCCAACTTGGCGAAGGGACAACTTAGGATTACTCTACCTTACACGAGGAACAGCACCGATTGGCACGATCACATGCTGAAGCTCGCTTACGAATGAGAGGAGAACTTGGAGACTTGCAAGGTGGCAACGACTGATGAAACAGGCCTGCCAACTTGGCGAAGGGACAACTTAGGATTACTCTACCTTACACGAGGAACAGCACCGATTGGCACGATCACATGCTGAAGCTCGCTTACGAATGAGAGGAGAACTTGGAGACTTGCAAGGTGGCAACGACTGATGAAACAGGCCTGCCAACTTGGCGAAGGGACAACTTAGGATTACTCTACCTTACACGAGGAACAGCACCGATTGGCACGTTCACATGCTGAAGCTCCCTTACGAATGAGAGGAGAACTTGGACACTTGCGAGGTGGCAACGACTGATGAAACAGGTCTGCTAACTTAGCGAAGGGACAACTTAGAATTACTCTACCTTACACGAGGAACAGCACCGATTGGCACGTTCACATGCTGAAGCTCGCTTACGAATGAGGGGAGAACTTGGACACTTGCGAGGTGGCAACGACTGATGAAACAGGCCTGCCAACTTGGCGAAGGGACAACTTAGGATTACTCTACCTTACACGAGGAACAGCACCGATTGGCACGTTCACATGCTGAAGGTCGCTTACGAATGAGAAGAGAACTTGGACACTCCTAGAATGCATTTTATTTATGTCGGGATGAAATAAAATCTCTTTCTCTATAAAAATTATTATGCAGAAAAAAATAATAACTACGCTGTTGTTTATCTTAAGTAATAATGGGTACATAAAAGCTCAAATAATTTATAAGACCCGCTTTTTACAATAAAATAAAGTAAAAAAGACACTTAAATTAAGTTTTAAATTTTTGTAATAGATTTTATTTGTTGTTTATATCGAAATTTCAAAATAATGCCTACTTTAACAATCAATGTGTATACATATAACAGGATCATAGTATAATTTGGATTCGACTTGGGTATATAGAACAGGAGTAAATTTGATAAAAGATTATTGTTGATTGTCGATTGTGATACTTATTTTAAGTGTAAAGTGAACATTTCATGAATTATCCTATATATTAATACGCTAGGATTTTATTTATTCATAGTCATAACTCGATAACGGCTGAATGGATTTTAACGTTTGAGGTATCAAATAAAAGGTATGTTTCCGTAGATTTAAAGAAAATGCATCACTTAAATACAGTAAAGGGCTGAATTGTCGGAACAGTGGCACTAACAAAACCAAATGTGTTGAAAAACAAAATAACAGTACTACCCCAGATACTAATACAGTAATTAATGATTATGTTCTCGATAAACAAGGTGAATTAAATTTTTAGGTCTAATAGTAGATAAGCTTCTTAATTGGGACTCCCATGTGGACCAGATATGAAATAAGCTGGCATCTGGTTTGGTTGCCCTTAAACAATTATCATCAATTTGCGATCTAAAAACTTTAAAATCAGTTAAATCAGTTTAATCAGGGGATTGAATTTTCCCCTAATTCAATCACAAATCTCCTTTGGAATCATTTTGTATAGCAGTACCTCAAACAAATATTTGTGCAGGATTTTGACGATCCAAAAACGGGCGATAAAAATTATATTAAAGATGGGATGGTCAGATTCAACTAAACACCTTTTCCCATTGTAAGGTATACTAACAGTAATACAGAAAGTTTATACATTTTTGAGCTAATTTTATGGATAAAAGGTAATGTTAGTAGGTCTGGGTACTCTGGGTGATTACGATAAGATTGATACTAGACATAGGAATGAGATTTCTTATTGAAAGCATAAACGGAAAATATTTGAAGAAAGCCTAGTTATGCTGGTATAAAATAGTTTAACTTTCTGCCCGCTGGAATAAAAAAAAATAATGACTGTTAAATTTAAAAAGAAACTAAAGGAATACATTTTAACTAAACCACACTATTCACTGGACGAATATTTGGTGTGTCAATAATAGTTATTTGATTTGATAAGGATGTTAAGTTAGATTTGTAAATTATGTTTTGCTGCAATATGTATGTATATATGATTAACTCCATTCTGTACAATGCAAGTACTCATTGAATAAAGCACGTTTGAATATTGACTACCTGACAGCGGAAGTCTAAACGACGTGTTGATTGAAAGAACGTTATTCGCATTATTCTCAGATGTTATCATCAGTTTTAATTTCAAGCGTTTTGTTATGTTTGTTTAGAACTGAAGTATCCTTTCGTTGTAAAACTTGCTCGGATGTGAGCGAAAGGACAACTAGTTTATATTAATCTACAGTAAATACGGATAAAACTGCGTTTAATGAAAACTAGTTAGGGTTACCAAAAAAAAAAGAGACGGAAGAAAGAAAAAAGAAACTGTGCCTCATTTTTTATAAATAATTAAATATTTACAGAAAAAGAGAATCTGAAAATAGTAATGTAACACCGTCTGTTTGGTTGACCGTAATAACACATTTTTTACGGCTACCAAAATAATTGCATTTAGTTCAACTTGTGATATGAAATATATGTATATGTGTATGTTGAAATATGTTTTAAAAAACGTATTCCCATATTTTATTACTCTACTTAAAACAATAACCATATGGTGTAATGACATTATAGATTCCTCTAGTTGTTAAAAGTATCCATGTGTCTTTATTTACAAATAATATTAATTATTTTAGAGTTATAACATCAAGAAGATTTATTCTAAATAATCTTTAGAAGCATTACCTTGCAACAGGTTACTATTCATCTGAAAACCAATCCACCACAAGAGAGGGCTTTTGACATACTCACTAACTGAATGTACTGAACCGATACTAACTAAAGCTGTTATCTATTCTCCCAACTCCCCGACACTGAAGGGCACGGTTATAGAAGGGGCCGAGGGGGGAGCCCTCAATTGATATGTGATCACAGCGGGGTGGCAAGTTAACAGCAACTCTAACTACAACTTTGAAGCTTGTTAGGAATTAGTAAATAACTTTACTTAGTTTTAGAATCCAATTTACGAAACAGAGTAATATCCCCTTTTCGTACTAAACTATATAAGAACGGAGGAAGTAAATCAAGTTGTTAATCAATTAACTTACAGAATATAGTGGGTTTTTCATTTACAAGCATGATTTATGGTGGAGTTTGTAGAGTAAAATAAAACAGATATTCTAAAGACAGTTGTCCTATTGATAGAGAGTAAAACTACTAACATTTATAGTTTCAGGATAAAATTAAGAAGTATCCTTAAACTCAATAAAAATTCTCTTAAATGGTTAGCCTACCCAGCTGCGTTATCCATATTTCGAGAAGGTAAACAGAATGAGTCCCAAATGAACAATAAAGCAAGGCAAGAGTCTTGATCCTATTTCACGGCCCATTGACGATGTCCTTCTTTAGTGATCCTTTTATGGCTTGCGAGGTAATAATCCTGTTTATGAATTTGTTCGAGTGCTGTGTTATTCCATAGGAGTTTCAAAAGTAAGAAATATGTAAGGACATACTAAATATGTATATAAAAACTATTCATTGTAATAGAATGAAAGTTAGTATCTAATAAACTTATAAATAGTATACAGGGTGAATCTCGTAAGTTGTCCAGTATTGATTTCAGACAAACCGTTGGTCCTACGATGATGAAAGAAAATTATTTCCCACTAAACCAACCCCAAGGAATAACGTAAAAATATTTTTAACGATTTTTAAATACAGGGTGTACCAGAAACTGAGGGTCACTAGTCCGAATCTACGAAATATCAAATACAAACGTATATCATGATATACATCAAATTAAAGCTCTTTTCAATCCAAACCATTTGGCGGAATCGGATTTTGATTATTATTGATTCATTTCAAAATGGCGGCTGTTTTTGTGAAAAAATTAGTATTTTTTTGAATACCCTGTATTTTTCTTAAAAATGCAGATATCTTGATTCTGATTCAAATATCGCATTCCTTATGAGCTAAGCTTTATTTTGATATGCAACACTTCAATATTATCTCAAAAACAAAAAGTTTCAAAAATATCAGTTTTTGAAAATATGTACATAGCCAAAACTCAAAAATTTCAAATAGCACCATATGTCAAATAGCATATCATTTTAAAGGTATTGCAATTCTAAGAAACTTTCAAATTTAAACCTTATGCGTATCTATTTTGGTTTTCGAGTTATCAACAAAAAACATGTTTTTCCACATTAAAACGCATGTTATTTGTTAAACATGGTCGTAATAGTCAGCTGTTATTTAGTATTGTTGAGTTGTTTACATTTATTAGATGTTTCCATCTTAAGTTAACACAATGCATGTCTGAGCGGTTATTAGTTTTATTTTATTTCAAACAGTAATTAGTTTTTCTTATTGTGTTAACTAGTTGGTTGTTAATTATGGTATACAGTAACGAAGAAGCTTTTAAAATGTTAATGGTTTTAGGTGAGTGTTTCCAGAACTTTAGTGCTGCCGAAAGACTGTATGCAGAGCGGTTTCCTGATTTGAAACGCCAGTGCCGTAAAGATTTTGTACGTTTAGCTCAACGAGTAAGAACGACTGGAAAAGTTCAGCCATCCAAAAAAAGACTAAAAGCTATGCCAGTAAGACAGACAAGAGCACCGGATATTTTAGCTGCAGTAGAACTTAACCCTCATGTGTCTACCAGAGTTCTCTCTAGGGAATCCGGTATTAGCCAGATGTCAGTCTGTAGGATCCTTAAGGCTAATGATTTCCATCCATACCACATTTCGCTGCATCAAGAATTGGAAGCAGATGATTATCTACACCGCATTAATTTTGCTATTTGGGCTCAAAATGAAATTTCTAATGATCCTAACTTTGCTCACAACGTCATGTGGAGCGATGAAGCGACCTTCAAAAACAACGGTGACGTTAATAGACACAATATGCGGTATTGGAGCAGGGAGAATCCACATTGGCTACGGGAAGTGAACAATCAAAGACAGTGGACCCTCAATGTGTGGTGTGCGGTGTTTAATGGGCAAATAATTGGTCCTCATTTCTTCGAAACGAATCTAAATGGTGTAATGTACAATGCATTCTTAAATGAAGAATTTCTCGAGCTGTTAAGGCCCATTCCCATCAACGTACAAAGAGAAATGTGGTTCATGCAAGACGGTTGTCCAGCGCATTACGCTATTGACGTTCGTCAAACTCTAACAGCGATGTTTGGTGATAATTGGATTGCGAGAGGAGGTCCCATCCCTTGGCCGGCTAGGTCCCCTGATTTAACGGTCATGGACTTTTACCTCTGGGGGAGACTGAAAGACATGGTGTATGGAACAGCTCCTACCACTCGAGATGAGATGAAAGAAAGGATACGGTTGGCGTGTAGGCAAATAAATGAAGAAGAAGTACGTCGTGCTGTAAACAACCTTCCTAAAAGACTTGAAATGGTTTTAGAAGTAGGGGGAAGGCATTTTGAGCATCTGTAAATAGTTTATCCAGTAGCACCTAAAAATAATGGTAACTTTTGAAATATTTTATACACAAAAAGTTTGTTTATAGTGGTTTTGTAACAAATGTAACATAAAGAATATTTTTTTAAGACAAGTTCTTTATTATTGTAGTTTTTATAAAATAAGATTTACTCTATGCATGGGACTGTTAAAGGCCGGACCATAGTTCTAGGTGTCTGGCTGACGCATGCGTAATAACGAATTTGCATTTAATCATATGTTAGCCCAAGTTTTGACAGATGGGGAATTAACACAGCAAATTAATGCGCATGCGTCAGCCAGACGCCTAGAACTATGGTCCAGCCTTTACCACCATGTTTAACAAATAACATGTGTTTTAATGTGGGAAAACATGTCTTTTGTTGATAACTCGAAAACCAAAATAGATACGCATAAGGTTTAAATTTGAAAGTTTCTTAGAATTGCAATACCTTTAAAATGATATGCTATTTGACATATGGTGCTATTTGAAATTTTTGAGTTTTGGCTATGTACATATTTTCAAAAACTGATATTTTTGAAACTTTTTGTTTTTGAGATAATATTGAAGTGTTGCATATCAAAATAAAGCTTAGCTCATAAGGAATGCGATATTTGAATCAGAATCAAGATATCTGCATTTTTAAGAAAAATACAGGGTATTCAAAAAAATACTAATTTTTTCACAAAAACAGCCGCCATTTTGAAATGAATCAATAATAATCAAAATCCGATTCCGCCAAATGGTTTGGATTGAAAAGAGCTTTAATTTGATGTATATCATGATATACGTTTGTATTTGATATTTCGTAGATTCGGACTAGTGACCCTCAGTTTCTGGTACACCCTGTATTTAAAAATCGTTAAAAATATTTTTACGTTATTCCTTGGGGTTGGTTTAGTGGGAAATAATTTTATTTCATCATCGTAGGACCAACGGTTTGTCTGAAATCAATACTGGACAACTTACGAGATTCACCCTGTATATGAACCATAAACAATAGCTTACACGTAAAATAATTATCACATTTAATGCTCCAATTTAAAACCTGTAAAATCACACCATGACTTTTCCCATAGTGAATATGTTCACAAGGTAAAAAACAATTTGTTCTTCAAATTACTTTCCTCGACTGAAAGCATATAGCATGTGTCTTACACGCGGTTACACAAAAAGACCTTTGTTATTTAAGAAATAATATACGAGTGTATATCATGTATAGGTGTAGTTTATGGAATATTTAAATACGTATGCAATTATATTTTAATGGAAAAATAAAAATGGATGATTTAATAAAATAAAAACAAACTTAAATATGAAGCCTATGTTATTAGATAAGCTATACAGTTTAGTATTGGGTTTTATCAGTTTTAAGGAACCTATTAAAAATAGGGAAAATACTTTTTATCTAACTGTATAAACAGTAAAACAGTACAACATTCCCGGCGTGCAATAACTATGAATGATAGTTTACTTTATAGTACAATATACTTAAAGCTATATGAAACCGTTCTACCTATTAAATTACGATATTTACGTGCAATTTGGTAAGACCGACTGGGAAAACACAATCACACATAAAACACTCGGTAGCGGCCACAAGTTTCACTATACGAGTGGGTCTTCAACGGCAATGGTAAAAAATATATCTACGCCAACGTGTACAATGCACAAGTTGTACTTTAAACCAACCCAAATGTAATGGCTACTCCGCTAAAAAATTCCAGTGTTCCTCGTGTAATTTAAGATTTGTTATTGTTAGAATTCGCTCCATTACATTTTATTACACCTTTAAATAAGAGAGATAAATACCAGTGCAATGCTTTTCATTATCATAATGATAAAAAATATAAACTTGTAATGTTTGTTGCGTATGTCATCACTGTTTTTATAACTATCCACGATTCAGATACCCCAATGTATGTATATTTGGACTACAATTAGGCTGGGGAAACACCAACGCAATCAGTTTGTTATCAGATTGCAAAGAAATGGTTATATCCATTGTAATAATACAAATATAATGTTATTGGGATATAAAACGTTATTGTTGAAAATATCATCCTAAAATCCTAACTCCAACTAAATCAAACTTAAATTGGGCAATAGTATTTTTGGCATAAATTAAAACGTATTTCCAATGCAGACCTGAGCTTTAACGCAGGTGGATTATACTGATTGAAACCTCGGATATCCAACTTTTAATAGATTTTGGTTAACAATAAAGCTGCAATATACGTTCTCATTCAAGTAAAAAAGAAAAAAAAGGGTCTAAAGATGGAATAACAGGCTATACTATAGTAAGTATACTCCAAATAATTATTGCGAATCCCATTAGAAAGTTTTATTGATGTATTTCCGTATGTAATTGTTATGAAATAAATTTGATTTGATTTGAAAAATTTAATTTAATAGATGATGTTGTATCCAATACAATCTAAATAATGTTTAATTAGTTAATTAAATAATAACAAGCAGACCCGTTGCGGCTTCACCCGCGTAAACCATGACAGTTGTGTGTGCTGCATTCTATGGCTAGCCCGTGGAACTATTACGAACCAAGATCGCCTGTTTGAATTTGCATCAGCTCAAAGCAAATTGAATATCCATGAAGTATATATGGTAACTTTGAAGCCCCGTGGGGCAAAGCCCTACAGTTGAATCGGTATGTAAGCACTTGAACTTTCCTATTTTAGACCTAAGGAATCAATGTACCAAATTTCACCACTCTAGCAGGCCGGGAGGTTGGAGAATCAGCGATGAGTCAGCTAGGGCTTTGCGTTTTATACATTAAGTTGAATTAGTAATAACCATTAGTAATAGTAATAGGAAGGCTGGGAATTTAAAATATTCCTCTACAAATAGGCCCACCTATAAACTAATAAGAAACAAATTTCGCCGCGCCAATCGTAATTCTAGAAGGTTTGTAAAGACGAAGTTTTAGACACCCCAAGGATCCAGCTTAACTTGGGCAAGTCGCTGACAATAAGTTGATAAGCTAGGCGTTATCACTGGATAAACTAGTTTGCACTCCGGCGAAATATAGAACGTAGGAAGTCCATGTTCAATTCCATCCCTACTTCAATCAAATCAATCTAAACACAACTGACTGAAATTGAATTTGTTTAACTAGCTAATTAAATATTCTTATTTCTGATTGTATTAGCAAACTATTATTTACTAGCAAACAGGATAAATATATAAAAAGTGTTAAGATAAATTAAAATAAACGCTGAATTTTATTTGTAAATTGCGGGTGGATGTCAAACCGAAAACAATATAATTTTAGTTTCAATCAAAGATTAGCCTTAATTTTAACGATAAACAATGTTTAAACAGATTTACCTAATACAGTTAATCAACATATATGTACGCTGATAGTTGATATAAGCATAACCTTACGAAAATAAAATAAACTGTGATTTATGTTACTCTTAAAATAAGTTTACATTTAGTACAAACTTGTAAATCCAGGAACA
This sequence comes from Allygus modestus, assembly GCA_963675035.1. Lineage (NCBI taxonomy): Eukaryota > Metazoa > Arthropoda > Insecta > Hemiptera > Cicadellidae > Allygus > Allygus modestus. Next base: position 70,711,862 of record OY776116.1, on the reverse strand, counting down.
GCAGATCTGTTACAAAAACCAGAGGCCCAGATTTTCCCAGGCCATCCCTCAGTATCTTTCCTTCGTGAGACAACCTAAACAAATATTGCTGACCTAAAACTAAAAGTAATATCTTTCATATTTGCATTATACTTTCTTTGGATCCAAAATTAATTCCAGATAATGACCATAGCAAAAATAACAATATTTCAATAACTAAAACAAATGTCAAACAATATTTCTCTTAGTAAATAGAAAAAAAGGGAAGAGGTGTGCATGCGTGTAAAGAATGATTGATTTGATGTTGGTTTTATCCAATGAATTATAATTATAAGTAGGAGTTAAAGCAGCAGTTAGTGTTAATAAAATATTGGAATTAATACAATTGATTAAAAGTATATTAAATCTGAAGTTTACAGACCGATAAAATTTTAGAAGCCTTTTAAACCGATACCTAACAAAATTGAATTGTAATTAATTTTAAATGTTTAAGTGAATGTTTCATTGTTTTAGAAGAGTAATTTAAATTTAAATTAAAGATTTAACCGACAAATCAAGTTAGTTACACGGTGTACTAACTACCCCGGGCTAAGTTCGTAAGCTTGTCTTCATCACTTAGTAAACTAGTTTACACAAGGTGGGGTGGAAACTCAACATTCGTCTCAAACGAGCTTCTCTGCACAGAACACGACTCGCGGTTTCATCCTCTAGACTCGAGAAGGTTAAGCCGTTAGAAATTAGTTTAAAATGCAGAAGGTTCAGTAAACCGTTATGGTATACGGGGAAAATAGTTTACACATAATTACCAAACGACAATGTTAAACAAATTCAAGTAAAAATATATACCACTAATAACAAATACTAATATTTATAAGTATGATTTTTGAAAATTTAAGTTTAATATATTGCTCAAAATGTAATAAGAGAAAAGTGTAGAGGGTGGCCATTTTACCATGGGACATAAAACTTGATATGTCATTTTACTGTAAAACTTAAACGAGCTAATCTACAATAAAAACCTGAATTTCAGTATGTATATTTTACAATATCTCACAACAGTTTTGCCTTAAATTAACATAGTGTTAGTAGTTGTAGCGACATTTCAATGTCACCTTGATCAACCTACTAAACGGATTAAAAAAAAACTAACAAAAAACATGGTAATAGATAAAATTGTTAATACTGTAGTTTAAAATATCAACTTAATAAATGTCGAATTATACTTTAATTTTAGATATGAACGCAATATTTGCCAACTTGTATTATATAATTTATTTTAACTTGAACCTTATTCAGGTATAATTTATTACGGATTAGCAATCTGCACTATGGTTGGCCGAATCAAACTATAAGAGTATAAATATCGCCTTATTTACAGTTTAACACATTATGATTCTCTACGAATCATCTTGTAATTTATCTACGAAACAGATTTTATCAATACTTTTTTAATTGCTATTTACTAAACTATACTAAAATACAATGACGATCTTCAAATTTAATTGGAAAATTACTATACAACGAACAAAATATTCTTGGGAATATCAATGATGATATATTCTCTATGCTTTGTCTAGGCACAGATTCCTTGGCCAAATATACTCTTTTCCTTTATATTACCTTTGTGCAAGTACAGTAGTAATTAATTAGATGGAGGTGTATTTTTATTATTTTATTTGTACACCGTAATTGTAATGTTTGTTTGGGAAGGAAAAAACATTAATTTCAAAAATTTAATTCATCAATTTATTTTTAGTTAAAAGTCTTTGTTCATTACAAGAAAAAAATCACATAGACAATGTAAATAATATAGACGAGATGATGGACGGTAACTGACGGGAAAATCGTAATACCTTGAATCAGATAATAACAATATAGTTTATACTTCTGCGAAATTTTATGATTGCTCGAAACACAGTTATCAAAACGCATCGCGATTATATTCTGTGACAGTTACGAAAATAAAAACTTGAACAAATTCTGTAAATTATTAAGTAATTATTTTTGAATTGTAGATTTTACGTTACGCTAAAATCAATTTTTAAAATTCAGGATAAAAAATTCTAATATGAAAAATAGCTGAAACCGACAATAAAGGTGATGAAGCTGCAGCGATCGCACATAATGAGCGGCTGTCAATGGCCGACATGTCGACGACGATTATTGCGTTTAAACCCCGAAATTGCACTTTCAGCAAAAATATTTTCCACCGCTCTCATAATTGGTCGAAACTGATGGTTTACATTGTTTCGGCAGATTTGTATACGTGAATACTGTTCATGTTTGTAGTTACAGTTTATTTATTAGGACGATTTCAGTACACTTCGATCCAATATGTTTAATATTGCATATATATTATATATAAATCGCCCAGACGATTTACGAAAATAAAAAAATATCAGATTACAAATTAAAAGTATCAGATTGAAAACTGTTTAAAAAAATCGGCACAAGGATACAAATAAACAAGCAATTACCATCACTACTTCTTTGAGTTAACTAAACGTAGCTTTAATGAATTTACCTCACCAAAACTTGTTATTACTAAGCTCAACATACTTTGAAATTGTGAAACAACATTCTTCTCACGTAAACATTAAGTATTCTCGTCTTATTAGTTGGTAAACAAGTAGCATATCCACTCAGGTGGCAGCTTCTCACGAGTGGTCTTAAGTCTTCTAGGAGGGATCATTTCAAACTTAGCACTTGCAGTTTAGCAGTTGAATATTACCTCCCAGTGTTAAAGTAAACAAAATTTGTACAGTCAGTAAAGTTTTTATAATCTGGAGCACAATATTTATAAATTGAAATATTAAAACATTTGATTTGGTAAAGTCAGTTTGAAATTTCAGACATAACTTCATCAATATTCATTTTTTGTAGATAAACAAATTAGAATTCCTTAAATTACTACAAAAACATATTTGAAAATATACCTATTGTTGTATGCTAGAATTTTGTGAGTTTAATACAAAAAATAGGGTTTATGATACCAATATTTTCTTATTTTCAATGGTTATGATCAATTGCTGCAATTACAAACTTAAAAGCGGTTCTAATAGGAATTAAAATGAACATTTACAATACTTGCGAACGAATGTTTTTGACATCAGTGAACATGGAGCTCATTACATTCTTTGAGACGGGTAAATTACTTTCGGAACCCACTCGCTGTATCCGAGAGGTAAACGCTTACAAATTTCGAATGCAAGGAAATTGCTTGGCTACTGCAACGAAAACAAATTATTTACAAATCCCAATTAGTGTAGATAAATGTGTTCATTTGTCAGGCAACTTTTCCAGGTTTACTAAATTAAATATTTCATTCTACTTGGAATACGTATGCTTTTTATAGGTAGATTATTGAATAACAATAGCTTATTTCCACATATTTAATTAGGCCCTATATCCATTAAGTATGGTGAAAAATATTGGCGTTTTCATATGTATGAAGTTTTTATGTGATTCATCTAGCAAAATCTAGACTCTCAATACATAAAATATTTGTTACATAAACAAGGTAAGTACTAAACTATAGATTTCACTAAGTGAATCACATAATAACTTTATACAAATCGAAAATATACCCGTACTACTTGATTATGTAAGTAATGTGTTAAGTATTGAGAGATAAATTTTGCTCCAATTTAGTCACTGCTGTATTTATTAAAATAACTACTGTTTTAAAGTTTTGAATACCCTATAACGATTGACAAATTGAGGATTACATCATTTTATTGCTAAGTTATAATGATAACACAAAATGGAAAATTTACTAACTGCATCATGCAACATGGCATTTTATGTGATCGATGTATTGATTGTAAGATTGCCCTTTTATTAATGGTGGTCTGATTGCAACCTCCACTGTACGGTAGACTAGTCCCCGTGGCTGACATGACTAATTATACTGGCTTCCAACCATCACTTACTGTCTGGCATCAATGCATATTTCTTTATTTAGTATGTCGTGCGCTCTTGCTAGGAAAATTATCCTACGTTTTCATCAGTATTATTTTAAAACAACACGAAAAGTAATTATTTTAAAATATTTACATCCAACAAAGTTTGATATATTAATTTAAATTTTACTGAAACTGGTTACAAAATGCTTTTATATTATCTAGCTTAGAATTACTTTATAAATACCTCCTATAGTCCGTAGCTATCTTGAAATGTAAAATTAACGTTCGAAATGTGTCCGTGCGTATTATACAGGGTGCGGCAAAAGTCAGTTAACCGAAAATCCTATTTAGATGTAACGTGTATTTTTCTAAATTATTACAGTATAATTGTAATTTACCAGTTGCAGAAGTTTACAATTTATTTTTAATACACTTTTATATACTTTTAGTGCATTTGTATCACTGGTTCACACGTTTTGTAACACAACTGTGGTGTGAATAAAGGGTTGAACTCATCCGCTATTAGTTCTCTCAGATGATCCAAACTTCGAGGTTTCACAGAAAACACATTACATTTAAATTTACTACTGACCTAGCAGGCCACTCGATATACAATACACAATACGTGAAATACTCGACAACTTGGAAATATATTTGAGATACGCACAATACCAGATAAGGTACGCAAGAGATAAACAATGTCGCTCACCTGGTCTGCAGCGGTTAATTGACTTTTGCCGCACCCTGTACATACCGTAGTGCTCTAACGTAGGAAAGAGTTCTCTGATCTACGACTATTGACCTTAAAAAGTTTCTATAATTCTGTACTTGTTACCACTTCTCGCATTAAACTAGTGGGATTGAAATAAACCCACTAGTTTAAAGTGTAGTGATGGATTTTATATATTAAATCCCGACGTTCTTAGACCAAAATCATTGGAATAATACAAAATAATGCACGTTATTAACTTTAAAATATGTTTAAACGTACTTTAAAATATGTTTAATAATCCGGTAAAACATGTTTATTTTGCGTGACCCGTGCACGCATTTCCACAAAGAAATATCAGGATCAACCCTAAAATATGCAATCCTATTGTGGTACTCAACAATAGTTATATGCTATTTTTATTGTATAATAACTGCATATTTGTATTACGTAAATGATAAGTATTGTTGACAAAGCCCACAGAGATATCATTTCACATTACTATACGCAGTATAGTACCACCCCATGATATAACTTTTCCCGCAGACTTTATTATCTTGGGCGAACACCAACAACTATGTAACTGACCGTGTTGTTTGCATAATGCTATAGCTGTATATTCTACTGGAGACACAAGCTGGCGTTTCCCCGCTGTAGGCTACATTCAAGTTCACATGAATGTAAACAAACATACACCCTTGTTTCATTTACTGTATTCACTCGTTGAACGAATTTTAAGAATACAAAATAATAACGAATAATACATTTATTGCAATTACTGGTAGGTGTATCTCAAAGTAATAACCACTCAGTTGTTTTGACAATATTACGCACCATTTAATGCTGCATTGTAATTAATAAACAAATTACTATGCATATTAATAACATTAGAGGGATATTATACGGTAGGACTATACAAAACACATAGTAATTAATACTTTCATGGTTCATGGTTTTTATGGTTTGTAGATAGTACTCAATGTCATATCCCAGATACATTAGTTGCTCTCATGCGATTACGGAGACAGACAGACTGAGACTCAACCTTCCTTCAGAGGATCCGATCTGTGACCTGTGACGATGATGAGGGATCTGTTAGTTTACTAGTTTGTTTTTTCGACTATAGATTTGATTAAACGTAAAATTACAGTACAAACCTTAGTTTTACAATACCATAACATATGAACACGGTGTCCGGTGTCCCGTTCTCTACACGAGGATCTCAAAGATATAAAGCCAGATGTTTTAATAAGTTTAATAGCCAAGTACATAAATTATGTCCATAGCTACACATTAACACTTTGAAGGCCTATGGTTGAAGGATAGATCCCTTTAGATCCCTGTTATAATGTATGGATATTTTTCAAAACTTCAAAAGGCACATCTAACGAGTAAGAGCTTTTGATAGATACCATTGAACCCAATGTCGATACTAAACATGCATTCAAATTAATAGTATTAGAGGCTAAAAATAATGATGAGTCTTAAAATCGCAACAAATTAATAAATAATTATTATCTATATAAGGTATTCTATAAACTGTCTACTATACGTAGTTAACAGTTCCTTCATAAACTGATTTTTTTAATAAAAGGAAAGGTGCGTGTTGAAGATTTAAATACATATTACTGAAGACAAATTTAACGTGACCTAAGTAAAACTATCTATTTCTACTAAGACATACTTTTACAAAATAAATTAGCTGCACATTTTAGTAGTCAAACTTGACACAAATCTGACAATTAAAATATAAGAAATGCTACATTACACTGGATTGATTTCAAACAAAAGTAAAAATCTTAATAAAGAGTGTTGGGACCAAAATAGTGTAACATTTACATAATTTGACAATGTTCCCTTAGTAGTGGGCGCCAGTAATTTAATGCAATGTGAGGGCCAGAACCCTGTTAACGGTCAAGAAGACGCTGGGAAAACATTTTGTGTGGAGAATACATATTTTACCATACTGGTGACCATTACATTTATATTTGTATACAATTTTTATTTCACAATTTAATGTGTAATAGGAAACGTATGTTAAAAATAAGGCATCGTTTTATAAAATATTCATGTTAGACATGTTTAATTTTAACAGGGCAATTTTGTTTGGTACCTAAAGAATAAAATGTTCCAAGAGTTCCTAAATACTTAATACAACAACTATGCCATTATTAACTTTTATATTTATTTCTATATAGTACGTATGAAGTCGTAAACATTAAAAATATATATGCTACTAAGACGGTTGCGTTTTTTAGGAGAGTTATTAGCAAAGTTCTTATTCATCTTGACACCGAACAAAGTACATACATATTTTTATATTTTTCAGTAAGAAATGGCCAGATATCCAGAAACTAGTAGTTATCAAACATGTTTAATGGTTTCCAAGACATAAGTTTGATAAAAAAAATGCAATTGTAAATGTTAAAAAGGCTATTTTAATTCAAATTAAATTTTATTGAAAACAAACCCCCAAACGTAATACATCAGTAATATTATGGTTTCATTTTGTTATAAAAACCATGTCAATGATAAATATCAGTTTGAATTAATAACGTTTGGTATATTTACGCCAGTTATAGTAACACTGCTGATAACCAATCGTAGTCTAATTTTCATTTTCATAGAATTCGAGAAAGTTTCATTACTATGAATATAAGAATATATGTATAAATTTACCACTGTAGCTATACGTATTGTAAATGGTCAAGTTGAGCATACAATTTATACGTCAGTTCCCCTATTTTTGGGGGCCAGTGAGGGAAAAGTTTAAGGGTTAATATTTAAAAAATATACATATAGAAAAAGGCCAAACATTGTGTAAAGGCCTAATACACAAGGTTCATGTATATTTTAACTCATTCTTTTTAACGTTTATTATTAGAACACTCCTTATACGAACCACCGCATTTGGCCATACTCTGCAACTTATTTTTGTTTTTGTTTTTGCATAGATTTCATCCGTAACCGAATCGCAATACACAACCTAGACTACTTCACAAAATAAGTGGAATAAAGACTCTCGTTAAGTGAATGTTTTATCAATACCAACTATGTTACTCATCGTCATAATGCTCAATATATTTTGAGAGATATATTGTCCCATACCATAGAATTATGAAACTTATAATGCTGATAAAATAAATATACGTATAAAAATAAAACACTAGAAAGAAATCGTGCGCATCTCAAGCACGAAGAGGTTTTATGGTCTGAAGTAACCCAAGAGCAAGAATTTTATGTTACTCAGTTACATGGTTAATAGCTGCTGAATACATACATGCGGGTTTCTATGTAAGTACGCCATGATTTGCTGATATAGGCTAACACAAACCATACTAAAGTTGTACTTTAGTTTGTACAATGAGTTTTAAATATACGAAAAAATACTGATTACTTAAAACCTTATGGTTTTACATAATTATTAATTTAACATTATTTACAACTTTTATGGGGAATTTTCATTTAAATCTCTTCCAAATTCAAGTAAAACGATCCATAAAATCATATGAAGATAAAAATGTAAACATATAGAAAAAAGGAATTACACATTTGGTTAGTTTTTTTTTTTTGTAATTTAAATGGTAAATGGTTTCTTGTCAAACAAACGTACATTAGGTATGTTTGTTCTACATAATATTGTTATTTTTGAAAATAAATTATAATGTTACATTGTAGATAAAAAATAAATACAGAATGCGACTTAAATAATAAATTGTCTCGATTTTAAGTAAATGCAAACACTTTTCATCGTAACAAAAAAATAAGTAGAAAGGAGGTGAAATATATGAACCTTGCAGTTAGACATGTGAATAAAAAATTAAAAGTTAGCGTAGGAATTTCGAGCGTAAATTTGATTAGTTGCTAGGTTTGTTTTATTGCAGAACAAAAATATAATATCCTGCAACATTTTAAAATATAATTACAATTTCACTGTACACACACATTTGACAATAGGAGGTTGAAAAAGAACCACGTAGTTTTAAGAAAGCAAATACTGAATACAAAATATTACATTTATAAACTCATACTATACGTATTTTGAGTTTTGTTTTAATCCTAACAACATTTCATGTGAGTACTATTTGCTGCCCTAAAACAGTCAAAACGGTATTTCACTTCTCATCAGGTCCACCTTAACTAAATGTCAACAGGGGTTAAGCCTGGGCTTCACGGTGCCCAAACATTTAACCTTCCTTGTACACATCTTAAAGAAAAAAAAAAGAGCGTACATATTCTTTGTAAACGGGCCTAACAGCTGTACATAATTATTAATTTAACATTATTTACAACTTTTATGGGGAATTTTCACTTCGGCAGGTCCGAAGTGTACTCGAGAAAATTTGACCAGCTATTTTAGGTTATTGACTAAAACTAGGGAGTTCATTTTCAAACATCTGACACTTTTGTTTATGGAAAAATACGTTTAAATTCCATCATGCAAAACAATCTAAGCTGTCCTTAACAGAGAATAAAAAGTCATAGATTTCTATGATTATTATCTAGTTTTTATAACTCACGAAGACTAATATTGTGTTATTTTACGTCTTTAAATGGTACTTAATAAATGTTCTCCTTAACGAACGTTACAAAAATCGTTAGATATTAAAATTATACATTCGACTCATTTAATGAAAGAAATTTAAGTGTTCATATAACAAATTACTTATACTTTATTATTGCTACAAAATGACTGTATTGTTTCGGAAATAAAAGTTCTTTAAACATAAAATACATTTGCACCTCGTTCTAAACGGTGTGTATAAGTTTTTCAGCGTGTTGAACACCTGTACGGATAAACAGGTAAAGCCGACAACCCGCAGTTACAACAATAATTACGCAGGTGTCGGGTTGACGGTTCAGTCAAGTTGTTGTTTCAACAACTAACCCAATCAATAGCAAGACACTTAGAGTTCCATCAAGTGTGAATTTGCTGTATGATAAAATAAACAAATTAAATAGTTCATAATGACATTTTTGTTTAAGATACTATCAAATTTTTTTACTAAACAATCAATACCGTACTGTTTACACTTACTTACTTTCCCAATTCCTCATATTGAACATAACTTTCTTAAAGAATAATTATTGAAATGTAAATTCCTTGAAATAATTAAATGTACTTACAGTTGTATTACAATCATTACATTTAATGTACAAGTTAGTTTAGTTATAGTTTAAAACACCCTACAGTGAATCGATGTATTTAAAAGGGATATTCTTATACTCTATAAGGCACTTAAAAAAAACGAAAAACCGACAAGCATCACGAACTACAAAAAAACATAATTTGAAAACATCATAAGCTAAAATAAGGAATACGTCATAGCAAAGATTTCTATTTCGTAAAAAGTATTTAGGGTTGACCGAAGGGGTAAAACAAAAGTTGTTCGCTGGCTTGAACAGAGTAAACAAGATAATCTTGTAAACCGAGTTAACTGAAGTGTCCGCTAACAAACACGTAAACAACGCCGGTCAAGTGGGAAACAAACGACGTTAAATGCCGAACCGTTGGCGATACTTAATTCTCTTCAAACGCCAGTTATTAAATTTACGTATGTTATTTAACTATAAAAATGAGGTGGACAAGAATTGTTTACCAAACAACAACTTTTCAAAGTTCGAAGCCAAATGAATTGAGGATACCGTTATTAGGAATTTCCTATGGAAAGTGAACTAGTAGCATGACCCGCACGGTGAAACTTAAGCCCGGTACCACCATAGAGATTCCTAACATGACCCCCTGAACACGTTTTGGGGGTAGTTAAAAATTGTATAGATATAATTAATAGTTATATATATATATATATATATATAGACACACACACACACACACACACACACACACACACACACATATATATATATATATATATATATATATATATATATATATATATATGCTATGCGGTTTATATGTGTGTGTTTGCATTCTAGCGGTCGCATTTTTTATCCGATTTACTTAAAATTTGGTAGAGACGTTCCTTTCTAAAATCAGTTGGACAAGTTCGTTGGGCAAAACAATCGGAAAACTCTAACCCCTCGATTTGGAGATTAATCTAAAATTTCGAGTTTTTGGGCCCGAAAACGGTCAGAAAACCGTCGGATGTAAAATTAATGCATGTAAAAAGATGGGAATTAGTGGCGCGAAAGTTTTAAGCCTTCACTCGTCATTCTAGCATAAATATTTTCTGAGTTATTAAAGAAAATGTGTATCGACTAAACACAGTAACGTTGTCTTATGGAGGAAAGGCTGTTATTAATTTGTTGGTGTACTTTTATCATGCCCAGCAACCTCACGCCTACTTTCAAGCCTGTCTGGACCTTCTCCTAACATTATAATGCGCAACATTGTATTCCCAACATCGCAGGTAAATGAAACCAGGAGCATCAGAATAACAAAAAAATCTATGTTTTCAGATTTTAACAAAGTTTGGAATAAATGTATGTTTTTACACTGTATTTCAGTTTTAAAAGTGTTTTATATCACTTCCATCACGTCAGCGTGCTGAGTGCGAACTCGTTTAAAAGGTTAAACGCTAAAACCACCGAAAGCCCTAAAGATCCTTTCAAACGTTTTGGTAAAGTCATTTAAAAATAGGACTCTGCGCAATCGGCTACCTGAGATATATACAGGGTTCGGAAGAACTGCATGGTAGCGGGTTATGGCGTAAGAACCTCAGAGGGTACGTTATACGAAGATAAACGTTAAAAACACTCGAGAAAACATAACAAGGGAATGAAATTGCAATTTGTCATTCCCTTGTTAACAAACAAAATGTCATTCGAAAAAAAGATGAAAATAAAGTACTTGGAATTGAATTATCTATAAACATATAGATACGAGATACGAGTACACTAACTTAAGAATTCACTAAACCTCATATGTTGGTTTGATGTGATAAGTAAAGTGGTAAGAGTTAAATACGAACTTAGACGAAGACCAACATTTTCGGGTGTAACAAATGTTTTTTTCTAAATGTCTTTCCATCAAACGACATCCTGTGTATTTGAACTTTCGTAAAGGCAGAGAAAGATAATTGCTAATTTATCTCTAGAGTAGTAAAAAATATGATACAAAATGCAACAAAAAACCCTCCTAATATTAATATCAATGCATTCAAATAATACAATGTTTAGATTTTATACGTGAGGTTTACAAATAAAATTAAAAGCAATAATTTTGGTAAGATTGGTAAGCAATTTTATTTATAAGAGCAATGAACTTTACCGATTAATTAATTTTTAATTATGTACTTCAATTAATAAATGTTTAATACAATTTTAATCTTTTATATTAATTTGTTTACATATTTTAAGTATATTCTTATTGTTCCAGGTAATCGATTATATTGCCTATTTAAAATCAAGTAAAATGGTAATGTTTCATCCTTAATCAAATTAGGGAACAGACAAATTATATTTAGTATTTACAAATGTTTTACAGACAATGGCTATCTTTAATCTTTCAACCTGATATTTATTCTGTTTAGGTACGCCTTTTTAATCCATTTAAAGCGCCAGTAGAGTTAAATGTATCGTTTACCGTTCGATCACCGGTTACAAGATGGATGAGAAGCCGAACACGTGCGTGAGCGTTTAGCTCCAAAAAAAACTGATCAAAATCTTTGGCTAGTAAAATAAATTTGTATTTAGATATAGTATAAATGTTTTTAGGTTGCAGCAGGCAATAATTTTTGTCTATCAAGGTTATTTTCTGCTAATCAGGCAAAGTAATCGTTTAAACACTAAACAAAAAAATATATATAGATGAAATAAATAAGGGGAAAACTCTAAATTATTTACAAACTGCCCTCACTATAATTTACATTAACAACGTTTTTATTCAGATTAAAATGTTTCTTAGTTTTACTTACGATTTGAATATATAGTTTTATACACCTCAGAGATGGGATATAACCTCGAACAAAGATTATCTTTAAGGAATTTGAAGGTTAATAAAATGTCATACTGGTACGAGAAAACTATACCAAGAAAAAGAGTACCGGTATTACTTTTGTCCACTGCAATGGTACCTAAAACGCTGTTTTATTGAAGAAAATAACAACGTCCAAGGGTTTTATTTCGCACAATAAACGTTAAACAGCTGTCAGAGACATGAGGAAGACGGCTTTTACGAATAAATGATAAAATTATACTATTGTTTTTATACGTTGTTTGTTATGCGGAAAATAATAGTTTACAGAATATCAAACTTGCTTTCTATACTTACTTATTAAAATATTCTGTGAAACATTCTGTTTCAGTTGTTCTACATTATACTTACAAATTAAAATACACTTTGACAAAACAGCCTGTATAATAAGAGCTAGGCTATCTACTTTTTGTATTAAAAAATCGTAACCATTGAGGAAAGATAAATGAGAAATTTTGATGTTTTGTGCAGGGAAATATGTGATTAACAGTCATCAGTTTTATATTATTGGGTTTTAAAACAAAATTAATCACCATTCAACATTTAACAGTCGGAATTTATTTTGGGTAGGTTTGAAAATATAATAAGCAGAGTCGCCACAAAAAGACGGATCTGCATTGAGTAACGCACTTTTCAAGCCTTTAAAGTACTAAAATCAGTTTTTTTTATTGCTTGGTTATTATATAAGTTTTAAACGTGTAAGGAATGCATAAAACCCAAGGAACAACTGCCATTAAACAAAACATCAATGATTAACTAATTCTGTCCATAATATGAATAAGCTATATAAAATGAAAGAACAAATAGCATTTGTAGGTAACTGTTATCTGCACAAGGCAAATCTAAAATATTTATAACGAAATATAATATAATTTGTCAAATCTATTATTTGTAATCATATAATGCAAAATTATAACATACTCCTTTAAAGATGAAATCTGACTCAATTGCATACCTGGAACAATAAGAATATACTTTAAATATGTAAACAAATTAATATAAAAACATAATGTAGAATAGAATAGCCATTCCAGAATATTTGCCTTGACATTATTTCGTGTAATCAATCATAGTAATTATATAAAATGTATGAAACATCTAAACCATTTTAGATGATCAAAATAATTGGTTAAATTAAGAATGGTATTAAATAATGAGGGCGTTTTCTTGTAATTTACTAACATTCATCAACCTTAAAAATATATTAGTTCAAAAAAATATATGTTTTGGATATTAATACTTAAGATATATATTATTAAGATTATTAAGATATATATTATTATTAAGATATATTAATACTTAATTAATAGTGAAGAAAGTCAACACAGTTTTGGAGTAATAAAACCTATACGGCTAAATACTGATATAACATTTAGTGGCAAAGTGTACTACTAACATAACGTAACAAGATTTTTGGAGGAAAAATAGTATCCACGAGTTAACATTAATGTCTTTATAACAACATGTTTTAATGTCAAATCCCAACATGTTGTAGAAAAGAACAAAGTACCTAACATTTTGTATAAGCAAAAATGTTAATATCATACTGGCTAAAATATATAATGATCTCATGTTTAACATACATGAAGTATAATTATTGTTGTTCCATTTGTTTTTGTTATCTTATGTTTCTTATATAGGGTATGGGTGTTACAATTATAATGTATATTATAAGGTAGTGTAATGCATTCTTATCACAGAGACGGCTATAAAGACAGACATAAAATTTTCGTAAACGTAACAGTAGTCTGATAATAATGTTAGTCATTCATTAAAACACTGCGGTGGATAATTCAATCCAAATGAACGGAAAATGTTATAGTCTGTTTTATTGTGTCTGAAATGTTAAGTGTTACAGATAAAACTGCTATGCATTCATAGGAAGAGTGAAATATTTTAATTGTTTATATTAGAAAGAGTCAAATAAAATAAGTGACCATTGCCTAATAACATTTACATAATACATATTACTCTAGATTATATCTTTACCACATTTGTTTAGTAATGTTACTTATTCTTATTTCTTAAGGGGAAATTATCGTTCAGTCGTACTTCGGAGAAATATTCATCAGCACAAATATTTAGTTTAACGAAATTTGAACTTAATAAGCATTTAAGATAACGATGATTATGCTTTTTTTATACCATGATGACGAGCGTGCTGAATATCATTGCATATTTTACAGGAGGGTATGTTTGTATAATATAAAAAAAATTAAATAGTTACTAAGTTACTAAAAAAACAAATTTGGCGACTTTAAAAGAAAAACAAGCACATTCAGCTTTGACTCGCATACACAAGGTCTATGTACTGACAAACTCGTAAAGGTAAACACGAGTAATGCTGTAATAAAACAAGGAGCGGCCAGAAACATGAAACTGCTCTTGCGCTGATGGCCATAACTCGGTCCTGGAACTAGGGAAAAGTAGGCGCGTGAATAGTATTTTATATTCTATGTATTTATAAATAAACACACTCCATAAAATTATATAAACATTGATAATTTCGCTAAAAACAGTAATCATGGTTTGATTATTTACTGCTAGTTTTATAAATTTATATATTACGTAAAAATAAGCAAGCGGTGTTAAAACGATGCGATAAAATACAAATCGTATTATGTAGATAGAAACAATATCAAATATTTAAGTATTGGAAACTAAATGTATCCATTGAACCATAGAATACAACACGTGTGTGTAGCGTTAGCAAATGGTTAGAGCTCTCGCTCATATAACATTGATCAACCAATTTACTAACTAGGAAATTTTTATCCTACATATATAGGATAAGAAAAGATATTCGCAATTGTTATATCCTATAGTAAATGCATTATAAGTATAAAACAAGTTAATATTAAACTAGTGATTATACGAGATGATCACACCCGCGTAGAACACCTAATTATGTAGGCCCTCGGGGACGACAGCGAGTTTCAAACAGAATTATTCACAAACTTAGATGAAACACGATTCGCATCAATATGCCGTGTCACCGAACCGATCCCATGCTGCAGTACGGGAAGATATAAGACAGAGCTTGTGATTGGACATTATGAGGTTCTGACATCTACTTAAAACATTAACTATCGAGTAAACATTAACATTAACTATCGAGAAACACCGGAATGTATTAAGAAACGATTCAAGGATTACATTATTGGACAGAATATTGAATGAAAATAGTGACATTTAAACACAAATATGTAGACATTAATATTTCAACAATCCAATCACTAAAAATATTAATTTGTTTTTATATAATTAAAGAAACTCTACACTACTTTGCATAAAAACTAAAAACCCCAAACAAATTTTAGATTTACTACATTAAGTGTTACAGTACTTCCTATTGTTCTGTATAGTTGGGTAATCGAACGAAGTGAAGTTTATCCTTATAAATAACACTACTGCTTAGACTGGTATGAGAATCAACTCAACTGGCGTGTCTATGACCAAAATAACTCGAAAACGCCTCCACAGTTAAACTTCAAATTATCCAGATAAACTTAACAGTACAAAATCTCGGTCGAGTTCGTTATTCAGATAATTCCGTTCAGTATTAATAAAATTATCTTAAAAAACAAATTTATTTTTGTATCCATAAGAATAACATTGGAAGCCATTTTCGTGGTACTTAAATCGTTTAGGCCGACGTCTATGTTTCTACAACAGAGTAACAATAGTTAGTTTACTAGAGTATACGTTGTTATACTAGAGAACAGAAGGTTTTTTACCAACAAAAAACACACAAAAGAGATAAATCGAAGTATATTTTTAAGTTGTGAGCATATTTATTATTTTATAAAATTATTAAGTGTACGTTATTAAAAAAATATCCATACAGTTAAAATTCCCTTAGTATGCCTACTCTGTCTAAATATCGTCAGTCGTCGGAGGCGACGAGTAAGGAGAAACAGTGGCAGACGACGCGTGTGGCAGATCGAAAAACTCAAAGTAACTTTTCAAAATAGATGACTGTAGATACTGAGATATTAACTTAACTCATAAAATAGTTTGTTTCATTACATTGTCTTAGACAATTAGTAATATTGTAATTGTCATGTGTAAAAATTACAAAGCTTCAATTTGTCTAGAAAGCTTTGATCAAGTTAGTCACAGTAAGCAAGCAACCTTAAAATTTATTTTGTAGGACAATTATTTGCTAGGTTATATTTTCACTAAATTAATAAAAAAATGTTCTAAATTACCTAAAATACATTACCAGTAATGTTTTAGCTAATCACAATAAAAGCTAAAGACTATTCTAACCAAACAGCCTTTTTCGGAAGGTTAACTTGAATGATTTGACATAGCCTCGGGGTTGGATAACAGTAAGAGTAAGCCGACATTAAACTGGTAATACAACTATTGTAAAATACTTTAAACACATTACCAGAAATTTTGTAGCGAACCAAAACAAAAGCTTTAAACTATTCTAACCAAACCTTTTTTACAGGTTATCTGAAATGATTTGACATATCCTAGGTTTGGATTACAGTGAGCTGTTTTCATCATAAACTTGTGATGCCAGACATTAGCCTAATTTAAAATCTAGGCCTGTACACTTAGGCTACTTGCCATTTTAGAAGTTTCATGTACGGTCTTGGACCAACCCATGTTTATAGCATTTAATTTCATGATAGCTTAGGCTTTTGAAACAATATATTGAAATCTCATTTTGTCATCGAAATTACTAAGTTTTGGACCTGACGACTTATTGTTAATCCTTAAGGATATTTTGATCAGGCCTATAGAAATTGTAACATTAGTTCATTTAGGAAACTCGCTGTTCTCTTAAAAGCCAAATTAATCACACTGCTAAAGTCACTGCCTAGCCCAAAATACTCTGTTTGTACTGCGATAATGCACCCATGCCAATCCTAACAACAAACCATGTCTGAAATCTACAATTTATTTTAAAAATAAATAGATATACGAATTTTTACAACATTTCCTTTGATAAAAACAAGTGTAAAGTGTATGAATAATATTTTTCTACGGATATAATGTTAGGTCGGCGACGGGATCCGAACCTGAGACATTTCGCTCTGGGAGCCAGTGCGATACCCACTCAGCTACCACGATAAGTTATTATTCGCGGAGAAGTGACTAAGACTATAGACACCTATATATATTTTTTCCTAGCTATATAGACATAAAACTCGGATTCTGGCGGCAGTTAAATGATACGGAATGTATTCTGATGATGTTACTCAAATCAGATCTTGAATTTTTTATGAGACTCGATTAAGTTTGATCATGTGTTTTGATTATCCTTACACGCGAGGAATGAGCGTACACCTAGTACCCTTTTTAATGTCTAGTTAAATACAGACACACTGAAATAATATTATAGCTTCAAGTTTAATTTGTATGTGTTATTTGATTAACTCTAATACCACTGGATTTATAAATCAGAAACCGTATTGTACATTTTCTGTTTTTAGGCCAAGAAGAACAAAACCCATATGCTCATACTTGTAAAATAGATCGAATTTAAATTATTTAGAAGATTGCGCATCGAAGAAACAGCAAATCATGAAATACCAGTATAATTTCGCTCCCATAATTCGCTCCCTATAGCAGTCATAACCCGGTCTTAACTAGACAAGCGCAATCTAAGTTGATACCTGTATCGCATAAGTCGTGGCGCCCCTAAACAAACACTGGAGCTACCCTTCTACTCTTGCACAACTTGGCTGCACTTGGCTATGATAACAACTTGTGCAATATCTTGCCACGATGTCTGGGACCGTTCACGCGCTACGTGAACTGAGCCGGAACGACTAGTAGTTGGCATAATTGATATAACTACTAATACCAATAATTAAAGTTTTATACCATGTAACGTGGTATATAAAAAGTACTTGGTGGACCGAGCTTTTCTCGGGGAAGGTCAGTCAGTTTGTTTAGAGGATGGAGTAATTTGTCACCAAGTCTCCCTACCGACGAGCAGATTTTCCTAGCTCATTTGACTCTTTTCTGTATGTTTAGGGTTACTCCAGTTGCTATAGTTCTATGGCCCTTTAATTAATTTCGGATATGACCATTTTATTTGTAATCTTCATTCAATGGTTTTAGTAACTGCTCTCAGGAAACCACATGATAATAGACTTAAACCACATGAGTATTAATTTGACAGTTCACTGATTGATTATTAGCATTTTGATTTCATTTTCCTTTATTTCCAACGGATCGAACATTAAAATATTAGGAATATTAATGCACAATAACTTGTTTTAACTAGTAATCAATACAGATGGTAACAAGCAGAATGTGTGATTCTTTTGTTTTGACTTGAAACTCCGTAAGCCCAATGTTATTTTTTTAACTATTCATATTTTTTACATATTAGATTTTTCCTGTGGATAAGACCAGAGTAGAACTTAATTTGATCCCAGAAATTAGTTATTTCCAACTTTTGAAGGATATCGTTGGAGTCTTTTTTGAGATCACAGATACGAGCAATCAATCAACCAACCAACCAAACAAAAGCAAGCAAGTAAACCTTACTTATATTAGGGTTATGGGGTATAGGATATAGGATTATGACTTTTTCATTTTTCCAGAGAACAGATTTATTTTCCACCAGATATTTTGTATTGATATTTTTATTTTCAAACCCAAAATGTCTCTCTGTAAACATAATACTTACAAATTAGTGAATAATTATTCCTTTGGTGTGTTGGTCATTTATATAACCATAATTTAAATATGAAACACCTAGGTATTTTCCATAATGCACAAAAGATAACCCTTTTGCAACAAATAATTATTAAATCCCTTTTGAATAGCTGCAGATAGTTTTTATTTATTGTATTAGACAAAAGGAAAATCTGTTGAAGAACAAATTAAGTTGCCTCATCCGGTTGTGGACAGAACATCCGGCCAATAGACAAAGTGCTGGGTCTTAGATGAACTCCAGTTATGGGTACAACTTGGGTATAAACAGCAGTATTAATCTCTAGGGTTTAATCAGTTGTATAATATATATAAGAACGGAAACTTATATAATAGAATATTAAAACAAATGAACATAGTTTTATAAAAGTACAGTACGTGATAAAGTACAATTTTCAAACGTAGAGTACACGATAAAGGCGGTCCCACACTTATCGCGAACACGCCTGAACATTCGGCTGAACATTCTCTCGAATGTTCACTGAAGATTCCGTCCCGTATGTTCCGTATGAATTAAAAAATTCATGCAGGTCCCACACTTCTCGCCAATACTCCGAACATTCGGAGTTCGGCCGAATGTTCGGGCGTGTTCGCGAGAAGTGTGGAATCGCCTTAAAGTACACTTTTCAAACGTAGGCCTACAGTAAATAATAAAGTACGATTTTGAAAAAAACATGTTAATGTCGGATCAAAACTAATGGTTTATCGATCCCTCTAAATTAATCATAATTCACTCATGAATATATAAAATATACATATTGTAGTACGTGTGGATCGGGTGCGGAACAAATTAGCCTTAGGAAAACAACCCAAAACTAAGATACATTTTGGCCCTTTCGTACTTGCGTTGGGCTATTGATAAAAAACTTAAACTAAATGTTAAGAGAGGGGGGTTTTACTTGCTCTCATAAATGGCTTAGACCGGGTTTTCCCCAACTCATTACTGTCCGTTACTCTTCAAAGAAAGACAAACTGTCAATTCTTCTCACATTACTAACAATAATAACGTACATTTCATAATTTTGCAAAACGAACTTTTATTACTTTGACGTAAGATTTGTAAGATAAATACAAAATACCTATGCTATTCATACTCTCTCAACCAAGAACTAACCGTAAATTTCACAATTCAATAGAACACTTAATATCGCCTATTTTTTTATTTACCAGGGTCATATCAGTTATGAATTTGAGATCAGAGATTAAAAAGAACGTAAAAGGTGTCATCGCTAATTTACTCTTATCAAAATGAGAGGCGTGAAAACCTGGCCCTGGTGAAAACAGCCATAAAACTTGTGTTAACGGAATTTATCTTAGGAAATATCCGTCAATTATTAAAAACCACTGCAATACAACTTCCATCTAGTTTGCCGGTTCTTCATAGGCTCCATGATTTACATTATCTAGTTTACTTTCAAACCCATTTTGCCATAATAGTAAGTGTTTAAAAATACTGCATACTTCTAACAAATTGACGTTACTATGAATATAAACGATACATGAAGTGAATATAAGCTAATACAAAAAACCTCTAGAGAAACAACCTTTTATTAACTATTAATCAAGAATACATGTTAGTTGACACTAAAATTAAACACTAATCGACTCTCATATTTTTGACACAGTAAATATTACATAAATTTGGAATTTATAATTTAAGCACCCTTTTAGCAAAATTTTGGAAGTCAGCCATACAATTAAGTTACTCAAGGATCTCATTATGATTGTGAGAGCACGCCACTCGAGAGTTGTGGTGTTTGGTTCGATGGAATATTTTGGTTAAATTCAGTTATACAAGTCAAAATATCAAAATATATTTATACCGTTTGAATGAATGGACGTGAATCGCCCTTGTCTTACAAATATTTCCAGGAAGGTCTCTAAAGTTCTAACAAAATTTGTGATGAGCTTATTTTGAGTGGGGTAAAGATTTAGGCTAGCCCTAGGCTGCAGCATAGTCGAGGCTAACCTTCAAATATAGGCTATTGGTTAAGGACCAAGGATTTCAAGTGGGAAACTGGGTGTAATAGATTTTATTAAACCAGTAAACCTATTCAACGAGTCTTAAACTCACCACTATACACTTGGAGTCGATCGGCGATTTTCAATCGGTCAAAGCCTAGTTTTACCATAAAGATGGAGTCTGCCGGGTGATTAACCTCGCGCCTGAATCCGTTTAAAACGGCGACGAACGACATAACAAAGTTATAGAAGACTATAAAACGGCCGCTCACAGACATAATGACCATTATAACATGGGTAAAGCGACGTATAAACTCATATTTAGGTTTTTTACATTAACATAACCCTCTTTAGCAAACATGTTTACAAACTTCAGGGTGACGTAGCTTTCTTCTTCATCCTCGCTGACCGAGTAAAGAGGGGGTTCCACTTTGGAATGTTCGAACAGGTGATCCGAGATAGCCTCCAACCCAGACCATGTCTGGCGGATTACTCCTCCTCGAAGAAGTTGAATTCATTCGTTCACCAGATTTAATCGGCAGAGGGCGTAAGACTAGAGCTAAGACAGTTACCTTCGTGTTTGGAAACGGCGAGACTTAAAACTTAGTAAGTAAAGTTAATTTAATAGCAGAAAATTATAAACCGTAGGGGACATAAAACGATGTTTGAGAACAGGGACGAATTGACGATGCTGAGATTTAATTGTGTGCAAAAGTGACAGGCTATGCCTGGCTTTTACAAGTTCAGACGAAGTTGATAATCCGTATTTCAATTTGATTGTTACACATAAAAGAGTAAATAATAATGACAGCGATAGTAGTTAACTGTATTAATTATTTTTAAGGTAGTTTTTATTAAATTTTAGCGTTCTGGGGTGACTGAACCCAAATTTTGAACATGATGTGAACAGGTTTGCTGCAAGCATGCACAGGCTCGGTGCTCAAGAGCATGGTTTAGGAAAAAAGGCTTGAATTAGGGTTGAATTTATTAGTTAGAAATTCCATTATTTGTTGGTCCAGAGAGTTTATGAATTTATTTTACTATCCAGAGTGAAATTTTATTTGATTTATATAATAAACCTGAGTGCGCCTAGGCGTGTGGGTGATCATTAGAAGTTTACGAGCCAGCTTGTTAGTAAAATATTTTCCAGGTCTAATATGAAGATTATTTGCCCGAATATATTTTACTTATGAACTGATTTATTTATTCTGCCTTTATGTTTGGATGTTAATTACTGCAATTATCACTGTCATGTAACTAAATGCTGTTTATAACAATTATAAATTTAGGCTACTGTTTAAGGCGGCCGAGTGATAAGCCCGAGTGCGCCTTGGCGTGCGGGTGTCTTTGGAAATGTACCAGTCCATGCCTGCAGCCTGTGTGGCGGCTAATCTGGTTGGGCTAAAAGGGAGAAAGTATGTGTCAGTTTCCTGATACCCTTTATTTTAATATCGTTATCGCTTTTGATAGTTGCACTAGTGCTGGGTGTTAGAGCATGTTATTTCACACTGGCCACATGGTAGCACTGCTTGTAGGAGGGAACGCTATGAATTTTGTTATCATACCATGTGCATGTGTATACGTTTAACCCATTTGGTTTTAGTGCAATCACAGTTACGGTTAATGTGTCGACGTGTGGGCCCTGATCGATGCTGTACCTATACAGAATTAGTAGTCCTGACTACAGCGAGCGACTTTTATCTGAGGGTGTAGTATCTTAGACCCCACCTAGACAGAGGATCAGTGACAGAGGGTCGAGGCATTATTAAATTTCCGTTGGAATTTATCCCTGAGTGCGATAAACCCTAGTGTGTTAGGATTTTAGTACGAAGTACCGGTAACACGAGTTAGGATTTTTATTTTTATTTTAGGAACAAGATACAGAGTTTAGGATTTTATGTAGCGTAAACTTATGGGTGAATCTCTATGAAACCTAGGGTGAGGCTCACGTTTGCCATTTGATCGCTAGCCAACTTGAGAATCTACTAGGCGAATATAACCAATTTAATTATCTGTGAATAAAATATAATCACGAATGTTTATGACGTAGCTTAGAAATCTAAGGATCACCCGTTGCGTATTTTTTTCTGTTGTTAGTTTATTATAGGGTATTGCGGTTAATTTTATTTAGTTGTCAGTTACGCCTAAGCGTTGTGTTGTGTTAATTTTCTGTAATTTATTAGAACGTGGTGGCCTCGTACTGACTTAGTAATGTTATCTAATAACGGGGAATTTATAATAAAATTATGGCGGCACGATGGACTTAGCGCTCAACCCTCGGCCATAGGATGAATCCGATTGGGACTTAGGCGATGAACCGTCAGGGAAGTTAGGTTTGGTTGAACATGAACACCAGGCTGACTTGAGTGCCCTGGGTGAAGCGTAAACGCCTAGTGGATCCGTGGCAAATATTTTCCAAGGATATTAAATCGTTATTTTATTCGGTTTTCGTGTTTTATTAGGACCGTTATTGAATTTAATTCTTTAATTTATCGGGATTCGGGAATAAACCCTGGCGTAGGGTGTGGAAGATATAATGAATTAGCTGTGATGCACATGGTCCTTAGTTGATTTTTATATCATGGGACTAGTATATGACTTTGCGGTAATGCCGAATTAGTAATTTATTTTCGTATCGGAAAAGGGTTAAACCCGGACACCTTGTTACAACTATGTCTGCGCTGTCCGGAAATACCCTCCTGTCCTGGAACAACCCCTGTCCGGGATTAGCCGGGTTGGCGGTATTAGTTCTACTGTTATTATTTATTGGAGTATACGATTCCCGGACGTCGATGGACCCTGCGCTCTCTTTTCACGCTTGGGTGGGATAAGGCGTTATGTTACATTTAACGCATTATTTTAGAAAATGAAATCCGAAATTAATGAAGACTTTTTTTGAGGACTCCGTCGACCAAATTCGATAGATCTCCATGGTGGGCCGCCCTATCGATTTTATGTCACGCTTATGGGGTTCTAACTCGGCTCGCCTTTGCCAGGGTGCTCTGACCTTCATCGACACATGAGGTTCTAACCCACCTCGTCGATATCTGGGTGCTCAGACCTTACTCGACTTGTGATTTTTTTTGCCATATGCCGAAATGCGGACACCAACTAGAATGGCGCCTTATGGTTCGACGGAGTACCCTGCAATCGTTCAGCTGTTTTAGAGGCCGTTTCTTCAGGGATGTTCTAATGGGAGAGCATATAGTTTATTAGGACCTTGGAATAAAACCCAAAAACGTTCCGAGAGACTCCGAAAACTTTTATTTATGTGAGCTCGCTCTCCCCAAGAAACTTAAATGTTAACCACGACTGGTTTTGTTTCTTGCAGGGAAAGTTCCTCACAAATTATAGAGCAGTGTCAAATATGCTTGAAAAATGATAAAGTTTCCGATTAATGAAGCGATTAATTCAGAGGAACTGTGATTGTTCTCACAGCGACGCGACGGCAACGGTGCGGTCTACAATAATACTCCAATCCTGTACCAACTAGAGTCGAGGACCCTCCAGGCGCTACCCAGACTTGCCTAGACAAACACTATAGCACCCTTTACTTGGCTACTCTGCTATGATAACAACTTCTGTCACCGTAGCCACCCTACAGTTCTGGAGTGAGTTTAGCTAACTAAATTGCAAGCTAATTTAAAGCTGAATAACTAAAAAGTAAACTTTAATTAATATTTAACCAACTAAAATTGAACAAGAGTAATGGACATGTTTTGTTCAGGGTTTGTCATAAAGAATACAATAACTTTACACTACGGATTACGGTGATAGCAGTGGAATGACGGATGGACCCTATTACGCAAATGATGCATCGAAGTGGTCATTTGTATACCAATTTATTTGACCATCGCCATTTAGAGAACGGGATACCCAGACACACATATGTCAAAAAGAAAACTAAATTTAGGAATTATAAAAACTAATTATTCCGCAATAATGTAATAAATCCCGTTTAAAAATTATGTCAAAATGAATAATGAATTTAGGAGCAAATATGAAATTGAAAAGGTAAGTTCAATATGACTTTATTATTATCTAATAATCAATTAATTAGTGAGCAGCCTTGAAGTGGGGATTCGCTAAATTAATATTTCAATCGTCAAACTGTAAACAATTTAACTGTCTAATTAATTAACTAATCAATGGACATGTTTTTAATGAAACATACAGTGTAAACAAAATCCAAAACTGTAATAATATTTACTAACTACAAAGTAAACAAGCCTGAAAACGTAAATTTGTAGTTTGTATTATTTCCTTCAGTTCTATATATTTATAAAGTAAAATTATACATTACTATTTAAAAATGACTGCCAATTAATAAAGCTAAATATCTGTTATTTACACGTTTATACAATAATTTCAATACGCTCAGAATGATACGATATCAATAAAATTGTTTTAATTTATTTATTTGGCCTCCGAAATCTACGCGTAAGCAATCAGGTTTTTTAAAACTAGTTGCAAATCACAATTATTATAAGTTGGAAAATAATTATGCTGCCCGCGATTCACCTTCAATCATCATGTGGTTAGTTAAGGTGTCAATATGTTAACGTATTCGTAATTTACATGTTTTAATCATCAAAGACAATTTTGGGAAACATATCTTTAAGTTAATGAGATAAAATTAAACATTAGATAATCGAGATAAAGGTGGAACACCTGTAGGGTTGTATTAGAATGGAGTATTGTTACGTAGGGCAGACATCTATGGCGTCTTTTTCTCGTAAAAATTCGAACGTATCAATCTATTAAAACCTTTTAGGTCGCCCGCAAGGACACCGAATGTCATAAACCTTTATTTTATTTATCTAAACTAAAATAGTGTTAAACTAAAACTACTCACCAAAGAAATGGCTGAATACCAGAAACGAATTCAAAGTTATTTGTGGTGTGCAATCGAACCACTTAGTAACTAAATAACTAAGTAACTAAAAAAAATAAATGGCTAAAAGTGTTATAGGCCCTTACAAACTAGTAGCAAAATTTCATAATAGATATCATTCAAAAGAGGTAGTAGGTAGAGGGAACACGTGTGTGGCGACGCTGTTTGCACTGTGCAGGCGTCTTGTAGGCACCCATACTTAATGCCATAGCCACGGTATACGATAGGAGTTGGTACATTGACGGGAGGAGAGAGTTTACACACAATAACAAAGAACTGGTGCTAGATATAAATGAATACAACTAAGTATGAATTGTGTTCGTCCTTTTAATACTGAGTTTGGTACGTGTAGTACAAACAATTTTAGTATATTAGTGAGTGATTATCCTTAGAATACTAACAGTAACAAAACCGTTATTAAAAGTATTGACATGATAACAATACCGGGATCAGCAGTTTTATAACCCAGATAAAATATAGAAAATGTGCAAAATGTCCAAAGCCTTTTTCAGTTACCAACCTTATGCACACTACTACTGCAATAACCAAAGCCAGGTCTAGCACAGCTTTAACATAACATGGTTCTCAATACAAAACTGTCTATACTTAAAGACGCTGATACGTCAACTTGTATCTGAGTGTAATTGTATGGAGTAAATGGCGAATAAAGTTTGTGACGTTGTGGTCAAACCATGCTGCTTTGAACGACACGCTGTGGTCTAGATATAAACTCCAACTTTGGTTGCAGCGTGTCTGTACTGAAGTCGAGATAACTTGCCACTTTGTGCGACTATTGTAAATATTATAATTTACGGGATGTAATAAAAGACGTCTTACAACACTTAAGAATATATTTACACTTATGGTGATTCACATATAGACGGTAAAGATATATAAAAGATAGTGCAAGGCTACTCAGTTCTCTCATTGGCCTGATGATGACCGATGTGACTGGTCGAAATAGATAGGCTAGTACTATCTTTTATATATGTTTACCGTCTGTATGTGAATCGGTATAAGTCTAAATATAGTCTTAAGAGTTTTAAGACTATTTTATTACATCCCGTAAGTAATAGCAACACGTAATATGCTAATCAAAAAGTTATTTATATTATAATTGCAACGCATCAGTCAAAATTCAGAAGAAGATTATATAACAATGTGTTCCTTTTTCACACTCAACATCGGGATCTGAAAACGGTTACAACAAATTAGTGTAGAATTGTGAGACAAAAAACAAAAGATAAATAATGGCTGTGAGAAATTCGATCACTGCGCTTTAAAAACTAATTATGTCTAAAAACAGTCATTGTAATGAGCAGCGTTGTTTTTTATCATAAAAAATCTTTTTGAGCCAAAAGTTCTGTTAAATATTTAGTTGTAATATTTACCCTTTAAATAAATTGTTTATCCATGTTTGGGAAATATTGTGAACAGATTAAAATTTTAAATATAACACTGGAAATTTTATTCGTTATTTTGAAATGAAAAGATTTTCCAAACACAAATATATCATCCACTTATGTATTTGTAAAAACCAAAATAGGGGTTTAACCATTTTTGCCTTGAACAAGAAATTTTTCATATTTGACGCTTCACCGAAAACTTTATTAACTTGGCATTTCGAGTAATCTGTTTCTGTTAAAGGAAAAATCGCAAATTACCTAAATGGGATTTAGACATCGGACTATACCAAAATCGCAAATCGTGACTATTTAAGTAATAAAATTACCTGTTGGAATGTTTCAGGAATTCAAAATACTAGATTGTCCATTATTTAATCTTTTTACGATAATGATGGGATATTTAAGTTAAATCCAATATTTCAACTTAATATTATGGAAAATTGCCTTCTTTAAGCAAAATAAGCAAAATTTTTTTTATTTTGATTATATTAGCGTTTGTTGGTTTTGAGTTAGAAACATTTGTATCTTTCAAAATAAAGTATAAATTGTCAATTATTATATTTAAGGGTTTTAATTTCTTTCCCCCAGTTTTCCCATACCTCAAAAGTGTCAGATGAAAAAATATTTAAACTACATTTTTGTATTTACTTTTTTTTTTAAAAAAAGGTTTTGTCCCAATCTTGAAAAGAAACATTTTTGTTTTTTGCCTAAATCAGTGTTTTGAGGGTAGCGAACAAATGTAAGTAATTATTTGTTACTTCTCAACGCTATATTGTTTGCCCCACAATACCACACTACTTTGCTAGTTTAACCCAATGACACTAGTAAGCACAACAATATTAACACATTTCCCATTGTGTAGCATAAAAGAGTATTTGCTAATTTTTAATAGTTGGATAATTAATAAAATTAGATATTTTAAATAGTTTTGTTTAATTGTAACAACACGTATCTTGCTACTAAAAATAACATTTTTTAATATAAAACCATTTAAATGGACAATTATTTAAGTATACTAGGCGCTTTAAGGTATGCATTCACGTAACATATGTGTGAAACATTTCACTTCACAAGATAAACAAAATTTATAACCTCTTTACTCCTTGAAACCGTTAAAGAGGGCCAAAGAAAGAACGAATACAAAGTCTAAACTCCTTTGTATTCAAACCTTGTTTACCAAAAGAAGTTTAACTTCTTCTCAGAAATATCTGACTTTTCACTTCCCGATACAAACAGCCACTCTCGGATAAGATTGCTGATTCTTTCTTTTTACATAAAAATATTCAACAAGAAAACGAAAACATTTAACAAAAATATCAGAACATCACCTCGAACTTCTAAACCTCGCAAATGGAATTTCATTGTTATACAACAATTTAACAAATCTAATATAACTCTAAACCATTACATTTAACTCCTAACAACATTACATCTCACAACATTTTAATTAAATTCAATAAGAGGGGGAGTATATACAGGATTTCAAAATGGAACATAGCAATAATCTTACCTTACCATAATAACAAGTCATAAAACGGCCATAAAGCTTCTGTACACTCAAATAAACTCTAAAGATAATTTCCGTTATTTATTGGCGTTACTGCACTGAATAATATTACATCCATAACAATTAGTATCCAAGGCAGGCAATTTAAAAGTTTGTATTACCGTATCATTTGTTGAGGTTTAATGATCCTAGTACATTATACATGAATTCCTGAGTTGAATATACACTTCAACCAATAATTTGTTCACCATAAACGAAACGTAAACTCCATTAAATTCCCAATAAATATAGTTTAGAAAGGTAATTTATTTACGATTCCACGTCAAACCACGTGTTACTGCGTGACCAGTGTTACTGCGTGACCAGTGGTACTGCGTGACCAGTGTTACTGCGTGATCAGTGTTACCGAGTGACCAGTGTTACTGCGTGACCAGTGACCCCGTCAAATCTATCGCAAGCCCAGTCCATCCACAGTAATTAGGAGTGTAGAAATAAATTATTGTTGAAAATATTTACAATATTTTACTGCCAACTCTTCAATGTACACAGTACCTAGTCCTAAGTACGAGGTGGATGTAAAACTTCAAAAGTAAACATAAGTGATGACATAATAAAACAAGGAGTAGCCAAGAACATGAAACCCCTCTTCCGATAAAGCCTGTTGCAGCTCTGGGAACGAAGAGGGAGGTGGAGGGGACGACGAATGAAAGCCGAGACAAAATATATTAGATAAAAGACAAAGTTGCAGATCTAGAAGGACTTGAACTGACACAAGTTGAACCTGACAAGTGTGGGTGATTTGAATCCCTGGGAGATAGTGACTGACTGACAGAGATTTAGAGGCGAGCGGCGGCAGAGGGAAAGGGCTGCTGCTGCATCACGTCTAAAGCAGTAAATAGTAATAAGAAAAACAACAAAAGGTAACTGTTAACAAGTCACTCGATTTTCTTAACGAGACGGAAATCTATAAATGTTGAACAATAAATATGATAACAATCTACAAGAAACAATGCAGTTACTCCTTGGTAATATTTATAAAGAACAATAAAAACACAATGTCATGAAGGCTAGTGTAAATTGAATTATTAAAGCACAAAAATAGCATGGCTTTGTTACAATCTAAATAGTGTAGTTTAACTAGGCAAACACATCGATTTGTTTACTTCAAAAGAATTGTAAAGTAAACCCTCTCAACACTGCGGTTATTCTACCGTATTCAACCAACAAAATCGTATATTTTATTAATAATTTATTTTTGGTTATTAGTTTAATTAACCTAACTAAATGTATAGTTATCTCTTACGATTAGAGTGACTGGAGAGAATTTAGTAAATTTCACGTCTCGAGTAATCAAATTACAAATTCAACAACTATGTAACAAAATTATTATTTACTATAAAAGGCGAAATTTAAGCAAAATTGGAATAATTTACAACAGTGTAAGCCAAACATTTGAAGGGCAAAAGGATATATAGCCCAGTCTTAGGAAATAGATGCAGGTGAAGTTCTGATGCTCCTGGCTCTGTGATTATTAATGGTTTGCAGAACGAGCAAAAGCCATCTTGACAAATAAAAAGATAAACTTTAAATACGTAATGCACAATCTAAATGTTTAAATCTCACTCGTGTTGTATTATTTGAAAACATACCCGGCAAAAAGCGCTGGAGAGAGTGCCGGGGGACTTTCTATCAATGTGTCACCTCCTCCTGACATCCACTTTATATTTTCCGATTTTCATATCATTTCACTTACAATTTATAAGAGCTGCAACAAATACTTGTAGCTTCTGGATAAAACGTGATAGTTTTTCATCCCGTTTAATCTTTTTTTCATATTTTGTATTGGGGTTGATTTGATTAGTTAGTGATATGATTAATTAATAGTTAAAAAGATGATACAACTATTGCTTTCACGTCTTAACCAATCTGCACTTAAGAAAATAGCTAAGTTCCTGGAACTTCAAACAATCAGAGTAATTACTCGGGAGAATATAACGATTCGATAATATAACTGAAAAAAGAGAACAAATAATTAGGATACTTTAGTAATATTATCAGTGTGTACAGTTTTACTGTATTTCTGAGATTCTAACAAATAATAATATACGTTTGTTGCAATTTTTTCTTTCTAATTTTTTATTTTTGAAAACCTCATATGATCAAACTGTTAGATATTTATTACTGCTAAAACTATACTGTCTTATGTCGTACTAACAATATAATTCGATATACTAAATTTGTTTAAACTATCTAGTATTATTAACGGGCGTGATCCCAATTAGTTAAAACGGTTCATTGATTTCTCTCCATATCAGAAAATGGTTAAAACAACAGATTTAGAAGAAGATTTATATATTCCCGACTAAATCAAACATGTTTTTGATTATCCAACGTACCTCGATTCCCTCGTCAACCTGTCAATAACAGAACAAAACAAAAATGTTTCTTTCTACTGAGAAGAACGAAACCTTACAGGCAATCTCGTAACGCATTTACATTATTATTTAATACACATTCCCGCCAAAAGGCGCATTCATAAGCGAAACTCCGTCCCTAGGCACCAGTTATAAAAACAATTCTGATTAGATCTGTTTATAAATTGCATATCCTTTAAAAAAAATCAGTAATGGCATTAATAAACAACTATAAACGACATTGTTCATGATAACTATTTTGCAAAAGGAATAACTAAAATTATTAAGTTGATGAAATTGGATCGTTAACAATTAGAAAAATGTCAACAACTACGGTCAGAGTTAATTAAATATAGGCTCTTTCATTATGTTACTTTGAGTAACAGAACTATTCTGGATTTTTAGTATTATTTTTATACACGGGTAAAAAAATAAAATTTAATTTATATATATATATATTTAACATTTGTATTTTTAAAACCTGCACACATATTATTTTTAGCTTTCCTAGTTATTAATATTCAAAGTATTGATTCATACGATTCCTTCCTGATCTGAAGGAATGACACTATAACACAATAACACTAAATAACAAGGTACATTTATCGTCCATCAACATAGTAGAGGCATATTTGGCAAAAAGTACTCACTAGTAACTAGTACTAAGGTAATAATCGCAATTTCACAGGGCATAACTCCACGACAGGTTCGTGCCGTCAATGTTCTCGAGGAGAGTTTAACAAGTGCGGTGTAATTATGGAAACTCACGAGCTACGTGCAACGCCTCTGTAAAGCACGATCGGGTGTCTTACCCGTGCGTTACGTACCGCACAATGTTTCATACTTTATATCATATTGTTTAGAAATGTATTTTTATTTATTTACGGAATTTGTATAAAGTGAAAGACTAGTTGTTTTTTCTCTTTTGCCAAAGTGTTAAAAGAAATGTCATAGGCGAAAAATACGCACACTTAAAATATTCAAAATCTATGTTACTAAAAATAAAGTTGAAGAATACAAACGCTATTGATAATCCTCAAGATCATAATTAACTGAGAAAATAAATAAACTCAATTAAAAAACATTCTAAAACAGTTGATCAAATTACTTTAAAATATGTTACAATCAGCCAAAATGCAAGGAAATAATCTCAGTTGAGACTGAATTTCTTATTTCAATAACTTTACAAAAGGGCGATCTTTAAGAAAAACTTTGGCCTATAGAAAATATTTTATCTAATTGCCGGCGTACAATAGCCCATATAGAGCTTAAGGGCTTTACATAAACATCCCAAAAGTTAAAGTTGATTCCGTGAATGAGGCACAACAACTGTCCGTGGTTTTCCTAATATTTTTAATATACAAGATCAACTCAAAACAAATATTACTACCCCCGACGCAGCAAACCTGCGTACTCAGCGAATTTTCAATGCATATATGTGTCTCACTACTACATAGAGCTATTTACCAAGTTTCACAAAAATATATACATAAATAAGTGATATATAGCATTTTATTTATTCTCCATAAGAATAACATTAAGGTTGAGGACGCAAGTTTGCTGCAACGAGGAAGATAAGTAATGTGTTTTTTTTTACAATTATCAATACAACTGAACCAGGTGAAGCAACATACCAAGTTCTCTTATTGTAGGTTCATAATTAAGGGAGATATACAACTTTACTTATTCTCCATGTGAATAACATGGGGGCCAAGTATGGAGGTTTGCCGCTACGGGGACTATCAACAAAAAACTTTTTTGTGCTAATATATATACCACAACTAGTTGAAGCCACATACCAAGTTTCATCAATATACATTCATAAATAATCGAGATATAGAATTTCATTTATTCTCCATAAGGATAACATTGGAGCACTTAGAATATCTCTGCAACGGTTGGACGTAGAACAACGATTAAAACACCAAAATGTTTTTTTTGTTGAGCTAAACCCATTAATAAACAGAAATGTGAAGTTTTTAGTGAAACTATCTGAGAAAAATCTAAAAACCTTTTTCCCATAATATTAACATAGGACAAATTTTTTTGGATTTTCTCCGCAACAACTTAACCTAGGTTAATGATTCAAAATACTAAGTTATTTGTTTTTTAAGCTCTATAAAATTGATACAACCAAAATTGAATGTTTTTAACATTTTGAGGTCAAATTTGCAAAAAACCGATTTTTGGAAAATTGTAAACCCCCATAAAACCCCCTTCCCATAGTGCGATCGATCTGGTTTTCGAACTTAAAGTCATAAATGCTACTCTCCATATTTGTGCCAAATTTCAACAAAATCGGGTGTTTCTTTCAAAAGTTATCGCGGTAACGGACACACACACACACACATATATATATATTTGAACGAATAGTGTTTTTGGCATCTGGGGACCTCAAAACGAAAAGTTATCATGGTCTCGGGCTTAAGTCTTACCATGCTACTACGGTAATAGCTTCTTCCCTATAGGGGAAATTCGCTAAAAATATACCCCGTCACAGCCAACCTGCATTCTCGGCGAATTTCCAATGAAGATGTAAATGTCTTAATACTACATAAAGCCACTTACCAAGTTTCACAAAAATATATTCACAAATAAGCGATATATACAATTATAATTATTCTCCATAAGAATAACACTGGGGCTGAGTACGCATGTTTGCTGCATTAACGAACACAAAAAATGGGTTTTATGCTAATATCAACATAACTCAACTAGGTGAAGTCATATACCAGTTCTTATTCATTAATGTTCATAATTAAGGGAGACATAGCATTTAATTATTATCCATAAGAATAACATAGGGCTGAGTACACAGGTTTGAAAAAAATTTTGTTTTTTGAGCAAATATGAATAGACCACAACCAGATGAAGCCATATACCAAGTTTCGTCAGTATACGTTCATAAATAAGCAAGAATCAAAATTTGTCTTTTCCTCCATAAGAATAACATTAGACAACGTACTGAAATTACGCACTTTCAATATCTCGGTAACCAATTGACGTAAGAAATGATAAAAATACCAAATTGTGTGTTCTTTTAAGCTGAATCCAATGGTAAAAACTAAAATTTGACTATTTTAAAAATTATATGTAAACAATTAAAAAAAAACATATTTGGGGTACAAAACCCCCCAAAATACCCCTTCGGATGAAGCGATCTGGCTGGTTTTCGAACTTAGTCATAAATGTTACTTTACACGTTTATACAAAATTTCATCAAAATCGGATAATTTTTACGAGAGTTATCGTGCTCACAGACACACACACATATATACAGTTACGAACGAATGGTGTTTTTGGGGTCTGGAGACCTTAAAACGAAAATTTATCATGGTCCCGGGCCTAGGTCTTACCATGCCGACTACGGTAATAGCTTCTTCCCTATAGGGGGAATTCGCTAAAACCTTACAAAATTTCTTTATATATGAAAAAAAGGATTTTCAAGATTTTCTATCAGGAATCAACATTTTTGCTGGATAAACGAAAATAAATAAATATTATGTTTTTAGTGTTTGCAATGTACGTACATATATGGGCACTAGAGTAAATATTATCTATGTTCAGTTACGATGAATAAATAGAGACGTAATAGTAGAAACTTCACAAAAATGAAAAATCGTTTGAAATATAAATTGAAATTGATGGAAGAAGATTCCTATGTAAATAAAAATTTAAATGAAAGACTTTTCAGTCATACAAACTTTTCCTACATTTTATTCGGTTCACTCCTTTCTCAACTTTCCACTCTTCGACATAAACAATAGCTCTGCGATAAGACACAATGATCTTTGGTAAAATAATTATATACTAAGTAAATACTTTGAAAAAATGTTCATAGCTGCTGCAATATTGATTAATTTAATTTGAACGGAGAAAACAGCTGTGTTTTTTTATAATGAAAGAGCCACGTTTCGATTCAAATCGTACAAAAGAAGGCTTAGGAAAACGCATGAATAAAACATTGTTCATCCAACAACACGTCAGAATATTACCTAAGTTTAAAAAATTAAAATAATATTGCTGGTCGTATCACAGTAACGCGACACAAAAGCAGACATAAAACTAGTGTCAACGGATCTAAAACTCAAGATAATGCTAGTAATTTACAAGGACTACTTCAATGAAATGTGCCAACCAACCAAACGATAAAATCAAAGTACAGTATCCATAACTGTCGTTGGTTTCTCTACTAAATATTTACATTACAGTTATATAAAGCTTGCCTGAGTGATAACACGCCATAAACGTCTGTAAACCTGCAGTTTTAAGTTACTGTACGAGTAATGTAAGCATGTACATAAATAAGGACAAGAACAATTAAATATAATAGGAAAATATATTACAAGTTTAACTCCATTGCATCGTTATTGCTTTACAGGTGGCCGTATAAGGTTCGCTCGCTAATATGGTATTATTCTATGACTAAAGCATGCGGGTTACATACAAATCCTCACTGCCTAGACTGTTATTATTATTTTTTAATCTATGTTTCACCCCTCTGTTCAATACTTATGCATGCAACTTATGCATGTTTTATTGCTTGAATTATGTTAACTATTAATGGCTGTGTTATAATTTTACTTACAAATGTTGACAAATTTTGACAAGCTGAGTTTGTTTACCCCATAATGTCACCTAAGTAGTATTTCGATAGCATTCAGCAAAAAAAGGAACAGTTTGAGCTTTTTGCGTAAGAAAAACAGTATGACTAACATTTCCCCCCTTATTTTGTCCAAGAAAAAACTGTCACAATGCTCATAACACTCGTCTTAACTCGATAACACTTACAAATTTGATAAAATATTGATAAGTAAGAAACCATAGTGCATATCGTATCCTAAATTGAGACATAATACCATAAATAATACTAAAAACTACCTACCTTTAATTTTGTTAACAAAAACTTTGAAACTCTAACAATAAAATGGTTTAAAAATGATTCTAGAGCAATTTTAATCAGGTAAAATTATGTATAAGTAAACAATTACTCTCAATAACAGACATTCATAATAACAGTACATTAATAAAACTGTGCATGGTATAAAAGTTTATTCACGGCATAAAAAATTCAAGCAATAATTTAATTCATGAAGACAAATTTTTCTCACATCGAGCATATAGCAAAGAGTTTAAAACAGGATTAATATTTGTCAACTAATATTTCTCACTAATTTAAAATTTATTATTCAATAGAAACGAAAACGTCAAAAACTTCAAGAGAAAAAATCAAGAGAAGAAATAAATAGAACAAGTATAAAATTACAACCGTAATCACTAATATGGGAGCGTTTAAAAAGTATTGTTAGCGACGAATTATTAAATTTGAAAACCAACTCCAGAGAAGATATCAAATTTCAGCCTTTTCTTTTAGGCTTGTTTTACTTTTAATTTCCCTGTCTAGGGAAGAAGCTACGGACTTACCATAGAATCTAGGGAAGAATACCATAGACCATAGCCATGGTTATACTTTGGCCCGGGACCATGATAATTTTTCGATTCCAAGTCATATTTATACCAAAATCACCATTAATTTATATTTTATATTCATTCATTTGTTATATTTTTATTTATTTATTTCTATGACTGTCCATTAACACGATTATTCTCGTAAAGAAGCCCAGATCTTTATGAAATATGATACAAGCGTGTGATACTACAAATATGATACTTCTATTTAAACGAGTTCGAAAACCAGACGTATCGCACCATTCGAAGGGCTTTTGGGAGTTTTATACCCCCCAAATATTTTGTATTACATTTCAACATTGCTGCCTTAAATAAAACTTTGATTCGCACTAATTCGTTCAGCAAACAACAAAATTTGTATCTTGGATCATTGCTCTGAATCAGATGATTTGAAATTTGAAAATGTTTTGAGATTTTGAGACTGAAAGTGTGAAACACAGTATATTGTATTATTATAGAGAATAAGTTATGTTTATTATCTTGCTTATTTATGAAAATATACTGAGAAACACACCGACGCAGCAAACGTGTTGCTCAATTAAAATGTATATACTGCCTCACTACCACATGAGGCATCTTTCAAATTTAATCCAAATATATTTATAAATAAGCGAGATATAACATTTTATTTACCCTCAATAAGAATATCATTTAGCAAGATTATGCAGGTCTGCTGTACCGGGGAAGACTATAAATGGGGAATTTATTACAATATTAATAAAATCTCAATCACATGAAGCCTCATACCAAGTGTCCTCCAATAATATTCATAAATATGGGAGATATTAAATTATATTGATTTTCCGTAAGTATAACAATGAACAAAATTTTCCTACCTATTTACTTAGGACTGTGCATGAACGTTTACTGCTTACAGGACTATTTTTCACGGTTTTTGATAGCTCACATCCAGATGACGTCACATAATAAGTTTTATCAATATAAATGTCCATAAATAAGCGTGATGTAAAATTTTACATCTCTATAATGAACCATTGGGTAACGTAGACCTACTGTAGTAAGCATTTTCAATACCTCAACAACCAACTGATGTAGAGCAATGTTTCAAATACTAACTTGTTTCTTTTTTAGCTGAATGCAATGGTGCGAATTAAAGTTACATTTTTACAAAATTGCATGTAAAAAGTAAAAAAAACCACAATTGTGGACAAATCACCTCTTCGGTTAGTGAGTTGGCGTATTAGCGTTTTATATACTTGTAGTACAGGAAATCACTTTGGAGAGAATTATTAGAAAGCGTTTTATATGTAACTAAATAATTTTAACAACATACATTCCGTCTATACCATAAATTTGGACTAAATTAAATACTATAAAAAGGGTTCTTAAAATGACTCAAATTTTCTCCTAACACTGAAACGTCAAATATGAAGCAATTGAGTAAATGGCCTTAGAGGCCACCTGAGGCAGGTTAACAAATGACAGATATTTGTTTCTACTAGAAGCTGTGTGCCGAGGCCCGGTGAAACCTGAACCACACATCAACCTCGCCAACACGCAATACAGTGCCGCGGGCTTTGCGTTAGAGGCTACCTGAGGAAGGTTAACAAATAACAGAGATTTGTTTCTACTAGAAGCTGCGTGCCGAGGCCCGGTGAAACCTGAACCACACATCAACCTCGCCAACACGCAATACAGTGCCGCGGGCTTTGCGTTAGAGGCTACCTGAGGAAGGTTAAGAAATAACAGAGATTTGTTTCTACTAGAAGCTGCGTGCCGAGGCCCGGTGAAACCTGAACCACACATCAACCTCGCCAACACGCAATACAGTGCCGCGGGCTTTGCGTTAGAGGCTACCTGAGGAAGGTTAACAAATAACAGAGATTTGTTTCTACTAGAAGCTGCGTGCCGAGGCCCGGTGAAACCTGAACCACACATCAACCTCGCCAACACGCAATACAGTGCCGCGGGATTTGCGTTAGAGGCTACCTGAGGAAGGTTAACGAATAACAGAGATTTGTTTCTACTAGAAGCTGCGTACCGGGGCCGGGTGAAACCTGAACCACACATCAACCTCGCCAACACGCAATACAGTGCCGCGGGATTTGCTTTAGAGGTTACCTGAGGAAGGTTGGCAAATAACAGAGATTTGTTTCTACTAGAAGCTGCGTGCCGGGGCCCGGTGAAACCTGAACCACACATCAACCTCGCCAACACGCAATACAGTGCCGCGGGCTTTGCGTTAGAGGCTACCTGAGGAAGGTTAACAAATAACAGAGATTTGTTTCTACTAGAAGCTGCGTGCCGGGGCCCAGTGAAACCTGAACCACACATCAACCTCGCCAACACGCAATACAGTGCCGCGGGCTTTGCGTTAGAGGCGACCTGAGGAAGGTTAACAAATAACACAGATTTGTTTCTACTAGAAGCTGCGTGCCGGGGCCCGGTGAAACCTGAACCACACATCAACCTCGCCAACACGCAATACAGTGCCGCGGGCTTTGCGTTAGGGGCTACCTGAGGAAGGTTAACAAATGACAGAGATTTGTTTCTACTAGAAGCTGCGTGCCGGGGTCGGTGAAACCTGAACCACACATCAACCTCGCCAATACGCAATACAGTGCCGCGGGCTTTGCGTTAGAGGCTACCTGAGGAAGGTTAACAAATGACAGAGATTTGTTTCTACTAGAAGCTGCGTGCCGGGGCCCGGTGAAACCTGAACCACACATCAACCTCGCCAACACGCAATACAGTGCCGCGGGCTTTGCGTTAGAGGCTACCTGAGGAAGGTTAACGAATAACAGAGATTTGTTTCTACTAGAAGCTGCGTGCCGAGGCCCGGTGAAACCTGAACCAAACATCAACTTTGCCAACACGCAATACAGTGCAGCGGGCTTTGCGTTAGAGGCTACCTGAGGAAGGTTAACAAATAACAGAGATTTGTTTTTACTAGAAGCTGCGTGCCGAGGCCCGGTGAAACCTGAACCACACATCAACCTCGCCAACACGCAATACAGTGCCGCGGGCTTTGCGTTAGAGGCTACCTAAGGAAGGTTAACAAATAAGAGAGATTTGTTTCTACTAGAAGCTGCGTGCCGGGGCCCGGTGAAACCTGAACCACACATCAACCTCGCCAATACGCAATACAGTGCCCCGGGCTTTGCGTTAGAGGCTACCTGGGGAAGGTTAACAAATAACAGAGATTTGTTTCTACTAGAAGCTGCGTGCCGGGGCCCGGTGAAACCTGAACCACACATCAACCTCGCCAACACGCAATACAGTGCCGCGGGCTTTACGTTAGAGGCTACCTGAGGAAGGTTGGCAAATAACAGAGATTTGTTTCTACTAGAAGCTGCGTGCCGGGGCCCGGTGAAACCTGAACCACACATCAACCTCGCCAACACGCAATACAGTGCCGCGGGCTTTGCGTTAGAGGCTACCTGAGGAAGGTTAACGAATAACAGAGATTTGTTTCTACTAGAAGCTGCGTGCCGAGGCCCGGTGAAACCTGAACCAAACATCAACTTTGCCAACACGCAATACAGTGCAGCGGGCTTTGCGTTAGAGGCTACCTGAGGAAGGTTAACAAATAACAGAGATTTGTTTTTACTAGAAGCTGCGTGCCGAGGCCCGGTGAAACCTGAACCACACATCAACCTCGCCAACACGCAATACAGTGCCGCGGGCTTTGCGTTAGAGGCTACCTAAGGAAGGTTAACAAATAAGAGAGATTTGTTTCTACTAGAAGCTGCGTGCCGGGGCCCGGTGAAACCTGAACCACACATCAACCTCGCCAATACGCAATACAGTGCCCCGGGCTTTGCGTTAGAGGCTACCTGGGGAAGGTTAACAAATAACAGAGATTTGTTTCTACTAGAAGCTGCGTGCCGGGGCCCGGTGAAACCTGAACCACACATCAACCTCGCCAACACGCAATACAGTGCCGCGGGCTTTACGTTAGAGGCTACCTGAGGCAGGTTAACAAATAACAGAGATTTGTTTCTACTAGAAGCTGCGTGCCGGGGCCCGGTGAAACCTGAACCACACATCAACCTCGCCAACACGCAATACAGTGCCGCGGGCTTTGCGTTAGAGGCTACATGAGGAAGGTTAACAAAAAACAAAGATTTGTTTCTACTAGAAGCTGCGTGCCGAGGCCCGGTGAAACCTGAACCAAACATCAACTTTGCCAACACGCAATACAGTGCCGCGGGCTTTGCGTTAGAGGCTACCTGAGGAAGGTTAACAAATAACAGAGATTTGTTTTTACTAGAAGCTGCGTGCCGAGGCCCGGTGAAACCTGAACCACACATCAACCTCGCCAACACGCAATACAGTGCCGCGGGCTTTGCGTTAGAGGCTACCTGAGGAAGGTTAACAAATAAGAGAGATTTGTTTCTACTAGAAGCTGCGTGCCGGGGCCCGGTGAAACCTGAACCACACATCAACCTCGCCAATACGCAATACAGTGCCCCGGGCTTTGCGTTAGAGGCTACCTGAGGAAGGTTAACAAATAACAGAGATTTGTTTCTATTAGAAGCTGCGTGCCGGGGCCCGGTGAAACCTGAACCACACATCAACCTCGCCAACACGCAATACAGTGCCGCGGGCTTTACGTTAGAGGCTACCTGAGGCAGGTTAACAAATAACAGAGATTTGTTTCTACTAGAAGCTGCGTGCCGAGGCCCGGTGAAACCTGAACCACACATCAACCTCGCCAATACGCAATACAGTGCCGCGGGCTTTGCGTTGCTTCCGATAGTTGAAAACAAATAAAAAATAGCAATAAACGAATCAAAATAACAATAAATAAATAATTTTCTTTTAGTTTTGCTTGTTACGCTTTATTCAACAACGACCTAAATAAATAGTTTTCCCTAAATAAATTAAAATGTACTATATATTCATGTTAGTTCTTACAGTGGTACGTGTTATTGTAAAGAGTTTGTCGTTATAGGAAGTGAGGTGAATAGTTTTTCACTAAATAAATAAAAATGTTCTATATATTCATGTTATTTCCTACGGTGGTATGTGTTATTGTAAAAGGTTTGTCGGTATAGGAAGTGAGGTGAACAATACACTGCGATTCTTTCTTCTCTTCTTTAAAGTTTTTTTTATTTAGAACAATTTTAATTATACAAATAGTGGAAGTGAGGTGAACAATACACTGCGATTCTTTTTTTTTCTTTAAAGTTTTTTTTTATTTAGAACAATTGTAATCATACAAATAGTGGTATTAATTTTTTATCTGATAACTCCAAAGATGACATTAATAACTAATAGTACATTAATATGTATTACACAGTAGTTCCTACTGAAATTATACTTAATAATATTTTTTTCGACTGGATAGACTACTAAAAGTATGATATTTTTTAAAATAATGCTTTAAACAGAACACAACGTACAATACCAATTTAACTTCGTTCATTATCCAACAAAAATTAACATGTTGATAGGGTTGTCTATAGCAGCTATCACTCAAACAGCGGCCGTATTCTGAAACAACGCTATAAAGGCAGTAATTAATGGTCGTCAACGTTATTGGGCGTAGTCACGCATGAAGACACGAGGCTGTCAAAACACGGCTCTCCGCGTCCAGTAATAAAATATGTTCCAGTGCTTGATGAAAATGGATTTTATAAACTAATTTAAAATTACTTGTCTTTCCTTTATTTGATTTTTTTTAATAAAACGAAGTCATTACAATTTTATTTTATATTGTCATAAGCGTAATTTCAGTATTTTGATTGGAGGGGGAAAAAATGGTCGTGATCGTGATTACTGTGACTTTTCATACAATACAATAATATTTCCTCTATATTATTGGGGGACAACTGCCCCCCTTGCCACCCCCAAATTATGCCTAAAGTTTTGACTAAAATCAGGTAAAATAAATAACCAAGCATTACATACCAAAAAACGAATAGTATGATAATTGATCAAAAACAGAATAGATCAGTCACACGATTACCAAGTATGAACCTAATAAATTAATAACTAATTATATCGTTTTTTTTTACCTGATTAAGATCGGTGTGAACATGTAAATAATTTGATCATGTTATCTAAATTGCTTTACAAGTTTTTAAATAAATACTGTAGTTTAAATTTAATCTCATAACATCTTATACAATTGTTTCCAGTGTCGCTGGATAATTGAGTAGTTTCTGCCATCCGAAATCACCTCAAAGTCCAAAACAGATTCAAGCGTAGACGGTGTCTAAACTACTTCAAATTCAAGTCATGGTCACACAAAGAACTTTCTCTCTAAAACATCTGACTTTTCAATCTCCAACCCAAGTAACAAGGCTCGGACGGTACAAAGTCTTTTACACCTTAATAAATCAAAGTTGTGTAATATAAGTCAAGTTTATTAAAACAGAATCTATATTGAAAAACTAATTAATCATACCCAAAAAGTAATAAATGTTGTAAACGTAAGTATAATTATTACACAGTTAATTATGACCCTATCATAAAAGGTCCTTTACATTTCAATGTATAGTTTATATTAATGAGTCACATTACAACTTAATTTAATGTAATGTAACAAGTAAGAAGGCAAATTAAACCTAAGATAAAACCGGAAAAATTAAGTATTGTGTTTCCAGTTTAAACCTTTGGTTTCTTCTGATGATATGAACAAAGAATGGAACTTAAACTAAAGATATAAACCGAAAACATAAGGTAGTATTTTTCCGGTTTAAATTGTTGGTTTAAGATTCCCTTTAATTCTACAGTACATGCGGTTGATAAGGATAGATTCATTAATATAAGCTACAATCTTAAATGTTAAGTACACTTTATACATTATAGCAGTAGCAGAAATAACCGTTGGCAACCAAAGCAAGGTGCCTTAATAGTAGCACTACTGATCGTGTAAACACCTCAACAAGCACACCGTGTATGCCGTTTAATAGTACTTTGTACTATAAAGCAATGAGGTTTTCGATTTCATTAAAGACTGACGTACAAATTTAATTTCTATCTTTTTAATTTTTTTAAAGGTAATATTTGAATTAACTTTCACAATAAAGATATAGAGAAGAAAAGATATAAAAAATTCAAAGAGATTTTAATAAATAATCCTTTATTGTCGATGGATTAATTTTTTATAAAAAGTAGAAAATTTCAGCCGTAGTATTTTTAGGCTTAAGATATTTTTTGTAAAAGCCTACACAATTTATAATTTTTGTTGGCAAATAAATATTATTATTATTATTATACAATACACGTTGGTTTTCAATGACAAGATGAAACGTTGAAATGTAAATTTACTTAAACCGTGTTTAACGGATACAAAATTGAAATATAAGGTTGGATAGAAATAGATTCAAGTTATTGGTAAAATTAAATGTTTTTACTATACTAAAAATCACTAATTTAAATCTGGTTTACACTATGTTGATCAAAACCCAGTACAAGGTATTCTGATGCACTCTTTGTATTTGTATTAGTGAAAATAGGTTTAAGGGCATTGCAATTGGCAATATAAAGAATACAAACATAAGTTTTATTTGATGTTGCTTTTTTACATTATCCCCTTATACATAGTATATGGAGAAAGTATTGTTTTCGTCAACATTTGCGAATTTGAGTTGTTAGTGGAAATATTCGTTTTGGTGCTCCCTGAACCCAACAAAGTGATTTTGACGTGATGTCTGACTGTCTGTCTGTCTGGATGTGTACAGAGCTAGAGCCCAAACCAATGGGCCGATTTTTATGAAATTTGGTATGTAAGTACTAATCCACGATATCTCCAGGCATTTTTTTTTGAATTTTTGGTTTTTAAGGACAAATACCCCCAAAAAATCGCCAAAAAACATGAAAAATCAAAATTTCTCAAAAACCGGTCCAACGATTGTCATTAAACTTTAGTGGTTTGTAGAGCTTTAGGTTTCCAACAAAATTACACCTCTCGCATTTCTGAAAAAATCGGGTTCAGAAATTACAGTCCTTAAAACACCCAAAATTCAGTTTTTGATTTTTCATAAAAAAACATAAATGTTAAAACATTACTATTCACCATTAAAAAGAGCTCAAAAAACTAAATAGATTAGTATTTTGAATTACGATTCTAAAATTGCTGGTTGCGG
Organism: Allygus modestus; assembly: GCA_963675035.1. Taxonomy (NCBI): domain Eukaryota; kingdom Metazoa; phylum Arthropoda; class Insecta; order Hemiptera; family Cicadellidae; genus Allygus; species Allygus modestus. Next base: position 70,666,937 of record OY776116.1, on the reverse strand, counting down.
AGAAAATTTAAATTTAAATTTTTCGGTAAACGCAGAACGTTGTCCTATGTTATTCTTATGGGGAATACAAAAATTACTATTTCTCTCTTATTTACAAATCAATATCATTAAAACTTGATATGCAGGTCAAGTTAGCATTGACAAACAGAGGATGTTCGAAATATCTTGCCGCTTACCCCTGTGGGGGGGATGAGGGAGCATTTCCCCTCTTTTAACCACTGTGTGAAGTAAAGGATACTGTAGTGCCTCCATAACAGGGATTTGGGTGGATATTTTTTTAAATATATTTAGTAGATTTTCTGTACATTCAACCATCTTTTACATTCTATATTTAGTAAATAAAAAGTAATTTTCATTAAAGTAAGGCTAAAAGGGAGAAAGTATGTGTCAGTTTCCTGATACCGTTTATTCAGTTAACTCACCGTTCCACTGCTGTATATATTCCATACTAGCTGTTACCCGCAGGCTTCGCCCCACGAATTATTTATAAAAACTATGATAGTTTTGTGTGCTGCGTTCTGTGGTTAGCCTGTGGAATCAAGATCAGCTGCTTGTATTTTCATCAGCTCAAACAAAAATTAATGACCACAAGGAATATATGGGAACTTTGAACCCCCGTGGGGCATAGCCATATAAGATTTCACAACTTTAATATGCCTATATGTTACTCAGGACTATCAAGTACCTCTCTGCAAAATCTCGGCTAAATCGGTCCAGTAGTTTTCACGTGATGGAACTTCAGAGTTACGCACAAACATCCATACTTTCACATTTATAATATTAGTATATGATGCTTAGTAATAAGATTATTATTGAATTATAATGTAACACGAATATTCTTAGAATAGAGTTTTGCATATTTATTAGCGAATTTCCCCTACAGGGAAGAAGCTATTACCGTAGTCGGCATGGTAGGACCTAGGCCCGGAACCACGATAACTTTTCGTTTTGAGGTCCCCAGACCCCAAAACCATCATTCGTTCGAAACTGTATGTATATAAATGTATGTATATCTATATATATATGTGTGTGTGTGTGTGTGTGTGTGTGTGTGTGTGTGTGTGTGTGTGTGTGTGTGTGTGTGTGTGTGTGTGTGTGCGTGCGTGCGTGCGTGCGTGCGTGCGTGCGTGCGTGTGTGTGTGTGTGTGTGTGTGTGTGTGTGTGTGTGTGTGTGTGTGTGTGTGAGAGAGAGAGAGCACGATAACTCTCGTAAAAATCATCCGGTTTTAACATTTATGGCTTTAAGTTCGAAAACCAGGCAGATCGACCCATCTGAAGTGGTATTGTGGGAGGGTTTCGTACCCCCAAAATGGGTTTTTGTGAAGTTTTTACACGTAATATTTTAAAAAGTCAAATTTTAGTTTTCACCATTTGATTCAGCTTTAAAAAACACACAATTTGGTGTTTTGATCATTTATGTACGTCAATTGGTTAACAGAGATAATGAAAGTGCTAAACACAGTACGTTATCCAATGTTATTGTTATGGAGAATAAGAAACATTTTATATCTCGCTTATTGATGAACGTACACTAACGAAACTTGGTATACGGCTTTATTGGTTGTGGTCTATTGATATTTGCACACAAAAAATGTTTACCGATAATTCCAGTAGCAACAAACCTCGTACTTAGCCCCCATGTTATTCTTATGGAGGGTAAGTAAATTGTAACGTCTCCCTTAATTATGAACATATATTAATAAAACTTGGTATGTGGCTTCACCTTGTTGAGTTATATTGATATTTGCATAAAAACCCATTTTTCGTTCCTTGTTGCAGCAAACCTACGTACTTATCCCCAATATTATTCTTATGGAGAATAAATAAAATTGTATATATCGCTCATTTGTCAATGCATTTTTATGGAACTTTTGGTATGCGGCTTTATGTGGTATTAAGACAAATATTTTGCATTGGAAATTCGCTGAGTTGCAGGTTTGCTGCGACAGGGGTATTTTTGCATATACTCTAACCCAACCTTATCTTCAAAATACTTATACGTTAAACAAAACTCATAGAATTAGGGAAATAATTGTTAACCTAATTTCCACTAATTTCACCAAAATACTTGTACTTTGAAGATATTTAATGTACTTTTTTGCAAAGGTCGAATATGCAATACTGCACAACTCTGCTGGAATACTTGGTTATCTGATATGGCAGACGAATCCTCCACGTTGTTTGTCCTACGCGACGAAAAAGACAAACTTCAAACGGAATAATTCACTAACTTCACTAACACATCGATGCACACCATGCTTGAATCTGTGATGGAGACGCGAGCGACATTTGTGTGGTATTGTTACTAAGTCCGATAAGATCATTTAGCCTGAGGTATTAATGAATAACCCATTAGAAGTTAGATCAGTTTCGGACATTCACAACATTCTTAGGAAAGTGAATGTTGCATGTATAAATTATTTTAAATGTTCACCAAAGTAGAATTTATGACAATGATGCATATAACATGAATTTAAGTCCTCTTTTGAGTTCATCACAATATAACATTACAGATTTTCGAAATATTAATTAACCTTTTACATCCAATTACAAATGCATAGGCCAGATCCTAGTTTTCGACATACTTTAAAGACGTGGCGAGTTTTATCAAAATAAATTAAATCGCTAAAAATGTAATATTTTAATAAGCGTAATATAAAAAAAGCTTGTTACTAAAATAAACTCTCGGCCTCCAAATGCTGATGTATAAACTACGAGCACTACAGTTATATAAAAACGGACCATATAATCTAAAGTTAACGTAAACATCATGCGTACACATATTTTATTACTGAAAGCATTAAAGGATCTTTTTAAAGCATATTTAGGCTTTAAACCCAATTACCGCTTTACGGACGAGGGGAGTTAAAGAGGGTGAAAATCAATAATGATAACATAGAGAGGCAGGGAGCTTACGTAGCTCAAAAGACCCATTTGAAATATTTCCCTTTATTCCAGGCAGAGGAATAATAAAGAATAAGGTAGTGAGCAGTACTTGAAATTATAAGTGAATATTGATTCTTGAAAACATGCTTGGGATTAAACCCTAATATATATTTATAAAAAACATCGAAATAAAAAGTAAAATAAAATAAATAAAGACAAAATAATTTTAGGAACTTAAAAGATACTTAATGAACCTGTATAGCAATAAAAAATATATTTTATACAGAACGTACTTGAAATCCACCGAAAAACTAAGGAACTAATTCACTTCTTGAAAATCAAGCCAAAAAGTTCCGGTTAAACATTAGTTTGACTTTATATAACCAAACTGAAATTTCAAACCATCAAGAACTGTTATTGAGATAAACTAATTGAAGTAAATTGAAGTAAGTTTTATATTTATATGCAATATCTAAATAGCACAAGAATTGAGTTAATCAACTATCAGCAGGAGTACAATAGTATATTTCGACTGTAGAATAATTGACGAAAAGTATATTTCATAACAAGGACCAAAAGAGTCGCTTGAAAATGAGCGAGGATTGAAAAGCCACTTTTGGACCTAGTGATGACCAATTTTTTCGCCATACTGTAAAAAATATTAAGATAACAATTTCAAAAAAACTAAATTTTGTTTACTTGTTTCCCTTTACATGTTTTCTTCCATTTGATTTTACTAATCTAAACAAACAGCTGTTACACAACTTGAATAATTCGTTCAAATCATATTTAACAGATAATGAGCTCGACCAAAAAGTGACATCAAATGATGTTTTTGTTCTAGGTCAAAAAAGATCATCAAAACAATAACTTTTATCCCAGGATGAAAAGGAACAACGGGATCATCCCAATGCATGTGTTGAAAACAGCTTATTTTGAAGCAGTGTGACAAAAGATTGCCTTATACAAACAACAGTGCAATAAAATGAACAAATAAAAATATAACATACGATAACAAAAATACAAATACAAATTAAAATAACTTGAAAGGAAATAAATAGATGCAAACAACAATTGAACAATTGCATTCCAATTTTTTTTGCCGGCTGTCGGGTTGTTTACGGTTTATAATAAATACATAATTTATTAGGAACCACTTGAGATTTTAGAGGCCATTCAAATGACAATGGCGATGAATAAAACGGCTTACAATGGAATAAATATGTGCAAATAATAATTATGTATTAATTTGGTTTACCGTCTGTCGGTCTGCTAATTTTTTAATTATAAATACATCATGTGTTAGGAATAACTTCAGATTTTGATTTGAACCTTGGCACATATTTTATGTATTAGTGAATTTCCTATAGAAAAGTGATCTAATAGCTTGACCCGCATGTGAAACCTAAGCCTAGGGCCACCATTGAAGTTCCTAACGTGACACCCTGAACACGTTTTCGGCGGTCGTTCAAAATTATGTATATATATGTGTGTGTGTGTGTGTGTGTGTGTGTGTGTGTGTGTGTGTGTGTTTGCACTCCATTGGTCGCATTTTTCGATTTACTACAAATTTGGTAGGGACATTCCTTTAAATAATCAGTTGGACAAGTTCATTGGACAAAGCAATCAGAAAACTCTAACCCCCTTTTTTGGAATTTAAAATTTAAAATTTTGAGTTTTTGGGGTCCTAAAAGGGTTAGAAAAGCCAAGGATCTAAAGTTAAGCAAAAAGATGGAAATTAGTGATGCGAAGGTTTTCAGCTCTCTCTCATCATTCCGATAAATACTTGCCGAGTTATTAAATACAATTTACATCCAATAAACACTGTTCGTTGTCTTATGGGGATTTTACATCAGAAAATCAATGTTGGTGTAGTTTTATCGTCCCCAGTATCCCCACGCCTTCTTTAAAACCTGATTGGACCATCTCCTAACCTTATAATGCGCAACACTGTATTCCCAACATTGCAGGTAAATAAAACCAGGAGCATCGGAACAGCTAAAAAATTAATATTTTCAGATTTAGATATAAATTGGAATAAATGTATGTTTTAACACTGATTATGATTGTTTTAAGTTGTTAATGTGGTAATTCACTTCCCTCATGTCAGCGTGCTGCGTGCGAACTAGTTGTTAATACTAGTCAGACGTTGAATTAGATTTTTAGAGTTATTGCCATTCAAAATGACGGTAAATCTAAGATTTCAAAGCAATTAATTCGCGCCCTTTTATTTAAAATACATTGCAAATACTCGGCTGTAATGTGCGCGATCATTAAACCACCTATTACAACAAAGGACTTTATATTATTTGGGGTCTAGACTTCTCCTCTTCTTTAAGATATTTCTTCTTTAACTTTTCTTCTTTAAGATAACCGAAATGCCTACTCTAGTATCAAAAATCTCGTAGGTCCTCAAATTTTGGACCTCCAACGATCCGAAGTTGTCTTACGGACGTTTACTTTTATTAGATCACACCGGGAGCTGAAACTAGTAACCAGTAAAACTATTTCAGTTAACACACGTATATTTCAGTAGTAAAGAACATTATATACTACTAGTAAGGAAAGCTTCGTAAAATGGGACTCCAAGACATTTAAAATTAAAACTTTTTAAACTCGCACAGACGACACACGTCAAAGCGAGCACTTTACGAGCCATTTTCATAAAACATTTTATTTATTTTATTTTTATGAGAGGAACCAGCTCACTAAGTTTGTCGGAGTCTTTCAGTAGACACTAGGGAACGCTATTAATCCCCCCCCTAAACAAGTTTGTACTTTACTAACTAATATTTTAACTGGAAAGTAAGTTTGGCTGGAAGACATTTGTGTCAAATTGAAAAACAATCCATTCAGATGTGTTTAAGTTTTACACAAATCAAACAAGCACAAATTAAATGGCAAATACACCAAGGTACATTAAGTCATGTTTAACAACGTTCTCCACCAATACAGTACGTATAATCACTCACTCCGTTAGTTCAACAATTATATAATGATTGATATAATGCATTTTATATCCTTTATTCTTAAAACTGGAAAACGAATGTACTAACGAACAATAGGCAAACCGTTGATTCTTACTAGAATACAAAGTGCCGGCCCACAATACCTTATTGTAAGTAATCAATAAGTTTAATATTTCACGTGCTTTAATATTTTATAACCGATCTATTGGTATAAAAGGAAGATAAATTTTGAAAATGTTTAATCTAAATTAAATGTACTGGATTTATATAGGAGTTCAAATTTATTGAGCAGCCAAGTGTCCTGAGCATGGATTACAGAGAAGTCCCGACGCATTGCACAATTAAATGGAAACTTTATCTCACAGGACATTTGTTCATATGTATATTTTTTGGTCCGATTTATAAATTTTACTCAGAAACATTACTTTATAGGTCGGACTTTTAGGTTGATTTAAAAATAGTTTGGTGTAGGTTTTAAAAGAGACGCGATGTGGTGTTGGTCATCGTGTTGTATGATTAATGCAGCTACATTAATGTTTGTGATTTATGTTCATTCATATGATGCTGAAATCAGACCCTAAAAAATGCGTACTGTAAAAAACGAGTTCTGTTTTTTTTATCTCTGTTTTGTTGTAATGAAGCTCTTATAACCTACTGAGCTTAAAATGTTAATGAGTACTAATGTTACCTAATATATAGTGTCTCACGTTAGGTGTCCCAAATAGATTAAGGCAAACAACTTCACATAGAAATATGAAAATAAATTATTCTCTAATAAATTGCAGAACCGAAATGCCTACTCTAGTATCAAAAATCTCGTAGGTCCTCAAATTTTGGACCTCCAACGATCCGAAGTTGTCTTACGGACGTTTACTTTTATTAGATCACACCGGGAGCTGAAACTAGTAACCAGTAAAACTATTTCAGTTAACACACGTATATTTCAGTAGTAAAGAACATTATATACTACTAGTAAGGAAAGCTTCGTAAAATGGGACTCCAAGACATTTAAGGGTTTTGTTTAAAGTCGATAATGTTAAAGAGACTGTTGCTAAATTTAATTTCTACTCAGGTCTATTGAAAAGCCTAACATTCTCAATCTCACATAATTGTGGTATATTTTAGTAGATCATTTGCTAAAATAACGCTCTTACAAATTTAAACCCAAAAGTTAATTTCATAAAAACAATACTGCCAGCATTAAGAAGAAAATAGTTAATAACTCAAAATGAAACAATAACTTCAAAAGTTTTCTAATTATTTCTCAATGAGCAGTAGTAATGATAAATACTTATAGAGCTCACTCGAAACAACTGATATTCTGCTTTAACTGTAGGCAAAACAAAAAAATAATTATTTTCCACCACTCTAGACGTTTTTATTTATAAAAACTACAAATCTAAAAAGTTAAATTATCTTCGCATACAGTTGATAAAGCGCTTTAATTGCAACTCTAAAGTAACTACAAAGATATCCAGTTATATTTATTAATCCTTTAAACAAAAAAACAAATAATGATAGGCAAGATTACTTTAAAAACATTTCATAAAACATGCAATCGTAAAAAATTGTCAAAGGCAATGCCTATTGCATAAACACTCACTTAAATTAGACAACATTACTGATTTTCATCTGACCTTCAGTTGTTGGTGAAACTTCCTCCGGATAAAAAGTAAAATTGTTATTATTAATAAATGGTTTAGTAAATAATAAGTTTAAGTCCCAACAATGTTGGCTAAAACCAAACTGTATTACAAACTTAACTACCAAAGGCTACATTTCATTTACCCTCGCATAAACACGAAGATCGTATATCTCGTTAATCTTATACAGAATACATGTAATTTGAGCCTGAAGGACTTTACTGAAATATTTTACAAATTACTCCCAGATTTATGCTTCAACCACTAGGGGATGTGATGGGAAGTTAAATATGCACCACGAAACCTTAAACACGGGTTCAGCGCTCACAGCGCTCGTACTGCGTGTTTTGAATCACTAATATTTAATAACAACATGTTTTACATAGCGGTGGGTTGGCGTTGCGGTCTGGGATGAATCTTGCTTATTAGATTACATTAGATATCAATTTAGAGGTAGTCTAAAGTAAAACCGTATTAATGCATAGTGAAAATCCAGTAGCCAATGAAAGACTTTGATTATCATTGCAATATATAATGTAATTATATTTGAATACCATATCACTACATTTTATATCAATTATCACTTAGTTTTCTAACGTTCTAACGAACTGTTATGATATACAATGTTACACGAGTTACAGTTATTACTGTAAACAGGCGATGCTACACCTTATCGTGGAAATAAAATTTTGGTCAAGGAAACCAAGTAATGAATTCATTGGAAACGTAAAGGAATTGGTCAAGTACATCGTGAAAGTGATCATGATATGTTAAACGATCTTTTAAATCACGTATTCTTAACGTTTCGGCAAATTTACTCTTTGGTTATGCTTATAATCGTATTGATAATTACATATCCCCTATTAAAATAGGGCTAAGGAGCCCCATTTATTATAAAATCATGTTGACCATAATCTAGTCACCAATTTACTGTTTTCCTTTTTTTATTTCATAGGTAGACTCATAAATAGACTTATATGGAACAAGTTGCGGTTGGTTCACTTTTTCCGTCTAACAGCAGAAATAATATCTATGTAAAATATCCTTAATTAAACAGAACAACAATATGCTTAAACTGCCCGCAAAACAAATTCCAATAATAAGTTACGATAATCTTAAACATCTGGGCAATATTTGCCACGGTTTTAAGCAGTAGTGTCAAATCTGATATAACGGCCGCCGGCACGCGCTACCCTCCTCTAGCGGCCAACACGTGTTGGGTATCCATCACATCATCAGGATCATCAGGGCGGGGAGTGGTGCGCGTGTGGGTGGGGGTGGGGGTGCCCTTCCTGTTATATCCTCCATCGCTCATTCTGCCTCCCCCTGGATACCGACCACTCATACCACGTTCTCCATTTAGTTGTATAACGTAAGTACAGTAGGTGTACGACAGTTGTTATTTATATATAGAAATGACTTAAGAGTTCGTAAATAAAATTACGAAGATAATGGATGATGTGAATAAATAATAACATTTACTTTTCCTATTTACCATTGAGTAAAGCTTTTGCTAAGCTTTATTCACATCACCCATTAAATTGACAAATATGATTGGTGTTAGTGTTATTTTAAAATATTTAAGAAATGTAATATGAACAACCCATGAGGAAAAGTGGCTCGATTTATGATTTGAGATGTCTCAAAAAAGCAAGTGGTGATTAGGACATAAGTTTACTTACACGTTTCCTATACACAAACAAAATAAAGATGTACACAATGACATTTCAAACAAACTTACCATCTACATTAAACTATTGTAAAGTGTTTATTTTTTACATTTCCATACAAATATAATTAGAATTAGCGATCCCAATTAATCCGGCAATCCTTGTTAAACTGTCGACAATTTATATAAATAATTTTAACTAACATACTGATTATTTTTCTAAATGACATGTTTGTAGGCAAAGTTTCTTCAATTTTAGAACGCACTTTTGGGCGACACTCACTTTAAGAGTCGTGCTAGGCGTTATGCGAATCAAAATCGTAAAACCCCAGTGAGCTGGTCGTTTTATTAACCGATCCCTCGAAACGTCGTTTTATCCGGATCTATTGTATATGTTTGTCCACGTTTAGTGTATTGTACGGTATTACTATTGACAATTCCCGGAAGTCAAATTAAGTGAGAGTTGCTGAAAAATGCAGCAACAGTAATTTATCGATATGACGTATGGCAGGGTTTTGACAGTCAACACCTTATACATTGGCACGGCGGGTTTATACTTTGTTACTCGCATTACAAAAGCGTTTTATCGTTTATATGACGCGTACATTTACAACTCGTAATTACGTTTGAGTTATAAAGGTCCCACAGCTTCATGTTCATCGCATAACAGATGTACCATAAACGTAGAGTTGGCGTAACACTCAAGCAATACATTCTCTTACTATACTTATACAGTATTTTTCTTAAGAAAATGCAATACATGGAATACATCTGGGCAGTATTTGCCACGGTTTTAAGCAGTAGTGTCATATCTGATAACACAAAAATATCATAAAAATAGTTTAGTACGCGTGTTTGTGTTATCAAAGAGATATAGATTATCTTAATGAAATGGATCAAATACACTCTATAAAATGGCAAACTATTAAGGCAATCGATGATACCAATTTCACACACAAAATGAAAATAGGTATATGTTGGTAACTCACAACTTGTCGTGAATGTTGCAGAAGGTATATCTGGACTAACGCATCCTCGCATCTGAGCTGACGTGAGAATTAAATATGCATTAGGAGCGGTTATCGCGAGCTCGGAGCTGCTTTTAGCGCTTCTGGCGGAAACCGGGGCGGCGCGAGGATCCTAATGGGCGAGCTAAGTCCAATATAAACTCTGTTAACCCATTGAGGTAGTAATTTTATTCTATTTGTAGTAGCCTATAACGGGAATTGATTGGTGCTGCACTCTAGTAGCAAAATATGTAACTAATGACCGCGGGCGTCTACGGTTCTATCCGCTAGGGGCGCGGACTGACTGAAAACCCTTAATATCGCCGCCAGGCCTTTGGTCGTGTTAGCTGAGTTGGCTACGTCGTGGAAACACCTTGGCCAGGTGGTGATACGATGTTCGTGGGTTCGATTCCCGCACACGACCAAAACTGACCAGTTGTGCAACTCTCAATGAGTTAACCGGTCTGTGGCAACGTTGGTGGGAGGGCCCAAGTAAAATAAACGGTGGCAGGCTTGCTTGGAAGTTGACGGGATCGGTTAATTCTTTGAGACTTGCACATGGTCAACACTGATTTTGCTAATTTTTACTTATGTCTACGAGTTCCGAAACCAGACAAATCGCACCATCCGAAGGGGAGTTTTTGGGGGGTTTTCACATGTAATTTTTATTTAAATCAAATTTTAATTTATACCATTGAATTCAGCTTAAAAAAACAAACAATTTAGTATTTTGATCATTGCTCTACGTCAACTGGTTACTGAGATATTACAAGTGCTAAATACAGTACGTTGTCCAATGTTATTCTTACGGAGAAAAAGACAAATTTTATATCTCGGTTATTTATGAACATAAACTGACGAAACTTGGTATATCGCTTCATCTGGTTGTGTTTTGTTGATGTTTGAACAAAAAACCATTTTTCGCCTATGGTTCCCGAAGCAGCAAACCTAGGTACTCGGTCCCCGTGTTATTCTTATGGAGAATAATAAAAATGTTATGTATCGCTTATTTATGAATGTACATAGATGCATCTTGGTATGTGACTTGACTTAGATGAGTTCTATTGATATTTGTATAAAAATCAATTATTTTTTGTTCCTTTTTGCAGCAAACCTGCGTACTCATCCCTTATGTTATTCTTATAGAGAATAATGAATATTTTAAATATCACTTATTTTTGAATATATTTCTTATGAACTCTGGTAAGAGGCTTAATGTAATATTAAGACATATATATTCATTGGAAATTCGCTGAGTACGCAGGTTTGCTGCGACGGGGGTATTTTATTATTGTTTGTGAATAATCTCAACATAGCGGATTCGGTAAGAGGTACCTATCCATAATTCACTATGTCTATAATTAAATATACATAATTATACAATGGAGTGTTTTAAATATTAAGTAATGTTTTTATTCAAGTTGAAACTATTATTAGTTGTTATTATTGTATTAGGTTATGTTGTGTTGCACTATGGAAATAAAAGTCACTCTAAATGCAATTTCACTTTAAAATACAGAGGGAATTTATAAATGCATATCAGCGCAATCCCACCTAGTTCTACTAGTTCTACGTTGTAACTGAGATCTTAAACTAACAAACTCATCTTTATCAATTTATTCAATAAGTTTTAGATAAATTATTCATGTTACATATGCATTATTAATACAAATTTATTTACAAGTATTATTCATTAATTTCTCAGGATCCGAAAAATAAGAGAAAGGAATTAAAGTCTATAAAATTCCACATCAGCTGTCAACGAATGAATTCCTTTATTTAAATATACACGCTATGAGGAATTTCAACTTGGTATCAAATATTATCTTTTTTACGTTAGGCCTGAAATAAAAAAATAAAAAATAAAATAGGCAAACAAGTTTAAAACGCAGTAGGCGAGTGATTGAATACACTCATAGTTATTTACTTACCATACTTAATTGCAAATAAATTATAAATATTTTAAGAATATCCATTTGCAGCAAACGATTTAGGGCTTACGTATGAAAATGCAAACAAATATATCGCTGTTCATTGACTGACCATACTTGAGTTAGCAGGTAAAACAACTCTACCGTTCCGAGTTGGGTAAATACAAGAATGTTACTAGTCAGCATACTTCCAGGCTAGTCAGCTGTGCTTTCCGCGGGCTGTCGTTATCGGTGCTTTAGTTTGATCATATAAATCTAATAATCTCCAGTCCTTGACTTAGTTTCTGCGTAAATGTAATTAAGGCAGTAACCAATCAGTGTAACTATAAAAAAGTGTGTTAAAGGTACAAATAGATTGAGCATATTGGCATACAGCAACGGTTGTTGGATCGTTATAAAACTGCTCATCTGTAATGTTTATGGCGTCTAGTTAAAAGTTGAATGGCGCTTGGGAAGTTCCCTACAAAGCACTTTGGCTTGGAGAGGAACCATTTACTGTATCCCGTCAACTATAACAGAGGATTTGCTTAGAGTTCGGAATCGATTGATAAATAATTTGTTTATTTCTCCCCATGACGTAAAATTTACAAAATGTTGTGTCACAATTCTCAAAGATCTAAAAATGGTGATTTGTAATGTCAGGATATTTATGTTCTCCAATCCATAAAAGTAGGAAGAATATTAAATAAAAAGAATACCGACAATTCACTGCAGTTTCTTTTAAAGCCGGAAGGAAGTCCATGGTTTTGAATATCAAAGAAAGATCCGCCCCTCTGACGAAAAGCCACTGTAACTCTAACCGTGATTTAAACTGATTCCATAAAAAAGAATCGTTTTATTTTATAGCTAAACAAGTCTTTAAAAACACAGTTTACAGATAAAAACGTTTTTATCAATCGTTATCACGAGTTAACCTTGACGTCCTTATATTCAATTAAATTTTAATGCGAGTTATAAGAATTTAAGTGATGGAAGAATCAGCGCTAGTGTATTTCTTACGTTAACCCGTTTTCGAATAGCATTTACGTTCGCCACCGCACTTGCGCTGATATGAGGATTAAATATGCATTAGAAAACCTTCACGGCGCTGAGGGCCTACCTTGAGTAAATAATTGAGTGAAGTGGGGGGGGAGGAACCTTTAAATAGTTAGAAAAAATAGGTAGATTAAATAAAGTACAAACTAGCCATTTAACACGAACATATTACAGTATTCGGAAATCGCATTGAAATATAAACAAGAGGGTCCGTTTACGTTTACAAGAGGGTTTACGTTTCCCTGAATACTGAATGTTTCATTAGTTTCGGTCAGAAAAAAGGAAACGTTTTTAAATTGAAATATTTGCAAAGGAGGGTTTTCGGCAAAACCTTTAGTTATCTAATAACTATTAGGTTGTGATATACATAAAAGATTGAAATATCTAGGTGCGTACACGGGAACATGTCTTATTCATAGGTACACGTAGATAGCCGTACAATAATGTCGTTTTATCTCATAAATTACCTAATATAAATATATGGCATTGTTATTTTTATTGGTACCTACCTTATCCAGTATGTAAAATAAATCCCTCTTCCGAAGTTCTTTGAAATTCAAATGTATATACAAGAAAATTGAGCTACCGGCTTTACTAAAAATAAGGTGAAACATTGATGTCATTGTACCGTTTGAGTTATAATAGGTTGAAATTATTCCACGGACCCTCTTAATTTTTTTTTTAAATTCCAGTTAACGGATTTTCGCACATGGATAGCATGGACTTACAACTTGATCACGCAAAAATCGTATTTTCACTAACTCATAAGGACGGAGGTCAAGGAGTCGGGAGATATTTTAGAAACTGAATGAAATAAACTCGATTTGCGAAGTTTCGTTGCTTACTTGCACTAGGAAAATAAATACGAAGGGGTGTGAGTCTTAATTTTCACCCTGTATCATTTCCGCAGTAGAATACTCACCTAAATCACGATAAAATATAATCATGAAAATAAATGCTGCATTAAGCTATTGCACATTTTCTTTAGGAATAATAGTTTATAACTTTAAAACTCAAGTAGTTTCGACTTAAACAACTTAAGACGGCAATGTTACGGCTGTGATTCCATGGTAGTTGTGTAAGTGAAAGCAGGAGAAACTGCCCGAACAACTGTGGCTAGCAAACTCACGGGCTCTTCGTTTCGCTTATGCAAGACAATATAAAAGCTTAACTTCGTTAAAAGGGTTGTCTTTATTCCCTACAATATCGGCATTGTTGTCGCTACATTATACCTTCCACAGTCCCCGTTTCTCTGAGAAAATCCCATTTATAATTCACTTGGCTATCAATTATTCTTTTAAGAGCTACTCTATGAGGCTACTGTATGTACATTTTGTAAAAGGAGGGAAGTGCATTAAATTTTCATAATACCTTATAAGCTTAACAATATAGTTTTAAGGTAAGAGAGAGTAAGAGGTTTTCTGATCCCTCTCTCTTTCCTTATAGTAAAGAATAGTGAATTATACTGTATAAGTAAGTATTTGCCTAAGATAATTCTACACAGTAACTTTTAGTGGGTAAATTAACAAAATATTTGAATAAACTAGGAATAAAACCCATTCAGGTCCAATTGAATAGGAATTTCCTTATATATATATATATATATATATATTAGTTTACAAAACCAGTTGGCTCCTTAAAAGTATGACGGATAACCATATGAAACTACACCAAATCAGTAATGCGTGCAACTAGGGTAAAGAAGAGGCAATATAACAACTTGAGTATCGAGTAAGACTATTAGGGTCAATGGTTGCTCCTCGTTTTTCAAGAACTAATCGCCAAATTTGCATATAAATGGACGACAGTATCAGCGCCGTGCCGTGCCGAGCAGTAGCGGCGTCGGCGTCGGCGTCGCGGCGTTCGATGACCTAATTGTCATAAATCTCACAGTTGAGGATATTTAGGGGGAAATCGTGCAACTAATTAAACGGGCTTGTTAGAGCACAGCAAACAATTAGAATTTTTAAAATATTAAAATAAATACATGATTATTAAAATAAATGAATTCACCATCAAGTCTTCTTGAGGGTAGTGTAAGCTCAATTTGAACCGAGTCTAATTGTTTTGGTTAAAGACACGTGACAAACTCGAACAAAATATTGATTCGTATAAGTTTTCTGTTCATATTAAGTTTTGAATTACAATTAGGCTAGGGCTACGTAATCAACCAATCTGGCTATAACCGCATAGGAATATGCCGAATTTTAACCTCCAAACATTACTGGCTTGAAATATAATGATGATACTGTAATACTTTGTTTATTGCAAATTAATGTAAATTTTTTAGCAATAAACGAGCAAAAAAGTGAGGAGAAAAATCCTGCCACAAAAACAGTGATAAATCACATATTTTACTATCGTAAGCAAGGATTATTTCATAAAAAATAAGGTTTTGTATTTATTTAAAGTTTAAATGCAGTTATCCAGTGTTTAAACACTTAAAAATATGTGTTGTTTTTCGTTTCAGTTGTTTTAGCGAATTTCCCCTATAGGGAAGAAGCTATTACCGTAGGTCTCATGGTAAGACTTAAGCCCGAGACCATGATATCTTTTCGTTTTGAGGCCCCCAGTTACAAAAAAACACCATTCGTTAAAATTGTTATATACGTATATATATGTCTCCCTTACTTATGACATAAATTAATAAAATTTTGTATGTAGTTTCACCTCTTGTTGAGTTACACAGATACTTGCAAAAAACCCATTTGTTGTGCTCCTTGTTGCAGCAAACCTGCGTACTCATCCCCAATGTTATTCTTATGGAGAATGATTAAAATGTTATATATCGCTTATTCATGAATGAATATTGATAAAACTTGGTATGTAGCTTCACCTAGTTGAATTGTATTGATATTTGCATCAAAATTGTGTCAGCAAACCTACATACACATCCCAATGTTATTCTTATGTAGAATAATTAAAATATCGCTTAATTGTTAATATATTTTTATGAAACTTGTTAAGCGGCTTTATGTAGTGTTAAGACAAAAATGTGCATCGGAAATTCGCTGAGTACGCAGGTTTATTGCTACGGGGGTATTTTCACTTTATTATTTTCTCGTCTGGTAGTCTGCCACCCGGTACAGGACTACAGATAGATCTGTCTCTAGTCCTGCACCCGGTATGTAGTATGTAGGCCTACTGTTAACTGGTTTTGGTTGTCCATATCAGTTGACGAGAGGTATTACACAAAGCTCTAATATAGTTATTAATTATACAGTAATACGATTTGAACTTATACAAATATATATATATATATATAATCTCCATAAAATACAAATATAAACTATTTTTAAATGTAATAAGATTTGAATCGTATTAATTTGTGTTGGCCTATAAGTTATGAAAACAGAACTTTACCCAGTCTGAACTTTCATACTACCAAGTGCAATACTTAGCTGCTCTTTTATTGAATCATAAACATTGGCTAAATACGAAAGACTAAAGTGCCACTAAAATAGCTCCCAATGTTAAGCTTATGAGGGGAAAATTGCTTTATTTCCTGAATGATAACTTCTCTACAAACGATCAAAATCATTCCAATAACGAACTCGACCGAGATTTTGAACTGAAGAACGTATCTTTTAAAATGAAGCAGATCTGTGGAGGTATTTTCGAGTTATAGTGCGTAAAGACACTCAAGTTTGAATCGCTTTTGTTAGCAGGACAAGCGCTGAAGTCAGGTATGACGTCTCACTCACTTCGTGAGCTCACCAAACAAAAGGAACTTAAGGGAGGACTTAAAACATGCAGGCTTATCATCATCCGGAAAAGCAATAGTTTATAACTACCTCTCATTGATCATCGATCATGCCGAGAAGCCTTTGATAGTGTTCAAACATGGCGAGTGCATGGCGAGTGCAAAGCACTAAAAAATATTGAAATCTTAAAAGAACACAAGTCCTGTAACATAACCGCACCAGGATAAAAACAAAAGTGTTTTAGTAAAATTAGTTTTGCAGTCCAACACCGGTTATGTTATAAATTAAATCAACCAAGCCTATTAAAAAGGCAATAATACACTTTTCAGACGTTTATAGCAACATTTATTTCCTTAGTTTAGGATAATCAAAATACAAAAAGAAGAACCAAAACTGGGAAATAATTAATTAAAATTATTAGAATCCCAGAAAGAATTATTAAACACTCCAAAATTAACATTGGTTGAGATTCGAAGTTTTTTCCTTCTTACATAGAAAAAAAACATTTAGGGCCAACTGGCAGTTTATAACGATCCATCATGATTGCAATATTTCTTAACATTCCTACGCCAAATATCCGCATTCAAATTAATCGTTATAAAATAGATACTGCTTTTAGCTTGGAATGACCCGAGAATTGTAAAAGATTTGGCCATAACGTAAGCTTAAGCTTATAAGCCAAAGAAAATGCCTTATCAACTAAGCCGGCTGTTGTGGTGATTGTGGTAGGGGTAGATGAGCAAGAGGGATGGGAGGTCTTAAGTCCTTCAGTGATGACGACCCTTGAATATAAATTTGTCTCCGCGAAACATGCTGGGTTACGGCGGTAGCTCTAGCTCACAATCTCGCACACTCTAACCAGTGAATTTAATATCCACCATTTCCTCGTCGAGTGCTTGGAAACAAGAAATAGCGGCACGAATAAAATGTTGTTGTTAGTTATGCAATAAATACATCATCAATCAATTTTCGTTACTTTCACAAAACATTAATGATTGAAATAGATAAAATGTAATAGAACAGCATGGTTTGCAATAACTACGAATTATAAAGTATGACACATATTATATACATTAAACAAAAAACATTACGAAAAAAGAGGTCATACAATTTCAAACTCTACTATTATAACTACGAGAGAATGTGGGTATTCTCGGCTTTTAGCCAGTACATTAGTTAGGTAAACACATTCGTCACTTATTCCCTCAGCAGTTAAGGTTATAAATGTATGTCGATATATCAAAGTAAACAACAAATCGAGAGTCCTTTAAACACTATCTAAATATTAACATTTTCCGGGCGGTCATAAACAAGAGCAATAAACCTACAGCAATATTAATTACATTTGAGAGATTATATCAGTTTTGTGAACGCGGTGAAGAGGTAGCCACCGGATCGATCGCCGCGCTGCACGTGGTCGAGTTTGTAAACACACCCCTCCCGCCACCCCCTTACAACAACGCCTTCCACAACCCGACGGCCAATATCAGGTATCTATCCTTTTCTCCCGATTTTTCTCCGTTGATAACTCTCCAGTTTACCCTAATAAAATGTATCCACGTGAGATTAACTTGTTAAGTTAGGGAAGTGCACGCTGCAGAGCTTGCAGAATTGCTATGGCTAAAATAGTTAAGTTACAACACACTATTAACACACAATATTCTGCTGACTTTTCTCCGTTGATAAAACTCCAGTATACCTTAATAAAATTTATCCGAATTAAACTAACTTGTTAAGTTAGAGAAGTGCACACTGCAGAGCTTTCAGAATTTATATGGCTACAATGGTTAAGTTACAACACACTATTAACACACAATATTCTGCTGACTTTTCTCCGTTGATAAAACTCCAGTATACCTTAATAATATTTATCCGAATTAAACTAACTTGTTAAGTTAGAGAAGTGCACACTGCAGAGCTTTCAGAATTTATATGGCTACAATGGTTAAGTTACAACACACTACAACGGATTTTAAAACTTACAATGTGTGCTACTTTTAAGTTTTGTATGCTTTAGGTATCTAAACTACTGTAATTTGGAGAAACACTTTTTCCATTCTTTAAAAAGGTTTCCTAATATATAACACTTCAATATGAAAACAGGGGGGAGAAGACCTTGAGAACAAAACCTCAACGTTGATTTTAAAAACTATGCGGTTATTGTTAGGGTGTCTTTGAAAACTCTTGCAGTATGCGGCGAAGAAAGGAAGCACTAGAACCTTAAACTTTTATTTTACTGAGAACCCGTACAAAGTAAAAAAGTATGGTAAGTATTTACATAATTATTAAGCCTACAAATCACTTTACTGATTTAATTTTGTTTCAACATTTACTTGTAAGTCTAAAAACCTTCACAGTCTTATTTATTTAAGACGTTTTCTCTTATTTTTATCCCCCTTACACAAACTTACATGACATTAAATTATGACCCATAATAAGCAATTATATTATATTTATTTGTTGACACAACCAAGGTAGGTTAAAATGTCAACTGTTTTGTCAGTGATTCAAAATGGTAATCCTACTCTGGCTACCAGTGGTTTAACCGCAGTTGAGCTTCATTTTCAGGCATTCAATAACGTATTATTTATTTACCTGGGATCTTCTTTTAACAAGTTTTCACCACACACGGAAACACAAATCATGAAAGAAAACATTTCGATTGTCAAAAGAACTGATTAAAAAAAACGAACAACGCAGGAGGCCGAGATGTTAGACTACAGCTTTCAACTAGTGACGACCTCACTAGAGTGGATACGTTCTTGTGTAGCCTTTAGATGAAGCTCTAATGTTATGACACCCAACGCAGGAGGCAGAGATGTTAGACTACAGCTTTCAACTAGTGACGACCTCACTAGAGTGGATACGTTCTTGTGTAGCCTTTAGATGAAGCTCTAATGTTATGACACCCAACGCAGGAGGCCGAGATGTTAGACTACAGCTTTCAACTAGTGACGACCTCACTAGAGTGGATACGTTCTTGTGTAGCCTTTAGATGAAGCTCTAATGCTATGACACCGAACGCAGGAGGCCGAGATGTTAGACTACAGCTTTCAACTAGTGACGACCTCACTAGAGTGAACACGTTCTTGTGTAGCCTTCAGATGAAGCTCTAATGCTATGACACCCAACGCAGGATGCAGAGATGTTAGACTACAGCTTTCAACTAGTGACGACCTCACTAGAGTGAACACGTTCTTGTGTAGCCTTCAGATGAAGCTCTAATGCTATGACACCCAACGCAGGAGGCAGAGATGTTAGACTACAGCTTTCAACTAGTGACGACCTCACTAGAGTGAACACGTTCTTGTGTAGCCTTTAGATGAAGCTCTAATGCTATGACACCCAACGCAGGAGGCCGAGATGTTAGACTACAGCTTTCAACTAGTGACGACCTCACTAGAGTGAATACGTTCTCATGTAGCCTTTAGATGAAGCTCTAATGCTATGACACCCAACGCAGGAGGCAGAGATGTTAGACTACAGCTTTCAACTAGTGACGACCTCACTAGAGTGGATACGTTCTTGTGTAGCCTTTAGATGAAGCTCTAATGCTATGACACCCAACGCAGGAGGCCGAGATGTTAGACTACAGCTTTCAACTAGTGACGACCTCACTAGAGTGAACACGTTCTTGTGTAGCCTTCAGATGAAGCTCTAATGCTATGACACCCAACGCAGGAGGCAGAGATGTTAGACTACAGCTTTCAACTAGTGACGACCTCACTAGAGTGGATACGTTCTTGTGTAGCCTTCAGATGAAGCTCTAATGCTATGACACCCAACGCAGGAGGCCGAGATGTTAGACTACAGCTTTCAACTAGTGACGACCTCACTAGAGTGAACACGATCTTGTGTAGCCTTCAGATGAAGCTCTAATGCTATGACACCCAACGCAGGAGGCAGAGATGTTAGACTACAGCTTTCAACTAGTGACGACCTCACTAGAGTGGATACGTTCTTGTGTAGCCTTTAGATGAAGCTCTAATGCTATGACACCCAACGCAGGAGGCCGAGATGTTAGACTACAGCTTTCAACTAGTGACGACCTCACTAGAGTGAACACGTTCTTGTGTAGCCTTCAGATGAAGCTCTAATGCTATGACACCCAACGCAGGAGGCAGAGATGTTAGACTACAGCTTTCAACTAGTGACGACCTCACTAGAGTGGATACGTTCTTGTGTAGCCTTTAGATGAAGCTCTAATGCTATGACACCCAACGCAGGAGGCCGAGATGTTAGACTACAGCTTTCAACTAGTGACGACCTCACTAGAGTGAACACGTTCTTGTGTAGCCTTCAGATGAAGCTCTAATGCTATGACACCCAACGCAGGAGGCCGAGATGTTAGACTACAGCTTTCAACTAGTGACGACCTCACTAGAGTGGATACGTTCTTGTGTAGCCTTTAGATGAAGCTCTAATGCTATGACACCCAACGCAGGAGGCCGAGATGTTAGACTACAGCTTTCAACTAGTGACGACCTCACTAGAGTGGATACGTTCTTGTGTAGCCTTTAGATGAAGCTCTAATGCTATGACACCCAACGCAGGAGGCCGAGATGTTAGACTACAGCTTTCAACTAGTGACGACCTCACTAGAGTGAATACGTTCTCATGTAGCCTTTAGATTAAGCTCTAATGCTATGACACCCAACGCAGGAGGCCGAGATGTTAGACTACAGCTTTCAACTAGTGACGACCTCACTAGAGTGGATACGATCTTGTGTAGCCTTTAGATTAAGCTCTAATGCTATGACACCCAACGCAGGAGGCCGAGATGTTAGACTACAGCTTTCAACTAGTGACGACCTCACTAGAGTGGATACGTTCTTGTGTAGCCTTTAGATGAAGCTCTAATGCTATGACACCCAACGCAGGAGGCCGAGATGTTAGACTACAGCTTTCAACTAGTGACGACCTCACTAGAGTGGATACGTTCTCGTGTAGCCTTTAGATGAAGCTCTAATGCTATGACACCAATGGTACCAGTTACCATTCGAATCACTCTGACGGAACAACAGGTAATTTAACCTTTTTCTGTCGTTTCATCCTTTAGCGATTCGGAGCCTCAACAATATAAAATTACATTTACTTGTGGTATATCATTTGTGTTATTAGGAAAAATTTATCATAAACCGAAAAGGTTTTACAATATCGAGAAGCTATAATTTAATTTACGACTTCTTAACATGACCATTTAAAACCATTAAAAACCATAGTAAAACCATTTAAAATAGGCCGATATTAGCATATTTAAACTATACTTTTCAATCAGTCGCCATTTTCAACACCTGCATCACGCAAGTCATAACAACTTAAGAGTTATATGTCATTTTCACAAATGACCTATCAATTGTTACTGTAGCATAAAGCCTCACGTGGCTTGAAGCTTCATAATTTCGAAAACGTTTAAGCACTCGAAAAATAATCTAGGAGATGGCAGAATATTCAAGGGCGAATGATGAAGTTCATATTTTTGCCAGTGATACGCCTAGAGTTCTTTCATTTTGTAGTTTACACAGTTACCCCACAACACAAGCTGTACCGAGTTATTAGATTATCTCGTTCCCAGGTAATAAACGTTTTCAGGCAATAAACGTTTTCGAACGAGAGCAAAGAGGTGGAGAATGGACTTTAAAAGCCGCAAGGCTTAGCGAGGATTAAGCGTCCATTTCCACCTTGCTTCACACAACAATGCCTTTATCGGACTCTTCGGTTCGATAATATCAAAGTTCCAACTGGCTGGAGAATGTTGATGTAGATTTTTAGTGTTTACGCGAATGATCTGCACGTTCAAAGCTATTGTTATGTAGTTTATAAATATTTGTAAAATAAGAGGCTAAAGAGTAAATATAACTCAAAAGTTTAAATTTACAAAACCACTGTGAAAAATAAACTTTAACTACTGCAACACAATAAATAAAAGTTAACTTTTTCACTGTCATTATAGGTAAATTGTTGGACGATTAGTTATAATATGATTTTAAACCGATTCGAGCATTGTGATTTAGCAAAGATTCGTTGGATGTAACAAATATGTGTATTATTATTTGAAAATCCAAACAGAAACCTATTACATAGAGGTGCACACTAATGATTGAAATAAATTGGAGGCGACAATCCGATAAAGGGTTGTTAAAGCGGTCGTCGGGGAGGTGGAGGTCGGGTGTTTTCGGGAGTCTCCGCCAGAGGCGCTGCCTCCAATCATGGCGGCGTCATCGCAACTTTGCCGGCAAAACTAACCTCCCAATTTATTTCCATTATAAAATCAAATACCATAAAACTATGTGATTCCTAAATAGGCTTACTAATTAAAATTACTTCTTGAACGACCGATCGAATAAAATACTATAAACAATAAGGACATATTATTTGGAATTATGCATACAATTTTTGATTACTGGGAAAGTATACGTAATCTAACATTTAGAAACACTCATTGTTATTTCATTTTAGTTTTGCCCCCCTCCCACCTACCACAAAGTTCAGAGGAAAAAGTAGTGCTGGATGTCATAGATACTTCATCATAATCCCACCACGCGCGCTACTGTTTACCTTTAAATTATCAAAATGAGTATATGTGTTTGTAGAAAACTAGAAAAGATAAAGACCTGTCAATATATTTCATCTAGCCGTTAAGAATTTCAACCATTAATGTCATTCGTAATCCGCTTGGAACACAATTAATAGCGCAATTGTGGATCTATCTGTGTTCGGGGGGGGGGGCGGCGTTCTCAGTAGAAATAGTTTTCCATAAGCGTGTCACTTTTGCGTATGTATACATGCTTATAATTAAGCCTAATTGTCTAAGGGTAAAATATAAAAATTCTAGCCATTTCTCGACATGTGTTCATTTTAATTATACTCCTCCACAATTGTCATTGGTTTGTTTCCTGGTAATAACCAGGATGGTGTATCTTTCGTGGATAAAAATACCCCCGTCGAAGCAAACCTGCATACTCAGCGAATTTCCAATGCATAATATATGTCTTAATACCACATAAAGCCGCATACCAAGTTTCATAACAATATATTCACATATAAGCAATTTTAATTATTGTCCATAAGAATAACATTGGTAATGAGTATGTAGGTTTGCTGAAACAAGGAACACAAACAATTGGTTTTTATGCAAATATAAATATAATTTAACTAGGAGAAGCCACATACCAAGTTCCATCAATATGTAATCATAAATAAGCGCTTTATAACATTCTAGTTATTCTCCATAAGAATAACATGGGGGCTGAGAAAGCAGGTTTGCTGCAACAAGGAACAAAAAAATAGGTTTTTATATAATTATCAATATAACTCAACCAAGTGAAGCTACATACCAAGTTTTATTAATTTATGTTCATAATTAAGGGAGTCATTACATTTTACTTTTCTCCATAAGAATAACATGGGGGCTGAGTACGCAGGTCTGCTGCTACAGGAATAATCAACAAAAAAATATTTTTTTGTGCAAATATCAATGTACCAGTACTACGTGAAGCCACATACCAAATTTCATCAACATACATTCATAAATAATCGAGATATCAAATTTTATTTATTCTCCATAAGGATAACATTGGACAACGTACTGTGTTTAGCACTTTGAATATCTCTGTAACGGTTGGGCGTAGAATCACAATTTAAACACCAAAATGATTGTTTTGTGGAAATGAACAGATTGGTAAAGCCAAATGTGAAGTTTACATTAAAATAAACTGAGGAAAAGCCAAAAACCTTTTTCCCATAAGATTAACATGGGAGATTTTATGAGTAGGTTTTTTGGATGTTCTCCGCAACCACTTAACCTAGGTTAATAATTCAAAATACTATATTAATTGTTGTTTTAAGCTCTATAACATGGACTAAACCAAAATTAAGTTTTTTAAAAATTTGTGGGTGAAAAATGCAAGAAACTGATTTTTGGAAAATTTAAAACCCCCATAAACCAAGGATAAACCCCCCATAAACCCCATAGTCCGATTTTTCTGGATTTCGAACTTAAAGTCATGAATGTCATTTTACACGTTTGAGCCAAATTACATCAAAATCGGATTTTATCATATATATATATATAAATTTGAACGAATAGTGTTTTTGGCATCTGGGGACCTCAAAACAAAAAGTTATCATGGTCTCGGGCTTAAGTCTTACCATGAGACTTACGGTAATAGCTTCTTCCCTATAGGGGAAATTCGCTAAAACGTAGGAAACAATCTCAGCGACTATTTGTAATAAAACTATTATAATGAAAACATCTGTGGGCCAGGAAATAAAATCATTTCAATACGTACTTGGCTTGAAAGGGGTTATTATAGAGCTTTACAAATTATTACGTTATACGACGATTCGGAGACTGAATGCTGATATAAATGTCAGGGGCCGCCTCTTCAGCCAGCGGCGAGGATGCTCGGCGCTACCACTTGATGCTGCCTTAACCTTATTTCATTTTAGTTTTAATAAATTTCTGCACCCCTATAAGACAGTAATCTGTCTTGTTTCATCAAATAATACACGGGAAAAATCAAAACCATGCAAATTAAAGAAGATACAATGATTATTTAGACAACTGAACACACACGTTGGTAATATAATGGAGTTAAACTCGAAAACGCCGGATTCTTCTGATTATATTAGAAACCTTCGCAGACCGTCGACCACAGGCCACTCAGCTGTCTGTTAAAGCCACCATTTGCTAAGTGTAACAAGTCTATGTTATACACCAGTTTGGATATTTTGTATATATTTGTGTTAAAGACATTATTGTTTGGTGGAACAATTATTTAAAGTTGTTGGTGAGTTATTAGATAAACTACTGGATGGTGGATAAACTAACTCCATCATTATTTTTGCTGGAGTCGATAAGTCCCGGTTAGGCTTTATGAGTTAAATTACACCATTTAAAAAAGAAAAAAACAGTTCAACGGAGAAAATCGCGTCGTGAATGTGCTAATTTTCCACCAAATAAACTCAATCTTTTCCTTTCCGTGAAAGTAATCTAAACTTGAAATACCTCATTTTCTCTCGTCAGTGAAAAACAAAGTTTTTTTACACAAAACGTCGAATTAAAGGTTGTAAGTAATTTACACTTAGAGTGACTGCCCTCTCATTAAGCTTTAATTAACTTGAGGCAGAGGAAACATTAAAGGGAACTGCGCTATTCGTTCACATTATTATCAGAAATTTTCAATGTATGGTTTTCAGTAATTTAAAAATAGTTGTAATTTTACCCGGTCTGTAGGAAAGATTTCATAAATACGTCTACCATTTTTTTTTTAGTTGGTTTCTTTCTAATTCAATTCTGCTGTCACAGCAGTAACACGGTATCATCTGATATAACCCCATTTTACGATTACGATCTGGTCATTCAATGTCATTCAATGATTTACTTCGCCGATTCGAACGCAAAGGGCGAAGATGGTGATCATACGTGCAAGTTTTAGTTGTCCTATTGTACAAACGAGCGCCCCTTGGCAGAATCCTAAGATAGGAACCCAAAGTTAAAAACGAACCACGGTTTGATTTTTATTTCGAGGAGTCACTTTCGCCCAAAACTGCAAAAAAACGAAGGTTAAAATTTTTATAAATTGTAAATAACACATTTGATTAAATTGTATTGGTTAGGACTACTACAGTATGTGCCAGGTCCTCTATAAAATGATATCACCCAAAAATGTGGGTGGGTTTTTGGTTCAGAAATTATAAAACCGTAACTTATTATTGATAAGTTTTTTTTAGATTTTCCTGAGACCATTTACTTACAAAAATACTGCATATACAACTCAGTTAAAAAGCGCAATACACATACTAAAAAAGTTAGTCTATGACAATTGGCTGCACAGTTACAGTAGTTTTACCAATGCTATTCACATGCAGAAAACAATAATTCGTCGTTCATTTATCTTACTTAATCACATTTTCCAGTTGCTAAGTGGGATAAGCAAGGCAACCGGTGAAAAGTCTACGAAAATTTAATTTCAACCCCAGGGCTGGTAAGGCAGAAAACTCCCCTATAAAACCCGAAAAACCATATTAACTCCTTAACCATATAATCCATCACAAGAATACACATGGAGCGAATTCGCCCTCCATTGAAAAAAGCAAATGGGATCATGAAATTTGAAGAGATTAAGGGCATGACAGTTTAAAAACGAATCGGACGCGGTAGTTCAGACGTAGAGCGCTGGCATCACAAGTCAGTCGCAGTAAAGCGCGGGTTCGATCCCGGCTTTCTACTATGAATACTTTTGCACGAGGGGTCACCACTGGCTAGTCCAACTGACTAATACCGTTACGGTAACTCGCTGTCTTTAGATCGCCGCAACAACAACAAGCGCAACTATAACGCAAAATGTATAACATTTTAAACTGCTTGAAATTCGTGTCTCAGATTCTTACAGACGTTATTAGTTAATAAAGAGAATGCTGCAACTAAATTGCAATGATTTAAAAATAAATCATATTTTTAAAACGTTCGATTGTTAGTATACTATTTTAATTAAATTTTACGCTGATAATAAACCGACAAATAATTCAACAAAGTGCAAAAAAATTTTGTATTGAAACCAGTGTTATTGTTTCCTTAAAAATAAATGCGTAGCAAAGATAAACAAACAATAATGACCGGTGTTATTTTAGTAAAGGTACTTCAATTTTATTCAATAGTACATCTATAAAGTTTACAACCAATTATTTTGTTCTTATAAATTTTCCTTCCCCAATTTAGTACATTGCTGCTATTGTTCTACCTTACAATAGTCCCAGTAAGCGTCTTGGTTAGCCCAAAGTGGGGAGAGTTGCATGGAAGACTGAGTCCCACGGGACTGCAAGGGCTTTAGGACTTGCGATCAATCCCGTCTTATCTTTCGCTCGAGGGCTTTCCTCCAGATAACCTGTGGTTTCATACAAACCATAACGTAAAGTGACATTTTGCTTTGTTTTCTTCGTTGACGTAACACCGTCAAATTTTGCGACCAATTATGACTACGCGAATTATTATTTTTGCTACGAGGAAATTTTTTGGGGAGGATAAACTTGTTTGAAGCTTGATATTATTATATATGTGCAATGTGGTATTTGCAGTTCAGTACAAAGTGCAGTGAATATATCAAAGCATGCACTACTTCACCCAATTACTAATCATATCTAAGACCATTAACATTCTCTAAGGTGTACAGTTTGTTATCTTCCGTTTAGATTAATATTTTTGTACTTCTAATACTTAGGATAAGCTATGTTAAAATAGTGCTAAATTGCAAAATACAGTTGGGTTCACGGTGTTTGGCACCTGGGAAAGGCGAGACACTGCTGAAATTTCTCGTAAATAAAAGTATACATTAACAAAAACATCCAAAACAAATGTTTTAAAACTAAATAAGTGTTTTTTTGTTTTCTGACTGTAACACTAACGGTACTAATCCAAATAGAGGCGAAAAGACATTCAAGAGAATACGCTAACCAGATGCCAAGCACTGTGACCTGAACTGTACTAACAACGTTCAAGAAAACAATAAACTTTAACTCCTCTGCCTCTGCAACAACTCTTCGAAACAACTGTTTGAGTCTCGAATTAGCTTGATGACGGACAGAAATATAAATGAAAGCAACGAGAAATTAGCAATTCGCAGTTCGACATCCGTAAAGTTATGAAGTACAACGTAATATCTTACAAACCTATCGAACACAAATGTGTTATTTAGTGTGGCCAATATATCGTGAAACATTTAATTCCCATGTTCAATAATTAAAAACAACACGTGATATATAATAATTACAAAACAGATGTTTTCACATTTTCCAGTGGTAACGGATTCGCTTATTATCAAGGAAAACAAATTTAAAACGCATAATTCTATCGGATTTTATTAAAATTGCATTGAAGGGTTGTTGTTATTTTAGGGTATTGTATATGCAACTACGATGATCTAATTTACAAAATATGAATAATTATTTTACAGAAAACCCATTGTCACTGCAGTATTGTATTTTAAGATTCCCAAAATATTGACAAAAAATTAGTTAAGTTTTTCTCACTAATAACCTATTACTTAAGGAGGTCAAAGTGTCACTTATGAATACGTTTTAAGGGAACTAAGTGACTTAAGTGACATAACGCAGCTATGGTATTTTAAGGTTTGAGTAATATTATTGTTGTTGTTTTTTATAAATAAATAATTAGTTAAGTAAATTATTTATACATAAATAATTAGTTAAGTAAATTACAAAGACCAACTAATAAATTTTCAATATAAATTAAATATTTATTTTACAATTGATCATTCTGTATTAATCCTTGTTGTGTTTGCAAACTGAATGCTCGAGAGTATTCGTTGGTAAGAAATATTGTCTGATGGATAAGCAACGATAAAACCATGTCGTACATATTCAAAATAATGTTATTTACCAGTTCGTCATTATTCAGCTACAAACAGAGGCTGGAGTTTGCCGAAGTGGATCACGTGGTGGCCGGGTCGCACCACAGAAGCCTTGTGGTGGCGTTTTGAGGGCGGAAAGAGGCCTTAAGCCCCTCTGATGACGATCCTTGAATATAAATTTGTCAACAGATCCTTAGCTTTGTAGGCAACAGGAATTATGACGAGCAATCCACTTTGACAGTTTTTATACGAAAAGTTCCCTTTACTTTGTGTAATTTATTTGGTTTTCCGTTTTGTTCGTCTCAGCAGTAAGAGAAAATATAGTTGTTTTACATATTTGGAAAACGCAATTAATTTACCATAGACGTTTTCGTGTAAAAGTGATATTATTAAGTAGTAATATGTTTCTACAACCAGGTTAAGCAATGTATCAAGCAAGAAGTCAAAGGTTAAACAATTAAGGACTTTTAGAGGTCATTAGGAGGATCGTTAATGAGATTTTGAGAGCCCAAACAGTTTTGGTCGCACTTAGTTTGAACTATAGTATTACAGATAATAAGGCTAAAGCTATAATCTAAATTATCTTAAACAATTATTATAAAATGTTATTTTGTTTAACAATGTATTTAATCTCAATCAAAATCTCTTACTCTACATATACCATTTAGGGGTTTGAAACCCATCCACCGTTAGGGCTTTTAAAGTTCAAATGTTAATCTTATGGAGTTATTTTGTTTAGGTTGTCAGCTGAATATAATGTAAAACCAAAAGACAGCTGACTCTACGCCTGCGAGATAACTATGCGGAGGACGGGACGCCAGCTAGTATTCAAGAACCATATTTATAGTATAAAAATGGCTATAAAACAGGCAACATATTGGCGATCTGAAATATCCAATACAGTAATATATTAGGATTGAAAAATACATTTTATTTAACATTTAAATTTACAGAAAGAATAACTTTGAAATAAAAAGGAGACTTTTCAAGGAACAGGAGGACCATTTTTGAGGACTTTTCATTTAAATCGAGAACCGTTTGAATTATCTGCTATTTAAGATGTTTTTGAACTATTATTTAGAAATATGTCACCACGTGTTTAATTAAACATTATACTACCACAGATATTTCCCATGCCCCACGCCAGGGTGCGGAGAGTGTGAGGAACACGGTGCACGGCGCGCTCGCGGTTGTGCGAGGTGTTGTCGCGTGCGTGTTCGGCGGCAGATCGATCACGGCCGTCACGCGTGCAAGTTTGTAAACATTCCACCTGTTTCATATCTCTTGTCGTCGACCATTGTCGTCGCCAATAATATTTAACCGTTATTTCATTCTTTTCCGCTTTGTCAGTCCTAGATGTTGTCCTATTTATTTTTGTGTAACAGTAGAGCAAATATTAACGTTTATTTAATGTCATTCCGATTGAGATTTACTCCTTATATTGAACCATGTAGAATTTCGTGTTTATAAGGTAAAAGAGGGGATCAGTCTACAAGTTACGGGGTTTTTAAAAGTATAAAACTGTTTAACCGTAATTTAACCCAATTCTCGATAGCGTATTAATAAATCAGCTGAGAATTACGTTTAAGAGTTTAATTGCAAACGAATATAAATTGTTTGGTAGACAAGGTTATTAAAAATACATTATACAGACACAAAACCAATTCAATAGAACAAACTTCTAAATTCGTAAGCAAACATATTTACTTTGAAACGTGGTAATACCTCTTACCGCTAGGGAGGAGTCTGTCGGGAGGATAACAAGTAAAATGCACGACAGGCAATTCCACAGCACGGACACAATACATCCATGAATATTTAATAGAGTCGATATTCTGCGAGGGAAAAATTACAGCAATAACGAACTCTTTTGCAATCAAATTTGTAAATAAATAGTTGCTTACGTATCCCTTGTTTTTGGGTATTCGATAAAAATTGAAAACAATTTCTCTTGCAATTTGGGTTTCATTTTTAATTATTACCAGTTAGATATGGAGGCGCTAGCATTGTTTTCTGGAATGTAAAAGTAATCGCTTAATCCTTCAAGAACACCTCACGAAAGCAGCATTTTGTGAAGGAAGATAATCAAAAGGTTGTGAAGTAAGTTATGTATCAGATATCTAGGAGGTTTTGTAACAAGATTATACAAATATATCAACACTTTAGCTCGTTGTAAGCAAAAAATGCATTTTCTTCTCGCTAAACCCACTACGCCTAAGACTATTTATACAGGTCGTATTGCCTTGATGCAATAAAATGTTTAAGTCAACAGTTTCACACATCGGTATAACAGATGAAACAG
The DNA here is from genome assembly GCA_963675035.1 of Allygus modestus. Taxonomy (NCBI): domain Eukaryota; kingdom Metazoa; phylum Arthropoda; class Insecta; order Hemiptera; family Cicadellidae; genus Allygus; species Allygus modestus. The sequence continues at coordinate 70,635,420 of OY776116.1, read as the reverse complement.
GTTAGAAACTGCATGCAAGTTGTAAGATGCAATTTTACTTACGATTAATGCCTGCTATTAGCTTACCTGAAACAAAAAAAGTTACTCGTCAAATAATATAGTTAACATACGATATTCACGCAATATCAATATTATGTGTCAAATAATCATTAATATTAGACTCTTCTAGATATTTTTTAAGTTCCTTAGCTTATTTCCTGTCAAATATGTAACATACATTAAATTAATCCACAATATTCTACGTATTTCCTCTACGTCAAACAACAGGTGATGTAAATTAACGATATAAACAATCCTGTAGATTAGATTGACACACGTTTCACAACGTGCATGTCACAAGGGCAGGGTGGCGGTTGCGTTATTTTTCCTCATTCCTCGGCCCACAACCGCTGCGGTTATTCGGTTACGACGTGCCGCACGTGAACGCGTGTTGGATCGATCCAGGGTGGCGCGCGTGACCGGGCCAGCCGGCGCGCCGCCAACTGAATATAGACGCGGTAATAGTAAATCTCTAAAACTCAAGGGCAATTCGGGATTTTTCACACAACAATCGCTAAAACATTTAAACGGCCTTTTGTCGAGGGGCGGGGGCAGGGGGGTAATGTAAACAAATTATTCACTCGAAGCACAGCATCACGTAAGCCAGATTATAAATCTGAAGCTTTGAAAATAATACGTGACATCAGATTCTTCAGGAAATGATACTACGACAAGGAAGTATATTTCACTGATTTGGAACTTAGAATGGTGATGATAACTTACAATATCGCGCCACAGTTCCGGCACACCTATGGTTGAAGCGATAAATAAACTGAATTATAGTTTAATTTTAAATCATGATGTAAAATTTAAACTAGGGATTTAATAGAACTTGTATGTCTTGTTGCATTACGTTTCTTCAATATTCATTATTTTTCCAGTTCAGAGTTTTATGGTTGTGGTACAAATAAATAAAAAAAATTCTTAAACAAGATGACTACCAAAAGGATCCCTAGAATCCTATGTTAATTGGAGGCATTAATTGCGTACTTTTTCCTAAAAATGTGTCTAATCCTTTACTCTTGTAAATGAACAATTGTCTGTTGTTTTTCAACCATCCTAACTAAATAATGTACATTTTATATCAGGGTTATTTATTTCACAAGAAACACGACGATGTCATATCCCGGCGATACCCTGAACGATAGCATCTTGTTTATTTTCCATTTACGCTCGTCAAACATAAATAACAATCTTATTTAGAGAATCCATTTTTAGATCGTAACAATTCGAAATAAAAACATTGTAAAGGACAACAAAACAACAAAACAAAATGCTAACTAAATGTATGAATTTACTTAAATGCTTTCATTAAAACAGTTTAATAAATATCGGAATCCATCCGTGTCTTTATCCTACTTAAAAAACAACAATAGATACTAAATTAGCCTTGTGATTTAATAAGAAATATTTTGAATTTGAAAGTTTGCTGACAACATAAGGTATAAAAAAGTACGCGTGTGCACTGCTGAATGGATTACCATATTTTTAACGAATTGTTAACAAATTGGATTATTACCATATTGTTAACATATCCCTAAAGACGCCATAACATTTCAGAGGCTCCTATTTAACAAAGAGAGGGATTAAGACATTATTTCTCGTTTCTTAATGTTGTAACTCAATTAGGCTCCTTCACCGTGCGTCGTATTCAACAGCCAGACTCTTTGAGAGGATTTAGAAACAAGATTTGTGATATTTACTTGACAATAATCACCTTTGTGAATAAAGCTTCATAGTATTTTGTGACAAGATTCATAAAAGGGTGGCATAACTACTCAAATTGCGTACACTGTATTAATCAAACCGTATCAAAATCATAATTGTACATTAGATTGAAAAATAATTCTCACGTGGGTGAGAATAATCTCAGAACTATAAGTTAAGTTTCTTGTCACAAGAGAACTAATAAGTTAAGTTCTCTTACAGCGACATTTGGGAATGAGTCCTAATCAATGGCAAAATAGTGCACATAAAGAAAAAAATTGAAAAGTTGATGTGAAATAGTTAAAACTATTAATGTTTCATTATTTATGATTTACACTGCAAACTAGCAGCATCCGCCCATCGGTGCAAAATAAAAAATTACTGCTTCGGCCGAGGAAATTCCAATACAGCAGACACCAAATTAAGTAATGATTACACACGCGCGCGTACTTTTATCAATCGTCAGAAACTAATTCACTATCGTATCGTTAGAATAATTTGTGTGATGTTTAGATATGACACGATATAATATAAAGCAAATAAGCATTCCAATTTATTAATGCTTATTTCAAAACACTCATAACACAGTATGACGATATGTTACACGACGATATTGTTTATTTTATAAGCTGAAGTTGACGTCAGCAATGGTTTTTATCGAACTTGTACTGTGTCTAGGGAGAGAAAAGAGGTTAATGGCGCACGAATTAAACTTGTTTTATTCACACGTTATCTATATACTTATTTAATAGGCGAGCAGGTTTTTTGTGACAATCACTCCTCCTAACATGTATTTGTGTCATTGGAAAGAGCCTAACGTGAAGTTGTGCAGCAAACTTTTTTTATAAAGAAATAATTTGTCAGTGAGGCCCTGAGGTCCCTTAAAGTAGAGTTTTTCCCATAAGCTTAACATTGGGAAATAACTAAGTTTTTAGCAATCAGCTAAATAGCGTAAACACAGTTAATCAGCAGGCCATGTTGGCTTTGGAACGGTAACACAATATTTATAAATGATGATCGCGAGCGAAGCCGCGACAGGTTTACTATTTGTTATAATTACTTAATCGTATTATTATCTCCTCGTACATAACATTTATTTGAAATTCACAGTAAAGTCTTAGGCCTACTTTAACCTTGCGAATCATCAGTCCGGAGTCGGATGGCTCAGCTAGCCTCTTGACAAATGTTAATGCAAAACTCCGTTAACCATGTTTCAACATGTATATTACATGTTTTACCATGCTAAGGAATCGCGGACAATCACGAACGTTTGTATTCCGAGTGCTGACCGTGTCGACCAGACAAAAATATTCAAACTGATAACTGACTACTAGCTAAGGTCAAAATTGTAACAAGTAGTTCCCCATTTATAAGAAAACCAACAAAAATATACAATAAATTCGTACAGCTAAGTCACAATTATATTAAGTTTTTAATTGTTATTAGCGAATTTCCCCTATAGGGAAGAAGCTATTACCGTAGGTCTCATGGTAAGACTTAAGCCCGAGACCATGATAACTTTTCATTTTGAGGTCCCCAGATGCCAAAAACACCATTCGTTCAAATTTTTATATATGTATATATATATAATATATATATAATATATATATATTGATATATATATAAATAAATATATGTGTGTGTGTCCGTAAGCACGATAACTCTCGTAAAAAAGGTCCGATCTTAATGAAATTTGGTACAAACGTGTAAAGTACCATTTATTTGAACGAGTTCGAAAACCAGACGAATCGCACTATCCATAGGGGGGTTTTGGGGGGGTTTGCACCCCAACAATGGGTTTTTTGGGGTTTCCACATGTAATTTTTATTTAAATAAAATTTTAATTTTGGCCATTGAATTCAGCATAAAAAAAAACAATTTGGTATCTTGATCATTGCTCTAAGTCAATTGGTTACTGAGATATTGAAGGTGCTATACACAGTACGTTGTCTAATGTTATCCTTATGGAGAAAAAGAAAAAATGTATATCTCGCTTATTTATGAAAATAAACTGACAAAATTTGGTATATGGCTTCATCTGGTTGTGGTTTATTGTTGTTTGCACAAAAAAACAATTTTTCGCCTACAGTTCCCGTAGCAGCAAACCTAGGTACTCGGTCCCCATGTTATTCTTATGGAAAATAATTCAAATGTTATATATCGCTTATTTATGAATGTATATAGATGAAACTTGGTATGTGACTTCACTTAGCTGAGTTCTATTGATATTTGCATAAAAACCCATTATTTTGAGTTCCTTGTTGCAGCAAACCTCCGTACTCATCCCCAATGTTATTCTTATGGAGAATAATTCATATTTTAAATATCGCTTGTTTGTGAATATATTTCTTATGAAAGTGGCTTAACGTGTTATATTATAATTCATTGGAAATTCGCTGAGTATGCAGGTTTGCTGCGACGGGTGTATCATTGTTTATCATTGTTGCTTTGTTATTTTCATTTAGATTTGTTCATTTAGATGTTATAGTTACGTTCCTATGTATATGGATAATTTGTGTTACTTTTGTTATATTTGCCAAGGTTGTACCACTAGCCTACGCATTTTCACATGTACTATCTGAATTATCTGTATTTATGCAATCTTGTACTTGTAAATATTATTGGTGTAAACCGTAACAAAATTAAATTAAATGCATGGTTTTATAATAAGAGCATTTTAGGCGTCGGAGTAAAACATGATATACTGGCTTTATTTTTTTAATCTACGATATTTATAGTAAAACGTGTATATGAATAAACACATATATATATTTTGTAATCTGATAAATTATAATAACGTCTTCGGTGTACACTAGTAATGAATGGGTTTAAAAATGTATTTTAGTGATAAATTCCTTCAGAACAAAATAAGGCTTTTTCACCAAGGAATATTTATACACAAAAAATGCATCACAGTGACAGAGAGTGCGATATACGCACCAGGATAGTGTTGCGGAGGTCCCACGGCAGATGTGGGAGGCCCAGGATATCTGGAAGGCAGGATGACGCCACGGGGTCCACAGTAGTATGGGGGTGGCGTGTCCCTCACCCCGCCCGCTGTGGCCTCGCTGTACCGCCTCCCCATGTCGGACATCGGCACCGCACTCTCATAGCCCGGCCTGCCGTAGCCTCCGCGGGGATAGATGTTGTCATACACTCCGCTCTCGGTATAGCCCAGCCTCGAGGCGGAGTGGGAGCGTTCATAGGCTCCTCTGTGATACCTAGGGTCATCGTACCTCCCAGTCCGCCCTCTAGGTCCGTCCTGAACGTCTCTCCTTGACGTTCGTTCGAATCCTCTGTTCTCAAACACACCGTAGTTCTCCATGTCGCTTCCGTAGCTGACGTTTCGTCTCAACGCGGGAGATTCCCCGCTGTAATGTTGATCTCTGAATCTCCTCCTTTCGTTGTAGCTTTCCCTTCGGCCCATCGACCCGGTTCTTTTCTCGTAAGATGGAATTTTTGAACCGTCGTAGTTCTTTTCGTCGTATATCTTCGAGGTGCTCCCAAGGTTTTCTCTGGAATAGCTGGAGTCGCGTTCCAAGGAGCTTTCTCCGGCGAATGACCGCCGCCTGTTGCGAGACTCGATCACTTTGTTTCCCGTCACCAAATGGGATCTGCTGGACCTGTCGTGGTGTCTGGGGGTGTAGTCGGGTTGGGAATCTGGGGGTGGAGGACCCGGATACCCCACGTGGTTGCTGACAGGTCTGCTGTGGAGACTGTTGTAGGCTGATTGTGGGGACTGGGAGTGCTGAAGAGTATGATTGTGGTGATTGAGCAAGTTAGGTTGGTTGGATTGAGAAGCGTAATTCGAATGATTGGTCTGGGCCGAGTTGAAGTTTTGATTTAGTTGAGAGGATTGATAAGTTTGATTAGTTTGATGAGGGTGAAAACTTTGATTAGATGGGGAGGAATGCAGCATGTGACTAGGTCGCGTTGGTAATGGGGGCGGTGCGAACTGTTGGGTCTGGTTGGGTTTGGCAGGCTGAGGTGGTTGAGGGGGCTGAGGGGGCTGGGAGAGCTGCGAAGGGGGGGAGGATAGTTCAGTCTTATTCGTAGTTTCATTGTTTGTCGGTTTTTCCTCATTGGCAGACGCATCATTCTGAGAAGTGTCTTTGGTTGATTCGGTTACGTTGATAATATTGTTCGCTCCCTCGCAGTCTGATTGATTTGACATTATGGGTTATTCTGATTGTCTACTTCGTTCCCTTAATAGATGCCACTGTTAAACACTATTAACAACACATTTTATGAAAATAAAAAATATGATAAAAAGTAATAGAAAGATAATATGACTAAATTTGAATGTTAGGGGAACTCTACAGAAGAAAACAACTATTTCGTTGCGTTCATTCAAATCTGTAACGATTTAGCAACTGCAGCAGCAATGCAAGTTTCAATGGTGATCACAATCCGTTTTCGTACTACATAAATATCATTTCTTATATATGTAGTTGAAGAACTGGTCAGTCAAGTTTCTTGCTGTTTTGTTTTATTTTAAAAAGCGGTTATATTTTTATTGTGTATTGTCTCGTGTTTAGACATTCTATTTTCATCTGCAATATAAACTAAATTACACTATGATGTCATAAAGGACTACAGATCCACGGATTAATAACAAAAAATATGAATGGTTATTTATCTTTGTATACCACAATGAGTTAGAACTACCATTTCCTCCATAAAACTGTTTAAACCCTTTGCCTACAAATGGTAGTAAATAACAGTGACTTTTTAACTTTAAAGTGTTTTACAGAGTAACATCGGTAGTAAGGCACTAGATTTAGAGACTACATTTTCATACTCATACACCTCCAGTCATTTAGAAAAAAAATACTGAAACTAAAATGGATTCTGGAAGTCAGCACAGCGAGATTAGAAATTAAGCATAATGTGGCTGAAATTACGGCGACAGAACTAAATAAACAAATACTACCCAAGTTACATGACTTCAAATAAAACATGTGGCAGCCTTCCATTTATTTTAATAAAAAGCTTTTATATGCTCTTATATGATCTCATAGAGTCGTAAGGGATAGAGTTAAGTTTATTTTACTTGGACCGACAAACATTTTGAAGGATTCTCAACGAGTGCTTTACGGGAATGAATAGCTCTTCAAACCAGTTTGTCTTTAGTGGACTTAAGACTTGGATACAGGCCGTTCTTGGAAAGAAGGAGACAACAGACTTCTAAGCCTCTGTGGAGTATGTTTTAAAAGGATTAAACACAGAACACTGTAGAAGCTCTGATACAAGAGCATATTGGCAGAAGGCTTGACCCAGTGAGTCAATAGATGGTAGGAACTATCTGGTACAAACATTGAACGCTTAGTTATAAAAAGCTGAGTTATGGAAACCAAAATATGTGATCAGATGAGGTATAATACAGGTAAGAATTAAACAACGTAGAAATTGGTTCGAAAATGCGATTCTGAAAATTATAGCTAATTTCAACTATTCCAGGAAATAGAGAAGTACTCGGTACAGCATCACATCGTTTCCAGAAAGTCTATATTAAAGTAGAGAACAACAAGAATAAACCCCCGTAAAATCCTAATTATACAAATCTTTCTGAAATATAACTTTTAAATGTGAATTTGAAGGAATATTCGTGTGAGCTGATAGCTACAGATTGAACTACTTAGGTTGATTAGATCCCAAACAAGTGGGATAGATTTTCTAAAAACCTTCTTGTAGGCCCTCAGGTAAATATGTTGAGAGGTAATCTAAGAGAGGAGGAGGGGAAGCTAGAGTAGACAAAGCCTGCTGGAGAGCAGCTCACAGGTGCCCTCTTAATCCAACCCGGAAACAACTTGTCCACGATTTTTATATAAAATGTTTGTATACCCCTGGTAAACAAAAAGTGTTTGTTTTTATTTTATATAGAAATACAATGTAATCCCTATAAAACATTATAAATTGTAACCTTAACTGGGAATAAAATCCTGTGATGGTCTGTTTAAAGGTTCAGTAACTGCAGAAAAAAACTGTATTATATACAACGTGTTTAAAAATACCAGAGAAAATAATTTAGGAAATGCAAAAAAAATTATCAACGTTAGTTATATAGATATCGTCAACTAAGAGAAGCTATATTCGTATACATGTTATTCACTACCTAAACATCAATACACTACCACATCCCAAAAAAGTCAGTGTCCTTAATTAGGCGATTTTGTATTAATTAAGAAATTGCTCACCACAATCATCATTATAGGTGAACACTATTTTTTACATTTAAAATTAGCAATACACTTAAGAAAAAAAGTAAGACTACGGTTGACTTAAGGTCACGAATACAGTATAACAGTAGTTCATAGTCTAGACCAACTATCCGTTTTTTACTGTTTAGTGTTTGAAAAAACTAGGTTAATGTAACTAATAAAGTTGTTTTATTTTATACGAAAAATGTTTTCCTGTTCACGAGCAGCGAACAGGCAGCATATGTCCCGGCGGTGATATATTCCTGATGCGAAGTCTCACATATTTATGAACGAACCAACCCAATTAGACCTCCGTACGGGAATAATTGAACTATTAACGTTTCATTTAATGTCATCGCACACTGAGAGCTTTATGAGAGCTGGGAGCGTGAGCGAATGTTTAACAGCTAGTTGTAACCCACAAATCTAAATAAAATATTCAACTAGCGTGACTGTGCTTCCGGTAAAGAATTTTTTCCAAGACAGGCTTCCCCTTGCAATACATATTATGAATGCATATATTTACGCTTAACATAGATGGAAAAAATACTAAAAACGAGACTCGCATCTTTTTAAATTATTGCAAAATATAAATAACCAGAATATAAATTTGGTGATAACCTAGTAAAATCAGAATGACGGTGGACTTTGACAAAAGCTTAAACTGTCAGAGAAATACTAATTTAAATTGAACGGTAGTGAAATAAAAAATTAAAATCCTTACTACTTACATCATTTTGTTTTTAACCCGTATAAAATCAATAAAATGACGTTTTACCTGACAATAACCAACGATCCCGCTCATAAATGTAATCAAAGGTCGTGTCAATCCGCAGTTGAAGAGTTTAGATTACGCCGAACAGGTCTGGAACTTTGGATTAATTGTTTGGAAACCAATCCCGCCGTGATTGAGGTGTTTACAAACCTTTCTCCACAATCCGCCATTGTAATCGCTCGTTACCCTCGCTGTCGTAGCTTGCTCGGGTCTCCTTTGCGACTGTGAGTCTCTTTAGGAGACATTTTATCAGATATCACAAGCAAATTTCATTTCCTCGTTGTTCGTATTTCCTCGTTTGGCTTAATTACGGTAATACTACCCAGCAAGCATTAAACGAATAAAAACAAAACAGATACGTAATTGAAACTATTACTTCTTTAAGTAATTGGGTACTGTTCTTTTTAAATTTTTACATAAACTGGATTTTCTTCTCCCCTTTAACAATTTATTACTGTATACTTTATTACTGTGTTAGTTAGGTGTGTAACATAGGAACTGTACCGTTCCTCTGTGGTAACTCAGCAGGACAGTGTTTCAATAATGTGATTGCCTACAGATAGGAGAGATTCTCGAGAGGATTAGAGCGTTAAACTCTTTCTCGGGAGGAGTAGGTTCAATATCAGCGCCAGAATCGAGCAGAAGGTGGAATTTCTACATACAAAGAAGTGTTTTGGGAAACAAACACGTTGAAAATTTGTGCATGGTTCTTCATCTAGGAACGAAGCAACAAGTGGGAAGATTATAATTGCAGGAGCGTGCTGCAGTTATAAACACGTTGAAAATTTGTGCATGGTTCTTCATCTAGGAACGAAGCAACAAGTGGGAAGATTATAATTGCAGGAGCGTGCTGCAGTTATAAACAGGTTGCCAAATTTTAACTTTACATGTATTTACTAGAGTTCACAATAACATTAAAGGATTACACTACAGATGTTATTCGTGTTGTTTTAAAACAAAATAATTGCACTCTAAGGAATAAATCCTTGCTTTACTAATCCGATATTATTTTGAATGACACCGGAAAGTCTGCCTCCATAATTCACAGTCACACAAAAGCCGATCGACCGACTCACTTTTTTCTACCAAGACTCGAGAAAATAACGGGATACGGGAAAGGCATGGAGGAGAGTAAACAAATAAAATTGTCAGTTAATATAAGGAGGAGGCAGGCTGAAGGGGTAAGGTGGAGGGAGGGGGTTGGGTTTGGGCACAACAAGATGAATATTTAATGTGAGTCGATATGGCGAGGACGGGGACTATCAGGCAGGTATTGTGGTCTGCGTCGACAATACGCCGCTCACATTGTGGCCCGGCACTTTAGATATAATCCTATCTGTAATGCGAGTATGACTATAGAATATCAAATGTATAACGAGATTTGGAAAAAAGGACGTTCAAAAATGTTACGGTCCACCGGGAGATTATTTGTTGTTTTGTAATTCCTCGAAAGGATAAAAGGGATGACGAAGTAAATTAATTAGAATTCGATCATTTATTTTACTTTGCATTTATATTGTTGGTTGCATTGCACTATTTCCGTCATGTTTAAAGAATTAGGACAGTTTAATAACAACATATGAAATAATGTATATAAAACATGTTTTGGCTGTGTCTATATTGTTGAAATAGTTTATTACATACGATCCCAAACAATATGTTACAAAATAACAAGAAAAACATAGAAAAATCCACTTAGCGATGAACGCGGAAAGAGAACCACACAACTACACTAACTCGTCGCCGCAGCTGAATCCTGTGAATCCCATTTGTGTGTGAAATATTTAGTAAAAGAATATAAAATCGCTTATCTAACTATATGACATTTACATAACGTATTGAAATCAAATAAAATTAATGATTAATGCCTACAAAGAATGGCATTTGAAAAGTGAAGTTTACCTTCGTATTTTCTTGCAAACGTTTTTGTATTCGTATAAAGTTGATAGGATTAAAAATTACTGTTTACTTGGTCATAGTTATGTTTTAGCTTTGCTTAGAAAAAAATAGGATTAGAATTCTCATGTTACTAAAGTAGTCATAACTGACATCAGTTTAATGTTTGTCTCATTTACCTTAAAAAAATTTGAAATAGGCCTACCTGATATTCTAGTGTTCGGTAGGAAAAGAAACAACGAGAAAATAGCAAGAGAAGGTAGCGTGACCTAACGTAATAACGATAAAAGTAAAGCATACCAAAACAATAGGTTTCTGTCCTAACTATTATAGATTTCTAAACTGAATAGTCTAAAGCACTATACTAATGAGAAAATATGATATAATAGTATATGTATCTTTATTTTGATAACAAATCGCTAAAATAGTTGTTTGCCATTAGTCTAATCATCAATCAACCAATGTTTCCAGCGAAGTGGAGTTGCTGACAAAACAGTTGCATTCAGATACTCAATCGCTAAAAGTACCTCGACAGTTTCAGCTCTAATTGCCTTTCGAACTTTGACTTGCATTGCTGCTGCTGTGCCTCTCAACTATTCCGCAGTTCAGTTTACATTCAGTTGTTGAAATGTTTTACACTCCGATTATAAATTGTTATTATGCACATATAATTATAAAATACAGTTGATTACATAGCGCCGTAAATAAAAGAGGGTAGTCAAAAAACTAAACGAATAACTCATCTTAAGGATTTAAGAGACATTGTTTATATTACTTAATATAGTATTGAGTAAGTATTGCAAGAATTCTATGTCTGGATACGGCAATTGGACTTAAAACAAATAATTTAAACTTCTAGTTGAGTTTTACTACTATTTATCGTGCCTAGATCCCGCAAAAAAAGCATGTATAACTAATTGAACCTTGGTACTTTTACTGTATGTATTATAAAGTATATTACCACACATGAATTAAACTAAACTTTACACGTTAGTACTGTAACAAGAAAAAATGCAGAACGAAATAACACAATAAGCTTGTAAATAAGCAGAATGTAACGATTGTTAATTTTAATTTCATCATTATCTCGGTTGGAAATCGAGGAAACAATTTATTCTCAAACGAATCTGATAACCTCATCAGAATTGTAGCCAATACACTTAGTTATAATCGCACATACAAACACATTTATAACACCGAGTCGGCTACAACATCGATACACACAACACTATTGTATCACGGTCCGGCTACAACGCTATCGCTGAGGATGCACAGTGTTTGAGGTTAAGTGGTACGAGGTGGCGACGTATCGACGTGGTACCGCGACCACCACTGGGCACCAACTGACACCACCTGTCGCGCTGTGCCACCCGCCCGCCCAACCACCCGCCGCCCGCCCAGCCGACCCACTAACACTTTAATTGATCTTATTGAGGCCCGGCGTAAGGCGTCACAGGTAGCACAACACTTGGCCCTCCCTCCCTTCCACGGCTGGAACTGGAGGGAGTCGAATTTCATCCTATTGAAATCTCTGTTTTCGAATTGGATATTCACTACGGGATGAGTTCACTTAAAATTTATATATTTTTCAGTCTCTCCATCAGTATTTTACTGCGTTTTAACAATCTATTTTTAAATATCACGGGTTTAAAAATTTATAAAAAGCTTTAAAGTTTTCTGGTTAGTGGGGTGGTGGAATGAAGTCAAACTTCCTTAAATATTTTCAAATGAATTAAGGAAAATAATTTAAAATTCCAAAACTTTATAAACTATGTAAATAAATGACAAAAATAGCACAGAGGTGAAATACATAGGTTAAAAACTCTTATGAAAAACATTAAGTAGGCTACAATTTAATATTGTGTGACCGGCTTATGTTCCCAAAACTTCAATTCTGAGGCTCACGTTGAGGTCGATAAACACATTAGTATTTCAAATAACATAGCATAAAGTGTTACTCTATACGCTGTAACTATATTATATCAGGTATCTTACATCAAATGTACAAGGTCTCGGGTCTTGTAAACTGTTTTCGCTAGACAAATTTCCGGTCATGCATTATTTTTTAAACCGGAAATTTTAACTAAATGAGGAAAAGTTGTATTTTTGAATACAATAATGCAATTAAAATATGCTGTTTAGCGATTCAAAGTACGTTTAACGAACCAATGTTTAAACAGATTTACCATATTATTTGCAATTTATAGAAGAGCTAAAACACAATATTTGTTGATGTTCTTGTTGTTATTATTATTATTACTGAATGCTTCATGTGGATCTGCTTAAGACATTATTATTTCATTAAATCACTGCAGTTGCCGTATCCATACCGGATGGCAGGCGCACGATACTAAACCTGCAACGCACGCCTGTACCTGTATCACATCCTAGCGCCGCGCGCTGGCCGTTGTCCTCATGCAACGCTTAGTAATGTTAATTAACCAATACAGAGGCCTACTACACTTGATTGCTTACGCAATATTGCATACCCTGAGACACATATCTCACTTGCTAATGCGAGTTAATTGCTCGCCTTGAAATTACAGTGACTAATTATAATTGTGTTTAAATTAAATAATGTTATGCAAATTTACACTAAACACCGTTTACGGTAACTACAAATTAGAAATTGATAATGCAACTGCTTGTCCAGGACCTGTAAACAAAATTAAGTCTTTAAAACTTAAAACTTGTGAAATTATTGAAAACTTAATAAAAGTAAGTAGACATTAACAAATAATAAATTAAATTTTTAAAATACTCACTTAACAAATACTGAAATAGGAACAGTATACGTTTTCTATAACTTAAGACACCCGTATTTTCTGTCCGTGATTCTAAAACTATGACATCTTAACACCTACGTAACATATTCAAATCAGTTATTGTCTCGAAAAATTAATTTCCTATTCCTGCACGGGCCCAAAACAATTAGTTGATTACAGCCCGAAGGCAGCATTTGATGACGGCCAACCCAATTAAATGGGACTAATAATTGTCACGGACAAGTGGACTCAGGCACTCGACATAACTAACCTAATAACTACTATTTCAAACACGAGTAAGCTCCATCGAGTAAACTACAATTGATGCATTGAACCTTCACAAATGAAGATCGGCTTAACTTTTAGAGTTATTTACTTGGTATAAATGATTATATCATCGACTTTTTAATCAATGATTTACTTAATTTTTGTACACGTACCAAATTTTATTCAAATTACATTAAGCCTAATAGAAAATTAATTAAATTGTTTACATTTTTGCATAACATAAAAAATAACTAATAAACAAATAATAATATCAAATAATAGTTTCCGATCAATTAGCTTGTACATAATGCCGCACAATGTAGAAAATACGCAGTTTAAATAGGTTCCAATATTTTTAATTGCATTAAAATTTAAACAAATAAAAGCCAATATATATAAATTAAAGGATAATTTTCTAATCGCTTGATTTAAAGTATACGTATTAATTACATAGAAGGGAATACCTATCCATCTCTAAAAGTAACCCAATCAGGAAAACGAAACATTTCAACAATTTATAAGAAAATGTACCAATAACCTTATACGTCCGTGAATAAATCGACGTTACTAACAGTAATATACAGGGTGTCACAAAAATGTGTAGCGCGCTATACAGAACGATATTCTAAATACAAAAACAAGTTGAAAATGTAGAGTAAAATTTGTTCGATTTCGGCTTAGTTTAGGCGTAATCCGCCATTTTGTATTTTTTTGAAAATAATTAATAATTCAAAAACCCTTCGAGATATTTTTTTGAAACTTGGTATGAACATTAAGTTTCTGGTTTTTAACATTTTCCAAAAATAATTTTTATTTAACTTATCAAATTTCAAAATGGCGGCCATTTAAATATTTCAAAGTCAAATTCCATGAAAACTAGCAACTGAAACAAAATTTTACAAGACATGCAATTTAAAGCACTTTGAAATCAAAATCCAATGACATTTTTACAGTAAAAATCGGTTAGTAAACAAAAAGGTTATGGCAATTTTTGATAATAAATTTCAAAATGGCGGCCATATAAAATTTTCAAAGTCAAATTCCTTAGTGCATTTGACCAAGTCCTTTAAATTTTATGTCTTGTAAAATTTTGTTTTAGTAGCTATTTTTCCAGGAATTTGACTTTGAAATTTGTATATGGCCGCCATTTTGAAATTTATTATAAAAAATTACCATAACTTTTTTATTTATTAACCGATTTTTACAGTAAAAATGTCATTAGATTTGGATTACAAAGTGCTTTAAATTTTATGTCTTGTAAAATTTTGTTTTAGTTGCTATTTTTCATGGAATTTGACTTTGAAATATTTAAATGGCCGCCATTTTGAAATTTGATAAGTTAAATAAAAATTGTTTTTGGAAAATGTTAAAAACCAGAAACTTAAAGTTTATACCAAGTTTCAAAAAAATATCTGGAAGGGTTTTTGAATTATTAATTATTTTCAAAAAAATACAAAATGGCGGATTACAACTAAACTAATCCGAAATCGCAAAAATGCTACTTTACATTTTCGACTTGTTTTTGTATGTAGAATCCGGTTCTGCATAGCGCGCTACGCATTTTTGTGACACCCTGTATATATTTTTTTTTTCATTTGGACTTAAAAAATGAAATAATTATTCTCAGTAGTATCATTATTTTAAACAAAATTATAAAAAAAATGGCGCTAGAAAAGTAATTCCATTATCTAACGTAAATCATAAACAAGTAGAGCGGGTGTCGTTGCCAACGGATGTAACACGTTAACAATTAGAGAGGTGCAGCAATTAAATAAGAATCACGAACGTAACTAAATTAGGAACAGAAACGATGGTGGCGCTCCCGCTGCTCGTGGCGCCTAGGGGAACTACGTGCTCTTTTGATAATTATTATTGTCGCCAATGGCAAACCACAGGGCGAATTCATCATCTGTGAAAATGTTCGCAACCCTTATTAGATACACCGTGATATCCAAGAAGAATTGATATAATTACTTACAATTTCAAAACTATAATGTTAAAAGCAAAGAATAATGGACTTAAACACAAATCCATTGCTTGATCGAAATGAGTATTGTTTGATGTTTAAAAACGTTTTTAAATCTGAAAGCATTAATAATAGGGTACCTAAGTTGGGTATCTTCCACTACAACATAGTTTAACTTAAACTTTATTCATCTTTAAAATTTGAAAGGCGAGCTTTCAAATAATAATCGAAAATATCAAAAATTAAATTTTCTAATTATAGGTGTAACTATACTGAAGTAGTAGTATAAATGTGTAACTTTTGATCCGTATCCTTTGAAATAACCTTTGATCATTGCTAAAAGAGGAACTACACGTTTTTGGAAATGCTACACCTTTTTGGTCACATTACCAAATTTCTGGCCAAGGTTTCATCTCGAGTTCGAAGTAGGATAGCATCATTAGGATAGCACACATTACAATGTTGTAAAAGTCTTAACAATTTAAAAACATTTATTAAAGAAACCAAGTCAATCATTTAAGGAAATTCTAATGGTTTTATTGCATTTTGATTCATTAAGCGATGCAAATCGCCCCATTAGTTATACAAATACCTGGATTACTGGTGGGAGCCCAGGAATCTGGAAGGTGAGGGACGGACACGGGGTAAGTGAGGTCGCCTTTCACAGCCCTTATCCCGTCATTAATATCAGTTTGACAGCTCTCCAGATATGCCGCAAGGCAAGCAAGTCTTTGTGTGACAGAGTGCTACTGTAGGGTAGATTTGTGATATAAAATGCATAGATATAACATATCAAATACGTTTTATGAGAACACTATTTGTCAATAACGAGTATAAGCAAAATTAAATTGTAAATGCCGAGTCATAATTTAACTGCAACCCAACTACTTTAAACAGTAAATGTACTAAAGATCATAATATTGTAATATTGGGTAAATTAACTCAAAATGTTACAACATTTTGACTCTACTCTTTAAAAATACCAGAAGACGTTTAGGCAAAGCTTAATAAATGGACTCAAACAATGGGAAATCCAATAATTCATTGTTTATCTGTAATTTATACTTCCAAATTAAGAAATAAACGCGGACGAAGTCGCAGGTACCGGCTAGTACTCAATATTAAAATAATTTGCTCCATCATGAGGTAAATAAATTAAAGAAACAATTGAATAGCACACCCAAAAATCTTAGAAATATAACGCGAAAACCTAACTATTCAGCTTTGAACCAATATATTTGCTGCTTTAAAACGACATATTTTCAAAACCATCATCACTCATCAGGTTGATGGGACGAATAGTGACACAAAACTAGTGTTGTTGTCAGTTATGTGCTAGATAGAATGTGTAATGTGTACTTGTGATGAATACACGATACACTGTGATCAACAAAGCTCCATCCAGTGTATCTGTACTGGGCAATCACTGAAGCAAATATGCTCCCAAAACCCAACAGCTGTATGCAATTTTGTGCGATTCTCTGAAATACGAGTTTTCACACGTGTCAATTTTCTTTTAATCACCGCGTTAAAGAAATACTGCCAGGTCGAGGGACTAAGAATCGTACTACAATACAGTATCAAATAACGTATACAAGGAGTGTAACAAGTTTCATGTTTTATACAACACTACACTAATATAAATGAGGTAATTTTCTAAACCAATCTAAATACTACAAGCTCATCTTTAGCAGTTTGCTCAGAAATCTTTCACGGTAATATTTCCTTAAATAAGGAACCATATGGTAAACGCAAACGTCATTTGTGGTAAACGTTCGCAAATAGAAAATAGCAACAGACATACTCTACGAAAATATAATACATAGAAACTAAATCTTATCGTAATCGAAAATATAATACATAGAAACTAAATCTTATCGTAATCAATCTGTCAGGAAAAAGCAGGAAGTGGAGTCTCAGAGAGGAAGACACATAAAAAGACTCAGTGACCTGGAAGATCCTCGTCGCGACTTGTACGTGCACGAAAGTCGTGCACCTGAACCAACATTGTTTCTTATATGCGATACACGATGGGAAATAAGAAGAAAACGTCTTCATCCCGTAAAAAGATATGTTTAAGGAAGCAAATGTGGCGATTAGGGATGACCTGAGGCATATACATAAAATCCAATCGGTCTATCCGTGAATCATTGACCGCTTATTTGTTGTGAACACTCGGTGTGAGAAATGTCTAAAAGGAAATTTTAAATCGTTAAGTTGAAACATATAAATTCAAAACTTCAGTTTATTTATGATTACCACATAAATGTGACTTCTATAAACGTACAATTGAAACATGTTCTGTTCAGTCAAGAAACATTTCTGTATGACGCATATTTTACAATCAAGAGATTTTTCGTTATAAAAGGGGATATGTGTTTATAACTTTATTACAAATTAATAATACAACCTTTTTCACAAATAAACTTTTTTGATTGGATGTTAATTTTATCTTCACTAATGCAGGTTCATTAACCGAACTAACCTTTTAATTTACGTAAATAAAAACCGTCTTATATACAACACTTCAAAATATATTTAAGAGTAAAATTTGCATCACTACATTTACGTAACATTTACAACACTTAAGGCAAAATATATTTTGAAGTGTTGTTAGACGTTTTATTTATAAGTACTGTCTAAGAATGAGTACGATATTATACAGTATTACATAAGTACAAGAACTTTATTCATATATAAGACGGCAAATACATAAAAGATGATAAAAGGCAATCAATTTCGACGGCCACACCGATCACCTTCAGACCCAATATGGCGTCCATGCTTATATCTTATTGGCTGGGAAGCAATAATATCTAAGATCTGGAAACAAGTTTTTATAGATTCTTATAAAGATTTTAAGGGTGCGCCCTACCTGCTTCCCCACGCCAAAGTTTTGCATCTCCCACACTGTAGGCTTAATTGTTATCCAATTAAAAATAATTAATATTTGTGTGTGTTGCTATTTTATTCACTAAATGTTCATCTATGATTCGTACGGTTTAAAATCATGATTTTAATTCAAACTAAGTGGTAGGCCATTAGTAAACTTTTCAAATTAAGCGTTTTCTAAAGCATCCTAGCGCAAGAAAAAAATTATTTTGGAAAAAAGGAACCGTACGAATCCTAGAATGGAATCTGAAAAGTGTGAAACTGCAAGTGGTTTGGTAAAAATATATAAAATAACAGTGCGATTGAGAAGAACAAAAAGGTCTTCAAGCGTAAATATTCATGGTTAAACAACATCGTGTGGGTCATTCGGTCCTAAGTAGGGCGCACCCTTAACATCTTTTATGCATTTTTACGTCATGTATATGAATTCAGTATAAAATAAAATAAATCTTGAAATGTTGTAAGGCATTTACCATTCAAACCTCGTAATTATAAATACCCCCGTCGCAGCAAACCTGCGTACCCAGCGAATTTCCAATGAATGTATATGTTTCTCACTACCACATAAAAGCACTTACCAAGTTTTATAAAAATAAATTAATAAATAAGTGATCTATAGCATTTTATTTATTCTCCATAAGAATAACATAGGACTGAGTATGCAGGTTTGCTGCAACAAGGAACACAAAATATGTGTTTTTATTCACTTATCAATTTAACTCAACCAGGTGAAGCTACATACTAAGTTTTATTAATTTATGTTAATAATTAAGGGAGATATAAAACTTTACTTATTCTCCATAAGAATAACATTAGGGTTGAGTATGCAGGTTAGCTGCTACGGGGACAACCAACAAAACATTTGTTTTTTGTTCAAATATCAATATACCAGTACAACATGAAGCCACATACCAAGTTTCATCAATATACATTCATAAATAATCGAGATATCAAATTTTATTTATTCTCTATAAGGATAACATTGGACAACGTACTGTGTTTAGTACTTTGAATATCTCTGCAACGGTTGGACGTAGAATCACAATTTAAACACCAAAATGATTGTTTTGTGGAGCTGAAGTGATTGGTAAAAGCAAATGTGAAGTTTAAAGTAAAATTAACTGAGGAAAAGCCAAAAACCTTTTTCACATAAGATTAACATGGGAGAGTTTATGAGCGTGTTTTTTTGGATTTTTTCCGCAACCACTTAACCTAGGTTAATAATTCAAAATACCATATTATTTGTTTTTTTAAGCTCTATAACATGGTCAAAACCAAAGTTAAGTGTTTCAAAAATTTTAGGGTGAAAAATGCAAAAAAACTGATTTTTGGAAAATTTAAAACCCCCATAAACCCCCCTTCCCATAGTCCGATTTTTCTGGTTTTCGAACTTAAAGTCATAAATGTCACTTTACACATTTGAGCCAAATTTCATCAAAATCGGACGTTTTTTACTCAAGTTATCGCATTCACGGACACATATATAGATATATATATATATATATATATATATAGATATATATATAGATATATATATATATATCTATAGATATATATATATAGATATATATATAGATATATATATATATATATATACATATATATAAATTTGAACGATTAGTGTTTTAGTCATCTTGTGACCTTAAAAAAAAATTTGTCACGGTCTCGGGCTTAAGTCTTACCATGAGACCTACGGTAATAGCTTCTTCTCTATGGGGGAAATTCGCTAAAACACGTACTATGGTAATATATAAGTTATTTTTAGTTTATCAGATGAAACAATATTACTATTTAGCAGATGGATAGTCGGTTCTGGCTCTGACTTAACGCGATTACAGGCTAGGAGCAACATATAATGTGGATCAGTCGCAGTGATGAATATATAATGTGCTCTGATCATAATTACCAGCACACTATTCACTACGGGGGCAAATAACCACCGGCGCCGCGCCGCGCCGGTGTAATAACTAAACACTTTCATTAACATAAAGGTTGCAATAGGTTGAACCCAATTTTAATTTTGATTATTCATAACGATATTATCCAAACTATTTGTTTAGTAGAATTTCGTAGTATGAAGGAAAATATTTTTTTTAACAAGTGATTTCATGTACATCAATTATTTAATTTTCCCATGAATAATCTTCAAACAGTAGGTATTTTTGAACTATTTTTATTTAATTATATTTTAATGTATCAATTTGTGCTTTTGATATTGATTTAAAACAACTATTGCTAAGTAAATTTAACAATCATAATAATCACGCTTAAAGAAAATCAATTGTATTTTCTAATTATAAAACATTGCAATATTTCAATCAGTAAAGGGATTAATTGTTTATTGCGTATTTTTAAATTATAAAAGTAGTATTTATCACCACATATTATAATTTGAATCTAGTAGTTATTAATTGTGCAATTAAAATACCTTTTAAAGAGATAAAGGCAAAGTTCTATCACAAAAAGAGTTGTTAGGGTAAATCCAAGGCAAAGAACAACTACTACAATAGATCAAAGAGCGTTCAAAGCTTCGCCAATAAAAAGGACTAAAAAACTCTCGGGTGTTCTCAATAACCAGGGATTAATTAATCAGCGACTTCCTTTTTAAGGCCAGTGAGTGCAAAAAGCTACAGTCTTTTAATTCAGTTACTTCAAATAGCTCTAAAGGTAATACATGTAGCTAACTGCTTTCAAAAGGTAAAATTATTCATGTAATCTTTACTTTTTTAAATAAATGAATAATATCTCTTAAAATTGAGTCAATTTTGAAACTCTGATAACTATGGATTTTCTAGTCACGGTCTTGGTTGTTACTAAACAATTTACTGTAAAGTAACAATACTTTAATGCATTGTGCTCTGTTTTTCAAAGCAGCACCTAAAAGAAATTGTGTCATAAAATCCAAGTTATTTGTCTGTGGCATTCCGTGTTTTTGTGGCCTCTTTTAAATAAAGCTATCCCATAAAACCGCAAATATCTTATTTCGGACGTTTTTGTTTTGTTTATTAAATAACATGTATTTTAATATTTAAGAATGTTTTATTTTAATATTACAATTCCGCACGTCGGATTTATTAAGGCATCACCTGTTAACCATTACTATGAGCCTTGTGGGAGTATCAGGGAAATATTCGAGTTCTCGTGCATCTAGCTAGAGCACACTCCTACTCACAGCAGTTGCCAAAAAAATAATAACTATAAAAGTGGAACCTATCACAATATATCGAAACAGTTTTTGTCACTGTGTTTTTAGTTAGTTGTTATTAAATTATAAGACTTATTAAACTTCAAAGCACATTATACTTACTGATTGTTGCCTGACCAAATGAAAATCATATTTTTAACGAATTGCATACAAATTATACCCATCAAAATAAATGGAACCAGAGAGCATATACTATTAGTCAATTTTATTATTTGTGTAGTATTACAGGAAATATTGCAGTAACGTATATTGAAAAGTCAAACAAAATATAAATCAATGTGTGAGTGAGTAATTCGGTATGGGGTAAAAATTTGGGGTTCTGCATCACAGTGTTTCTTAGGTCGTATAGAATCTTTGCAGAAGAAAATTTTACTAATGATTTATAAACTGAAATATCCAGAAATGCATACGCTATCCAGTATATTCAAAAGGTATAATACACTATACGCAAGTGAATTCTACAAATATAAAATCATCAAAATATTTTACAAAAAACACAACTTTAAAATACCAACGAAAAGGAACAATAAATGTTTAGAACCCTAGATAAATATAAATTGCCAAGATTTTATAATACATAATGGTAAAAATACTTTAAGTAATAGGC
This sequence comes from Allygus modestus, assembly GCA_963675035.1. Taxonomy (NCBI): domain Eukaryota; kingdom Metazoa; phylum Arthropoda; class Insecta; order Hemiptera; family Cicadellidae; genus Allygus; species Allygus modestus. The sequence continues at coordinate 70,613,101 of OY776116.1, read as the reverse complement.
CTCTAGTTCCAAAGACTTTTAATAAGTTGCCTTTAGATTTCGAAAATTCAAGAGACTTTAATGTCATAAAATCTGATTTAATTTGTTGGTTGTTGAGTAAAAATTATAAAAGTATTCCATCATTTACTAAAATAGTGTGTATGTGTGAATTAGTACGTGTTTCCAAATGCCCAACGGCGCAAGCAGATTGAAGGTTTTAGATTACTAGTGTTATAAGTTCAGCAGTATGCTCAAAACTATTTGTGGGATGAATAGCTGTTTATAAATGTAGTGGATGGTAGGTTTTACTTTAGTGCCAATAATTGTATTCGATAGTATTTATATATATTTTCGTGTTTTGTATTTATTTATTTTACTATACTAATACTAGTGTAAGTTAGTGCTATACATTTTTCATGTCACATAATTAAGTTGATAGGTTTTCTTAATATTGCTGGGTTAGGTGTTACTTTATTAGATTTATATACTTATTTGTGATAATTAATTAGAAGGTAGTCTAAATTATGTAAATTAGTGCGCCGTTGCCTAGAGCGCTGTATTTCCTTAGTAATGTGTTGTTATTAATTATTGTATTAACATTGTAATAGTGAGCACCCAACGACAAATCTTTCACGATTTTTTGGGACTCAATGTTGTATTTTTTATGGAAATAAACTTTCTGATTTCTAAAACAAACATAATTTTTCGACTATCCTTAAGAGAATATTGAAGGGTTAAATACAATAACTGGTCCTGCTTATAAAATATCAACAGATCCAGACAGGGCTATTCTGTTTTTGACGAAAGTGTTTATAATTTTTCTTTAGACAACCTTACAGCTACAAATATAAACTAGTTCATTCTGATATGGTTATTTAAGATTGCAAATTATAAATACACCCGTCGCAGCAAACCTGCATACTCAGCGAATTTCCAATGAATATATAACATAACACTTAACAGGATTCATAAGAAATGTATTCACAAACAAGCGATATTTAAAATATGAATTATTCTCCATAATAATAACATTGGGGATGAGTACGCAGGTTTGCTGCAACAAGGCACGCAAAATAATGGGTTTTTATGCAAATATCAATAGAACTCATCTTAGTGAAGTCACATACCAAGTTTCATCCATATACATTCATAAATAAGCGATATTTAACATTTTAAGTATTTTCCATAAGAATAACATGGGGACCAAGTACCTAGGTTTGCTGCTACAGGAACCATAGGCGGAAAATTGTTTTTTTGTGCAAACAACAATAAACCATAACCAGATCAAGCCATATACAAAATTTTGCCAGTTTATGTTCATAAATAAGCGAGATATACAATTTTTCTTTTTCTCCTTAAGAATAACATTAGACAACGTACTGTGTTTAGCACTTTCAATATCTCGGTAACCAATTGACGTAGAGCAATGATCAAAATACCAAATTGTTTGTTTTTTTAAGCTGAATTCAATGGTATCAATTAAAATTTGATTTAAATTAAAATTACATGTGAAAACCCCAAAAAACACATTTTTGGGGTACAAAACCCCCCCAAAACCCCCCTTCGGATGGTGCGATTCATCTGGTTTTCGAACTTGTTCAAATAAATGGTGCTTTACACATTTGTACCAAATTTCATTAAGATCGGACCTTTTTTACGAGAGTTATCGTGCTTACGGACACATATATATATATATATATAAATATATATATATAAATATATATATATATATATATATATATATATATATACATATATACAAATTTGAACGAATGGTGTTTTTGGCATCTGGGGACCTCAAAATGAAAAGTTATCATGGTCTCGGGCTTAAGTCTTACCGTGAGACCTACGGTAATAGCTTCTTCCCTATAGGGGAAATTCGCTAAAAAAATAATTAACACAATTTTACGCCAATCCATTTACTCCAGCGTTCATTGTTTGCCAAGATGAGATTTTCCGCTGACAAAGACCGTATAATGAACACTGGAACCACACCTTCAAAACCTATGAAAACTCACTTACATTATTATTTTACATTTGAATATGTATGATAAGTGTTATGAGCGTCAAAAATAAGTCTGTTTGGATTTTTTTAAGGAAAGATATCATTAAACAATATTAAATTATATACACAATTTGTGTGGTACTTAGGTTTCTTGTGGTACTCATGTTTTTTGTGGTATTGATGTTTTTTGCTGGTATATAACACTGTATATTCGTTAATTCTAAAATAAATCATGTACACAAGTTTAATTACAAAAGGTTGGACAATTTTATATTGTAAATAATCCACAACATCTTGAATCAAGATTTGAATAAAATATGATTTAAAAAAAACTGATGACTTTTAAGATTGTTTACGGCCTTATTCATAAACTTAACAAAAAGGGGGATAATCTTTTAAGTTTAAGTGATGAAAGAAGTCGCCATCTGTGCTAAACCGTGTTGAAAATATTTTGGGGTCGTAAACAAACTTTAATGTAATACGGTAGTTATAAGTACAAGATTTTTTTCATAAATTTAAAAATTATAAGTTACAAAAGTTTGCAGCGAGGAAATTTCGCTTAATAATGAAAGGTAAGATTGAGATCATTTAAATCTTTTTTAATGAGTTGTTATAAGTTATCAGGTGTGATATTTTGCGAAATAAGAGTTAAGTAACCACGACGAACCGCTATTGATTAATGATTAAACCTTGGGCAATTAGTGTGATGTGAAGGAGATTCATTACTTAATATTTCTACCAGGAAAACAGCGCTTCTTCTCTCGGTAACTGCTTTATCATGGAAGTTGTTTTACTATAAAGAAATATTTCTTCTTGTTTATCTAGGTAACAATTAATTTAGGTTAGATACTGTCGAAAGCGTGACTGGGTTAAATTTAACATAACGTAGTGGTATACAACTAATTTATCATTCTTAAAATATTTTGTATTATTAGTGAATTTCCTTTGGAAAGTGAACTATTAGCATGACCCGCACGGTGAAACTTAAGCCCGGGACCACCATAGAAGTTCCTAACGTGACCCCCTGAACACGTTTTGGGGGTCGTTCAAAATTTTATATATATAGACATATATATATATATGTGTGTGTTTGCACTCTAGTGGTCGCATTTTTTGTCCGATTTACTTCAAATTTGGTAGGGACGTTCCTTTCTGTAATCAGTTGGACAAGTTCGTTGGGCAAAACAACCGGAAAACTCTAAACCCCTTTTTGGGGGGATTAATCATTCAAATTTCGAGTTTTTGGGCCCGAAAAGGGTCATAAATGCCTCGGATGTAAAATCAATGCATGTTAAAAGATGGGAATTAAAAAGGCGAAAGTTTTAAGCCCTCTCTCGTCATTCTAGTATAAATATTTACCAAGTTACTAAAGAAAATGTGTATCGACTAAACACAGTACGTTGTCTTACGGCGGTTTTATACTAGAAAAGCCTGTTATACCTTTGTTAGAGTACTTTTATCATCCCCAACAACCTCACGCCTACTTTTAAGCCTGTCTGGACCTTCTCCTAGCCTTATAATGTGCAAAATTGTATTCCCAGCTTTGCAAGTAAATGAAACCAGGAGTATCAGAACAGCCAAAAAAACAATGTTTTCAGATTTCAATAAGAATTGGACAAATGTATGTTTTTACACGGAATTTGAGTTTTAAAAGTTTTTATGTGGAAATTCACTTCCCTCACGTCAGCGTGCTTCGTGCGAACTCGTTTACAAATATATCATGCTTTAACTTCTGCTGGCATAACAAGTCTAAATTGTTTGTAAAAATTACAAAATTTACATTAAATTTGCGTCACTGTTTGCAATCATATCGATTTAGGTTAGGGAAAATAATAACGGTAAAGGTTTTCGATATTTTACTAGAACTAGAGTAACTGATTGTTCTTTAGGGGCAATATGTACAACCACGTGTATAGTAAAAAGTGACAAGTCATACACTCCGTCTAGCAGCGCAGCGCTGTGCAAAGTCAGACTGAACGCTCAATGTTATATTATGTTGGGTATATTATCAATTAGCATACAAAAAAGAAGCTCTACATACAATATATAGGTATAGTTACGAATTAACAGGTGATTTAATAAAGTTAGAGCAATGGCTGTTTGACACAACAACAAAATATATTAAACTGATACAAGACTGTAGCACGTTGCACGAGTGAAAAACCAGGCCTTCCATAAGACTAGTGTTAATTTTAACATATGGCTTATGGACGGCCTGGTTTTTCGCTCGTGCAACGCACTGTACATTAATAAACTAGTACCTTGTAATGAGGATATTGATTAACTTACCTATGTAAATGTCACATCAACACGTTTGGGGTAACTTACTTGAAAAATAATTATTTATTACAACGATTTAGTTTTAATTAGATTAAAGTTATATATGTTTTTATAAATTTAATGAGTATATGTTAATCATCACAACAGTTTAACACATTCGTCCAATCTTTTTCTTTGAGACCACAATTATCTCTTTTTTTAAGCAAGTATCTGCAGACTTATCAATACAGATTAAAGGCTAAATAAGATACAGTATTATGAATCAGATGGAACACTTCTCCGCACCACAGCATCAAGGGAGTTAATCATCTGGTCAACCCATACCGTAATGTCAGCAAGTGAATATCAAACTTAAGTTCATCCTTACATGACCAGTACAAAATATGTTTATTTGTACTATACAAAAGCTCATATGGACGATAAACCCATGGCGATGGATTTATTCAACCTCCGGCTCAGACCCAAGCAGGGATAACCGACTCAGTGGCTGAAACCGACTGAATTCGAATTTACTTTAACGATTTGTTGCTGCACCTTTCTTTTGAGGGGTACCATTTTTATTAAGATAAGTTCAATTAGGAAGTAACAAATAAATTCTTTGGCTCACAATCCAGGCCGTTCGTTATCGACCCGATATCAATTTTATATCATCATTTATCCGAGTTAACATACCTTTCCAGGTTTTCGTTGTGGATATTATTCTGCTGAATTTTGTTGTATAACATGAAATTACAAATCACCCAAAGACATCAAGATTCAAGCTATATAAACTGAATATCAATACTAAATATAAATCATCAAGTCATACACTTACGAAAAGTGTTTATCATTTTTCTTTAGACAACCTTACAGCTACAAATATAAACTAGTTCATTCTGATATGGTTATTTAAGATTGCAAACTATAACAAATAATTAACACAATTTTACACCAATCCATTTACTCCAGCGTTCATTCTTTGCCAAGATGAGATTTTTCGCCGACAAAGAAAATGGTAACTTGAATTGGTGTAAAAACTAATTAGCCTTGAAATTTGTTTAACATTTTATCAAATTCACATTATTTTACAACTTAAAAAATGCAACTGTTAGTCGATATATAATAAATCGTTATACATCAAATTCGGGGTTTAAAACAACAATTTGAAATTTCTGTTATGGTCTGCATTGTAATAAAAACATCGTCTAAATAAGTGTTGGAATTCTAAACGTTTTGCGAATGACGACCACTTTACAAGTTATAATTGTCAGGCTGTATACATTTTATTTAGAAAATTCGAACAGTCTACAACTAACTGTTCATTAAATTAGCGGAAATCTAATTTCTAACATTTTCCGCCATTTTTCCAATATGGCAACCAATTTAATTTTTTGTTCTTATGACTTTTCCCTAATAATATTAAATAATAGGGTAGAAAATATAATTTTAAAACGTTTGTATTCTTGGTGTTTCTTTCCTAAACCCAGATTTTTAGCCTCCAGAGCTACACATAAGGTGAGATACTCGTTGCTAAAAACAATAAAATCACCTTAACGGTTAGGTTTAGTGAAAAAAATACAAAGAATAAAAACGTTTTAAAATTGTATTTTTACCTGATTCAATAATAAAACTATGGGCATTCCATAAGAAATACTAAAGTTGGCCGCCATATTGGAAAAATGACGGATGAAATAAAAAATTCAAATCATAAAATTAAACAGAACCAAAAATACATGAAAGTTGCTTTTTAACTTTTTTAAATAGCTCTTATACTTTTCAAGAAAAACAGATGGTACACTTTTATCAATCACCCTGTATATAGACGCTTGATAAAATAACTGAATTGGTATATTAGACAAGTCGCGCTAGATGAATAACTATGAGCCAGTCATGCAGACTGATTTGATGTCATATTGCATCCGTTCTAGGAGCTCCAATACCGGACTGTCACCTCCCTCTGGACCGACTATCGAGCTCCACCCAGAGCGGTCCGCTGACATAGATGCATGCTTGATAGAGTGACAATTAGCGAACATAGAATGTTATCATTCTTTTTCTGAGACTATAACGTTGTAACATGAAATATCCCCGTCGCAGCAAACCTGCGTCATCAGCGAATTTACAATGAATATATCTGTCTTAACACCACTTAACAGGATTCATATAAGAAATATATTCATAAAAAAGCGATATTTAACAAATTAATTATTCTCCATAAGAATAACATTGGGGATAAGAACGCAGGTTTGCTGCAACAAGGAACACAAAATAATATTTGTTATGCAAATATCATTCGAACTCATCTAAGTGAAGTCAAATACTAAATTTCATCCACATACATTCATAAATCAGCGATACATAACATTTTAATTATTTTCCATAAGAATGACACCGAGTACCTAGTGGGGACCGAGTACCTAGGTTTGCTGCTACAGGAACCATAAGCGAAAAATTATTTTGCTATGCAAACAACAATAAACCACAACCAAATGAAGCCATGTACCAAATTTCGTCAGTTCATGTTCATAAATAAACGAGATATCAAATTGTTCTTCTTCTCCATAAGAATAACATTAGACAACGTACTGTGTTTAGCACTTTCAATGTCTCAGGAGCCAATTGACGTAGAACAATAATCAAAATACCACATTGTTTGTTTTTTAAGCTGAATTCAATGGTAAAAATTAATTTAAATAAAACACATTTGGTTTAAATAAAAATTACATATGAAAACACCCCCCAAAAGCCCAACTTCAGATGGTCCGATTCGTCTGGTTTTCGAACTTGTTCAAATAAATGGTACTTTACACATTTGTACGACACAATAAAGACACAAAATACACAATAACGAAGGTCTGACTGACAAGTTATCTGTAAAACGTTAAGTAGATGTTTTGGTTTATTTCAATTTGTACTTATATTACCTGTAGTCCAACTTCTTGAGTTAATCTTTTAACAAGAATAAATCTCATCCTCTGCAAAATTTCACAGACTGATACAACTCCCTACGTAAATGATTGTTATCATTCTTTTTCTGAGACTATAACGTTGTAACATGAAATATCCCCGTCGCAGCAAACCTGCGTCATCAGCGAATTTACAATGAATATATCTGTCTTAACACCACTTAACAGGATTCATATAAGAAATATATTCATAAAAAAGCGATATTTAACAAATTAATTATTCTCCATAAGAATAACATTGGGGATAAGAACGCAGGTTTGCTGCAACAAGGAACACAAAATAATATTTGTTATGCAAATATCATTCGAACTCATCTAAGTGAAGTCAAATACTAAATTTCATCCACATACATTCATAAATCAGCGATACATAACATTTTAATTATTTTCCATAAGAATGACACCGAGTACCTAGTGGGGACCGAGTACCTAGGTTTGCTGCTACAGGAACCATAAGCGAAAAATTATTTTGCTATGCAAACAACAATAAACCACAACCAAATGAAGCCATGTACCAAATTTCGTCAGTTCATGTTCATAAATAAACGAGATATCAAATTGTTCTTCTTCTCCATAAGAATAACATTAGACAACGTACTGTGTTTAGCACTTTCAATGTCTCAGGAGCCAATTGACGTAGAACAATAATCAAAATACCACATTGTTTGTTTTTTAAGCTGAATTCAATGGTAAAAATTAATTTAAATAAAACACATTTGGTTTAAATAAAAATTACATATGAAAACACCCCCCAAAAGCCCAACTTCAGATGGTCCGATTCGTCTGGTTTTCGAACTTGTTCAAATAAATGGTACTTTACACATTTGTACGACACAATAAAGACACAAAATACACAATAACGAAGGTCTGACTGACAAGTTATCTGTAAAACGTTAAGTAGATGTTTTGGTTTATTTCAATTTGTACTTATATTACCTGTAGTCCAACTTCTTGAGTTAATCTTTTAACAAGAATAAATCTCATCCTCTGCAAAATTTCACAGACTGATACAACTCCAAAAATGGCGTTCGTTGTATTGTTCTTATACTAAAGCAATTGTTTATATGCTGTGAACTAACTTTGAATTGTTAGATTAATTTGATTTGCTTATTACTGCTACACGAAAATAGTTATAAGTGAGTGAAATTACATCCAACATCTTATGTGACTACTGTTACCTAAGAAAACTTAGATTGTTGACCGACTCTCAGTCATTACCGATCTGACTCTGATGTAACAAGCTAGGTGCACCACGTAATGTGTGTGAGCTGTGGTGATGAATACATAATGCGCCCTGATCATCACAACCGGCACTAACACCCACTCCGCTCAACATGTTACTACTCACCTCAAGGGGCATGTACACTACGATTCACCATTTAGAAATTATTGAAAAATATAATAGATATTTTAATTTTGTAGCAAACATTTCTTTAACAAATTCTGTGCGTACAATGGCACAGATAATAATGTATAATTATTAATACCCCCATGGCAGCAAACCTGCGTACTCAGCGAATTTCCAATGTGTATATATATATATATACACATATATATATACATAAATATATATATATATATATCTCTTATTACCACTTAAAGCCACATACCAAGTTTCATCAATATACGTTCATAAATAAATTATGATATATTAATTATTCTCTATATGAATAACATGGCGTCTGAGGATGCAGGTTTGCTGAAACAAGATACACACAAAATGGGTTTTCAAACCAATTTTTTATAACAACTAGGTGAAGCCATATATCAAATTTTATTAATTTATGTTCATAATTAAGGGAGATAATATTTGACTTATTATCCATAAGAATAACATAGGGGCTGAGTAAGCAGGTTTGCTGCTACGGGAACTATCGGCAAAAAATCATTTTTCGTGCAAATATCAATAGACCACAACAGTATGATGCAATCTACCATGTTTCGTCAAGATAAGTTGATAAATAAGCGAGATATACAATTTTTCTTATTCTCCATAAGGGTAACATTGGACAACGTACTGCGTTTAGCACCTTCAATATCTCGGTAACCAATTGAACTAGAGCAATGATAAAAACACCAAATTGCTTGTTTTTTTAAGCTGAATTTAATGATGAAAACTAAAATTGGATTTACTAAAATGTTATAAATAAAAAACTCAAAATACCCCTTTGGATAGAGCGATCTGCCTGTTTTTTAAACTTAGTTATAAATGTTGCTTTACATGGTTATCATTTTTACAAGATTTATCGTATCCACGGACACATATACATATATACAGTTTATATATATACAGTTTTATATATATATACAGTTACAGTAACTGTATATATAATATACAGTTACAGTTATATATATATATATATATATATACAGTTTTGATCGAATGGTGTTTTTGGCATCTGGGGACCTCAAAACGAAAAGTTATCATGGTCCCGGGCCTAGGTCTTACCATGCCAACTACAGTAACAGCTTCTTCCCTATAGGGGAAATTCACTAAAACGATACAATTACGTTCAATATAATGAATACTTATTGGATATTAATTACTGAAATAAAAAAACAATTCTTCAGAGATTAATTCAGGTAAAAGGAACAATTCAATAGCTCAAAGCGAGTTTTTCGTTATTCATAAACTGTGGCAAATGTTCTAGGGTGAAATAATTGATTGAAGTTAAATCATTGATTTTCCGATTCAACTTTGAAAGTCAAAAGTCTAAATAAATAAATGAGTTGTAAACACTATTACAGTATCGGTATTTGGACCTAAAACATTTTAATACATTTTTCACTTATTTTATAATTACTACTATACTAAAACCATTATTAATAAATTGTAATGTGGTTAAAATATAACACCATTTTTAACTTGTATGCAGAGATAACAATGGTTACTCTAATATACAATTATTCAAAATATAATACTTACTGTAATTGCAAAAGGATTGTTCCAAATCAAAAATAAGACGGTTTTCACTTGGCTTAACATTAATGAAAAGAGCAGTAAATTTACAGAAATATAAGTCTTATTTGGAAAAAGTGTGTTGGTCCTCTTGATGTACTAGCTGATAAATAGTAAAGCTCAAACAAACGAGAAGAACCAACGAATAAGAAGTCAAAAGAGCAATAACCATCAATCCTTCACAACTTCGTTTTCTTCTTTGGCTTAAGATCCCATTGGTTCTTCACACAAGACGACACGAAATGACAGTTTTTAAAGTCTTACAGTGTAGTATCCATCATTATCTCTATATCAATTGCTAAATTATTGAAGTTAGAATCGTAATGTAGAGAAAATAGTAAGTATATTACATACAAGACGATAAAAAACATACATAAAACATTCATTTGTAATACAAAACATACATTTGTCATACAAAGCTGTTAGAAAGGCACAGTAAAAGAATAACTTTACTATTGTTTTACCCCAAATTCTTAATCAATAATACCGTAGAACCGTCCAAATGAATTAATTTGGAAAATTTAAAACAAATTTGGTATGTATTTGATTTTGTAGTGAAATTGTTTTTTTATATGTAAATTTGACAGATAAACATAAATTTTAAGTCACATACTCTAAATCAAGTTTATTTATGATACCACCAGTACAAGTAGATAATGTCCTCCATTAGCGTGTGTTCGTCCATCAGCGAGTGTTTCTACTCCAGAACATCCTCCTTGTAACGACTTCTCTTGTAACCGACAGTGAAATCACAAATGTATCTAAATAATAAACTGAAAATATTTCATTTCGTAGAATTTTGGCTCGACTAACGTTTTAGATGAATCCCTCTTAATGAGAGATTCTTCCTGAAATCACAAAGTTGATTTTAATGAGAGTTGGTTATATTTTTATATTTTATTGTTTTCAACCAAACAATCTTTTGTATTTATATTTCGCTATTTATTTTGGTAATACAAATTTACCACTAGGTGCTTTGTTCTTGGAAGTAAGTCGTTGTATTGTGTAAAAATAAAATAACTTATGCTCATTTAACACGTTTAAAATATTTGTAATAAGTCAAAAAAGTTGTTAAGTTAGAAATTCAATTATTTGACCAGTATAACACGTCCGTATGACAGTTAATGCTAACTAAGGACGTGTTATTCGGACCACTGGAATCGCAGTTTTATTACAATGTTTATAGTAGTATTATTTACATTGAGTGAAGTAAGTGTTAAATGTTAGGGTCATCAGTCGGCGAGGCACTTGCTGAAGACCATCCGCAGTTGCATTCAAGAATGTTGTATCTCATAAAATCTCGATGTCTTGCAGGTTATAAGCCGTATCTCGATTTTGAGGGATAGAACGTCTTCAGTACATTCTTTGACTTAATTCATATTTTTCTAGTCCATTGATATTTATTCGTACTTTGACAAAAGTTCCTGAAAGTTTTTAATCCTTTTTTAATCTGAGGTAAAACAATAGTAAAGTTATTCTTTTGCTGTGCCTTTGTAACAGCTTTGAAATACAAATGTATGTTTTGCAAATGTATGTGTTGGTCTTATCATTATCTCTATCTCAACTGCTAAATTGTTGAGGTTAGAATTATTGTAATGTCCATAAGAAAATGGTAAATATATTGCATACAAGCCGATAAAAAACATACATTTGTAATACAAAGCTGTTATAAAGGCACAGAAAAAGAATAACTTTACTATTGTTTTACCCTCACATTTAAAAATGGATTAAAAACTTTGAGGAACTGTTGTAAAAGTACGAATATATATCAATGGACTAGCAAAATATAAATTAAGTCAAAGAATGTACTGAAGACGTTTTTGCCTCAAAATCGAGATACGGCTTATACCCTGCAAGACATCGATATTTTATGAGATACAAAATTCTTGAATGCAACTGCGGACGGTCTTCAGCAAGTGCCTCGCCGACTGATGACCCTAACATTTAACACTGACTTCACTCAATGTAAATAATACTACTATACACATTGTAATAACTCTGTGATTCCACTGATCCGAATAACACGTCCTTAGTTGACATTAACTGTCATACGGACGTGTTATACTGGTCAAATAATTACGGACGTGTTATACTGTTCAAATAATTAAATTCCTAACTTACAACCTTTTTATTCAACTTATTCAAGATATTTTAAACACGTAAAATATGTATAATTTATTTTATTTTTACACAATGCAACGACTTACATTCAAGAACAAAGCACCAAGTGGTAAATTGTTATTACCAAAATAAATAGCTAAATGTAAATACAAAGGATTGTTTAGTTGAAAACAATAAAATATAAAAATATAACCAACTCTCATTGAAACAACTTTGTGATGTCAGGAACAATCTCTTATTAAGAGGGATTCATCTAAAACGTTAGTCGAGCCAAAATTCTACGAAATGAAATATTTTCAGTTTATTATTTAGATAAATTTATGATTTAACTGTCGGTTATAAGAGAAGTCGTTACAAGGAGGATGTTCTAGAGTAGAAACACTCGCTGATGGGCACGCTAATGGAGGACATTATCTACTTGCACTGGTGGTATCATCAATAAACTTGGTTTATAGTATGTGACTTAAAATTGATGTTTATCTGTCAAATGTAGAATGAAAACAAGTTCACTACACAATCAAATGCATACAACTTTTGTTTTAAATTTTCCAACTTAATCCATTTTGACGATTCTACGGTATTATTGATTACAGAAACTCTTGGGATATCATAGCAACCCGTTTCTCCGTAGTAAGTATATTATGACATCATACTAAGATGACATATTCGGAGACGTTTAGTAACTTATTGATTCTCCAACTGATCCTATACTCTCCTTACCAATTAATTAATTGAACAAATCCCAAATAAAATTATACAAATTGATAGGCCTTTTTGAACAAATCTACCGAGGATTTAAAATACATTATAATGAACCTGAGAAAGAGAAACATAAATATAAACGCAAAACTGCGAACAAACTAGTCTAATCTATTTAACGAATCAACAATAATATGCAAAACCACAAAAGCTAAACTAAATATATAGTTGTATAAAGCGGTAAAGTTTATAGAACCATTCCGTAACCGAAATATTAAATGCAAATAAATATACGCGAGAACAAAACAAAATTACCCGACACCCCACTCGATCCAGCACCTCTCTCTTTGTTTGCAGAGATGAGATTCGCGCGGACAGCCACTGTATAATGAACGCGCTACCTCCCGCTACGAATAAAATAACAACATGAATATACGATGAATTTAAGTTTTTTAACGTGCAAAATCAAGTATAATTGATTTACATTAAATGTTGAACTTTTTCGTTATGTGTTAGTCTCAATAATAACACATATCTGAATAGAATCACAACGTAATCACTAACTTGGCAGTAGCTATTGGGAAAAATTCACTAAACTTAATAACAACTGGGCAGTAGCTATTGGGCAAATTCACTAAACGTAATAACAACTGGGCAGTAGCTATTGGGCAAATTCACTAAACGTAATAACAACTGGGCAGTAGCTATTGGGAAAATTCACTAAACGTAATAACAACTGGGAAGTAGCTATTGGGCAAATTCACTAAACGTAATAACAACTGGGCAGTAGCTATTGGGCAAATTCACTAAACGTAATAACAACTGGGCAGTAGCTATTGGGCAAATTCACTAAACGTAATAACAACTGGGAAGTAGCTATTGGGCAAATTCACTAAACTTAATAACAACTGGGCAGTAGCTATTGGGCAAATTCACTAAACGTAATAACAACTGGGCAGTAGCTATTGGGCAAATTCACTAAACGTAATAACAACTGGGCAGTAGCTATTGGGCAAATTCACTAAACGTAATAACAACTGGGCAGTAGCTATTGGGCAAATTCACTAAACTTAATAACAACTGGGCAGTAGCTATTGGGCAAATTCACTAAACGTAATAACAACTGGGCAGTAGCTATTGGGCAAATTCACTAAACGTAATAACAACTGGGCAGTAGCTATTGGGCAAATTCACTAAACGTAATAACAACTGGGCAGTAGCTATTGGGCAAATTCACTTAACGTAATAACAACTGGGAAGTAGCTATTGACCAGGTTTTAAACTGAACTAACAAGAGCAGCAACGCGAAGCCTGAAGCCCCACCCTGCAACATTGTGCGGTTACAGTTTTAATTAACTTTTCATCGATACGATCTTATCGGAAGCAATAGTTTAACGCTTATCGATACGTGAGAGCCAGGGTGAATCTCATATGTATTTACAACTAAAGTGAATTAACTAATACACTATGAAGCCTCGACTATGAGATAAGATTAATAAACTAACATAATAAGATAGTGTGGGTTAAAATTTTTCCAAATATTATAAGCAGAAGAAATTTAATTTAGTTTCTCACAGTACAATGTTGTTCCTTTGTTAAAAAAGATGGGATTTTTTGGAATTAACACAACGAATGGTGGATAGTGAAACATATTCACGAACATATTCTTTAAGTCATAAGTATACGTATTTATAATTTTCCATCACTCTATATAACTGCAACGAGCGTAAATTCATTTTTGTATCGGAGATAAACAAAGGATTTTCATCCTCCACTTTGATTTTCAATTTAAAAAATAATAAAAACACATGCTTTGAGTTTTTTTAAACATGTATAAAGTTATAGAAAAATCTGGAGCTATTTTGTTTATTTGAGGACACAGGAGAACATTTGATTTTGAAATTCGTGATTATTCAGCTAAAGATTACTACTTAAATTTTTTGAATCCTTAATTATTATGATTCGTCCAAGCACATTTGTCTTTGGTTCATAAACATATATGTCATTTTACACATTTACAACGTCAAATATTAAAACTGTTAGTATTAAAAAAACTTGATTTGTTTGACATACTATTACATAAAGTTTAGAATTGCATCATGAACCCAAACTAACGCTTAGTTTCGGACATAGTCACTTGGGCTAGGAAGTTGTTGCTAGGAGACCTACCACATCCAGTTTGCATATGTCAGGACAACTAATCGAGACAACTTGTCCCACGTTTACTTCCTTTTAGAACTTTCTACACGGTGTGAATGTAGGGACAGCCAGATTATTTAGGAATATTATTTAATTAAAAAGAAAGATTTGTGAGAGGAAAATAATAGGTGCATTATCTTAAAACAAAACGTATCTCTTTATCGGGAAACGTGTTCGATTCTTACACGTCTAATGTGGTAAACTCAAGTTTTCATTATCATTGTTTATCATTAGAACATAATGTCACAAAAACAAGTTTCCTAAATTTAAGGCATACTTCCTGATCTTCTAAATAAAAGATTATCCAAGTGATGTCATTTTTTAAATTATTTAAATTCAAAAATGCAATTTTGAATATATTTTACAGCCAACAGCCCAGCCCAGTTCTACAAAAAATATGTCAAGAAAAAAGTATCATAAAACATGTATGAGCAGAATTCGTTCATTCCGTAACGTCAAATCCAATTCGGGATCACCACCACAATGGCTGAAGTCAATTGTATTTGATTTTATTCCAGCTTACGTTTTCCTTTGGAGAATTCTTTCCAGAGAATACATTCCTTTATTATATTTTGTGCACATTTAATAAATATTTAACAAATTATGGAAACAATTGTATAAAGCTTATAGTTTTTTTCTAAAATTATCTTCATTGCTTTGCACATAACACAGGTCTTCGTGATATATTTTGTTAATTAATGGGAAATGGAAAATTTTAAGAATTCGGTAGAATTAAACATATCCAAATATAACCGTTAGATTAATGTGATTTTTCCATCCAGAACTTTACTTTTATAATAGATTATTCAGTATTTACAATGAATCACAAACATTTTTCATCGTTATTTTAAACTTTGACATGACAACCTTCGTTCATAATAATTTATATTCACGAGATTGAAAGTAAACAGATCAGATCGTTTGACAAAGTGAATTTAATAATTTTGCAATAGAGTAGTAAGCATTTTAATAGCCTGTATCTTGTTTTATAAATGAAATACATTAATAATCACAAAAATACAAATTTATGATTACAATTCCAATGTTATTTTCTGTACAAATAAGCAATTTATTGAAACCCTATAATCAATTCAGAACCACTGAAATAACATATTTAATTTACTTTTATAGTTAATAGAAGAGATTTTTTGTTGGCAAATTGCTACCAACTACAACTCCGAATTTTCGAAATTGTAAAGAAAATGTATGTAGTACAAATGATATAAGTAGTACAATTATAGTTGAAGCTGACAAGCTGATCACTTGAAGAGGTCCTCCACCATCGTTACTGCGAGGATGTTCAAGTGTTGAACGCTATCTAATGGGGGGACTACACTGGAGAGAGTGACACATTTTAATAATACCTCAAAGTTGTAATAATTATTTATATGAAAAACAAAACATGATGAAATATTATTGTATATTCGTGTATTATTGTAAATACTTTAGTTATCAACAAAAAGTGTAATCTGTATAATTAATACGCTGCATGCAGACTTTGTAAACATTAAGGCTTTTTTTAAAATTTATCCCCACCTATTATACAACAAAATGCGCGTCAAGGTGTGCAAATTGGCTTTAGATTTTTGATTTAGGCCTCAGGGCGTTTCCCCACGGGTTTCCAAGTCTACGTTATTCAAATGGAGGCGAGTTTTATTTGGTTTATATGACATGTGTTTTATCTTAATCCAATTCAATTAAATAGACAGCTGTTATAAGGATTATATTTAACAACAGATTGTCTTTGTTTTGTTTAATATTTAACTATTTACTATTTTCGCTACTCAAAATGGGATGCTTGAGCTGCGCATAGGGAAGTCTAATTAATTTTTATTTCGAGAATTAATTTTTAAGTATTGTTTTATTATGTTAAGAAGTGAAATGTAACAATAACACAGGTCCAAGTAGAATAATTTAGAAAAATACCTGCTAGTTCTAAAGGAATCGGTAGATAAAAGTTGTTATTGCTAGTTATGCTGGAAAATAATAAGTATCGTATTAATACTTAATTTACAATAAACATGTATCAGCTAATATTGATCTGATCAGTTTATTAAAATGGTTTAAATTCAAATGAATTAGATGTTTATAATTGTGTTTATCGTAATATTATGGGGTTCAATATCAATCAATCCTACAATCAATACCCTATTATCAATATCAATATCAATATAAGCTAGGAAAACTAATTACTTTATCTTAATACATATAATATTATTATATATTTTTAAATTAAAAATAATTTAAACCGACCACAGTTTGTGTAAATTTCTTTATTCACGGCTAATATTAGCAAACACTGGGAGCAGAACAGACCCACCACGCCTTCTCTCAATACGGTGTCGTGTTCCTATTGTCAGGCAAAGATGAGATTTGCTTCCAACAATAGCTCGACGAATAATGTATTATGACGCGCTAAGTCGCTCGAGATTTTATTTTTGTTAACTTCTGCAATATTAAATATCGAGAGAACGTGGGCATATTATTCTATAGTGAATCCCATCTGTTAAAAGTATGTGATACTAAAAACCTGCATGAACTGTAAAATCTGTTTGATGTAATATTTTTGATCTGCTAATTTGAGCTAGACCTATGCTCATTAATCACCATCACTGACTGTAAATGTTTACAGATGTGACCATCTTACACCTAAACAACGGTAGGTTTATGTATGTTTTTACATTCAAAGCTAGGTAGTCGATTAAATAATATTAAACTTGTTATCCTCCACATGTTTATATTCATAGGCGAGACACTATTAGTTTATACTGTATATGATTCTATCGTTACTCTGAAATCGCAAGCTCAAGTATAACCTTTATTAAGATCTATTTTCTATTGAAGAGCATGTCTTATTATATATTTTAAAACAGTTTCTCACATTTATAAACGTGTGACAATATTATGACATCACAAGTATATGAGAAGCTGTGCGCCGTGCTGTAAACAGGCAGATGTACACCTCATAATCGGTTAAAAGACTGCATTTTGTTAGCATACTTGGGTTGAGTTACATTGGTCATGAGGAAAAGCATGACCAATATACAGCCAGATAAACCAATTTACTAAAATGTATTCTTTTCAGCCTGAACAGTATTTATTTTCTAAACGCCCAACGATCCAAATAATTAAAAAGGTCTTCTTTACTACTCAACAAAAATATATGATCAATTTTCAGCTTCAAGTACACAGTACAAACTGAAAAATAACTATTCTACTTGCTATGAAGTCCAACCATGTGAAATGAATATGGATTTGCCACTAAATTTAACATGAACAACTGTTTTATCTTTTTATTTTCTCTAAAGTATCAAGGTGTTACAAATTTAGGAATATAACATACAGTACTCGACCATTTTTTTGACAGGTTAGAGGTTACATACCTTACCTAATACATTTGATTAATATGTATATCATTAGCATCTAAAGTGAATCGACTAAAATTAACTACGGGAAATAATCTCAACTAACAATCAGCATGTGATGACTTGGCGCTAATTGACAATGGTAACTAAAACAAGACAGTCGGACGGACAGACGTGATATTATATTACTTCCCGGTCTAGGCACTAGAGTTCCGGTGTTTCGCCTCCCTTTGGAACAACTATCAAGCTCAGCTCCCTGGACAGTCTGCTGACATAGATACATCTCTAAGGCGCAAAATACGTATCAGAACTTTATTGCGGATTAAATTCTGACACAGATATGTACTAACTATGGAGGGTGAGTTTTAAGTCTACTACCCAAGTGTTATTTTACATGAATTGAGTTAAATGAAAATGAATCCTAGCAGAGTTAAAACCTGATTTTAAGGATATTCACTGACTCTTCGCCGTTTCAAACAGACGGCCCGAAAAGAGCCAGAAGGAAATCTTAAATGAAGCGTAGGTTGAGTTCCAAATCAAATGGAAGGTATTAATTAGAGAACAGTTCCGCAAATCCGACCTCAACCGGGCAACTGAGTCATAACTGACAGCCAGTCAAACTTTGCATTTAAGTACGATTATCGAGACTTAGTTTTATTTCCGATACACTTGTCGATACAAATATTACCACCTCTTCTTTCACACTATAGTAAAATACTTTTCTTTATTTACGGTAAGTTCTCCTAACATTAATAGAACGAGAAAATAAACAAAGCAAATGTAACTCGGTTTCTTTTTGTATTATAAAATATATTTGGCCTAAAACCAATTACATCACGTAAACACAGGTGTAAAAGATGCTACTTAATGGTTTTTGTACCACTTATTTGTACATATTCAAAGTCTGCTTTCCAAAGGCGATTTTCTTGCATGAAGGACAACTCACATGCCAGGACTTGAATATTATGGAATTGAACAAAACGTGGCCATAATAGCGCCACGTTAAAGGCATGCAATCGGTAAAAAGTTGACATAGTGGGACAAAGAATACTTGTGGGATAAAGAGTACTTACGATGCTTCCATAGCATTATGAAATTCGGTATAATATTTTGGGGAAACGCCTCGCAAACACCTGTTACGAGAATCACGGACAATATGGATGGGACGGTATTTAGCGCATTGTAAAAAATCGTTCGTTTCTAGAATTCCAAGTTCTCGCAATGCCAGCCAGCATTCTTGAAAATTACTTATGTGAGTCGGCAGTGATTGTGAAAACGAAGCCTGAATTATTTACAAGAAAGTAAAATGCCCATGAGTTTCCATGAGTAAAATGTCCAAGGTAGAAGCAAGTTATCCATGTGACACAAGTGACTTCCAGCATATCAAAAGGGGCCCGAGATACCTATGTGGGAAAATATATAACAACCTACCGAAAGAATTAAAAAATTGATGGTTTTTTGAAAAATCCAAGAATTAATTTAAGGAATGCTTAATGAAGATACCTTTTTATCATAAAGAAAAGTAATTTTATTGCAAGACTAATAGGCCAAACCCATATGACGATGATGGCGCAATAGTACCTCTACTGATATATCTTGAGTATCAAGTAAGTAAGTATCGGAGCCTTAAATATAAATACAGTGAATAGTGTTGCCCCACCGCACTACCTGTGACAGGCTAGGTGCACAATGTAATATGTGTGAGATACGGTGAAGAATCCATAACATGCACTGATCATCAATACTTCGCTCAGCTTACAAATATGAGCCTATAGGTATAACGAGTCTTCAACAACCCTCACATTTAATGTATTAAATAATGTTAAAACAAACGCATATTTTTAAAGGTAAATTATAGTTTTCTTAATCACAAATTGGTTGATTGCAGTTAATACAAATCAAACGCATATAGTTTAATAATTTGACTATATCTTGACTGAAGTACATAACGGTTTTATATCCACAAAACAACAGTGTATTTCAATTGAGATATTGACCAAGATGATAGAAAAGTGAAGTAACCATATAAACAACTTCAAATGATGATAACTATCAATCCTTTCCGTCTTTGTTTCCTCTTTGCCAATTCTTTTACAGGATCGTGTTTTGTTTTCCACAATAGACCATATGAAACAACGTTTGCAGAGGTTCGAAAAAGAAATACTCCTTTTGCTACACCTCGCATTCATGATAAACTAAAAAAAATACAATTTAAAATTGACCAAAAGAAATGATGCCTATAACTATATTTATTTATATTAGTTTTACCTCCAGAGTTTGTTGAAGGTTTCGAAATTTTTGAATTCTTGTTGCTTTAGCCTTTATCCTAATCTAAAGTTATGTATAATATAGCTCAATTCATGTTTAATTATTTAGTCCTGAGTTTAATTATACAATAAGTACTAAGAAGACAAAGTAGTGAGACTCGCAGCACTGCTCCTAAATAAAAAGATTTTAAGCACAAAACGATTTAACAACGAAGGAGTGGATATATTTAATGGACTAGCGGAAGAAGTCGATTATGGCACAAGTTAAATACAACTTACATTTCAATTTGAGGCTATTTACTAGTCTAAACTCACGAATCAGAATTAGTCGACTCCCTAAATGAGGGCCATTTTTACTTCAAAGATTACACTTATGTTAGCTTTGTTTGAAAATAATCCTTTTTAAAGAAAACTAATCGGATTTTTTAATTTATAATGTATTCAGAGAAATGAGGATTGGTTTAGGAAAATCTAAATGTTTTAGCGAATTTCCCCTATAGGGAAGAAACTATTACCGTAGGTCTCATGGTAAGACTTAAGCCCGAGACCATGATAACTTTTTGTTTTGAGGTCCCCAGATGTCCAAAACACTATTCGTTCAAATTTATATATATGTATATATATATATATATGTGTGTCCGTGAATGCGATAACTTGAGTAAAAAACGTCCGATTTCGATGAAATTTGGCTCAAATGTGTAAACTGACATTTATGACTTTAAGTTCGAAAACCAGAAAAATCGGACTATGGGAAGGGGGGTTTATGGTGGTTTTAAATTTTCCAAAAATCAGTTTTTTGCATTTTTTACCCTAACATTTTTAAAACACTTAATTTAGGTTTAGACCATGTTATAGAGCTTAAAAAAACAAATAATATGGTATTTTGAATTATTAACCTAGGTTAAGTGGTTGCGGAAAAAATCTAAAAAACATGCTCATAAAATCTCCCATGTTAATCTTATGGGAAAAAGGTTTTTGGCTTTTCCTCAGTTAATTTTACTTTAAACTTCACATATTCTTTTACCAATCACTTCAGCTCCACAAAACAATCATTTTGGTGTTTAAATTGTGATTCTACGTCAAACCGTTGCAGAGATATTCAAAGTGCTAAACACAGTACGTTGTCCAATGTTATCCTTATGGAGAATAAATAAAATTTGATATCTTGATTATTTATGAATGTATATTGATGAAATTTGGTATGTGGCTTCATGTTGTACTGGTATATTGATAATTGCACAAAAAATAAATGTTTTGTTGATTGTCCCCGTAGCAGCTAACCTGCATACTCAGCCCTAATGTTATTCTTATGGAGAATAAGTAAAGTTTTCTATCTCCCTTAATTATGAACATAAATTAATAAAACATGGTAAGTAGCTTCACCTGGTTCAGTTACATTGATAATTGCATAAAAACTCATTTCTTATCTTCCTCGTTGCCACAAACCTGCGTACTCAGTCCTAATGTTATTCTTATGGGGAATAAATAAAATGTAATAAATCACTTATTTATGAATGTATTTTTGTCAAACTTGGTGAGTGGCTTTATGTACTAGTGAGAAACATATCAATGCATTGGAAATTCGCTGAGTACGCAGGTTTGCTGCGACGGGGGGTATTTCAGTATCTCACTGATTTTAGATCTGACGATTCTTAATAAAGATTTGAGATTATATGGCGGACGCAGTTAAGGACAGATTTTTACCTACTCGCCAGAAATATTTCCCTAATATGACATATAAGTAGACATACTAAATGTATTAACAGTTATAAGATTAAACTTACAGTAGCAAATTACAAAGCAGAATTAACTAAGTTTCCGATACCAAATGATAGTCTCCTACAGAGGAGGTATTCTATTGTCGTTGCAGCAAGGCTTTGAAGAGTATTGAACAACTCCCTGGCAGGGAACTCAGCTTCTACTAGCAACATCTTACGAGCCTTTGTTGCAATAAATAGTAACTTATCGAACAAAAGCTAAATTATTAAAAATATTGTCTTTATTAGGCATATTTATTGCAAATATATTCAAACAAAACTAATACTAATTATATTTTGAAATATTAAAAGTACCTATATTTCTTGATATACTCTTGAAAATCTGCTGTTACATATTTTGTAAGGAAATAAGATATGTAAAGAAATTACATAAACGCTGTAACACATTTTAGAATCAGTAATCTTTTTCCATTTTCCTTTAATCCAGCTTTTTATTTTTAGTAGATGAAAAGTGTGATTATGAAATTTATAATAGTATAATTTTGATCTAAAATAAATTGTCAAATAGTAATACTAAATATAATAACCCATTTACTTTAAATGAGTAATTATTAACTTTGTTGTATTTTATGTCCTTGTTAAAATTATTTTGACAGAAGGCACCGCGCAGATTGAAATTGATATAATGACTCCCGTTGCGTCAATTAATTACGAATCAGTCATTTTGGTAATTTTGGTAACCATTTACTTATCAGTAATTTAATATTTTAAAACCACCTTCAATACAGTTTAATTTAAAATATTGAATAGGTTTACATAATCAGTTTTAGTACATTAAATGGATTTTGTAAAAACAACAAACACTAAATAGAATCTTTAGTAAACTATTTGTTACTTTGGTAGACACATGACGCATCGTTTGCTAAAATATGTACTTTTAATGTATAGGTCCTAAGAATGCTTAAAAATATAACTTAATAAAACTCCTACGTAATACTTATGTAATGTAATTCTTATGTAATACGGAATACTTTACTTCTCGTGGCATCCAAACGATAATCAATCCTATTTTTGTAAGTAATTCTTTATATAAAGTAGGCAAGCAGTTTCAAGTAAACTGGAACGACCCAAGCACAAATACGACGTTATCGATGTTATAGACCTACAACTCAAAGACAGGACATGAACAAGGAAGCTTATATCCTGGCAGGATACAGGAGTGTTAAATGGCTGACGGAACAACTTCCATCGACCTCTTACAGTATTGCAACTAAAGTATTACTGCAAAGATTTATGTTCTTAAGTTACAGACTTTACACTATATCAAACTGATAACATATAAAACCAACGATAGACAAACTATCCGTCCAAACTGAGTGTATGATTTTTATTAGCCTCCATCGACATCTCACAGTATTACACTACAAAGATTTATGTACTAGTTAGAACCATCCGAGATACTATCTTTCCACTATATCAAACTAACAACATTTAAAGCCAACATCAGACAAACTATTCGTTCAAAATATGTTAATGACTCCTAAGCTTAGGTTCAATTATATTTCACGTTATATTAAATACTTCTGTAACTTTTAAAAACAAAAACTAAACTAAGATAAATTAAAAGCAAAATATCATAATAATTAGTAAGTTTTGCCTTATAACCAAGCACGAAAAAATGCAATAAGTTGTTGATCCATACTTTTATTTTAATACCAAACAAATACTTCGTTTTTATTTGTTTGTTACTAACCTCTCTTTGTACAAACACGCATCAGATACATTAATGAACACATCAGATATAAGATTAATTTTCTCAAAAGATAGTTTATATCATGCAGCTGCGAGTGAACGGAGAGGCTATATGCAGACCCAAGTATATTGCACGGGTACGGAATGAAACCATTGCCGAGTAACGGTGATTATTTGCATGTATTACTGCGCCAGGTCGCACTTTACTACTTGAAGCATCTGCCTCTGCCTAACTAACTTATACCACTCATAGGAAGACACTGTATTTCATAATAATAATTGCTAAGTCCAAGTTGTATTATAAGTTTTTAAATTGCATTGCCCTCTTAAAATATAATCTAGTAATAGTTTTAGCGACTGCTTTTAACATGTTGTGTTTCATAAATTCAAATAACATTTTGAAGAATATATCTTTATATATAATTCCGTATCTGAGAGAGAAATTGTTAAGCCAAAATTATGGAGGTTGGGCAAATCGCAGGATGATGGGGGACGGCTCTAATTAAAAGTTTCAATTCCAGGGACTCGGGTAAAATAGCAGTATTTCCATAAGGTTACCAGCAAACGAGAAATAACGTAAACATCCCCCATAAGAAAAGCACGGTGATTTAAACACGTCTACTTTGTTTACATTAGAAGATGTAACTATGTGTCTACTTTGTATACGGACTGACATGAGTTCCTACTTATATAGTTTTATTTTCCTCAGCATGTAATTAAAAAAATCAGATGAGACAGAATAATAGAGCAAGGTTAGCGGCTATGACCTCTTCAAGCCTCTAGTATATTATATTTATTATGGGGCTTTATGAACTAGTAAGTTAAACAAGTAGCCATTTTGCTGTCGAGTATTTTTACCTCTGCACGAAATATTTTCATACGTGCAATTGATTTTGCCACACTGAAAACCAGGCGAACAATCTTGTATAAATTACATATTAGTCAACAAAATAAAAATGAGTGCGACTATTTAATGTGTAAAGTGTTCTTAAGTGTTGCAAGACATTTCTGAATTACATAAATCTCGTACATAAATTGATAATATTTTTTATTAGTAAAAACAAACTACCTTTTTCCTTAATACATCTGACAAATATTGTTGGTTCGTGTGTCATCATAAACTTTTTTTTAAATTTAACATTGATTTGAATAAACCGTTTACTTTTTATTGAGACAAGAAATATCAGGCAAGCTGAAATAACGAATTCGTTACCATAGCAACTGGGAAACATGCAGATTCAGAGTCTGAAGAACAAAGGTATACACTCCAGGATCACTCCCACAGGATGCATTAACCCGACAGACACGTGTGCGTAGCTCCCGTCTAATTCGTACTTGCGTAAACTCGTCAAATATTTTAAAACACCGAAATCATAAATTATAACAAAAATCTTAAAAACGTATTTCCACTAAAATGTAATGTATGAGACATTGTTGATGTGGTCGAGCTTCCTTTATTTAGGGACTCTTCCAAAATCATAAGCCTAAGGTTCAAGGTATATATCGTACACACATTACTTTGGTTGAAAAACATAAAAAGCATAATGAAATAAGCGCGAAATAAGTGAGAGAAGAGATCCCTTATACGTCTTTCATTTTCAGTCGAGAGGACTGTTGTAATGTTGTGACGTTTTAAATATTAAAAATCCACACACAGATCAATGACATCTGTTATCTAAATGCAGTTCACTTTTCCTTAATCAAAGCATTGTACTAATGTAATAACTAATGAGTAATTCCCGTTTGGATGTAACATTTTTAAACAAAGTATTTAGACCTAATATTAATTAATTTTGTAACATTAAAGCTTTTATTGTTTAGGGTTTTACTGTATTCAATGTCTTCGTATTTAGAATTTTGATGTAATTTTTAAAAGGGTTAATAGTAACAATTTCAACCAGTAACCCAATCCTTTAAAAATTAACTTAAACGTAGAATCAATGAATATATAGTTCCGAGATCAACTTTACTATTCTTTTGACTCAAACGCTTAAAACAAAATGTTTTCGTTGAGTGCATCGGCATCATAAAAAAAGTTGAAATCAAATCAGTTAATCATTATTTATATTTATTTGCAATTACGGTTGATCCAATTTAATCTTAATCAATTAGATATTCAAATTTCGTTATACATTACTGGTACAAGGTCTGAAGACGTTGAAAATCCTATAGTCTAATACTACGATATTTAGTAGGCTAGTTCGTTGGCATGTTGCAAGCCCTACCTTTGCCGTGGAGTTGTTGGCGGTTGGAGTCGGCCTTGAGGTTCTCAGCCGTGTGGACCAACTCGTCCAACTGGGGCTTCTTCTGTTCCAACTCTCGCAGCACGTTCTGCAAAATACCAGTTGGGTTTGAGACAAATTTATCCCTAAATAAACACTCATTTTGGACGTTGGATGGATGTATTCTAGCACTTTGGTACACGTATTTCATAACTACAATTTGCGCATACCAATATAATGCAATGAACTTACAGATATTGAGGAAAGGACGGTACAGGGCAGCCAACCCATACGATTGGAGGGGTTTGATGACAAATCTAAGTAAAAAGGTATGCTTTCTAGGAATTGATCAAAGGAAGAAAGAGAGCAATTAAAACTATTTTTAAAAGCCATCTTATAGGTTTGGTAGAACAGATCGCCGGAACCTCTGAAAAACTGTGTCAGCATCATCCGCCAATCATAAATAAATAAAGTAAATTTATTACTGTAAAAATGTGTGAAATAGTCTTCTTAATAAGGAGTCTATATGTAACAAAAATTGTATTTGATACAATTTGGAATAATGGAAGTTAAATAAGGAAATTCAAATTCAAATTATGCTAGACTAACGTCCATTTATTTAAAATGGCATTTATAAACAATTACTATTAGAAAAAAAGTTAATGGAATAGCTATGTAATACCAACTAGAAAAACAAAGTGAAATCTGAAAAAATTAATGTTAAAATTTTGTAACTAAAATGTATTACGTAGATAGTACGTGACAAATCCTCCCGTTATCATAAATCTATTATTTCTCCTATATTTATGCATGTGTGAAACACGTTTTATAAACAGATTTTTAACTTTCTTTAGAAAATAATTGTCCTATTTTGTATTATAATTGTACCAGTAAAGGTATGTTTGATTCAGATAACAAATGTGGTAACAAACTACAAATTTAAATAATTTAGCTAAAAATATAAAATCTTAAAAAACACTAATTAGGGTCAATTGCAAAAGCATTATTCCTTAGAAAATGCTAAAATTACTTGTATCGTAGTAAAATAGCCCTCCACATCAAAGCAATTACTTTGTTTTAACTACTACACGGCTTTGTACCTAGTACAGCGGCAATCATGTGCTGTCACGGGCTACAGTGGCACCGTTCGTTCAATAAGGGTGGTCACGTCCCCTAATCACCCCCACATGTCGACTTTGCGGCCAATACACTGCAACGACCACCGCGTCATCGTCCCTGATAATGATTTAAACTGAAATATTCGTAAACAAATGCTAACCCACAAATCGTACGTCACTAACACTGTACCGGCTGTCGACAAAGTCTGGACTCCCACCCAACAGTTTTTTTTTTTTTTCACTGTTAAAATAAATAAATATCGATTGTGTAGTGTTAATAGCATAAAATTGAAGTATATTTTATTTTAGTGGAAATTTTGGTGCCTTGTACCATCTTTTGTGTATGTTTACCGTCTTGTATGTAAGTAAAGTATAAGTGTAAATATACTTTGTGGTGTTGTGAGACGTAGTTTATCTATCCGACTGTTAAAAAAAAACAACAATAAAATACCCCCGTCGCAGCAAACCTGCGTACTAAGCGAATTTCCAGTGCATGCATATGTTTCTTACTACCACATTAAGCCACTTATTATGTTTCTTAAAAATAAATAAATAAAAAAGTGATATATAGAAATATATTTATTCTCCATAAGAATAACATTAGGGCTGAGTACGCAGGTTTGCCGCAATGAGAAAGATAAGAAATTAGTTTTTAAGCAATTATCTATATAACTCAACCAGGTGAAGCTACATACCAAGTTTTAATAATTTATGTTCATAATTAAGGGAGTTGTAAAACTTTACTTATTCTCCATAAGATTAACACTATGGCTATGCAGGTTTGCTGCAACGGATATAATCAACAAAAAATAAATTTGTTGTGCAAATATCAATATACCAGTACTAGGTCAAGTCACATACCAAGTTTAATCAAAATGCGTCCATAAATAATCGAGATATCAAATTTTAAATATTCTCCATAAGGATAACATTGGACAACGTACTGTGTTTAGCACATTGAATATCTCTGCAACGGTTGGGTGTAGAATCACAATTTAAACACCAAAATAATTGTTTTGTGGAGCTGAACTGATTGGTAAACGCAAATGTGAAGTTTACAGTAAAATCAATTGAGTTAAAACTAAAAACCATTTTCCCATATGATTAACATGGGAGATTATATGAACAGGTTTTTTTTATTTTCTCCGCAACCCTCAACCTAGGGTAGTGATTCAAAATGCTATATTATTTGTTTTTTTTAACCTATATAAAATGGTTAAAACAAAAACTGTGTGTTTTAAAAATTTCAGGGTGTAAAGTGCAAAAAACGGATTTTTGGAAGATTTTGAAACCCCATAAACCCCCCTTTTCCCATGGTCCGATTTTTCTGGTTTTCGAACTTAAAGTCATGAATGTCACTTTACACATTTGAGCCAAATATATATATATATATATATATACATAAACCCCATAAACCCCCCTTTTCCCATGGTCCGATTTTTCTGGTTTTCGAACTTAAAGTCATGAATGTCACTTTACACATTTGAGCCATATATATATATATACACACATATATAAATTTGAACGAATAGTGTTTTTGGCATCTGGGGACCTCAAATCCAAAAGTTATCATGGTCTCGGGCTTAAGTCTTACCATGAGACCTAAGGTAATACCTTCTTCCCTATAGGGGAAATTCACTAAAACATAATAAATTCGACTTCCAGATTGCCGGAGTAAAAAGTTTAAAATTATTTACGAAAACATTTGTAAACGAGTTCGCACGCAGCTCGCTGGCGTGAGGGAAGTGAATTTACACAAACAAATCATTTAAAACTCAAAACCAGTATAAAAACATACATTTATTCCAATTTATATTGAAATCTGTAAACATTGATTTTTTGGCTGTCTTGTTGCTCTTGGTTTCATTTACCTGCAATGCTAGGAATACAATTTTGCACATTATAAGGTTAGGAAAAGGTCCAGTCAGGCTTGAAAGTAGGTGCGAGGTTGCTGGGGATGATACAAATACACCAACAAATGAATAAGATGCTTTTCTAATGTAAAATCCCCATAAGACAACGTACTGTGTTCAGCCGAAATACATTTTCTTTAATAACTCGGTAAATATTTATGCTAGAATGACGGGAGAGGGCTTACAAATTTCGCTTCACTAATTCCTATCTTAATACATGCATCACTTTAACGTCCGGGGCTTTTCTGACCCTTTTAGGGCCAAAAAACTAGAAATTTGAAAGATTTATCCCAAAATAAGGGGATTAGAGTTTTCCGACTGTTTTGCCCAACGCACTTGTCCAACTGATTATAGAAAGGGACGTCCCTACCAAATGTTAAGTAAATCGGACAAAAAATGCGACCGCTAGAGTGCATACACACACAAACACACACACACACACACACACATATATATATAATTTTTAAGGACCCCCAAAACGTGTTCAGGGGGTTAGGAACTTCTATGGTGGTCTCGGGCTTAAGTTTCACCGTACGGGTCATGCTAATAGTTCACTTTTCATAGGAAATTCGCTAATATCAACCCATTAATATTGTGTTAAGATTTTCCTAACTAGGTAGTACGTTAAAGATCGATCCTTTAACAGTAGGCAGTTATTTTCGATATATTATGCATATGCATAACTATACACATATACACACATACACATTCACATATGTGAAACACATTCTAATTAACAGGTTGAGCTTAGTTTAGAAACAAATCGTCCGATTTATTTTAAGTATTTGTATATTCGTGGTCATTCTTTGATCGAGAAGAAAATTACGAATCCAAACAACGTTTTTAAACTAAAATATTTCATCACAAATACACGATCAACTAAAATAGCAATTGCATTATTCCCACGAATCCTGATAATATGGAATAAAATTAATTTGTTAAAAGCTTTGCCTAGATTAAACACGATTGCATTGCAGGATGCGATTAGTGAGGCCAGTGTAACAACAGTTCAGAAAGAGTTATGTCTTCATCATGACGATGTCGTTCACATTTATGCTGGTCTGCTGTGTTGCTTGCTCACGTGTGTACAGATATTGCACTACAAGTTCTTACATTTAGCCCCTAACAACGTTAACCATTACATGTGACTATCATGTCCCGGGTTTGTTTTTAATCGTATTTCTGGTACAATCTTTAGAGGCACATCCAAGTTTTCAAGTTTTATCAATTATTCAAGATAAGTTACTTTCACAAGAAATTGACTTGATATTTTATTTGGGCTCATTGAGAATGCTAAACATATTAACTAGCTCAATGTATTCCAATAATTATTGGTTCAGGTTATACAGTAGACGCTCTTTTATCCGGCATGTTCGGGACCACGCCCATGCCGGTAAATCGATTTTTCCGGATAATAGAACTTTTTAGTTATTAATGGGAATACAGTAATCTGAGAGTCTCGCTACAGTAATGAGCTGTGGTCGCGTGCGTTGGTTGACCTTGGCACTGCTCCGGAACACCTGCATTTCTGGACGGATAGACAGACAGACAGACAGACGGGCGGATAGACAGCTGGGCGGAAGTTGGCGTCTAAAAATAGGTTGAATACAGTAGTGTACTGAGCAAAGGTTACGAACATCACTGAACGTTACTGCTTGAGACGTAAACAAACAACAGGTGACTAAGAAAAAGGCGGGAACAGTCCAGCGCAGTCGCAGTACGAAACGGAAACGACCGAAAATACCTGGAAAAACCCGGGTCGCCTGGTGCCGGTTAATAGAATGTGCCGGTTCATAGAATGCCGGATAAAAGAGCGTCTACTGTAGGTCCAAAAATGTACTAGTGCAATAATTCAATTTAATTACCTCACTTCTTCAAAAGAATAACCATTATTTTGATAGGCATAAACGGTAGGAAAATGTTAGAGATGTTAGGACTTGTATTGGCATCACTGTAAACGAAGAATGAGTCACGATGTTCCAGGATCTGAAATCTCCGTCTTCATGCAAGAAGATTGGCCACGCATGTAAAACTAGACTGTAGATAACGTTTACATGCAATAATATGCTATTTTCAGATAAGCTGGGTTTGGGATTAAATAACGTGAGAAATTTACAAAACAATGTAAAAGTACGCAAACGACCATGGTCTCACTTTATATTCAGCGCATGTTTAAGGTAGTTACGTGGAGGTTGAGTGTTTACCTATCCAAAATTTAAGTATAATTATTTTTGATTGTTTTGAGTTTTTACAGGCCACAATACACAGTGAAGTGTCTGATTTTAATCAAATATATCTGATTTTAATTTAAATTTATACTAACCCTCACTTGAAAATGATGTTAGGTTTCAAAATCCAAAACGGCAATTCTTTTTAACAGTGGTGGTAATTATCCTCAATAATATCCCTAAAAATATAAATCCACCGTCATTAACGTCGAAAACTAGCAAATTGCGTGCTTAGGTTACTTTGTTGATAATATTATGAAAACCAACAGAGACCATGTTACGAGATAGGACGAGCGTAATACCATGTTAGCGCACGACAATACAAACAGAACAATAGAATCCAGGCAACTGGCTAAATGTAACTTTCATTGGATGGCTCGACTTGTCGGCATCAAAATCAGCAACACTCTTTATGATTTATGATATTTAAATATTTTAAATCGATTAATCTAAAATTATAATTAAATTAAGTCAATAAATGAGATTTATCATAGTGGATATCCTTGGTTATTTTCTGTTATAGATAATTACTTGTCCATTTTTAAGGTGGACATTTAAAATTTACAACTCACTTTTTCTAAAAGAATAAGATTTTTGCAAGTGTAAGTGGGTAACACAGAGGAACAGTGTGTCCTGCGAACTCTGTATCATACTCTATGTATCACCAAACTCCAAGCATTAAACAAACTACTCTCACTTGCCTTAACAACGTTAAACTTGTAAGCCGACATAGTAACTCATATTGCTGAGCTTTAGAATCATTAGCTATTACGCACGACTTAAAGCGGGTCTGATTGTTATGGCAACACGAATGATTTACTTGCTCTTACCTTTGTAGTTTTACACATTAATTACATTTGTAAATACAATTTTATGTTAGTAACCTACATGAAAACTCTTGTTAAAAATAGTAATATAAAAAAGATAAAGATTTACCAGTTGGCGCACGCACTGATGAATTGTATATTATTAGATATGTGTACTTATATATAACTAATTAGCGCCAGAAGAATAATTTTTGGTTGTGCTTTAAATAAAAATTGCGATATTTACGAAGATTAGTTTTTAATTGTTAGCATGAAACTGTAATACTTGTAATCTACAGTATCAACTCCTCAACTTACCGAGACAAACGCAAGACTTCCTCCCGCAAAGTAGTACTTCTAAGATTTGGAGCCCTATTTAAAACTAATAATTAACAACATATGTAATTGTAAACTTGAATATCAAGATAAAAGATTTGCAGGTAGCTGGAAATACGACAAAATTAATCATTTTATGTAACACTGCACTTTAAATGTCTTTACAAAATAATTAAAAAGGAAAATGTTTTTCGTTATCTGTGAAGTAATTAAATAATTATGTGCAATACAAGTTGTAGTTTTACTGCAGCGAGTGATGAAAACACCGTACTTCAGAAATGTCTATTCACATACCTACATACACTTTACCGTCTTTTCACGTGTGAGGAAGGGGCTCCGGGAGGGACATATATCAGGATTGTGTAAATGTAATTGGACCATTCGCCGAGGTATATCTCAGGAAACGCCCGACTCCGACAGAATCATTCTGCTGTGGCCAAATCCCGACATTTCCTCTACCGTTCCCCTTCTAGAATGACTGTAATATTACATCAAATTGCTTTTTAGAGAGTTTACGTCATGTCGAATCATATGGTCTTTCGATGTAAAACTGTTAACCAAAAGAAGTTTAATCGCTCCAAAGTAAAACCTTATTTTCAGTCGAATAACTCATAATTGTTGATGTCAAGCGTGAGAAAACCCCGCAATAATTATGATCCATTTAATGTAACTTAAGCATTAGTCCTGCCAAATTAATTTTGTTTAAATAACCATCGTCCATTTTCGTATACTATAATTAATTCTGTTATTTCCACTTAGTTTAGCACATGTCTAAATTGTCTAAATGCATAACTTGTATACAAAAAATATATCCTATCATAGAAATCAACGGTGTTTTGTGGCTATGTATCAGCAGCCTTTGTAATTTTGGAGTGGATAGGCGTAGAATAATATTCTATGGTTCGTAGATATTGACAAGCAATTGTGAATAACAGAGTTTAACCATTTATTGCATCGAAAAAACTGATATTTTACCTCGCAAGGATCTTAATTGCGACGAGGGCAAATAATAAGTATGCCAAAAACGTCTCATTACTTTAGGCATCTTACTAGCCTGACGCCGCTAATGATTAGCGTTTTGAACTTCGGTTCAAGGGGTCACATGTTCGATTCACACGGTATCCACCAAAAATCCGGGATGAAAACCGTTTCTCATAAAAGCGTTTATGTGATACTTGCATGAATTTCGTTGGCGTTGGAATAAGGAAAAAAAGCTGGAACTTCCGATAGCCAGTAAAAGCGGATATCACATTATAAGAGGATATTAAGACCAAAACAACAACAACGTTTTTAAAACCAGTTCAAAGCAATTTAAAGGTAACTACATTTAATTTCTTCAAATTCATAAGATGTGATGTAAAACAAAAACATGAATAATTAATACAATTTGATAGCGATTAACAAATTACTCACAATTCACTCTGAAAGTGGATTAGTAGTGAGTTATCTCAAGTAAGAACTGATGACCCCATGAGAGCAGAGGCGGTTGACTGTCTAGAGCAGCAGACGGTGATTACGTTGCACCAACGCAACGCTGCCTGCTAAGTGCAGTGTGCAATGTTCATTACTCTCCGAAACTGTTAGCCCGTTGCTGCCGTGACTCTAGTCTGAATCTGTCTAGTCCATGAAACACTCATGACATACGTACTAGTGGTAAGCATTACCTGGTCAACGGTTATTATTAGGTATATAAACTGGTATAATTAGGAATACATTTAATATTCCATTGTTATATTTATTTGTTTTAATTTTTCACTTGTTTATTGAAAGTATACATACATATACCCTTCACGATATGGAATGCCCAATCTCTTATCGCCCTTCAATATTAGAGGCTTTCACTGTATTAGCGGTGAAAACAAGTAAAATATTAGTTTATTAACCTCGCAACTCTTGGGATGATGCCCTATTTTAAATTAACAATTTAAATTAAAATAGACTAACTCCTCATTGGAAATTATTACAATATATCAATACCGGCATTTTGAAAATCGTTAGCAAGGAGTTGAAACCAGTGCAATCGGAGTAGTTACACTCATCAGGGTACCCCACAACGACAGCACAAATTTTTCACTATGTTCTTTTTTAAGTAAATTCAAGTAAAAATAAAAGACAAATCTGAATTGTTTTTACGACTGTGATTCTATACATGTATCCACTGAATTATATCATATTTAGGAACAACCTCAGCCAATACATCTCAAACTATCACGTGAATCACAAGTTCTGTTAGGGTGTTAGATTTTAGGTTTCAAGATTTTACTTGATGAAAATTGTAACCAGCGATAAAGGATGATTTCTAAAAAAAGCATAGATGTTTTGTTGACAACTCGAAGTTTCCTTGTAAGCTATTGCAAGTTGTGTCGAAGTTTTACCTTTTACAACCACGTTTTGGATGATACTGCTAATAACTATTATACGGCTTTTCCTGATCAAGTTGAGCATTTTGGAAAACACGAACATGAAGCAAAAATAAGATAAATAAAATTCGCAACTAGAAACCGTTGCGCTATTTAAACAAAATCAGTTCGCGGGAAAAACAATGCCCATCGAATCAGTGACGAGAGCAGACGCCTGAACGGCCGCGCAGCCTGTCGCAGTCGCAACATTAATGGGAGGCCTGTCGCGATCGATACGAGACTACGGCACACAACAATGGAAAACTGACCCGCACGGGCGTCACGCGGCGGCGACAACTTGCGGCGGCTTGATCACACGTTAATAATCAGCATAAACAACACTTACAACAACATGCACGTGTCAAATATAAAGGAAACAAGAGTAAAGCGGTATAATGGCGACATAAAACGCGCCATTCACAGTTAAAAAAGTATTTTAATTTTCGAATAACAACGAAAATTTGAACTAAATAAAATATTTGTTAGCTAGTAAACACATAAAGAAAGAACAACAAATTTAAATTAAAACCAAAAATATCGTTGTTGAGTTGTATATGACCAAAATAGAGCTGTAAAATTTGTTGGCATTCTATTACGACTCAATTAACTTTGACATGAGAAGTAAGTATGTAAAACAACTTCCATTTTATTAAAATATACAAACGAAATCGAAGTTAACAACAACAACAAAATTCAAAGTGGCAATTGCATTATGTTTACATCGTCAAGCATTTGTACGAGTTTAAAAATAACATAACAAAATAAAAAATCAATTGATACAGTTGTTACCCATATATACTGAATATGGAAAAAATATCACTGAAAAAATAACATAAAAATAAACACACGTGTCTGGGGTGTGCAGAAAGACTTTTTGGATATAAGTTAAACAACGTGTAAAACGAATCGGACAACCGAAATACATTATACATGTAACATGACAACGGATGTTCTGTATATTTAACAAGAGTTTTACTCACTTTGAACCGGTGCTGAAGAGTGTGCGTGGGCTGCCCCATCTTTACGCGCACACGAAATCAAACTGGCCGCAGCCCTCCCCCTCGCCCCGCGCCGACTCCATTTTATTAGAATATTCCCCACGTTGCGTTCAGGAGATCCCCCTTTGTCGGGGAGCGGGAAAGGAGGGAAAATTGTAACTAAATCAAGAGGGTGATCCTCCCCCGTGAGCCACGTACTACGAAGTTGAAACCGTTGGGTGCAGTCCGACAAGTTTTGGGTTATAGGATATTAGGTAATTCCAGGAAGTGGTTATTCCTAAATCGCTTCCTTACGTGGATGTAATTTCGATCAAAGCTTCCTGGACACGCGAACAACTACTTTGATTTGAATACGGTTTGATTTTTCGTGTTGACACCCTTGTAATTAGATAATGCGAGAGATTATGTGTACGTTTCAATGTCTGGAATAAGGTTTAGGGTGAGCAAACAACTTGGAGAGCATTTATAAAAGTGCATATTATATTATATGTATTTTAAATAGATTAGTCTCGTAAAAGATTGTATCACTCACAAGATCGATGGCTTTTGGTTTTTAAAATAAATATTTAGGTTTTGGAAGTATTTTTACACAACACAGCTCTTCTATTACTGTTTATACAGCGGATAACATTGATTATGCATCTCTAGGTGTTTGTTAATAACCCTTCTTTTGGTCTGGTAAAAAGCGGGTTTCAGACTAAGTGGCATTCGCTGTAACTGATGTTTTTATGTTGAATATTATTCTCGCCACCGGTTAAAATTCAAACTTCATATTGTTGTTTCAATATCTCGTGGCTTTTTCCATCGTAATAAAGGACTACGGAAAAATAAACTTACGAGTAATGTTGTTGTAAAATAAATAAATTTGGTTTTGTATTCTTAGTACTGACTCTTTTAAATCTTTTAATTGGTTACATAGATGTACAACAGTTATTGAGTAGAAGACACATCAACTTCCAATGATACTTTTACCATACAATAAAATCTACTATGATTATTTTTCAGACTTCTAACTCTTTAAAAACTAAAACATCAAAGCAAAATTTTACTGCATTGCAAATACAAATTAAAAAAAAAAAACGTTAATGTCAGTAAGCTTCGCTACCAACGCGCATATAAAACCGTTGCAGAAGCATAACCTTAACAGACTCGCGGCACGGTAATGAACCTTCCCCACCCCAAACACTGTTTGTTATTAGAAACTCGGAAGTAAGAAGTAAACTTTATATTATTCAGTTTATAGAAGGAAACACAAGTGCTCTATAGTGTCTGGAGAGCAGAAGTATTAAAGTGGCCTTGATGGAAACGCCCGAGGCAGCTCGGCAAACGCCGGGAAAAATGAGGGGCCTTAGGCTTCGGTGAAATAATGTTAGTCGTTCACAACGGTCAGCAGGGAGCCCTGGCTTGGGGTGGGGCGGTCTACCTACTGCTGATGTATAACTTCTGGGCACACAAATCCTAGCGACATTATAGATTTTATTGATATAACTTATTAAAATTCAAACCAGGCCTAGTAGGCTTTTTAATTATTATATTACAACTTACATTAATATGTATCGGCTTAGCCTTGATTTTAATGTAGTATATTACTTATCTAGTTTCACCTCAAACGGACCCATGGACTATTATGAATGGGATATGGCCTAGATTTAATTGTGGAAAGATACTATTATTCCTGCAAAACTCGGATTACGATTTGTCAGTGAGGAGTATCTTGACTATTTTTAGATTAAGGAAATATAATGCTGTCAGTGAAAACCTGCGTAACTTGTTTGGAAATGTGAAAATCATAATCTTTATATATATGTAAAACATTAAATTTGGTTCCATTCCATTAAACTAAAAATGGCGATTTGAGAATATTCAAATACTACACTGCTGACTCACAGTACCACTCCCACTACAACTTGACAACTTTTAACACTATTATTTTACTTGTTTACAGCAAAACAAATGCTTTGTAAACAACTAAAAATACCTATTTGGGAATACAAACACCACTCTACCCCACCCCCAAAATCCCCGTTTTGGTGGTCCAACCTCTGTGGTTTTCGAACATAAAGACA
The DNA here is from genome assembly GCA_963675035.1 of Allygus modestus. NCBI lineage: Eukaryota > Metazoa > Arthropoda > Insecta > Hemiptera > Cicadellidae > Allygus > Allygus modestus. The sequence continues at coordinate 70,574,726 of OY776116.1, read as the reverse complement.
TTAATGTAAAGCAACATGTTAGACTAAATTTAATCAAGATCGAACAATTTTTACTTTCTCCCCCTATACATAGTATATGGAGAAAGTATTGTTTTCGTCAAAATTTTCGAATTTGAGTTGTTAGTGTAAATATTCGTTTTGGTGCTCCCTGAACCCAAAAGAGCGGTTTTTACGTGATGTCTGTCTGTACTGAGCTAGAGTCCTAACCAATGGGCCGATTTTCATTAAATTTGGTATTTTTGGTTGGTATGTAGGTACTAATCCACGATAACTCCAGGCGTTTTTTTAATTTTTTGAATTTTTTATTTTTAAGGGTAATTAATTATCCCCCAAAAATCGCAAAACAGCATGAAAAATCCAAATTTATCAAAAACGGCTCTAACGATTTTCATTAACTTTATTGGTTTGTAGAACTTAAGGTTTCCAATAAAATGATACCACCCGAATTTCTGTAAAAATTCAGGTTCAGAAATTACAGGACTTAAAACATCCAAAATTCAATTGTTTTGATTTTTAATTAAAAAAAACATAAATATTAAAAAATATTACTATTTTCCGTTAAAAGAGCTCAAAAAACTAAATAAATTAGTTCTTTGAATTACTATTCTACGATTGCTGGTTGCGGAGAAAATTTTAATTTTAATTTTTCGGTAAACACAATACGTTCTCCAATGTTATTCTTATGGGGGATACAAAAATTACTATTCCTCTCTTATTTCCTGATCAATATCATTGAAACTTGATGTGCAGGTCAAGTTAGCATTGAAAAAACAGAGGATGTTCGAAATATGTTGCCACTTAACCCTGTGGGGGGGGGGGGATTAGGGGGCATTTACCCTCTTTTAACCACTGTGTGTAGCAAAGGATACTGTAATGCCTCTATAAAAGGGATTTGGGTGGACATTTTTGAAAACAACTTATTTAGAAGATTTTCTGTACATTCAACCGTCATTTATATTCTATATTTAGTAAATAAAAAGTAATCGTTTTCATTAAAGTTAGGCTAAAAGGGGAAAGTATGTGTCAGTTTCCTGATACCGTTTATTTAATAAAGTTATCACAGACGTTATATACAAAGAATGTATGTTGTATTTGAACGAATGTTGTTTTTGGCATATGCAGCCCTAAAAACTAAAATTTATCACTGACCCGGACCCAGGTCTTATCATGCCGACTGCAGTAATAACCTTTATAGGTGACATTCGCTCAAGAGAACATGAAAAGTGACACAAATACGATCGACAACTGAAGCTAATATAACTATGTATTTAACTTAATGACAATTTAAAAAGTATTTAGCACCTTCAAATTAAATTTAACAAGTAGGAAAACTCCAAACAATATGAATGTAGACAAACGCCTATGATAAAGGGAGGCAGATGAATATTAATTAAGGAAGACACCTCCGTTTAAACTTTCACAACACCTGGCTGAAAGACAACATCAAATTAACCAGGAGAAAGACACTTAGCTCGAGAATTTTCTCAATTACACGGCGAGATAATTGAATTATTTCTAAGAGTTTGATGAAACAGTCGATCGAAAGATTGACTCGGAGAAGAAGTTCTTTAAAAGTTTCGACGAGCTTCCCTCTGCTCCAACCGCGATTGATTGCTCCACTCTTTGGCTTCAAGTGCGCCTCGGGCTCGCAACTACAGACTAACTAGTTTAATTAAATTACCGTCCTGGCTTTTTTATAGGTGTAAACGTATCGGGTTGTAAACGTGACTCGTTGAGATGTTCGTTTGAAACTGAAACAATACTTTTGAATTGTAATACTTTCGAGGGGTTAACATACAACGAGGGAAAACGTCCTTAATGTAGACTAGTCACAGTATACTTTGTAATGTAAATAACAAAATAATCCTGTAAATTTATAAAGTATCTCATACAGTCTTGATGAATGCTTCGTCTTTACAAACTCAATGATGTAACGTCAATAATATAATAATGTAATTAATCTATTGGATATTCATGGTTCGAAACTTATTAACTACGATATAAAACACTGCTTATTAAGGATACAAATAATAAAAAAGAAAATAGTAATGAATAGCTGTATTTTTTACTTATATAGGTACTAATGGACCTGTTGCTCTAAATCGACCAAAACAAACTTTTATTGTTTATATCAGTTATCAGCTGATCTTACTGTTTACCTGTGTTTTACTGTATCATCACCTGGTTTAGAATGCAACTGAATTCAAACTACTCTCCATGTTATATTTATGGGAAAAAATTGAACTTTGAGGGTGTCCTGTGCCCTTCAGCAAAACAGTATTGGAAATTGAAAACCACTTTGTGCAACTACGAATGTGGGCAATTATTTGACACCTCATAATTGAAATTGGTTCAAAAATAACGGAGGAGTTCTGTTCACAAAAATCGGCTTAGCGTATTAAATATAGTACCTGGGGGCGGAGCTTTGCTCGGGGAAGAACAGCGGTTGTTTTTTTTTTTTTTTTTTTTTTTTATGACTGGGAGTAATATTTCACCACTTCCTCCAACTGATTATCATATTTTTATAGCTCATTTGCCTCTTTTCTGCATTTTTAAGCTCAGTTTCCCTTTGAACTATTTCTGATATGTACAATCTTCACTCAACAGTTTTAATCACTGCTCTCGGAAAACCACAGGTTAACAATTAATTATAAACAATACGAGTATTACTTTGACAGTTCCCTGGTTTATTATGAACAGCTGTTACAATTCTTTTGTTTTGACTTTAAAACTCCATAAGTCCAATGTTAATTTTTTTAATTTTTAATTTTCGTTTTTTTACATTATTTGATATTTCAAAGAAATAATTCCAGGAAATAATTTTTAAAATTTATCCAAGAAATAATTCACTCTACATTTGTATAGATACTTCAGATTCAGAATAGCTTATAAGGCATTTTTAAGCTGTGCTACTAGGTATTTTGTGTGGTAATAATCATATTTGCAAGTAGTTCCTAGACACTTTGCAGCTCTCGATTCATATAGCAATTGTATTGGCAAACAATATGCTTAAGGAATCCACACCCAAGTTTTAATCTATTATTTAATTACCATGTTAATAAACAAGTTGTAAGCTACATCAATTTGCAATTACATAACCTGAAAAGGATAAAGGATTTTGAAAAAATACAATGTAGCAGCAAAGGAAACGGAGAGAAACGCTTACACTACTGAAGAGCAAATTAGGGGTATTCAGCATTTATTTCCTTTATTTTGTTTATTTCAGTAAGCATATATGCACTGATCTTTCTTAGACTAAAGTAAAAGCAACTTAAGTTAAATGGTCAAATTAAGTCAAATACTTTGTCATTTACTAATGCGAATAAAAGGTCACATACAACAAGTAATAATTCCTAAAATGTTTTTGACACCAATTTATATATTCAAAAATACCTTGTAATAACTAACAACAAATATAGAACTTATGTGTTATTTCTGTTTCATCAAGTATTTCCGATATTCAATTTTCGCTATGAGTTTTGTGATTACAAAAAACTTAAGATTTCTGCACTTAAGTGTATTTTAGCGAATTTCCCCTATAGGGAAGAAGCTATTACCGTAGTCGGCATGGTAAAACCTAGGCCCGGGACTACGATAACTTTTCGTTTTGAGGTCCCCAGACCCCAAAAACACCATTCGTTCGAAACTGTATGTATATATGTGTGCGTGTGCGTGTGCGTGCGTGCGTGTGTGTGCGTGCGTGCGTGTGCGTGTGTGTGTGTGTGCGTGTGTGTGTGTGTGTGTGTGTGTGTGTGTGTGTGTGTGTGTGTGTGTGTGTGTGTGTGTGCGCGCGCGCGCGCGATAACTTTCGTAAAAAAGGTCCGATTTTGATGAAATTTGGTATAAACGTGTAAAGAAATATTTATGATTTATGGTTCGAAAACCAGCTATATCTCTTTATCTAAAGGGGTGTTTGGGGGGGGGTTTGTACACCAAAAATGGGTTTTTTGAACTTTTTACACATAATTTTTTTAATAGTCACATTTTAGTTTTCACCATTGGATTCAGCTTAAAAAACACACAATTTGGTATTTTGATCATTTCTCTACGTTAATCGGTTACCGAGATGTTGAAAGTGCTAAACACAGTACGTTGTCTAATGCTATTCTTATGGAGAATAAGAAAATAATTATATCTCGCTTCTTTATGAACGTATACTGACAAAACTTGGTATACGGCTTTATCTGGTTGTGGTCTATTGATATTTGCTCAAAAAATTTTACTAAAGGTTCCCGTAGCAGAAAACCTGCATACTCAGCCCCCATGTTATTCTTATGGAGAACAATTAAAATGCTACGTCTCCCTTAATTATGAACATAAATTAATAAAACCTTGTATATGACTTCACCTAACTGAGTTATATTTATATTTGCCTAAACTCCCATTTTTTTCGTTCCTTGTTCCAGCAAAACTGCGTACTCATCCCCCATGTTATTCTTATGAAGATTAATCAAAATGGGATATATCGCTTATTTATGAATGTATATTGATGAAACTAGGTATGTGGCTTCACCTAGTTGAGTTATATTGATATTTGCATAGAAACCAATTGTTTATTCCTTGTTTCAGCAAACCTACATACTCATCCCCAATGTTATTATTATGGAGAATAATTAAAATTGTATATATCGCTCATTTGTGAATATATTTTTCTGAAACTTCGTATGCGGCTTTATGTGGTATTAAGACATATATTATGCATTGGAAATTTGCTGAATACGCAGGTTTGCTGCGACGGGAGTATTTTTATCTATATCGTTTTACATGTGTATTAATTATAATTTTTGATTTATAACTATAAAATATCGTTTATGAGTGAATCTGTAACATGTAGTACACAATGTAGTAACATGAAGTAAAGTTTGTCATAAACAGAATTACGGATACGAATACAATACGAATGACTGTAGGATGTCTTACTTAATGTCTTTACACTTTTAAAGTTGTAAGTAGTTGTTTTAATAAACAAGAATTTTGAATAATGTTTGAAAAACATAGCATACAGCAGCGCGATCTGCGGGTGTTGTGATGGAACTCGAAAGTTGGCAACAGAGGTGCTATCTGTGGGCCGAGCGCGGAACTGGAGCTTCTCCCCACGGCGGACAGATGGCAGCACGGATATGACAAAACCAAAGAGTCGATAACAATAATTTTGTTTATCTTTTTGAGTAGACACAGTAGGCTAATATCTAATATTGGCATGAATGTAATCTATATTTAAAAAGCTAGGTTTGGTATACGTATATAATAAATTCGAAAATCTAACGTTATTCAAATTCATCAAAACAAAAATATAATAAGTCAATAAGTTAAGTAATCAGTAAGTGCGTTATGATTCATAAATATGTATAACAAAATTTAGAAAATAATAAAATATTTCTCTGGGGTTTCTTTTTGTTGGAATTTTAAGTTGCATTGCATATCCACAGCAGATAATGATTCTATTTGGTCCAGTGATTATAACACATGATTACACATCCTCCCGGTGTAACTGGTATCATCAGACATAGAATATGTTTTTTGTTTGAAGAAGACTGTTAAATGTAGAGCGAATTGTAAACTATGTTCTCGTCGTTAAAGCATTAATATTTTAATATTTAAAATTAATATATTGACTTCTAACGTTTGTATTATAGGAAAAACAGAGTGGTCATTTTTCGCACAATGGTATTACAGATAAACAGTGATAAACCCAGATAAAAAAAAACATATTTTGCATTACTATCGCTAGTTGCTGAAACAATCGCTAGTAATAGAAAACAAACAAAAACAATAATAAATTAAAATGTTAATTGGTGCTGGGAAAAAGTCCTAATGATGGATAATGAGTTGATGAAGCTAAACATAATCTTACATACTCCATTGGATATGGAAATATTAATCCCATAACGTTTGGACTACTTTCCATGTATACTTTTTAAGTGTATTCAAAATTGTATAGTTTGTATTTGTACATTTTTCCTGCAGATTTCATCAGTAGTACAAAACTCAAAATTCAACTTTCTGGTTGTTAAATACTAAAACACAAGCGTAAAAACTGTTTTCATTTTATCTCAAATAAGACCAGAGGGCAGTGGACGGGGGAGTGAGGAGTGGGACACCGTCACATGGCAATGTTATTTCCCGGTCCGCCGCGCCGCGGCCGCGTCAAAGCTGTTTCTATGGGAACCCTGGACAATGGCTCGTGCGTAAGTTATGGGCCCGAGTGTTACCCGAACAATGCCACGCTTGGAGAAACAATGGAAATATTGTGATGAAGTTTTAAATCTGACCCAGTGTTGGAATTGGATTTAAAATTACAGTTAAAGAAAACTTTTCACAGATTTTATGTAACGTAGACTTGCATTTATTAAAGCGTACTGAAACTATGATGTAAACTTTTAATGCATTACAACGCTGACCGTATTCGCCGTTAACTTCAGTACTGTATTTGAGTGAAGTTAACAACATGCAGATGAATACAAGTCCTACAACGTTATGGAAACATTATTTAAAGTGCTTAACATATTGATTATAGCATTCTCCAACGGTTGAATAGTATAGCTAATACTTGATATTTATTAGATTAAACTTCAGTAACCATAAGCATGAAGTTGTGAACTACTCAAGAGAAAGAACGGGGCTAAACTTTAGACATAGGACAAAATCCCACGCATGTGAAAGTAGATAGCGAAATAGTTTGGCACAGTAAATAACTTTCTTGTAAATATAATAGATTGTCATCGTTTCAGACTAGCGCAATTGAAAATGATATAACACTAATAATATCAGTGTATTAATATTCGACCAATGTAATTAGTGTGTTAATAAGTTATATACCGTGCTGTTATCACGCCGTTGTCGTAGGTAGGCACAAACATAGTATTATGTAACAGTTAAAAGGTTCGGATGAAACAGGTGTACAGATATAAAAGTCACGTATCATTTGTTTGTTCAGGACCTCGTGGATTTCGAACAATTCTCCAACCACGACATTTTACCCTACCTTCCAGTTTGTATACTAGTCAACCCTTACTTTTATCACAGAGAAACGAATCTATAGATTTCTTTGTCTGTGTTTTTATGAAACTGATATTAAAATACAAAACTTTTGTTTGACTAGCACCTGGTGAATATTTTCTAAGTTTTACATACTTGCCAAACCTAATAAATGTATGTATCATGTGTTTATATTTACAAATGGCGGTCCTTTTTCCTGTCCAAAGACCGTTTACAGGTCTCCCACCAAGCTTTTCATAGGTACATGTATACCTGTATTCTATGTTACATTTATGGTACAGGTAGATATGCACACAAATCACACACTTTCAGTTTCTCCAAAAGTACCTAGCGCATAACGTCTAGATCTTCCACTAAGGCCTGCTATATTTATACTTGTTAAGTAACCTGTAACAAAGGTACTTACGTTACACAAATGATTCACGAAGTAAAACCTTTGGTTTTTCCAGGGTAATAAAATAAAGACCTGTTACATTTATACCTGTTACACCTAAATATCTGTTACATTTATATATCAGGTTGAAATACGTATGCAAGTGTCGTGCCTTCTGCTTGTCCAGGACCTGGAGATAACGACCTACTACATTTACACCTATTTTACTGAAGTATCAATTACATTTCTGTAACAGTTATAGAAACATGCAAGTGTCGTACCTTCAGTTTGTCCAGGGCCTTGAGATAGCGACCTGCTACATTTAAAACTGTTACACCGAAGTATCGGTTACATTTCAGGTAGAGAGATATGGTAGTGTCATATACCTTTAGCTTGTCCAGGTCCTCGAGGTAACGACCTGATACTATAACTGTTACACAGAAACACCGAAGTATCTATTACATTTATGAAACAGGGCAAACTTAGTTTGTCCAGGGCCTCAAGATGACGACCTGTTGTTACATTTATACCTTTTACACCAAAGTATCGGTTAAATTTATGTAACAGGTAGGGAGTGACGTACCTTCTGCTTGTCCAGGACCTGGTGGATGTCGTCCAGGTCTCCCACCACGACCGCCTGCTGCTTCAGCATCTCCTCCTCTAGTGTCAGCCAGTCCCGGATCTGTAACATTCCACACAAAAACCATCAAATGTAAACTCAAAAATAAATATTCACGACAGAAAAACTCTCATAGCACGTCGTTACTGGTGGTTGTCGGTATAATGCATAAGCAAGTAGTGAAACCAAGTTGTCACTAGCTAAACTAGGGTTTAAAATGACACAGTGAAACAAAGTAAGACTAATGATCTGTATCTATAAATATGAATGAATGTGTGTATGCGTGTAACTTGCAGGCTTCGCCCCGCAAATGACTTATAAAACTATGACAGTTGTGTGTGCTGCATTGTGTGGTTATCCCGTGAAACTAATACGAATCAAGATCAGCTGTTTGTATTTTCATCAGCTCAAACAAAAACGAATGTCCATGAGGAATACATGGGTACTCTGAACCCCCGTAGGATTTTTGCAACTTTAATATGCCTACATGTTACTCAGGACTATCAAGTACCTCTGCCAAATTGCAGCTCAACAGTAAAGTGGTTAGAGCGAGATTGAGAGACAAATATCTAAAGAAACTTATAAACTTTCACATTTACAATAACATTAGTAGGATTCTTCCTAAACCACTCTACCGAAGCAAAGTGAATGAAACGTTGCATAGTAAATTCTGGTGGACCAGGAAGGTATAAAGCGTTTAATCAAAGTCCCAGGCCTCGATCCATTGGACTTTAAAGTTGCCATGTAACTATTAAGAAGGAAAGACCTGTTATAATTTTGTCAGATGACTAATTTAAAATACTGTTTCCAGCTGTTTAAATATTTATGTAGGGAGTTATAATGTACGTACTATGAGTGAATATTTATTTATCAACACAATTCTTGGGCTCAACAACGCGCGTCGGGAACCGCCAGTGCTGTAACATTGGGAAACACATGGGAGAATACTAATTTGTTATGACGTTGATTGCGGCACTTAACAGGTACTGCGGGGCTGAAACGTGATCTTTAGGCGCTGCCGTGACGTTGTAACGTTACAGCACCTGATACAAGGCGCAACGTGTTATCGCTGATTATTTTGGAGAGTGTGTCAAAAAATGATCTTACGTACTGATAAAACGTCTTCTATACGATAAAATATAGGCAAAAAATACTACCCAGGATGATTAACAATCTCATTAAAAATAACACATATTTGAAATTAACATATTATCAATTCACTTAGCGACCAGAAAATGTCAAAACTGTCAGTTACGAGGCTCATAACTGAAATTGTTTAGGCTCGTATTAGAGCCTGAGCCATAAACATCCACTAATAGTTGGGCAACAAACGAGTGAGTGATGGGGTGTTGAACAAATCCTCTCGTCCGCAATAGAATGCGACGCGCGACGGCTAGAATGTGTTAACATATGTCCAGCAGTAATGGCTGCATTAGCGCCGGGCGGAAATAATCCGCAGCCACTCAGTGCGACAATATCCGGGCCTGTTCAACGGCCACCCTTGACATTCCTCACACCCCACAACCCCATCCCCAATCACAACCCCTCGCCATCTCGCACGACCTACTTCCTACTTCACCCCACTCTGTGACCTTCGGCAGAACATGAAACGTGTCAAAGGGTGGAATTGTTGTTGCGTATAATCTTCATATAATACTTAGAGTTTTATCGAAATAAAAATACTAATTCGTACCAGGTCTAAAAACATTAAACTACATTCAAAAATTAAACTACCTAATGAAAAAATTGCTTTACTATATGTTACAACAGTATCTTTACCATAATTTACATTTGCATATGGTGACAACAAAATCTGATTCGCAAGACAAATTCAAAGAACACACTTGAACTGGGATGTTATATTTTTGAAAGGACGTATTTTTAGCAATAACTGCTGTTAAATTTAAAATATAACACTTCAAATTATCCAATGCAATTAAATTTATACCGAATTTAATTCAACTATCCAATAAAATTTACCCTAAATTAAATTTTATTGGGTAATTTGAAGTGTTGATTTTTAAATTTAATGAAATTTGAATTAGAAGATCTTTGCACGACGAATAAATAGCTGCTGTATTTAAACTTTTCTTCCTTGCGCAAGACAAATTTGTATTGATAATAACTGAAATAATAAAATACCCCCGTGGCTGCAAACCTGCGTACTAAGTGAATTTCAAATGCATAATATATGTCGTAATACCACATAAAGCCGCAAAAAACAAGTTATAAACCAAGTTTCATAAAAATATATTCACAAATAAGCGATAGACCGTATACAATTTGAATTATTCTCCATAGGATTAACATTGTGGATGAGTACTCAGGTTTGCTACAACAAGGAACAAAAAATATGGGTTTTCATGGAAATATCAATATCACTCAACTAGGTATACCAAGTTTCATCAATACACATTCATAAATAAGCGATATATACTATTTTGATTATTCTCCATAAGAATAACATGGGGGCTGAAGACGCAGGTTTGCTGCTACGGGAATCATCGGTAAGAATTGCTATTTTTGTGCAAATAAAAATATACCACAACCAGATGAAGCCGTTTCGTTTCGAATACCAAGTTTCGTTAGTTTACGTTCATAAATAAGCGAGATATAAATTTCTCTTATTCTCCATAAGAATAGCATTGGGCAACGTATTGTGTTTAGCACTCTTAATATCTTTGTAACCAATTGACGTAGAGAAATTATCTAAACACTAAATTGTGTGTTTTTAAAGCTGAATCCAGTGGTGAAAACTAAAATTTACTTTTAAAAATATTACATGTAAAAACTTCAAAAAAACAATTTTTGGGGTACAAATCCTCCAAAAATACCACTTCGGATGGGTCGATCTGTCTGGTTTTCGAAATTAGTCATAAATGTTGCTTTACACATTTGTACTAAATTTTATCAAAATCGGACCTTTTTTACGAGAGCTACCACACCCACGGACACATATATATACAGTTTCAAGCGAATGGTGGATTGGGGACAGGGGACCTCAAAACGAAAAGTTATCATGGTCCCGGGCCTAGGTCTTACCATGCCAACTACGGTAATAGCTTCTTCCCTATAGGGGAAATTCGCAAAAAAGATTAGGCAGTCAAAAGATAAGTAGTATGTTCAAGAATGTACGTGTACGTTACGATAGACAATAGAACATACGCAGTTACTAGTGGTTTTAGACTGAATATTATAAATTTATTCAAATAAAATAAATAAACTTTCCCTTTAGCTATACAACATGCTCAATGGTAGACATTTTGTAAAATTACAATAATTATTTGCATTATTGAGAGGGTGGAGATTGGCCGAATGCCCGCAGGCAAAACACTGACTCACGAGGGTTGAGGTGCACGAGGGGGAGGGTATGAAGGTTAGGGGATATGATTAGTAGCACCAAGTGCCGATAAAGCGCCTGGTTGATTTATAGACACTGATGGCGCTGTGCTCGCTGATAACTCATTACGGCCGCCTGTAAAGATGACAGTTCGATAAGAAATTGCCACCAATTTATTCCTATAATCAGAGCTCTTCCGCAGGTTACAATGTTTTATATATACTGTTAACAGTGCGTTGTGCTGATGAAAGTCACTTACAAAGTGTAGCCTATTACAAGTTACATATGCAGGAAAAGCTTTATTTTCTGTTAGGGCCTAGTCATACTTATTTCATATGAATTGTATTTACGACGTGCGATTTGCTTGAATATAGATTTCAAAAATTCAGATTTTTCCTGCGAAGTAAATTATTTTAACTATTGTTTAAGGGAATGTTAAACAGATATATTTGTTATCTCGCATATATCAACTTGATTTGTTTCTAATTTCTTCTTTACATACCTGATGTAGGCCTATCTGAGCCGCTTGAAGCCATAAGCAAAATCTACCAATATCTTAGAAGTTACGTTACAAGATGTGAAATATTTGACTAACAATAATAACAATCATATGCAAAAGTAATAATACGTACGGTACAAAAACAAACGGTAAGACACTATAAAAAACATGATAAAAACACTTTTCTAAGCAAGCGTGGTCGATTATCAACAACAGCAAATCACCCGATCAAAAACCACAGATAACCCAACTGGAGGTGGAAGCCTTGTCCGGGAGCCGTCGGAGGTAGCGAATGTTTTTAAAATTTGTATGGCGAATTCCGGTGATACCGGACTCAAACGCACACCTCCCGCGGCCCTGGACAGCTAAGCCCGGCCGAGTCGATGTTTTTGAGCGATGTCACTGAGCAGGAAGAGTCAAGGGTGATTTGCGACCTGAAGGCAAAGAAATAAACTGATGTCAATGGCATGTTCACCTGGCTCCTAAAACAATACCAATTCGGCATCGTGGGTACCCCAACACAATCAGTAAATCTTTCTTTCAAAACAGGCATTTTTCCTAATTCTCTCAAAGTTGCAAAAGTGATTCCTGTTTTTAAGAAAGGAGATTCACAACAACCAAGCAACTATAGGCCTATCTCAATCCTGCCGGTGCTTAGCAAAGTCTATGAGAAATTATTCATGCGCAGGATGCTAAATTTTTTTAATGAATTCAACATTCTGTCAAAAGACCAGTTTGGTTTCCGACAGGGAAAATCAACTGTTTGATGCAATCATCCATCTAGTGGAAATGATTGTGAGCAATATAGATAAGCGCAATAAGCGACATTAAGTGTCTTTCTCGACTTATCTAAGGCGATTGATTGTGTGGATCGCAACATTCTCCTTAACAGGTTGTGGAGCGTAGGCGTTCGTGGCTTACCCCATAAGTGGTTACAGTCATGCCTTTCTGGAAGGTCACAGCAGGTTCAGGTCAATGGGGTGCTTTCACATACAACCGCTTTGAGATATGGGGTCCCTCAGGGATCGATTCTCGGTCCCCATCTATTCCTAGTTTACGTGAATGATATAAGTTCTGTTATTTCAAAAGGACAAATTCCAGACGACAGTCCAATATACAGACGACACGACTCTGTTTCCGTTCAAACAAAATTGAACGGACTGAAATTCATTCTTTTGAAGAGATTAATTCCTGTATCCAATACTTTGAAAATAAAAATTTCAAAGTAAATCTATCAAAATCAAACTGCATTATATTCGGAGGCAGCACCGCTCTGGATACATACTGCCCGACTGCAATTATAGATGACGCTGTCATCGAAGAAGTCGACAACACAAAATTCCTCGGAATGCTCATTGACGATGAACTGACGTGGACTAATCATGTTCACAGTGTTTGTAAATGCGTTTCATCATCAATATACCTGCTTAGGAAACTTTCAAAACACTGTCCCACTGAGTTGCTGCTAATGGCTTATTACGATCTAATACAATGTCATCTATCACATGGTATTCCTCTGTAGTCTGTGGGGTGGTTGCTCACAGAACAATTTCAACCGTATTTTTGTCCTTCGGAAGAAAGCCATTCGAATATTAGCAAAACTCAAATTTAGGGAGTTGTGTCGCGATGCCTTCCGGGAACTAGGTTTGTTGACTCTGGCAGATCTACATCCTAGAAACTGCGATCTACTGTAAATTCAAGGGTGACCCAATGCAGGGCAGATATGTACACAGCTACAACACAAGATCTAGAAATGTGTACCGAACAGTGCAGTATAGATTAGCAAGTGTGACACGTCTCCCCTCTCAGATTGGTGTTGGCATCTTGAATAAAATCCCAGAAGGCATTAGAATCGAAAACTGTGAACCAAAATTCAAATAAAAATTAAGACACTTTTTGGCGTCTAACGTGTTCTACTCGGTGGAAGAGTTCATGGACCGCACAGGGGGAATACGTCGGCTTGAGGCTTAAAATCATATACTCCGTGGGGGGAAAATTCATCTGGCTTCTTCTTTCTTTCTTTATTTTTTTATAGCTCAATGCAATTATTGTTTTGACGTATGCTACGTGTTTATGTATGTTATACATGTATTGTATTCCAACAATAAAGAAGTTTTTTTATTTATTTATAAGATGAACTGTGTGGAAATACTTGATATATGGCCGAATTAACAATAACAGTGATAGCTACGAAAACAACAATAACTTAGTGATACGAAACCTTGGTCAAATATATTTTTAATCAAATTAAACACAAACAATAACTTCTCCATATACAATGGGGGAGAAAGTATAAGTTTTAAAACTCTGAGTAAATGTATTTTCTATCGCTTATGTGTTTAGAGAACGCACGGTGGTGAAAGAGTAATACTCGGAAAACATTTAATCTAACCTCTTTGTCGAAAGAGGAAGCGTGCTGACAATGCAGAGAAGGCTTATTTCCGCACAAGAACCGCCAAACGGCCCATTCCTCACTGGCCTGACGGCGCCGCCTCTCGCGAGAAATGGTGGACAAACTCGGCGGAGGCTGAACACGATTGTTGTATCGACCATGTCACATCGAGCATTGCGTTTAGAAATAAAATGAACAGAGAAATAATCAGTGTGGCTGTGACGTTAAACAGTACCAACTCACGTTGAATGTACGTATCAATGCTGCCTATAAAATACTATTAAATAAGGTTTATCTATTTATTCGTAAACTTGTCTAGTGGGGGTAGTGTGTCACATTAACAGTGAATTTAAATCGAACCACATTTATTTGCATTATAAATAAGACTTATAAATGTTATACTTGAAGGTTAAAGTGGAACGAAATACAACTATGTTTATGAGGACTTGCAGACAGAGGCCATGATGGATATAAACTGTATATGTTTGAATTCAATAAGTACTGTGTGAAACGGGAAACACGATATATCGTTTATTTGTAGACGGATAATTACAAACTAACTATACCTTAAACTAAATGTATTTTAATAACATATTTTTTTGTTCGTTATACTTTTAATTTAGTAAATTGTTTTCTAATATTTAGAAAAGCTACCAGTTTTTATCTTGCTGGCGTTTTTCTGTCAGTACTTCACACACTAAATGTAGAACTGTTTTAAATTTAAACTAAAACAGTTCGATGTAAATAGCAATGGAAAAATACGGAATTCAGTGAAGAGATTTAAACAGCAAATCAACAGTGAAACTGTCTTTGGTTAGCTTGAGCTTCAAAAACGGACGAACTTCCCAGCGCGTTGAAACACACAACTGTTGGCCAGTGATCAAATTTAGAACAAATGTTTACCATGTAGATACATTATAAAATTTACGCTGCTTCAAAAGTTTGTATGGTCCCAGGACTACCTTAAAACTGGTTTATACCAGTTTTGAGGCTGTTTTTGGGTACAGCAAATGAAGTTGTGATTACATATGGTAAGTCTTTTGGCTGTCCATTATGACAAACTTCCCTTTCACCTTTGGTCCCTCCTTTTGCAGCGGCTAGGGACAGAATCTCCGGGTTTGGTCCCCACCTGCTAACCTGAGAATTGATGGTCCGTGGCTGTTGTACATGGAAACCCTGTCAGTTGAGTTGACCAACTGGAGGGCAGAATGCGGGTGCCCTGTTTGAGAGCCTCATCCCAGCTGTCACAGGGGCACGGGAGTTGGCCCTCTGAAGGGTCGATTTGGCTGCCGTCCCATCCCACCCTTTCCTTTCCTGTTATATCCTATCTTTCCGGTAACCTGCGCAATATTCCTGCTTGAGGAAGATGTGACTAGCAGCTATGCTGGGGTTTCCTAATCCGCAACAATGATGATGAAAGTTTGTATGAAAACCCAAGCCCGACCACGATCAGAATTGTTCAATTAGCAATAACTTTTTAGTACAGGACTGTGTAACATCATCGGCGGTACAACATATTTCTTAATTCCAAGTTTCCTCTCAAGATACGCCTGACCAGCAGCCACTGGGTATCCAACGACCTCTTAAGTAGCATACTAGTAGCTAAACGAAAATACAACTGTAACTTAAAGGTATTTATTTAGTAAAGCCCTTAGCCAGATTTTCCTTAAGTCGATTAAATCTTGTATTAAATCGCTTATTAGGTTACTTCCAGTTACAGTGTATTATTTGCATAACCTCGTGTATGTAGGCTACTTGTACACAACCCCAGAGTAACGAGAAAATAGCGTGAGCGTCTTTGGAAAGCTCTCTAACACGACATCGTTTTATTCGTCATTCGTCTTATTTTTCATTAATTTGGTGGTAAAAATGCGACTGTGTCCAGGAACATTGTGAATGGTTTAAATATGTTTCCAGTAAGCTTTTAAAAAAAGCAAAAATTTAAAAAATTGAAAATACAAAATTCTATCTTATCAGATTATTGCAAAAACGCTCAGAGCATTTATTAAACGCGTTTTGATATATTTGTCAGTGTTAATATAACGCACTAAAGATATGAAATAAATATCTAACATATGTGTATATCTTTTACCTAAATATATAGTCTAGCTTTCTAAAAAACTTTAATGATGTCAAAGAAATTAAAAACTATAGTATATTTACAGTAGTAGTCTCAAGTAATTATAGAACAAATTCAAAATTTATCAATTATGATTTTGATTTAGCGAATTTCCCCTATAGGGAAGAAGCTATTACCGTAGGTCTCATGGTAAGACTTAAGCCCGAGACCATGATAACTTTTTGTTTTGAGGTCCCCAGATGCCAAAAACACTATTCGTTCAAATTTATATATATGTATATATATATGTCCGTTACCGCGATAACTTGAGTAAAAAACATCCGATTTCGATGAAATTTGGCTCAAATGTGTAAAGTGACATTCATGACTTTAAGTTCGAAAACCAGAAATATCGAACCACGGGAAGGGGGGTTTATGGGGGTTTTAAATTTTCCAAAAATCAGTTTTTTGCTTTTTTCACCCAAAAATTTTTAAAAAAACTTAATTTTGGTTTTGACCATGTTATAAAGCTTAAAAAAACAAATAATATGGTATTTTTAATTATTAATCTAGGTTAAGTGGTTGCGGAGAAAATCCAAAAAAACCTGCTCATAAAATCTCCCATGTTAATCTTATGGGAAAAAGGTTTTTGGCTTTTCCTCAGTTCATTTCTATGTAAATTTCACATTTGCTTTTACCAATCAGTTTAGCTCTACAAAACAATCATTTTGGTGTTTAAATTGTGATTCTACGTCCAACCGTTGCCGTGATATTCAAAGTGCTAAACACAGTATGTTGTCCAATGTTATCCTTATGGAGAATATTTAAAATTTGATATCTCGATTATTTATGAACGTATATTGATGAAACTTGGTAGGTGGCTTCACCTAGTACTGGTATATTGATATTTCCACAAAAAATTGATTTTTCTTTTATTATCCTCTTAGCAGCAAACCTGCATTCTCATCCCTAATGTTATTCTTATGGAGAATACGGAAAGCTTTATATCTCCCTTAATTATGAACATAAATCATTAAAACTTGGTATATAGCTTCACTTGGTTGAGTTATATTGATAATTGCAAAAAAAACGCGTTTTATCTTCCTGGTTGCAGCAAACCTGCGTTCTCAGCCCTAATGTTATTCTTATAGAGAATAAATAAAATGCTATATATCACTTATTTACTTAAGTATTTTTATGAAACTTGGTAAGTGGCTTTATGTGGTAGTAAGAAATATATTCATTCATAGGAAATTCGCTGAGTACGCAGGTTTGCTGCGACGGGGGTATTAAATAATACATTGGCAACATATTAGTTTTTTGCCTGTTGATTTTATCACACATTTTTAGCAACAAATATTTACTTAATGATTTTAGAACAAATGTATTAAAATATTGATTCACATTTAACATTATTTACTTCAGCAAAAACTATACTATTTATTCTCTTTAGCTTGTCGTTAGATAAACCAGTATAGCAAAAGTTTTTCCTAGGGTTTTAAAATGTAATAAAGTCCATTAGATTTAAAAACAATTTTTTTTATTTATACTTAGGAAATTGTAAAATAATCTCAATAACTATAACACATCTAAACAAGTGGAGTACAAATCGATAAAATTGATTTAGCTTATTTAAAATTGTTATTAGTAATAGATTTCCGCTCCCTTATATAAATGGTAATAAAATTAATAACTTCTCAAAAGCTCCTTAACTGCAAAATAACATAACATACATTTAAATACCCCCGTTGCAGCAAACCTGCAAACTCAGCGAATTTCTAATGCATATCTATATACCATAAACAGCCACTTACCAAAGTTTCATAAATACATATTCAAAAATTGTCCGTATATTAAATTTTAATTTTTCTCCATAAGAATAACATGGGGATTGATTACTCAGGTTTACTGCAACAAGGAACATAAAATATTAGGTTTTAATTCAAATATCAACAGGCCACAACCAGGTGAAGCCACATACCAAGTTTCATCCGTATCCATTTATAAATAAGCAATTTATAAAATTTTAATTTTTCCCCATAAGAATAACATGGAGGGCTGAGTACGCAGGTTTGCTGCAATAAGGAACAAAAATTATGGATTTTTATACAAATATCAATGTAACTCAACTAGGTGAAGCTACATGCCAAGTTATATTAATTTATGTTTCATAATTAAGTGAGGTGTAATATTTTTCTTATTCTCCATAAGAATAATATGGGCGCAGTATGCAGGTTTGCTGCTACGGGAACCATCGGCAAAATATTGTTTTTTTGGATAATTATCAATAGACCCCAACGAAATGAAGCCATATATCGTCCAATAACGTTTATAAATAAGCAAGACAAAAAATTTGTCTTATTCTCCATAAGAATAACATTGGACAATGTACTGCGTTTAGCACTCAATGTCTCAGTAACCGTAGAGAAATGATCTAAACACCAAATTGTTCGTTTTTTTAGTCAAATTCAATGGTGAAAATTAAAATTGGATTTCTTGAAATATTGTATTAAAAAAACTTTAAAAACCCATTTTTAGGGTACAAAACCCCCCTAAAATACCCCTTCCCGCGGATAAAGCGATCTGTCTGGTTTTCGAACATAAAGTCATAAATGTTGCTTTACACGTTTGTACCTAAGTTAATCAAAATCGGACCATTTTTACGAAAGTTATCGTGCCTACGGACACACACACACACATATATATATTTGTACTTGATAAAGATATTATATCGAAATATTGCAACGAAATGGTTTTAATTTCTTAAATGAATATACGTATATATATATATATATATATATATATATACAGTATTGAACTAATGGTATTTTTGACATCTGGAGACCTCAAACGGAAAAGTTATCATGGTCCCGGGCCTAGATCTTAGCCTACCGACTACGGTAATAGCTTCTTCCCTATAGGGGAAATTTGCTAAAAAATATTTCCACGGTATGAAGAATAAGTGCACTGATACGTAGAAGACGTCACCCGCAGAATATTTTGAGGAAAAGAGATGTCAGACACAAGCAGCTGTTAACGACAGGCTGGGGTATTGTCAGAAACATGTCTGGATACAAAGTAAGTATCTTTGCTCTGATAAGGATCGCCATTATAACTTTGTAAACTTTGGGAACTTTGTAATGGCTTTGTATTTTTTTGTGGGATGTAATGATCTAGAGATACTTCCTTGACGTCAATAAAATTCAGAAGTTTCCGAAATTAAGTGAATGTTTATTAGATTCATTAGAACGTATTTATTCCCTGTGGTTGAATTTCAGTCTTTTTTGGACAGATAAGAAATTAAATTTTAAGAACTCAACAGTTAGCTACCAGAAACTGTCAACGGAAACCAATTAATAAATATACTCGTTACAGCAAACCTGAAAATTAATAATATTTCATGGACATAATACTCGCTGTTTTAAGATTCGGTGGAGGGTCGGATACCCTAGTATAAGATCAGATGTTGTCTTGCCAGGTATCAGATAGCTTGTAAGTGTACGCTGAGAATAATACTCACATCTGATAAGACTCTAAAGGTATAAAGTTAGAATTGAACACTTGTGATTACAAACAAGAAAAGAAGAATGTATAAATTACCGATTACAAAACATAAAACGAAAAGTGTAAATCGGTTAAGTTTATATTCACTTATAGTGTTGTGTGCCTATGAGCTTCATTATAATCCAGGACATAATAAAAGACAATATGGATTCACGTTAAGCAGGATTATACGCTAGTAAACTATAAAAAATGTAAGTATTACATAACATTTGTCTTCGAAAACAATTTGTATTTGTCATTCAAAAGGCCAACCTAGCATGTTATTAAGTTAAATGTTTGCAACGTCTAACACACAAATCAAAGTGAGGATATGACTTAAATAGCAAAATTATCCTTTAAACTATAACGCAGGATAGGCTGCTGGACACGAACATTTGTTTATGTGTGAAGTTTTGTATTTTCCTCTAAGCCGGCACACACGAACCATAATTACGAGCAAACACCACACATATTCAATACATTTTCGAGAACGGTAATCTAAATCCATCAATCGTAACCATGGTCTTTAACCATGTTACTTTATCTTACTCGAAATCAAAACATTGATTACACCAACTAAATACCCAACAGTAAAAACAATTAAGAAAAGTATGTTTCCCAAAAAGTTAATTCCAATGTGTGCGTTATCTAACTTGGTATCTGAGGAACTAAGTAACCAGATTTGGCTCTCTGACTCAGCTGGGAACACCATAATGACGACACCACTCACATGTGACGGAATAAAACGCCTGGAGATATAAAGTTCGTCAACTCGTAAACGTGCAACAGTAAAGTTCGCTGTAAAACAGAGAGCGGTTCGAGACTTGAACTGGCCCATTATTGGGCTCCAAGCCCCGGGGCTATCAGCGGTAGAAGCCAGGATTCGTTTCATTTCTATAAAAATAAACTGAGTAACCGCAGCTGCATACTTTAAATTGTCAAAATATAAGTATTTAGTTGTATATTTTCTTGTAGCCGGGCGGAAAATAACGTCAGCTTAATGTTTGCATGTTTTTTGTTCTGTTTTTTTTTCAAGCAAACAATACTGCTTCACCTTACGCAAAGGCATTAAACTGAGAAATGATTTAAACGACTTCTTACTTTATCATTTTAGCGTTTTAAAATTATTTAGAAACGTTACGTTTTTTGGAATTACGAAAACATATTTTTTGTTACTTACATAAAACGAATTGTATCTTTCTTTCTGTAAGGGAAAATTAGTTATCGTTGAACTTTACTACGATAAGAGTGATAGTTGCCATTATATAGTCACTATTTGTGATTGTAAAAATAATTGTGTGTGTTGTAGGTATAGTTGTAAAGTACCGTGAACTCATACATTAAAAAAATCATTTAAAAGAGATTAATAACAGTTATTAACAACTATTTTTATGATTACACAAATTGGGTTAAATCGCAACTAATTTCGAGTGTCTCATTAGATTTCACAACTCACGGGTCAGTAATGTTCTTAACTAAAGAAATGTTTATGAGAAAGCGAGTACATCAATTGGCATAGAAAGAAAATCTAAGAGTTGTTTCCGATGCCAAACCGGTAGTAGTTAATTTCATATATTTAGTAGCCGTTTAACTTAGTTTAAAATGCGTTGACTGGTAATTTTTCATTAGCAATATTCACTTACAACATATTTTTACAGGCGTTTCAATTCATAATTAAAGCTATATTTGCCATAAAATAGGCAATCAAACACACACCCACGTTTGTCAAAGTAGCAATGGTGGGTGCAAAGCCTGCTACAGGCTAAAGATATGAAAGGGCAAGGGGGCGGAGGTGAAGGATTAGCCCTTGAAAAGAAATGGTGTGGAGACCCACGTACGATTGGGGACGCCGCGTGACCGACATGAAGGGTAAAGAACTTTCTCACGGAAATACATACTACTGACGTAACAATCGTCTGTAAGAAGCCGCAGGTATCTACAGTAACACTAAAGAAATGTTTTAGATAAATGTATTGAAGTTATTCATATCTACATTTTAAAACAAAGCACATGTTTTTAATGTAATTCTTTATTTTCATAACTGACATGTTTCGACAGTCATGACAGACATGAAAATAAAATCTACATTTAAAGAATAGTGCTTGTTTTTAAATCTTAATAATGATCTTAAAAAGTTATTGATTTGTATGTGCTATTAAAAAGTGTATATTATATAAGTGTATATAAGCTATATTTGTTTAATTAAACAAATATGTCGGCCTAATTAGTTTTAATGTATGATTTTAAACTGGCGCATGCCAATGCTTGTAAAGTAATTTGTTGAATGGCAGCAAAGAATGATTTGATCTGATTGATATTATATTACCCAGCCCCCAGAAATATCTATACCTATATGAAAGTTTAATTTATCATTTTAATTTTGTGAATATCAGTTATTCAAATATTGCTGAGCAGCTGCCTTATTTCACTTTTTATACGAAGAAGAGTTTAGGGATGAATACTTACTTGACTTTCACATTTAAAATAATGCCGGCGTGAAATTAACTTTTTCCAATGTTAAAACCACTTTTAAATACAAACGTACCACCTAAACGTTTTCAGAACAGTAATCTTTATTACAGTTATTTTTAAGAAGTAGAATACGAAACTCAAATAACTTCCAGTGATACGAGGAGCAGCTTAGAGAGAAGTGATTCAAGGCAGAATCATTGATTCCAAGCGAGAGGTCCGCGTCCGCACCTGCTCTGCATATGTAAATTCACCTCGACCTATTCTTGCGACGACTTATCGTAAAAAATAAAAATATAACTTTTTCATTAAACAAATTGTAGGTGACGGCAAAGACCTCTGTGTTTATGTAATTTTAATGATTTCATTTTATAGCCTGTCCAGGCACGTTTCAAAACGGCAGGGATGTACGACGACAATTGTCTAATATAGTCAATAGCTCGTCTAGATGTGTAATACTGTACTTTTATCTTTTGTTCAGTAGTTTTAGCAGTTAAGTTATATAATTCGAAGGAAACTGAACAGGCTCCAGAAAATCACTTCTGAAGTAAAAATTTAGGGGTTTTGGGTATTTTTATTTTAAAATATAAACGACCGCCATTTTGAAACGTTTATTAAGTTAAGATTATTACTATAATATAAGTGGTTTGAACTACATAAATAGCAAAGCAAAATTTTACATTGATTGGATGAATCGTTCCAGCGAAATAAATTATTAAGTGAAAAAGAAAGTCGGGGGAGAACACGGGAAATGGAGCGTTTCAGAACCTATGACTATGTGTGCTTTATTACTGTAAATGGTGTAACGGAGACGCTGGTAAAATACCGGCTCTCGTTTTATTTCAACACCCTGTATAAAAGGATAAACGTATAAATTTCTATTACATTGTACGATTGGCTGTGCAATTGAATTTAGTTTAAAATTAACCATGAGATTAAATCGACTGGAAAAGTTGGGTGTATTCAAATGACAAATTTAAATATTAAAAAATTGCATCTAACGTTGCGATAAAGCCGGAATTGAATCTGAATATTTGCGTAGTAGGAGCGAAACGATCACATTATATGGCCTCCTGATAAAGGAAGCTATTTGAGAGAATGTTTTCTTTCTATAAGAAGGATTTCCAGTTTCATCGACTCACGCTGAGCCTAATCCAAGCTTCGTCTCTTATGACCTCCAGGTCAAGTGAAACTTCCTTCCTTACTGGTAATGTTATCAAGTACAGTACTGTGATATATTAATAACATTCTTTATTCATCCTCTTTGGTTTATATGGTAACAATTTTAATGAACTACAGCATCGATTCAAAAGAGCTCGCATACACATTAACTTAAAAAATCCATTGAACCTGGTTCCTGTTAAATTGGCGGGAACAGGTAAGAAAATACCTGTTCCTCATAACGGGTAAGAAGAAAATATGTTTCAATTTATTGTTAGATCATAAAATAAATTCTAACTATGCAGGTCTAAAGGTTTTTTTACAATTTCTTCAAGCAGTTAGAGAAAAAAACAGTATAACAAGTTTAAAATACGTTAAAAAAATCTTATAGTAAACTGTTACTATACGATCTGTCTGGACTTTCCTGATGTTTTCCTTGTATTTTTCCTGGTTATTTTCAACTTTTTACCTTTAATACTGCCATATGTATAGACATTCTACACCTGATTGGCCAATGTCAACTTGGCGACAGCGCGTCCTAGACTAAGTGGACGGGTCCCATGTCAACTGGTCTAAGGGACGGACATCGTAAGTATCAGAAAAATTAATAACAAAAGAAGTTTATTTTCATTTTAACATTTAAATTCCAAAACATAATTCATACCATCATAAAAGGGTGGTTGTGTGTATCTGTTGTCATCTTTATTTTAGGAACACACAAATACTCCTGAAGTGGTTGAGCTAATCAGAGCTACTCATAAGCATATTCGCGTTACAATTCTCTCTTGGAGCTCTTTCGATGGTTTTTTTTTATATTCCACAGAATTCTTGTGTATTCAGATTTTTAAATAATTAAGATGGTATCAGAAAATAGTATGTAGGATTTTTGCAACAATTGAACATTTGTTTTACTGCGAATTTTCCGTGACGCAACGCCAACTAGTATTTAGCATGACACATTCATATATTGAGATTACCTGTAGAATAGATTTGTCGAAGCTGGCCAAGAGACTCAGCCGGGGCGGGGTGTTGGCGGCGGCGGCGCTAGAAGGCGTCTGGACCTCGACCGAGCGAACATGGCGGGCGGCGCGGCTCACATTGTAGCTGCCTGCAACACAGTAATACATATGCTAAATTGTGTGACGAGTATTGGGTAATGCAGACTTATCTTCTGCCACTGGATCCAGGACTAATAAACTAGTGTCATTACTATTGTTAAAAACACAGGCTTTCTTAAGTTACAAGGAAGTGAATTACGGGGTACCCCAGGGATCTGTAATCGGTCCTCAGCCCTTTTATTTTAAGGTAGCAAATAATGACTTTATGTCAGCCTACCTTGTAAATACATTTTGTTTGCTGACGATTTAACTTCCTTTTAAATACATCGAGATTTCGAAGATACCCAGAGGAAACCAGAGGTTAATGCGAATAGTTTGCTTGAGAGTACAAGTTGGTTTATGGGCAACGTCGTTATTCTAAATAATAATAAAATTCAATCCCTCCTATTTAGCGAAAGCAGTACTGGTTTGCTTCAAATAAATAATAAGGTAAAACTGTTAGGAACAAATTTTAATCCGCAGTTATTATGGGCATGGAGTCCGCACATCAATCATATCTGTAGTACCCGTTACGCTCCTTTAAGAACCTCTATTTAGGATATGGTCATATTGTTTATTTTAAGTAATTTTCTAAATGATTTAGTTTCTATCGTTTAACTATTTTGCTGCAATGGTTTATGTCTACATGAATCTTCCTGAACCTTTCATGTTCACTTTAAAATACACAAACCAGAATTTTTCAATCTTACACATGTACACCTGTATACACTACAATAATGGGTTGGGCATAAGTACTTATCTTCATAATTTACGTAATACATTAGATATATGAAAGATTTGTATATATCGACTTGCAATTTAAAATTTGCATTGCATAGAGGTACCAAACTAAATCCCGGCGAATACAGTCTTTCATAGGCTTTCAAAGCATGCTTAAAATAAATTATTTTCCGAGTGGATCAATTGCAAAGTTCCCCCAACAAATACACTTTCATATTCATGAGAAAGTTGACCGCAACATGTTTTTGTCCTTCGTCACATAAATAAACCACATTCTTGAATAACAAATGTATAATGAACATTACAAAAAAATGGTATTACTGTATCTTATAGAATTATTATTGGTGTATACCTTTAATGACTAACAGTGATGGAGTAAGTGAATTAAGGTTATCACACAATTATTTGATTAAGACAGGCTAAACAAAATATTTAATTTTAGTACTACCATTGACTATACACCTAGGTACAGGTGTATAGTCAATGGTACTACCGTCCTGCTTGTATATCGGTTTTAATAAACAAATTGTAAATTGAAAAATAGTACAAAGCCCTGCCAACAGTCTGAAGGTAATTTCTAGTAAACCTATTTTCAAGAAGAATATAAGACGTATATACGTTAGGGGAAGATGCGTTACTTTAAGAATCCCTAAGCTGAACCTTGATCGTGAAATCAGCTGTTATTAGGGTCCTATTCGCCATTCCTTCCACATCCTCATGTAATGCCCACTAATGAAACCTGCCTCCGCCATTGCCCGTGTTATTAAATATCGCTCCCCTTTTATGGACTTTGGAGTGCGTAATATCATCGGTAATATGACAGAATAGCTAGACTGGTTAATAAAATAAGGATGGTCGTAGTTGATTGTTAAAGTATTAACTGTTAAATCACTGTTTTATAAACTAGCTTTACTATTCGGTGTTACTGCGTCTTGCACGTGTTTCATTACCAACTAGGCCATACATGTCATTAATGTATAGGTTTTTATACATAAGCAATCTTTCAGTATTTAATAGTATACGTACATTATAACGTTTTGGCAATAATATTTACTGTGCTTGACAAAATTCCGGTTTCACAGTGAACAATGATAAGAAGCGAAAATCATTTGTGCTAATTCGGTGGTGACACCAATAATGAACTTACGGCTAATAAACAAATGTTTCAACCACGTTATCAAGTGCTATGAAAAACCCTGTTCAGTTATGAATTCACTACCATTCTGTACTGTAAAATTTAAACTTTAAAGACCAATGGAGGGAAACCCTAGGGGGCTTTTAGATATTTTATAGATTGTATTATGTGTAAGGAATCACAAAATATATTTAATATGCTATATGATAGGGTATAGGGTTTTATCACGATAACCGTTAATTTTACATGATGGGTTACTCATATGGATATATTCAAGGGTTTTTTAACATTCTCGGTATTGAATGCTAGATAAAACAATTAGCGTTAGAGTAAAAAACGTCGTCTTTTATAGAAAAATAGTAATATTTATAATACCATTTGTTGTACAACTTACAGCATCATAATCATGGTTAGTGCAATAAAATGCATGAAAAATATACTATTTAAATCTATTTACTTTAAATAGGAATTGTATTTATAATCGTGTTAAGGCTTTAGTTAATGCACGTCGTTCCCCAAAGTGTTTTAATTTAGATACAATTATAACGCCCGGAGTGAGAATCAACGGTATTTAAAATTAAGTAATTTTTTGCTCTCATAAAATTAAGAAGCGTTAAATTCCTTGACAAAGTAAAGCTGACAGTAACTAGCCACTCCGCGTCCCCACAGGCTGTTTACACTAATGGAATTGTTCCCTTTGAGAGTGCATTTCATGAAATATTTATACTGTGTAGGAAACAGTAAAAGGCGTTTACATCACGGCGATCTTGCTCCTGTTCTATACAATAACTGTACCAAAAAATGTAAACACGATGTTTGGTAGTTTACAAAAATTATAAACCACACAAAATCCGACTGTAAGTATTTTATCGCACCAACTAGTTAATCATATTGTATTATCCTTAGCAATATCTTATCTTAATCTTTAGTATTAAGAATCAAAAGTAAAGAATAACCAAGAATTCTTTCATTAGCTAAATATATAGCATATTAACAATCGTCAAATACATCACAGTAAATATATCAATATCAAAAGAATTAATATCTCAGTTAATCACTAATAATAATTTACGAGTATTTAGTGCCGGTGATTCCCTTGTTACAAAGGTGACTACTAATATAAAAAAGTAAAAGTTCATCGGATTGGGTTTTCTTATTCTTAAATATAAATAGTAGTTTCCATCACTATAAAGGGGTATTCGGTGCGCAATCAAAAATACGATTAACCATCGAAGAACACTTTCTCTACACGGAGTGAACGTTTTGTATCATACTGCAAAAGTTTTCTGTTTTGTAATACAATATTTATTATTATCATTGTTGTTTGGTTACACAGTAACAAAGTTGAGGTTAACGCACCAAAAAAATCAAACTGTGCGCCAGCTCAATCTTTAGTACGCTATGTAATGGAGAGGAAAAGAAAGTCAGTGATTTTACGGACCAAAGAGATGTATCGATATTAGGTGTTTTATGGTTTCCCAAACAGAATCGCACGATTTAATAATCAGGCAATAAATAAAAGCGAGTTTTTAATGCCATGATTAGTCACTATGGTGAATTTATAAGTCAATAAGTCCAAATGGAAACTAGTTCACTCCTGTTTCTAGTATATTTAATTCTTCTGCTTTCGAAAAGTCGATACCAATCTCCAGCTAGTTATGGAGTAGTCAAACTAGGCCGCCCCTAATAAAACCTCCCGACCCACCACCCGACAAACGGTCTAACCCCTGTGCCCTGAATTTACAACTAAGCTACTCACACGGAACTGGATCTCGGAGCCACGCGGAAGGGCTTTAATTAAAATGTAGTTGAATAAAACGTTTTTGAGACTCTAAAATTCATTGTCGGATTCCTCAGCTCAATACAGGTACTATGCTTTTATATTAGTTTAACAAATAGCTGAAGAAATTACAAATTGAGAGCACGTTATTGATTTACGAAGGTTAGGTCTGCTTAGGGATGTAATTTTAAATTACCGGTACATCTAATGTTAAACATTATAATAATCAATATGTAAACTGTTAATCTTCTCGCTAAATCAACAATTGCAAATTTTCTAGTTTATTCATAGTAGGATTTAAATAATTTTACTATAGGATGTTATTACAAATTAATTAAAAAATAAACTGGAAATATATTTATACAATATCTTAAAACTGTATGGTAGGCCCCTAATTAGTTTCAAGGTACTAGAAACAATAATCAAAAATACTCGTTTAAACAGTTTAAACAGTTATTTTACAACTGTATTTAGTTTTAAATTATACGCCAAAAATAGTAACATATAGTGTTATTTATAATAAAAACATCTTCTAACCATCACAACGTATATTGAATCAATCATTAACAGTAAAGCAACTTCTAAGGTAAAACACGAACAAGATTCTCCGGGGTAGACTCAGTTTACAAAGCAGTTGTTGGGGTACATAAAGGTGTATATAAAAATGTTAGTGTAGACCTACCGATTATCTTTGTTGGCAATGGCCCGGCTGAGACACTTGAACAAACTGGCAGAAGTTCATAAGTGGAAGAAATATATGAGTAAATGAGGCATATTTCTAGTACTTAAACTATGTTGCGTTACGCTGTTTGCTTCATAATTCTACTTAGTTAAATTTAATTAATGTCTTTAAACTAATTACGCTGTTTACTTCATAATTCTACTTAGGAAAATTTAATTAATGTCTTTAAACTAATTAAATCGTTATCAAACTGACTCCAAGTGTTATAATATTTACTGCTCCGTTTACAACATGTAGTACTAAATTTAATAAAGTATATAAGGCTGAAACATTTAATCAGGCTGCAATGTCTAAAATTAGAATTAATTATTGAGGATGCAATAAAATAAATGACACTCACAACACTAAAAATATATGTATAATTGTACTTTACTTACGATAAATAGTTTCTTGAGTAGCATAGTTTTGTTGTTACAATTAACAGAATAAAATACTAAGACGATGCCGCTAGCAATTGATTTCTACCAGTCACAAAGATAATCATCATAATGTAAATATATTGTTCAACATAATTCTTTAAAAACAGCTGTTTTCAATAAGTGCATTGAGATGCTGAAGTTGTTTTTTAGTTCCTTGGATACTAAAGTTTTTTTATCTTTTCGTCCTAGAACAAAAAACATCATTTGATGACATTTTTTGGTCGAGGTCATCAGCTGTTGAATTGGACGAACTATTCGACTCTTACACAATGAAAACTTGTGTAACAGCTTTTGTGAAGAGTTGCAAGACCAAGATGAAGCAAAATTGTGGAGGTAAACAATTTATTTTGTAAAATTTCAATAGCAGTATTGTTTGCAATGTGGCGAAAAATATAGTTCACCACTGGGGCCAGAAGTGAATTTTTGATTCCTCCTCATTTGCCACCCTCGTTAAACTTGAGCTCGTTTCGAAAAACTTCACTTTTGATCCTAGTGATGAAATATACTATCGAAGCATAATTACTAGTGAAGCGTCACTTATTGTATCCTGTATAATTGTAAAACACGCTTTGTGCTGCTAGATAAATTGTTTAATATCAAAGAGTACGATAAACCTGCCTAGCAATTACCCAGGTAGAGACGTACAGAAAGTTACGCGAGCAACATGCTGTCGTGACCTGTATTAGGCAAACACGTCAAAACTTTACCCACGCTAAGTTTGGGTCTTTTGTTCATCCGTAACAATGTTATGATCTATGAAATGTGAGTTCAGAGTTTAAAATTAATATACTTAACATGAAATACATAGTCTAGTCCTATTACTAGATTGGGTGTATGAAAATACTTAAAGCGTCTGTGTGTACTAGAAGGATTAGAAAACGTATCCCTATTCAGAAAATTCAAAAGCCACTACCGTAGATAAAAATCACGCTTTTGGATTCATTGATACTGATTCATCGAATTAAAATTAATACCCGATATTTTGTCACTTCCCCCTTTCTTTACCTTTAGAGAACAAAGAAAATTCCTGTCGCCTTTGCGGTTTTTTTTTTTAGAGACAGTGTCAATATCAATATCTAGGTCCTCCTTGGTTCCGGAACGGCGTTAAAACAATCAAACCCACCGCGTCTCCCTTCCACTTTGAACCTTATTTCTGTCCTGAACTTAAACCCAATCTTTACAGTTTTCAGAAACTGAAACTATTTTAAACAATTTCCAATTACAGGCTATTTTGTGTTCAAATTGAAAACTTTGGATTAATCACTGCATACAAATTATGATCAGTAACTGAAATTACAATGCCTGTTATAGTTGACTTAATTGCAAAATGAGGAAGGTTAAAAACAACAATCTAGAAAATAAAATGTAAAAACAACTAATAATTTTGTATATATTTATGAGCATACATTTTAAAGATAACTCACACTAATAAGGTTTACTCCACATTCATATAATATATTTAAACGAACCCACCTAAGGAAGAAAATATATTTTTATAGTTCAATTATTTATATTATTAAACTTACTATCACAAAGTTAGTTGTAATGTTTTAGATTTCGCCCATAATATAAGTAGCCTATAATACTCCATTTTTAAGGAGTATAATGTTATCACAAAGTTAATTGTGATGTTATTTTATTTCGCCCATAATATAAGTAGCCTATTGAACACTAAACAAGTTTGACTCTACTAGGTTCAATTTTAAGTACATTACGTATAATTTTATTTTCTTATAAATAAAAATAAAATATTTTTCTTTTAAGGGATGAGGTACTATTAAGTATAAGATTATTATATGTATTTCATTTGAAAAAAAAACATAAAAGAACGTTTAAGATTTATTTTAATTTACAGTGCATCATGAAAATTCATTACGAATTTATTTTTCCTTTTTCTATATGAAAGTCGTCAATATTGAATGCTCCGTAGTTTCAGATATTGCGTTAATAAATATCAAGATTTAATTAAAGCAACTTGAATACAACATTTTAAACTCGTTTAGTGAATCTATGATTTTGTCAGACCTAAAAAGTATTAAGTTGGTTAATAATAATTATATGGTTCAGAAAAAATATATAAATATTAATAATTTTTTGTTCAGTTGTTATGTAGTAAGTTGTCGACAGGTTAGACAGCTGGTGTGCTGCGTAATCACCACTAGTTCATTCAGATAAGCCGACTTACCCAATTCAAATAATTAATTAAATGACGCCTGTCTAAACGGTGGCAGTGGTTGATCAAAGTGATACAAACAGTAATATTGAATTGTTTTGGTTATTTTTTAATTATTTTTCACCATTCCTAGCACTTGCGGCATTTCGTTATTTTATAGGAAATTTTTAAAGTTTGAGTTTTGAGTTAGTCAAGACAAACTCTTTCACATTCAACTTTTACATGAACCTCTTTATAAAATATGAAATTCAGATAAAAATGGTATTGCATTCATTAAATACAACAAATATATTAAAGAAAGCGTAGTTTTATTATATTTACTATCTGGCCTGACAGACGTTGTCATGCCCTAATGTCACTGAATTTGTTTTATGCGGTCCATTTTTAAGGAGTATAATGTTATCACAAAGTTAATTGTGATGTTCTTTTATTTCGCCCATAATATAAGTACCTTACTGAACCTATTCAATAGGTTCAATTCTAATAGGAAACATATTTACTCGTTCGCTACGCTCATTCGCCTATTTTTATATAGAACTAACTACGGCATCGAAAAAAGAGTTTGAGGTACCATTCAAGAGATTTGTTATTTCCATAGTAAACATAAGTTTATGACTTTCAAGTATGTTAGATATCATCCTTATAACAGCTGATTTTTTAAAATTAAGAAAATACACATGTGACATAATAAACCAAATAAAACATTCCTCCAGAAGAAAAACGTGTAAATTTTGAAGGGCCGTAGGGCGCACCTTTAAGGATGTTCAAAACGGAAAAAGGCCTATATGTTAACCGGGTATATAAGGAAAATTCCTGTAAATTGTCATGCCAATCGATTTATTAGTTTTTGAGTAACTAACATAACTAACCAGTCTTTGTTTTATGTATTTAGATCTTCCTTCTTAATAAACTTCAAACAAACATAATTTCCAATTTCAAACGAACAATTTTGTGCTAATGTAACACAAAACCAGACGTCTTTCGTGTCGTGGATAAACTTATGACTTGTTGCGAACCTTGCTCGCAGCGACGCATCAGGCAGCTATCCTAAACTTATTTTAGGCAAGGATACATTGAGGAATCTTCTCCAGTTGTCTGGAATGGTAAATCAGGGTTTTCAGTTGGCTTTATTCTTGCTTCTTATAAGAAGCATGTAGATTTATAAGAAGCATGTAGATTTATGGACCAAAATATTGCATGTAATAAAAAGTTGTATTTAATTATAAAATAAATTAAAACTTCCTAATCTGCATTTATTTATATCAGTAATGACATGTTTTTGTACAAAAAAACAACAAAAATCAGAGTTAATTTCTTACTGCTGGATCGTCACTATTAATTTATATTGGATTTATCTTCTAAAGTGTTGCTAGCATCCGAACAATAGAGTTTTTTTTTCAGTCAATTTGGAAAAAAGTACACGATATAATTGCTCAGACGATTGTACAACACAGCATAAAACATAAGTAGCGTCGACGCCACTTTTTTATCTATAAGCCAATGTCAATAAGCTTCGCAATTGCCCCAACCACGTCATAAGGCAAATGCAATAACAATTAAAGGATAGATCAGAATTTTTCTACGAAAATAGCTTAGATAAACCACGCTTTACACTATAAACCCAATAAAGACACGCCGTCCTTCTTATTCCAAAAGTCTACACCGGTCGACATAAACTATTTTTGACTAGTAAAAACCATTTTTACCCCTTAAAATAAATTGACATTATTGATTTGAGTGTCGGAGTCTTCCCCAGGGATGGCAGCGTATGACTTGGAAATTGACAGCAGCGAAATATAATGTTATTCTTAGAAACGCCTGAAGAAAATGTGGTCTTAAAATGACGTAAACGTCACTTTACGTTTACGGGCGATACGTTAACTCACAGGATTTCTTATGTTCACATTTTAGAGGTGAGAGGAGGAGGTATAAATAACTACAATAACTAAGCCACGACATAAACCCGTATCTACCTACTATCTTTGAATATTCTTTTATCGACCTAATTTCTAACTTTCTAATCTCATATTTTAAGCAGTTTCAGTTTTATAATATGCTAGTGGATTGTAAGGGCCCCTAACATTTGGCTTGTATGTATGCGCATATTTTATTTCCTGTTTGCATACTGACAAAATTAATCAGTAGGAAAGTATGAACACATATTAACAGAGCTTAAATCATCTTATAATTATTACTTTTTTAAACTCACCTACTTCTTCAGCCTACGGTGTCACAATTTGTTCCTTTAGTGGAACCGGTTTCAACTCAATTTCGAGTCATCATCAGCCACTTCTTGACATTAAATACTGAGGTCACATATCCGTGGAACAAACATAATTAATTAGGATGAGGAAGTCGGTGGGTTTTTAAAATTTAAGGTGTCGAGGCTTTGAAAGGTAATACTTTTTTAAGTTTTGACATCGTTATTTGTACTTTAAGTTAATTTCCAAGGGAAATAAGGGGAAAAGCTAAAAGAACGGGTTTGTTGGGTTCCTCCTTATCTAATGTTCTATGAATGTTGTAAAGTTCATACCTCTAGATCTTATACGAGAGCTCCAAAAATGCGTTTAAAGACGCACAAAATTACAATTTACTCCTTACTCAATTATATGTTAAGAAGATGCAATATGAAAAGTAGGGGGTTTCAGAATATCTTAGGAAATTAACATTAACTACCACCAAACAATTAACAAATAAATTTGGTATTCATTTATGACTCGACTCAAAAAGTGTTAACTTACTTAAGTTCATTTCGGTTTTAACTATGTACAAAGAATTGTTATGCGGTGTGATTCTAGAAATTTTTGCAGACAATTCCATCACTTATTCTTAAAAACAAAATACTAATAAGTGATGGAAAATGTCCGCAAAAATTCCTTGAATAATATAAACTCGCCATCACCAACAATGAATATTGTGCGGTATTATAAAACCCAGAATTTCAACATTGCAGAATAGATGCGACAACGATTGCACAAGCAAACTGTAGACAAATTTGCAACCAACAATTTTAGGTAAACCTTTAAGATTTTATAAAAATTAGGGAAACCGTCAACCAAACAAAACGTTAATATAATAAATTAATGCATTCCTGATTTAGGTTTAACATTCACTCTGCCTACATAAAAAGGCCAAATAATTTAAGGTTGTTTTTTGTACAATATTATACTGTTGTCACAAAAACCTAATAAACAGTTATTTTAATAATTTAACCTCAAAACGCCCTGTAAATTCCAAGATCTGCCATTGCGAGGCTTAAAAGACGCAGAGTCAACATCAATCTTCAGCTAGGTTCTATAGCGGCCTTAAGCAGGGACATCCCTGATATTGGTATACCTCCTCTCCCTACCTTGATTACACGGCTTTATGTGCCCTGAATTTCAAGTGAATTCCCTTTTTTTTACCAACATTATTATTTTATATTTGTAATTCTAATAATTCAAAATGATACTCGCAATATTTTATTTGTTTATAATCGGTAAAATTGTTTCAATTGTTCTGCTGTATGTTTAGGGACTGATAATTACGCACAAAGATATACATATTCAAACATTTTATCATTAAAATTACTCGTTTTATTTACGAGGTGTCACGGAATATTCATGCAGGACCCTCACAAGCTGGGCAACGTCGGCGCACCTGATTCTACTGATCCTTCAACAAAACGCCCGGGTTATATTTCATAATATATTTTCTCGTCAACATTTTCTTGACATAAATTCAGAGATTAAGGAGCGGGAAAAATAGAAGTTTAATAGAGCTGCAGGATGAAACATAACTTGACCATAAAGGGAACTTCCATATTTCCCGATATAAGGAAGATCAAGTTTAGTATTAAGAGGGATATAAAGTTATTAGGTATTAGGTTATGTATTATTATTTTACTCTTAAATGTAACCAAGCTAAAAATAGTAATAAGAAATATTAAATTGTACAATCGAAAAATTGTTTACTTCGAATACGTGCATCACACTTTACAATCGCCACTTATAATTGAGTTCCTCAACATTCTAACTGAAATATATACATATTTGGGCATGATTTTCGCCAACACAAAACTACATTAATTAAAATCAATCGATAGTGCAAATCCACTAATTCAATAACCTTTTCCAAATACTACTATTTAATTTAGTTTAAACCGAATACGCCGGCTCAGCCAAGTTTAATTGAGTTCCCAGCAGTGATGCATGGGTTAGGCGGCGCCGCATTGGCCTACCCCGATTGCAGCTGCTGGATTTTAATATTAAATGGCCCAAATTAATGTCGCCATTCCCAGCACTGGCTGCAATAATTTATTGCACCGATTTTATTCATTTGATGCGAAGCATTCGGAGAAACAATGTAACTTTAGTTACTGCCTCTGCTTGAATCTGTTCTTTGTATTTAGGCAAAGTTAAAAATAGTTAACCCTTAGTTAAATAGTTCCCTTAGTTGTGATAGGGAAATTAAAATAGTGACATATTTGTCATTTCAATATTAGTTCAAATTTTGTTTGCATCATTAAAATTAGTACACAACAAAAAACCCTTCATTCTTGAAAATTTTTCTTGAACCTTTTAACATGAACATTTAATTAACCTATAAAAAGTAAACTGCGTAAGTTGTATTGTGCGTCATTAGAATAGTAATGTTAATAATTAAGTATATCTGAAATGTAATGTTGCAAGTTAATTTTGTTTCTCAGTATAAAAACGTTAAAACCCCTATACACTGGGTAAAACTGAGATGATACGAAAGCTTGTTTCATACAAATATCAAACTTTTGACGTATGTTAGAAACATTGCTCGCAGCGATGCAACGTGTAACAAACTTATACACGTCTTTATCTTACAGATACCTTTGGACAGTTCATCTTGGAATGGAAGGATAATTCAGTTTTTGAACTTGGATATGTATTTTTACTTTTCGATAAATGTATTTTTGTAAAAAAAAAGTCACTATACAATGAACAAAATGCTCACCTAATGTTTTCAAACTTATATCGTATTAAGTTGAAAGATTAAGTTACTGGGAACAATACACGATAAAACAGACAAAGAAATAGAACTTAGCCCCTTCATAGCCCAATTATCAGGGTTTACTAAAAAAGCAATTTGATATCAAATGACGTTGTCATTCTAACCGACAGCATTTGTATAAACCTTACCAGTGTCAAAGTGTCGTGCTGCAACAACTATAACTTATATAACATAAATTTATACATTTTATCCGTTTGATATTAGTGAGTTCAAATGACATACAAAATAATAAATTTGTAGTGGATATTAACTTTCTAGATGATGTTTTAATTTAATCAGTATTCCTAAAACTTTTAGCGTGATCACGATCATAATAACACTAATTTTATAACGAGGAAAATCATGAATCGCATTATTACACTCACATCGCATCGTATACACTTGTTGCAAGGTCATATACGAATTACAGATTTTTGAAATTGTTTTAGGACGTTTCATCCTTATATCGTAATGAGAACTTATCTTGAAGTATCGGGTCAATTTATCTATCAAAGAGTAAATGCAGCAGAAGAGTGACTCTAATAGAGCAGCAACTCCAAGTAAAAATATAAAAACAGATTTTTTTAATTTTTTTATTTATTTACAAATTAAAGATTACAAATACACATTTCCTCCATGAAGTAATATCTGATTCTAAAAATTACCAACGTCCAGAGTCATAGCCTATGTAAATGTGCATACTGAATGCCAGCATAGATACATTTCTCAACCATAGACTACCAAATTGCGTTAATACAAGAACCTTCCCATTATGTTTGTTGGCAACAGCTTCGAGACAGCGATAACCTGGCACGAGTTCAGAGGTGTAAGAAACGTTTGGTGGCGGAGGGCTGAGAAACTAGGCCTATACCGTGTTTAAATAAGTCTTGCAACATCTGCTTAACTAGAGACCGTTTTGAATGGAGCTACAACAATAAACCTGTAAAAGAAACGTTGAGACTTTCATTATACATTATTTTGCCAAAGTGCGTTTGTGAACCCGAATTGTTTGATTTTAAAACAAACACAATTTATTTTGTTATTATGTTCCTGGATTAAATATGAATATATTTACAATTTTGAAAAAAAAATTCTACAGGAAACTTGAACACATCCATAGTGACAATAAACCCAGAACATCCTGTAAACCTACAATAAATCCAATAACGAAATAATGTTGATAAAAGATGTTAGTGGTAATTGTGCATTTGCATTTTTTTATTTCAAGAAAAATGAAGAACAGCAAATTTATTATTTTAATGACAGACGTACTGCACAGTGTTTTGGATTCAATAAATTCAGCATTTGTGTAAAAAAAAAAAAAAAACACCAAAAGTAGTAAATCAGAGCTGTCTCTGTAGGAATGGATATATCAATAATGGGGGTTTAATATTACAATCTAGAGGCTGCGATTAGAGCTACCAATGACGCTCCATGCAGTTTATTATTCTAGAAAACTGAGAATGAATGGGCTGAGTCGGCTTGTTTATCATAATGCAGGTAAAATTTGATATGATTAAATGAAAAATTCATGCTAAAACTTTAGGTTTTTTTGGAAAAGGGTATTCATGTAAATGGTTTTTGCAACTGAACCATCTTTACCAGAAAACGTCGGATACATATTTCTTTATGAAAAATACTATTTATTACTAAAGCATTTAGAATAGTTTACACTGGAACGTCTTCCGATTCCTGACATCTCAGAAATAATAAGAGTTTTAATGTTGATTAACTACGCAGTAGACAACTCTTAGGTGCACTCAGCGTGTTGAGTTTAAGTGGAATGTACTTTGTAAAATATTTAATAGAGTTTTGAGGCTTCAATAGATGAAAGCAGTAGTTTTGTAGTTAGTTGCAACAAAACGTAGCTTGTTATTAAATATTTTCTTTTTCGAAGCCATGACATATTCTACTTACATGTAAAAACTAAATTACCTGTCATAAATAACCAACAACATAATGCAAACTTGTATTAATTATAATTTATGTGACAACATTTACAACAAAGATTTATCCTTGTTGAAAGTTTACTAACATTAAAAATGTAATCGTACAACAAAAATTAGTGAAGCTAACCCGCTTTTAATTGTCGAAAGGACGTCAAGCAAATCTCAGCGGTAACGGAAGGATTACGAAGGACATCGCGAGCCTGTTGTGAAATAAATCAGAAGGATTAGAGGCGCAGCGACGACGTCGGCTTGGGCGGATCCCGCACAGCTATGCCGGGACACACCCCACTCACTACCTGCTCAGCATCTATAGAGACAAGTATATGATGTGTAATCGTTATAAACATCTCACTCGTACTGTCGAGTGTGAAAGAGAAGCGTGTTAAAATGGGAATGGGAACATATGATCACTTCCTGTGTTCTAGCTATGCGAAGTTGTCTTCATACAGGAAGTTGTATGCCAAGAAAGATTAATTTGAATATTTCGGCGAAGTATTTCCACGAAATACATTCAAATATTCGACTCGCGTTAAATATATTTAAAGGGAAGATGCCCCTTGCTGTCTTCACAGTGTAACTGCGACCATTAAACCTAGTTTCTTCAGCTGCGACGGGACAATAAAACATGAAATATTCTCAACAAATTAGGTAACATAGAAAATGGATGACATATGATTGTATTTACTTCATAGAATGCGAATGAATCAAATAAAATTAGGTGTATAGACAATATATATCATATGATTGTATTTACTTTAAAGAATGCGAATGCATCAAATATACCGTATTGGTTTTCTCCGAATATCATTCATTTTGTGCCCGGGAAGGTAAAACAGCGACCTGCGCAAATCTTATTCCAATAATTTCATTAAATGTCAGAAAGTTAATTTAGAGAAGGATTCAGATCACGAAAAGGGTTGCGGACATGATGAAAGGTAGAGTGGGCAGTTAAATTGAGGAAGACCTTTTTTAAGGCCGTCCTAGAATGTAACTTGAATTTGTATTGACTCTGAATTTTATAAACTGTTTAAAACCCATGGACAAGCTGTTACGTGAACAGAAAAATGAAATTTGTTTTACTATTTATCAGGTAAATTACATTAACGTTGTTAAATCATAATTTCTTTATTTGCATACAAACATAGATAGGTTTGTAAATAATACTAACCATGATTCTGAATTATTCAGTCCTCTGTCTGATGTATTTGTATTATTTCAAAGTAGTTAATCGTTTACGGCTAATAGCGGTATAATTTTTAACCAAAACAATGTTCATTTCCCAAGGACTATTCACGACATCTTAAAAATATGTTAGCATTTTTCCTACTGATGTAAACTATTTAGAGAGTACAAAAAGGTGATCAACACAACCTAATGTGGTAATTATGTGTTAATGCTGTACTCCTAAAATATAGGTGTTTTGAAGGTAAACCCCTACTATAGGTATATTGAAGACGGAAAAATAAAATTTAAATTATTTTAAATTACCAAACATGAAAAACAATGTGCGTAATTAATATTTCCTTCACGAAATGTGGGGCTGAGAAATAATTCGT
Source organism: Allygus modestus (assembly GCA_963675035.1). Taxonomy (NCBI): domain Eukaryota; kingdom Metazoa; phylum Arthropoda; class Insecta; order Hemiptera; family Cicadellidae; genus Allygus; species Allygus modestus. The sequence continues at coordinate 70,534,679 of OY776116.1, read as the reverse complement.
TTTCATTATGAGTTTATGTCAAGTTTTATTTAGGTAAGACCTCACCATGATAACCTTTTGTTTCGAGGCCCCAATGTGCCACAAAACACCTAATGGTTCATACCTGGATAGTGTACCAATATACATGCACCCCTAGTAAGACATCATGTAATAAAAAGAAATTTAAAACTAAGGTATAACTGAAGTGTCCAGGCGTATTCATTGGCAAACAGTTCTAAAAGAAAAGTGATTTATGAAGACAGGGAAAGAAAGTTGCTGCGGGTGACTACCCTATGAATACGGAGAGCTTTTTTCGTTCAAACTTTAAAGTTGGTCCATATCAGTAGCTACTTATGAAATACTAGGTTTTTTGTAATAGTTTAATTAAATCACAAAAAATAAATGTTCATTATTTTATTGGACAGCTTCATACATAAAAAACGTGTTTATGATAGTGTTATGTGCTTTTTATGATGGGAAATTCATTAGAGAAAGTTCACTAAATGTGTGAATTAATTTGACTAATAATTAGAATTTCTTATCACGATACGTCGCGGCAAGGAACCTGACCCCTTCCCACTATCAAACGTTTCTTACCTCTGAACTCCTGCCAGTTTACCCGGGTTTCGCAGCCATGGGCCTTTGCCAACAAAGATAACGGTCGATTTCTTGTACTAACCCATCCTTGAAATGTACAACTACGCCTAACCGTTAGTAAGATTTCTTACCTTAATTTTTTCTAATATACACAAATTATTTTATTTTACCTTTTTGTTGGAACTTCTAAAACAGGCTTAGCCTTTCGAGGCCTTATTTTTTCAGAATGTAAGTGATATTGTTTTTTGTTTGTTAATATATTTTTGATTCTACTATTTTTATACAGGAACTAAGATGGTCAGTTCTGGTAGGACTATAAGTGTAATTTGTATTAAATTATAAACTGTGGACTGAGAACAAAAAAGAAAAATAATTATTTTTTGTTTTCTGTGAAATTGTAATCTGAAATGTTTTATTTCCAGAAAATAAATCTATTCTATTCTAATTATGTTTATAATTTTCATCACAAAAGCGTAGTAGACAAACAAACACAAAAAATAAGACTAATAATTATACAAGTATTTAGGGTCAAGAAAACAAGAATTTCTTATAAATGCTGCAATTATTAATTACATAAATACTGTCTTGTTAAGCCGATGAACCTGATGTTAAGTACCAATTATGATCTGTATTATTTTCACGGAAGGGAAAGTCTTAGTACCAAACCAAGCATCATGATTACTAAATAAACTTTCAACACAGGTATTATAATAACATATTTCACATAATTGCCGCTACACAAAACCCCCCATTTATTTCAATTACTTGTTACAGTCATAGTTTGATAACAGCATGCTAAGGATTTGTTTAAATATACTGGTTACAAAAACTGTTATAATAAGTGTCAGTGTAAGTAAGTCTTAGCACTCTTTGTCCATAAACAAATCTACACGAAAGGGGTCTTATAGTTAGAAATTATATGGAAGTATACATAGTTATTGAAAGAAGACAAATTCTTAATCATTTTAGAAGAAACTCTTAAATTTCAAAATTAACTGGAAAGTAAAAAACTTAATTTTTAAAGTGAACAAAAATTAAGTGGAAAATATTTAATGAAAATTAGGTTTGAAAACAGAACGAAATACCGGGAGATGAACAATAAACATTTTTGATATAACTCTAAAGACACCTAATCCAAAATATATATTTTTTTATTTTGTAGATTATTAAGATGGCCAAAAATCTGCTGAAAATATAAGGATTTAGAAATTCATAAAATCCACCAAAATTGTAAAAGTGATTCATAATTAATTATACCTATAACATTTTTTAATTAAAAAAGGAAACAATGTGTTCATTAATTTATTGTTTTCAAATGAAAGGTCTCTAAGAATAATAAAAAAATGGCTAGTAAGTAGATCCAAAATTCAGGAGAACCCTAATATGTAATAAATAAGATCCAATTATTAAAGGCAAAGTATGTAAAAACAAATAACAATAAACCAAACAATTTAATAATGTTTAAAAGGACTATTTTATCCATTTTAATGCACAACTAGTTTACAGCAAGTAACTAACCTTTGGTAGTCATGAACAGCCATTGAAACTCAAATGGTAACATTTACTTTTGATAACCCAATCGGGTATGTAGTAAAAAAAAACAATATTTACATATCGAAATTAAAAACGGAGCGGATGTTAAAAAAAACAACAAAAAACAAAAAAATACAGGGGCAATATCCTGGGGCGACTCTCCTCTGTGGCACTTATTGAACCTGTCAAATACAACGAAACCCGTCTCTTTAAATTGAAATTCACTCTTCAGCATATTCCTTATAAAGTTAATAAGAAGTTTCATTGGTCACTGTACTAACTTTGCGATGTTAAATTAAAATATCTACTATATTTTGTTTATCTATAGAAATAAATTTTACATATTAGATCAACTCGAGAAAAACTTAACAAATTTTTCAAAGCCATTTTCAAAGATTAATAATTACGACTTTGTTAACTTTAATGTAAAACACATTAATCTATTAGGTAAAAAAGTGGTTTTATGACTCTAAAGCACGATATGAAAGCAGCACTTATTCACTAATAAGGCCATGGACGAATTTTGGTCTGATTTTATAGCTTTCCAGTCACCGTGATACTTTTCAAAAGATTTGCAAAAACAATATGAAAATGTTATTTTTTAGAAACACATTATTCACCATTTGATTAAAATAATATTTATTAAAATATTGGTGGTTTGTCTTTGTGAAGTACTATTATTTCAAATTAATACAGTGAGTAACGGTTTTACTGCAAAGAAATTTCCAAAAACAGCAGTTTTTCATATTCTACAATTTTTTTGTTCTGAAAAACATGAAGATGACCGGAAAAAGTCTTTAAAGCAAGTGGTCCTGTAGCGCAACTCAATCAATTCTTCTGAGCCATAAACGTGGATGGGTCATCGATATCAGGGAAGTGCAATTAAATTGATATGTAATAAATATACATAGCACCGCTCCGCTGCCAGCGATATGTTTCACAAGAAAGCGTTAAATCTCGTTCATGAGTGTCTGGAACGTGGAGATCCCTTCCTCCTGGAATGCACATTCCTCTCCAAACCTCAACTTACTTTCAGTTTGCTGAGGTACATTCCTGGAGGAATAAAACAAAGAACGTTCGTTATTTCTTCGGTTATTGAACTGTTTCAACGAATATAAAGAATGGAGAGTATTTTCGTAACAAAAAAATCGTTTAAAGTTTTTTCGTGACTATAGGAATTACTTTAACGTGTTCGACGTGAAGGCTTTATAAAGGTAAATTTTACGATTTCACAGTACAAATAAATGTGCTTTACAATTTCACACTTTTTTTAATTCGAAAGAACTTAATTTATATAGCGTATGATTGAAAAGAATATATGTTTTAACATTACCAAACGTCTTAAAATAATTAAAGTAATTTAGTGTGCATAATTCATAAGGACAATCTTCTCTATATCCAATGTTGTAAAATAATCAAAATAAACATTGTACGGCCTTGTAAATCTATTGTACAAACGCAGTTCTGCTAGCCTCATAGTGTTGTACGTATTAACTTCCAGTCACGTGGGCAGTTTTAGGTGAACCGAACTACCAAACGTATCACACAGGTAACAATCATTGGTTATCGTCGGGAATCGATTCGGTGGGACCACATCCCTAACATGGTCCCCTACGGTAGTTTTCCCTGTCACTGGTGTTAGAATTGTGTACGTCTCGGCTTATCCTCCGGGCACATTCAGACTTACAATACAACGTCGTTTCTATAATTTAGAGGCAGGGTAATGTCGGCAACTGCAAACTTTTTCACCATGGCTTGCAAGCATGGCTTTTGAGATTGGCAAGAATCCCTGATAAAGAACTCTGTTTACGTTTCTGAGTCGTTTTCCAAATTAAAATCACCAATGAACATCTAAAAGATAAATGCGATTTATTAAAACAAGATGGCTGTATAACAATTGTTCAATAGTTAAATAATGTTGCCAATAAAGTATTCAAATTCTGATAAATACCCCTCGAGAATATTCCTTGCCTACAACGAAGGCATTCAAGTATTCATGTTTGATGAATGGCCTGGTGTAGCAAGAATGTAATTAGAGCCAAGAGTACCCGTGGAGTAATGAAACTATAAAACTCTCGTCCACCATTCCTAATATCCCTTGGATGCGCGCGTTTAAGTTACGGCGCGCAACATTCCATTCGTGCTGAATAATTAGTTAAACAAAAGTAAACAGTTATTTTGCCGGGTAATTTCAAATTATATTGTAATGGATGTATTATTTACAACTTGAGCAAAACAACTGAGAGTATTAAATGTACTACAATAATTAATAACGATTGTTTAATTTTTAGGTAAAAAAATTGGCTGGTTACAAATTTACAGCAGGCAGAAATTCGATAAAATTCACTATGAAATATCATGTTTTACATGATAATTAACCTTAGAAAAACGATTAGCATAAGTCAGATTAGATGCTATGGCATATACAATTAGGTAATACAATTCGTATTTCCATAACATTTACATAAAATCATTACGCTAAATTATTAGTAAACTAAAAATAATCCATAATTGAACTTGTCACAAGAGAGGAAAATTTCGGATCTTTAAACGATCTCCCTGAACAAAATGATATATATCAGACTATAAACACGATGAGGCTGTAAGTAAGATGCAGAGAAAAAGATAAATCAGAGACAGCTTTCTTACGGGAAAATGTTGCGCCGAAGAGCTAGACACTGGATACAATGGATATCCTGTCCCGCTATTTCCACAGCCTCACGACACAGTTCCTCCACGTTTCATAGGATTTCTCCTATATACTACGAATTGTTCTTATATTTGAATTGTCCAAAGGTGTACATTATCGACTAGTCATCTTAACTTTGTATTTGTTCCAAATAGTTTAGCCCCCAGACTAAAATTTAGATCCATCCTTTAAATAATTATTTTACAGCCAGTTATTCGAAAAACCAGGATAATTATTATTTCATAGTAATTACTCAGTGGAAACTAGTTTTTGATTAGTGAGTAAGTAATTGGTCTGTTATTTTATGTTTTATCACAGAAATAACTGCGTATCCCCCCCTTACCCCCTCCCGCTTGAGCCTTTCTTGATCCGTATGATTTTAGAGATCCGAATGTTGGGTAGCAGCTCCGAGCTCAGCTCAAGCGGCGGATACCCCTCGCGGAGTGATTATTACCCACTCCCCACAGCCATTGTGAGGACATGTGCATCTCACGAGCGACAGAGACCGCATGTTGGGACATTCTTTCATCTCTCTCCCCGCTAGTCATTACACCATCCTCACTTTGCACGTTTCGTAGTTCATTAGTTAGAAGGTGTTTTGATCACGGGTACTTCAAGTGGTCGGAGCATTTTGTAAACCTTATTTTTAAACCATTACAAACGGACCATTCTTCACTATTAATGAAACAGATCCATATTTCAAATTTGAAATGTTCTTATAAATTAAGCATTTTTAAAGTCAAACCGCAATTTTCGTGGGGCAGTGTGATACTTTTTAATAATTGTTATGAGTCTAAAAGGTATTTAATACAACACGGATGATATAAGTACAACATGTAAAATAACTAAGTGAATTATATGCACAACGTGTGAATAACTAGGCGACCTAAACACTATCACTCAACAGTATTTCATTAATTTTACAATATCTCTCTGGATTTTATATATGTGGCCTAATCTCTTACTAACATAAATAACTCTCTAATTACTAATCAGTGTTAAAATTACTCAGAAAATAGCATTACCATTAGTTTAACGGTCGAGTTCAAAATGCCAGTGAGCAATAAACTGAAGGGAAGTATTAATTTAATAACATGCAATTCTTAGGTACAGTTTGACCCACATCCACACAGTTTTCGAGGTTAGTAATAACAAAATAACTTACTATTCTGACAACATATGGTTTCTTTCATGTGAGATTTTCATTGATATCTTGAATCATGCATTAGTCTAGTGTCAGTAATTTATTTACATATTCTGCTTGTTTTTGCATTACATTATGTAACTTAGTTAGCAATGTTGGATGAAGCTGTAGGGAATAATGGAATATTGAAATGTATTTTTTCCGTTAGCATAAAATAAACGAATATAATGCAATTAGTGTGCAATTTTGTTGCAAATTTCCTGTCTTAAATTTCTTAAACCCAATACGATATGATGCAGCACGCTGTTGACAAATATAAGCGCTGGGGCACCACCCTCTTATGTTTTAGTAATCCCGGTAGTGCAGTGCCAATAAACATACAATCAAGGGACAGGAAGGGATACTCCGAGGGGTGTTACTCTAGAAGTGGTACTTAGAAAGGGAGGGGTGGGGTTTAAAATGATCACATGAGCTTGGGGATGTTACAAGCGACATATGGTCGGCGTCTTTATTTGACAAAGGGTTAGACCATAATATTTTTTTATCATTCTGCACGAAATCCACTTGTTTTTTGTTCTCTAAATAGTACGCAAAACGTCACTTTATTGTCCTAGGACCTAAAAAATCAGCTGTGATCTTTTTTAAGTCCTAGGACGTAAAAAGTCAGCTGTTTGCTTTATCTATACATGATAGAAGCGTTCCTTACCACACGTTATAAAAAGTATTGTTTGCAAATAACAGAGATGTAAACACTGTATATTACTTACTTTGTAAACATAACCTCAAAAATACAACTTTATAGTTAAAATATTCAACGATTAAAAGTCTGATTCCGCATTATGATAAAAAACGTTGTTCATCACTCGGAGCAAAAAGTGTCTTTTTGGTGCTTAATCGTTTTTAAAAACTTGGCTGCGCTTCGTTTTCAAAACACGATTGCGCACCCAAAAGAGACACTTTTGTTCCTAGTGATGAAAACTAATATTTCATTCATTAAAGGACTGAGATAGTAACAAGATTCAATAGAAGCAAAAACTATGATAAATGTCGAAGTGATTTGCACAGCAACACAAATAAAGCAGGACAAATTTTAGAAAATTATTCTATAACCTGTTCTCGGTCAACTCAAACCACAAACATCGGCTGAAACATTGGTCTAACAAAGCAAATGAACAAAGAAACCCCAAAAGTACAAATATTAACTACTTTTTAAAACTTAATCAAACCTTTTAACTGAGTACATCTATCTTCACGGTAATAAAGTAACGTTTTATATTTGACTGACATGATTCCGATTTACCCTATTAACTTTTAAATAGAATGCTCTCTAGAAGAGGACAAAAATCTATATTATTAAAAGAATTTCTTGATTTTTGTCCAGCTATTTAGACCCCTAAACCTATTATTTTACATATATATGTTCGGTATCAATGAAAATCTCTTACTCTCTAGATGTGCCTTTTGGGGGTTTGAAAACCTTACACCTTCAGAGCTTCGCCCCACAGGCTTTCAAAGTTTAAATCTTAATGTTATGGAGTTATATTTTATTTAGTTAGTCAGCTGATTATAACATAAACAAAACTTTTAAAAAGTCTGGCTCTATGGGGCTGGCTCTAGATCTCTAGATCTCCGTGCAGAGAACGGTAAATCTGCCAGTAATCTATTAAACAAAAAGAGTAAGGAATATCATACAGGTTTCAATTATACGAGAGGAATTTCTCATTGGATTAATCACCAATCAGACTGAACAATAGCAAACGATTATTTCCAATTAACCTAATGGACAAACTAATTGCTGTTCACTTGATGATTTATACTATGAGTTGTATTGTATGACAATTCCAGTATTCTTTAATCAGTCTCTGGAGTGGCATTACTTAGGGGATTTCGTTAACGTATGCATCTTTGTAGAAGGCACTATTTCCTGATAATACCAAAACATACATCAATACACACATTTGTTTTCGCTAGCAATCAATCCAAGGATAAAGTACATTTCAAAGGGAATCTACAAAAATTTAATTAAAATTCGAATTAGTTAAGCGTTGTACAGTTGAATTAGTAAAAGTCTACGTCATAATTATTTTACGGCTACCTGTTAGAGTTGCAGCCGAGATGTACTGAACAAGACTTAAAAAGCTTCATATTTACCTTTTCAAACAGGACACAATAATAGCTAACAGCAACCAAAACAATGGGCCCATTATGAAAATAAAAGGAAAACAAAAGAAGAATATCAATGAATGTAAAGCTGAGTGTTTACTCCCACTATAATGGTGCAAAAGGCATTACTAAACCAGACATCGGAATATAATACAACTACAGCCATTCGTCGGCCTAACACGGTTATTCATTAGTTTGACAACGTATGGGATGCTTTTTGAAGTTTATGCAATAGCATTAATACGATTAATGTTCCCTAAGTAGCTTTAACTGTTCACAAATTGCTCCGTAAACTGACTAATTGGAGTCTGGACTCTGGATATTTCCAATCGCGCGATCTAAATGTCCCGCTATAGTTAAGTAAATGGAAATAGCAAGTTCACACACATCTATAGTATTTATCGTACATCAATTGACGGTTAACGATGATGTAGACTATTATGAGATTAAATTCAAATTGTTATCTAATTGTTTTAATTTTAATTTGTAAAGTTTGGAGTTTCATGAGCTACCATCACACAAACTATACATTTCAAATGGAATACGACGAGTTATATTTATACAAATAAAAAAAAAACATATTTACCGGGGAAAATAATGTCTATGCGTTTACTGCAGTTACGGAACTAATAAAACATGTATAAATGACTAAATTGAGAAAACATAATTCAGCATTATCCTACACCTCCTGAAAAATATTTAGTTAGAATTAGCAATCAATTGTGCTTAACAACCTGAACGATCTTGCAGTTTGACGCGGAGCGCAACTAGGTAGGCTATGTGTGCCTCATGGAATGCAATTAAGGTTAAGTGTTGCTCGGGTCTAATGAAACAATAAAACTTCCGTTTTACACCTTGCTGTTGTATTTATTCTCTAAACATTGCTCCCGTTTATTCTTTAATTACATGGCGTCGGAAATATTGTTTCCTGAGTTTAAAACATTAATATCGTTGTCAAAGTTTGCCGAAATAATAAAAAGCAAGCCCAAACTTAATAAATGTAATATGATGTTTTTAAGTTATTCCATATACTAATGTGTATTTAAGAGTTATAATAGTTCACCTGAATCCAGTTTTAAACTCAATAGCTGATTGAAGTACGCTGTTTTCAAAAGTGTTAAAATTTGATCCTTTATTATATTTGTATGCCCCTTATGAGTGGTTGAATAAAACATTAAAATTTTTCCTCCGTTTTTTTTCCACAACAAGACCTTTTTTATTCAAATATGTGGTTGACTCGTACCTTATTTACGGTCTTCAAAAAGTTCCGAAAACGGGTTTACGTTATTTAATGATACGTATTTGTATTGTGTACGCGGGTTGATAACATTCTGTACTGCATGACTAATATAGTTGAACTGAAATATTACAAAACTGTAAACGGCGGCGCGACGGATTCGATAGAAGTTTAGTGTTGGTAATTTGATAATAGTGTTTCATTTAAATTGACCTTTTGTTTTGATTATGGATCAAACTGCTATATTATATTGAATTTAGATTTGAAGTTTGTTGATTACATTGAGTTAATATCTAATTAATGTGATTTAAAAACTTGCATATTTTATCATTAGATATTTAAATTAATACAAATTTTGAAGGAAAAACTCAATTACTAAGCTAGTTTAATGACGATTTTACCAAATTTAAGAAGAAGTTCTAAGACAATACTTACTCACTTCGACTTAACATACATATTATTTACTTATTACTGTAGTATATTGCAATTTACAAAATTGTACGAAAGTTAACCTTGGTTGCTCGTCAAAATGATACAACAATAAGTATATTTGGTATCTTCATGTATGTTACGGCCCAGGCTTTTAGAAACTTAAGAACACCGAGTAAGGTTATATTACCCTAATATTAACACACACAACGGCACAACGTGAGAAATTCTAAAACTAAAATATGCCTAATTCTGACTTTCAACATTATAGGTACAAACAAATTTAAAAACATAACTAACCGGGAATTAGGAAGAAGATTTCACAACGTACAGTCAAATCCAGCCCTTCGTCAGTCACTTGGTTCACTACAGGCGGTCGCGTAATCACACTGGCCTACCGGGGAGTGGAGGAGTTATATGAGGGCGAAGCGAAAAAAGTGTCAAGAACACGCATATTAAAAATGAACTGCGATATAAAGACAAAGAAAATTAAGAATTTCCCATTAGTTACTTTCTAAGAACACGAAGAGCCGCATTGTACTTTAATAATGAATTGCATTCCAGTAGCTAACAATATCGGTAGGAAAACTAATTCACTGGACTATACGACACTCAAATAAATAAACATTCTTAAATTTCCTCGAATAAATCAAATAAGTGTTTATAAAAAATGCAGTTTTTACCAAAGGAAACTTCACTAATCTATTTTATCAACACCCACTAGGTTTTTTCTATGACTAAACGGTACAAAATACTCTTACTATGATTCTTAGTTTTCTCACAGCCACTCCGTAACTGAATCTCCAGCTCAATAACAATAATTATGCATAAGAACATTAAGAACTAATAATAAAACGATCTTAACTGAGATAAATAAGTTATGTAATATCTTCTTCAAATTATAGGCAATAGGTTATAAGGAAACGGAGTAGTTGGAAGTATTCACCAGCTGAGCGCCGCGGCGCCGCAGGTGTAAAGTAGGCCTTTAATGGGGCCCGGGGGACGAGCAGTCACATTCGCAGCCTTCCCTCCTTCATCAACTATTCTACTGCCCTCCGCCACTAATACATGCGATCGACAACCGAAGGCCTCGATTACCTTTGTTAGCAAGTGAGGCCCGACATCTGCAAACTCTTGTTATAGGAAAGACCGAACACCAAATCTCCTATAATAATACTTACTAGGTGCTTGATGACATCTGTATAATCACTTATTACTTACATCTGACGTCATCTCTACGTCTTACTTAATACAGGCTATTATATAATTTACCAACCGTGATTGAGTAACGGTGCAATAAAACTGAAAACTGAACAAAATTTCAACCGTAAAATAATCATAAAATTGTTAAAAAAAAACAAAAAATTACGTTATTTTACCAATTGGTTGAAAGTGATATCAAGCCTCTTGATAAGCGTACTTACATTTTAAACAGTAAAAACCTCTTACAAAATTGTATTTAGAATTCTGTTTGTGCAACTGTAAAAAGGTGCTTGTGAAACATTAAAGTTTATGCTTATAGATGTAATCTGAACTGTCAGTTTTATAAGGCATATATTCTTAACTGTTTGAATTATTTAACTGAAGTATTTTACAGATTACTTTACCGAGGAAATTTTACATATTTTGATCGTGCTCTAAAGCTTTAAAGTTATGATTGAACACAAACACTTTCGTGGAAAATTAAACTGTATTTGGAAATGCACCTAAGATACTATTCGAGGTAACCTTTAGGAAAGTACATCAAATAGATATGCATGGGGGAAGTACATAACCAACATCAATGTCATCACATTTCGTCCCCAAGGGGCGGCGGCGGATTGTTTAGACGGTGTGCTTTTGCACGTCATCGCCCTGAGGGGCAACGTGGGGTTCGTTCCGAAATAAGGAGAACGTCGTGTCATCAGCATTATTGAAAACAAGGAACGGGGACATGTTCTCGGCGAATGGCGTCCTTTAGTAACTGCTGATAGTAGGGTGAAAAATCCCTGCCAGTGCAAATGCTTTAAGGTAGGAAGAATGCCAGCCTGAAATTAATTCGACAGTTTGCACACAAACATATTATTTAGGAAATCAAAAGTTATTTTCGCCAGCTAACATATGTAACCAATTTAGATGTTTATTTCCATGGAAAAATATACATTTTCGCATAAAATTAAAGGAAAGTTCGCTCTCTTTAGGCCTACATTACAACGATTACTAGACACTGTTTTTGCAAATAGCAAATAGTAATTTGGAGGAGCAAACTGAATAAAAATACTTTTTCTTTTATTATAACGTATATATCTTGTTAAAAAGTAGGAAGTGTTAATTCCAGGAAATGAATGATGTAATCGAAGCATTCATATATATATATATATATATATATATATATATATATATATATATATGTATATATATCATTCAGAGAATAGGCAAAAAACATAGTATGTGAACATATGTACCATGCGCGAAGTTACAAAGATTATTACAACTTGATCTTCTTAAATATACAGGATGTTCATTTTGTTATGCTCACCATTGGGATCTCGTAAACCTTCCTTAACTAGGAAGGTTAAATGAGCAAAGTAGTGCGTAACTATAAAATAACTAAAATGGCGCGAAGAAATCAAAAATAGTCCACCAAACTTGTTCGCTTCGCTCAAAAAACCATTTTTGACCAAAAACCAAAATTTCTTATAACTCTCGTATTTTTCTAGATACAAAAATTATGTCGGATCAAAGTTAGTTGCGTGAAATTTTACGTAGATTTTGAATATTTAGCTTAAAATTAAGTAATATAATCAGTTTCTGATATAAAATTGTCAAATCTAAAATCTTCAATGCAAGTAGCCTATAGTGTTTTTATACTTTTATGTGGATTAAATTCTTTTCCTGATTACAAAAATACCACGTATGTGATATTTTATTCACAAATTAAGTCCATAATTCAACGAAAACATCTTTTTAGCAATCATATAATGGATATGTTGTACTGGCTCCGACATAAAAGTATTAAATTTATGTTTTACAGCTGATTTACATAAAACAGCTGATTAACGGAGAAATCAGCTGTTTAAAAATTTTAGAAAATAATGTTTGTGTAATAGCATGTAATTGAGAAACAAAATTAAATCTTAATGATTTTCTTACAGCTGATTTCTCCGTGAATCAGCTGTTTAATGTAAATCAGCTGTAAAAAATAAATTTAATACTTTTATGTTGGAACCATAACAAAATATCCATCATATGGTTGCTAAAAAGAGGTTTTTGCTAGATTGTGGACTTATTTTATGAATCCACCTAAAAATATAAAAACACTATAATTTCATTAAAGATTTTACACTTGACCATTTTATATCAGAAACCGAGTATAATATTTAATTTTAAGCTAAATATTCAAATTCTACGTAACATTTCACGCAACTTTGATCCGTCATGTGTTTTAGTATCTAGAAAAATACGAGAGTTAGAAGCAATTTTTGTTTTTGGTCAAAAATGGTTTTTTGAGCGTAACAAATGAGTTTGGTGGAATATTTTCGATTTCTTTGCGCCATTTTATTTAGTTTATAATCACGCACTACTTTGCTCATTTAACCTTCCTTGTAACTATTAAGGATTACGAGATCCCAATGGTGAGCATAACAAAATTAACACACTATATCAAAAAAATTAGTAGTTATTTAACAGATCAGTATACTATTCCTTATATATAATGTACATTGGGAACACATTACCCATGCTCTACACACCGACTAGTGGGCTAGTCGGATAGCGGCGCGGCGCCGAGTGGCGACAAGCAGACTGGAAACTGAGCACACAATCTGTTTTATTAAAACTGAAGCTTCCCCCTGCTGTAGCGCTTCGTCCTTTTTTATAGCTCCACCTAACCTTTTAAATATATTCTGGAGGCTTTGCGAATATACTCATTTATGTTGTGGAACTGACATAATTTAAAATGCGATTTAGCTTTGCCAAGAAGACTAAAAACTTTTTTAAAAGTAGGACAAATTAAGTGCTGAGGAACAATATTTGGTTAGTGCATAATTTCACATGTTGATAATTATTAGGTAGATTTTTGGAAAACTGGGATTAAATTTTGTAATCGGAATCTCTAAGCTCAGTAAAAATCCATCGTTGAAAAATATGTCCATTAAAATATGAACCAAAATGATTGCTTGTAGAATATCTTCAAGCCTTTACGTGGAAAAATTGCTTACATAAATAATCAAAGAGTTATAATTTAAAGTAGATTTTAACCAAACGTAAATTCGAGAATAGTGAAGTAACACCTGTTAGCAGCAAATTAGTTAAATATTGGAACACCTTAAAAGTTCGGATCGTTCAGCAATGGGATTAAGCGACCATCCGTCAGCTGACCGCGATTTGCGCCTCCACCCTCCTCGCCACTCCTGCATGCAAATACGGTATCGCTGGGTTATGGAATAAATTTAACGTCAATGTAACATACAACTGAAATTGGTTAAGCTTTTAACAAAAAAGGTAATATAACGTAGCCTTAATAGAGTTTCAGTGCAATATTTATGATTCCTTCGTAATTCCCCATGCTTTTAAACCCCTGAAAAAATTCAAATTAGGCACTTACAATTCGTGTAGCATCATATTTATTCGACATTTTTAAAATAGTTGAAACGCTAGATATTAAAGTACTTTAATACTATCTTAGTAGTTATGGGATGTAAGAAAATACGTCTTACAACACTTAAGAATATATTTATATTTATACTGATTCACATAACAGACGGCAAACAGATAAACAGATGGTACAAGGCAATCGATTTCGACCAGTCATACTGGTCATCATAAGGACAAATTTACAATTAAAATGAAAGTTTTTTAAAAGCTGTCACACATCTGGTTTCAACCCTCTGATAAGGCATTATTCACAGCCAAAGTCGACACTGAATATGTACCAAAGTATTTACAAATATTTCGTATATTACCGTCAATTTCCTACTCAACATGTAAGGAATAATATTTTGTTATCTAAGAACGTGATTCAAATCATATTAATGTTTAATTACATTAACTATAATACTGAAACCTACTTCAGACCCTAGGACAACCACTGATCACGAACAACGAACTAATGCAAGGCAATATGCTAAAGGTGGGATAAATAACACAACACAAATATCGTATCAAAAGTTAAAAAGCAATCAAAAGACCGTGAATGTGGGTCGGAGCTGTTAATCCGGGATAAACAAACACTTGGATAGTAAACGGATCAAAACAGTGCTGTGCGGCAGTGTGCTAAAAATGCCACACACGTGCCCATGGCGAGTCTACCGAACCGTTCTGTGAAATACATAACTTTTGACGATTATCTGAGTTATTTATAAATTATTGCTAATCCTCTCATAATTTACTTTGACTGTTTCAACAGAATTATACTCAATGTTTCCAACGATTTGCAACCAACAAACCAGAAAGAATAATAGTACAACTTTCCTCACTAAATAATTATAGTTTATTTAAAACAAATATAAGTAGTAAATACCCTGAAAACATTTAACGGTTACCTACATATTTCCAAAACTAGTAAAGTTTACTGTGAGAGTTGATTTCCAAAAAATGTGTTATTGATTGTCACAGTTGCATAAAACAGTATTTTCATATGAACCCTATTTACAAGCACAAACGGCAAATTTGATTTCAAATTCCAAATTGTAACATATGATTTTCTCGTTTGTTATAAGAATATCTGAGTTATATATAATACTAGCTGTGTACCCGTCCTTCGTACGGGTTGTATATAAATGGTAGGTTAACTAAAAAAATTAACAACCCACATCATTTAACAATATTAAAATTAAATTTTACACTTTTAAAGTAGAATTAAAGTTAACGAAATATACTATGGCAGATAGTTCCAAGTACTGTTACCAAGTCGAGGAACTCTGTTGGGTAGTGAACGGTGTGGTTTCAGTGATTGGAATAAGAAAATCTTAGAAGATATAGGCACTTGACGGAGCAAAACGCAGCTCTTTGATACCTACATAAACGAAAATGGCACTTGCACGAACAACTGTTAAGGCTAGCAAGGGAAATGAAAAGAGAGGCACACAATGGAGGCAGTACAATGGGCCGGAATGTGGCACTCTCCTCTGTCCTGGCATACATCTTGGTAACAATGCTGCCACGAAATATTCAATCACTTTCAATTACCTTACGATAGTTTTATCAATTCAATCTAAATATTAGGTAATCGTACTTTTTTATATGACAACTTTGACGTAAAATCAAATCATTCATCGTTAAACAATCAGTTTATATATGACTTGAGAAGGTCTTTCAGACTTGATAAGGCAGAATTTATCAACTGGATTTGGTCTTTGTTAATTATTGACTATATTTTAAAATAAAATTGTGGATTTAACTATACAATGCTGAAAATTACAAAGTCCGCGCTTGTTTAAATTTCAAAATAAATATTAAATTATAGTTTAGCTTAAAGAATTGGTAAACAAAATTACCGCAAAGATTTTTACTCTTATACTTTAACCTAAAACCACTATTTTAATAGCTGCCAATTGTTGCAATGGTACATGCCTACCTTTACCTCAGTGACCTCAGTCCTATATGAAAGGGCATAGAACATGTCCTTGTTTTCAATAACGCATATGACACGACATTTCCTCTGTGTTGAGACGAACCCACCGCATCCCTGGAGCGACGACGTGTAAAAGCATACCTTTCAAATAATCCGCCTTGCTCCCATGGCTTCCGAACATGATGAAATTCATCCTCCTAATAATTCCCTGACTCCGTCTCGGCTATACACCTGTATCCTCCCAATATTATGCTATAATTTACAATTATCCTACAAGAATAGTATCCTCCCAATATTATGCTATAATTTACAATTATCCTACAAGAATAACCACTGAGTTTAACTTGGCCTTCGATATGACATGCAAGTTTAACTAACTAGTATTTACTTCTGATATAATAAATTATAAGTTGGCTGTGAGAAATTAAGCTTTAGCAAAGCGACTGTAATACACAATCCTTGGCAGTTTTATAATTTGAGAGTTAAAAAAAATGGTGATACCAAATTAAAGATTGTTATGAAAACTCCACTGTCACATTACGTTTTTTTTAAATTACACATGTTTAGTAGAGTAAGCCTTGGACTGTTGGTCATATTCAACTTTTCAACATTATGTAATTCATAATTTAATTAAATACTATATATATTATAATGTAACTAAACAGCGGTCGATAATGTAACAACAACCAACAACAAGCTTGGGCATCTATGGTAACGCGGTCCAATGATGGATTTACTAACATGAATGTCATTTTGTGATTGAGACTGATGATGATTGGTGCGAGCGGTCGAAATAGAATGTCTCGTCGTACTCCATCTTGCATCCAAGCCCATAAAGGCTTAAGCACGGTATGTTTAAATACACGTTATATCAATTCAGGGCTTTTTACATATTATTCCATAGCAACATTTTCATAACTTGCAAATTTTATATATTTTGTAATGTTGTAAACAATTCAAATTTAATATATCTTGGTACAGTAGAGGGCTTAGTAGACACAATAAAGACAGTAGATGTAGATGCTACTAGTTTCTGATGTCATGTTTAACACGTTATATTCATTAACCAGGAAGACATGGTTACACTGTTACGTTTTAGAATTTACAGGTTATCAATCATAGTAAAATGTTTTTTAATACATCTACAAGTACTAAACTATTCCACATGTAAATCTTGCATACGTATATGCACCTATTATCAATGTTGCATATCCAACATCATCATGATATATTATACGAGATTCGTAGTTTCTAGTTTACCTATTTTTATAAAAGTAAAATTTCCTCTAGGAAACCTGAAATCTGTTGAACAAGAAGCAATATAGATTGAGTAAGGAATGCTCAGCAAATGCCAGCTGCCATTTATTTCAAGCCAATGAATGTTACGTTACGCATCACCGCACCGCGCAAATTAAACCTTTTTGGCAGTAATTTATTGTTTCACCCCATCATTTTTTTCAAACTCGATTTTAACAATCTCTAAAGCTTTTCAGCTCTTATACAGAATATATGTTAGAAAATTGCCTTTAAGAGATAAAACCACAACATTTTCTGTCGAATATTTATACTACATTTTCCAGATTATTTTCGTTGATTTGCAAAATATGTGTCAAAGGATCTAAAAATAAAAACACTGGGAGGGGTATATTTTAAATAGATTACAAAAATAAAGATAATGTTAATGACTAACAGATATTCCAAGCTGAAATAAATTAAATTAACATTTAGATTTCTCTTTTTTTAAACTTTGTGATTGACTTGATTTATAACAATTCCACTTGCAAGGTTGAAAGAAGGTCCGAGTAGGGACGGTTTACGCTTGCCTCATCAAAAAATCATTAGTCTTTACAGCCCTTTGACATTTTGGCAATATAATTGGAACCCCTTAGATTTTGAACAATTAATTAAACCGTTTTCAATTCATCTACTTAGAAAAGAGACTAGGGATTTATATATATTTTGGAATTTATTCATAGCTTATTTCCCAAGTTCTATCTTTCACCTTTAATAATATAAAAATATGTTCATGTTGCAAATAGGGTTCTTCTAATCTGTTATTGCAGTTTTTCGTCTCCACACACTTCACATCCATAATAAGGAAATACGAGTAGTAGAAATGGATACAGAATTTGTTGAAAAGGTATAACGGGATTGTATTTAACAAGCGTGATGTTACTGCCGATGACCCATACGATGGACCCAAGTATCGTATGATGATGGGTATGATTAATCGTACCCAAGTACATGGAGCTATCACTCCAGCCTAACAACCCCTGGACAATTTTAGCTTGTTATTAAGTTTTTTTTTTACTTCAAACATTGAGTTATCAAGCATATTAACTCAAATATAGTATTAGTATGAAACGTTATGCATAAAATGAAAATGAGAGAGCTAATTTGCCATCACTCGATAACGTTTTTGTAATACGCAAAGCTATAAATTTGTGATACCTAATAAATTTGTAAAACGTAAAACAAATAGATTTGTGTGAAACGAAATGTTTATAAATAGTTATAAATATAAGATATTTAGTATTTATTCATATAGTAGTTTGATATTGTGTATTTTGGTATATGGGCAGTTGCAGTGGTTAGTGTACCGCCTAAAATTCAATTTTCCACAACATTGCCAGCACAATTCAGTCTTCTCTCAGCGGTTCTCGCCCCATCTGAGTGATTTGTTTTAAGCTTACATAAAACGTACAAACGTACTATATTAGCATTTGGCTTATACATATAATTTAATACAAGAAAGCATGAAGAACTAATTACATTTTTTATTAACATCGAAAAGTTCCTAGAGAACCGGTACATCTTTCGGAGAATGTGAGACTAATTAAACTGTTCCTTCCTGGTGGAAAATATGAGGATAATTACTGTTATCCATAATGATAATACTTAATATAATACATAATTACTTTATATATATAGATTTAGCCATAGGATATGCCGCTAAAGCCCTTATCTATAAAAAAGTAAAATTTCGGGCGTCGTTAAGAAATGGAAATACAGATTTTGAGACTACAACATTACCGATTGATAGTAATCGGGGTCGGGATGATAGTTGTCGGGGTTATAGTAATGGCCAGTCAACTTTAAGTTAAGGGATTTTCTTGAAAAGAGAGTACAAGAATAGTTACTTAATGTATTTTTTAACCACAACGCGATTAAAATGTTGGCCAGCATAAACTATTAATGTTAATTTAACTAATACCCCCATCGCAGAAAACCTGCGTACTCAGCGAATTTAGAATACATAATAATGTCTTAATACCACATAAAGCCGTATAGCAAGTTTCATAAACACATATTTACAAATAAGCGATATATATACAATTTTAATTATACTCCTTAAGATTAACATTAGGGATGAGTACGTAGGTTTGCTGCAACAAGGAACACAAAATATGGATTTTCATGCAAATATCAATATAAATCACCTAGGTGAAACCACATACCAAGTTTCATCAATATACATTCATAAATACTGTAAGCGATATAGATTTTCCTTTATAAGAATAACATGGGGGATGAGTATGCAGGTTTGCTGCAACAAGGAACACAACAAATGGTTGTTTATGCAAATATTAATATAACTCAACAAAGTGAAGCCACTTACCAAGTTTTATAAAATTATGTTCATTATTAAGGGAGAGATTACATTTTACTTATACTCCATAAGAATAACATGGGGGCTGAGTACGCAGGTTTGCTGCTACGGGAATAATCGGTAAAAATTTCTGTTTTTGTGAAAATAACAATAGACCATAACCAGATGAAGCCGTATACTAAGTTTCATTAGTATCCGTTCATAAGTAAGCGAGGTATACAATTTTTTTATTCTCCATAAGAATAACATTGGACAACGTACTGTGTTTAGCACTTTAAATATCTATGTAACCATTTGACGTATAAAAATGATCAAAACACCAAATTTTGTGTTTTTTAAACTAAATCTAATGGTGAAAACTAAAATTAGACTTTTTTAAATATTACATGTAAAAACTTCAAAAAACCCATTTTTGGGGTACAAACCCCCCCCCCCCCCAAAATACCACTTTGGATGGGGTGATCCGTCTGGTTTTCGAACTTAAAGTCATAAATGCTGCTTTACATGTTTTTACCAAATTTAATCCAAATCGGACCACTTTTACGAGAGTTATCGCACCCACGGACACACACACATACACACACACACACACACACACACACACACATATATATATATATATATATATATATATGTATATATATACATATATATATAGATATATATACATAGATATATATACACATATATACATATATATATATATATATATACAGTTTCGAGCGAATGGGGTCTGGGGACCTCAAAACGAAAAGTTATCATGGTCCCGGGGCTAGGTCTTACCATGCCGACTACGGTAATAGCTTCTTCCCTATAGGAGAAATTCGCTAAAAACGTGTTATTACATCACAACTATTGTTTCTACATTTTATCGAGGAGCTGATGGGAATGATGGCTAAATTCGCGTGGTTTATTGATTTTTTTGGGCATGAAGAGTGCTGCATGGTTTGCATAGACTGAGTGCTGCATGGTTTGAATATTGTTAGCTTGTGAGTCAAGAGGAGGACTATCATTTTTTTTTCTTAGTTTCATTGACTTAGCCTATTGCAGAAACTAGTGAATGGCTGTAAAAAATCATTTAAATAATTTGAAATAAGACACTTCAGCTCTTAAACATAAAACCCATTACCTAATCACCATCACGATATTTTTTCACCAAACATATGGTGTAAAAAAGCTTCAATAAAATATTTATATTTCCTCGTTATTTCCTACAGCAAATATGAAAAAACGCCATTTCTAGCACCACAACACGTAGCTTTTTAACTTCAACTTTAACACTTTCTAAGAGCGTAGTTAAACTAAGACTGATATATATATATACGATTCATTATTACGTTAATTATTCCTTTATACATATTCTCGTAATATTACAAATAGTGGCTACTTTTGTTTGCAAGAGGTACTTTTAAATTTGCACAAAGAGAAACAACAGCTCGTGAAATGTTCAGGTCGTGGTCAAGTGACGGTTGGTCATTTATTCCCATCACTGAATGGTGCGGGCTTCGACGTCATGAGTTTACCTTTTTTGTAACTAATTGATTGACCTTCTGTTGTTTATTTATAATGGCTCTAGGTCAAATATCCTTTCTAATCAAACGTTTCAATATTTTTTTATCGTTCATAACACTTGATATTAAATACTGTATCACTTTATTTAATACGGTTATCCCCAACAATTGAAAACAAAAAAGATACCACTTAATATTTTAATACATTTTGAGAGCTCAACTTTAAACATATTTAAAGATATTAATACATATTAAGTACGACTACAATTTTATACTTAAGTATACGTAGTTTTTTGTTAAAGGAATTGTTTTTTACAAGCGATTGGGTGAAGCTAAATTGAAAAGAAAAAAGTAGATTTTAACTTATTTAATTTATATTCCTTATTCCAGATTTTCCCATACTAAGAGCAGAGCAGAATCCTTTTTCTCTTGCAATTTTACCATTGAGTCATTTTGAATACCTATGAGATTAATGTTAAATACTTCAAACTTATAATCGCATTCCCATAAATGTAATCTATGTACACTTCCAACTTATTTAAACCAAAACAAATATAATTAACTATAATAATCTAAATATAAAAATAGGAAACATTTATTCCTAAAAATATTCCTAAAAGTTAAATTTTTTGCTATCTGACACCGAGGGCTTTGTCCCACGGGGCTTTAAAGTTACCATGTATTCCTTAATGTAACTTTTCACTTAGGATTGAGCTAATACAAATTAAAACAGCTGATCTTAATTCGTAGTAGGTCCACGGGCTAACCACAAAATGCAGCACACACAACTGTCACAGCTTAATCAGGCGAAGCTGCAACAGGTCAGCCAGACTATACCTAAAGCCAAGCCGTCCCAGGAACCTCTGTGAAAAGCAACAGTCAGGCATCCATACAACCTCTCCGAAAGGCTACAGATAAAATGTAAGTGTAAGGTTAAAACACATTTTTAGATATAATACTTTGATCAGCTATGTCATTCGATTTGTCTATACAACTGTAATCAGGTGAACAAGCAATGCTGCTAAGCGAAGTTTGTTTATGTAATTACAATATGTATTGAAATTTAGCATTTTTCATTCATAACGTATTTAATTGGAGCGTGATTCTTCTCTGCTGGTACGCTAATTAAATTACAGTATTCATATTGTACAAATCACGAATTGATTAGGTTTTAATCAGACAATAAATGCAAACAATGTTGATTGAATTAATCTAATATTTTTAGAGCTTTATTACGTTTCCCATTAAACGAACACCATGGCATCGGCCTATTGAATAATAATTACCATTGTAATGCGTTATTCGATGAATTTGATTCTGGTGTAGTTCAATATTTAAATAGACAAAATAAACCATTCAATGTATTGCCACGAAGGCCTGAACAATGTTGCATTGCAGTTTACCCTGCGACCTTAGCTATAACAGGTTCAAGACTTATATTCGTGAATATGCATTCCGAAGACGAGCTGAGCCTATGGCACAAGGATGGAGCGTCATAAGAGGTGTAAACAGGGTTTAAGGTCCAGTTTTAATAAGCATTATTCTGTGCAATTTCCAGCCCATTTGTCACACCACGGCTTTGGTCCGCTTGGCCCCAAAGGGCTTCGGGGGATAGATTGATCTCTGTTATAAAAAAAGAATAAACTTATAACAGAAATATAATTTAGAAGCAATTATTATTCAGGAATGTAAAAAGTTATGTATGAGTTTTGGTAGTTGGTTTGGTGGTGGTTATGGTTTTTATGATTTGGCTTTATATATTTTACTGTCTCTATTACAGTGACAATAACGATTTTTAGCACTTGCCTTATAACTGTTTATTAATAAATTCCCATCACCATTACCACACTTTTACTTTTATATTTGTAAACGTTTAATACGTATTTTAATGCTCCAATTGTTAATTGCATTGAAACACATTCCTGTACATAGGACAGATATGGTGGTAATCTCGCACGAAACATTTATTGTAACCTACTTTTAAAAAAGTGCCGATTTTATAGTTGTCGTAATTAGACAAGCCTCAACTTTGATAACGATAATTGCGTTATAAATGTGTCAATTTTATGATATATTTTAACCTACGTAATATATTCGATACCTTGATAAAATACAGTCATAGAAAATAATCAGGAATATAGGGTGGACATACAGTAGTAAACATTCGCCCATCAATCAAAACGGTCGCGTTTCTAGTAGTACATAAACATATCACATAGCGTTACATATCGTATTTTATTACCTTTTCTTCTGGACGGTATATTGATGAATCGATGACCAGCACCTGCAGACATCCTGAATTCTACGATTTGTGAGCTATTCTTTATTGTTTGTGTATACACAACCGTTATTAATAAAGGTTAAAGCAAATGCTAAGAGAATAGTTCTGGTTTACAAACGAAACAAGTTATAATCAAATTCGATGTGGTTCCTAAATATTTACGATGAGTCTAGGAACGGTTTGATTTGTGTGACTGAGATCTTCTAAAGGTAAGAATTATATTGACACTAGCGCGGAATGCAGATTTAGTTGTTTTTTAAAAGAAAAATGAACACAATTAGTTGCAGCATATAATTAGATTGATATCGACCAAGATGGTAGGAATAGATTTAAATACCCCCGTCGCAGCAAACCTGCGTACTCAGCGAATTTCCAATGCATAATATATGTCTTAATACCATATAAAGCCACATACCAAGTATCATAAAAAATATATTCACGTATAAGCGATATATACAATTTTAATTATTCTCCATAAGAATAACATTGGCGATGAGTAGGTTTGCTGAAACAAAGAATACAAACAATTGGTTGTTATGCAAATATAAATAGAATTTAACTAGGTGAAGCCACATAACAAGTTTCATCAATATTCAATCATAAATAAACACTGTATAACATTTTAATTATTCTCCATAAGAATAACGTAGGAGCTGAGTAAGCAGGTTTGTTGAAACAAGGAACAAAATAATGGGTTTTTATGCAAATATCAATATAAATCAACAAGGTGAAGCCACATACCAAGTTGTATTAATTTATGTTCATAATTAAGGGAGTCATTACAATTTTACTCATTCTCCATAAGAATAACAAGGGGGCTGAGTACGCAGGTTCGCTGCTACGGGGATAATCAACAAAAATCAATTTGTTGTGCAAATATCAACATACCAGTAATAAGTGACGCTACATGCCAAGTTTCATCGATATGCATTCATTAATAATGGAGATATCAAATTTTATTTATCCTCCATAACGATAACATTGGACAACGTACTGTGTTTAGCACTTTGAATATCTCTGCAACGGTTGGACGTAGAATCACAATTTAAACACAAAAATGCAAATGCAAAATGCAAACGCTATTGTTTTGTGGAGCTGAGTTGACTGGTTAAATTTAATGTGAAGTTAACATTAAAATTAACTTAGGAAAAGGCAAAAACCTTTTTCCCATAAGATTAACATGGGAGATTTTATGAGCAGGTTTTTGTTTATTTTCCCCGCAACCACTTAACCTAAGTTAATAATTCAAAATACTATATTATTTGTTTTTTTAAGCTCTATAACATGGTCAAAACCAAAATTATGTGTTTTAAAAAATTGTAGGGGAAAAAATGCAAAAAACTGATTTTTGGAAAATTTAAAACTCCCATAAACCCCCCTTCCCATACTTATTTTTCTGGGTTTCGAACTTAAAGTCATAAATGCCACTTTACACATTTGAGCCAAATTTCATCAAAATCGGACGTTTTTTACTCAAGTTATCGCATTCACGGACATATATATATATATATATATATATATATATATATATATATATATACACAATATACATTTGAACGAATAGTGTTTTAGTCATCTGGGGACCTCAAATAAAATTTGTCACGGTCTCGGGCTTAAGTCTAACCATGAGACCTACGGTAATAGCTTCTTCCCTATAGTTGAAATTCGCTAAAAGAAACTAGAACTTGTTTACATACGTTACTGATTTATCGTGAATACAAACTAATAAACTAACTTTTCCCACGAGACTCTATAACAAAAATTAGGTATTAAAGCATACATCTAGTAGTTAAATCTTAACTATATCGAGTCAAATAAAATTTATTTTTTCCAACTTGAATTTATATTCTAAACAGTTACCGGGGGTGTAAAGGATGTCGGACGTAGCAAACTGTCAGATGTTAGACTTTCAAATGAGTGAAACACCATCTTGTAATTGCCGCTTCCAGACAGCAGCGTCCCCGCTTTGCTGCACAGATGCTGCATAAATATTCCATGAATTTATTAAATGATGCTTGAAGGTCTCAATTTTGTAAGAGATAGAGCTGACAATGTGTTTATAAACTCACTCATTGGTGTATCTTATAGTGTGTTATAACACATAACTTTCAGGTCGCAAGACGTGTGCGTGTTTACGACCATGATCTGATAATAGATTTTACTGTCGCATTTCAGGTTTACCATCATACAAATTTCATGATATGATAAACAATGGTCTTGTTTTTCAATAATTTAATTTATTTTAGGACAGAAACCATCGGTTCTTTTTTATACTATAATGATCAAACCAAAGAAGTTTTTTTTTTTATGAAATTAATTATATCAATCATAGAGTTAGTGTGGTATAATATGACATTTCACAACAATTAAGGCGTTACATCTTTGATATATTTAAACTATCCATAGTAACATCAAAAGCCATATTACATCAATCCCCACTAAATTGTTTGTTGAGTAACAGCAGTTGTCTACATAATAATTGTTATATCCATGACAAACTAATATTCAACCATCGATAATACACTTAATTAAACCACTAGACTACAGTGTTATTGCGAATGAAAATCCTTATACGTTTATAAAAATTATATACATATGTGAATCGTTTATGTAAATATAATTAGAAATATGTGTAAAGAGCAGTCACATTTTATTGCGATACAAATTTTAAAAACCAATACGCATTTAAAATTAAGAAATTACATGAATAAGAAAGAGCTACTTAATGGTACTCCATTACAATAACTAATGATAATTTACTTTCTAACACAAGGTTACCTTATATGTTTATCACCATTACCACAAATTTGCATCGTATCGCAAATATTTCAATTTCCTAAGGGGTGCGACAATTTTCCAGTATAAGATACAGGGAACGACGGACTGGCTACACACAGGGATGTGTTCTGTACCCGGGCTATTGATATTTTCAACAAAGCGGCGAGACGTCAATGTTACTTGTTTACTCTCTTTTCTCTTTTAACTTAATTATATCTCAGTTTATTGATTGTACGCATGTTTTTGACTCTACACAAACCCGTTCAGTTTGATTTTCAAAAATCTAATTTATTGGTTTTTATATAGTTTTACAAATAAATACTGAGACTTCGACAAATGTATCCCTTCAAACTGGTTCTTCAAAAATACACTGATTAACATCTCACTGTTCAAATTATTTAATCTCTCTCTTTTTATCTTCTTTTAAAGTAAAATATCCTTTGGGACCATTTTATTAAATATTTTTATATTTATTTTATTTTTTATAGTTATTTACTTCAATGTATGGTGCACGCAAATCCATTTTGGAGTTATTTATTATCTACGGCAACCGGGAAGCGCAATTTTGGAACAAATATTTACAACTGATTCAGTATAAACAAACAATCATTTATAATTTATGTACAATTGTCTACAATGATATTTTGATGGAAATGTTCAATAGTTCAATGGTAATGCAGAAGATAAACTGTATATGACATTTTAAAATATTACATGCAAAAACTGGGATACAAAAATTAAAGCTACAATTATAGAACAACGATGATAAAATCTACAATCAATAATAAATATGTTAATGCAAAGCAAGGATTTAGTACTACAATTTACATACAGTTAATATCTTATGACAGTAACAAACATGCAATATATTGTTCACAGTGCAGCTGAATATTCTTTAGTTTATGCTGAAAAGTGTTTCAAGTACAAAACTGGATAAGGTAGTGCTAAAGAGGTGAATCTGATTTCTTTACATGCAATGAGACATCGTGACCTCCACTTAAAAAAGGGTGGAATATTGCAAGTTGCATTGTTGGAGGTGTGTGAACGATGGGGACTTATGGGGTAGGAGTTGAGATGATTCTCACGGCCCCGGTCTTAAAATCTCGTATTTACCCGCTGAAATAGTCAAGGTAGCCGGAAACTTAGTTTTAAAGCAGCTTAGTTCCTGTAACATGCAGGGAACGGTGCATGTTAAGGATAGTTTGAGCTGTGCGTCCTGTTATTTCCTGGTCACAAGCTGTTTTATAAGTTCAAATAACTTTAGTAAGTGAAAAATAAAGGCAAAGAAGATCCCAATATCTTGTAAATGCCTCTTCCACACAGGGACTTCACTTTGCTGAAGCGATTCTGCATAAATATTCCATGAGTTTATCGAACAATGTGCAGCTAATGATTTGCTGATAAAATCGTTGAGTATAGTATTTTTCGTTTTTTTTATAACGGAAAATTTAAGATCGGAAGGTCACTTGAAGAACTTTTTTTATTTAAAGTTTGTTATTTTGGCTTTAAGAGAGATTAAATGAGACTTACTATAGCAATATTTTGAAATACATGGGTTTCCATTTAGACTGCCAAGCTCAAACTGTTTCACGAAGCCTTTGACTGGACAGCTATTGGCCGTAGGAAACGTCGCACCTCAAATGTTAAGACATCAAATGGATGAAACACCATATCGTAATTGCCGTTTTCAGATAGCATCTTCGCCTTGATGCATAAATATTTCATGAATCTCTTTACATATGTTTCCTGTCAATTTTATATCCAACAGAATCGGAAACTATGTGAGAATCATTGAATAGTGTTTTATTCAGAGCTTTTTGGCATAATCATTTTTGTTAAATTGTTTGACTATCGAATTTTTTATATTGAGATAAATGTTACGATAAAATCCAAGTAGCTGGATCATTTGTCGAGGCTCAGGTGTGCTAGAGCTGCAGTTACTTTTGATCAGCTCTTGCGATACTTGATCGAACACTCCCTCCTAAGTGAACGTCACAAGATGAACTACGTAATACTTTCTACGGTAAATGTAATTAACTTACCGTATACATTAGTACAAACTTGTTATTTGATTATATTAACTACATTTGCTAAGCTTATTTTTTTTAAATAAGTTAACATTTATTCCACATGATAGTTTGATTCAAACGTACTTACGTGTTCACATACTTGCCTTGATAATTTCTTTGATTACAAAAATGTACAGAACTATTTTTGAAATGGGGTTACTTTTTTGCAAACCAAACGTTTATTTTATAAATGTGACAAACAATCGCAGCACATACGAGTAGGAATTGGAGACATATTAAAATAATTATCATAAATTTTTATTTGCGACTATTTTATTTTCCAAAACATTTTTTAATTTTACTGGTATTTGAAAGTCAAGAGTACTGTGGCAGAACCAACAACCCAAATACCATATATTTACAAATCAAAAATGGCAGTGTCATAAGTAATTAGAGGTTTAATGTTTGAGTTAACCTACTTCTACAAAATTGTTGACTTTTAAATATAATATTGTAAGATCTTTTACATTAGATATGATACTGACGTTTTTTCAAACGGTATTGCAGGAAGAGTTTTAAGTACATAACTGCAATAACAAGCTACCATATCAATACCCCCGTCGCAGCAAACCTGCATACTCAGCGAGCGAATTTCCAATGAATATATAACATAACACATTAAAACACTTAACAGGATTCATAAGAAATGTATTCACAAACAAGCGATATTTAAAATATTAATTATTCTCCATAAGAATAACATTGGGGATGAGTACGCAGGTTTGCTGCAACAAGGCACGCAAAATAATGGGTTTTTATGCAAATATCAATAGAACTCATCTTAGTGAAGTCACATACCAAGTTTCATCCATATACATTCATAAATAAGCGATATATAACATTTTAATTATTTTCCATAAGAATAACATGGGGACCGAGTGCCTAGGTTTGCTGCTACAGGAACCATAGGCGAAAAATTGTTTTTTTGTGCAAACAAAAATAAACCATAACCAGATCAAGCCATATACCAAATTTTGCCAGTTTATGTTCATAAATAAGCGAGATATACAATTTTTCTTTTTCTCCATAAGAATAACATTAGACAACGTACTGTGTTTAGCACTTTCAATATCTCGGTAACCAATTGACGTAGAGCAATGATCAAAATACCAAATTGTTTGTTTTTTTAAGCTGAATTCAATGGTATAAATTAAAATTTGATTTAAATTAAAATTACATGTGAAAACCCAAAAAACACATTTTTGGGGTACAAAACCCCCCAAAAAACCCCCTTCGGATGGTGCGATTCATCTGATTTTCGAACTTGTTCAAATAAATGGTACTTTACACATTTGTACCAAATTTCATTAAGATCGGACCTTTTTTACGAGAGTTATCGTGCTTACGGACACATATATATAAATATATATATAAATATATATATATATATATACATATATAAAAATTTGAACGAATGGTGTTTTTGGCATCTGGGGACCTCAAAATGAAAAGTTATCATGGTCTCGGGCTTAAGTCTTACCATGAGACCTACGGCAATAGCTTCTTCCCTATAGGGGAAATTCGCTAAAACAGGCAGCAATATGTTTTTATGAAACATATTTTATTTACAAACAAGCAAAACAATTTTAAAACAAAATTATTTTAATAATGTTTGCAAATTTCTTTGGGAAGTACAACATTTAATACTACATATGTCGAAGCGTATTGTTTTTAGTCTGTATAATGGGGCTAGATCCAAATTCGTAAATCCCTGATTCGATCTTTCGATAACAGATAAACGTAACACACTATTAATAAATAATTAAGTTATCTATATAACAATGAAAATATAATAACAAATAGGTAATAAACAATCTTAATGTTTGTTTTTACTAAATGAACTATGTAAAGCTTACCGTAATTTTTTTTATAAATTGAATATTTTACCAAACGTACCATAACACTCGATATCAATATAACAAGTGCAGCGTATTGTTTCTATCTAAGGGGTCGTGCACCCGGTTTCACTCGCCAGAATGTCAAAGGGTTGTACAGACTAATGCCTTTTTGATGAGGCAAGCGTAAACCTTTCCAACCCCACTTTTCAACCTTGCAATCTGTATTTTGTTATGCGTTAAGTTAACACCCATTTTTCAACTGAAATGCCGTAAGATTAATTAAAGTAACGGCAGGTTTTACCGAAAACAATCAGTATTTAATTTTCAGCCGAACATGGCTAAGATGATACAACCGGTTAATCGGGAGATAAAACTGAATTTTCCAGGTCTAAAATAGCAAAACGAAACCCTTATATTTTGCGAATACTATATTTGGTCGGTGAAAATGTTTTCACAAATGGATGATCCATAAAAACATCATATCCAAATTAATAACGACAGAATAGTATTATATATATACTAAGTTAACTCTGAATATATTTCACTAAACTCACTTTAAATAAAGTTAAACATTTTAGCAATCGAAACATTTTCATTACTATTAAACACACTCAATAAAATAACAAATCTAACCGACTATTTAACTAACTATGTCTTACGTAGTGATTAACTACATGTTAAATTACGGACAAACTTGGCAGTGTTGTCGCAAAATAGATGTTCGGACAAGAAATAAATTGCAGTTGACAATACACATGATATTAAAACATACCTATACCTAACCTATTGTTCTGTAACCTATTTTTAAATTTACAATACTTTCGATATTTTCAAAATTGCTAGGCTAAAAAATGATTATGTGATCAAACTTAACTTTTTTTGGTGATGCACTCTTATTTCCACATAGACTAATTATTACAACCATATTAATCCACCTGCTAAATCTATTTTATATATCTTACAAAATAATATGTACACAAAAGTATACTTTTTTTACGAAGTAAGTACGTCTTTTGCCAGTTTTTTCTCTACAGTAGAATGTACAGCAATGTCGGTAACTAAAACCACTCTTCATTAGAATTTAAACTTACTGCAACTGAAGACGTACTACAAAAAATATAAAAACAGCGTATAAATAAAATTAAAAAACTTCAAATAAACCTCATATACTCAATATTATTCATCATAGTGTTCCTTTTTTGCCTGAAAAGCACATGTTTTAACTCGTTGTAGAGCTGAAGCACACGAGGTATAGGTATCGCTGGAGTTTAAATGATAACCTTTTCCTAAAATAGGTTTTAACCCATAGCCTTTGTACGCCATTTATTAAAACGCATGTACTGATTTAATAATGTACATAAGGTTTTGCAATTCTCAAGTTTTACTAATAGAAAAATGTTTTGTAATTCTTGCGTTGACTAAAGTTGTGGAAAACTATTTAGAACGTTTCATCCAAGACGTTCTATTTATTTGTACTCTCTTTCATTATATGTGTTTAGTTGTTCTCACGTTTATCATTTATCTTTAAAAGTTTCGCTTACAGAATAATTTATTTGGAACGATAGTGATGCAAGTCTTTCATAACCACGGCATCGAAGGGCTCTATTCCACTCAACCATTAACAAATGTTTTTCCTGTGATTAATAATGTTTACAAAAGCCCACTTTATGCGATTACCTACACCATGCGACTTACCTTAGACATATTTTAAATAACATTTAGCCTTCCTCTGACTCGGTATCAAGGAATTGAAGACCGCACGTAGTAGTAGGCCTATAGGCGGAGCGGACACTGGGGCGTGCTGTGTATCCGGCAGGGCAATATCAATAAACCCACGCGACGCAAAGGTTACTTATTTGCCTCCCCGCCTTTCCCTTCCGACTTGATTTTACTTTGAACTTATCGATGATACGTACTTTATCGATCCAGTGAGTATTGCATCAAATCCTAACTACGTAGAAAAGTGCATAAGTTTAAAAATATGTTCTTCATAAACACTAAACTGAGATGAAGAGAGTTATCATATTAAACCGCTGTGTATATTGAGGCTTTTAAACGTGCTCTCTCCTTTTTGATGAATGTGAAAAAGACAGGAAAATATATTCAAAAACTACTTTTCTGTAACGTGTAATGAAATATTTAATTATCGGCATATTTTTGACGCATGATGCAAAAACTAGTTGAAAGTGTCTCAATAATAGGAAATTACAATTTTGTTTACATTCAGTTAATTAAATTCAAACCGAGTTGAATTAAATTCAAACACAGAGCAGGTACTAATAAATAGGAATACCTATACATAAGCTACTTCAACACATTTAAATCCAAAACTATTTCGTTGCATGATAGTCAATTGTTAAGAATTTTTACAATCTCGGGCAAAAATATATTTACTATTGTCAAACCGTGATTTAAAATTTGGAAAAAATACCACTGCATCCTTGAATATACAATTTGGAAGAAGTATATCAACTGCGTCACATCTTAAGGAGAAACTTGACAACTGATTACTTTCTCCACTATTAATCAAGTTTTGCTTTACACCAGCGTGGTTACCACGGTTATAAAAATATAAAGTGACCACCAACAAATAAAGCAACCGGATTATTATTACGACTTCATTATAATATCGTGCAGCGAAATATTTAAATAGTGGTATATTTGAAATGCGGTGTCGCAAGATGTATAAAGTAGGCTCAATATCAGG
Organism: Allygus modestus; assembly: GCA_963675035.1. Classification (NCBI taxonomy): domain Eukaryota; kingdom Metazoa; phylum Arthropoda; class Insecta; order Hemiptera; family Cicadellidae; genus Allygus; species Allygus modestus. The sequence continues at coordinate 70,501,561 of OY776116.1, read as the reverse complement.
ATATTAAAACTTTGGATAATATTCTTGCATCTGGTTTATTATATCCATACACAGCTTAATTTTAGTACGCAGAATAGGTACTAATAAATAGGAATAATTAAAGCTACTACAATACCTGTGAATCAAAACTAATTCGCTATACATGATAGTCAACTGTATACATCTGACCTTCCAATAAATGTAGTGTTTAAGACAAACCATGATTTAAAACTTGAAAAGTACTATACTTCATCCTTAAAAACACAATTCGGGATAAGTCATTATCTGGTGTCACAGCCTAAGGAGAGAATTGCCAACTAATTACTTTCCCCTTGATTCATGCAGTTTGTTTTACCCCAGCGTAGTTAGGACGGCTATGAAAAAATAAAGTGACCACCAACAAATAAATCAAGCGGATTATGGGGTGCGGGGGTATTGGGCGGTCCCGGGGGGAAATGTTGCAGAAAATTGAATTCAGCTGCCCACACCCTCCGGCCAATAATCTAAAATATATAATTGAACTGAGTATTTATAGCAATGTAACACTTACATTCAATATATCCAGTAAACTACACTCGGCGCCGGCGGTAAGAGATTACAGACGAGTGAGGGTGCATAGCCATATAACTACAGATGTATTTGAACAGGGTAACAAATACCTGTCTAGACTATTACCCTCCATACGCCATACTTTTCGAGTGTAACCTATCGATATCATAATGATTATCAAAATTCAAATGGTTATCTATAAATGAGTCAACACGCGAATTCGTCTGTTAATTTATAAGTTCAAACAGACAAAGCACGTGCTTACATTCTGATTCTTAGAGAACATTATACTAGGCCTATTACACAATGTAAAAATTACTTATATTTATGGTGTTTTCTTATATAATTATTTAAAAAGTGTTTCAAATGAAATGCTTTCAATATTTTACGCCATATACCGTTGAGCTCCCGCTGGTAGTTTATCCAATCAGAATACATATCATGAACAAATGTAAACCGATTTTTGGTTTGATACACTTTTACGTCAGGATGTGTTATTTTAATAAATGTATTGTTTATACAATGTATTCCATGAAACATATTTGAACATATTTTTGTTTATATTTGAAGTTTTCCATTATACTTATCAACCTCGAATTTATATTAATATGTTCTTAGGTCACATGGATTTTACATAAAACAAACATAGAATTGGAAAACTATTTTTTTTTTTCAAATCAACTAAAATAATTAATAAAATTAAACATTAATTAGTAAAATAAAATATCATCCAATATCAGAGTTAGTTTTATCATGTGACAGAAGCACGAATAAACCAAACACAATAACAGCGACAAATCAAAACGAACATTGTATCCACGTCAATTAGGGGCGTTAGTGGTAAATAAACAATTTGCGGATAACTGGATTAAAACAACCGCAGCGGTGGATTATGTTGCTTCACAGAACTCAACATATTTTTACCAGTCTATTTAATTTAATTGTACTTACTTCAAATAAACAAAATTAACAGTTTAAATATAAATAAACACTTACAGTTTAGAATAAATATTTATTAAATAAAATATTTGTTTTGTGTTAACCTTTTTTTAATTTTAATCTAACGAAAAGCAAAATATAACCCTTTTTTAAAATTTTACCAAATATCTTTTCTACTTCCTTTGATACTTAACAGCCCAAAAAGCGTTAGGTTTTACTCGGATTCAGCAATAAAACCATTTCAACTCGGTACACATTTTTTGTATTTTTAACAACTAACATTTCATACACAAATCAAACATTTGCCAGCGAAGCAACGTAATTTATTTCAATAGTTCAGAAACTGTATACTTTGATGTAAAATAATTATTCTAGCAGCATTAAGAATATTTAATGCGTTAACGTTTAACAGAATTTAATACAAGTAAAACAAAGGCCAAAATAAATAAATAGTCAAAATTAATTCCAAGCGAGAACTAAAGAAAACTATTTTTTTATTTAATTCAGGAAAGACTACAAATATTATTCTATTGAATTAAATACATAGACTGAACATATCTAGACATAGGCAACTGATTTTTAGTTTATCTCCCATAAATTTCACAACGTGAATCATGTCACGTTTCATTAGAACGACGATCGTAAAAAGAAAAACAAAAATAACAAATATTCATAAACAGACATTGTGGTATTATTTATTGGAGAGACAGCCGTTGCCGAGAATATCAGTGTGTTTGGACACTGTAGTCGTACATAATGGATGACACCTGCAGTTGTTCAAGGCGGCACTAAGACTGAGGCTCTATAGTGTCTGTACGTGACTATCTAGTAACACAACCTCCTAACACTTGAATAAAACAGTTATTTATTAAATAGAAAGGCGCTACAGAGTGGGTCAATGTGTTTGGACACTGCAGTCGTACATGATGGATGACACCTGCAGTTGTTCAAGGCGGCACTAAGACTGAGGCTCTATAGTGTCTGTACGTGACTATCTAGTAACACAACCTCCTAACACTTGAATAAAACAGTTATTTATTAAATAGAAAGGCGTTACAGAGTGGGTCAATGTGTTTGGACACTGTAGTCGTACATAATGGATGACACCTGCAGTTATTCAAGGCGGCACTAAGACTGAGGCTCTATAGTGTCTGTACGTGACTATCTAGTAACACAACCTCCTAACACTTGAATAAAACAGTTATTTATTAAATAGAAAGGAGTTACAGAGTGGGTCAATGTGTTTGGACACTGTAGTCGTACATAATGGATGACACCTGCAGTTGTTCAAGGCGGCACTAAGACTGAGGCTCTATAGTGTCTGTACGTGCCTATCTAGTAACACAACCTCCTAACACTTGAATAAAACAGTTATTTATTAAATAGAAAAGCGTTACAGAGTGGGTCAATGTGTTTGGACACTGTAGTCGTACATAATGGATGACACCTGCAGTTGTTCAAGGCGGCACTAAGACTGAGGCTCTATAGTGTCTGTACGTGACTATCTAGTAACACAACCTCCTAACACTTGAATAAAACAGTTATTTATTAAATAGAAAGGAGTTACAGAGTGGGTCAATGTGTTTGGACACTGTAGTCGTACATAATGGATGACACCTGCAGTTGTTCAAGGCGGCACTAAGACTGAGGCTCTATAGTGTCTGTACGTGACGATCTAGTAACACAAGCTCCTAACACTTGAATAAAACAGTTATTTATTAAATAGAAAGGCGTTACAGAGTGGGTCAATGTGTTTGAACACTGTAGTCGTACATGATGGATGACACTGCAGTTGTTCAAGGCGGCGCTGAGACTGAGGCTCTATAGTGTCTGTACGTGACGATCTAGTAACACAAGCTCCTAACACTTGAATAAAACAGTTATTTATTAAATAGAAAGGCGTTACAGAGTGGGTCAATGTGTTTGGACACTGCAGTCGTACATAATGGATGACACCTGCAGTTGTTCAAGGCGGCACTAAGACTGAGGCTCTATAGTGTCTGTACGTGACTATCTACTAACACAACCTCCTAACACTTGAATAAAACAGTTATTTATTAAATAGAAAGGCGTTACAGAGTGGGTCAATGTGTTTGGACACTGCAGTCGTACATGATGGATGACACCTGCAGTTGTTCAAGGCGGCGCTGAGACTGAGGCTCTATAGTGCCTGTACGTGACGATCTAGTAACATAAGCTCCTAACACTTGAATAAAACAGTTATTTATTAAATAGAAAGGCGTTACAGAGTGGGTCAATGTGTTTGAACACTGTAGTCGTACATGATGGATGACACTGCAGTTGTTCAAGGCGGCGCTGAGACTGAGGCTCTATAGTGCCTGTACGTGACTATCTCGTAACACAAGCTCCTAACATTTGAATAAAACAGTTATTTATTAAATAGAAAGGCGTTACAGAGTGGGTCAATGTGTTTGGACACTGCAGTCGTACATAATGGATGACACTTGCAGTTGTTCAAGGCGGCACTAAGACTGAGGCTCTATAGTGTCTGCACGTGACTATCTACTAACACAACCTCCTAACACTTGAATAAAACAGTTATTTATTAAATATAAAGGCGTTACAGAGTGGGTCAATGTGTTTGGACACTGCAGTCGTACATGATGGATGACACCTGCAGTTGTTCAAGGCGGCGCTGAGACTGAGGCTCTATAGTGCCTGTACGTGACGATCTAGTAACACAAGCTCCTAACACTTGAATAAAACAGTTATTTATTAAATAGAAAGGTGTTACAGAGTGGGTCAATGTGTTTGAACACTGTAGTCGTACATGATGGATGACACTGCAGTTGTTCAAGGCGGCGCTGAGACTGAGGCTCTATAGTGCCTGTACGTGACGATCTAGTAACACAAGCTCCTAACACTTGAATAAAACAGTTATTTATTAAATAGAAAGGCGTTACAGAGTGGGTCAATGTGTTTGGACACTGCAGTCGTACATGATGGATGACACCTGCAGTTGTTCAAGGCGGCACTAAGACTGAGGCTCTATAGTGTCTGTACGTGACTATCTAGTAACACAACCTCCTAACACTTGAATAAAACAGTTATTTATTAAATAGAAAGGCGTTACAGAGTGGGTCAATGTGTTTGGACACTGCAGTCGTACATAATGGATGAAACCTGCAGTTGTTCTAGGCGGCGCTGAGACTGAGGCTCTATAGTGTCTGTACGTGACAATCTAGTAACACAAGCTCCTAACACTTGAATAAAACAGTTATTTATTAAATAGAAAGGCGTTACAGAGTGGGTCAATGTGTTTGAACACTGTAGTCGTACATGATGGATGACACTGCAGTTGTTCAAGGCGGCGCTGAGACTGAGGCTCTATAGTGCCTGTACGTGACTATCTAGTAACACAAGCTCCTAACACTTGAATAAAACAGTTATTTATTAAATAGAAAGGCGTTACAGAGTGGGTCAATGTGTTTGGACACTGCAGTCGTACATAATGGATGACACCTGCAGTTGTTCAAGGCGGCGCTGAGACTGAGGCTCTATAGTGTCTGTACGTGACAATCTAGTAACACAAGCTCCTAACACTTGAATAAAACAGTTATTTATTAAATAGAAAGGCGTTACAGAGTGGGTCAGTGTGTTTGAACACTGTAGTCGTACATGATGGATGACACTGCAGTTGTTCAAGGCGGCGCTGAGACTGAGGCTCTATAGTGCCTGTACGTGACTATCTAGTAACACAAGCTCCTAACACTTGAATAAAACAGTTATTTATTAAATAGAAAGGCGTTACAGAGTGGGTCAATGTGTTTGGACACTGCAGTCGTACATAATGGATGACACCTGCAGTTGTTCAAGGCGGCGCTGAGACTGAGGCTCTATAGTGTCTGTACGTGACGATCTAGTAACACAAGCTCCTAACACTTGAATAAAACAGTTATTTATTAAATAGAAAGGCGTTACAGAGTGGGTCAATGTGTTTGGACACTGCAGTCGTACATAATGGATGACACCTGCAGTTGTTCAAGGCGGCGCTGAGACTGAGGCTCTATAGTGTCTGTACGTGACAATCTAGTAACACAAGCTCCTAACACTTGAATAAAACAGTTATTTATTAAATAGAAAGGCGTTACAGAGTGGGTCAATGTGTTTGGACACTGCAGTCGTACATAATGGATGACACCTGCAGTTGTTCAAGGCGGCGCTGAGACTGAGGCTCTATAGTGTCTGTACGTGACAATCTAGTAACACAAGCTCCTAACACTTGAATAAAACAGTTATTTATTAAATAGAAAGGCGTTACAGAGTGGGTCAATGTGTTTGGACACTGCAGTCGTACATAATGGATGACACCTGCAGTTGTTCAAGGCGGCACTAAGACTGAGGCTCTATAGTGTCTGTACGTGACTATCTACTAACACAACCTCCTAACACTTGAATAAATCAGTTATTTATTAAATAGAAAGGCGTTACAGAGTGGGTCAATGTGTTTGGACACTGCAGTCGTACATGATGGATGACACCTGCAGTTGTTCAAGGCGGCGCTGAGACTGAGGCTCTATAGTGCCTGTACGTGACGATCTAGTAACACTAGCTCCTAACACTTGAATAAAACAGTTATTTATTAAATAGAAAGGCGTTACAGAGTGGGTCAATGTGTTTGAACACTGTAGTCGTACATGATGGATGACACTGCAGTTGTTCAAGGCGGCGCTGAGACTGAGGCTCTATAGTGCCTGTACGTGACTATCTCGTAACACAAGCTCCTAACATTTGAATAAAACAGTTATTTATTAAATAGAAAGGCGTTACAGAGTGGGTCAATGTGTTTGGACACTGCAGTCGTACATAATGGATGACACCTGCAGTTGTTCAAGGCGGCACTAAGACTGAGGCTCTATAGTGTCTGCACGTGACTATCTACTAACACAACCTCCTAACACTTGAATAAAACAGTTATTTATTAAATATAAAGGCGTTACAGAGTGGGTCAATGTGTTTGGACACTGCAGTCGTACATGATGGATGACACCTGCAGTTGTTCAAGGCGGCGCTGAGACTGAGGCTCTATAGTGCCTGTACGTGACGATCTAGTAACACAAGCTCCTAACACTTGAATAAAACAGTTATTTATTAAATAGAAAGGTGTTACAGAGTGGGTCAATGTGTTTGAACACTGTAGTCGTACATGATGGATGACACTGCAGTTGTTCAAGGCGGCGCTGAGACTGAGGCTCTATAGTGCCTGTACGTGACGATCTAGTAACACAAGCTCCTAACACTTGAATAAAACAGTTATTTATTAAATAGAAAGGCGTTACAGAGTGGGTCAATGTGTTTGGACACTGCAGTCGTACATAATGGATGACACCTGCAGTTGTTCAAGGCGGCACTAAGACTGAGGCTCTATAGTGTCTGTACGTGACTATCTAGTAACACAACCTCCTAACACTTGAATAAAACAGTTATTTATTAAATAGAAAGGCGTTGCAGAGTGGGTCAATGTGTTTGGACACTGCAGTCGTACATAATGGATGACACCTGCAGTTGTTCTAGGCGGCGCTGAGACTGAGGCTCTATAGTGTCTGTACGTGACAATCTAGTAACACAAGCTCCTAACACTTGAATAAAACAGTTATTTATTAAATAGAAAGGCGTTACAGAGTGGGTCAATGTGTTTGAACACTGTAGTCGTACATGATGGATGACACTGCAGTTGTCCAAGGCGGCGCTGAGACTGAGGCTCTATAGTGCCTGTACGTGACTATCTAGTAACACAAGCTCCTAACACTTGAATAAAACAGTTATTTATTAAATAGAAAGGCGTTACAGAGTGGGTCAATGTGTTTGGACACTGCAGTCGTACATAATGGATGACACCTGCAGTTGTTCAAGGCGGCGCTGAGACTGAGGCTCTATAGTGTCTGTACGTGACAATCTAGTAACACAAGCTCCTAACACTTGAATAAAACAGTTATTTATTAAATAGAAAGGCGTTACAGAGTGGGTCAGTGTGTTTGAACACTGTAGTCGTACATGATGGATGACACTGCAGTTGTTCAAGGCGGCGCTGAGACTGAGGCTCTATAGTGCCTGTACGTGACTATCTAGTAACACAAGCTCCTAACACTTGAATAAAACAGTTATTTATTAAATAGAAAGGCGTTACAGAGTGGGTCAATGTGTTTGGACACTGCAGTCGTACATAATGGATGACACCTGCAGTTGTTCAAGGCGGCGCTGAGACTGAGGCTCTATAGTGTCTGTACGTGACGATCTAGTAACACAAGCTCCTAACACTTGAATAAAACAGTTATTTATTAAATAGAAAGGCGTTACAGAGTGGGTCAATGTGTTTGGACACTGCAGTCGTACATAATGGATGACACCTGCAGTTGTTCAAGGCGGCGCTGAGACTGAGGCTCTATAGTGTCTGTACGTGACAATCTAGTAACACAAGCTCCTAACACTTGAATAAAACAGTTATTTATTAAATAGAAAGGCGTTACAGAGTGGGTCAATGTGTTTGGACACTGCAGTCGTACATAATGGATGACACCTGCAGTTGTTCAAGGCGGCGCTGAGACTGAGGCTCTATAGTGTCTGTACGTGACAATCTAGTAACACAAGCTCCTAACACTTGAATAAAACAGTTATTTATTAAATAGAAAGGCGTTACAGAGTGGGTCAATGTGTTTGGACACTGCAGTCGTACATAATGGATGACACCTGCAGTTGTTCAAGGCGGCACTAAGACTGAGGCTCTATAGTGTCTGTACGTGACTATCTACTAACACAACCTCCTAACACTTGAATAAAACAGTTATTTATTAAATAGAAAGGCGTTACAGAGTGGGTCAATGTGTTTGGACACTGCAGTCGTACATGATGGATGACACCTGCAGTTGTTCAAGGCGGCGCTGAGACTGAGGCTCTATAGTGCCTGTACGTGACGATCTAGTAACACAAGCTCCTAACACTTGAATAAAACAGTTATTTATTAAATAGAAAGGCGTTACAGAGTGGGTCAATGTGTTTGAACACTGTAGTCGTACATGATGGATGACACTGCAGTTGTTCAAGGCGGCGCTGAGACTGAGGCTCTATAGTGCCTGTACGTGACTATCTCGTAACACAAGCTCCTAACATTTGAATAAAACAGTTATTTATTAAATAGAAAGGCGTTACAGAGTGGGTCAATGTGTTTGGACACTGCAGTCGTACATAATGGATGACACCTGCAGTTGTTCAAGGCGGCACTAAGACTGAGGCTCTATAGTGTCTGCACGTGACTATCTACTAACACAACCTCCTAACACTTGAATAAAACAGTTATTTATTAAATATAAAGGCGTTACAGAGTGGGTCAATGTGTTTGGACACTGCAGTCGTACATGATGGATGACACCTGCAGTTGTTCAAGGCGGCGCTGAGACTGAGGCTCTATAGTGCCTGTACGTGACGATCTAGTAACACAAGCTCCTAACACTTGAATAAAACAGTTATTTATTAAATAGAAAGGTGTTACAGAGTGGGTCAATGTGTTTGAACACTGTAGTCGTACATGATGGATGACACTGCAGTTGTTCAAGGCGGCGCTGAGACTGAGGCTCTATAGTGCCTGTACGTGACGATCTAGTAACACAAGCTCCTAACACTTGAATAAAACAGTTATTTATTAAATAGAAAGGCGTTACAGAGTGGGTCAATGTGTTTGGACACTGCAGTCGTACATAATGGATGACACCTGCAGTTGTTCAAGGCGGCACTAAGACTGAGGCTCTATAGTGTCTGTACGTGACTATCTAGTAACACAACCTCCTAACACTTGAATAAAACAGTTATTTATTAAATAGAAAGGCGTTACAGAGTGGGTCAATGTGTTTGGACACTGCAGTCGTACATAATGGATGACACCTGCAGTTGTTCTAGGCGGCGCTGAGACTGAGGCTCTATAGTGTCTGTACGTGACAATCTAGTAACACAAGCTCCTAACACTTGAATAAAACAGTTATTTATTAAATAGAAAGGCGTTACAGAGTGGGTCAATGTGTTTGAACACTGTAGTCGTACATGATGGATGACACTGCAGTTGTTCAAGGCGGCGCTGAGACTGAGGCTCTATAGTGCCTGTACGTGACTATCTCGTAACACAAGCTCCTAACATTTGAATAAAACAGTTATTTATTAAATAGAAAGGCGTTACAGAGTGGGTCAATGTGTTTGGACACTGCAGTCGTACATAATGGATGACACTTGCAGTTGTTCAAGGCGGCACTAAGACTGAGGCTCTATAGTGTCTGCACGTGACTATCTACTAACACAACCTCCTAACACTTGAATAAAACAGTTATTTATTAAATATAAAGGCGTTACAGAGTGGGTCAATGTGTTTGGACACTGCAGTCGTACATGATGGATGACACCTGCAGTTGTTCAAGGCGGCGCTGAGACTGAGGCTCTATAGTGCCTGTACGTGACGATCTAGTAACACAAGCTCCTAACACTTGAATAAAACAGTTATTTATTAAATAGAAAGGTGTTACAGAGTGGGTCAATGTGTTTGAACACTGTAGTCGTACATGATGGATGACACTGCAGTTGTTCAAGGCGGCGCTGAGACTGAGGCTCTATAGTGCCTGTACGTGACGATCTAGTAACACAAGCTCCTAACACTTGAATAAAACAGTTATTTATTAAATAGAAAGGCGTTACAGAGTGGGTCAATGTGTTTGGACACTGCAGTCGTACATGATGGATGACACCTGCAGTTGTTCAAGGCGGCACTAAGACTGAGGCTCTATAGTGTCTGTACGTGACTATCTAGTAACACAACCTCCTAACACTTGAATAAAACAGTTATTTATTAAATAGAAAGGCGTTACAGAGTGGGTCAATGTGTTTGGACACTGCAGTCGTACATAATGGATGAAACCTGCAGTTGTTCTAGGCGGCGCTGAGACTGAGGCTCTATAGTGTCTGTACGTGACAATCTAGTAACACAAGCTCCTAACACTTGAATAAAACAGTTATTTATTAAATAGAAAGGCGTTACAGAGTGGGTCAATGTGTTTGAACACTGTAGTCGTACATGATGGATGACACTGCAGTTGTTCAAGGCGGCGCTGAGACTGAGGCTCTATAGTGCCTGTACGTGACTATCTAGTAACACAAGCTCCTAACACTTGAATAAAACAGTTATTTATTAAATAGAAAGGCGTTACAGAGTGGGTCAATGTGTTTGGACACTGCAGTCGTACATAATGGATGACACCTGCAGTTGTTCAAGGCGGCGCTGAGACTGAGGCTCTATAGTGTCTGTACGTGACAATCTAGTAACACAAGCTCCTAACACTTGAATAAAACAGTTATTTATTAAATAGAAAGGCGTTACAGAGTGGGTCAGTGTGTTTGAACACTGTAGTCGTACATGATGGATGACACTGCAGTTGTTCAAGGCGGCGCTGAGACTGAGGCTCTATAGTGCCTGTACGTGACTATCTAGTAACACAAGCTCCTAACACTTGAATAAAACAGTTATTTATTAAATAGAAAGGCGTTACAGAGTGGGTCAATGTGTTTGGACACTGCAGTCGTACATAATGGATGACACCTGCAGTTGTTCAAGGCGGCGCTGAGACTGAGGCTCTATAGTGTCTGTACGTGACGATCTAGTAACACAAGCTCCTAACACTTGAATAAAACAGTTATTTATTAAATAGAAAGGCGTTACAGAGTGGGTCAATGTGTTTGGACACTGCAGTCGTACATAATGGATGACACCTGCAGTTGTTCAAGGCGGCGCTGAGACTGAGGCTCTATAGTGTCTGTACGTGACAATCTAGTAACACAAGCTCCTAACACTTGAATAAAACAGTTATTTATTAAATAGAAAGGCGTTACAGAGTGGGTCAATGTGTTTGGACACTGCAGTCGTACATAATGGATGACACCTGCAGTTGTTCAAGGCGGCGCTGAGACTGAGGCTCTATAGTGTCTGTACGTGACAATCTAGTAACACAAGCTCCTAACACTTGAATAAAACAGTTATTTATTAAATAGAAAGGCGTTACAGAGTGGGTCAATGTGTTTGGACACTGCAGTCGTACATAATGGATGACACCTGCAGTTGTTCAAGGCGGCACTAAGACTGAGGCTCTATAGTGTCTGTACGTGACTATCTACTAACACAACCTCCTAACACTTGAAAAAAACAGTTATTTATTAAATAGAAAGGCGTTACAGAGTGGGTCAATGTGTTTGGACACTGCAGTCGTACATGATGGATGACACCTGCAGTTGTTCAAGGCGGCGCTGAGACTGAGGCTCTATAGTGCCTGTACGTGACGATCTAGTAACACAAGCTCCTAACACTTGAATAAAACAGTTATTTATTAAATAGAAAGGCGTTACAGAGTGGGTCAATGTGTTTGAACACTGTAGTCGTACATGATGGATGACACTGCAGTTGTTCAAGGCGGCGCTGAGACTGAGGCTCTATAGTGCCTGTACGTGACTATCTCGTAACACAAGCTCCTAACATTTGAATAAAACAGTTATTTATTAAATAGAAAGGCGTTACAGAGTGGGTCAATGTGTTTGGACACTGCAGTCGTACATAATGGATGACACCTGCAGTTGTTCAAGGCGGCACTAAGACTGAGGCTCTATAGTGTCTGCACGTGACTATCTACTAACACAACCTCCTAACACTTGAATAAAACAGTTATTTATTAAATATAAAGGCGTTACAGAGTGGGTCAATGTGTTTGGACACTGCAGTCGTACATGATGGATGACACCTGCAGTTGTTCAAGGCGGCGCTGAGACTGAGGCTCTATAGTGCCTGTACGTGACGATCTAGTAACACAAGCTCCTAACACTTGAATAAAACAGTTATTTATTAAATAGAAAGGTGTTACAGAGTGGGTCAATGTGTTTGAACACTGTAGTCGTACATGATGGATGACACTGCAGTTGTTCAAGGCGGCGCTGAGACTGAGGCTCTATAGTGCCTGTACGTGACGATCTAGTAACACAAGCTCCTAACACTTGAATAAAACAGTTATTTATTAAATAGAAAGGCGTTACAGAGTGGGTCAATGTGTTTGGACACTGCAGTCGTACATAATGGATGACACCTGCAGTTGTTCAAGGCGGCACTAAGACTGAGGCTCTATAGTGTCTGTACGTGACTATCTAGTAACACAACCTCCTAACACTTGAATAAAACAGTTATTTATTAAATAGAAAGGCGTTACAGAGTGGGTCAATGTGTTTGGACACTGCAGTCGTACATAATGGATGACACCTGCAGTTGTTCTAGGCGGCGCTGAGACTGAGGCTCTATAGTGTCTGTACGTGACAATCTAGTAACACAAGCTCCTAACACTTGAATAAAACAGTTATTTATTAAATAGAAAGGCGTTACAGAGTGGGTCAATGTGTTTGAACACTGTAGTCGTACATGATGGATGACACTGCAGTTGTTCAAGGCGGCGCTGAGACTGAGGCTCTATAGTGCCTGTACGTGACTATCTCGTAACACAAGCTCCTAACATTTGAATAAAACAGTTATTTATTAAATAGAAAGGCGTTACAGAGTGGGTCAATGTGTTTGGACACTGCAGTCGTACATAATGGATGACACTTGCAGTTGTTCAAGGCGGCACTAAGACTGAGGCTCTATAGTGTCTGCACGTGACTATCTACTAACACAACCTCCTAACACTTGAATAAAACAGTTATTTATTAAATATAAAGGCGTTACAGAGTGGGTCAATGTGTTTGGACACTGCAGTCGTACATGATGGATGACACCTGCAGTTGTTCAAGGCGGCGCTGAGACTGAGGCTCTATAGTGCCTGTACGTGACGATCTAGTAACACAAGCTCCTAACACTTGAATAAAACAGTTATTTATTAAATAGAAAGGTGTTACAGAGTGGGTCAATGTGTTTGAACACTGTAGTCGTACATGATGGATGACACTGCAGTTGTTCAAGGCGGCGCTGAGACTGAGGCTCTATAGTGCCTGTACGTGACGATCTAGTAACACAAGCTCCTAACACTTGAATAAAACAGTTATTTATTAAATAGAAAGGCGTTACAGAGTGGGTCAATGTGTTTGGACACTGCAGTCGTACATGATGGATGACACCTGCAGTTGTTCAAGGCGGCACTAAGACTGAGGCTCTATAGTGTCTGTACGTGACTATCTAGTAACACAACCTCCTAACACTTGAATAAAACAGTTATTTATTAAATAGAAAGGCGTTACAGAGTGGGTCAATGTGTTTGGACACTGCAGTCGTACATAATGGATGAAACCTGCAGTTGTTCTAGGCGGCGCTGAGACTGAGGCTCTATAGTGTCTGTACGTGACAATCTAGTAACACAAGCTCCTAACACTTGAATAAAACAGTTATTTATTAAATAGAAAGGCGTTACAGAGTGGGTCAATGTGTTTGAACACTGTAGTCGTACATGATGGATGACACTGCAGTTGTTCAAGGCGGCGCTGAGACTGAGGCTCTATAGTGCCTGTACGTGACTATCTAGTAACACAAGCTCCTAACACTTGAATAAAACAGTTATTTATTAAATAGAAAGGCGTTACAGAGTGGGTCAATGTGTTTGGACACTGCAGTCGTACATAATGGATGACACCTGCAGTTGTTCAAGGCGGCGCTGAGACTGAGGCTCTATAGTGTCTGTACGTGACAATCTAGTAACACAAGCTCCTAACACTTGAATAAAACAGTTATTTATTAAATAGAAAGGCGTTACAGAGTGGGTCAGTGTGTTTGAACACTGTAGTCGTACATGATGGATGACACTGCAGTTGTTCAAGGCGGCGCTGAGACTGAGGCTCTATAGTGCCTGTACGTGACTATCTAGTAACACAAGCTCCTAACACTTGAATAAAACAGTTATTTATTAAATAGAAAGGCGTTACAGAGTGGGTCAATGTGTTTGGACACTGCAGTCGTACATAATGGATGACACCTGCAGTTGTTCAAGGCGGCGCTGAGACTGAGGCTCTATAGTGTCTGTACGTGACGATCTAGTAACACAAGCTCCTAACACTTGAATAAAACAGTTATTTATTAAATAGAAAGGCGTTACAGAGTGGGTCAATGTGTTTGGACACTGCAGTCGTACATAATGGATGACACCTGCAGTTGTTCAAGGCGGCGCTGAGACTGAGGCTCTATAGTGTCTGTACGTGACAATCTAGTAACACAAGCTCCTAACACTTGAATAAAACAGTTATTTATTAAATAGAAAGGCGTTACAGAGTGGGTCAATGTGTTTGGACACTGCAGTCGTACATAATGGATGACACCTGCAGTTGTTCAAGGCGGCGCTGAGACTGAGGCTCTATAGTGTCTGTACGTGACAATCTAGTAACACAAGCTCCTAACACTTGAATAAAACAGTTATTTATTAAATAGAAAGGCGTTACAGAGTGGGTCAATGTGTTTGGACACTGCAGTCGTACATAATGGATGACACCTGCAGTTGTTCAAGGCGGCACTAAGACTGAGGCTCTATAGTGTCTGTACGTGACTATCTACTAACACAACCTCCTAACACTTGAATAAATCAGTTATTTATTAAATAGAAAGGCGTTACAGAGTGGGTCAATGTGTTTGGACACTGCAGTCGTACATGATGGATGACACCTGCAGTTGTTCAAGGCGGCGCTGAGACTGAGGCTCTATAGTGCCTGTACGTGACGATCTAGTAACACAAGCTCCTAACACTTGAATAAAACAGTTATTTATTAAATAGAAAGGCGTTACAGAGTGGGTCAATGTGTTTGAACACTGTAGTCGTACATGATGGATGACACTGCAGTTGTTCAAGGCGGCGCTGAGACTGAGGCTCTATAGTGCCTGTACGTGACTATCTCGTAACACAAGCTCCTAACATTTGAATAAAACAGTTATTTATTAAATAGAAAGGCGTTACAGAGTGGGTCAATGTGTTTGGACACTGCAGTCGTACATAATGGATGACACCTGCAGTTGTTCAAGGCGGCACTAAGACTGAGGCTCTATAGTGTCTGCACGTGACTATCTACTAACACAACCTCCTAACACTTGAATAAAACAGTTATTTATTAAATATAAAGGCGTTACAGAGTGGGTCAATGTGTTTGGACACTGCAGTCGTACATGATGGATGACACCTGCAGTTGTTCAAGGCGGCGCTGAGACTGAGGCTCTATAGTGCCTGTACGTGACGATCTAGTAACACAAGCTCCTAACACTTGAATAAAACAGTTATTTATTAAATAGAAAGGTGTTACAGAGTGGGTCAATGTGTTTGAACACTGTAGTCGTACATGATGGATGACACTGCAGTTGTTCAAGGCGGCGCTGAGACTGAGGCTCTATAGTGCCTGTACGTGACGATCTAGTAACACAAGCTCCTAACACTTGAATAAAACAGTTATTTATTAAATAGAAAGGCGTTACAGAGTGGGTCAATGTGTTTGGACACTGCAGTCGTACATAATGGATGACACCTGCAGTTGTTCAAGGCGGCACTAAGACTGAGGCTCTATAGTGTCTGTACGTGACTATCTAGTAACACAACCTCCTAACACTTGAATAAAACAGTTATTTATTAAATAGAAAGGCGTTGCAGAGTGGGTCAATGTGTTTGGACACTGCAGTCGTACATAATGGATGACACCTGCAGTTGTTCTAGGCGGCGCTGAGACTGAGGCTCTATAGTGTCTGTACGTGACAATCTAGTAACACAAGCTCCTAACACTTGAATAAAACAGTTATTTATTAAATAGAAAGGCGTTACAGAGTGGGTCAATGTGTTTGAACACTGTAGTCGTACATGATGGATGACACTGCAGTTGTCCAAGGCGGCGCTGAGACTGAGGCTCTATAGTGCCTGTACGTGACTATCTAGTAACACAAGCTCCTAACACTTGAATAAAACAGTTATTTATTAAATAGAAAGGCGTTACAGAGTGGGTCAATGTGTTTGGACACTGCAGTCGTACATAATGGATGACACCTGCAGTTGTTCAAGGCGGCGCTGAGACTGAGGCTCTATAGTGTCTGTACGTGACAATCTAGTAACACAAGCTCCTAACACTTGAATAAAACAGTTATTTATTAAATAGAAAGGCGTTACAGAGTGGGTCAGTGTGTTTGAACACTGTAGTCGTACATGATGGATGACACTGCAGTTGTTCAAGGCGGCGCTGAGACTGAGGCTCTATAGTGCCTGTACGTGACTATCTAGTAACACAAGCTCCTAACACTTGAATAAAACAGTTATTTATTAAATAGAAAGGCGTTACAGAGTGGGTCAATGTGTTTGGACACTGCAGTCGTACATAATGGATGACACCTGCAGTTGTTCAAGGCGGCGCTGAGACTGAGGCTCTATAGTGTCTGTACGTGACGATCTAGTAACACAAGCTCCTAACACTTGAATAAAACAGTTATTTATTAAATAGAAAGGCGTTACAGAGTGGGTCAATGTGTTTGGACACTGCAGTCGTACATAATGGATGACACCTGCAGTTGTTCAAGGCGGCGCTGAGACTGAGGCTCTATAGTGTCTGTACGTGACAATCTAGTAACACAAGCTCCTAACACTTGAATAAAACAGTTATTTATTAAATAGAAAGGCGTTACAGAGTGGGTCAATGTGTTTGGACACTGCAGTCGTACATAATGGATGACACCTGCAGTTGTTCAAGGCGGCGCTGAGACTGAGGCTCTATAGTGTCTGTACGTGACAATCTAGTAACACAAGCTCCTAACACTTGAATAAAACAGTTATTTATTAAATAGAAAGGCGTTACAGAGTGGGTCAATGTGTTTGGACACTGCAGTCGTACATAATGGATGACACCTGCAGTTGTTCAAGGCGGCACTAAGACTGAGGCTCTATAGTGTCTGTACGTGACTATCTACTAACACAACCTCCTAACACTTGAATAAAACAGTTATTTATTAAATAGAAAGGCGTTACAGAGTGGGTCAATGTGTTTGGACACTGCAGTCGTACATGATGGATGACACCTGCAGTTGTTCAAGGCGGCGCTGAGACTGAGGCTCTATAGTGCCTGTACGTGACGATCTAGTAACACAAGCTCCTAACACTTGAATAAAACAGTTATTTATTAAATAGAAAGGCGTTACAGAGTGGGTCAATGTGTTTGAACACTGTAGTCGTACATGATGGATGACACTGCAGTTGTTCAAGGCGGCGCTGAGACTGAGGCTCTATAGTGCCTGTACGTGACTATCTCGTAACACAAGCTCCTAACATTTGAATAAAACAGTTATTTATTAAATAGAAAGGCGTTACAGAGTGGGTCAATGTGTTTGGACACTGCAGTCGTACATAATGGATGACACCTGCAGTTGTTCAAGGCGGCACTAAGACTGAGGCTCTATAGTGTCTGCACGTGACTATCTACTAACACAACCTCCTAACACTTGAATAAAACAGTTATTTATTAAATATAAAGGCGTTACAGAGTGGGTCAATGTGTTTGGACACTGCAGTCGTACATGATGGATGACACCTGCAGTTGTTCAAGGCGGCGCTGAGACTGAGGCTCTATAGTGCCTGTACGTGACGATCTAGTAACACAAGCTCCTAACACTTGAATAAAACAGTTATTTATTAAATAGAAAGGTGTTACAGAGTGGGTCAATGTGTTTGAACACTGTAGTCGTACATGATGGATGACACTGCAGTTGTTCAAGGCGGCGCTGAGACTGAGGCTCTATAGTGCCTGTACGTGACGATCTAGTAACACAAGCTCCTAACACTTGAATAAAACAGTTATTTATTAAATAGAAAGGCGTTACAGAGTGGGTCAATGTGTTTGGACACTGCAGTCGTACATAATGGATGACACCTGCAGTTGTTCAAGGCGGCACTAAGACTGAGGCTCTATAGTGTCTGTACGTGACTATCTAGTAACACAACCTCCTAACACTTGAATAAAACAGTTATTTATTAAATAGAAAGGCGTTACAGAGTGGGTCAATGTGTTTGGACACTGCAGTCGTACATAATGGATGACACCTGCAGTTGTTCTAGGCGGCGCTGAGACTGAGGCTCTATAGTGTCTGTACGTGACAATCTAGTAACACAAGCTCCTAACACTTGAATAAAACAGTTATTTATTAAATAGAAAGGCGTTACAGAGTGGGTCAATGTGTTTGAACACTGTAGTCGTACATGATGGATGACACTGCAGTTGTTCAAGGCGGCGCTGAGACTGAGGCTCTATAGTGCCTGTACGTGACTATCTAGTAACACAAGCTCCTAACACTTGAATAAAACAGTTATTTATTAAATAGAAAGGCGTTACAGAGTGGGTCAATGTGTTTGGACACTGCAGTCGTACATAATGGATGACACCTGCAGTTGTTCAAGGCGGCGCTGAGACTGAGGCTCTATAGTGTCTGTACGTGACAATCTAGTAACACAAGCTCCTAACACTTGAATAAAACAGTTATTTATTAAATAGAAAGGCGTTACAGAGTGGGTCAATGTGTTTGGACACTGCAGTCGTACATAATGGATGACACCTGCAGTTGTTCAAGGCGGCGCTGAGACTGAGGCTCTATAGTGTCTGTACGTGACAATCTAGTAACACAAGCTCCTAACACTTGAATAAAACAGTTATTTATTAAATAGAAAGGCGTTACAGAGTGGGTCAATGTGTTTGGACACTGCAGTCGTACATAATGGATGACACCTGCAGTTGTTCAAGGCGGCGCTGAGACTGAGGCTCTATAGTGTCTGTACGTGACGATCTAGTAACACAAGTTCCTAACACTTGAATGAAACAGTTATTTATTAAATAGAAAGGCGTTACAGAGTGGGTCAATGTGTTTGGACACTGCAGTCGTACATAATGGATGACACCTGCAGTTGTTCAAGGCGGCACTGAGACTGACGCTCTATAGTGTCTGTACGTGACTATCTAGTAACACAGCCTCCTAACACTTGAATAAAACAGTTATTTATTAAATAGAAAGGCGTTACAGAGTGGGTCAGTGTGTTTGGACATTGCAGTCGTACATAATGGATGACACCTGCAGTTGTTCAAGGCGGCGCTGAGACTGAGGCTCTATAGTGTCTGTACGTGACGATCTAGTAACACAACCTCCTAACACTTGAATAAAACAGTTATTTATTAAATAGAAAGGCGTTACAGAGTGGGTCAGTGTGTTTGGACATTGCAGTCGTACATAATGGATGACACCTGCAGTTGTTCAAGGCGGCGCTGAGACTGAGGCTCTATAGTGTCTGTACGTGACGATCTAGTAACACAACCTCCTAACACTTGAATAAAACAGTTATTTATTAATTAGAAAGGCGTTACAGAGTGGGTCAGTGTGTTTGGACATTGCAGTCGTACATAATGGATGACACCTGCAGTTGTTCAAGGCGGCACTGAGACTGAGGCTCTATAGTGTCTGTACGTGACAATCTAGTAACACAAGCTCCTAACACTTGAATAAAACAGTTATTTATTAAATAGAAAGGCGTTACAGAGTGGGTCAGTGTGTTTGGACATTGCAGTCGTACATAATGGATGACACCTGCAGTTGTTCAAGGCGGCGCTGAGACTGAGGCTCTATAGTGTCTGTACGTGACGATCTAGTAACACAACCTCCTAACACTTGAATAAAACAGTTATTTATTAATTAGAAAGGCGTTACAGAGTGGGTCAAAGTGTTTGGACACTGCAGTCGTACATAATGGATGACACCTGCAGTTGTTCAAGGCGGCACTGAGACTGACGCTCTATAGTGTCTGTTCGTGACTATCTAGTAACACAACCTCCTAACACTTGAATAAAACAGTTATTTATTAAATAGAAAGGCGTTACAGAGTGGGTCAGTGTGTTTTGACACTGTAGTCGTACACAATAGATAATACCTACAGTTGTTTCGCTACTGAGACTATAGCTGTACTGTATAGTGGATGTATCTATACATGACTTGGTGGCAGCACATATTCCACAAGTTGGATAAAACCGTTATTAAATGGAGAGAACCCCATCACAGAGTGGGGTCAGTGTGTTTCATTCCAACGATGACCGTAAAAAACCGAAATAACAAATATTTAAAAACAAACATTGTGGTACAGTTTAAAACAGTTATTCATTGGAGTGACAGCCGTTGCCGAGTAGGTCAGTGTGTTTGGTAACTGCAGTCGCACATAATGGATGACCTTGCATTTGCCAAAGGCGCCACTGCGTCTGCAACACTTAGCGTGAGGCTTCTTGTGTTATAGATAGAGAACATTTTAAACTTGTTTTCACTTTAATATCATAAAACGGCAACTCTTTTAACTCACAAAATAAATATTGCTATACCGTATGCTAATTAGCAGGTCAGTTATTAACAGTTTAAGTAAACAAAGATATTTTCTGCGCTTTGCTAAGCTATCCCGTTTTCAATCTACTAGTAACACTTAAGACGCAATACCAACATACTGAGAACCTGTGACTTACCATATTGAGGAAAATGCCAATAGTCAACAATACACTGCTTTTAGAGCCGTGTAAGTATATTCTTTACAATACATAAACGAAAATCGGTTTGCTATGTTTGGCACAATATTTTTGATGTATCTGGAAACGGCACTGGTATGAAGGATTGTGAAAGTGACAAGTAATTTGGCGGGAGGGAAATAGAGAGGGAATAACAACGCCATGCAGTATTTCCAACTCAATGTCTAACAAAGAATCGTGTGTTCTCGATTAGTTATTGATTTTTCAGTCATACGTGAGACCCTTCAATTCACAGTAGCTTGTAATCAACCCCAATAATTGCTAATCGAAGTATTAATCTAGTATTATGTTAGAATGCACAACCAATCAATCCTGTTGTTCAATAGTGAACCTAATGTGAAACCGCTGAGGTGTATTAACTCCGATTTCATTTTGATTGTTTTCGTAAGACCATGCATGAAAAGATGGATTAATTTTCTAAGTCGGTAACAATCTGTTTATACTAAAATTGTGTTTACTGTATGCATTTTTTTACTTTACTCCACGACGAACCAAAATCGTAATAACACTTGTGAATAACATAAAATATGTGAAATTTACCTTTCAAAAGAGCTACGCTACTAGAGACCTTAATTGAAGAAATTTCGTCGATTTAAACTGTAATTTAAAAATTCGTATTCATATCTCCTCTGCGCTAACACTGTGGCTGTTGAACAGTTAAATAAAACATTAAGAATGTGGTGTTTCAAACTGCACTTATTTTCGATAACTAGTCACCACTAAATATGAATTAACTAGTCTAGTGTTAACTGCTAACACTGTCAAATGTGTTAACTGCTAACACTGTTAACTGCTAACTATTGTCAAATGTGGTTGCCACATAATCATTTAACAATAACCTTTTACTTTCAAACCTATCATAGTGCCGCATGCCACAAAATATTGTCAAACTTCACACGAATCGGCAACAAGGACCCATCAAGAAGTATCATTAGAGAAAATGCGGGTACATTTTAGTGAATAAATGCTGGCACATTGTTCACTATTGGTGGATGGAAGTGCATTGAGGCAGTCCCAGGGTAGACTATTGTTACTGTGAACAAAGACTGCACAGAACTGGAGAAGGGGGTTCGTGTTTACGTTTTTCAAGTATTTAAAAGTGTTTTTAATTCCGGACTAAATTTATACTTTCGCACAACGTAACTGATAGAAGTTTTAATTAGGTACTCTATTAGTAACGATGGTTCATATATGTGGTTATTAATAAACAAACTTTTATGAGCGTGGTAGTGTAATTATAAATTAAGTAATATGATGAAAAAACGTCTAAAAATGTCATTTCTCTTACATTGTATATATTTACAGAAATTAAAACAGCTCACTCTGCAATTGGGTTTGGGTACGAAAAACATTTATGACTCTTATAACCTCCATTTCTAACTTTTTTGGCAAGGAAAAGGATTTTTTCATGAAAGCAGCACTCTATATCGCAATAGGAACGTTATTTGTGCATAAATTATTAGCAATCCTCTTCAGAAGTATTGATGCGCATAACTGATATTGCCTCCTAGCCAAGCGTAGTTTCTACCACAACCCGAATTTCCCAGTGACACGTCAATTTTAGTCAGTTTCTTCAGGAAGAGTCTAAGACTAAGACATCCCATGCACATTGAAAGGATCGTTATACGAATTATCATCACAAGTGTGCTTTTACCTAATAACGAATGAAAACTTGTACAAAGTAATAGAATAAAAATAGTTAACTTGAAACTTATTCGTGTCTAAATTGCAATAGTTTTAATGTGGAAAGTTAAATAAAATTGTATGAGTTTACGTTTTATTATAAAACAAATTATAATTCCCAAGTCTCACTTGTTTTACATTTTTACTTTCTCCCTTTATACATAGTATATGGAGAAAGTATTGTTTTCGTCAAAATTTTCGAATTTGAGTTAGTGGAAATATTCGTTTTGGTGCTCCCTGAACCCAAAAAAGTGGTTTTTACGTGATGTCTGTCTGTGTGTGTGTGTGTGTGTGTGTGTGTGTGTGTGTGTGTGTGTGTGTGTGTGTGTGTGTGTGTGTGTGTGTGTGTGTGTGTGTGTGTGTGGATGTGTACAGAGCTAGAGCCATAACCAATGGGCCGATTTTTATGAAATTTGGTATGTAGGTACTAATCTACAATATCTCCAGGCTTTTTTTTAATTTTTGATTTTTAAGGGTAATTATCCCCCAAAAACCGCCAAAAAACATGAAAAATCCAAATTTCTCAAAAACGGCTCTAACGATTTTGATTAAACTTTAGTCGTTTGTAGAAATTTAGTTTTCCAACAAAATGACACCACCCGCATTCCTGTAAAAATTCGGGTTGAGAAATTACAGGACTTAAAACATCAAAAATTCAGTCTTTTGGATTTTTCATAAAAAGACAAAAATATAAAAAAATTACTATTCACCATTAAAAAGAGCTCAAAAAACTAAATAATTTACTATCTTGAATTACTATTCTACGATTGCTGGTTCCGGAGAAAATTGAAACTTTCATTTTGCGGTAAACGCAGTACGTTGTCCAATGTTGTTCTTATGGGGAATACAAAAATTACTATTTCTCTCTTATTTACTGATAAATTTCATTCAAACTTGATATGCTTGTCAAGTTAGCATTGAACAACAGAGGAAATTCGAAATATGTTGCCCCTTAACCCCCCCCCCCGTGGGGGGGAATAGGGGGCATTTCCCCTCTTAAAACTACGAGTGTAGCAATGGATTCTGTAGTGCCTCCAAAGCAGGGATTTGGGTGGATGTTTTTTAAAACAACTTGTTTACAAGATTTTCTGTACATTTGACCGTGTTTTGTATTCTATAGTTAGTAAATAAAAAGTAATTTATTTATTAAATTGTGCTAAAAGGGAGAAAGTATGTGTCGGTTTCCTGATACCGTTTATTTTATTTCAACGCCAAGATTATTTTTTATGAAAACACAAAAACTCTTTAACAGAAAGCGGTCCGAACCCCTAATGTTTTTGTAGACAACCCGGGATATGAACCCGTGACCCCTTGAACCGAAGCCCAAGACGCAAACCGTCAGGCTAGCCCAATTTGATTGTTAACCTAGCTTCAAGCAAAATCCTAATCTTTATGTTATTATTTTGTAAAAGAAATTGTTAAGTAAAAACTGTAGGAGTTTGGCAAATCGCAAGACGATGGAAGTCGGCGTAAATTAAAGGTCTTGATACCAGGGAAAAATAGCAATATTTCTAAAAGGTTACTAGCAAACAAGAAACTACGTAAACATCCCCCATAACAAAAGCACGGGATTTAAAAACGTCTGCTTTGTTTACATTATAACATGTGATAAAGTGTCTACTTTCTTTAAAAACGAACTTACATGTGTTCCTACTTATATCGTTTTATTTTCCTCAGCATGTAAAGAGCAACGAGATATATATCTAATTATACCTCATTGGTAAAGAGTAAAAAGTATCAGATGAGGCAGAGTATTGGAGAAAGTTTAGGGGCTATGGCCCCTTCAAGCCACTAGTGTTTTATTTTAAAGATGAAACGAGCGCAAACGGCGACGGAGAACGTGACTAAGACTTATTTATTCATAGTCTTACATCGCGGCTTCAATCCACCTTCATTGCCAACAAACTTGCGACTACAAATCTTAAATGCATTCAGTTAATTGTAACCCCTTAAGTCTGTTATAACCGTTGTTTGTTTATAAATTATGAGTTGGTTTCTCAACAATATTCTTTTGAATCAGAAACCGAGTGGTTGCCAGTAAACGTGGGACTGTTTAAAACGTTACACCACTCTAGTTGTATCGAACGGCCCCACAAAGGTCGCGTGAATGCCACACTGACACCTGCGAGACAACCCGATGAGATCGCCTCTGAAACCCAACCCGATGCTGAGTATAAGCACTTCATAAAATGCTCAATAGCGTTGATATACTTTACTATGTATTTTAATTTCCAATTAGAACTG
This sequence comes from Allygus modestus, assembly GCA_963675035.1. NCBI lineage: Eukaryota > Metazoa > Arthropoda > Insecta > Hemiptera > Cicadellidae > Allygus > Allygus modestus. The sequence goes on along the minus strand of OY776116.1, from coordinate 70,476,601 downwards.
AAAACAAAATTATTATAATAATGAAACGGTTTTGCGTGATTTAATTATTAATCGTTTATAACGATATTTTATAATTTAAACAAACTTCTATTCATATTTTGATTTTTAAATGAATCCATCTTGAACATTTACACCTCTGAACAATTAATAGTCCCTAAGTCCATCGGATAAGCTTAACTCATGGTAACTAGATTACTAAGGGCTCGTAATATTAGCGGACTATAATGGGCAGAGGGCTTATACCCAATACCATATCACTGCATCATGTACCTCCCCTGGGCATCTTGATGTAATCTCCGGCCTTACATACATATAGCTGGTGCCTTAGACCTACGACGATAATGGAACACAATGAAGCATTTTTATAAACAAAGGTAACATTCATTAAATATTTTAAAAAGTCGTTCAAAACAATGTTATTGTTAAGAATAGTTTCCACATTGGTGAGGGTATTTACAAAACATTATGTACTTTGATAAACCCCACAGTTAAAAATTAACATGAGGGATATTCAGATAAATGACATGTTTGAAAACTCGGTGGCCGTGTCTCTTGAGTAATACTAAGGTAAAATATCCCGTCGCAGCAAACCTGCGTACTCAGCGAATTTCCAATCCATATATACCAAGTTTCATCAATACACATTCATAAATAATTGAGACATCAAATTTTATTTATTCTCCATAAGGATAACATTGGACAACGTACTGTGTTTAGCACTTTGAATATCTCTGCAACGGTTGGACGTGGAACAACAATTAAAACACCAAAATGATTGTTTTGTAGAGCTAAACTTGTTGGTAAAAATAAATGTGAAGTTTTTAATACAATTATCTGAGAAAAATCTAAAACCCTTTTTCCCATAAGATTAACATAGAAAACTCTATGGACAGGTTTTTTTTTACTTTTCTCCACAACCACTTAACCCAGGTTAATGATTCAAAATACTAAATTATTTGTTTTTTAAGCTATATAAAATGGCAATATTTAAAATTGAGTGTTTTTAAAATGTTGGAGTAACGAATGGAAAAAACGGATTTCTGGAACATTTTAAAACCCCGTTCCCATGGTCCGATCGTTCTGGTTTTCGAACTTAAAAGTCATAAATGTTACTCTCCACATTCGTGCCAAATTTCAGTAACAAGTAATTTCAGATTATAAGGAGTGTTATAAGGAACTTAGTAGATAAGGCCCAACAAGTGTGACTGTTTACAATTTGTAAAGAGTCACTGGTGTTTATACCATTAAAAAAATGATATATCTTGCACCTGTAAATGTGTTTAATTTGTATAAAATACAAAAAAATGTTAATACAACAAATAATGTTAAAATTTAAATTACAAGACCATTAGAAATATTAAAAGGTCAGCCATTTTGGACAGGAGCAAGATATCGACCTCGGGTTTGCGCTGTTGTATTTAACTCAATGAGACCTTTAAAATTATGGGTTACTCGATAGGGGTTTGCATTTAAAAATTGGGGCAACCCCCCCCCAATTTGTTTTTTGGGGGGAGGGTCAGCACTGACTACCACACCAAAAAAAATTTTTTAGCCAAGAATCATGTCTCAAATATTATTACTGTAGCTTGTTTTGTTTAGGAGTTATCAAACCGTTCCGGGACTTTAGGGACAGCCTGTATATATATTTGAACGACTAGTGTTTTTGGCATCTGGGGACATAAAAACAAAAAGTTATCATGGTCTCGGGCTTAAGTCTTACCATTCCACCTACGGTAATAGCTTCTTCCCTATAGGGGAAATTAGCTAAAATTAAATAGCATGAAGACATTCAGGTATTTCCTTTGAGATACAACTAAAATGGCAATACAACGATTTCCTATTATCATTTTCATTTTTCAATTTTAAAGTTTTATACGTAAAATTATGGACTCTACTATGACAGTAAATCTTAATTTTTGTAAATTACAGTATATAGTAATTTTGTAAGAATGGAATTTATAACATCGTTAAGATATTCAGGCTAAATTAATATGAAACACAAGTTACTATGAACACTTGTATTAATATGAACACTAGCTGTTACCCGCAGGCTTCGCCCCGCGAATTATTTATAAAAATTATGAGAGTTTTGTGTGCTGCATTCGGTGATTATCCTCCTGTAGAACTGCTACGAATCAAGATCAGCTGTGTGTATTTTCATCAGCTCAAACAAAAATGAATGTCCATGGGAACTTTCCACCGTGGGGCATAGCCCTATAGGATTTTCACAACTTGAATATGCCTATATGTTACTCAGGACTATCAAGTACCTCTTTACAAAATTTCAGCTCAATCGGTTCAGTAGTTTTCACGTGATGGAACTTCAGAGTTACGCACAAACATCCATACTTTCACATTTATAATATTAGTATGATGATAACAAGTAAATTTATAAAATCCCTATAATAAAAAAATGTATGTTTCTTAGTCCCGAATAAGTTCCAATATCATTCATCCGATTGTGATTAAACTTTGCAAAGTCTTTCTGGTTCCTCTAGCCAGTAGGCCCTAATAAAAGTCCTGAGCCTTAGTGCTAGCTCCTACTGGACACTTAAATTATCAGTAATGAGCTTATTTGGTTTCCGTGGGTAGCAATATTTGTAGCATCGGGAAAAGAAGCGGAAATCAAATAAATCGAACGCAGACGAGGTTATCAGCTAGTTAAATATAAATATAAAAGTTCTGAAATATTGTTTACCATCAAGAGCTGACGTAGTGACCCACTAAATAACCTACAATATTGAGTTCTTTGTAAATATTATAAACCATTTTTGTTGGTACTACTGAATATTGCAATACAATTCAGCTTTTTCACCAATCAGTAAAAGTTTAAAGGCAGTTAAATACCAGTTATTCAAGGCAACGAACGAACTCTCGCAACCCCAGACCGCCAGTCTGTTAGCCCTACCCCTATTGTCTCGGCAATCCCCTATATTGGTACAACAGACCCTATTAGGCAAACTAGTGCAGGGTTGATTGACCAGTGTACGAGGGTGCGATAAGTGCTTTACAACTAATTACTATGTTCCGATACCAAGGAACCCAATTACCAATCTAAAACAAAACTTATGGTTTTATTGATTAAACAGTTAAAACTTTTAATGTTTTTAAATTATTCAATGTGGGGCTTATCGTTTCGTGGTCCCACAAATAATTTGTTCAAGAAAATGTTAGGAAAAATGTTCCCTTAAAAAATAGTAGAAATGTCAGTGTTAGTATATCTACAAATTTTTAAATGTATGAAGGAGTGTGGAGGTATTTTAGTTTCTTACTTATTTCTAAGTAGGAGTACGCTCAAATATTCGCGTAATGGGATGACCGAACTCAGAAATGGTAGATGAAAGTTACTGCTGTTAACGTAAGTTCTAACGTAAATTTCATCACAAAATATTAAATAATGTTGATCCTCGGAACTCTGTAATTTCTTAAATATATTAAATTATATTATATTAGAAGTGCAAATTCTTTAACAAAATATAACACAGTAAGTTGCCTATGCATTGAGGTGTGCCTCTATTTTTAAATTGGAAATAACCTGAGTACGCAGGTTTGCTATGACGAGGGTATTTAAATATCATAAACTGACAAAAGAACACAGCTGGCAGAAGTAAATACGAAATAAATGGCTGCTGCAATCTAGCGGATAACTATTAACTTACTCACATTACTTATATTATAGGAGAACGTTATCTTTATTTGTAAAAACTGGTATTAGTTTTTTAATCTAAAAATTTCAAAAACCTTTGAGAAATTGAATTAACCCATGTTAATCGAAGAGTACTTTAATTATTTAATCATAACAAATATAATTAGGATAATTTGTTAGTAATTGTTTGTGATTACAAAACAATATTTTATTAGCATCTCGCACTTTACTAAAGGTAAATTTTGTCCAATGCTTTACCTTATTAACATTGTACAACTTTTAAAAGTTAAACGAATGTGATCCATTTTTAAACTGGAAGCGTAAAGTATACTGAAAAACAGTTGTGTAAAATTTGAAAGCGATCCGTGCAGCCGTTTTCACGTTATTGCATTTCGAACGCACACACCTACACACTGACGGACAACGAATCATTGTCTCTGCTGATACATAGATTCCTTCACTTCGTTCCGTCATGAATGAACACGGTTATTCCTCATACAAATAAAATAATAAAGTCATAAAATCGAATAATAAAACTATGTGGGTGACTGTAATTTGATTCACCTTTAACGTTCAACATGCTATCAGGACTTGTGAGCTCCTGATCACAGTTTAGAGAGAAACCAAATTTGCACATATCATCCATCCTGAGTTGATTAGTTGATTAGAATGCGGTTGATAAGGCTTCTCAACAGTTCTTGGTTCAGTTTTGATTGATATTATATATAAATAAACCAGTTTTCATAAATTTAACTTAATAATAATACTAATTTGTGTATTATCATGTTTTTCTCAACCACCCAGAAATGTTCTGCCACTTAACATAAATAAACTATTAATTTCAACTAACACGTATTTTATAAAATAAATAGCTGTTACCCATATCTTCGCTCGCGAAAAATTAAAACACTCCCATTAAAAATATGAACCTGACCAGCACTTTGTTCCGAGCTTTGTTAGTCTTTGTTCATTTTACCATATGACTTCCTTTGCCCTAACTGACAAACAACTACAGCTGGTAATTTTATAAATTATATCTTCCCACATTGGAACTTACAGGACCCGTGGGGTGGAGCCATAATGTTGGATGTGACCATTATTAGGTCTATGTGTTAATGTGATATGTAAGCTATGTTCATGTAACATTTTAGCTTAAACAGTACAGTAGTTTATGTGTGATGGAACTCCAAATATCCATACATACATCCAAACAAACATCCAAACTTTCACATTTATAATAATAGTAGGATTAAAAGTACAACAACGTTCACAGAGGGCTGAGGTTAGTTCGCCTATGTGAAGGGGTAAGGGAAGGGTGAAGGTCTGTTATTTATTTGGGCCACATCTGTGCTTAAGTACGCAGTTCCTTAGCTTACACGCCTGTTCGGGACGCTTACCATAACATTAAGGGATTTTTGTTACGTTTTTAGGAGTTACATTAGTTTAACACGTGGTGCGATCACGGCTGTTTGAACAATTACATTATTTCAAGAGGCAATGTGACGTCTAATCATCAGAATTTATGAAAAAGGCCATTTTGCTTTAATCAATTAGAAGTGCTATTTTATATCAAATGAATCGATGTTTTAGTTTCAGCCGAGGGCTCAGAGGAGTATATATGAAATAAATGGTGTACAATTTGATCACACCCAAAGTCTGTTCATCGATAAGTTCACTAAACCTTTCAAACGACGTTTTAGTGTTTGCAAAACAGTCTTGCCAGATAGTTATTTCATTAAAACGAATATTAGGTGTAAACGAACTCAAATAGCCAACAAATATTATAACCATATATTACGATCAAATACTCTTCTCAACAACCTTTGTTTACGTAAATATGTTTTTGTGAAGTATAATTCCTTATTGAGATTCACTTATGCCAAACAACGAGTCATTAATTATATTACTAGGCAATATTTTATTTTTTGGAATTATTAATATAAAAATCGTTAGCCTACATATTTTTTAAATGGTTTTTTTTTGGTACGGTATATCTACTTTAGTAGTTTATCAAAATACCAATGAGCCATCATTTTGAACAGTACTTTCACCGTTAAACTGAGAAAAATAAACAAACAATTCAAAACCATGATAACGATAACTTAATGGGTAACTCACTTATTTATTTGTGAACATACAGGTAGCACCGTCTTACAGCGACAAATTCAACTAACTCAAAAAGAGTGTTTCAATTCACGAGTTACAGCTTAAACAATACAATCAAACTAAGTGGGAATGGGTGTAGCTTAAGGATATTCAAAACAACAGTTTATATGATGAAAGGTTTCGCGGCAACTCGGAATATCTGAGCCCTCCCGCGTCTGTCGTTACTATAAAGTTCTTCCCTTTGTCGAGTATGAAGAGGCTTCCCGACAGGATTGGTTCTCTCGGCGGCAACTCGGAATATCTGAGCCCTCCCGCTCTGTCGTTACTATAAAGTTCTTCCCTTTGTCGAGTATGAAGAGGCTTCCCGACAGGATTGGTTCTCTCGGCGGCAACTCGGAATATCTGAGCCCTCCCGCTCTGTCGTTACTATAAAGTTCTTCCCTTTGTCGAGTATGAAGAGGCTTCCCGACAGGATTGGTTCTCTCGGCGGCAACTCGGAATATCTGAGCCCTCCCGCGTCTGTCGTTACTATAAAGTTCTTCCCTTTGTCGAGTATGAAGAGGCTTCCCGACAGGATTGGTTCTCTCGGCGGCAACTCGGAATACCTGAGCCCTCCCGCGTCTGTCGTTACTATAAGTTCTTCCCTTTGTCGAGTATGAAGAGGCTTCCCGACAGGATTGGTTCTCTCGGCGGCAACTCGGAATATCTGAGCCCTCCCGCTCTGTCGTTACTATAAAGTTCTTCCCTTTGTCGAGTATGAAGAGGCTTCCCGACAGGATTGGTTCTCTCGGCGGCAACTCGGAATATCTGAGCCCTCCCGCGTCTGTCGTTACTATAAAGTTCTTCCCTTTGTCGAGTATGAAGAGGCTTCCCGACAGGATTGGTTCTCTCGGCGGCAACTCGGAATATCTGAGCCCTCCCGCTCTGTCGTTACTATAAAGTTCTTCCCTTTGTCGAGTATGAAGAGGCTTCCCGACAGGATTGGTTCTCTCGGCGGCAACTCGGAATATCTGAGCCCTCCCGCGTCTGTCGTTACTATAAAGTTCTTCCCTTTGTCGAGTATGAAGAGGCTTCCCGACAGGATTGGTTCTCTCGGCGGCAACTCGGAATATCTGAGCCCTCCCGCGTCTGTCGTTACTATAAAGTTCTTCCTTTTTGTCGAGTATGAAGAGGCTTCCCGACAGGATTGGTTCTCTCGGCGGCAACTCGGAATATCTGAGCCCTCCCGCGTCTGTCGTTACTATAAAGTTCTTCCCTTTGTCGAGTATGAAGAGGCTTCCCGACAGGATTGGTTCTCTCGGCGGCAACTCGGAATATCTGAGCCCTCCCGCGCCTGTCGTTACTACAAAGTTCTTCCCTTTGTCGAGTATGAAGAGGCTTCCCGACAGGATTGGTTCTCTCGGCGGCAACTCGGAATATCTGAGCCCTCCCGCGTCTGTCGTTACTATAAAGTTCTTCCCTTTGTCGAGTATGAAGAGGCTTCCCGACAGGATTGGTTCTCTCGGCGGCAACTTTCCCGACCGAAATTCAATTTTCCGAAACATTTCGTCGCAAAACACTTGACCTAAAAAAGTTTATATCAAATAAATTTAATATCCGGCGTACTGCGTACAAACCGCTAAAGCTATTTCCAGTCAGAACTTTGTACTTAATGGTTTGTTAGTTTTATTTCGAACATTATGTAATAGATTCAGTCAAACTATATTGAAAGAATATTAGTAGTGATAATATAAGTGGGTTATGTGGTTATTGAGAAAATGAGTATTTATGTGTTAATTTGATATTACACTTGCGTGATTAACACAAGTTTAAAGTCAAATCAACACTTAAATACTTATTTTCTCAATAACCACATAACCAACTCAAAATTATCACAACAAATATTCTATAGTGTCGCTCTGGCCTTCAAATCCGTTAAATATGTTTCATGGAGCGACGAAAGATGCTCGGTCAAGGTACTACATATATTCTTGTCGAGATTCACTTAAAACAACGACTTAAGCCAATGCTTCACGTCAATTCATCATGAGCTATTATTTAAACGACGATATCACGCAGAACGAACCACACCACCCACGTAATTACTCGCATTTCAACCAACTACTTCGCCCCTTATCCTGCCTGTCATTTTACATACAAATCACACAAATATGACGCAGACCTGTAGCACAATCATATAATCGGACATGAGCGCATATAAGCCCTGCATTGTCGAGTCACTGCGCGCAAAGGCCACTGACTAAATGCGAACAGTACACGTGCCGCACGCGTTAATCCTGTGCACCACTAATACTGTTTATGTTATGGTGTGATTGTGGTTCTGCGAATTCATTTCAAAATCATGTAATTCATTAGCGTGGAATTTAATCAAGTCAGAAAATCATGAAAGAAATGTAAATGTTACAGACAAGAGACAAGTAGGAAAGATATGTCAGGTAATTAAAAATAGGACTATGTGTCCTTAAAAGTGATTTTTTATGTTGGTATTGTAAGACTAAAATATAGTTCAGGTCATTATAATTACGAATATGTCTTAAACCGGGTTTGTTGTTTTGGTATGGTAAGATTAAAGTTTGACAATTACAAAGATATAGATAATACAGTTTCAGCGGCGATTTAGACTTGTATGAAAGATAGAATGTCCTCTCTGAGCTTAGAAATTACAAAGGTTATTATGCAATACTGCTTTTCTGTTACCTACAACTAACGGCTCAACGGATAATACAAGTTATAACTCTTAAGAATATGATGTTATCCATTCAAAACAAACGTTTAAATGTCGTCGATCTCAATCATAACAATGAGTCCAGTAATTATTTGCGAGATGTCAACCAGTGCGGTGTTGTCAACTAGTGAAAAAGTGGAAAAATGAGTTCTACACGGTTAAAAGATTATAAAATGAACCCATAATCTCTTTCCAATATCACCTAAAAGTAGCCAAGCACATTTATCCTAGTATTTTACTTTGAAGAACTAGAATCCTATACTCTAACAATATTATAATTCCTCATAATAAAAAAATATTGTTTAAAAACAATAATTCCCATGATATGGTATGTTACAAGTATATTTAATTTCACGTCAATTCAATGAGATGTCATTTTATACACATAAACAACTATAACAAAATTGCATAAATAATAAATAAATAATTTTATGCTATAGTAATAAAATTATTTTTTTGTAAAAAATAATTTTTAAGAGACAACGGTTTAGAATATGGCCACTCTATTATCTGGATAGTGTTGATATTTATGTTAATTTTTCTTCATATCCTGCACTTAGTTAGCATCATCTCAAACAAATTACGTCATACCTACCGGCGGTTTTATAATTACATTGAAAAAATAAATGTTTATAACGTTTTAATAAATTAACTCTGCGAAACATAATGTAATGCCTACTACGTTTTCCTACAGGCTTTGTTAAGTTTTGGTTCAATTGCTTCGAGTTAAGGATATCTAACTGGTTTTAATTTACGAAGCGGTAAGATTTCGTTTACAAGGAGTGCGCGCTCAAAAACTTTGAATTATTTAAATTCTTTTAATTCGCTTCCGCGTAACTTCACAGTCTCGCCGACAGCAGCGGGAGGCTGTTCACTGCTCCCAACAAACACTTGGAATTTAATTTCGAAATACGAAACAAATCTCGCGAAAAGTTCTGTCTCTCAATTCTGCCAAGCGCTGCTGACCTTCCAACAATGCGTATTATGAATACAACAATGAGTCTCCTTCAAAACTATTCCAATTTGTCAAATATTAAAAGCGCCATCCACATTATTCCGGCCTTTCTTGTTAAGTTCTTTGTTTACAATTGAATTGAATTCAACTGTATCAATTTTCTAATTATATTGGAAACATATTCACAAAATAAAAAGGCTATCAGACTCTAAAAAGTATTACATGTAAAACTATATACTTCAAGGCTCGTACTAAGTCCACAATTTTATATTACAATAACATGTTATTGTTCTCAATAAAAAATAGTTTATGTTTGGAATGAGAAGTAGTATGGCAGCGGTTCTTGTTTTACAATAAGAAATGGTACGGCAGTGGTTCTTGTTTTGGATTAAGACATGGTATGGCAGCGGTCTTGTTTTGGAATAAGAAACTGTAGAGAATCGGCTCTTGTTTTGGAATAAAAATGGTATGGCAGCGGCTCTTGATGTGGAATAAGAAATGGTATGGCAGCGGTTCTTGATTTGGAATAAGAAATGGTATGGCAGCGGCTCTTGTTGTGGAATAAGAAATGGTATGGCAGCGGTTCTTGATTTGGAATAAGAAATGGTATGGCAGCGGTTCTTGATTTAGAATAAGAAATGGTAAGGCAGCGGCTCTTGTTGTGGAATAAGAAATGGTATGGCAGCGGTTCTTGATTTAGAATAAGAAATGGTAAGGCAGCGGCTCTTGTTGTGGAATAAGAAATGGTATGGCAGCGGTTCTTGATTTGGAATAAGAAATGGTATGGCAGCGGCTCTTGTTTTGTAATAAGAAATGGTTTGGCAGCGGCTCTTGTTTTGGAATAAGAAATGGTAAGGCAGCGGTTCTTCATTTGGAATAAGAAATGGTATGGCAGCGGCTCTTGTTTTGGAATAAGAAATGGCAATGCAGCGGCTCTTGTTTTGGAATAAGAAACGGTATGGCAGATTGGCAGATGCTCTTGTTTTATTAGTGAATTTCCTATGGAAAGTGAACTATTAGCATGACCCGTACGGTGAAACTTAAGCCCGGGACCACCATAGAAGTTCCTAACGTGACCCCCTGAACACGTTTTGGGGGGTCGTTCAAAATTATATATATAAATATGTATATGCACTCTAGCGGTCACATTTTTTGTCCGATTTACTTCAAATTTGGTATGGACGTTTTTTCCTGTAATCAGTTGGACAAGTTCGTTAGGCAAAACAATCGGAAAACTTTAAACCCCTTTTTTGGGATTATTCTTTCAAATTTGTGGTTTTTGGGCCCAAAAAGGGTCAGAAAAGCTCCGGACGTAAAATTAATGCATGTATTAAGATGTATGCATGTATTAAGAATTAGTGAAGCGAAAGTTTTAAGCCCTCTCTCGTAATTTTAGCATATATATTTACCGAGTTATTAAAGAAAATGTATATCGGCTAAACACAGTACGTTGTCTTATGGGTGTTTTACATTAGAAAAGCATGTTATTCATGTGTCGGTTATTTGTATCACCCCCAGAAACCTCGCACCTACTTTCAAGCCTGACTGGACCTTCTCCTAACCTTATAATGCACAAAATTGTATTGCTAGCATTGCTGGTAAATGAAACCAGGAGCATCATATCAGCCAAAAAATCAATGCTTTCAGTTCCAACAAAATTGGAATGAATTAATGTTTTTTTTACACTGGTTTTGAGTTTTAAAAGTTGTTATGTGAAAATTCACTTCCCTCACATCAGCGTGTTGCGTGCGAACTCGTTTTTGAAATCCTCACATAAGTCCATCCTTTATAATTAAAAAACATCATTGTTATTACGATTGGATTTTTAACTCCTACAACACTTGCAATATGTAACATAAAACATCTTATATATAGCTAAACAGCGTGTAATTCCAATTAACTAATTTACGATTATTATTAATTTCTGAAGGCAGTTAAACTCAAAGTTACGTTGGTATACCAACTCCTTCGTGTTCTCATTTACTTTGTTTATTACAAACTGATTGAACTTCCTTTGTTTTAAGGTTTTGGTGCATTTAAGAAATCATGACTAAACTACATAAATAAGTTTTAAATTGTTAGATTTTATCTTCTTAGATTTGCTCCATAATATATGTGAACAAGTCAGATATTAAACCAATTACAGTATTCCTTTTTTCGTGTAATACTCCCAAGTATCAAAAATCTGAAGTACACCCAGATCCCAGTAATCCCAGGGGGGTTGTAATCTGGTTACTACAACCTTTGTAAAGTAATTGTAGTTACATTTATTTTATATGTTGTATACAAGGACAAGACGTTTGAAACTAAATGCAAAAGCTATTAACTTAAAATGTCCCGTTTAGGGCCTACTAATAGTTCTGAACACCCCTGGTTAAGTAGTGCAATTTTTATTTACGTATTTAATATCAACACTGTTAACTGCAACGTTAACATTGTGTTTAGCAAGTATACATAAATGAAGACGCTACAAATTATTAAGCTTGCATAGCCAAACTCTGATTACATTTTTTCTCACCTCTTCCAACGCTACTTTATGAATATATAAATTAAGGCTTCTTATCCGCGCTCATAAATACTTAATCAAGTGGCAAAATTAAAGTGCGTCAGACGAACACTTAAAAAAAATTTAAAATGTAGCAATCTTGCAAGTTGTATTGGATACTGTTATTTACTAAAAGTTAAATGACAATAATTAGTATTTTTTTAAATACATGTATGCAGAAAATTTGAAAAGCATCCCACATCAGAGAGGATATATCAGGAAGTGTCTCAGCAGACTGCGTGGAGCCGACCGCTCCAGACAAACACATGGGCGAGAGAGAGAGAGAGATGGGTGGACGAGAGGAACAATGTGCAAGACAGAGAGCGACATAAAAAATACAGGATTGATTCCACGGAGCACATGTGCAGACCTAACCTCATCATAACCTTAAACTCAGGTGACTTCTTACCTGGATATACCTTTCAAATATATATTTATAAAACTATAGTAATAATTGTGGATATACTCTTAAAATTCTAAACATACCTCATACACAGGAAAATATAACAGTGACAGATGGGTTAGAGTATCCAAAGGCGTGACAGATTACAGGAAATACCGACTCACGGAGAGCACAGAGGAAAGATACTGGCGGATATGTTAAGCATCGATTTCGAACTGCCCTGCGCCGGCTTTCGGCGGTGTTCGGCACCCCTCGCCGGCGCTCGGCACCCGCCCAACCTCAACAATATTTGGTTATTACATTAGGCGTATCATCAGCTGTTATTCTTCGCCGAAGCCGTACGTTAAGTGACGGCAAGATTTCTATCTTAGAAAATCCTTTTAGAGTAATTGATGAGAGCGGCGTTGATTTCCCGCTTCAGAAAGTTCGTGTGATGAATTTATCACCAATCTCAATATTATTGTTGGGAAAGTGTTCTCCCCACACAGGGGTAGGGTTTGAAAGGGTTCATTAGAAGTACCCCGTTTAAACCACTAAGTCGATTATGATTTAAATAATATTATTCTCTGCCTGTACTTATTGCAGACTGAAATTCCGCTTAGGGCGGTACTACCACAACGCTTAAGGAGTTAGCCAATTTCTAAACACTAAGTTGCCAAAAGTATCTTTAACTATAAATAGGTCAGACATTACCTGTTACACCGGGAAGTTCCATATGTTTAAACAATCACATAAACTAAATACAATCGACTGCAATAGGTACAATTTTAATCTGTGAAGGCAAATTTATAACCCCTATTATTTCCATATTATGTTTTTGTATTATGTTTAGGAATTATAACGAACAGATTGGCACTGAATATAATGGGATTTTGCAACGATAACACCTCCAAATTGAGATCGATGGATTTCCCATTTGAGTACATTTATTAACAATTAGCACTTTAAATTCATAATATATATGAAAGACGCGATTTTGACAGTAGAACAGTAATTTGGTTCAAAACTGTATTCACCCTATAGGTCACAGGCTATATTAATGTTATTCCTATTGTATACAGAAATACTATAATTAATATAATAGAGATCATATTTCGTAAGGTTAGTCTTCACAATCTTTTGTAGTATCAAATGAGTTGTTACTGTACAATTGTTCGGTTAGAAAGGTAGACATAAATTCGTAATTCATACCGAGGCATAACATTAACATTTATTCCTACAACATAATATTTACATAAAATATTCGATAAGTCAGTATTTAAAATTAGCGTTGTTCAAACCTAACACCTAACCTTTTTAAATGTTTTAAATTTGACTTACTACACAATTACAGTGACTTGATGTTACAATATATTCTCCGCCAATAATATTGTATTAGAAAATTTTGACGACATAGCAATGAATTATTTAAATAGTGAATAGAATCAACCACTACTAACTAACGTGTAGGGGCTATAGCTCCACAATTTGCTTTGAGATCACTTGTTAATACTTAAACGAGTTCGCACGCAGCACGCTGACGTGAGGGAAGAGAATTTCCGCATTAAAACCTTTAAAAAATCTAATAAAGGGTTTAAAATAACACTGGTAACTTTTTTTGGTCAATTTAAAATTTTGATTTTTTTGGCTGTTCTGATGCTCCTGGTTATACTTGAATTCACTATTAGATTTGCAATGTTGTACATTATAAGGTTAGGAGGAGGTATAGTCAGGATAACAAGTTGGTATAGGGCTATTAGGGTGATAAAACTACATCAAGATATGAAAAACAGCCTTTTACAGTGTAAAATCACCATAAGACAACATACTGTGTTAATACAATTAACATTTTCTTTAATAACTCAGTAAATATGTGTGCTAGAATGACGAGAGAGGGCTTAAAAGTTTTGCCTCCCTAATTCCAATCTTTTTACATGCACCAGTTTTACATGCGGGCCTTTTTTGACCCTTTTTGGGCCCAAAACTCGAAATTTGAAAGATTAATCCCCAAAAAAGGGGTTTAGAGTTTTTCGATTGTTTTGCCCAACGAACTTGTCTAACTGACTATAGAAAGGAATATCCCTACCAAATTTGAAGTAAATCGGACAAAAAATGCGACCGCTAGAGTGCAAACACATGTATATATACATATATATAGTGCAAACAGATGTATACATATATATATATATATATATATATATATATATATATATATATACACTATTTCAATGTAACAATTCACAATTCACTAATACTACAATTTTGTTTAGTTAATGCTAGGTCAAACAGTACTAAAAAAATATATACAAACATATCGACACTAAAACCTAATAAAAATCCCTTCACCCACGCCAAACACGGCTGTTCGGTTAGAAGACAAACACGGGGTTTCCCGATCAAGTTTTAATGACGAAAGTTGGCAACTCGCAGCCTCTCGATGACAATTGCGGCTTTGCACCTTAAATGGAGGTGACAAGAAAGACGACACTTTCGAGAAGAAACTTCAGAGAGAGTGGCAGACGATCAGGCTGATAAGAAGTTTCTTATCAGTCTGAGTTAGTTGATTAAGCAGGAGGATTAGTGCCAAACATGTTACCAAGTTGATCTCAGACCGAATAAAGGGTTGAATCTAAAGACCAAACAGTATATTATAAATTTTTGTTTTACATTATTTTGTACTGTTTAAATCTTAAGATTCTATCCAATATTAATCTATCCAATTTAAATTAAATTTGTCTTGCTATTATGGGAAAGTAAGAAAGAACTATTTAATCGGATTAATTAAGTTTAGTAAATTAATGAAATAGTCAAATTAAAGCCATATTACTCTCGTAATAAACGACATGAGAACTACTTATTTAACTAAATATTTGTTTTAAGACTCGGTAAACTTATTTTGGAAATAAATGCTTGACTCCTTCAATTGTGTTGCACGCAATATTTATACGCGGCAGTCTCTACAACGGCAGTTTAATTATTGTAGGCGCTATCCTCAGTTTTAGATGCAACTTTTCAATGTCATTCTATAAAGAAATTTCGTACATAATGAAGCTTTATTAGGATAGAAAATGTGATTGTTTTAAACTGAAAATACAGTTGTTTATAATGTAAAAAATATATTCAAGCTGACACCGTCCATTGCTTAACAGCTATAAAAGTCCACGACCATTCAAAATTGTGGTGGAAAAATAACGTAGCAGGGCCTGAAGCTAAACTAACATCTAATAAAATTGTATCCTAGTTTTAGCGAATTTCCCCTAAAATCATAAAATCTCCAAAAAATAAAATCTCATGTTATCTTCCATAAAACACAGTGGCTCATAAAATCTTCCATGTTAATCTTATGGGAAAAAGGTTTTTGGTTTTTTCCTCAGTTCATTTCAATATAAACTTCACATTTGCTTTTACCAATCAGTTCAGCTCCACAAAACAATCATTTTGGTGTTTAAATTGTGATTCTACGTCCAACCGTTGCAGAGATATTCAAAGTGCTAAACACAGTTGTCCAATGATATCCTTATGGAGAATAAATAAAATTTGATAGCTCGATTATTTATGAATCTTGGTAGATTGATGAAACTTGGTATGTGGCTTCACGTAGTACTGGTATATTGATTGACATTAGCACAAGAAAATATTTTGTTGTTGATTATCCCCGTAGCAGCAAACCTGCGTACTCAGCCCCCATTTTATTCTTATGGAGAATAAGTAAAATGTAATGACTCCCTTAATTATGAATATAAATTAATAAAACTAGGTATGTGGCTTCACCTTGTTGAGTTATATTGATATGTCCATAAAAACCCATTTTTTGTTCCTTATTGCAGCAAACCTGCTTACTCAGCACCATGTTTTTCTTATGGAGAATAATTAAAATGTTATATAGCGCTTATTTATGATTGAATAGTGATGAAACTTGGTATGTGGCTTCGCCTAGATAAATTCTATTTATATTTGCATAAAAACCAATTGTTTGTGTTCCTTGTTTCAGCAAACCTACGTACTAATCACCAATGTTATTCTTATAAAGAATAATTAAAACTGTATATATCGCTTATATGTGAATATATTTTTATGAAACTTGGTATGCGGCTTTATGTGGTATTAAGACATATTATGCATTGTAAATTCGCTGAGTACGCAGGTTTGCTGCGACGGGGGTATTTTATCTTCCTTAGTTAGATTCCTCCTATTCCCTTAACGGTGACCAGACCTGACGGAAGAAATGTTAGACGGAATGTGAATCATACAGGTTGGATTCATCCAACTTAGAAAACAAGTAATAACATTCACTTCTTCAAATAGTTTAGCAAACTTGTTGCGTGCTAAGTAACCAGATGATAATATAAAAGTTGTTATACGAGATAAAGGTTATTAACAATAGAGTGAATAAATAAAGGGTGCTTCAGTGCAGCACTTTAAACACAATTTGCTAAATTTAAATCATTCACGTCAGTCTTTCTTGTAATGTGTGCCATGGATAGTGTACAATTCAAGTAAACTGTATTTATTTCGGACGGAGAAAAGTTATGTGAAATGTTTAAACGTGTGTATCTTAAACCTTTAGTAAACTTTTATACCTATTAAACTTAGTAGAAAAGTAGACAAATAAAACACAAGAAGTTCATTACTACCTGAGCCTAAGGCTGGTATAAAATGTGACAATCCATATGTCGATTTTGAAATTAATATTCATAAACAAAATATTTTAACTTTACACCGCTAAAGAGGAGCAGTCACTACACCATCACTATTGAGGAGCAGTTAAAGATAATTTAATCCTCCCAGCCTGCTTTTCCATTTGAAAACCCACACCAGACCATCATATTAGGTTTATCAATATCATTAGAAAATCTGGACGTTAATACCAATCCAAGCAAAAAATTACAATTTGTACATTGCTCGGAGCTAAAATAAACTATGCATAGTTATAAAATTTCCACGCATTTTCTTTAATCCTAAAACCGCAAAGAGGTTAAGCCCGGAGTGCAGCCGACACTTGTGGGACCCTCTTTTACATAATGAGAGTTTTGATCAATATCAGGCCAGAATAGAAAGATAACGGCACAAGTAGGAGGGGCGCGACATTATCCGCAACTCTCTCTCTCTCAAGCCAAATGAACTCGACGAGATAAAACTCCTAACTTTATAGATAAATTTAAAAGGCCATTATTTCGTAAGAGTTTACTTTTTTACAATCAAACGAATTTTTACAACAATCTCTTCTATTATCGCTTCAACGTTTCTTATTTCTTAAAGTTTTCCCCAATTTCGACCACCAACGGCAACGAGGTCCTGAAAATAAATAATAAAGTAAAAGTGATATACAAAATAATAAAAAATGAAAATGGGAGTTAAAACATGCTATCACTTGTTATTCAGATTAAAATTAAAATTGGAAAGACGCACTAGATTTTTTTAGTTACTATTGGGCTACAGAGGCTATAACCCCTAACATATGGTTTTTGTGTAAGTGGATAATCACAGCTGATCATTAGTTAATTTTGCTTATTAACAAAAACCCTGTAGTGATATTTCCACGAAATTATAGGATCTTTGAAGTTCAGTGGGGCGTAGCCCACGTAATTTTTGACATTTCTGATATTTTTCCCTCCGTCCTTGGCCCTCAAGCTTTAAAATGAATCGTCATATAACCTAACTTAACTTCTTCCTAGCTCCGAGATATTTCGTGGGGACCGATTCGCTTACGGAATTAAATATATAGATAGAAGATGTTTTAGCAGTGGAAGATCTCTGGTGTGGAAATAAATCTCTTCGCCTCAGAGACTTATACATTTTGGTTTTCTATATAGGTGGACTTACAGCTTAAGGTTGGTCTCGAGCCACCGGGTCTCAGAATTATCACAGAGCTAATGTGCTAAGTCATTGGTGATTAGCTGGGATCGAACTCGAGACCTTGCGGGCCGGCCACGAGCTCCAACAACCAAACATGGCAGCTACCCGCATACCAAATTACTATTCAAGATTTCGTAGTAAAATAATTATTAATAGAAGTTTTTATAAACTGTGTAGCCCATTTTTAGGACTTTTCGGTTCAGTATTAAGAGGTTAATAAAGCTAACTTTCAGTTTACAATAGATAATATGCGCTAACAAATATGCATGATACTGCAAGACTAATTCATATACTCACCCTCCGGCGAAAGTGAATCGTACATTTATTTGTCAACCAACCTGAAACAAAATAACAAAATAAAATAATTTAATTGAAGGTTCCATACAAACTATACTTAGAGGTGTGAGACAGTGCAGTTAAGTTTGAAACAGGTTAAGCCGACGCAAACACTTTACCAGTTTTCATTTACAAGGATTTATCTTATTATAACTCGTGGCCATTATTTACAAACAACAATTTTTTACCCCGGTTTGACTTTCCTACAATCTTGTTCCTCCCAAACGGGAAACCGAATTAAAAAACACGACCTAGGCGGTTATCAAGTATCTGACAAGCCGATGTCGACCATCACGCTTATCAAATGTCAATCAGCTTTGCACCGCATCTTTGTCCGCCGTCCGCTGTCCAGAGTCGATCTGTGCAGTACGTGATCACTCGTACACAGTACACAGTGGGACCCGGCCTTGGCAAACAGACACAATGACCATATCAAACGCGTCGTTCATTAAAGGAGAATACAAATCGTGCGGTATTTTTGATCAGTGGCGGAAGTGTAGGGGAGTATGTACGGTGGAGAGGGGGGAGGGGGGAGGTCACGTACGGCAGTGATGTGAGGGGAGGTCACGTTACGTATGAATGTGACTGTGCCGCGTGGGGAACGCCAGACAGACAGACAGTCGCACGGTGCATCACGGCCGCATCCTCGGCGCCGCGGACCTTGGAGAGCCACGTTCGGCCACGGGGAGTCGGGACTAGGGCCAAGTTGTAGTAGCTGCAAAGTATTTAAATGTATGATGTCCGTAAGCCAGAAATGCTACCTGCATTTTTACTTGAGCTGCAGAATTGCAATAAGTGTTTTAATTATACAGTGTATAAAAGTAATATCTGTAATATCTAATACACTGTGTTTTAAATAGTTCTCTTTCGAACGACTTCTCAGAACACGGAATGAAGAATGAAAAAAAACCTAAGAACGAAACCTATAGGCGTTCGCCTATGAACGGTTTACCTAAGTATGAAAAAAAAACAATATCTCAGGCACCAGAAAAATATGAGGTTATATTTAATACAAGAAACGTTCGTCGTATTTAATATACATAGTTCTAAAATACATACTGTACTATTCTATACGTTGCAACCGATACCCCATTTCAGCAAGAAGAGGCGTGGCACATTTATTGATTTATAATAAATGTTCTGAAATTGATGTAAGATTTTTGAAATCGAGGTTTGATAAGACCCCAAAAACCTGGCCGCTAACATGCTAATCATTCACAATAACACGTACATTGACAAATATTGAAATAATTATACATCCTTAAAGCAATTACGAGTACACTTTATTAGGTTCGCAAACTCACTACATCACATATTCGATACAGTATTGTGATTCAAAATAAAACTTTTTGCTCATATCGTTAGCATACTATAGAAGGTGAGAACCAGATCGCGAAATAATTTCAAAGGTTTGTACAGCAATATGCTTTTGACGACCTTCTGAAAACAAACTGAATAATCGCTTTTTCCTTCTAGAATCAGTTGTTTGTAACGGCGCAGGTGACTAAGATATGAGGCAAATTAAACTATGCAACATCCGACAGCATAATGACCAGCCTATAGTGCGGAGGTGGACAGAGGCCTTGATACCGAAGGTCCGACCAAGACGTCCCGCCTCGCAACATTCTCACGATGAAAGCAAACTCATGGTTCCGTATCATTTTCATAAATCATTGCAGTTTTCCAGAAAAGGTGGAGAATACTATAGGATTTATCACATCAAAAGTGTCTACTCGAATTGAAACAATAGTATCTCATGAACAGGATATTTAAACAACAAAGACATAACCAAAATAAAGTATTTCATCATGAAATACGATTAAGTATATGATAAAACCGGAAGATTAGTGTAACTACAAAAAAACTGTCTTAATGTATAAAAAAGAAAGCCCTGGGACGTTCATAAACTCTCCAACTACCACATATTATGCTGTAGAGGTGAAATTCGGTATACAGATTATTTAGGCCTTAAAAAAAGGTAAAGAGTTTTGATACCGAACACCATACTTGCCGTCCAAATTCTAATGCTACTCTTATGTGCATTAAATTTATTAGACCTTAAACTTATAATCAGCAGCACACACAACTGTTTTAATCGGGGGTGAAAGCCAGATACCAATAACGAACACAGTGTATTTAACGCGCATATTATAGTGCGGCAAGTGCTATTAACCCTGTTAGCAGTTCTCCTGGAATGATGTGTAAAAGAGACCGAAAAAGTGTTCTAGCTAATGTTTATCACTGAGGTTTCTTGCATCATAAGTAATATTATGAAAAATGCCTTTATATTTAGTGTCTATGACAATCTCATCGAAAATACAGAAATAATTATCCCCAATTTTACTATTCCATGACCAATTTGTATCCTTATGTCTACTGATTAGTAAACTAACCAGAATACATTAGCCATTTGATAACGATCTTAACTCTAATAACACACTATAGTCGTATAATTTCCCCCAAATATTCCCGCGCACACGCACTGATGATCGCACGAAGCTATACATTCGAAACCTTCAAACTGCCGTTTACCAGACCCATTATTTACCCGGGCCATCGCCAAATGAAGGGGATCGGTGAAGGCTGGAGTTCATCAAATTGTAATCATCCGATAAGAGCCGCCGCTGAGTCACAGTTCGGCGAGGGGGCCAGTCGCGGCGGCAGCGAGGTGAACCACTGTTCAGTACACGGGGCCGGTCCACCCTGCCGTCTTAAAATAGCCGATTTTATCTCGACCTGTGCATTTAATTACCGACATTATCGTGACCGAAGGTGACCCGAGCTGTTTATGCTGTCGATACTGTATATTACGGGTTGTACCGCGGCGAAAACCTGACTTTCCCCACATTCGCTGTGTTCCAGTCAAGGAGACATGCCTAGTAATATGAGGGGAGCACGAGTATTAAACTGTTTGTCCGTGTTCAACGGAGGTGTCGAGAAAATCCGATACGGCCGGGAACGCCCAAAGTTATCCTTGGCAGTTCCTAACTTCAATACATACCTGCAAGTAGTGTTTTGCTGAAGAATATGTTCTATTTTCTCGGAAGACTTTCTTAATACTGATACTGACTTTCTTAATACCAGAAAGATTTCGGAAAGCTGTTCAGAAGCTTAATTCAGAAGACATTATACTGAAACCTTTGCAGTGTATTTGTATTTCCATTTAAGCTCAGAATTGATTAAATAGAGTGATACAATTAATTTCCAAAGTGTACGCATTCGATTACAAGTTAGTTTTCTGATAAAGTTGACTATGAATTATTGTGAGTAATATGGTTGTTGGGTAACGAATTAAAAAAATAAAATAAACTACAATAATTACAAATTGAATTGAGACTCCGGATTATTTTACATGCGGCATTTTATTTGTTCAGCTACAAACTGCTACATCTTGTTTTGATTTTGCAGTTGAAATAAATCATCCATTCCTTTGTTATCATGCATCAGTATTCACACTCGTTGGCTAATTGCCTCAGATTTCCTCTACAGACAGGGACTAAAATTAACTTTTCGATAACGTATTAAAAAAGCTTGATTAATGTATTAACTCTTAATTATACTCGAAAGATTTTCCCTATTACGTTTACATTTTTAAATATCCGCGACCTTTCCTGCTTTGTGACTGATCCTGGCCAACCTTGGAATTTTAGGTCTTCAGGAACAATATTCATAATTGGGTTTGAATATTCATAATTATTGTTGTAATAAGTATTTAACTTAGAATAAGTCTCACGAATCAGCGTGTTGTAAGTGTAGCTATTACAACTTAAATTAAAACAAGCGATGATTGCTCCACGGTTCAACCAGGTCGAACATTATGCGTTAACAGCCAAACAACGCCCGGTATCCCGAAGCAACGCAGACTATTCGTGTTAACGCTGGCGCTGTGTAGTTAACCAGCGCAATTACAAGTGTCCGACCATCGACGAGTAGCGACCCCACAAAAACTGGTCGCCATGCAGTATTCATGCGCAAGGACCCCCGTAACTGGATTGTCGACATTGCTACTTGAGGCCGAACACCACACGCAATTTTATGTTTTTATATAGTATTATTATGGTGATAACGTTTTGTCGCGAGTAGCTCGCTGCGCCTCGTTATCTCCCGGTGATACTAATGCTTAGCGTGTCGCTTGGCGTCGAAGGTTTTATCTGTGCTAAAAACCCTTGGACTACACTAAGTGTGTAACGTGAGGTTTTGCCATTTAAAGATTCGCTAAGCGTAAGCTGCAAGTATCGACATCACTGACTCGATATTTAGTTTACTTATTTGTTCAAATAATCCCTAACCTTTGGTTACGATAAATGTTTTATTTTCTAAAAAATGAACAGGGAACACTAGAATGTCCACTAAAGATAGCAGCTAACTTTTTATTTTCTAAAAAAATGGATTTTAATTTTGCTGTCAAGGAAAGAAGTTGTTTTATTACTGCATACGTATTAAAGCGTTTAACACGGTATACAAGGTACTTCCTTTTGCATTCCAGTAGATATATTTATATTTACGAGAAACCAATTTACGCTGAAAACATAAACAGCGAAAATGCAACCTCGGCTTTATAAAAATAGTAATATAAGGTATATACCGCTAAAATAAACAAAAATACTGCATGAAAAACTGAAATTAATTTTTACCATGATTTTTGTTCTCTATATCTATAAAAGAGGAAGTATGTATGTATATATGTTTGTAGCCTATGGACTCCGAAACCGCTCGACAGATTGTAATAAAACTTTCAGGCATTATTAAGCATTATTCAAGGATGGTTTGTGTGAAGTTTGGTGCAAATCTGTCCAAATGGCTCCGACCCAGAGGGCATACAAGGGTGCAGTGACAGCTTTTAGAAATTTAGTGTTTACAAAATTAACAGCTGTAATTAATTAACAGCTGTAATTTAAAAAAATCAAAGTTTTGGGCGTAGCAACGCGCGCCAGGTAACTGCTAGTGTGTTCATAAAACAGCACGTTTTGATATCTGGGGAGATTACTACGAATCATGCATGTTTAATGTTACAAATGCAAGACTTAAAGCTGAAACTTCTGTAAAATCACAATACATTTGTTTTATTACTGAGACTTAATTCTTAGTTTTCATCTTTTTACAAAATATGGTAGCTACAACGATAATGTGAGAAAGACCAGATAAATTACACGTTATTCACACAATTTAAATCTCGCCTTACGCATACGCGATAAGCCTAACGTTTAAGGAAGCGAAGAGAGTCATCGGCTATCAATTACCTTGCTAATGCTAATCAACCATTCAGACCCCTTCTAAGGCCTTCCTCACGGCCGCTGTGTACCATCACTTTCCAACGTGGCCGGTGGCGGTGGTTGAGCTCACCATCCCCGATAATTGTAAAGGTTAAGAGGCAGTTTCCAGCAGTACCGGACATCCGAAAAATAGTTTCGACATTTTAGCAGAACAAACGTAAGAGAACAATCGCATTAATAAATCGGTAAATTTATTTCACCCTAGTATGTCTGATCTGGGTCACTATTGGTGAAATATTTCAATTATTTTTAATAATCAGTGGTATAAAGGATGAATGCAATGGCATTAATGCACTATATATAATTAGGTAACCGAACTAACTCAAAATTGTAGAGCGGAGAGCGTCAGTCACACTACACGTTAAAACTCAAACACGAGACGAGACGGATAAAAGACCAGATACAATGTGACTCGGACATTAAATAACACAAATCACGAGTATAAATACAGAGAATGAACGTAATGAAAGACGTATACTCCTATACCAAAGACGTATTTGGTCATGTGTCAGCAAAGCACTATGCCGGGGCCTACGATAGCTGCGTAACCCTTGAAGTACAACGCAGAACGCACAGTAAAATACCCTTGAAATAAGTACTAATATAGAGGAATAGTAAACGGAAATCTGGGTTTCAACGACATAATTAATTTAATGAATAGGATGAGTACAACATATAATTAAAATGCGTAGTTATTTTATTACCATATAAGCTGGGATAATATTATATACATAATATGAGTTAAAACGTAATGGACGGCCTGGTTTTTTCACTCGCGCAACGTAGTGTATTCAATCTAAGAAAGTGGCATTGCAAGTCCAAAGTATGTGCTGAGATCTTTTAACGTTTTTATTGTTTTAATTGTTTATTTATACGTCTTTGTATACTCAGTAGTTTTTTAAATAGCTTTGCAAATGATTAAAAACTATAATATGGTTCTAATATGTAGATTTTTTCAATTTCAATGTCAGAAAAATCTTAGCAAGAGAAGTACACGGTATGTAGCATGTGGAATATCAAAGAGTTGATAAATGTTGTATAGACAACGAGGATTGACTGTATAAGTATACCAACATGTTGCCAAAGTCACGTTTCAGCCACTGAGAAGAACTACAAAGTACAAAGTTGTAACAGAGAGTTGCAGAGAATAAAGTGACTTGTAGCTTGTAAATCTAAGCCAAACTTTGCCGGCAAAGCTACATTCAGATGTTTGTAACGATACAAGTCACTCCCACCTGTTGTCGGCCACGCACTCGCAACATTATACTTTGTGATTTCTCAAAATCTCATGTTTAAGCAACTGAGATTTCTTGTTCCCTTAGTATCTTTTTCACATATTCTATTGAGTTTACACTGAATCGGCGATATAAACCCCACTTTTTCAAGAGCTTTCTAATTAATATTTATATTTATTAGTATTACGAAACTAATGGATAAAAAGCCGCACACTGTTGCCAAAAGGTTGTCCATGACAACTAAAAAGAATCTAAAAGTGTGGTTAATTTCGTTAGTACCTGAGGGCCGAGCTTTGCTCGGGGAAGGCCAGTCAGTTTGTTTAGATGACTTGGAGCAATATTTCACCACTTTCCCCTACTGATAATCGAATTCTTATAGCTCATTTGCCTCTTTTCTACATTTTTAAGGTCACTCCAGTTTTTATTTATAGCTCAATGTCCCTTTGATTTATTTTACTATTCTCTATATGTAATCTTCACTCAAATCTTTTAATCTCTGCTCTCAGAAAACTACATGATAATAATCATAAACAACATGAGTATTACTTTGACAGTTCATTGATTGATTATAACAACTTGATTGTAACAGCTGTTACAATTCTTTTTTTTTTTATTTTCAACTCCATAAACCCAATGTTAATTTTTTAACTTTTCATTTTCGTTAGTTTATATTATTTGATTTTTCCTGGGGATGAGACCTGTCTAGAACTTATTTTTATCCCAGAAATTAGTTATTTCCAACATTTGAAGGAAATCATTAGTGCCGTTATTGAGATCAGTTTCGCGAGCAAGCAATAAGCAAGCAAGCAAGCACAGACGCACGCAAACCTTAATCATATTAGAGTATAGGATATAGTTATTAGTGAATTTCCTATGGAAAGTGAAGTATTAGCATGACCCGCACGGTGAAACTTAAGCCCGGGACCACCATAGAAGTTCCTAACGTGACCCCCTGAACACGTTTTGGGGGTTCGTTCAAAATTATATGTGTGTGTGTGCGTGTGTGTGCGCACTCTAGTGGTCACATTTTTGCCCGATTTTCTTCAAATTTGGTAGGGACGTTCCTTTCTATAATCAGTTGGACAAGTTCGTTGGGCAAAACAATCGGAAAAATCGAAACCCTTTTTTGGGGGATTATTCTTTCAAATTTCGAGTTTTTGGGACCCAAAGGGTCAGAAAAGCCCCGGACGTAAAATTAATGCGTGTATTAAGATGGGAATTAGTAAAGCGAAAGTTTTAAGCCCTCTCTCGTCATTCTAGCGTAAATATTTACCGAGTTACTAAATAAAATGTAATCGGCAAAACACAGTACGTTGTCTTATGGGGTTTTTACATTAGAAAAGCATGTTATTCATTTGTTGGTGTATTTGAATCATCCCCAGCAACCTTGCGCCTACTTTCAAGCCTGACTGGACCTTCTCTTAACCTTATAAAGCGCAAAATTGTATTCCTAGAATTGCAGGTAAATGAAATAAACCAGGAGCATCAGAACTGCCAAAAAATCAATGTTTTCAGATTTCAATAAAATTGGAATAAATATATGTTTCTACACTGGTTTTGAGTTTAAAAAGTTTTGTATGTGGAAATTCACTTCCCTCACGTCAGCGTGCTGCGTGCGAACTCGTTCTCATATTACGTGGTATGTAATGTCTACGGTCTGGTTGACTACTAGGGAGACGAAACATTAGGCCTTGGGGAGCATGGCCAGTTTAAGTGTAATTGAGTGAATCGTTAAGTAACAGCTCCTCTAAATGATGAGCAAATACTCTTAATTTATTATATACCCACCACATTTCAGCACCTAACTACGCTGTAATTACTTTTGTAATACATTACGTTCATTTTTAATGTACCGGCTGTTTTTGGACATTTCTTTTGCTTTAAACTTGAAACATTGACTTCATATACCTAACGTTGTTAATTTATTGCTTCAAAAAAATCCTGTACCCAAGGGTGATACCCATTTGAATCTCGCATTTTCAGAATTTGTTTTTATTTCCAAAAGGTCCAAAAGTCCAAAAAGGTCATCTTTGATTTTTTTGTTGAAGCACACATCCAATATTTTTAGAGTGTAGGGAAACCCTTTAGACGTACACTGTGATAAATACTTAACAACCATTTTCAATTAGAAATAAACAAACCATACTATTATGAAGGAATGGAGACTGAATACCCCTTCGAAATATGCCATCATGCAATAAAATCAGGACTAGACGACCAGTCAACCGTCTTTACGATCAACATATGTCTTTATAATGCTCGATAGGAATTCAATTCATTTGCATCCACCAGCTACCGCGGATCGCTCCTGCCAAAACGCGGCCTCGCAATCCAGAGCCGTCAGTACCGACCGCGGCCTTGTCCGAAAACGGCCGCGTACATTAATTCCTCCGACCCGAACTATAAACTTGCAGAGTTTCCTTGGTATTACACGGCCTTGACCGCACTATCATTTCCATAGTGGAGTCCCTGGTCAGAGATTGCCTCCTTCCGGAAACTAGTTTCCCTATCGTAATAGTATCGCGCGTTCATTCCCACCGTGCGATGTCTGCGGGCCAGAGCAAGACCACACTATAGTGAGGTCTTGGCCAGAGGTACCCGCAGGGATTCACCACGCATTTGTAACTATGAGGTTCCTACGTTTTTCAAAGGAGGCTGATAAAGTTGGACGTGTATTGCAGGATGTGAATCACACAAAAATAAAAATGGCAAAAGATGTTCTACAGTTTAAGTTCTGAAAGCCCTAACACATATTTTGAATCATTATTGATTTATACATTTATTTTACGTTGTTATTATAACAAAATTAATAATTTTACATTTATTATTATACTATTTGTTGAGTACTAGCACAGACTATAGATACTGAAGGTGACGTCCCATATAAACAGCCCAGCTGTCCCTCTTTTAGTGTTGGCCAGAATTTTCCCAACAGGTTTTCCCATCAGCATGTCAGCCTGGTTTAATATTTAGAATAAATTCAAATCAAATAAAATTCCGATGTTTAAAAATATGCTAACATTTTAACTTATTTCATTTATGGCCTTGGAGGCTAATATCTTTCCTCCAATTTCCTTACCGAGACCTTTTATTCAAGTATCTGGTTCACGGGTATCATACCTACTGTTGTCTCAAAAGTCACCTCCGGTTTGGCTTTACACACACTCGTAAATACTGCACAACAGGTTTGATGATACAGCTTTATATCGCTTACGGCTCATGCTTACTACAGCAGTAATTTACTAACTTTTAATACCCTTTAAATTTTAAGCAGTTTAAGTTTTCATATTTGTCCCCGCTTTATATTTAAGAGTGTTTTTTTAAACTGTGCATCGTTTGTATAAAAATCGTTGTGAGCCTTTAAACGGTATTCAATTGACGTGAATCAGATTGAGCTAGTTTCGAATGATTGCAAAACTAGTACTATTTACCTCTCGTTTGACCTGGAGGACAAAACCTGACACGAACACCCAGCAATAATAAATAACATGCCCAGCACTAATATATTTATCTCAGCTTCCAATTGAAATTACGAAATACAAGCGAACGTTGTGCTGAAAGGGACGGGTATTATTATACACTGCATGAATTTAATTTTCTTGCCAAACCGCAAAATATTACAGTACACATTTATTTAATATTGCTTTTTAACTGTTAGTTCTATCAATTACAAAGTCATTATCAAAACTGATTGCTAACATGAGAATGGTTATGCAAAGTACTCATCACAATTCCGTAATCATCTCTGGCAGATCCCACCACTAACGAAGTGCCATTACGTGAACACGAGCCAAATATTAGGCAGATCCAGATTAGAGGACTTTGTAATTACCATAATTCCGATTAAGACTGGATGGGCAATAGATAACGGTTAAGCGGAGCTCTCACGTATACTGCTGCTTGATTCCCGACAGTTGCCTTAGGCCTATACTGTAGTTTGAAACAAAAATTATGTTATTTTATTGGGGAAACTTTCTGTTCAACGTGACATTAGAATTGCAAATTGCATTACCTTTCTACAATGACCAGCAAGTGAACCAATTAGATTCTATCCTATATAGCCGTCAAATACTACGCTCCGTTGAAAATCATCGTAAGCAATTTATTAATTAAACATAAACTTTGGTAATACTTTTTGCGGATAGTCGCCAAACAAAAAATCGGCTTATCATAACAGGAAAAAATGTATTTTCCACAGTCCACACCATTTGCACAAGACATATTGCAGCAACAAATACGATTGGTTAGCTACTTACAGTACGAGGAAATAACTCAAATTAATACCGAGCGCTCCATCGAGCATTACAACATTCAATGGCAGTTCCGCCCTCTCTAAACGATCCCTGATGTTAATGCTGCCCGCATTCTGGCGTAGAGCGTGCGACCGCCGCGGAATAGGCGTGGGGCGGCTTTTACAACTTCATACAGTCGTAATCAGAGAGTTACTGAGCATAATCACAGAGTGCAGCGCTGCAATGTGTTCGCACTCGCTGACCGATGGCGTATTGACACCGCATCTGGGATACTGGTCGTCGTAAACGCCCACTGCGCGCTCGCCGGTAACTCATACGCTGACTAGGACCTTGATGACTGTAGGAAGACTGTTCGATTGGAGATTTACAAGTTGTATTCTACGAGTGGAATATACCGTTTAAATTGTTTGTTTACCTTCGTTAAAACCCAGGTGTCTGGTGCTAAAAAGAAAAAGGCATTATTTGCTAACATTTTACGTGGTTTCTTTGATGTATCTACTTTCATTAGATTGATGAAAAAATAGAAGGAAAAATTAAAAGATGAGACAAGAACAAGTACAAGTATTAAGTAGACCCCACAACACGAAAAACAAACAGGTGTTACCGCTAAAGATTTTTTATGAGGCGTGACAATTTATCTTCCACTAGAAGCTTTTCTTTAAACTTAGCTTAAACCTTTTTGAAAAATCCTTCTTAAAGCAAAGCTCAATTAATTTGTTTACCTCTTCAGTCAATGCTTGACCCCCTTTTCATAGAAAAGCTACCCTCCCTTTGCGTCCAAACTCTTTCCGAACAAAGCTATATTTCCTTTTAAAAACATTTTCTCTAGCTCTAAAAAGGTATTCAAACTTATAGCACCACTTATTCCACTTATAGGTATATAAAGCACCACTTCTCTACTGAGAACTAATATTCATCAATTAAACTGTTTGTGTAACATTCATTGCTCGAAATTCGAATCTGTAGTACAACCAAAACTACAAGATGGCGTTGCTCTTATTATCCTGTGGCACTTTATGCTTTTATGCACATCATTTGAGGACTAGGTCAAAATATATCTCTTGTATGTTCAATTATAAACGTAATTCTCGAGATAGAGGGAGTTAATTTTAATTTTGTTTTAGAATTACAACATAAACACCAAAATACAAGTCGTTCACCATGAATACAATTATTTAGTTTTAATTTAGAAGTGGAAAACAAGCAATTTAATTTTTAAAATAATCAGTTCCTTGAGATATTATTTGAAACTGTACAACATCCTTGAAAAATAACCAACCCCCATGACAAATTAAACGCAATTGAAAACCTTCATAAGTATATAGTGGTGTATTTTAAAGCTGGACCAAACATGCTATAACACAACTAGAAACAATATAATCATGGAAATTGACTAGAAATGTACTATATCCTTTGTAAATTTACAGGCTATACACCTATGATCTCCCAACACACAAACAGAGTATACCACGCATCTAATAAATATTTTAAAACGATAAACAAATCGCGCAGCCACCTATACCGCACTGCACCAAGAAAAGAAATGGGCCGGTTGGGTTTATGATTTACGTTTATACCGCCGCGCCGAAGCCGTCAAAGCTGCCTACGTTAACGGCGCGGTCCCCATTGGGGCAAGGTTCGACTAATTTACGACTGATTATACAACTTTCACTGTTATAACCGTTATAACTATGAATCAAACAAAACGGTGGGCCATAATTATCGAAAATAAAACTCCACAAGACTAACTACAGCAAAGCTACTCCAAATGCAGACTGATTAGCCTATATAACGTTCCAAACTCGTCTCCTGAAGAATAAGTTTGGGCATGAAAACTTCACAAATCTGTTCTACGCCTAAAATACTACTTTTTGAACATATTCAATTACTTGTCACGTCTAAATAGGGAGTGTAGGCTATCCCATGTAAATTCAATTCTTGTGAAACTGAGAACGTAGAAGAATGAAAATAAAACCATTCTTAATAATAATCGTCTTATTACTGTGCACCCCTCTCTTCCATATATGTCTCTTCTTCTGTGTCCATATTTCTCTTTTTAGCGAATTTCCTCTATAGGGAAGAAGCTATTACCGTAGTCGGCATGGTAAGACCTAGGCCCGGGACCAAGATAACTTTTCGTTTTGAGGTCCCCACACCCCAAAAACACCATTCGTTCGAAACTGTATATTTATGTGTGTCCGTGAGCACGATAACTCTCGTAAAAAATATCCGATTTTGATTAAATTTGGCATAAACGTGTAAAGCAACATTTATGACTTTCAGTTCGAAAACCAGCCAGGTCGCTCCATCCAAAGGGGTATTTTGCGGGGGTTTTGTACCTCAAAAATGTGGTTTTTTAATGTTTTACATACAATTTTTGAAAAAGTCAAATATTGGTTTTCACCATTGGACTCAGCTTAAAAAACACACAATTTGGTATTTTGATCATTTCTCTACGTCAACTGGTTACCGAGATATTGAAAGTGCTAAACACAGTACGTTGTCCGGTTATTCTTATGGAGAGTAAGAACAATTTTTATATCTCGCTTATTTATGAAAGTATACTCTTGAAATTTGGTATAACGCTTCATCTGGTTATGGTCTATTGATATTTGCTCAAAAAAATTTTTTTGCAAAAGGCTCCTGTAGCAGCAAATCTGCGTACTAAGCCCCCCATGTTATTCTTATGAGGAATAATTAAATGCTATGTCTCCCTTAATTATTAACATAAATTAATAAAAATTGGTAAACGACTTCACCTAGTTGAGTTATACTAATATTAGCACAAAAGCCCATTTTTGTGTTCCTTGTTGCAGCAAACTTGCGTACTCATCCCCAATCTTATTCTTATGGAGAATAATTAAAATTGTATATACCGCTCATTTGTGAAAATATTTTTATGAAGTTTGCTCAGTGGCTTTATGTAGTATTAAAAGACATTTATATCTCTATTGGAAATTCGCTGAGTATGCAGGTTTGCTGCAACGGGGGTATTTTATACATCCAACATAAAACGGACCATAGTAAAATTTGTAATTATAATATCTGGTTCAGTTATTAGTTATTTCAACACGTTTATGCCAATTTAGACACTTTTAAAGTATGCCAAACACACTAATAATCTCTAAAATGATAGTTCGTAATCTGAATAGCCTAGTGGAAGCGTACTTCAAAAATCCTGAAAAATTGCATTGATACTTTTTTCCTAAAAGGTAAACAGAACTATTGTCATTATTTTGATAGATGAATTAATCGGTGGGAACGATGTCCATAGTTAGCCTGAGTACGTATGAGTTGAGTATAAATATTTGGGTGGAAATAATAGTTATTCAGAGGAAAGCAGACAAGCTGAAAGATACGACTTACATAAAAGATCAACAAATGGATCGGAGGAATATAAATTATACCGTAAAGTTCGAAAGAGATTGACAAATCGGGCATTCAATTACAAACCGCGGAGTGACTAAACAGGAAACAATTTAACAACCAATTATTCTAAGGAATCGTTGAAAAAGCCACAAATCTAATGAAAGCTTAGTTTGATAATTAAAGTAAGCATCAAATGCTTTGCAGGACTCTTAGCAACTTAGACTTCAAGAATGCCAACAGTACAACGTGTGTGTGACGTAGGAATATAAACAATACAAAACTCCTCTACTATTATCAAATCAAAAAATACTTTATTCCTGGCAATAAACAAAGAATTACAAGAAGTGAAAATAAAATACAGAAAATGAACATAATCTCCAAGACGACACTCCGTCTGTATTTGGGGTCGGGTCCTTATCATCAGACTGTCACTTCACGCGCTTCACCACACTAAGCTTAACAGGAACACTCGTTGCATTACATAATAACTGGGATTGCCCCGGCCCCGGCGCGCGTTGCTACGCCCAAGAATTGTGTTGAAAAATCTTCACTCAACATTTACATTACAGCTCTCTACCTAAATAAGTAGACAGCTGTTAACAATATTGTTAATTAGTCATCTGTAAAAATCATAATGGTAACTTTAAAGAGGGCATATCCCTATAAGGTCCTCGGCCTGTTATTAGTGGCTGTCAACATTCTTTGGGTCAACCTGAATGACCGTGCAAAATTTGATCACAATCGGTAGAGTGGTATAAGAGCGCATAGTCATCAAATATACCAACATCCTCTTTTATATATTTAGTTGTAGTATTAAAACTGAAATACAAAGTACAAATAAGTTATGTTATAGCATACCTGGCAACAAAGCAGTCGTAGACTCTCAAGTATTGTGTACTAGCTAAAAGTTACAACTTTTATGAGGTAGTCGTTTTGAAAATGGTTGAATTTATAAGGTTAAATTGGATATTCGTTTGAAATGCTGTATCTCAGACATTTAATAACAAAAAGGGAACAATATATATAATAAGGAACACGATAATTTTCAGCTAGGCGTATAGGGATTCGAGAAGAGCTTTCGCCTGCTCCGGTCCTATACTCAAAAGCCAACTGCTGACCTGCCTTTTGCATACGGCAACGCTACTCGTAAATAATTTGTCTAGGCGATCAGATAACTCGACAGACTGACATGCAAGGGCAACGCCCGTATTGTGGGGACCTATTAATCCGCGAGGATTATTAACTAGCGGAGGCGCAAGGAATGTCGCGACTCCGGAAAGATTTGTCAGTGACGACCGATCGCCCTTGGTCGGCGGATAATTGAAACTATGGCGGCGACGGCGACCACTGGCCGACGGACAAGCCGCGCATAAGAACCCAACCTGTGGCCGTCACCTACTTACTCGCACACGCTCACACACACACACGGGAGCCGGCCGTCGGCGGTACAGAGTGTTTACAGTAAACAGTTCCACTTTCGTTACAGACATAACTAACTATGTAAAATAGGCTTCTAGCTTCTAGTTTATCTTATTCAGTGATGACTCTCTCGCCAAGTCCGGGAAAGTATCCGCACAAAAATCCTCGTTTACTCTAGCCATCTAATAAAGCGATAGTTTTACAGCTGATTGGTACACGTCACTAGCTTACTAGCTGCAAACCCTGATCCACCCAACGGTTCTGTGTTGCATTGCGTAGTTAAGCTTTAAGCCAAATGAGGAACTTTTGTGAAAGTAATCAACTGGTATAATTAAAATAAATATCCATAAGAATAACACCGAAACACTGAGCAGAGCCCTAAGGAATATCTTATAACGCTTCTTAGTGAACACCTAACAGAAAGATTCAAATTACGTACTAAATATCATTTGTAGGCTTTATAGTAATGAAGATTTTGTGGCGAGTTTGTGATTGAGTGCATTTACGTTTTATAATTATAGAATTCCTTTAATGGATAGTTATGAAGTTGGACGTGTAAATCAGTACTGTAGGGGCAATTCCCCTCGAACTCCTCTGCTCCCTCACTAGCAATCAAGTAACCTTCAGAGTATACACCCGTGTTCACTCATACTCGCCTTTATAAACACATCAATGACTAGTATTATACTACTTTCCCCGTGAAAGCGCACAGTTGAGCGTTACCGTTTCAACAAGTGATGCAGCTATCTATTACGTAGCGATGTCGCAGGCGGGACTGGCAGAAGGCGAGACCTAAACCAAAACAAAACATTGGCTGGCCCAATGTCCGATGACCCAGCACCACCGCCTCGGCGTGAGAGGTAGGGGAGGCGTCCGGAGGTCGTCAGCGTCAGTCTGTGGAGAACCATGCACTCGACCGGGACAAGGAATAGACGGACCACGGGGGCGCTGAGGCAGTTCGCGGCCGCCACCTCAGGTAGGGCCACAGAGTGTGCTAGGTTAGTAGTGAAGCCCATAGATAAGTTTTATAACCCATAGGTAAACAGTATGGCAAACAATCGGAAACCCACAACTCCCTTCTTGGAACTTAAAATAAAAATACCACCGTAGCAGCAAACCTGCACTCAGCGAATTTCCGATGCATATTAATTTATCTTGATACCACATAAAGCCACACATCAAGTTTCATCAATATACATTCATAAATAAACGATTTATGACATTTTAATTATTCTCTATAAGAATAACATGGCGGCTGAGTATGCAGGTTTGCTGAAATAAGGAACACTAAAAATGGGCTTTTATACAAATATCAATATAACTCAACTAGGTAAAGCCATATACCAAGTTCTATATTAATTTATGTTCATAATTAAAGGAGATAACACGTTAATTATTCTCCATAAGAATAACATGGGGCTGAGTATGCAGGTTTGCTGCTACGGGAACTATCAGGAAAAAAATGGGTTTTTGTGCAAATATCAATAGACCACAATGAAATGAAGCAATATACCAAGTTTCGTCAGGATAAGTTGAGAAATAAGCGAGATATACAATTTGTCTTATCCTCCATAAGAATAACATTAGACAACGTACTGTGTTTAGCACTTTCAATATCTCAGTAACCAATTGACGTGGAGCAATGATTAAAACATCAAATTTTGCGTCT
This sequence comes from Allygus modestus, assembly GCA_963675035.1. Lineage (NCBI taxonomy): Eukaryota > Metazoa > Arthropoda > Insecta > Hemiptera > Cicadellidae > Allygus > Allygus modestus. Next base: position 70,440,832 of record OY776116.1, on the reverse strand, counting down.
TTTTAAGCTGATTCCAATGGAAAACAATAAAACTTTACTTTTTCAAAAATTGTATGTAAAAAACTCAAAAAAACCATTTTTGGGGTACAAAACCCCCCCAAAATACCCCTTCCGATAGGTCGATCCGTCTGGTTTTCGAACTTAAAGTCATAAATGCTGCTTTACACGTTTGTACTAAATTTTATCAAAATCGGACCTTTTTTACGAGAGTTATCGCACCCACGGACACACACATATATATATATATATATATATATATATATATATATATATACAGTTTCGAACGAATGGTGTTTTTGGGGTCTGGGGATCTCAAAACGAAAAGTTATCATGGTCCCGGGCCTAGGTCTTACCATGCCGACTACGGTAATAGCTTCTTCCCTATAGGGGAAATTCGCTAAAAGTGTCCATGACACAAAAGAATGTATGTGCAACATGGAAAATAAATTTAGCCCTCTAGCTTCATTCTGGTCTATAGTTCTCCCTCGATATATTACAGATGATTGGCATTTACTAAACTCAGTAAATTGTCTGATTGGCGGGTTAGGTTGAAAAAAGTTGTTCATAACGTTAAAAGGTTTTATCGACACAATAAACTAAACACTCCCTACATCTACTACTACATCAAACCGTACCTATGCTACACAACACTACCACCCTCACATTAAAAAACTAATATAGATGGATAACGGAATAAATAAATAAATTGAAACAAAAAATGAATCGGTTGTTTCCAACTATTGGATACGACAATCATTTGAAATTACATTTAATTCGTAAGTTTTAATTTGGAAATGTACTTGGTCCCCTCAGGGTGCTAAGAATAAAACTCGTTTTTGAAAGAAAATGCAAAATTTTAAAGTGATAACAAGTTCAGATGACCTAATAAAAACGAACTGTATTATTTATTCTATGAGACTGTACTCCACTATGAGCCAAAAAGGCAAACGAATGTGAGGACGAAGGCCAAGCTTAGAAAATGAGCAAAAAACCATTTCACTAAATAAACTAAAAGTCGTTAAAGCTCCATTTAAAATACAGAGAGACCGGGCACCCGTAGCAATGTATCAGTGAAAGTATTTAGTGTATTTACATCGTCATTTTTACATTACTGTAATTCCGCTTACTTGTAACATCGACGCTAAGATTCATGTTTGTTGTCTATCGTTTGGCTGATGAATCACCAATCAGCGAAGAACGATACGCAAGGAACTACTAACAGGAACTTCATTCATATGAAAGCGGTACTCGATGAGTGAATGCAATTTCTTTCATAATTCGCCCCAGCCTAATATTTAAATTAAATCATTAGGTAAATAGCGGAAACAGAACGAGAGGTTCAAACATAAACTTTATTGTAAATACCCCTGAACAATAGAATGAATGCGCGAAACGATGCAGCTCATTGCCTTTTCGCCACGGATTTACTAGAGCGCTAATTATTATTGTTTGCTTTCGGAATTTCTTTGATACAGTTCGGGTCACAGTGCTTGACATCTGGTTAGCGTATGCTCTGCAATAACTTTTTGCCTCTATTTGGCTAAGTACCATTAGTGTTTAAGTATACTTTTGTCAACAGATAGCAAAAATCACTAATTTAATTATAAAACATTTGTTTTGGTTGTTTTTGTTAATGTCTACTTTTATTTACGAGAAATTTCAGTAGTTTCTCGCCTTTTCCAGGTGCCAAGCACCGTGAACGGATCTGTATCAATAAAGAATACGAATTGTGTTAAAACCGTGTGCACACCGAATACGCCCTTAAAAGTTAAATTAAGTTGAATAGTATTGAAGTAAAGAAAATACCTATTTGAGCGTTTTATTTATTATTTATTTATCAAAAGTGCAAGTTTAGAGCAGAGCACATAAACTGCCACATGTATTATTGAATCCTAGTATATTTAGGATTTGGGAGGTGGGGAATTCAAACAACACGAAATGTTTAACACGAATAGGGACAGGTAAGAGTTGGACAGGAAGGCAAATACATTTGCCTTAAATGTCTGTTTCTTTGAAAGATAAACGGTATCAGACAACTGACACATACTTTCTCTTTTATAACCCTTTATTTAAAAAAATGCTTAAACACAGTGGTTTTAAGGAGAAGGGGAAATTCCCTCCTTCTCACAACCAAAGTTCGGTGGAAACATAGTCCGATTATCTCTTATTGGTAAATGTTGACGTAACCTATATACGAAGTTAATTTAATTTGTTAAGTAAAAAGGAGAGGAATGATAATTCATTGATTCTCCATAAGAATAACATTGTAAAACGCACTACGATTACTGCTACTAGAAAATTTGAATTTTTCCGCACCCATTAGTCGTAAAATAAATATATACATTTATTTGGTTATTTACGCACTTTTGATTGTATTGAGTTTGTTCAATTGGTATAAAAGTCGTAAATGTTGGAACCTCATAAGCTCTGCAATTGTTTCCCTTAAACCTTTCCTCAAAGTTGGGAGTGTGTCATTTGAATAAGGGACCAACACCAAATCACCATACTTTAATCACAATCGTTAGAGCCGTTTTTGAGAAATCATTACTATTTATATTTGTAGTGTTTTTTGGGGGGTCGATGAAAATTAAAAATATATATGGCCCCTGAACATCCCAACCAACAGGCAGACACACAGACATCACCACAAAAGACACACTTTTGGGTGCAGCGAGCATCAGAACAAATATTTACACCCACAACTTAAGAGTCTTCATCACCGGAAGTTGATAGACGCCATCTAGGAGTTTTGCTCCATAAGGCCAATGTTAACTTTGTGCCTCCATTACTCCACACCTGATCGTCACATAAAATTAATTTTGGTGTCAAATTAAAGGTTTCGCCGTCCTCTAGGGAAATACAATGTCGAATTTTTTAATTTGGATACCATAGTTGCATAATAAATAGTTTAATTTTGAACTGAAACACTGTACATGTTCTCATTAATTTGTGACAAAATCCAAATTCGACTATTGTATTTCCCTAGAGGACGACGAAACCTTTAATTTGACTCCAAAATTAATCGTTTGTGACGATAAGGTGAGGAGTAACGGAGGCACAAAGTTAACATTGGCCTTATGGAACAAAACACCAAGATGACGTCCGGCAACTTCCGGTGATGAAGACTCTTAAATTCTATAAGAGTCTTCATCACCGGAAGTTGATAGACGCCATCTAGGAGTTTTGCTCCATAAGGCCAATGTTAACTTTGTGCCTCCATTACTCCTCACCTGAACGTCACATAAAATTAATTTTGGTGTCAAATTAAAGGTTTCGCCGTCCTCTAGGGAAATACAATGTCGAATTTTTTAATTTGGATACCATAGTTGCATAATAAATAGTTTAATTTTGAACTGAAACACTGTACATGTTCTCATTAATTTGTGACAAAATCCAAATTCGACTATTGTATTTCCCTAGAGGACGACGAAACCTTTAATTTGACTCCAAAATTAATCGTTTGTGACGATAAGGTGAGGAGTAACGGAGGCACAAAGTTAACATTGGCCTTATGGAACAAAACACCAAGATGACGTCCGGCAACTTCCGGTGATGAAGACTCTTAAATTCTATAATATTTTGACGAAAACTTTATCCTAACATGTTGGGGGGGGGGGGTAACTTGATAACTTTTTATTTATTCTGTAAAGGTTTGGACCAATGGTCCACTTCACCACCTTCACAGGCAAACAATATACATTTGAATAACATTTTGAGTTGTGGCTTTACACTTGCAAACTTTTATACACATTACAATATTTGAACTATTCTAAAGCATGTACAGATTGAGTTAATTTATGTATTACTAAACAAAAAGCAAAGCTAGAGATAGTATATTACAATACATCAAAAATAAAACCAATTTCAAATGTATCAAAACTAGTTTGGATTTTAATTTACATGAACTGCATATTTCTGAACATATATTAAGGAGTCAGTTTCGTCTTAGCATAATTGTTTCTGAAACTGTACCTTTAAATCGTTTTTAGGAAAATTATACATTTTGCCTAAAATTTTCAATTTAGGAAAGGGGGGGGGTGAGAGTAAAAATGTCGATACATAATGCAAATGGTAAATGCTTATTGTGTAGACTTTAATTCGTGACATGATTAGTATTACTGTAACAAACGCCTCTTATTACTTGATGAACGCATTGCATGGACAGTAACTTTGTATACACAACATAAACAAAATAATTACGAGAAACATTAGTAGTTAATAGAATAGTTCTTATTCTTCATTTTACTTTAATCGTTTAAACTTATCGCTTTACAGAGCCGTCAGACCTTATCAATCAGACAAGTCTCGGTAAACAATCAGACAGTGCTGATTACAGTGATCAAAAGTGCGATAAATCACCTAAACAATTCCGCCACAAGTGGCACTTAGCCCGCAACAGCCGTTTAACTGCGTGTAACTACTCGTTAGTTAATAAACAACCATTAACTATCTATTGTCGCGGCAAAAACCCCCAGTAATGGTGGGAGATATCAAAACGAGGTCTAGGGCTACAGTAAACTGATTTACTACTTACTTCCTCTCTCAACAATCTTTTGACTTTAATGTCATTCATTGCTTAGGAAAGGACTTACTTTAAACAAGATATATGAAATGCAGGTAACCGATCGTTTTGCAAAAAAATCTTACAACAGACATTAGTGTAATCAGTCAGTTTAGTACGGTGCTCTTCTTTATAATTCAATGACTCGACTTCCCTGCTATATACCTCTTACTGGTAATGCTTTCTTTATTGGAGCAAGGATTGGACTTTAACAAGTTGTCACTGCTAGACTGGACTATTCATCCAGCGAATTGTGGCGTTCGGTCAACATGAACAAAATTATAAAATAAGGTATGGAAAACACGTTACTTAAGAAACAGGTAACTTATAAACTTTGGAACGAGTCGGTGAATGTTTCATTTCTTAATTAACTTTTCAATATCGCGGCATGATATTATACAATTAAATATTTAATTTAATTTTACTATGTCACCGTTGCTGTATTTTTTATGAAATATAGTTGATTTACTTTCTAAAACATAAGCTATGTGTTTAAAATTAATTAATTTGACTTGGAGCTATATTCCTCATTGTCAACCATCGATCCGTGGGTAATGCTGATAATTCCACTATCAGATTTCCCTTAAAAGAATCCAAGACATTATCAGTAAAATTATCAGAGATAACACTTGCTCTTCGTCCCTTCGTTGAAACATCAAACTGATACAACACATAGCACATAGCAAAATGCGTTCATCAAGACAACCAAAATAAACCTTAAATCTTCTATCAATGAGCAACTACTTTTACAATAGTTAAATTAGATTACACTGTTTGTACTATGGTTTAATTAATCTAATAATCAAGATTCAGACATTAGTTAGTTAGTATAAAAATTGCGTTTTATCTTTGGAGCCATACATATGCATATGCAATACTTGTAAACACTATCATCATAAAACAAATAGTTTCCACAGTAATTGCGAAATGAGCGTAAATATATATGCAACCTAGATTTACTTATAATAAAATCTTATTAAAATCTATGTCAACCGGGCAGTTAACTGAGCGAAGGCCGCGGGAACGGCTAGTTCGAAGGTCTGCTAAATCGGAAAAAATGTATAAGCATAATAATGACCGGCGGAGTGCAGGGGTACTGCAGGCCTTCGGTTGCACTCGCGCGAGGTCGCTGTTTTTACATGATTTTCGTGTGAAGCGAGCGCAATGCGGCAGTCGACAGAATAGTCTCCGCGACGCCAATTAAAACAGGACAGAAAAACAGGTGTTCGCAGTAGTAGGACAACCGCGTTGAAGGTTGGGAAATAGGCGAACGAGTTGTTAAACACAATTATAATAAACGTACGCGACAATCTGTAACCTGATTTCTAAACAAGTGAGGTATACATTAATTTGCAACTATACATTATATTACAAGCGGGTGGTAAGATATTACGGGAATCTCGCAAGTTTAATACGGGAATCCAGATGGTTTAAAACACTCACATTGCATTTACTGTCATCACGGTGATGTTAAATTGATTCAGCGTTCATAACATTCAAATTGAAACAGACCGAAGGGGTAGAGGGCTAAAGGATTTTTAAAACGGGAATATGCCGAAGTGTTCTTCAAGGTGTATAGTTCCTACAAATGGCAGTTCAATCAGTCAAACGACAGTGGGTGATGAAGTACCTACTAAACACAAATACATCCAGCTTTGTTATATTTAGAGGAAAGAAAAATACCCGAAGTATACGGGGATCTTGGGGGCGGATTATGAGGGTGTCGAATTTATATTATACACAGGCCAGTCAATATAAGCTTAATATTGTTAAAAGATCAGTTTTATAATCTAAAACGCAAACAGACAGTTTAGCTTGATGACTTGATTATCACATTAATATAATCGGGCAAAACTACTACCGAAATAATGAACCCAGTCATTTAACCAACGCGTTAGTTGTAATTTGGTGCTTCAGCTCGATTGCCTGATGACCTACAAAAGCCGCATCAGATACTGAAAATCCTATTAAAGGCAGCGGGTAAAGAGGTATATTTATAGTCTGGCTCGCTTTTATTATTAATATTTTACACGTAGTAGACATTAAGATGTGTGTAAACGTGGTGTAACTTCTTTACATTTATAATTAATTGTTATACAAGTAAAAAGTTTAAATAATATTTCGGAGTAATTTTTGGTAATCGTAGACTATCTTAGCCCAATATTTCAATATTTCCCATCCTACAATTAATTTATAATAGAGATTTGTTCTACTATAGTGGAACTTTCAATTTTTTAATCTAAATTATTTAAACCTATGTACATAATAACTACCTATAAATTTACCTTTACAAATTAGATATAAAAGTGTTAAAGTAATGTATTTAGATCAAATTTTAAAATACAGAATTAGTAAATCGTTAAATGTCAGCGGCATGAAAACATAAGTAACATAACTAAGTAACATAACTTTAATGCACATTAATACCATACAAAATAAAGAATGCATTCCCAAAAGACGCCCTATATGAGCAATGCTTTCGCAATTCCGTCTGATGACGACAATTCCAATCCGGAAGAACAACTTCTTAAATAAAAAGATTACGACGCAATCAGACAGAACACAACCAAATCTCATCTCTCGGAAACCTCGAGCACTGGAATATTCTATCCTGACCTTTCCTTTTTACCTGATAATTCTCCTCCTCGCCGAGGCAGGGACACAAAACATTATAATTACTCCGGAGAACCCATCATCCCTGAACACTTTAAAATAATTGGCAGTTTAAGAAAAAACATTTCGGGTTATGTTAAGCGTAATTGTCGGCCAGCAAATCGCAGCAGTAAGAGATGTCGGGCACGAAAATAACGTTGAAATAATACGGTTCCGCGTAAATAATTTGTGTACAGTACAACCAACTAAGAAGACCAACACCTTTCCTCGGCGATATCGCCTATTTATCACCAGCAATGTATTCCAACATCAGCATTGATTATATGCAGTAATATTCCCTGGGTAGGATACTAGTTCTAATACGTTGCGACGCGCGACAATTAAGCTGGATTTTCCTTCATTCCAATTTTGATTTTCTTCCCGGTATTAATCTAAATTGACCTACAGGTACGCAGGAACACTAAATTATTTATATTTCAAGCCTGAAATGATGTATAAAATCGTTTCTGGATGAATGATTAAACATTATAGTATCTAAGACAGCATCGTTATAGGGTAAAACAGAAGCCTTAGTCAGGATACTAGTTAAAACCTTCTGGGGTGGTAGGGACAAAGATTCTACTCCTTTCCGGTAGTCAGCCCAAAATGACGAAAACCAAGTCAGAAGATTCCTCGCAGGAATCCCTGGGGGCGTGGGATAATCCAGGCATCCAAATCCTCTTAAAACACGAGGCTACTTGTTACTATTTATTTATTAATGGTTACCGTATGGCCAGTTGTGCTAATGACTGATTTAAAATGCAGCAATATATTTAAAACCACGCGATGTTTTTTAATTGTTTACGCATCGTTTTCTGTAAATCCTGAGAGTTTATATGATCAGTATACGCTAAACAGAACGCGGCGTTTCATTATGCCATCCCTTAATGTTTTTGCTTAACATGTGCAGACCCTTTAACCATTGAGAAATCACTATTACCTCCTCGCCTTTTACCGGTTGATATAATACAGATATTATGAAAAGAATTTCGCATTGCCTTACATTTTACATTAAAACAATTCTACTTAGACACTTGAATGTCGGGGAACCTGTAGGATATTTAGTTTAGTTCGAGCTTGAAGCAAAACGCCAGAATATAATGTTAGAATGCTGCTACAGCCCTCAAACTCGTTCTCCCATAATACTCTGCATAACAACTATTCCCCTCTCCCTCAGTGCCCGCGGCTACCCCCCTGCGATGGATCACCCGTGCCATGCTCTATATCGTCGCCATATCGCCAATCCTCCGTGACCGAGCCCCGGTGGCGGGGCTAAGCCCCAATTGGAGGTCGACACCAGTCCTTGGTCCCACGTCCGACCTCAGGCCGCGTACCCCAAATAAACCATCAATAAATATCGCCGCCACTGCACCGATGTTGATATACAAGTGCGCGTGATAAATTTAAACTAATCAAATTCATACTGAACAATGGTACCCACTTATTAAGGACTACGTTATAACTTTACTCGTTTAAAACACCATGCCTAGTTGTTAACGTCTGAAAATGTATGCAACACTCAGTACAGGTTCCAAGGAAAAACTGCAGTGGAGTGAATTTGCAGACAAACAGAATATTAGGAACACTTAAATACACCTCTTCACTTTCCCCTCCTAAACATAGTATATGGAGAGACTGGAAATGTTCGTTTTTGTGATCCTTGGACCCAAAAAGGTGACAGGTGATTGAGGTGATGATGTCTGTCGGTTTGGCTGTCTGTATGAACGGACGACTACAGACGTAAAGAAACATCAATGGTTCAATGTTGATACAAATTGGTATGTAGGTAATAATTCACACGGTCTGTAGGATTTTTTTCTAGGGGTAATAATTCCTTAAAAACTGTTGAGAACATAACTACCTAAATTTCTTAAAAACGCCTCTGACGGCTTTGATTAAATTTTGATTGTTTGCAATGCTTCGTGTCTCTAATAAAATAACACCAACCGCATTTCTGGAAAACATTCGTGTTCAGACACAATAAGGCTTATATGAGGTTACGAAATTAAGATTTTATATTTATAATAAAAAGTGCACTTTAAATGAAATGTACTTATCACTATACAAAGCTTACAGAACTAAATAAATTAGAATTTAGTATTATTATTCCATAACAAATGTTTGCGGGGAAATAGTCATTTAGCGGTAAGCGCCGTTTATTTGTTTATTTGCATAACTACCCTAATTTCCATGTACATGTACATGGTTGGCTTTTTTGTAATATTAAAATTACACGATAGTAAACAAATTAGGATTATTCAGAAGTTTCGTAAAAGCCCAAGTTGTGTATACACACTTTGAAAGAGGTTCTTCTTTTAGCATTTTCTTAAATGTGTTGGGATCGTTAATTTTCTTGAATTCTTCTGGTAATTTAGTATTAATTTTGATTGCCATATATTCTGGGCCTTTTTGGTAAAAAGGTGTTTTACACATTAGAGTGTCAACTAATGTCTTTACGTTGTACGATGTTATTCTTGTTGATGAAACGTTGTTTATTCTCATTCCGAATAAACCAATTGTAATGATTAGATATTCGAATAAGTCAAACGTTCGACTGACACTACTCCAGTTAGCATTCCATTGTATACTGGTTCCTAAATAAACATAATTTTCTTTTCAACCAGAATATTTATTGCTGACCATAATATTTGTCCGTAATATGCGTTTTTTGTTAATATCTTTATATATATTTCTGTAAGCGAAATTCTTAAGTCAAAATTGTGGGAGTTTGGCAAATCGCAGGATGGTGAGAGACGGCTCAAATTAAAGATCTTGATCCCAGGGACTCGGGAAAAATATCAGTATTTTCAAAATGTTACCAGCAAACGATAAATAACGTAAAACATCCCCCATAAGAAAGCATGGGGATTGAAAACGTCTGCTTTGTTTACATTAAAACATGTGATCCTACTTATAATGTTCTATTTTTCTCAGCATGAAAATCAGATGAGGCAGAGTATTGGAGCCAGGTTGGGGGCTATGGCCCCTTAAAGCCACTAGTTCGTTTATAAATTTGTCGATTTAAAATCATTACATTTCTTGTTAAATCCCCCTCGCAGGGTTACGGTTTCCGAAAGTATTGCTAAACCCCGATTCCCAGTCCACGACTTCCCTCCCCGACCTTCCCCAGCGGCCAGTCAGGGTACCCGGTCACTCGTGTTGATCCGTCAAACAGGACCAATTATCGGGCGCAGTCGCGGGCCGGGCGACATTGCCGGTGAAAGCCGCCCAACCTCCAGACAAGGTTCTGCTACTTTCTGCCTACTTCCGCGCACCTGTTGTTGTAGTGACGTCACGGTGGCGGCGATCTAGGGGTTGTGTCCATCGGAGAACTCTTACTGAGAGTCTATAGCCCACGAATAAAGATTTGGCCCATTAACGTCGGGATGCGTTCAAATGTTCGCGTCCCATAAAGTATACGTTCTGCTAAAGGCGGCCCACTCTTCTCGAAAACAGGCCTGAACATTCGGCCGAACATTTTCCCGAATGTTCACTGAACATTCCGCCCCGTATGTTACCGTATGTATTCAAAAGTTCGTGCATCTCTTCCACTTCTCCCGAATACTCCGAACATTCGGAGTTCGGCCGAACGTTCGTGTGTTCGCGAGAAGTGTGGGACCGCCTTAAGTGCATCTGCAACACCACGTCAGGGTATTTTCACCACTCCTGTGTTCCCATAACTACATAGCCACTGCTGCTACACAATTATCCCTACTAAAAGCTTTCTCGACTGCAATAAAAGCAGGATAACATCAATCAGTATACAGTATTGTAATACAAACAAGTGTATATGTACTTTTAAAATTTAGATAAGCGGTTTTTGTACATTCCGCCCGAGTGTCAAACCAATCACAATCAGCGCTAGTTAAGATTGACAGCTCTATTTATTCCAGTGTTTTGCGACGAAACACAATTGATTTGTTTCTTGAATTCTCGTAAACTACACTAAATAATAAATTTAAGAAAATATAACAATTGTATCTCGCCCTACCAACAAAATTATTTTTCCAGAATAAATTTCATTTGCATACTTTATGTGGTAAAGATTAGGCTACATATAAGTGTTATCTGCATTGATTAAATAAGGACGCTATAAAATGTTTCAGATTAAGGCTGGTTTAGCGAGTGTTATAATTTTCGTAAAACTTAAACATATACAAAGGGTTACATTTTATCCGCGGTACTGAAAAACAAAAACCAAAACATGTTTAACGCCCGAATAACCGCCAATACGTGAAAGGTTGTTTGTTTGGTGTCAACGGTAGCTCGCCTTGGCTCCAGTACGATCTTGTGGAAGCGACAGAGAGGGAGATCGGTCGTTCTTGCAGGTGCGAGAGAGAGGGGACAAGTGAGCGAGAGGGAGTGGTCCATGAGTTACTGACAAGTGGCATGCTTGACAACACTCGATGTTTATTTACTGTCACTGATCCAGTTGATTTCGCGTCAGCTTAACGCGCCGTCTCGAGTCTTGCAGCTGATACGGGTTTGAGTTATGACCGTCTTTACTGGGAACGTGGCGTGTTTTGACAACGGATGGGGGTATAGTTAAACTGTATATTAAAAACTTATGCATCATTAAACGTTTTACAACGTGTTGTAGGTTAAATCCCACACACGTTGAGAAGATGGGTATCTCGTTGTATCCGCTATTAACTAAAATCCGCCGAGTAAAATTTACAAACATGTTTTAGGGGTTGTTCTTTGAAAGTTTTAAGGCTTGGTCAGCACGAAAATAAGGCGAAATAATTATCGAGTTATTTTACTAGATATCAACTGCATTATCATTATAAACCGCTGTACTCTATCAACAATGTAGTTGACAGATCTCTCATTTACATTGGGGACCCTAGCACAAGAGTAGTGCTACAGTTCGGGTCACAGTGATTGGGTCTGGTTAGCGTATGCTCTGGAATGACTTTTCGCCTCTATTTGGCTTAGTACCGTTCGTGTTACAGTATACTTTTGTCAACAGAAAGCAAAATTAATTAATTAAAATTTCAAAACATTGGTTTAGGTTATTTTCGTTACTGTCTGTTTTTATTCACGACGAGTTTGAGTTAGTTCTCGCCTTTCCCAGGTAACAACCACCGTGGCGCGAACTGTACGCCTCGAGCAGAGCTTATGATTGGAAATAAAATCATGTAAAGTAATCTAGGTGCTGTATATGTTAATCATCCTTTTATACAGCACTCTGGTTGGTACTGTACAGATTGTCTTCTCTGTTAATGGCTATCATATCTGTCTATTGTTTGTAACCACCCCGCTCCTTCTTGTTGCAGCGTCGCTGACGGTGATGACCACCGGCTGTTGGCTCGGCTGGCCCTCACCGTCCATCAGGAAGCTGGAGCTCAACGAGACGTCCATCCGCGTCAACCAAGACCAGATCTCGTGGATCGTGGCGGCCATGGACCTCGGCAACATCGTCAGTCCCATCCCCGCCGGCTACCTCATGGACATCGTGGGCCGGAGGATCGTCCTCATCTTCTCTGGGGCCCTCTTCTTCTTCACCTGGCTGCTGGTAGGGTTGGCGAGCACCCCGGCAATGCTGTACGTCGCCAGGTTCCTGGCGGGGATCGGCAAAGGTATCACGTTCACGGTGGTGCCAATGTACCTCGGCGAGATAGCGAGTGTGCCGATTCGTGGCGCCTTGAGCACGGTTTTCGCGGGGTTGCTGTGGAGCGGGACAATGTTCGAGTTCGCCATCGGGCCGTACGTGAGTTTCCAAGTGTTGGCGGTCTTATCGGGAGTGATACCGGTGTTGTTCTTCTGCTCCTTCCTGTTCATGCCGGACTCGCCACACTACTTGCTGATGCGCGGGAAAGAAGACGAGGCGCGCTCTTCCCTTCGTTGGTTAAGGAAACAGCCACAAGTAAAGAGCCCCGAGAGCATCATTCCCTGTCTAGTGGAGAAGGAGCTGAAGGAGATAAAAACTTCGGTGGACGAGGATTTGCAACATAAAGCCAAGTTCTACGACCTCCTCTCCACCCCCGCCAGCCGCAGAGCCACCTTCATCGTGTTGGTCATCTCGGCGTTCCAGAGGCTGTGCGGCATCAGCCCGCTCCTCGCGTACTCCAGCACCACCCTCCCGCGCCACGACGGCCTCATCGGGCCTGCAGAGGTCATCATCGTCTTCGGCTGCATCCTCACCATCTCCAACTTCATCGCCACCCCCCTGGTCGACCGACTGGGGCGCAGACCTCTTCTCCTCTTCTCCGGCGCGGGGTGTGGCGTCCTCACCGGGATCAGCGGCGTCTACTACTACCTAGACCGAGAGACCGGCGTTGACATGTCCTCCTACATCTGGGTTCCTTACATCTGCCTCCTCGGTTTCGGCGTCACCCACTCCATGGGCATCGGCGTCATCCCCCACACTCTTCTCGCTGAGCTGTTCCCCACCAATGTGAAGAGCTTCGCCGCCGCCATCGCCTCCATCATGTTCGCGCTCTCTTCCTTCCTCGTCAACAAACTCTACACTACCGTCGACGAGACTATCGGCCTCTACGCCAACTTCGCCTTCTTCTCGGTCAACGGATTCCTGTGCTTTATCTTCACGTACCTATTCATATTCGAGACCAAAGGGAAATCCTTCGTCGAGATCCAACGTTTCCTGAGGAGAAGTCCTTCGATTTACGAGTTGAAACCGATGTCGAAGTAAACCATGATCTTTTTGTCGCCAAGAGGCAAGCCATGTGATAAATTATTGTTAGGTCTAAGAGGGTTTCGAAAATAATTCTATTGTCAAATAGGGTTATATATTTATTGTTGTTTTTGCTCCTATTTATTAGGAGTTATTATTAAATTATTTATTAAGTTATTTTAACTGAATTGTTATGTAAATTTTATTTATTGTACAGATATATTGTACAGATAGTGTACAGTATTGTACAGCTATTAAATACTGAACATTTCCAGGAGGTTTAATATTTTATTACATGAATTCCATGAAATTGTTATTTATATGATGAGTTGTTTATGGTCGTTTTATTTTCAACATAAAACAGTATTACTTCGTTTTTTTGTACACATTAACTAATAAAAATATCTAAATATAATCAACCTTTAAATGATAAAATACATTATTTACAGCGAAGGCAATTACCTCAACACCAGAAATAAAATATCCGGCTGAAGGAAATTGTAGACTGTTGCCATACGCTTGGATACAGTTTAAAAGTGATATAATAATTTTATTTACAAATGTTAGACTCGCCCGCGGTTTAAATAATTTAAATATCTTCTTTTACTAAATTTAATTTAATCTTTAATCTTTTACTAAATTCTGTAATTAATTGTCCTTTTCAAAATTAGTTAAGAATTTCTTTTTAACCTTAATTATTTCCTGATGAAGATAAATCCTTGCATTGAGCGCTATTACAACAGCCGAGCAACTAAAAAACTTTGACAATTCGCATAATCCTGCAATAATAGTCCCGGATTTATTAAAACGCACGTTAATATAATGCAGCCTTATGTCAAACCATATTTCCCAGACGTAAGCTACTCGAATCATGTTCTCGGGCCGTGGATTGCGCTAGTTTCCAAGTGTCAGAACCACTGCATTAATCACCGGCCGCTGTGCAGTCTAATTAATACACGGTCCCTAATCAATTAATCCGCCCTCCCCTCCCGCGGCTACCAGGTCCACGGCTAAATACCCCCCGCGGACTCCCCTACCACAATGAGTTCACGCTGCCTGTGTTAAAATTTAAAGTTGGGGGAAATCTTTCATTTTTGAATAACAAGCATTTATTACGGTTAGGGCCTATTATGAAAATGGCAATGTTCTTGATATTCACTGGTAAAGAGTTCAAGTCAGCCGTTTAGATTGCATAATGTAAATATATTATGCAATTAGTGATGTTTTCACTAAAATTCAGTATGCAAGCCTGTAGTTTTAAAGAATGACACCGTTATAAACGTAATAAAACTTATGTTATGGTTGTATATAATATGTTTCGGAGGACAACAAACTTCTAATGGCACTGCATTTTTTTTAAATTGCTAAACTTTCTTTAGCAATCTCAGAATTTATGTAATTACCAACAATCCTTTTTTACCTTGATAATATTGTATGAGTTGTATTGAGCCTTTCACTGATACGATTACGAAATATTTGTATCTAGTCCTATTATAAGGCTGTTATGGATAGGAAACCCAACGAGTTCACACAGCCTTGGTCAGATCTAACGTCAAAACACATTTTGACACTCGGATCACTCGGATTCGATGATCTGCACTAAAGATAGTGTTAGCGGTGCGTTAATCAAATCTCCATAGCGTGAAATAGGTCAGTCGCTGTCTCTGACGCCCTCTCCCTCGCTGAGTGCAGCACTACGCTAAACTGGTGCAACTTTTGGCTGGATTTTGCCCACAAGACCTGGCCTTTTCAGTGTTTGTGTATTTCAGCTTAGCGTAATGTGTTTTTCAACAATGAGACCTTTACAAATAATGCGTTCTACAAAATAAGGTTGTTTGGATTAAAAATGCGTAACTGCGCTACGCTACGACGTCGCCGGGATGTTTCAACCCTTATGTAACATTAAGAAAAACATAGGAGGAACAAAAATTGCCTCTTATTTAGTATAACAAAATCTTGATTATAATACAGCTGTAATCGTAGATGCATCCATGATAACAAACGTTGATTAGAAAAAATTAATTTGAATAAAAGTTCAAAATGCATTGGTAAGTAAATTGAAAGAACTATAAATGACGGAATAGAGAAAGAATTTACGTTTTACTTATAGAAAACGTCGAATTACTTTCTGGGAATAGGCTACGACGTTTTGTTACATCAGCAGTTATTATTATTCGCATTTATAACCGATTACCATTAAAGATAGTAAACTTTTGTTCTAAAAGTAAATCATGCAATCTGTGTTACTAAACTAAACCAGCTTATATTTTGGACTAAACATAAATAATAATAAGAAAAAATAACTCACGTATCATTCAGCATCATGACAATTTCAGTTACCTGAAACAATTGATTTTCATAAAGTATTTTACAAATAATATTTTCAATATAATGTGCGATTGGGCCTTACATTTATATTAATGAGAGTGTAAAAGGTTTGTATCACATAATTTGGAAACTATAATCAGTTTTATCAAACAGTTGACAAAAAATATATAGAAAGCATTAAACTATATTATTATATAAAACCTAAATTGAACAGACAAATATAAAGTTGCTTCAGTCTTTACTCTTACACAATAGCTGCTTCAAAATTGTGTTTCGTTTTAAATTAATTCCGGTAAAGTCATATTTGTAAACAAATGTAACCCCTAATACATGAAATAAATGGCAAATATATCTCAAAAATAAAATCAAAGTCCCTTCGCACAGCACCATTTACCTTAAAAGTAGACATAAACTGAGAGAATAAACACCGTGGCCGGGAGTGGGTAGAGAATGACGTGAACCTTACTCGCACAGAACTTTGTTGTTGTTTAGAGAATAAACACCGTGGCCGGGAATGGGGAGAGAATGGAGTGAACTATGCTTGCACAGACCTTTGTTGTTGTTTAGAGAATAAACACCGTGGCCGGGAGTGGGGAGAGAATGGCGTGAACCATGCTCGCACAGACCTTTGTTGTTGATTAGAGAATAAACACCGTGGCAGGGAGTGGGGAGAGAATGGCGTGAACCATGCTCTCACAGACCTTTGTTGTTGATTAGAGAATAAACACCGTGGCCGGGAGTGGAGAGAGAATGGCGTGAACCATGCTCGCACAGACCATTGTTGTTGTTTATAGAATAAACACCGTGGCCGGGAGTGGGGAGAGAATGGCGTGAACCATGCTAGCACAGACCTTTGTTGTTGATTAGTGAATAAACACCGTGGCCGGGAGTGGGGAGAGAATGGCGTGAACCATGCTCGCACAGACCTTTGTTGTTGTTTAGAGAATAAACACCGTGGCCGGGAGTGGGGAGAGAATGGCGTGAACCATGCTCGCACAGAGCTTTGTTGTTGTTTATAGAATAAACACCGTGGCCGGGAGTGGGGAGAGAATGGCGTGAACCATGCTCGCACAGACCTTTGTTGTTGTTTATAGAAAACACCGTAGCCGGGAGTGGGGAGAGAATGGCGTGAACCATGCTCGCACAGACCTTTATTGTTGTTTATAGAATAAACACCGTGGCCGGGAGTGGGGAGAGAATGGCGTGAACCATGCTCGCACAGAGCTTTGTTGTTGTTTATGGAATAAACACCGTGGCCGGGAGTGGGGAGAGAATGGCGTGAACCATGCTCGCACAGACCTTTGTTGTTGTTTATAGAATAAAAACCGTGGCCGGGAGTGGGGAGAGAATGGTGTGAACCATGCTCGCACAGAGCTTTGTTGTTGTTTACAGAATAAACACCGTGGCCGGGAGTGGGGAGAGAATGGCGTGAACCATGCTCGCACAGACCTTTATTGTTGTTTATAGAATAAACACCGTGGCCGGGAGTGGGGAGAGAATGGCGTGAACCATGCTCGCACAGAGCTTTGTTGTTGTTTATAGAATAAACACCGTGGCCGGGAGTGGGGAGAGAATGGCGTGAACCATGCTCGCACAGAGCTTTGTTGTTGTTTATAGAATAAAAACCGTGGCCGGGAGTGGGGAGAGAATGGCGTGAACCATGCTCGCACAGAGCTTTGTTGTTGTTTATAGAATAAACACCGTGGCCGGGAGTGGGGAGAGAATGGCGTGAACCATGCTCGCACAGAGCTTTGTTGTTGTTTATAGAATAAACACCGTCGCCGGGAGTGGGGAGAGAATGGCGTGAACCATGCTCGCACAGACCTTTATTGTTGTTTATAGAATAAACACCGTGGCCGGGAGTGGGGAGAGAATGGCGTGAACCATGCTCGCACAGACCTTTGTTGTTGTTTATAGAATAAACACCGTGGCCGGGAGTGGGGAGAGAATGGCGTGAACCATGCTCGCACAGACCTTTATTGTTGTTTATAGAATAAACACCGTGGCCGGGAGTGGGGAGAGAATGGCGTGGACCATGCTCGCACAAACCTTTGTTGTTGTTTATAGAATAAAAACCCTTGGCCGGGAGTGGGAGAGAAAGGCGTGAACCATGCTCGCACAGAGCTTTGTTGTTGTTTATAGAATAAAAACCGTGGCCGGGAGTGGGGAGAGAATGGCGTGAACCATGCTCGCACAGAGCTTTGTTGTTGTTTATAGAATAAACACCGTGGCTGTGAGTGGGGAGAGAATGACGTGAACCATGCTCGCACAGTTCTTTGTAGTTGATTAGAGAATAAACACCGTGGCCGTGAGTGGGGAGAGAATGGCGTGAACCATGCTCGCACAGACCTTTGTTGTTGTTTAGAAAATAAACACCGTGGCCGGGAGTGGGGAGAGAATGGCGTGAACCATGCTAGCACAGACCTTTGTTGTTGATTAGTGAATAAACACCGTGGCCGGGAGTGGGGAGAGAATGGCGTGAACCATGCTCGCACAGACCTTTGTTGTTGTTTAGAGAATAAACACCGTGGCCGGGAGTGGGGAGAGAATGGCATGAACCATGCTCGGACAGACCTTTATTGTTGTTTATAGAATAAACACCGTGGCCGGGAGTGGGGAGAGAATGGCGTGAACCATGCTCGCACAGACCTTTGTTGTTGTTTATAGAATAAACACCGTGGCCGGGAGTGGGGAGAGAATGGCGTGAACCATGCTCGCACAGACCTTTGTTGTTGTTTATAGAAAACACCGTGGCCGGGAGTGGGGAGAGAATGGCGTGAACCATGCTCGCACAGACCTTTATTGTTGTTTATAGAATAAACACCGGGGCCGGGAGTGGGGAGAGAATGGCGTGAACCATGCTCGCACAGAGCTTTGTTGTTGTTTATAGAATAAACACCGTGGCCGGGAGTGGGGAGAGAATGGCGTGAACCATGCTCGCACAGACCTTTGTTGTTGTTTATAGAATAAAAACCGTGGCCGGGAGTGGGGAGAGAATGGTGTGAACCATGCTCGCACAGAGCTTTGTTGTTGTTTACAGAATAAACACCGTGGCCGGGAGTGGGGAGAGAATGGCGTGAACCATGCTCGCACAGACCTTTATTGTTGTTTATAGAATAAACACCGTGGCCGGGAGTGGGGAGAGAATGGCGTGAACCATGCTCGCACAGAGCTTTGTTGTTGTTTATAGAATAAACACCGTGGCCGGGAGTGGGGAGAGAATGGCGTGAACCATGCTCGCACAGACCTTTGTTGTTGTTTATAGAATAAAAACCGTGGCCGGGAGTGGGGAGAGAATGGCGTGAACCATGCTCGCACAGAGCTTTGTTGTTGTTTATAGAATAAACACCGTGGCCGGGAGTGGGGAGAGAATGGCGTGAACCATGCTCGCACAGAGCTTTGTTGTTGTTTATAGAATAAACAAAGACGCCGGGAGTGGGGAGAGAATGGCGTGAACCATGCTCGCACAGACCTTTATTGTTGTTTATAGAATAAACACCGTGGCCGGGAGTGGGGAGAGAATGGCGTGAACCATGCTCGCACAGACCTTTGTTGTTGTTTATAGAATAAACACCGTGGCCGGGAGTGGGGAGAGAATGGCGTGAACCATGCTCGCACAGACCTTTATTGTTGTTTATAGAATAAACACCGTGGCCGGGAGTGGGGAGAGAATGGCGTGGACCATGCTCGCACAAACCTTTGTTGTTGTTTATAGAATAAAAACCCTTGGCCGGGAGTGGGAGAGAAAGGCGTGAACCATGCTCGCACAGAGCTTTGTTGTTGTTTATAGAATAAAAACCGTGGCCGGGAGTGGGGAGAGAATGGCGTGAACCATGCTCGCACAGAGCTTTGTTGTTGTTTATAGAATAAACACCGTGGCCGGGAGTGGGGAGAGAATGACGTGAACCATGCTCGCACAGTTCTTTGTAGTTGTTTAGAGAATAAACACCGTGGCCGTGAGTGGGGAGAGAATGGCGTGAACCATGCTCGCACAGACCTTTGTTGTTGTTTATAGAATAAACACCGTGGCCGGGAGTGGGGAGAGAATGGCGTGAACCATGCTCGCACAGACCTTTATTGTTGTATATAGAATAAACACCGTGGCCGGGAGTGGGGAGAGAATGGCGTGAACCATGCTCGCACAGAGCTTTGTTGTTGTTTATAGAATAAACACCGTGGCCGGGAGTGGGGAGAGAATGGCGTGAACCATGCTCGCACAGAGCTTTGTTGTTGTTTATAGAATAAACACCGTCGCCGGGAGTGGGGAGAGAATGGCGTGAACCATGCTCGCACAGACCTTTATTGTTGTTTATAGAATAAACACCGTGGCCGGGAGTGGGGAGAGAATGGCGTGAACCATGCTCGCACAGACCTTTGTTGTTGTTTATAGAATAAACACCGTGGCCGGGAGTGGGGAGAGAATGGCGTGAACCATGCTCGCACAGACCTTTATTGTTGTTTATAGAATAAACACCGTGGCCGGGAGTGGGGAGAGAATGGCGTGGACCATGCTCGCACAAACCTTTGTTGTTGTTTATAGAATAAAAACCCTTGGCCGGGAGTGGGAGAGAAAGGCGTGAACCATGCTCGCACAGAGCTTTGTTGTTGTTTATAGAATAAAAACCGTGGCCGGGAGTGGGGAGAGAATGGCGTGAACCATGCTCGCACAGAGCTTTGTGGTTGTTTATAGAATAAACACCGTGGCTGGGAGTGGGGAGAGAATGACATGAACCATGCTCGCACAGTTCTTTGTAGTTGATTAGAGAATAAACACCGTGGCCGTGAGTGGGGAGAGAATGGCGTGAACCATGCTCGCACAGACCTTTGTTGTTGTTTAGAGAATAAATACCGTGGCCGGGAGTGGGGAGAGAATGGCGTGAACCATGCTAGCACAGACCTTTGTTGTTGATTAGTGAATAAACACCGTGGCCGGGAGTGGGGAGAGAATGGCGTGAACCATGCTCGCACAGACCTTTGTTGTTGTTTAGAGAATAAACACCGTGGCCGGGAGTGGGGAGAGAATGGCATGAACCATGCTCGGACAGACCTTTATTGTTGTTTATAGAATAAACACCGTGGCCGGGAGTGGGGAGAGAATGGCGTGAACCATGCTCGCACAGACCTTTGTTGTTGTTTATAGAATAAAAACCGTGGCCGGGAGTGGGGAGAGAATGGCGTGAACCATGCTCGCACAGACCTTTGTTGTTGTTTATAGAAAACACCGTGGCCGGGAGTGGGGAGAGAATGGCGTGAACCATGCTCGCACAGACCTTTATTGTTGTTTATAGAATAAACACCGTGGCCGGGAGTGGGGAGAGAATGGCGTGAACCATGCTCGCACAGAGCTTTGTTGTTGTTTATAGAATAAACACCGTGGCCGGGAGTGGAGAGAGAATGGCGTGAACCATGCTCGCACAGACCTTTGTTGTTGTTTATAGAATAAAAACCGTGGCCGGGAGTGGGGAGAGAATGGTGTGAACCATGCTCGCACAGAGCTTTGTTGTTGTTTACAGAATAAACACCGTGGCCGGGAGTGGGGAGAGAATGGCGTGAACCATGCTCGCACAGACCTTTATTGTTGTTTATAGAATAATCACCGTGGCCGGGAGTGGGGAGAGAATGGCGTGAACCATGCTCGCACAGAGCTTTGTTGTTGTTTATAGAATAAAGACCGTGGCCGGGAGTGGGGAGAGAATGGCGTGAACCATGCTCGCACAGACCTTTGTTGTTGTTTATAGAATAAAAACCGTGGCCGGGAGTGGGGAGAGAATGGCGTGAACCATGCTCGCACAGAGCTTTGTTGTTGTTTATAGAATAAACACCGTGGCCGGGAGTGGGGAGAGAATGGCGTGAACCATGCTCGCACAGAGCTTTGTTGTTGTTTATAGAATAAACACCGTCGCCGGGAGTGGGGAGAGAATGGCGTGAACCATGCTCGCACAGACCTTTATTGTTGTTTATAGAATAAACACCGTGGCCGGGAGTGGGGAGAGAATGGCGTGAACCATGCTCGCACAGACCTTTGTTGTTGTTTATAGAATAAACACCGTGGCCGGGAGTGGGGAGAGAATGGCGTGAACCATGCTCGCACAGACCTTTATTGTTGTTTATAGAATAAACACCGTGGCCGGGAGTGGGGAGAGAATGGCGTGGACCATGCTCGCACAAACCTTTGTTGTTGTTTATAGAATAAAAACCCTTGGCCGGGAGTGGGAGAGAAAGGCGTGAACCATGCTCGCACAGAGCTTTGTTGTTGTTTATAGAATAAAAACCGTGGCCGGGAGTGGGGAGAGAATGGCGTGAACCATGCTCGCACAGAGCTTTGTTGTTGTTTATAGAATAAACACCGTGGCTGGGAGTGGGGAGAGAATGACGTGAACCATGCTCGCACAGTTCTTTGTAGTTGATTAGAGAATAAACACCGTGGCCGTGAGTGGGGAGAGAATGGCGTGAACCATGCTCGCACAGACCTTTGTTGTTGTTTAGAGAATAAACACCGTGGCCGGGAGTGGGGAGAGAATGGCGTGAACCATGCTAGCACAGACCTTTGTTGTTGATTAGTGAATAAACACCGTGGCCGGGAGTGGGGAGAGAATGGCGTGAACCATGCTCGCACAGACCTTTGTTGTTGTTTAGAGAATAAACACCGTGGCCGGGAGTGGGGAGAGAATGGCATGAACCATGCTCGGACAGACCTTTATTGTAGTTTATAGAATAAACACCGTGGCCGGGAGTGGGGAGAGAATGGCGTGAACCATGCTCGCACAGACCTTTGTTGTTGTTTATAGAATAAACACCGTGGCCGGGAGTGGGGTGAGAATGGCGTGAACCATGCTCGCACAGACCTTTGTTGTTGTTTATAGAAAACACCGTGGCCGGGAGTGGGGAGAGAATGGCGTGAACCATGCTCGCACAGACCTTTGTTGTTGTTTATAGAATAAAAACCGTGGCCGGGAGTGGGGAGAGAATGGTGTGAACCATGCTCGCACAGAGCTTTGTTGTTGTTTACAGAATAAACACCGTGGCCGGGAGTGGGGAGAGAATGGCGTGAACCATGCTCGCACAGACCTTTATTGTTGTTTATAGAATAAACACCGTGGCCGGGAGTGGGGAGAGAATGGCGTGAACCATGCTCGCACAGAGCTTTGTTGTTGTTTATAGAATAAACACCGTGGCCGGGAGTGGGGAGAGAATGGCGTGAACCATGCTCGCACAGAGCTTTGTTGTTGTTTATAGAATAAACACCGTGGCCGGGAGTGGGGAGAGAATGGCGTGAACCATGCTCGCACAGAGCTTTGTTGTTGTTTATAGAATAAACACCGTCGCCGGGAGTGGGGAGAGAATGGCGTGAACCATGCTCGCACAGACCTTTATTGTTGTTTATAGAATAAACACCGTGGCCGGGAGTGGGGAGAGAATGGCGTGAACCATGCTCGCACAGACCTTTGTTGTTGTTTATAGAATAAACACCGTGGCCGGGAGTGGGGAGAGAATGGCGTGAACCATGCTCGCACAGACCTTTATTGTTGTTTATAGAATAAACACCGTGGCCGGGAGTGGGGAGAGAATGGCGTGGACCATGCTCGCACAAACCTTTGTTGTTGTTTATAGAATAAAAACCCTTGGCCGGGAGTGGGAGAGAAAGGCGTGAACCATGCTCGCACAGAGCTTTGTTGTTGTTTATAGAATAAAAACCGTGGCCGGGAGTGGGGAGAGAATGGCGTGAACCATGCTCGCACAGAGCTTTGTGGTTGTTTATAGAATAAACACCGTGGCTGGGAGTGGGGAGAGAATGACATGAACCATGCTCGCACAGTTCTTTGTAGTTGATTAGAGAATAAACACCGTGGCCGTGAGTGGGGAGAGAATGGCGTGAACCATGCTCGCACAGACCTTTGTTGTTGTTTAGAGAATAAATACCGTGGCCGGGAGTGGGGAGAGAATGGCGTGAACCATGCTAGCACAGACCTTTGTTGTTGATTAGTGAATAAACACCGTGGCCGGGAGTGGGGAGAGAATGGCGTGAACCATGCTCGCACAGACCTTTGTTATTGTTTAGAGAATAAACACCGTGGCCGGGAGTGGGGAGAGAATGGCATGAACCATGCTCGGACAGACCTTTATTGTTGTTTATAGAATAAACACCGTGGCCGGGAGTGGGGAGAGAATGGCGTGAACCATGCTCGCACAGACCTTTGTTGTTGTTTATAGAATAAAAACCGTGGCCGGGAGTGGGGAGAGAATGGCGTGAACCATGCTCGCACAGACCTTTGTTGTTGTTTATAGAAAACACCGTGGCCGGGAGTGGGGAGAGAATGGCGTGAACCATGCTCGCACAGACCTTTATTGTTGTTTATAGAATAAACACCGTGGCCGGGAGTGGGGAGAGAATGGCGTGAACCATGCTCGCACAGAGCTTTGTTGTTGTTTATAGAATAAACACCGTGGCCGGGAGTGGAGAGAGAATGGCGTGAACCATGCTCGCACAGACCTTTGTTGTTGTTTATAGAATAAAAACCGTGGCCGGGAGTGGGGAGAGAATGGTGTGAACCATGCTCGCACAGAGCTTTGTTGTTGTTTACAGAATAAACACCGTGGCCGGGAGTGGGGAGAGAATGGCGTGAACCATGCTCGCACAGACCTTTATTGTTGTTTATAGAATAATCACCGTGGCCGGGAGTGGGGAGAGAATGGCGTGAACCATGCTCGCACAGAGCTTTGTTGTTGTTTATAGAATAAAGACCGTGGCCGGGAGTGGGGAGAGAATGGCGTGAACCATGCTCGCACAGACCTTTGTTGTTGTTTATAGAATAAAAACCGTGGCCGGGAGTGGGGAGAGAATGGCGTGAACCATGCTCGCACAGAGCTTTGTTGTTGTTTATAGAATAAACACCGTGGCCGGGAGTGGGGAGAGAATGGCGTGAACCATGCTCGCACAGAGCTTTGTTGTTGTTTATAGAATAAACACCGTCGCCGGGAGTGGGGAGAGAATGGCGTGAACCATGCTCGCACAGACCTTTATTGTTGTTTATAGAATAAACACCGTGGCCGGGAGTGGGGAGAGAATGGCGTGAACCATGCTCGCACAGACCTTTGTTGTTGTTTATAGAATAAACACCGTGGCCGGGAGTGGGGAGAGAATGGCGTGAACCATGCTCGCACAGACCTTTATTGTTGTTTATAGAATAAACACCGTGGCCGGGAGTGGGGAGAGAATGGCGTGGACCATGCTCGCACAAACCTTTGTTGTTGTTTATAGAATAAAAACCCTTGGCCGGGAGTGGGAGAGAAAGGCGTGAACCATGCTCGCACAGAGCTTTGTTGTTGTTTATAGAATAAAAACCGTGGCCGGGAGTGGGGAGAGAATGGCGTGAACCATGCTCGCACAGAGCTTTGTTGTTGTTTATAGAATAAACACCGTGGCTGGGAGTGGGGAGAGAATGACGTGAACCATGCTCGCACAGTTCTTTGTAGTTGATTAGAGAATAAACACCGTGGCCGTGAGTGGGGAGAGAATGGCGTGAACCATGCTCGCACAGACCTTTGTTGTTGTTTAGAGAATAAACACCGTGGCCGGGAGTGGGGAGAGAATGGCGTGAACCATGCTAGCACAGACCTTTGTTGTTGATTAGTGAATAAACACCGTGGCCGGGAGTGGGGAGAGAATGGCGTGAACCATGCTCGCACAGACCTTTGTTGTTGTTTAGAGAATAAACACCGTGGCCGGGAGTGGGGAGAGAATGGCATGAACCATGCTCGGACAGACCTTTATTGTAGTTTATAGAATAAACACCGTGGCCGGGAGTGGGGAGAGAATGGCGTGAACCATGCTCGCACAGACCTTTGTTGTTGTTTATAGAATAAACACCGTGGCCGGGAGTGGGGTGAGAATGGCGTGAACCATGCTCGCACAGACCTTTGTTGTTGTTTATAGAAAACACCGTGGCCGGGAGTGGGGAGAGAATGGCGTGAACCATGCTCGCACAGACCTTTGTTGTTGTTTATAGAATAAAAACCGTGGCCGGGAGTGGGGAGAGAATGGTGTGAACCATGCTCGCACAGAGCTTTGTTGTTGTTTACAGAATAAACACCGTGGCCGGGAGTGGGGAGAGAATGGCGTGAACCATGCTCGCACAGACCTTTATTGTTGTTTATAGAATAAACACCGTGGCCGGGAGTGGGGAGAGAATGGCGTGAACCATGCTCGCACAGAGCTTTGTTGTTGTTTATAGAATAAACACCGTGGCCGGGAGTGGGGAGAGAATGGCGTGAACCATGCTCGCACAGAGCTTTGTTGTTGTTTATAGAATAAACACCGTGGCCGGGAGTGGGGAGAGAATGGCGTGAACCATGCTCGCACAGAGCTTTGTTGTTGTTTATAGAATAAACACCGTCGCCGGGAGTGGGGAGAGAATGGCGTGAACCATGCTCGCACAGACCTTTATTGTTGTTTATAGAATAAACACCGTGGCCGGGAGTGGGGAGAGAATGGCGTGAACCATGCTCGCACAGACCTTTGTTGTTGTTTATAGAATAAACACCGTGGCCGGGAGTGGGGAGAGAATGGCGTGAACCATGCTCGCACAGACCTTTATTGTTGTTTATAGAATAAACACCGTGGCCGGGAGTGGGGAGAGAATGGCGTGGACCATGCTCGCACAAACCTTTGTTGTTGTTTATAGAATAAAAACCCTTGGCCGGGAGTGGGAGAGAAAGGCGTGAACCATGCTCGCACAGAGCTTTGTTGTTGTTTATAGAATAAAAACCGTGGCCGGGAGTGGGGAGAGAATGGCGTGAACCATGCTCGCACAGAGCTTTGTTGTTGTTTATAGAATAAACACCGTGGCCGGGAGTGGGGAGAGAATGACGTGACCATGCTCGCACAGTTCTTTGTAGTTGTTTAGAGAATAAACACCGTGGCCGTGAGTGGGGAGAGAATGGCGTGAACCATGCTCGCACAGAGACCTTTGTTGTTGTTTATAGAATAAACACCGTGGCCGGGAGTGGGGAGAGAATGGCGTGAACCATGCTCGCACAGACCTTTATTGTTGTTTATAGAATAAACACCGTGGCCGGGAGTGGGGAGAGAAAGGCGTGAACCATGCTCGCACAGAGCTTTGTTGTTGTTTATAGAATAAACACCGTGGCCGGGAGTGGGGAGAGAATGGCGTGAACCATGCTCGCACAGAGTTTTGTTGTTGTTTATAGAATAAACACCGTCGCCGGGAGTGGGGAGAGAATGGCGTGAACCATGCTCGCACAGACCTTTATTGTTGTTTATAGAATAAACACCGTGGCCGGGAGTGGGGAGAGAATGGCGTGAACCATGCTCGCACAGACCTTTGTTGTTGTTTATAGAATAAACACCGTGGCCGGGAGTGGGGAGAGAATGGCGTGAACCATGCTCGCACAGACCTTTATTGTTGTTTATAGAATAAACACCGTGGCCGGGAGTGGGGAGAGAATGGCGTGGACCATGCTCGCACAAACCTTTGTTGTTGTTTATAGAATAAACACCGTGGCCGGGAGTGGGGAGAGAATGGCGTGAACCATGCTCGCACAGAGCTTTGTTGTTGTTTATAGAATAAACACCGTGGCCGGGAGTGGGGAGAGAATGGCGTGAACCATGCTCGCACAGACCTTTGTTGTTGTTTATAGAATAAAAACCGTGGCCGGGAGTGGGGAGAGAATGGTGTGAACCATGCTCGCACAGAGCTTTGTTGTTGTTTACAGAATAAACACCGTGGCCGGGTGTGGGGAGAGAATGGCGTGAACCATGCTCGCACAGACCTTTATTGTTGTTTATAGAATAAACACCGTGGCCGGGAGTGGGGAGAGAATGGCGTGAACCATGCTCGCACAGAGCTTTGTTGTTGTTTATAGAATAAACACCGTGGCCGGGAGTGGGGAGAGAATGGCGTGAACCATGCTCGCACAGACCTTTGTTGTTGTTTATAGAATAAAAACCGTGGCCGGGAGTGGGGAGAGAATGGCGTGAACCATGCTCGCACAGAGCTTTGTTGTTGTTTATAGAATAAACACCGTGGCCGGGAGTGGGGAGAGAATGGCGTGAACCATGCTCGCACAGTGCTTTGTTGTTGTTTATAGAATAAACACCGTCGCCGGGAGTGGGGAGAGAATGGCGTGAACCATGCTCGCACAGACCTTTATTGTTGTTTATAGAATAAACACCGTGGCCGGGAGTGGGGAGAGAATGGCGTGAACCATGCTCGCACAGACCTTTGTTGTTGTTTATAGAATAAACACCGTGGCCGGGAGTGGGGAGAGAATGGCGTGAACCATGCTCGCACAGACCTTTATTGTTGTTTATAGAATAAACACCGTGGCCGGGAGTGGGGAGAGAATGGCGTGGACCATGCTCGCACAAACCTTTGTTGTTGTTTATAGAATAAAAACCCTTGGCCGGGAGTGGGAGAGAAAGGCGTGAACCATGCTCGCACAGAGCTTTGTTGTTGTTTATAGAATAAAAACCGTGGCCGGGAGTGGGGAGAGAATGGCGTGAACCATGCTCGCACAGAGCTTTGTTGTTGTTTATAGAATAAACACCGTGGCCGGGAGTGGGGAGAGAATGACGTGAACCATGCTCGCACAGTTCTTTGTAGTTGTTTAGAGAATAAACACCGTGGCCGTGAGTGGGGAGAGAATGGCGTGAACCATGCTCGCACAGACCTTTGTTGTTGTTTATAGAATAAACACCGTGGCCGGGAGTGGGGAGAGAATGGCGTGAACCATGCTCGCACAGACCTTTATTGTTGTTTATAGAATAAACACCGTGGCCGGGAGTGGGGAGAGAATGGCGTGGACCATGCTCGCACAAACCTTTGTTGTTGTTTATAGAATAAAAACCCTTGGCCGGGAGTGGGAGAGAAAGGCGTGAACCATGCTCGCACAGAGCTTTGTTGTTGTTTATAGAATAAAAACCGTGGCCGGGAGTGGGGAGAGAATGGCGTGAACCATGCTCGCACAGAGCTTTGTTGTTGTTTATAGAATAAACACCGTGGCTGGGAGTGGGGAGAGAATGACGTGAACCATGCTCGCACAGTTCTTTGTAGTTGTTTAGAGAATAAACACCGTGGCCATGAGTGGGGAGAGAATGGCGTGAACCATGCTCGCACAGACCTTTGTTGTTGTTTAGAGAATAAACACCGTGGCCGGGAGGCGTATTTACGAACCCTAAGTGGTCTCAGTGCTCGCTCGGTTCGGGCCACCGCCGAGGTTTGGCGGAGATACCCGATCGCCCTAACCTAACCTAACCGTTGTACTCCTGCGTTTAGGTTAGGTTAGGTTAGGTTAGGGCGATCGGGTATATCCGCCAAACCTCGGCGGTGGCCCGAACCGAGCGAGCGGTGAGACCACTTAGGGTTCGTAAATACGCGGCCGGGAGTGGGGAGAGAATGGCGTGAACCTTGCTCGCACAGACCTTTGTTGTTGTTTAGAGAATAAACACCGTGGCCGGGAGTGGGGAGAGAATGGCGTGAACCATGCTCGCACTGACCTTTGTTGTTGTTTATTTTTATTTTACATAAAGTCCTCTTTAAAATTTTCAAATTCGAGAGAGGACTGACACATGGTCGTCTGTGGTGTATCTCTACTAGTCTTCTGCGCCTAACACAAGGTATTTATTACCATTCCTTTAACAGTTTAGATAAAATAACATTTGTTTGATGATTTTTTCATCGACAAGGCACTGACAGTATACTTATAAGTATAAACGGTATTTTTTCATTAAACGATACCTTAAATACAGTAGTACTATCGTATGGATCAAACGTCGTTGGCAAATAAAACCTTATTACCTTGGTTTACGCATGGTAAATAAATTAACAAATCTTATTATACCAAGCATTTAGTAATACAGTATTGCGTACGGTCAAGGAACTTCACTTAACAAAAACTGTGTTGGCCTAGTATTCTGTGGTTGTAACTCAGCTTCCACGCCTTAATGAAGTTGGCCGCAGTTGTGGCTCTACTCCTCCAACTCCGTGCCCCCAACTGTGTCTTGCCGGCCCAACTTGCACGGCGTTGACATTCACTCCGAGATTCAGTACGAAACTACTAGGTACACTGGAACAGTACAATCTAATTTCTCACTGCATCTGTTTGCACACTAATAAATCTTTTGACAGATTGCTACATTTGGAACTGTACATGATATAATTATCAAGGGTGTGCTGGAAGTGTGTTAACCCATAGAGAAACTGCAGTTACGAAATAAGTTTCACTAATTTCACAAATTTTAAAACTAATCTATTGATTGTTAATTAGACATTATACAGTTTACTAAAAGGGCGGAGTTTATAAAATGAGAATAATACGCTAGTCACTATATTGATTTTATATGACAGGAGACGGAGCCTTGAGTTCGAAGCTTGTGCAACACAATGGATTAGACGGATAAGTGGAAAGGTGAGAAAATAAAGTTCCGATGCATAAAAAACGCTCAATTATACCGGGTGTCAGGAAAAGAACTCCAACATTTCAGTAAACAATACAATTTAGTTATAGTGTGAATTACACGAGTCTAGTTAATTTATCTGCATTTACGAACCGTTCACGTATTCCACGTTTACATTCGGCGGTTTACTCCCTGCAGATGTTAGGGCTCTTTGAAGTATGTGGAGGGTTCGTGGCGTTGGGCATTCGTATTCGTTTTTTTCTGTTAAGGTTGATGGGTAATGTATTGGGCATCTCGAAACCCAGATTTAACCCGGTTGACATTTTCTTTTGGGGGGCACGAAAAAATGTGGCCAATGCTGAAAAAATCTGTAACATCGACCATTTATAGCAAATAATCATTTCAGCAGTTCCCTTAATCAGTCTGTTACGCCTGCAATGTCGCTGGAGACCTAGAAATAGTGAAATATCGTTTTGACCTGAGTAGGGCAGCACATGGTGCCCACGTTGAAGTTTATTAGAACTAAAACTGTTCTCTTCCATGATACGTACCTATAAATGTACAATATTTGTTTATATTTCTACAATTAAGTTCTTAAAACTAGAGATTGTTTCCGGTCATTTCTAAACACCTGGATTGTCTGCTTTCATCGTGTCTTTAGTGATTTGGCAACATATTGACAATCAGTAATCTTATACTGTATTATTAATAGGAAATAATCTCATACAGCTGATGGATAAATATTATGTATAGCAGATAGAAAATTAATCGAAAATAATCGCGTACAACTGATGGATAAATCTAATGGATAGCAGATAGAACATTTACTAATTAATAATACGAAAAGACAGTAGTATTAAAATGTAAGAAGTTACTTAAGTGTTGTATCCATATAACTGCAATAATTTAAATCTTGTTTGTAACGGAATAGTCAGTGACGTGAATATGCCAATGACAACTGATATCGATCCCACGGAAGGAAACCGCCTTGAATAAGAAAACTCTTGAAGATTAATTAGTGATTTATTGAACGACCCCGAAGAAGTTCGATTATTGGCAAAAGAATTTCGGAAATGTTGAAGAGTCTTGGGAGTAATCAAATACATTAGGGCGGCTCCTAAGGGCGCTTTTCATGTTGACGTTTTATTTAATATTAAGCCTTATAACTTCAAAGGTTCCCTACGGTTTTACTGACTCTTTAAGAGACAATCGAACCTATTTAAACTTGTTGACGTTAATTTATAGAAATTATATTTAGGTTTATGATGTTTAGTACAAAATAATATAATCAAAACTCTTAGGCCTACACTGGTTTTTGTATGTAAAATCTAACAAAACAAATTTGAATCCTATTGCATATTCACTAATTTTAGATGTTTCCAATTAACTCAAACCTATGATAAACGTGGCGGTATCAAAGACTTAATCTGTTTTCCCCTCACTAGGCGGTATACCCTAAAAAACTTGCAATAATTTTAATTATAGTGCAATTGCAAAGTGCTTATAGTAATCATTAGTTACTTGTATACAAATATTTTCCAAAGTTTCGGTCGAAGATAAACCGGGCTTTATTCAGGATTCGATTCCGGCCTTTTGAAATTTAAAATGTACTAAATAACGCGTCTTCGTTTTAATTGTAAGAATTCCTTAAAGTTAATACTAATATACTACAATTGATGGCATTAATAAAGTTCACCTCCCTTGAAAATAACAACCACCCGTCAACCAAAGCCTGCACATATTCAATTATCCATCAACACTCGCCAACTCGAGCTCAATGGAATCAAGATAATTAGCTGCAACGGGGGTATAATCGCCGCTGCCAACATAAATATCGGGAAACGCAGCGGGAGACAGGTAATTAGTGGGGACATAAGGTTGGCGGCACTGACAAAGGCAATTAGTGATTGAAGTATGCTGATATTCGCCGCATAATAACATAGCAGCATAAATCTGGGCGAGGCCGGACTCGGGGACGCGCCGTAATAGGCAAAGTCCTGTGGGCAAAAACCCGCACTGACACCCTTACACTGACGCGAGGTCGGGGCGCTGCGATTTGAGGAAACGGAGTAAATAGTCGCGCCTTGTGACCAGTGTCGGCTGTGGATGACAAACAGGCAATTTGTCGATGATGTAGAGTCAACGGGTTGTATAAAAACTCAATACATAACCACATTTATTTGTTAAACTTATCTGTATCAAGTTCTGTAATCAATACCGAGAGGTGATGTTTTATTTGTTTTTCACTCGTCACCTGATTGGTAAATAGCTTGATGACAATCGTACTCCTCATTTCCAACTCAAACTTGTTTCACAATGTTTTCTTAAACGTTTATCTGGTCTACGGCGATCCAAATCTCACACAATATCGACACTGCCGTAATCAGTATGTATAAAATGCGTTTCTGATTTAATAATTTATTATGAGTATTATGAGTACTGCGGAAGAATACAAGAGCCAGGTATTTTAAACCGATAATCCCCTATTGTGAATTATCACTTAACATTCATTATCCTGTTTACCACAACAGAGTGAATAGAAGGTCAGGAAGACCGATGCAAGAATGTTTATGTAAAATATAAATAGGCAAATAAGTCTAATTAGACACCTTTATCACGGACCGAGTTAAACAAGTGTTCATAAAACTGAGTCTGGCATCTCATGAGCATTGGGCGATAAATTAAACCCATCAAACCTGAGCTCGCAAATCGTTTCCTTTCCCCAGACTGCCGCAGTCCCTGACCTAGCTCACTCTCGTCCTTCCCGCGTCAGCTGCAGCACGACGGTTGTAAACGAGTTCTCACGGCGCGGCATGGCGAACGTTCGCCACTCGCCACTCGACAATCGACACTCGTGGTCATCGGCGATTCCCCTCACGCCGCTTCCTGTTCCCGTTAACCCACGCTCGATCATACAAACCCAACCTCACGACTCGGCGAATAATTTATTCGGTCTTTTTGTTCGTATGCTAATTATCCACCACTAATAGTCCATTAAGCTGTATGCAGAGGTTTGACTTTGTTCAAAGGCGATATAGTGCGGGGCGCGTGACTGGGATATCTGATTTATCGTGCGCACAATTTATGTTTCATGGTTACTTTAAATCACCCAACTATTTTGACAATAGCAATTTTGATTTTAGCAATATTAACGAAAAGTGTTTTGGTATCAGAGGATTTAAAAACGAAAAGTTTCAGAGAAAACCATGGTCTCATATCACCCACGGTAATAGAGAGATTGCTATGGAAAATTCGACACGAGTGTCATTACTAGTTACATTTCCTTAATTTTAGCGAATTTCCCCTATAGGGAAGAAGCTATTACCGTACGTGGTATGGTAAGACTTAAGCCCGAGACCATGATAACTTTTTGTTTTGAGGTCCCCAGATGCCAAAAACACTCTTCGTTCAAATTTATATATACATTTTGCTTTTTGCGAAAAATTTCAAGAATCATGTGTTATTTTTAAATTTTTAGGTTACAGTATTATTATTTGTTTTTGTAATGTAGTTTCGTCTGAAGATCGCATAAGCCGAAATATTACGAATTTATAAGTAAGTTGGTCTTTTTATTTTAAAATATGTATATATATATATATATATATATATATATATATATATATATATATATACATATGTGTGTGTCCGTTACCGCGATAACTTTTAAAAGAAACGCCCGATTTTGATGAATTTTGGCACAAATGTGTAGAGTAATATTTATGACTTAAAGTTCGAAAATCAGATTGATCGGACTATGGGAAGGGGGTTTTATGGGGGTTTTAAATTTTCCAAAAATCAGTTTTTTGAAATTTTCCCCTTAACATTTTAAAAATTCTTAATTTTGGTTATAGCCATTTTATAGAGCTTAAAAAACAAACTATTTGGTATTTTGAATCATTAACCTAGGTTAATTGGTTGTAGAGAAAGGTCAAAAAACGCGTCCATACATTTTCCATGTTAATCTTATGGGAAAAAGGTTTTTGGATTTTCCTCAGATAATTTTACTAAAAACTTTATATTTTGTTTTACCAATCAGTTTAGCTCTACAAAACAATCATTTTGGCGTTTTAATTGTTGTCCTATGTCCAACCGTTGCAGAGATATTCAAAGTGCTAAACACAGTACAGTACGTTGTCCAATGTTATCCTTATGGAGGATAAATAAAATTTGATATCTCGATTATTTGTGAATGTATATTGATGAAACTTGGTACGTGCATTCAACTAGTTGTGATATATTGGTATTTGCACCAAAACATGTTTTCTTGATTTTCCCCGTAGCAGCAAACTTGCATACTCGGCCCCCATGTTATTCATATGGAGAATAAGTAAAGTTTTATATCTCCCTTAGTTGTGAACCTAAATTAATAAAACTTGGTATGTAGCTTCACCTGGTTGTGTTATATTGATAATTGCAAAAAATACACATTTTTTATCTTCCTCGTTGCAGCAAACCTGCTTACTCAGCCCTAATGTTATTCTTATGCAGAATAAATAAAATGCTATGTATCACTTATTTATGAATGTATTTTTGTGAAACTTGGGAAGTGGCTCTATGTAGTAGAGAGACACATATGTATGAATTGTAAATTCGCTGAGTACGCAGGTTTGCTGCGACGGGGGTATTTAAATTGATTATCTTCCAAACTTTTAAATACAACCCTATCTTCATATGTTATCGTCAGAATAAAATTATAAATTTGTGTTTGCGAAGTTTTCTGAAGCTATCGTGCAACCTAGAAGGCTGAAACTTGAAGCATTCCTAGACAATTAGAGAGGAAAGAACCAATGCCGACAGTTGGGCTTGGAAGAACCCAACGGAGCCCAATTTCTTCGCCCTTATTTCCCCTAAAAAATTTTCTCTAAGCACAAACAAAATGTCAAAAGTGTAAAATGAACTAACGATCACCTGTTAATATTAATAATATTTTAAAAATATAATCAGGTTGGATATTTAAACATTAATATTGATTTATTATCCAGTAAGCAGTGCAGTACATTCAATAACGCGTAAACAGTAGATTAGAGGCTAAAGCCCTTACAAGCCAGTATAAATATAAACGTGGACTCAAATTTTATATTTTCGATCGTCCAAGGTCCTTTAAGAAAACCTGTAATCATGAAACTTGCAATAATATCAAATTCAACCGTCTAAAACTTCGCAAACACAAAGTTTGTCAATAAAACAATCAAACTGTGGTGGGCGGGTGCAAGGTGGAAATTGGTATGGTAATGCTCTCGCGTAATGCATAGCAAGCACGCGGCCGCGATCCGATATTCAATATGCCGGATTGTACACAAGCCGTTAGATTAATGGAGTTACCCCATCCTAACTAAACTTGGCGATGACAATATTTGACGGGGATGAAGACGTTCTTTTAATATTTTAGTATACCGCATAATACGATTGTTCCTTTTAGCGAATTTCCCCTATAGGGAAGAAAGAAGCTATTACCGTAGGTGGCATGGTAAGACTTAAGCCCGAGACCATGATAACTTTTCGTTTTGAGGTCCCCAGATGCCAAAAACACTATTAGTTCAAATTTATATATATGTATGTCTGTGTGTGTCCGTTACCGCGATAACTTTTGAAAGAAACACCCGATTTTGATCAAATTTGGCACAAATGTGGAGAGTAGCATTTATGACTTTAAGTTCGAAAACCAGATCGATCGCACTATGGAACGGGGGTTTTATGGGGGTTTACAATTTTCCAAAAATCGGTTTTTTGCAACTTTGACCCCAAAATGTTAAAAACACTCAATTTTGAATATAACCATTTTATAGAGCTTGAAAAAAATAATTTAGTATTCTGAATCATTAACCTAGGTTAAGTGGTGCGGAGAAAATCCAAAAAAACGTTTCCCATGTTAATCTTATGGGAAAAAGCTTTTAAGATTTTTCTCAGATAGTTTTACTAAAAACTTCACATTTCTGTTTAATAATGTGTTTAGCTCAACGAAACAAACATTTTGGTGTTTTAATCGTTTTTCTACGTCCAACCGTTGCAGAGATATTCAAAGTGCTAAACACAGTTCGTTGTCCAATGTTATCTTTATGGTGAATAAATAAAATTCTATATCTCGATTTTTTATGAATGTATATTGATGAAACTTGGTATATGGCTTCAACTAGTTGTGGTATATTGATATTAGCACATAAAACAAGTTTTTTGTTGATAGTCCCCGTAGCAGCAAACCTGCATACTCGGCCCCCATGTTATTTATAAGGGGAATAAGTAAAGTTGTATATCTCCCTTAATTATGAACCTACATTAAGAGAACTTGGTATTTAGCTTCACCTGGTTCAGTTGTATTGATAATTGCAAAAAAAACACATTACTTATCTTCCTCGTAGCAGCAAACCTGCGTCCTCAACCCTAATTTTATTCTTATGGAGAATAAATAAAATGCTATATATCACTTATTTATGGATGTATTTTTGTGAAACTTGGTAAATAGCTCTATATAGTAGTGAGTCACATATATATGCATTGGAAATTCGCTGAGTACGCAGGTTTGCTGCGAGAGGGGTATTCATATATGCAAAGACCCATACTTGCAGAGAAATATAATTGATTAACTATTATTTTCTGGAGATTAGCTAGTCCACCATACTTTTATACGTTTGAAATAACTTGAACTTATAAGATAATGACGGTATCAGGAAACAGTCACATACTTTCTCCCTTTTCGCCCAACTTTAATGAATAAATTATCTTTGATTTACGAAATATAGAATACAAAGTACGGTATAATGTACACAAAATCTTTAATAAACTGTTTTCAGAAATATCCACCCATATTCCTTTTTTGAGGCATTACTGAATCCTTTCGGTACACACAGTGGTTTTAAGAGGGGAAATTCCCCCTCCTCCCCCCCAGGGTTAGGAGGCAACATATTTAGAATATCCTCTGTTGGTCAATGCTAACTTGAACTGCATATTAGATTGTAACGAAATTCATCAGTAAATAAGAGAGAAATGGTAATTTTTTTTCATTCCCCGTAAGAATAACATTGGACAACGTACTGCGTTTACCGCTAAATTAAATTTTTAATTTCCTCCGCAACCAGCAATCGTAGGATAATAATTCAAAATACTAAATTATTTAGTTGTTTGAGCTCTTTTTAATGGTGATAAGTAATATTTTTGATCATTTATAGATTTTTATGAAAAATCTAATTTTGGATGTTTTAAGGTCTTTAATTCCTGAACCAGAATTCTTACAGAAATGCGGGTGGTGTCATTTTGTTGAAACCTTAAAGTTCTACAAACTAATACGTTTTAATCGAAATCGTTAGAGCATTTTTGATTTGTTATGTTTTTTGGCGTTTTTGGGGGGATAATTATCCTTAAAAAATACAAAGTTTTAAAACACCCTGGCGATATCGTGGATTAGCACATACATATACCAAATTGCAGGAACATCGGAAAACGGGTGAGGTCTCCATCTCTGTACACATCCAGACAGACACACAGACAGACAGAAATCTCTCCGAAACCCATTTTTAGAATCAGGGACCATTATAATAGATATTTCCACTAATACCTCAAATCTGAAAATTGTTACGAAAACAATACTTTCTCCATAAGGGGAGCAAGTAAATATCAACAATGACGTGGTTTTACAATTAAATTATTTCATCGCGAGACTAGCTAGTGCCCAGAAAATTATAGTTGAACAATCATATATCCCTGTAATTGTGGGTCCCTGCATTGGTTATATTTTACAATGGAATTATTGTTATTCATCTATTAGGTATTGTATGTGTTTTATTAAGTATTATTGTTATTAACTATTACTTTATACTATATAGCTTATCCATTAGTTGAACTGTTCACATTTATTTGACTTCATTGCTTCCGGATGTGTTTATACTATGTATTCTAAAGAGGTTTACTCCTGAGTATTATTTTATGGAAAGTAAATATTTATAGATATTTTTTATAGGAAAAGACAAAAATGTTCCATTTGTTGGAGCTAAATTCTATCAATTCTCGTTTTAATAAACGATAGGTTCTTATCAAAACCTGTCCATCTTAACACATTCTTAATAAATCATTTACACTGATTTTATCAATCGTTCTGTAATTTAAAAACAATTAGAATATTATGGAATATTTATAAAATATTTTAAAAGTTTATGTCATAAATAACTAACTAACTAAAACCCAAACTAACTATTCCATCTGCCTCGGCGTGGAACGCCTGCAGTTGAAAAGAAGGCAATGCTGTTACTGCGGTGAGTTTGTGTTGCATTACATTTCTGCAGGCGTACACAAACTTTACTTTGAATGAATATTTGAATGCACACTGAGTAAATTAAAAATATTCCATCCGTTCCAAAATAAATAGCAAGCATCACAATAAAGATATCGAATCAATTTAAGTTTTATGACACCGTAAGAAATAACGTGACGTTTTCCGTTACCCATATGTATATATGGAAGTCTTTAAAATACCCATAGATAGGAAGGAGTGTACCTAGTTTGCTTATGGTTGAATTATAAGTTTCTTTCAGTAGCTAATTAACGGTAATTCGTTATGAGTAAAACTGATAAAAATAGTTTTCTTTTTATAATAAAACTATCAACTTACATTAAAGATCACCTAAAATACTGTACAACATGCCACCAAAAGTTTGTAACCACACGAATAAGCAGACCACTTACTGTAACTATGCTGTTGTTATATAGTTCCAATTAAATTACAAATTTTTGTATGTAGCATAGGTTTTTTTAGTCTATTTTTGAAGATAAGTATTTTCTATTTGTTTCTACTTGCTGGAATAAATTACGGAGTTAATTAATAAAAAATAACATGTGGGTTAAAACCACTAATCATTTGTAGAATCGGTTTAATTTAGAGTAAGGTTATAATAAAATGCAAGAGTTAATTCTTGAAAGATATACAAGTAAAACAGTAGAGTTTTGAAAATTAATTAAAAATACATAGCATTATTAGTAAATTCAAACATATTACCACAATCGCGAGGCACATTTTTACCACGTGTTTGCCTTTTCGCATTATAATATCACATACTAACCCGTTATTTTTGATAATCCTTCTTAAAATATTTCCAATACTATGTGGAGCAGATGTCGATGGCTCACTTAGTAATTTGAGCGCGGCGTCGAACATTACCATTACAGGAACGCTGCTTCCCTGTCATTACACGTTCTTTAATTATACTATTACAAAAAGTTGCTCCCATAAAATCAAAATTCAATATCCTAAGCTCTCTAGTGCAATCTTGTCTCCTATTTACATATTTCTGAGGACATCTTGCTTTAAGAACATTATAAAGGTATAACAGACAATTTCAAAGCCGTGCCTTGTCAAACAAATAGTTTACGAAGTATTACATATTGTAGAGAACTGAAACACTATAATACCAACTATCAACATGCACTGACTAGTGTTATTCAATTATAACCCAAAGGTTTATTCTAGGCAAGTCTTCGTAAATAACTTAACGATCTATTATAAATAGATCTATTATTGCGTAGTACCTTCTATTAAATTTAATTTAAGGTAAATTGTCAAATACATTTTCGCCTAGTATAGTACCTAACATCCAGAAAATACAAGCGCCCTCACTGATAATGGAGAAAATTGTGATAACAAGATGACTGTTCAATAAATTGTGGATTTACACATGAATGTGACATGCTACATTTGTTTTCTTATAAAGTACGGACAGATTGTTTGAATACAGTATTTTAGAAGTGTTTCAAACAATAAACTTAAGCCTCCATTTAACATTGTGTCCGAAAGATCGACGTGATAAACTTAGGAAATAATTATTTAGACTGGAGTTTGCTCACCCCAACACAATTCACACTGAATCTCATAAAATAGATGTACATAAATTGTAAATTAAGTTCCTTGAACATGTAGTAAGAAATCTAGTTTGATTGCATAGACTTATTTTCTTTAATTATACATCCGAAAATTAATATGGTTAACTGAAAACCATAATTTGTCCGTCAGAACCAATAGGCATGATTTGGGGGGTGCAAGGGGGGCGGTGACCACCGTAAAAATATTTAAACTACGCTAATGACTGTCAGTGTTACTTATACGTTTCGAAAGTTAGTTTAGTGTTTCAACTACGGGACACTCTGTAGGCCTATTCGTTGCCAAAAGCCTTTAACACATTGCTAAATTTACATCACACACATCTTTATTTTGAATTTAACACTTGTAACGACCAAATCTGAAGGTACCGCGGCATCGCTCGCGATCGCCCTCGACTAAAGTCTAGACCACGAGACGTAGTTAACACGTGACCACGGATCGCTCTACACTTAACAATTGTGACCCGCAATCTGCTCACTGATTAGCAACAAAACTCTAATGGAAACACGAGTAGTTGCGGTGCGGTGTAAATTAACGCGACCCGACCCCCGATAACAACGGCAACCCGCCCTTGGCCTTGTACAATACTCTTATCGCCCAATACATCTTCAAGTTTTCTCATTTGCATGTAATATTTACTAAACTTTGTAGAAAATTAAAGCTAACAGTCTACAGGAGTACAGATAAAGATAAAATGCATAACGCCAAACAACAAATATTGCTGTAAAACAATATTAGCGAATTCCCCCTATAGGGAAGAAGCTATTACCGTAGGTGGCATGGTAAGACTTAAGCCCGAGACCATAACTTTTTGTTTTGAGGTCCCCAGATGCCGAAAACACTATATATATATATATATATATATATATATATATATATATATATATATATGTTTCCGTTACCGCGATAACTTTTGAAAGCGCCCGATTTTGATGAAATTTGGCACAAATTTGGAGAGTAACATTTATGACTTGAGTTCGAAACCAGATCGATCGGACTATGGGAAGGGGGTTTTATGGGGGTTTAAAATTTTACAAAAATCAGTTTTTTGAGCTTTTTACCCTAAAATTTTAAAAACACTAGATTTTGGTTATAGCCATTTTATAGAGTTTAAAAACCAAACAATTTAGTATTTTGAATCATTAAGCTAGGTATAGTGGTTGTGGAGAAGTACAAAAATGTTTCCATAAAACTTCCCATGTAATCTTATGGGAATACTATTTTTACAGTTTCCTCAGATAATTTAACTAAAAACTCCACATTTCTTTCTACCAATCAGTTTAGCTCTACAAAACAATCATTTTGGCGTTTTAATTGCTGTTTTAGTCCAACCGTTGCAGTGATATTCAAAGTGCTAAACACAGTACGTTGTCCTATATTATCCTTATGGAGAATAAATAAAATATTATATTTCGATTATTTATGTAGTATATTGATGAAACTTGGTATGTGGCTTCAACTAGTTGTGGAATATTGATATTAGCACACAAAAAAGGTTTTTTTGTTGATTTTTCCCGGTAGCAGCAAACCTGCATACTCGGCCCACATGTTATTCATATGGAGAATAAGTAAAGTTTTATATCTCCCTTAGTTATGAACCAAAATTAATAAAACTTGGTATGTATCTTCACTTGGTTGAGTTATATTTATAATTGCAAAAAAACACATTTCTTATCTTACTTGTTGCAGCAAACCTGTGTACTCAATTATAATGATATTCTTATGGAGAATAAATAAAATGCTATATATCACTTATTAATTAATGTATTTTTGTGAAAATTGGTAAGTGGCTCTAGGTAGTAGTGATACCCATATATATATGCATTGGAAATTCGCTGAGTACGCAGGTTTGCTGCGACGGGTATATTTCTATTATTACCACCAAAAATAAACCAATTACCACCTAATGTGGTAAGAGGATCATCTCTTTTGGCGAGTTTCCCCTATAGGGAAGAAGCTATTACCGTAGGTGGCATGGTAAGACTTAAGCCCGAGACCATGATAACTTTTCGTTTTGAGGTCCCCAGATGCCAAAAACACCATTCTTTCAAATTGCGATAACTTTTGAAAGAAACGCCCGATTTTGATGAAATTTGGCACAAATGTGGAGAGTAGCATTTATGACTTTTACTAGCTGATGTACCCGTCCTTCGTACGGGTTGTATATAAATCGTAGATTAAATTAAAAAATTAACAACCCACATAATTTTACAATATTAAAATAAAATTTTACACTTTTAAAGTAGAATTAAATTAAAGTTAACGAAATACACTATGGCAGATAGTTCGGGTACTGTTGCCAAGTCGAGGAACTATGTCGGGTAGTGAACGGTGTGGTTTTTGCGACTCCAAATCGGTCCACGTAACACTTTGGATTCGATTTTAGAAATAAAAGAACTCAAGTACAACAAAATATTAACCCTGTTTAATTTAACATTTTAAATACTTTGATACATTAATCTTTACATTCCAATAAATTAATGGTAATGTATCGAAACATTAAACTTTAAAAACATTGACAAACCACTTTTAAAATCACCATTTTGCCAGGTCCTGTTTTCATTATAATTGTAAATAAACATTTTAAACTTGGAAAAATCATGTGTTTTAAAAACATATGACTACTTGATTTTATTTAAATAAATGTAAATCAATACATACGAATTGTTCTAACAGTGGTCATGGTTAAATGAACGGCATTAAATATTGTATATGTTCGTTCCTCCCTTTGGAATAGACCTACATTTGTGTTGATCTCCGTTGCTTGTTCATTGGTGGACGTGAGGATGGCACAATCACAGAGCCAGGCACTTTCCAGATTAAACAGTTTATGAACCTCGGTGTAACAAACTGTCAATCAATAAATCCTGTGATTCATCGATAGTGCCGAGTGAAGGATATATGTTTCTGAGAGCTTAATTTGTTTTTCAATGTCCCAATCTCAAATTTTAAAAGCGCATAAGAAAACTGATCAACCCCTTAATCTTCTCAAAAATACATTTTCATATTTACTGTTAAGTTCAGACGCTCAGTGGTCGGCTACATAAAATATATTTTTAGAGAGGCGTAGACTCGTCCACTCATGTCTCACTTACGACAAAGGGTCTGTGTGAGATCTCCAGAGAACAACACCGTGACTCCCCATGATGTTGTTTCTTATTTCCTTTAAGGCATCAAATTTCAGCTCTACTGGTTGATTTCAGCTCTACTGGTTGAGTAGTTGGTGTGTTATGACTAACGTGCTTATATTAAAGGCCATTGGGCCAGAGTCCTTGAGTATATTTGTGTCTGGAGTAGATAAATGTCTGCACTGAGCTATCAGCTACATTCCTACCGAATTTCAGATCCATCAGTCCAAGAGTATGTGCAAGATTGTTAAAATATTGTATTTTGAAATTCCGGGGGGCGAAGCCCTTAAACATTTTCGTAACAGGAATAGGCTTGCGTTTTTTTCTGATGAATTAGTTATGTTCCTACCGAAATGTAACTTACAAAGGTCCAGTAAGTATTAATACTCATAAAATTACCATAAAAGTAAATTAGTGAAGAACCCTAAAGGACTTTTTTAAACGTATTATTATTGAGAATCTGCAGCATAAGGGGAACCACCATCCAAAATTTTATCTTCAATAGACATTGTCGTTTCTTAGATAAAGTGATCGCTATGTCAGTGAGTGCATGAGTCTGACAAATATAGATTTAGATCATATATCCAC
Source organism: Allygus modestus (assembly GCA_963675035.1). Taxonomy (NCBI): domain Eukaryota; kingdom Metazoa; phylum Arthropoda; class Insecta; order Hemiptera; family Cicadellidae; genus Allygus; species Allygus modestus. The sequence continues at coordinate 70,396,660 of OY776116.1, read as the reverse complement.
TTATGTTATTTATTACCAATCTTCACTCAACGTTTTTAAAAAAGAACTAAAAAACATATTTATAGAATAACTATGCCATCATCTGGTTAAATATAAATAAATGCTTTGTCCATAAGAATAGCATAGGATCTTTAAAACCCAATGGGGCAGTGTCCTAAGGTAATTTAAAACAATCCAATTAGCCTAAAACCTTCTAACGAACATATAGAAACACGCACATATAACGCGAATATATAACGCACGCATAGAAAAAAGTTGCATAAAAATCGGTGCACTCGTTTTCCTGTGAAAAGCGAACAAAACATGACCAAAACCGAACAAAATCACGTTTTTGAGCGGCCGCCATTATTAAAAAAAAGGCATATGCCAGTTTATAGTGCCCTAAAACCTTCTCACGCATATATGGAAAAAATAAACAAAGTTTCATTAATGTCAGTGCACACGTTTTCCAGTGAAAAGCGAAAAACCCGTCCTTGAGCGTTACCAGCAGACAGACAGTCAGACAGACAGACATAAATTGAGATAAGATTTGTTTTGGTTTCCCTAGGGTGTAAAACGTGAAAATATGCAAAAATTTCATAATTCCAAGCAATGTACAGACAAAACTCTAATTTTATTTATATAGATTAATTATTCGGTATATTGAAATAAATATATATATATATACTTGATGCACACGTTCTTCGCACAGGGGTTCTCCTTACCCGTTCTATAGTCAATGCAAATTTCATTTTAGTTAGCTTGAAACAGCTGTTGTTCTTGCTTCTGCTCTTTAAGCTGTCAAATGTAAGTGTCCTCAGCTGTTCGCATTACAGTTTCTGAATGTTTACTTTCTTATGAAATGTAAACATTGAAACTTAGAACGTTCACGGGGCGTAGACCGAGGGGATTTTAAGGAAGTGAATAGGCCTATGTGTTGCATGGGTTCAAGATCTATCTATGTGTAAAGTTTCAGCCCAGTCGGTTAAGTAGTTTTTGCGTTCACCCGGAACATCAGACAGACAGACAGACAGACAGAAACCACCTCTTCTTTATAATATTATAGATGTTCGAAAACCAGATCGATCGCACTATGGGAAGGGGGTTTTTATGGGGGTTTACAATTTTCCAAAAATCGGTTTTTTGCAAATTTGACCCCAAAATGTTAAAAACACTCAATTTTGGTTATAGCCATTTTATAGAGCTTAAAAACAAATAACTTAGTATTTTTAATCACTAACCTACGTTAAGTGGTTGCGGAGAAAATCCAAAAAAACGTGTCCCATGTTAATCTTATGGGAAAAAGGTTTTTAGATTTTCTCAGATAGTTTACCAAAAACTTCACATTTCTGTTTATTAATGTGTTAAGCTCAACAAAACAAACATTTTGGTGTTTTAATCGTTGTTCTACGTCCAACCGTTGCAGGGATATTCAAAGTTCTACACACAGTACGTTGTCCAATGTTATCCATATGGAGAATAAATAAAATACTATATTTCGATTATTTATGTATATTGATGAAACTTGGTATGTGGCTTCAACTAGTTATGGTATATTGATATTAGCACAAAAAACTAGTTTTTTGTTGATAGTCCCCGTAGCAGCAAACCTGCATACTCGGCCCCCATGTTATTCATATGGAGAATAAGTAAAGTTGTATATCTCCCTTAATTATGAACCTACATTAAGAGAACTTGGTATGTAGCTTCACCTGGTTCAGTTGTATTGATAATTGAAAAAAAACACATTACTTATCTTCCTCGTTGCAGCAAACCTGCATCCTCAACCCTAATGTTATTCTTATGGAGAATAAATTAAATGCTATATATAACTTATTTAAGGATGTATTTTTGTGAAACTTGGTAAATAGCTCTATGTAGTAGGGAGTCACATATATATGCATTGGAAATTCGCTGAGTACGCAGGTTTGCTGCGACGAGGGTATTTAATTTACCCTAAGACTGATTGGTATACATATTTGTCTTGATTTAGTTTTGTTCTCGTCTCCGTAAATTAAAAAAAAACTTACCAAGACTATTATACTTGGTTCTCTCAAATAACGTAATTTACGTATATAATTATTATAATGAGATATAATCACAGGACCATAATACTTGTTTGTTTTGATACTTACAGACATCTAATATGTTACATGTTATAAACATGTTATTAACATATATATTTTATGTGTATGTCTGTTTTCTGACATTAGGGAAAATTCGCATTAAAACTCCCATTTTTGATCAAACTTTGTGTAGAAACGTGAGACTTCTTCTTCTATATGAAATGTAAACAATAAAGACATTAAAAAACCTATTAACGGCGTCTTATAATACTTAGAAATCTATTTACACTTGTACTGTGTATTTGCTTGCAAGAAAATAAATGAAATATTAATTTAAGATGACACAAAGCTATCGACTTCGTTCACCTATTATTAATGTTGCTACATATTACTAAACGCCATTAGCTAAAAGATATAATGATTTGGTATTTTGAATTTGTGCTACATCAAGCGGTTGCAAACATATGTAACCGAGTTCATAAAAGTGATAAACAAAGCGTAAAGCAATATATTATGAGGGAAAATTAACATCGCTCATTTATCTACGTTACTTCGGCAAGATTTTGTAAGACGGTTAATCTGGTTCTATTGATCCAACATAAAACACCCACAACACAGAAAATCTGCGCCCTTAAATCAATGTTACTCTCTAATTTCATTTGACAGTGCATTAAAAAAATGAGTACCAACTATGAGTGTGTGTTACGTGGGATTCTTAGTACAGCCGTGTTACTAAGACCGACTGCTTAGTTGGCAAGATTCATTACCACTAGCCCAATGACCAATCGTGGGGTCCGAACCGCGCACCATATTAGGGTTATGACCGTCCATTTTCACCAATCACGCATGATCTAAACTCTGTAGACCTCTGTAACACGCGTACAATATAACGTTTGTGACGGCGTTTACCCGATGCTAATGTACCGTGGGCAGCCAGCTGACTGACCTTCTCGCCCAGACCGTCCGCTGATCTGACCTCCGAATAACTGGACTACAGGACTTCGCCTTCAGCCCCGTGATAAAACGAGTTCGCACGCTGACTTGTGCGGAGCGAATTGCCTTCTTTAAAACTGCAAATACAAAATAAGGTGACAAAGCAAAAACTTGTGCCAATATGTGTAAAAAGTTGATAACATTAGATTTTTCTGCGGGTATGATGCTTCTGGTTCTACTTATTTTCAATGCAAGGGTCAGAATCAGATTTAGGATTGTTTCCTTGTCATTAGGAATTAAAGAAATGCATTTACAATTGTCACATGTAGCAAGGCTACAATCAGGATCGTGCATGATGTAGTTAGGAGTAATAGTAGGTTGCGAGGTGTTGAAGATGGATAAATAGCTAAAAAGACAACGTGCTGTTTTTCGTCAATTTAAATTTTTTATTTCACCATGAGGAAAATATGCTGGAATTCTGGAAGAGAGAATACAATTTCTAGTACTTGCTTGATGTTCTATTGTTTTATATGCATACAAATTACTTCCGGGCATATCTGGCCAAAAAAAACAACTTTTGGTTTTAAAATTTCATCAAAGGGGGTTTATGTGTTCCGATTGTTTTTCCCAACGAACTCGTCCAATTTTTTACAGAAAGTAACAGGGGCGGATTTAGGGAAACAATTGGCAGGGAAAATGCCGGGGGTCTGAGGGGTGATAAATGTATTTGTAGTATTCTTCAAATGTTCTATCAAGTTGTAGAATACTCATATGTATACATATGTAGAGTGCAAACTCATATGTATACATAAGAAATTCGACAACAAGGGATTCGGTTTCCTTTGTATGTTTTATCTCTTTGACAATCAAACTTCATGAAGTCGAATTTATCCGCGTAGGTGCAACGGTTATACTGTACTTAGTGATTCCGTTTGAAAGGTTGCGCAAATTCTCAACAGCTAACAAAAAGCATTTATGAATAATTTTGCCGCGCTACTTAATGCACAAAGATTCACCATAGACTTTTAAAGCGCTTGAACAAAGATGATCAGTTGTTTCACTCTCATCTGCTGTTTATTCAATTGTGACAGACGCTCAGGTGTTTGTGGGGTGTAGAAGGGCAAGGCTTCAACATCTGGCGAATCACAGCTACGGATTTTACATACTGTGGAAGATATAATAGTTGTATTTTAACTTTTTCCTAATGTTGTTCGATTTGTGCGACTGATTGCGTAAGGTAAGTCGCACTTGCTTTTGTGCACTAATAAAGAAAATATGTTATTAGCAATCAATTTTAGGTTTATTTTTACCTACATTGACATTGTAGACAACGTTGCAGATTAAAAACATATTCTAACGAATTAATTACAGATTGGATTACTAGGGTAACTATAACTAATAAGTAAGATATATTAACATCATTTTTATGACGACTTTAATGTTATTAAAACTGTGAAATATATAAGTCAAAATTTGTATGTAAAAAAATATATATATACATATATTCATTGCTGTGCATGAACGTTACTAGGCCCTATTTTATTAATTTATTTATAAATATTTCACAAGTTTAATTTTACAAATAAATAGGTAGCCAAGTTAATAATTTTAAAGAAAAAAATATTGTTTAATTATTAGGCATAACAGTCTGTGGATGAAACAATATATTGTAATCCATTGTGACGATATATTTCCTGTATTAACCCCAATGATGAAAAAAACTGTAATCTGTATAACTATCTCTATCTATCTAACCTTATAGACAAAACCAACTTTAAGGGCGGCCTACCGTGTAATTCAGAATGAAATCATCGAAAACTAACATGTGCAGACAGTCACTGTGGAGAAACCTTTCATCATTGCAATCGGTTATTTAAATAACAGTTCAATCAAAAACTATCCGCCCTAACGAATTAATAATATTTGCCTAATATAATTACCGTGAAAAAATCAACGGCATTTTAAATAAAGAATGTATTTAAATTATATTTTAAGAATGTAAAAAACTACTAGAAATTGGTTCAAATTGGCTTAGGAACCTAAGAATAAAATATAAATTTTTTTAATACATTTTTTTTAAGATTTAGCCTATCAGACAAGAAAGTAAGGTCGTAGAGTTGAAGTATGCACCGTTTAAATAAAAGCATTGACTATCTATAGTCAATGATAACATTTGTTACATATTAAAATTGTTGATAAAAAGTGTGGACAAAGGGAACTTGATCCATGAGTTCTAATATTATTATGACATTAGAATGATAAAATTGAGATGTCTGATCGTAATTTATCTTATCTTCACCTTTACCTACTTTTTTACAATGATCGCACTGCACGAGTTCTTCTATCTCAACCAAGATATACTGTATATGTACCAAGAATTTCGTCACATTTGATTTTCAACGACAATGCCAATCTCTCTGAGTGGTTTGTCGACAACATTGTCATTCTTGTACAGACGCAAACCAAAACGAAGACTACAACGTGTACCATCATTATTAAAGTTAAGGATTAAGTGACATTATAATACAAGGTAAAAAGCTAATTATTAATATAAAATTACCTAAATGCAATTTAAGACCTCAATTTTCTATATTTACATTTAAACTGCGGAAGTTTTAGATTTGTGAGCGAATGCCTTTTCCTAATGATATCAGACGAGCAAGAAAACATAATGACGATAACCATAAATAATTTGCTTGGCTAAGAAAGAATTACCAAAAGAAATATCTGGGTTTTTATTTACATCAGAACCGAAGAAACCGTTGTCCAATTGAGGCTTTAAAATTAGGTTCTTACAAAGAGAATACCTTTCTTTCAAGTTCTACTTGGATATGTCCCAACTATTTACTTAACATTAAAAGTTTATTAATTTTAGCGAATTTCCCCTATAGGGAAGAAGCTATTACCGTAGGTCTCATGGTAAGACTTAAGCCCGAGACCATAACTTTTAATTTTGAGGTCCCCAGATGCCAAAAACACCATTCGTTCGAATTGTTATATATTAATATATATATATATATATATATATATATATATATATATATATATATATATGTGTGTGTGTGTCCGTAAGCACGATAACTCTCGTAAAAAAGGTCCGATCTTAATGAAAATTGGTACAAATGTGTAAAGTATCATTTAATTGAACGAGTTCGAAAACCAGATGAATCACACCATCCGAAGGGGGGTTTTTGGGGGGTTTTGTACCCCAAAAATGTGTTTTTAGCGAATTTCCCCTATAGGGAAGAAGCTATTACCGTAGTCGGCATGGTAAGACCTAGGCCCGGGACCATGATAACTTTTCGTTTTGAGGTCACCAGACCCCAAAAACACCATTCGTTCGAAACTATATATATATATATATATATATATGTGTGTGTCCGTGAGCACGATAACTCTCGTAAAAATGATCTGATTTTGATGAAATTTGGTATAAACGTGTAAAGCAACATTTATGACTTTAAGTTCGAAAACCAGCCAGATCGCTCCATCCGAAGGGGAATTTTGGGGGGTTTTGTACCCCAAAAATGGGTTTTTTGAAATTTTTACATGTAATTTTTGAAAAAATCAAATTTTAGTTTTTATCATTGGATTCAGCTTAAAAAACACACAATTTGGTATTTTCATCATTTCTCTACGTCAATTGGTTACCGAGATATTGAAAGTGCTAAACACAGTACGTTGTCTAATGTTATTCTTATGGAGGAAAAGAAAAATTTTATATCTCGCTTATTTATGAACGTATACTGACAAAACTTGGTATATGGCTTCATCTGGTTGTGGTATATTGATATTTGCTCAAAAAAATTATTTTTTGGAAAAACCTGCGTACTCAGCCCCATGTTATTCTTATCGATAATAATTAAATGCTATGTCTCCCTTAATTATGAACATAAATTAATAAAATCTGGTATATGACTTCACCTAGTTGAGTTATATTGATATTAGCATAAAAACCCATTTTTTGTGTTCCTTGTTGCAGCAAACCTGCGTACTCAGCCCCAATGTTATTCTTATGGAGAATAATTAAAATTGTGTATATAGCTTATTTGTGAATATATTTTTATGAAACTTGGTAAGTGGCTTTATGTATTATTAAGACATTTATATATCTATTGGAAATTCGCTGAGTACGCAGGTTTGCTGCTACGGGGGTATTTTGGGTTTTCAAGTGTAATTTTAATTTAAATCAAATTTTAATTTATACCATTGAATTCAGCTTAAAAAACAAACAATTTGGTATTTTGATCATTGCTCTACGTCAATTGGTTACCGAGATATTGAAAGTGCTAAACACAGTACGTTGTCTAATGTTATTCTTATGGAGAAAAAGAAAAATCGTATATCTCGCTTATTTATGAACATAAACTGGCGAAATTGGTATATGGCTTGATCTGGTTGTGGTTTATTGTTGTTTGCACAAAAAAACAATTTTTCGCCACTGTTTCCTGTAGCAGCAAACCTAGGTACTTGGTCCCCATGTTATTCTTATGGAAAATACTTAAAATGTTATATGTCGCTTATTTATGAATGTATATGGATGAAACTTGGTATGTGACTTCACTAAGATAAGTTCTATTGCAATTTGTATAAAAACCCAATATTTTGTGTTCCTTGTTGGAGCAAACCTGCGTACTCATCCCCAATGTTATTCTTATAGAGAATAATTCATATTTTAAATATCGCTTGTTTGTGAATACATTGCTTATGAATCATGTTAAGTGTTTTAATGTGTTATGTTATATATTCATTGGAAATTCGCTGAGTATGCAGGTTTGCTGCGACGGGTGTATTTTACATTAATATCCTAAGTGAACAAATAAAAAACAAATGATTCTTAACAAACGCCCCATACAAATCAGTTAACCAGCCACCCACAATGTGCATCTTCCTCTGAACCGCTCGTCAATAACCTAATCACATTCGGGAACCCCAAAGTAATCCGCTCATTCACATGTTTCCCCTCATGAACACTCCACATCTCATTTTCCTGTGACAGACAGCTGATTGGTGACCTTGGGTTTCAGCTGTTGGACGCTAGGTAGCGTTAGCGTTAGTGCCGCCGCGGTCAGTGCCTGTGCCAGCGCCAGAACAGAACAGGCGGCGCCATGAAGGGTGGCGTCCCCGCGACAGATCTCCCTACCACCGGCGCCCTCAGGCAATACGCCGCAGCATGCTCAGGTGACTGTTGTTAGAGTTTTGTTGTAAGAAAATAATTTCAAATTAAAAACATTCACAATGTCTTGCCACTTTTCTGAAAAGCTCTTGTGTACAAAAATTATGAACAAATCGTTCGGAAGAGGTTACGGTTATAATTTGTTTTATGCTCTTTGATTGAAAAGATCATTTCACCAAGAGAAACACGCTGAAAACAATAATAGTAAAAACTAAGCTAAAGGCGGTCCCACACTTCTCGCGAACACGCCTGAACATTCGGCCGAACATACTCCCGAATGTTCACTGAACATTTGGTCCCGTATGTTCCCTCATGAATTCAAAAGTTCGTGCAGCTCCCACACTTACTCCGAAGATTCGGAGTTGGGCCGAATGTTCGGGCGTGTTCGCAAGAAGTGTGGGACCGCCTTTAGAAGTGTTTTCCAGTTAATCTATAAGTAAGCAATATGCAAGGGAGTGTCTGTCTTATTGTCTAATCAAGTTGCATCATTTCGACGGAACTGAAAACTGCTCAACAAACTCAATATTCCAACGAAATAATCTGCTTTCTCTCATTACACAATTTGTTCAATAGTTTTACAACTTTCAAACATTGTAGCCCAAACAGCTTTTGCAAATTATCACAACAAAAATACTTAACTTATTCTTATGCACAGGCATGTTCAGCATATGTGAGATATGATTCTTTTTTGAGTTCAAATTTAGTTATTATATCCAAATCGATATACCTGTTTTCTCAATTTTGGTTTTATTCGATAATTATAATGTAATAACTGTTTCAAATTTGACCAAGGTAGGGCAAAGTTTTGCATAGAGATGCTTGCAAGCAAGCACGTTTTGAAATATAGGTGCTTTTTTAAATCCCGTTTGATTTACACAGTAAATAATTGATTATCTCAATACCTAACTTAATTGTTCGAGAACTGAAGAAAATATTCTTATAAAGACACATTGTAACGTTATTAATTAATAAAAACATTTGGAATTTGTCAGTAGATTTGGGGCAAATAAAGGTTAAAGCCCACACAAAGGCCTCACAATCAATAAAAGTGTTCAGTCATTTTGATTTGGCACCAATTATTTTGAGTACAGTCTGATATATGTGCAAATAGTTTATCTGAACACTAATTATATGTTTAACGACTAAAAATGTTAGTAATTCCTGTTGTGAAATTAAAATGTTAATATTTACAATTTTACAGGTTTTATAGACAAAAAATACAAATTTGTACAGCCTTAAATGTTGGTAAAAAGTTGACCATATAATTACGGGTTATATATTAACATAATATTCGACTAAGACCCTTCTCCAACAACTTCAAAAGTATTTTGACTTGAATTTTTGATAACTAACTTTCCAATGACAACTTACTTTATAAGTGCGTTTCACATGCTCTAGTCTAAACCATTTAAGTCCAAACACCTGGCTACTTTTAGTTCTCTCTCTTAGATATGATTTATAACATCGTTCAAGTGAATGTTTACCTTTCGTTTTATCTGAAGGATTTGAGGTCAAATTTTCCTTAAAGAAGTATAGATTATCTTTATATTTCGCTACTTCATTTTTTATAAAATAAAGATTTGCCTGCTGATTTGGCCTTATTGTTACCTTGTGGTCTTGTTGGATGCATGTAAAAAGCATCACTTGTGTAATGGCACTTAAACTTATGCAAGTGTCTTATTCCTGAGGCGGCATGACCTTCTATTTAAGTTAAGCCAAAACAAACCACTTGAGTGTAACAGTGGTGGCGCGCGATGCGATATGATATGTATGGAGAACAAAATATTATCGGACGAGTCGGACCGTATCTGACAGTGGTTCGCGATACAAGTATCGGTACAGAAATGTCGTATCGCTTCTGACGTATCGTACTTCACTGAACTTTCTTAAAATAAAAGCCAATTTAACTAAATCTGAGCCTTTTTCCATTAATTTAATCTAATAATGTTCAAGATTGATTTATTAAAAAACCATAGTTTTTCTACAAAAATGTATATATGCCGTTAAAATTTTAGAAATAAGCTACAAAATAGTCTTGCTAATCTCGTGAATTTCGTTTGATTTAAAAACGTAGTTTTCTACCAAAGTTCGTTTCTATGTACCATTAAAATTTAAAAAAAATAAGCAAGACAAAATTATTGTTAACCTCATCAAATAATTTGTTTCCCGTAACCGTTCATTGTTGTCGCAAGAAGATGGTTCAGTCAGTAATTGTATCTGAAACAATGTCTTTGAGAAATTTATTAAATCTTAAAACAACATTTAAATGGTTCACTTTTAAACGATGTAAATTCTTCATATGTTAATTCTCAATGTTCTTTGGACCTACTGATTATCACAAATCATTCAACTTATCCTCAAACCATTACCCAGCACCACGTGTGTTCCAACTCCGCTTCCTCGTCGTCTGAGTGTTGCACCGCTATCAGTTGCAGCGACCTTGGTGATAACACAACTACGCGGACACTTCGTGTCCTTCACGAGTCAGTAGACTTCGATTTCATCAAAACTAGTTTACTTCATGCTTACGCATGTCTTGCGCTACTGATTACAACACGAGATAACAACTGTTTTCATTAAAATCGAGCAATATATTCTACTTTGCAGAAAGAAGTATGTTAGAAAATATGGCATAAAAGAAAGAACCCACCTTTGATTTCGTTTGTTTATTTGGCAAAACTAATAAATTCGAGAGTATTTTCCCCAACCTTCACTGTGGGTGAAACCCCACCCCAGGACATCCAATATTAATGTCTTGCAGCTTTTTATTTAAAATTGATTGAAATATAAACCTCATTGTACAATTTAAGACGTTTCCAGTTGCTAAGTAAATTGTTATGCTTCGAGGCTCCTAATCTATGATACATATTTCCTTATACTCAAGGCATATATATTTATTTTGTTTTAATATATTAAGGCATTTAATAGTAATTGCTGACCAAGTACATATAAAGCAGCTAATGTGACTAATTTTAAAGTCAAACTTGTAATTCGTTTCTATAAAGGCCCTTCTTTTTGTCCACACGTACCAGTCCTCACACTTTTGTCGGTCATCCTGGCAATTGAACCTCACCAGTTAAACTGAGTCCAAGCCCCTTCAGTTGAAGCAGAGAAAACTGTGGTTGAAGGCATTACCCGTTCGTTACTATTATAGTTCCTAGATCATATTGGAGGTGTTAACTACTAATACATTTGACATTTATACCAAAGAGATGCATCACAATTGCCAAACAATATTTGTTCTAATTGTTTCCTATAATTTTAATGTTTATGAGCGAATATACAAAACACACCGTTCTGTCAGTTAATCCACTGATTTGGTTTCCGGCTGTTGGCTGGGTTGGCCGTCCCCTGCTTTCCCCAAACTGGAGCACAACAAGATCTCTTTGGTGGTCACTGCCAGCCAGATCTCCTGGATGGTCTAATGTGGTTGTTCTGTCACAGCCTCTCTGATGGTGATGACGTCCGGCTGTTGGCTGGGTTTGCCGTCCCCTGCTATCCCCAAACTGGAGCACAACGAGATCTCTGTGGTGGTCACTGCCAGCCAGATCTCCTGGATGGTCTAATGTGGTTGTTCTGTCACAGCCTCTCTGATGGTGATGACGACCGGCTGTTGGCTGGGTTTGCCGTCCCCTGCTATCCCCAAACTGGAGCACAACGAGATCTCTGTGGTGGTCACTGCCAGCCAGATCTCCTGGATGGTCTAATGTGGTTGTTCTGTCACAGCCTCTCTGATGGTGATGACGACCGGCTGTTGGCTGGGTTGGCCGTCCCCTGCTATCCCCAAGCTGGAGCACAACGAGACCTCTGTGGTGGTCACTGCCAGCCAGATCTCCTGGATGGTCTAATGTGGTTGTTCTGTCACAGCCTCTCTGATGGTGATGACGACCGGCTGTTGGCTGGGTTGGCCGTCCCCTGCTATCCCCAAGCTGGAGCACAACGAGATCTCTGTGGTGGTCACTGCCAGCCAGATCTCCTGGATGGTCTAATGTGGTTGTTCTGTCACAGCCTCTCTGATGGTGATGACCACCGGCTGTTGGCTGGGTTGGCCGTCCCCTGCTATCCCCAAGCTGGAGCACAACGAGACCTCTGTGGTGGTCACTGCCAGCCAGATCTCCTGGATGGTCTAATGTGGTTGTTCTGTCACAGCCTCTCTGATGGTAATGACGACCGGCTGTTGGCTGGGTTGGCCGTCCCCTGCTATCCCCAAGCTGGAGCACAACGAAACCTCAGTGGTGGTCACTGCCAGCCAGATCTCCTGGATGGTCTCCCTCATGGACGCCGGGTCTGCCGTCAGCCCCGTACCCGCCGGCTTCCTCATGGACGTCATTGGTCGAAAGGTGAATTTTGAATTAAAATTAACCTACAATGACAAAAGTTGAGTTCGGCTGATTGAGATTTTAAGGTTACGTTACCTAGGATGAGAGAAAGGCTATGATATATTACAGTGTTTGATAGAAGGCAATATGGAGTCTTACAAGAACCACATAGAAAGGGTTAGGTAAATAATGTCATAGATGAACAAGTCTCGTTCTGCATTGGTTGAATTACTATAATTGGTTAAGTTCGCAATGACTGTAAGCAAAGCGCAGTACAGAGAGTGCAGTGTATCTAGTCAGTTCGGCTACAAAAGTAGAAATGACACTAACAATAACTTAGGAACAGCGAAATATGGATTTCGTCAGTTTCAAGAATAAATCAAATGTGTCGATTTAATCATGAGATTAAATACCTATTTAAGGCAGGTATATCAAACAATTATTTTTGCATGTTTGCCTATTTAACTAGACAAATCAGAACATAAATTCTGAAAGTTATTTACCCGCCTTCACTTCCAGGTGGTGCTGTTGCTGGCCGGACTACTGTTCACGGTGTCGTGGCTGATGGCACTGCTGGCGGCGTCCCCGGGCGTCCTCTACATCGCGAGGTTCCTGGCCGGGACCTGCAAGGGAGTCGCCTTCACCGTAGCGCCCATGTACCTGGGCGAGATAGCCAGCACGGGTATCCGAGGGGCGGTGAGCACCATGTTCGCGGGCTTACTGTGGGCAGGCACTATGTTCGAGTTCGGCATCGGCCCCGCAGTTAGCTACGACCTCCTCATCATCATGTCCCTGAGCGTCCCCGTGCTGTTCCTCGCCACGTTCCTCTTCATGCCAGAGTCGCCCTACTACCTCGTCATGAAAGGGAGGCACAACGACGCTAAAAAGTCGTTAAAGTGGTTGAGGGACAGTCCGGACGATACGGTTGCAGAAGAGACAGCATTGGCGAGTCCTGTTAACCGGGAACTAAAACTCATACAGAAAACTGTCAGCGAGGAAATGCAGAATAAAATCAGTTTTGTCGACCTAATCTCCTCGTATAGTAACAAAAGAGCTACGACAATAGTAGTGATTATCTCCATGTTCCAAAGGACTTGCGGGATCAGCCCTCTTCTCGCGTACTCGTCATCCACACTTCCGGCGACCAACTCTTTCATCGGGCCTTCGCAAATAATCGTTTTGTTCGGGCTGATCCTAACATTTTCCAACTTTCTAGCGACTCCTCTAGTGGACCGCCTCGGGAGAAAGCCTCTTCTTATTTTCTCGGGAGCGGGATGTGGAGTGGCGACCGGTATCACGTCTATCTTCTACTACCTCCAGAATAACACCGACGTGAATGTGAGCGCGTACGTGTGGGTGCCGTACGTGTGCATCTGCGTGTTCGGGCTGACCCACTCCATCGGCATCGGCGTGATCCCGCACACCCTGCTGGCCGAACTCTACCCCCAGAACGTCAAGTGCTACGCCGCCGCCGTCGCCGCCATCACCTTCGCCCTCTCTTCCTTCGCCATCAACAAGGTATACACCACCGTCAGCGAAGAGGTCGGTGTTTTCGCCATGTTCGCGTTCTTCTCTCTCAACGGAGTCGTCTGCGCGTTGTTCTCTTACTTTGTAATTTTCGAAACGAAAGGAAAAACATTCGCTGAAATCCAATGCATATTAAGAAAACAACTGTGATTATAAGGCTAAGAAGGTATTTGAACTAACTGGGGATATTACCAAAGATCTGACTTACCTAAATTAGTTTTTTAAGTGGAAACCTTTTCAACTATAACCCCACAAGCGGTAGTCTAAAAAGGTTTCTCATGATACATAGCTTTTTCTTCTACTACAGACGAATGTTCAGTTTTTGCCTAAATTCAAGGCAAGTAAAATGTATTAAGTACCAGTTGGTTCAAAATGTATATAATTTTCTATAACTGTTCCTAGCTTAAGCGCTTATGAAAGATTTTATTTTTCATGTTTGTAAATATTTTCTATACCAAAGAATGATTAAATATACATCTTTCAATTATACACGTGTTGTTGTTTTCTTAAACTTCCCAAAATAAACTTTAAACCTAAAACCTAGCAATTTTCACTTAAGTAAACTGTCTATAACAATAACAATAATAATATTTTATTTAAATAACAACTACAAATGTTGTGTATCAATGTTGAAAAAAATAACTGTCATACAAAAGCTGTCAGCTCTTGTAAAAATCAGGTAAAACTAATACCGTGAATATGTGTTGCAGACATTTAGATTGAGTACCGCAAGAGCACTGGGCGATAGACAGCGAGACGTACCTTTCTGAGGACAAATATTGTTGAACATGTTGCACCGAGTGGTCCACACTCTCTGTTAGGGGCGTCATGATCGGGGTTTGTGTTGACTTAGCACAAGATTGGGTTACCATACATCTCAACGTGCGCCCAGCACAATGCCCCCACTACGACAAGCAGTCTAGAGTTTGTAGTAAATATTTGCGAAATAAACCGGGCAGTACGGTAGTGAAAAATTAAAGCCATTTAATGTTGACGTTTTTAACTACTTAGCTGTCATCAGTAGTTTTTAATCGTTCTTCTATGTGTCTCTTATTTTTCTATTTAGTCGGACTTCTTTTCAATGAATACTTTTATTCTTGAAGGTAAGCTCTGTAATTTTAAAATAACACTTTCGTCTCGGCGTTTATAAGTTCACTTCGTTATCAACCATTTAACGTGATCCACAAAACGCCAATTTAACTTTTAAATTAGGCGTACAGATTTAGAGGACAATCAGTATACTTACCGAGAAGACAAACCGTACCAAATGTTGTTCATATCCCTATAATGGTTACAACATAAAGTTATTACAATGCTTTCACAGGAAATGTTCAATTCAACCTTTTTTCTAAATAATTCTGTTTTAGTATGTATTTTATTTTAAATAATAACCTCAACCACTGTTATTTTCATTAATTAGAAATACAAGAAACTGCTAAGACAAATATGTTTCAATAGCGGATTTTCATCTACTACTTCATTTATAACAAATTTCAAATAAATTGAGTGTTGATGCCAAAAACTTTCTGTGTCAAATAATGTACTTTAAACTTATATCATCCATACCCAATGAAATCAATAAGTACGTGAGGTAGGTTTTAATACTGAGAAACATAGTTTGTCTATGATTTTGCAAAGCAAGAGAACACATAACGTATTATACAATTAAAACTATCATTATTTTAACGCTATACAAAGTGTATATTTTCCAAGCTATAAAACGGGTGTCTAAAAAAAACTAAGTGTGAAAAATAGTTTAATAACATCAACCGTACAAAGATCATCGTACGGTCATTTGCCGTACACAGATCGACACATTTACCGTACTATCAATAAAGACGGCGTTGCGTTGTAAACACACCAGAAAGATGTTACTTTACACAACTCAATATTAATATTATTCATTCCCAGACGTGTAAACTGCTCCAGCTAATGTTGGAGAGCGTGCGGTAGCGCTACTTGGCGGTAAACAGACTCCCGCGTCACTGACACCGAGGCCAAGATTAGAGCGACCATTGCCACCTGCTCATAACCGCGGCCACAGACACGTCTACGTGCTGAACATTACTCTCACTTCCCACCTGATCTTTCACCTGTACCTTAATATTGTAAAGCAAATTAATCTAATGCAATCAAGCTACTGCACAGGAGACCCCAACGTGGTTAGTCTTCATCTGCAGCACCAAATTTTAAGGAATCCGGTGACAAAATCCTACGGCACAAAATAATGACGTATACTGTGCTAAACCATATAATGTGATAAAGAATTAAATTAAATTACTTAGAGCCTTAAAACAACTTATAACGGACATTTTAGTGTAAAACCCCACACAATCACTAAGGGTACCAAATAAAACAAATTTAATGCCATATGATCCACACTGCCTTCGAGGAGTAGGGCCCCTACATTTTACTCATATAGATGTGAAGATTATAAATAATTATGAGGTAACTGAATTATTAGTTCATTGACCGCAGTCAATTCATAGGCTGTCCAACTAAAAGCACTGAAAAACAACCGTCTGCTCAAGCTGTTGTTAGATGAGCGAGGGAAAATCCGCTCTCTATCCTCTATGAGTCTATATATTTGATGGCAATTACATATTTTAATGATGGAACCAAGGCAGTTAGCTATTAAGTATTAACGGTAAAATCTATAAGCAAATTTATTATTTTTTATTTGTATTTACAAGTTAAAACGTAGTTGTTGGTTCACTAAATAACGCTTAGTAACATATATACACATATTTAGGAAGGATTATGTTATATATAAACTCCATGCACCAAGAGATATTAAACTAATTTATTTTAGATAGTAGCTATGTATAATACCCCCGTAGCAGCAAACCTGCGTACTCTGCGGATTTCCTATGCATATATCATTGATACCATATAAAGCCATATATCAATTTTCATCAATATACATTCATAAATAAACGATTCATGATATTTGAATTATTCTCCATAAGAACAACATTGCGGGTGAGTATGCAGGGTTGCTGAAGCAAGGAACACAAAAAATGGGGTTTTATACAAATATCAATATAACTCTAAAAGGTGAAGCCACATACCAAATTTTATTAATTTATGTTCATAATTAAGGGAGACAACACGTTACTTATTCTCCATAAGAATAACATAGGAGCTGAGTACGCAGGTTTGCTGCTACAGGAACTATCGGCCAAAAAATGTTTTTTAGTGCAAATATCAATAGACAACCACGATATGAAGCAAAATACCAAGTTTCATCAGCATAAGTTGATAAATAAGCGAGATATACAATTTTTCTTATCCTCCATAAGAATAACATTGGACAACGTACTGCCTTTAGCACTTTCAATATCTCTGTAACCATTTGACGCAGAGAAATGATCAAAACACCAAATTGTGTGTGTTTTTTTAAGTTACATCTATTGGTGAAAACTAAAATTAGACTTTTTAAAATATTCCATGTAAAAAATTCAAAAAAAAAACATTTTGAGGTTACAAAACCCCCCCCCCCCAAAAAAATACCACTTCAGATGGTGCGATCTGTCTGGTTTTCGAACTTAAAGTCATAAATGCTGCTTTACACGTTTATAAACAATTTCGTCAAAATCGGACTATTTTTACGAGACTTATCGTACTCACGGACACATATATATATAGTTTTGAACAAATGGTGTTTTTGGAATCTGGGGACCTCAAAACGAAAAGTTATCATGGTCCCGGGCCTAGGTCTTACCATGCCGACTACGGTAATAGCTTCTTCCCTATAGGGGAAATTCGCTAAAAGGCAGATAAAATATGAAAGTTGCAATATTAATGCACACTACAGGTTTACAGTTGCAATTTCTTATTACACCACTATCGTTCATAAATACTGAAAAGTAGTAATTTAATACCACAATCGAGTGTCGAAGACATCGGTAATCTGCTTCATTTGTACGGTAATCCCTTATCCAAAGAACCTGTAGATAGCCACTACAATAAAAAGATAAATTGGTCAAGTCTGTTTGTAAACAATCTTTCACAATAAAGACGTGCTAATATGCAATGAAGGTAATCAAAACATTTTTTACAAATTTTTATGATTTAAATAAATTGGCTGAATTGAAAAATCTCCCATTTCAATTTTGTCTCCAATTATCTATCTATGGACCAACACCCATTTGCTTTTGGATCAACCGTCTAGCTAGTAGACGAACAGACATATATGCGAGAAATGAGCTTTCCATTCGTATACCAAATGTAAAATATCATATAGGGTGAAAATCGCTGGTAGTAATATAAAAATGGTTTTTATCAGACAATAATAGTTGTCTCAAAGACTTGAAGCTATCTTGCCGCTACGAATAGAGCCTAAGCTTAGGTCACTAATGAACTTCAGTTTACTATTAACTTACAACGCTATGTGAGGTAGTGGCCGCCTGTTAGCATAGGGGGATATTACTTGAAGAGCAGACAGTCTGAATCTATTCTCGAGCCTGACTACCGTAATAAAGCACTACAATAACGTAATCCGTAAGTGTTGTTTAGTGGTCTTCAATAACAAAAAAACTGACCTCACCTACGGGGGATACTTTAAAGAACATTGTTTAGTTACATTCAAATAGGAAAAATAAATGTTATTCATTGTTTTATTCCATGTTTGTTTTACTATCCCTGTAGTTAACTGCTCCATTAGCCAGCCAGAAACTTAGTTAAATAATTTTGGCTTTAACATTTACGGATATATAAAAAACATACACATAATAAAATAATCACAATTTAATTAGTGAAAGGTATTAAAACAATCTATGAAAAATTATTCAAAACGTTTCCGTTTCTTCAGTTAAAGACATTTTACCAGAAACCGCAAATCGCCTTAACCGGAAATCGTACAAATGTTAAAACGAAGTTTCAGTTATATCGGTTAAGTATCTCCGTGGCTGAGTAATGTCTTATTCCTTCATCTCTCAACATTCACACAACTCCAGGAAGAAATAAGTGACATTTTTTATTAGCTGACATTTTGTTTTGGTTGATAGGACTTGGACAGCAAGACCGAATGAAATTCATGAATGGCATAATGACTTAATAAATGAAAATCATTTGTTTACACAATAGAAAAATATAACGGAACTTATTCCGTCTTTGCGTGGTTTTTGATATACTGGAATCAATCATAGGTCAAATCAATACTCCATACACTATATACATAACTAATAGCATTTTCCTAATATTTTTAATTTTGAAAATATTTATTTTTGACAAAATGGTGAAATTGCAAGAACGTGTAGTCCAGTGCGAGTAGCCGCGTTCTTAACATTTCAGTCAAATATGCGCGCGGCTCTGAACAAAACCGGTACTCGCATAAACCAAAGCAACCTACCACGGAACTGCAAAAACTGGAAGTGAAACTACCACGTGCAAAGAGATGCGACTCTTGGTTTATTTTCAAATTCACAACTAGTTTTTATTTTTATTTTTTAAAGACGGACACTTGTACACGAACAAGTGTCTTTTCCATAGCAATTGCATTGCATGCAATATGGCACGTGCTTGTCTTACCCATTTTTACCTTTAGCTCCAAGTGAATTTCCAGAGAATACAAATATCCAGAAACCAGAATACATATATTTTCTCCTAAGGTATTCAGAATTTTAAATACACCCGACGAAAAAGTAAATCTAAGGATTAGCACACAAGTTATGCTTTAATTTTTAAGAATTCAAGTTATTTTACGACTACTGTATAACCTGGTTAATTGTTTAACATTTCTATATTATACTAAAGACAATTTACATCTTAATTTTGATACAGCTCATACAGTATCATTATTATATATAGCTTTTGGTTTATTCGGTAACAACGATGTAAGTAACAACAAGATTTAAAGTTGGTACACAAATTATGCAAACCGTTATATTTTACATCGAAATGTTTACTGTTACTGTTAAATATGACATACATTTATGGATGTTAATGTGACAGGCTTTTTGCATTGATATCGTAAAATAAAAAGTAAAAAAATAAAGAAACATTATAAGAAAACAATATTTTAGGTAAATACGTTTCATATATTTGCCTTTAACAACAGATAAGTAATATAACACATTCTGTACTCAAACACACTTTTTCAATGATTCAGAAAATTAAAAGGTGTAATGGGTTGGTGGTTTGTACGAACTATCTTATCTATTAACACGCTCAGCCGATTTTTGTTAAGAGAACTCCTCCGTTATTTCTGAACCGATTTTAATGTTTGAGGTACTCGTCCTGATTTGTAGTTGTTTTCATTTTTCGATATTTTTATACTGTAGGGCACGTGTTGCCCTCAGAGTTCGTTTTTCGCTCATAAGATTAACGTGGGGAATAATTGTATTTGAATTACAGCTGTTAATACATTGTGGAAGGGTTATTTGCAATACCATATGTTATAGGTAAGGAATCTATTTATCTATGTAAATCAAATAAGTTGTTTTTGTCTACATCGCATTGAGCAGTGAAATGTTGTATGCAACGGAGATTTGTTGTTGGATCGGTATTTGTTAAAATTTGTTTATCCATCTGTCTGTTTATAAGCCTTATTTGTTTCGTGTTTCTAAAAAAATACAGTACAGAAGGAAATAAAATATTTTGCCCATTTTCGTGGCTGTTATGAGTCTTTGTCCGGCACTGCTACAAATTCGCACATAAGGGTACAGGTACAGGTTACTCAACCGATCACTACACAATGCACCATATTTGTTCTAATGAACATTTACTCAGCTAATTATATTTTATCACAGAACGAATGAAACTCGTCTTTTTACTACTCTACAAAGGTACACTAAACAATATAAAACAAATGCACGGCGCAATGAATCATTGGGTACAGAACACATAAGGCCTTGCAACATGGTATTTAAAGCTCAATTAGTCTAGGTAGCCATTGGGATTATAATACTGAATATTGTATGTGTTTTTTTTCCACCATCCATAAGTCCAACAGGAGTTATTAGGAAGAAGATGTGCCCATCCCAAAAATCAGTTACGGGCTTATTCCTGTTCCAATGAGGCTCGGACCTAACGACATTTCCATATTTATTTAGCCTTACTAGACTTACTTACTAGACCGATCGAGGAAATATTTGGTAGACAGCATGAAATATACTATTGTCAGAAATAGGCCTATACTTTCCATCCCGTATCTCCTTTGGAACTTATCTGCTCCGTCGGCTTTTAACATTTTAATTTATTCCTCACTGACGTTAGAAGTTAACTGAACCGATTGAGCATATATTTGTTAGGAGGATAGCTAATACATTAGAATAAAACCGTTGCCTACTCCAGCTCCAAAAATGCTTTACCGAATGTTGGAACTATCGAATTTTAGGGTTACTAAATGTGTTCTAATCATGCCACAGCCATAGAAAAATATAGTGTTGTATATAAAGATACTCAAAAAGAACTAACATTGGGGTTACGGTTCAGATATGTAAATGAAAACAAAAGAATCATAACAGCTGTTCAAATGCAACTATTCAGTTGTAAAAATAACACTCACTTGGTAAAGTAACATGTGATTTGTTGCGAGAATAGTGATTAGAACCAATGTGACATAACTTTAAATATACATCATTAGGTTAATGTATAAATTGCGAGAACCATTCAAACTACAGATTAAATATAAAACGGACATGCCCAAAATGAAAATAAATGAGCAAATGAGCAAAGAAATTATGCTCACCTTGGAGGGGAACCGTTAATATAAGTACTCTAGGCATTTTTAACAAACTGACTGGCTTTTCGAGCAAAGCTCGGTCTCCCAGGTGCTTTAACAAATGTAACTAATTTCTCAAACATAACACTGCACTGTGATCGCGAGCGAAGTCGCGACGGGCTACTAGTGTTTGTAATTACCGCAAAATTTCAACCACGCAACGATCATAACAGTATGACTTTAAACTACACAAAGATATTGCGTCACGAACTTCAAATCTTCTCCTCCATGTCAGGGTTAAACATGAAAACTCACCCCATCGCCCACAGCGTGAAGGAATCCATGGCAGCCACTACAAAGAGATGGCATATTAACATGTTTCCTTTGACTTGCTCTGTTCGAATCGTCTCTGTCAGTTTAAACCGGGCTGGGTTTGTTACCGCGAACGCTCTGACCTAATGGAATACTAAAGACAACAATAGAGGGAGGAGCGTCTGTAGAACACTGCTAAATACCGGATGCAGCTGATTGGTTAGAAAACCCATGGTAATAAAACTATATCATTATTGCTGGATATAATTTGCTATCCTCATACGAATAATTTGTTATCCTTTTACTAATATTGTGTGTTTGGATTTTAATAACATTTAATCTTGATACGTATAAAAAATGTGTAATGTTCCAAAAAGTGAAATAATTTATCACCGAATTCCTTACTTGCTTTACAACTTTTTGATTAGCTTGATTGCTTTAAAAACTCAATCTCGTATAACCCAACAGAATGGTCTTCTAAGGGGGAACCCCCCAATAACAACTTAATGTAATTATTATATCCTGATATATTGTTATGAATTATCTAATTGTACAAAAACAGGCTCACCGGGACTGAAGTTTGAGTCGAGTGTGAAAAATATTACCTGAAACAAAAATATAACTTAATTAGAATGGACAGTACACTAAATGATACGCTTTCGGCTACATATTAATTAGTGCAATTACATTCCTACTGTATGAGTAATGAGAATCAATGCACGTTTAGAAATCGTCCATTATTTTCCCCTTTTTATGCTGCATTATGTAAATTCAATTGGCTACACCACAGTAGCTAACCATACAATTCAGCCGGATAGTTTTATCCTAATACCGCTGAATAAAATTCTGTTACGAGAATTCCTCCTATACCTATACTTTGTTACTTCAGAACCTACTTTTACGATTCCACGACGGAGACGTAACTCAATGCTCTAAATCACTTTTACTTTCTCCCCCCCATACATAGTAGCATATATGGAGAAAGTATTGTTTTCGTCAACATTTTAGCGAATTTCCCCTATAGGGAAGAAGCTATTACCATAGTCGGCATGGTAAGACCTAGGCCCGGGACCATGATAACTTTTCGTTTTGAGGTCCCCAGACCCCAAAAACACCATTCGTTCGAAACTGTATGTATATGTATATATATATATATATATATGTGTGTGTGTCCGTGGGTGCGATAACTCTCGTAAAAAGGTCCGGTTTTGATGAAATTTGGTACAAACGTGTAAAGCAGCATTTATGACTTTAAGTTCGAAAACCAGACGGATCTACCTATCCGAAGGGGTATTTTGGGGGGGTTTTGTACCCCAAAAATGGGTTTTTTGAGTTTTTATGTAAAATTTTTGAAAAAGTAAAATTTTATCGAAACTTGGTATATTGCTTCATTTCATTGTGGTCTATTGATATTTGCACAAAAATCCATTTTTTGCCCGATAGTTCCTGTAGCAGCAAACCTGCATACTCAGCCCCATGTTATTCTTATTAACGTGTTATCTCCTTTAATTATGAACATAAATTAATAGAACTTGGTATGTGGCTTTACCTAGTTGAGTTATAATGATATTTGTATAAAAGCCCATTTTTAGTGTTCCTTATTTCAGCAAACCTGCATACTCAGCCGCCATGTTATTCTTATGGAGAATAATTAAAATGTCATAAATCGTTTATTTATGAATGTATATTGATGAAACTTGGTATGTGGCTTTATGTGGTATTCAGATAAATTTAATGCATTGGAAATTCGCTGAGTATGCAGGTTTGCTGCTACGGGGGTATTCTAATTGAGTTGAGTTGTTGGTGGAGATATTCGTTTTGTTTGGTGCTCCCTGAATCCAAAAAAGTGATTTTTACGTGATGTCTGAGTGTCTGTCTATCTGTCTCTTTGTCTGCCTGTATGGATGTGTACAGAGCTAGAGACGGCACCAGTGGACCGATTTTGATTACATTTGGTATGTATGTACTAATCCATATTATCTCCAGGCGATTATTTCCCTTTTTTAAATTGTATTTTTAAGGGTAATTATCCCCCCAAAACCGCTAAAAAACATAAAAATCCTAATTTCTTAAAAACGGCTCTAACAATTTTAATTAAACTTGGGTAGTTTGTAGAGCTTTAGGTTTCCAACAAAATACCACTGCCCGCATTTCTGAAAAAATTCGGGTTCAAAAATTACAGGACTTGAAACATCAACAATTCAGTTTTTTTTCTCATAACAAACCAAAAATGTTAAAAAAGATTAAAAAGAACTTTAAAAAACTAAATAATTCAGTGCTTTGAATTATTATTCTACGATTACTGGATGCGGAGAAAATTGAAATTTTCATTTAGCGGTAAACGCAGTACGTTGTACAATGTTATTCTTATAGGGAATACAAATACCCCCGTCGCAGCAAACCTGCATACTCAGCGAATTTCCAATGGAGAGATAAATGTCTTAACACTACACAAAGCCACATACCAAGTTTCATAAAAATATATTCACAAAAAAGCAATATATACAATTTTAATTATTCTCCATAGGAATAACATTGGGGCTGATTACGCAGGTTTGCTGTATCAAGGAATAATAAAAGTTGGTTTTTATTCTAGTATCAATATAACTCAACTAGGTGAAGTCATAAACCAGTTTTTATTCATTTATGTTCACAATAAAGGGGGACATAGCATTTAATTCCATAGGAATAACATGGGGCTGAGTACGCGGGTTTGCTGCTAAGGGAGCCTTTGGTAAAAAATAGTTTTATGAGCAAATATTAATGGACCACAACCAGATGAAGCCGTATACCATATTTCGTCAGTATGCTTTCATAAATAAGCAAGATATAAAATTTTTCTTTTCCTCCAAAAGAATAATATTAGACAACGTACTGTGTACACTTTCTATATCTATAGATACACTTTCTATATCTCGATAACCAATTGACGTAGAGGAATGATAAAAATACCAAATTGTGTGATTTTGTAAGCTAAATCCAATGGTAAAAACTAAAATTTGATTTTTCAAAAATTATATGTGAAAAATTCAAAAAAACAATTTTTTGGGTACAAAACCCCCCCACAATACCCCTTCGGATGTGTCTATCTGGCTAGTTTTCGAACTAGTCTTAAATGTTGCTTTACACGTTTATACCAAATTTCATCAAAATCGGATAATATTTACGAGAGTTATCGTGCTCACGGACACACACACACACACACATATATATATACAGTTTCAAACGAATGGGTTTTTTGGGGTCTGGGGACCTCAAAACGAAAAGTCATCATGGTCCCAGGCCAACCATGCCAACTACGGTAGTAGCTTCTTCTCTATAGGGGAAATTCGCTAAAATTACCATTTTTCTCTTATTTACAGATCAATTTCGTTAAATACTGATATCCAGGTCAAGTTAGCATTGACTAACAGAGGGATTTGAAATATGTTGCCCCTTAACCCTGAGGGGGAGGAGGGGGCATTTCCGCTCTTAAAACCACTGCATGTAGCAGAGGATTCTGTAGTGCCTCCAAAAATGGGATTTGGGCGGACATTTCGGAAAACAATTTTTTTAGAAGATAGTCTGTACATTCTACCGTACTTTATATTCTGTATATAGTAAATAAATAATAATTTGTACATTAAAATGGGCTAAAAGGAAGAAAGTATGTGTAAGTTTCCTGATACCGTATATTTTATAAAATGTTTATTTTCATCACTCTGTATTCGAAAATAGGCCATTACCATGCAGCTGAGATCTACGAAGATTATCTATTTCCTTGAAACAAAACAAAAAATGATCAGCTGACTTTGCCTGTCCCAAACATTACTTTTCCTGTCCCAAACAATTCTTTGCCTGTCCCAAACGAAACTTTTCCTGTCCTAAACAATTGAAGTTCCCGTTTACTCAACAGGAGCACCAGTGTGATTTCGTTATTTTTGACGATTCTGTGTTCAAACAAGACAAAAACAAATTGTAAAACCATGTTGTGGTTACTTACGGGAAATTAATAGACTCTGAAATATCATAAAATTTTGTTCAAAGTTTAGGGTGGTTATTTGCATCGTGATGAAAAGTATCGTTCACTACTTGTCACAAAAGTCCTATTTCGGGGCTCGATAGTATTTTCCAGGCTCGGCCGCGCCTCGAGCATAAAATGCTCTTACCCCCAAATAGGTCACTTTCGTGATCAGTAATGAAATATACTATTTCTGAATTGATTTTCCGGAGAGCACGGGATGCCTCCACATTAATTGTGTCGATAACATAAAAACAGGATAGGTTTGTTATTGGACCGCAGACGAGACCAGCTGCTACAATAATACACTATGCTGTACAATAATACTGAACTGTTAACACGGCATTATATTTACAGTAATTATAATACAGTATAATTAGTTTGACCTCCAAGAATAAATATCAAATTCAAATCTTATAAAATGGCGGATATTTTATAGTATGGTGGATATCCGTTAAAAAATATAGCAGTAAAACACAAAATCTACAACTTTATTTACTTATGAAAATATCGAGCCTAGACACCGAGTAACAGCCTTAAATAATGGCCACGATCACAGAGACCTTATCTGTGATATGACAGCCACGTTTTTAAATATCGTTCAATTGTGAACTAATATAAAAGCAACATGCTAACAAAGAGTCTTTGAACATCACGTCTTCTAGCAAGAAGTTATTTTTGTTTGATCTAATACTGTACATTGTTCATATCTATATTAATCACATGCACTCAAAGTAGTCCCAGCGTCAAAGCGCCTTCAATTTCCAAACGACTTCTCAACTGTCACATGTGCTTTGTAGATTGCATAATGAACGAGTGGGCGCCTAAGAAAATTACAACAATCTAATTCCTTTTACTTTCTCCCCCTATACATAGTATATGGAGAAAGTATTGTTTTCGTAAAAATTTTCGAATTTGAGTTGTCAGTGGAAATATTCGTTTTGGTGCTCCCTGAACCCAAAAAAGTGGTTTTTACGTGATGTCTGTCTGTGTGTGTGTGTGTGTGTCCGTGTGTGTGTGTGTGTGTGTCTGTGTGGATGTGTACAGAGCTAGAGCCCTAACCTATGGGCCGATTTTTATGAAATTTGGCGTGTAGGTACTAATCCACGATATCTCCAGGCGTTTTTTTCATTTTTTTGAATTTTTGATTTTTAAGGGTAATTATCCCCCAAAAACCGCAAAAAAACATGAAAAATCCAAATTTCTCAAAAACGGCTCTAACGATTTTGATTAAACTTTCGTGGTTTGTAGAACTTTAGGTTTCCAACAAAATGACACCACCCGCATTTCTGGAAAAATGCGGGTTCAGAAATTACAGGACTTAAAACATCAAAAATTCAGTTTTTTGGATTTTTCATAAAAAATCATAAATGTTAAAAAAGATTACTATTCACCATTAAAAAGAGCTCAAAAAACTAAATAAATTAGTATTTTAAATTACTATTCTACGATTGCTAGTTGCGGAGAAAATTGAAATTTTCATTTAGCGGTAAACACAGTACGTTGTCCAATGTTATTCTTATGGGGAATACAAAAATAACTATTTCTCTCTTATTTACTGATCAATTTCATTTGATATGCAGGTCAAGTTAGCATTGACCAACAGATGATGTTCGAAATGTGTTGCTATTTAACCCTGGGGGGGAGAAGGGGGCATTTCCCCTCTCAAAACTACTGTGTGTAGCAACGGACTCTATAGTGCCTCCAAAAAAGCAATTTGGGTGGATATTTCTGAAAACAACTATTTTAGACAATTTTCTGTACATTTATCTATACTTCATATTCTATATTTAGTAAATAACAAATATTTTTGTCATTAAAGTTTGGCTAAAAGGGAGAAAGTATGTGTCAGTTTCCTGATACCGTTTATTTATACTTGAAAACGTTTTCGAGGCAAGAAAGTTAACCAACAAAAACGTGAGGGCAAGTATTTTCCCGTATGTAACTATATTAATCCTAAATTATCTATAATTTACTACCGTAAAAGCCGAGACGATCCCTTTGCTTACTTGTTTATCTATTAAACGTGCTTCCTTTATCCAGACTACCACTACGTCCATGAAAATTATCTGGTAAACCAAAATAAACTATAGACAAAATATATATTTACTATCTGTTCCCGCAGGCTTCGCCCCGCAAATAATCTTCTACATATTTTTAAAAATCCTGTTTTAGCGAATTTCCCCTATAGGGAAGAAGCTATTACCGTAGGTCTCATGGTAAGACTTAAGCCCGAGACCATGATAACTTTTTGTTTTGAGGTCCCCAGATGCCAAAAACACCATTCGTTCAAATTTTTATATATGTATATATATATATATATATATATATATATGTCCGTAAGCACGATAAATCTCGTAAAAAAGGTCCGATCTTAATGAAATTTGGTAGAAATGTGTAAAGTACCATTTATTTGAACGAGTTCGAAAACCAGATGAATCGCACCATCCGAAGGGGGGTTTTTGGGGGATTTTGTACCCCAAAAATGTGTTTTTTGGGGTTTTCACATTTAATTTTAATTTAAATAAAATTTTAGCGAATTTCCCCTATAGGGAAGAAGCTATTACCGTAGTCGGCATGGTAAGACCTAGGCCCGGGACCATGATTAACTTTTCGTTTTGAGGTCCCCAGACCCCAAAAACACCATTCGTTTGAAACTGTATATATATATATATATATATATATATATATATATATATATATATATATATATATATATATATATATGTCCGTGGGTGCGATAACTCTCGTAAAAATAATCCGATTTTGACGAAATTTGGTATAAGCGTGTAAAGCAGCATTTATGACTTTAAGTTCGAAAACCAGACAGATCGGACTATCCGAAGGGGTATTTTGGGGGGGTTTTGTACCCCAAAAATGGGTTTTTTGAGTTTTCTACATATAATTTTTGAAAAAGTCAAATTTTAGTTTCCTCCATTGGAATCAGCTTAAAAAGACGCACAATTTGGTGTTTTGACCATTGCTCTACGTCAAATGGCTACAGAGATATTGAAAGTGCTAAACACAGTACGTTGTCCAATGTTATTCTTATGGAGAATAAGAAAAAAATTATAGCTCGCTTATTTATGAACGTATTCTAACAAAACTTGGTTTATGGTTTCATTGGTTGTGGTCTATTGTTATTTTCACGAAAAACCCGATTTTTACCAATAATTCCCGTAGCAGCAAACCTGCGTCCTCAGCCCCCCCGTTATTCTTATGGAGAATAAGTAAAATGTAATGTATCCCTTAATTATGAACATTAATTAATACTACTTGGAATGTTGGTTCACCTAGTTGAGTTATATTGATATTTGCATAAAAACCCATTTTTTGTGTTCCTTCTTGCAGCAAACCTGCGTACTCATCTCCTATGTTATTCTTATGGAGAATAATCAAAATGGCATATATCGCTTATTTATGAACTTATATTGATGAAACTTGGTATGTGGCTTCATCTAGTTGAGTAATTTTGATATTTACAATAAACCCTATATTTGTTGTTTTTTGTAGCAGCAAACCTGCGTACTGATCCCCAATGTTATTGTTATTGAGGATAATTCAAATTTGATATATCGCTTATTTTTGAATATATTTTTATGAAACTTGGTATGCGGCTTTATGTGGTATTAAGACTTATATTTTGCATTGGAAATTCGCTGAGTACGCAGGTTTGCTGCGACGGGGGTATTAATTTATACCATTGAATTCAGCTTAAAAAACAAACAATTTGGTATTTTGATCATTGCTCTACGTCAATTGGTTACCAAGATATTGAAAGTGCTAAACACAGTACGTTGTCTAATGTTATTCTTATGGAGAAAAAGAAAAATTGTATATCTCGCTTATTTATGAACATAAACTGGCGAAATTTGGTATATGGCTTGATCTGGTTATGGTTTATTGTTGTTTGCACAAAAAAACAATTTTTCGCCTATGGCTCCTGTAGCAGCAAACCTAGGTACTTGGTCCCCATGTTATTCTTATGGAAAATACTTAAAATGTTATATGTCGCTTATTTATGAATTTATATGGATGAAACTTGGTATGTGACTTCACTAAGATGAGTTCTATTGATATTTGCATAAAAACCCATTATTTTGTGTACCTTGTTGCAGCAAACCTGCGTACTCATCCCCAATGTTATTCTTATGGAGGATAATTAATATTTTAAATATCGCTTGTTTGTGAATACATTTCTTATGAATCCTGTTAAGTGTTATAATGTGTTATGTTATATATTCATTGGAAATTCGCTGAGTATGCAGGTTTGCTGCGACGGGGGTATTTTTTGTTCACCCACTTCCTGAAGTTAATACTTAACCGATGTTGATGATTCCTTTCTTATTTAAAAGATAATTTTAAGTTCTAAGTCACTGTCGGGATAGAATTTCGATTTAGCCCCAGGGCTCTGCCCCACGGGTCTTCCAAGTTCCCATGTTATTCATATGGAGGAGAGTTTTATTTGGTTTATGTCATATGTGTTTTTCTTGATTCAATATACAGCTGTTATAAGGATTATATCCGCAGGATTATTTTCATCACCTCAAACTTAAAGTGAATGTTCATAAGAATAACACAGGATTGGAACTTTGACTCCCCGTGGGGCGGAGCCCTATGGGAATGTCTTAAAATCCTTTCTTAGTGAGCACCTAAGACCCAAGAGGAAGAAGAGGAAGGTATGTTCCAAATTTCATTGCAATTCGTTCTATGGTTTTTGAAATTTCGTGGTGAGTGAGTCAGTCAGTGGTATTTGAGTTTTATATATTAAGATTATAATAGAAACAAGCAAAAATATTCCATATTATAACCTAAAACGTGACAACCCGGAGGGCCTACCACCTCAGCTCTTTAATATACGAGAAAATTAAGTAACATTTTTCTGAATAAATTACCTTATTGCAGGGGTTTATTCAACTCTGTAAGACTGTTAAGCATGAAGACAGGTTTTGATTTATTAGTTTAGTTACTATACGATGGAAACTAATTACTGTGCACCTTCGTGAGAATTCGAACAAATAAACATTATTAAATCACCTTTCTAAGCAAATAATCTTGTTAAATAATCTAAACCGAAACGTGTCATAAGAATAATATACCTGAAAGAGTATACTACTAAATTAAGTTTATCGTTTTACTCCCAGGATTGCATTATACTTATATTACTGAATTAATCATAAAACGGTACAAAAAAGTGTTAAATGGCTACTCACTTTTGACACACCTCAAGGCGCTTTATTTCCCAGGAACTAATTGCGGGAGTTTAATTATCGGTCGAATCACAAACCGATTTGAATGAAAAAGCCCCGTAACGACCAGGTCTGAACCAATCTGATGACAAACTGATGAATATTCATCACCGAGCTCCCTCGGAATATTCAACGTTCGTCTTGGCGTCAAATCTCGTCTTAAACTGATCCCGACCTCTCATCCGCCGCCTTAGTCCTGACTGGAACTGTTGGAATATGAAAATTAACCTTTACTGAACTCTGAAGATAACTAAAAAAATAAATACCCCGTCACAGCAAACCTGCGTACTCTGCGAATTGCATATGCATCTCACAACCATATGAAGACACTTTTCCAAATTCACCCAAATTTCCTTCAAAAATAGCGGCAAAGAAGCAAGATAGCTATAACATTCTGTTATCTTAATATACGAATGGCATTAGGACTGAGTACGTAGGTATGCTGCATCGAGGACCACGACGAAATGGTGTTTTATGCAAGCAAACATAAATATACAATCAATAACGATGAAACCGAATATCAAGTTTTGTCAGTGTACGTTCATAAATTCAAATTTAAATTCTTCAAAAACAAAACATACTTACATAGACCGACCAGCAAAATATTCGTCAACAAAGTAAAAATCTATTAGGAACTCTTTTAAAATGTTCTATGAGTTTCATTGGTGTTCTGTGATGTGGAAGATTGCTGAACAGTTTTGAGCCAATATTTTGGGGAAAGGAAGCAGATATATTCAATCGATGTCAGGTTTGTTTGTAGTGGAGTCTATTCCTTGCGTAGTATGTGTTGTAGTCTGCGACGATTTAGAATGAAGAATATTTAAATTTATAAAAAGAATCATTTTAAACATATACTGAGATGCTAAGGTTAAAATGTTTAACTCAACAAACAGTGTTCGGCAAGATGTTCGCCTATTTACACCTGTCATTATTCGAATCGCTCATTTTTGTAATTTTAAGACGCGTGATATAAATGAGTTGAATGCAGAACCCCAGACCTCAATACCGTATGTTATTTTCGTATCTATCAGCGAGAAATAAATCAGTTTCATCAGAAATATAATTTGCAATTTCGAAAATCAACTAGTTAAGACGATAATTTAGAGCATAAGCAAATAAGTGAGATATAAAATTATAATTATGCTCCAAAATAATAACATTGGACAGCGTACTGTAGCACTTTCAGTAAAGCATTAGCGTAGCATTAATTAAATTGTTATTAGTTAAAATCAACGAAGAGCAAGTCTGAATTGCTATACAATTTTCTTAACTGAATCTAATGGAGAAAACGACGGTTTGATTTTTTTATCATATGCAAAAAAATCCAAAAACCTATTTCGGGAAAAAACCCACCCCCACCAAAATGACAAAATCCCTTCGGATGGGACGATCTGTCCGGTTTTCGAAATCATTCACATGAATGCTATTCGACACATATGCACCAAATTTCATTTCGATTGGACCTTTATAAGAGATATCGTATTAACGGACACATACAAATAACATATATAACATATATATACACAAGTTTTAACGAAGAGTGTTTTTGGAAATAAAACGATAGGTTATCATTTGTTCAGGTTGTTTTACCATACCACCGACAGTGATTCTTCACCAAAGGGGAAATCCCTAAAATATGTTTAATAACAGTTCGTAAATTCAAAAGATACAATATAAATTTTTAGTTAGGAGTTTCAAAGTAAACTATTTTGCTGGACTAAAATACAAAAGCGATTAGACAAAGGGATGGAGAACCGTTTAGACAAAAACTCATTTGAAGAATACAATGCCTTGCCTAAGAGAGACAACTTCACCAATCTATCACGTAAGACTACACCATACGTTTCCGAAAACAGCTGTTCCAGATTATTTTTGAAAAGTGTCCCGAAAATCACGATGTGCCCAAATAAATGTCCGTGCTCTTATTAGCTGACTAATCAAATAACTTAAATGAGAAATAAAGATAAGTTCAGATCGTATTTTTAGGCTTCATAGTGTCATTTCCAAGTATGCTGAAAAGTATCGTTCATAACTCGTCCCAAAAGTGTTTTTTTTATGAAATTATTCACCCGAAACTCCCCGCCCCGTGCTAGGCGGAGCCTGTCCGTGTACTTAGATCAAGTAACGGAAAATATCACTTGTAAGGAAATATACTATTCCAATACAAACGCCGGCAAGTTAAACACACACAAATATAGTTAAAAACTGTTTAATACTGACGTTTAGTTCCAAACAGAACATATTTTCTAAAATGTTGTTCCAAGTCTTATAAGATTTAATAACAAGTTTACGGACATTAACGGTCCCCACACGTATACTTAGTTACTTTTGAACATCAATCTACAACCTCGCGACCTTCTGCAAGCACCTGCGAGCTTCACCTCTCCCATGAGAGCCTGTGCTACTACAGGGCTCCGTAATCACCAAAGATTCTATAATTCTATAATGTTTCTACAATATAGAAGAATATGTATTTAAAAGAAAATTCCCCTATGAAACTTTTGTAAATATTTTATTTTCCATAATTACTGAACGATTATTATTTGAGATATCAAAATTCTGCTCACTGAATTCCTTAAGACTATTACACGATATATCAACACTCTGCACACCAGATTCCTTAAGATTATTACTCTAGATATTAAAATTCTGCTCGCTGATTACTCAAGATTTTACCTCGAGGTATCAGCATGTTGTATACTTAATAACTCGATTATTACTCGATATAACAAAATTCTGCTCACTGGATCCCTTAGGATGATTACTCAAGATATCACATTTCTACCTACAGGATTTTTTAAGATTATTTGTCGAGATGTCAACATTCTGTTCATTGGATTCCTTAATATTATCATTTAAGATATCAATATTATGCTCACTTATTGTTTTACTAGTGTCCAGCCATCGACGGCATTGGGGTTGTGCTGTCTTTACATTTTGGATTTTTTAATTAATGTTAATTAGACAAACCACCTCCCATACCACTCTCATAGAATTACCTTTTTGTTGCGTTTTTGTAAGAACCTAGAGTTTCGGATACCAATAGTTTCAAGTGCCAAAATTCTATGCAACCCCAAATCAATTTCAACATTATTTTGTCCAAACAAATGACTTAAACATATTTTTTAGATTAAACGTAATTATTGCATTTAGAAATAGTCGAATTAAAAAATCCGAGTAATTAAATTAATTATCCAGTTGTTACCATAGGATGGAAGATTGGCTGCTATATGACTGCTATATGCTATGTGCCTGCGATCGGCCAACGCCACCATTTTGTTAGATGTTTGATAACCTATTAAATTATATTCCAGACGAATCTGTACTTTTAAGCATTTTCTGTAACGCCCACAAAAGACATTACACCTTTAGAGAAGAAGAGCATAAGCAGAAAGACCAAGAAGACGAATGATATATACATAAATAAGTGTTTTGCCATTAGCCTCTGCAGAAAGAACGGGCCGAGTCTAATCCTAAGTGGAGATGAAATGACGGGCCATCATCAAATAGATTCACTCTGATAGTACAAGAGTGCATAGCCAAACAGTATCAGGTTCCCTTTCTCCAATATTGAACTTTCGTCGACGGTTTGAGGAGGTTTCTGAGGATATAATGCTTGGAACATAAGCGCTTTCGTCAGTCTGTTTGCGTTTCGTTATATGGTTTATTTTTCTTTTCGTTTGTAACCTTTTTATTTGCGTAGGTCGTCAAGTAGTCACGTTTTATATTGAAATACAGAACGGACGGAAATGTGATTTCTTCACTAACTGTAAAATGACATACAATCAATCACCCCTCACAAGGGAAAGTAGTCTAAAATGTCAACATCCAATTTCTCTAAGGGTTCCAAGTGCATGTCTGCAAATCAGAATCCGACGTTAAATATGCAACTTAAAAATATTCAATAGGACTATTACGTACATCAGATGATACATGACTTTCGAGAGAGTTTTTTTTTTATTTTTTACATGTAATCTTTGAAAAAGACAAACTTTATTTTTCACCACTGGATTCAGCTTGAAAAAAAAACACAATTTGGTGTTTTGATCATTGCTCTACGTCAATTGGTTACGGAGATATTAAAAGTGCTAAACACAGTACGTTGTACAATGTTATTCTTATGGAGAATAAGAATAATTTTATATCTCGCTTATTTATGAACATATACCGACCAAACTTGGTATATCATCAAGTTCATCTGGTTCATCTGGTCTTCATCTGGTTGTGGTCTATTGTCATTAGCACAACAAAAGATTTTACCGATGGTTCCCGTAGCATAAAAACAGCGTTCTCAGCCCCCATGTTATTCTTATGGAGAAAAAGTAAAATATGATGTCTCCCTTGATTATGAACATAAATCGATAAAACTTGGTATGTGGCTTCACCTAGTTGGGTTATATTCATATTTGTATAAAAATACCATTTTGTGACCCTTGTTTCAGCAAACCTGCATACTCAGCCGCCATGTTATTCTTAAGGAGAGTGATTGAAATGACATAAATCGTTTATTTATGATTGTATATTGATGAAACTTGGTATGTGGCTTTATGTGGTATTAAGATACATATACATGTGCATTGGAAATTCGTTTAGTACGCAGGTTTTCTGCTACGGGGGTATTTTTATACAACCTCTCCTAAGGCCATAAATAAAATAAACGGTATCAGGAAACTGACACATACTTTTAGCCAAACTTTAACAAAAAATTATTTTTTATTTACTAAATATAGAATATGAAGTACAGATAAATGTTCAGAAAATTGTCTGAAATAGTTGTTTTCAGAAATATCCACCCAAATCCCTTTTTGGGAGACACTATAGAATCCACTGCTACACACAGTGGTTTTGAGAGAGGAAATGCCCCTTGTCCCCCCCCCCCCCAGGGATAAATGGCAACATATTTCGATCATCCTCTGTTGGTCAATGCTAACTTGACCTGCATGTCAAGTTTTAATGAAATTGATCCGTAAATAAGAGAGAAATAGTTTTTTTTTTTTTTTGTAAAATAATAACATTGGACAACGTACTGCGTTTACCGCTAAATGAAAATTTTAATTTTCTCCGCAACTAGCAATCGTAGAATAGTAATTAAAATTACTAATTTATTTAGTTTTTTGAGCTATTTTGAATGGGGAATAGTAATATTTTTTAACATTTATATTTTTTATGAAAAATCAAAAAATCTGCATTTTTTATGTTTTAAGTCCTGTAATTTCTGAACCCGAATTTTTCCAGAAATGCGGGTGGTGTCATTTTGTTGGAAACCTAAAGCTCTACAAACCACTAAAGTTTAATCAAAATCGTTAGAGCCGTTTTTTAGAAATTTGGATTTTTCATGTTTTTTGGGCGATTTTTGGGGGATAATTACCCTCAAAAATTAAAAAAAATGAAAAACCTGAAGATATCGAGGATTAGTACCTACATACTAAATTTCATAAAATTCGGTCCATTGGTTAGGGCTCTAGCTCTGTACACATCCACACACACACACACACACACACACACACACACACAAACACGCGCGCGCGCGCGCTCACGCGCGTACGCACGCACGCACGCACACACACAGACATCACGTAAAAACCGCTTTTTGGGTTCAGAGAGCACCAAAACGAATTATGTATAAGGG
Organism: Allygus modestus; assembly: GCA_963675035.1. Taxonomy (NCBI): domain Eukaryota; kingdom Metazoa; phylum Arthropoda; class Insecta; order Hemiptera; family Cicadellidae; genus Allygus; species Allygus modestus. Next base: position 70,359,804 of record OY776116.1, on the reverse strand, counting down.
GAGAAAGTAATACAAGTGTTAAAACACGTTTAAATATTGTAATTTTCACAGCTGTATGATTTGATTTGTAGGCGAAGCTGTTGGTAAAAGCTAGTTTGGCTAAAATCACAATTATGGCCTGCCGATTATTACTTACGTCTATTTATTTTGTTTTTAACACTGTTTGACTGTTCAATACAACTGTTAGACTGTAGAAAGGTACCGACAGAAAATGTTTATCAGGTGACATACCCTGCATACACCAAAGCTACGTCTACTGAAAATATTTACTTCTGTGAGGCCCACCTGACTCGCGTTTTTTCTTGCAAGAAAAAACCGCAAACAACCCACACTCTATACGACGTTAAAAGACAGTCACGTGAACCATTGTTTACCGGCAAACAGCTGTCGCTGGAATGGCGTGGCGGTGGGGGGTGAGGGGGCAGTTCCCGCGCTAGAACGCTAGAAGCTACAACTTCGTCCGCACCTCGTCTTAGTAGAAGCTGCGTTCGAGTTCGTAGATCGTTCGTGTGTTGCGCAGGAAGTACACAGTGCCCGTGTCTGTTACGAGTTATGTGTGTATTCAAGTGTTGATGAACAATGAAGAGTTCCACTTTCGGCGTTGTCAAGCAATATGCAGCCGGGACTTCAGGTAAAAATGTAAACATAACCTAACCGGTCACTTGGTAATGTGATGTTTGTAAAGAAAACGGCGGTATAATTTAAAAGGGTATTTGTATTATTGGCAAGGTTCATTCCAATAAAGGTAGTTTAATATGCTTTATTTGTTTCATCCTAATTTTTAATGGTTTGAACTTCGTCTGTGGTACCTAGCCTACATAAAGACACTAAATTACATTAGGAATCCAGTTAATGCATTATATTTTCATCAAAGTTAACCGCAAACATTTCCGGTTGTACCACTGTACATGAAACGTGGTATTTTCTTGCACTTCAAAAACGCTTTGTAATATAATATTCATTAATAAATCCGAATACGACGATTTCATGAAAGATGTATTGTTTTAATAAATACAAATATTGCCACGCATATTGTTTGCTTGAAAAGAAAAACTGGCTAGTATTTTCATAATTATGTTTATATTTTCACCTGCCTTGGGTAATTTATACGATCTTTAGTGAACGAAAACTGAGAAGTAATATTGTGTCTTAACACCTGTAACGTACATAATCAAAGTAACATGATTAAATCACGAGAATCATTCATTAGTAAGAATACTGCGAAACCCTCTAGCTAATGTCGAACACTAGTCTACGTAAAGGCTTCAGAACGATTTAAACACGGAAATTAAATTCATTTAGCCGAAGAAAAATTCTAAACGGATACGTAATTACAATTGCGTCAGACTTCGATGAAAACATCGAAGATTCGTGTAGTGGATATTGTTTCAAGAACGGAAACATTTCAAATGCGAGATGCCTGCTGGAAAACACCCACGATCGTGGGACAAGTTTAAACATAAATTATATAACGATTGTTATTCAGATAGAGAAGACAATTGATCTTAGCGTCCAGTGAATCACAATGATGCGATACTGCAGCAACGCTTGTGTACGGAAATTATCAAGATAAGTTTACTTTATAGATTAGTTTTATCACTGGCCGAGATATGATTCTCTGCTACATTTTCAAGAAAATAACTTGTATTAAATTTCAAACACCTTGCTTTGATTGTTTCCAAAGAGTGGCTTTAAAATACGTCCTTCTCGTAGAAAAGTGCCAGTCTAAATCTGGTATGAACAGTCAGCTGGACGGGAACGATATTGCGTTCAAAGTAAACGCGACAAGCTATCAATCCACGATCGCAGAAGCTGTCATAAGCACGCCGACGATGTGGCCGGAGACAGGACTTGGCGGTGCGCAATGTGTTGCGGGGGTGGGAAGGGGGTTGGGAGAAGAGGTTTGACAACATAGTGATATTCATCTAAGGCTGATAAAGACCTGAATGTAGTTTAATGCAATATTTTATAAAACACATCGAGCTGAACAGCCAATAAAATAAGTAATTTATTTGTATTTTTTAAAGTATTTTTGTCTACCAACAAACCTGCAATCCTATATATTCAAAGAGTTGTCGGGAAGATTAGCTAACTTTATGGATTTTAATGATTATTTTTTTGAAAGAAAGATAATTTTGGGTATCAGGGTATGTCGAAGCCTGAATTTTAATTTAGGGTTTTAATTATTAACAAATTTTATTGTAATTTTCAAAAAAAGTGTAGCAGCCGATGCAAACGACTTTGTTTTCAAACAAATTTTAAAATCGTATGGTGTAAACCATCAGCTGCGAAAACTTCGATCCATGGAATAGAAGTAGTAAAGTGAAGATAGTTTGTAAACATAAGGGTGCAGAGTAAACTTCGCCTGTTAATAATTCTATGTTTTATTTTATGCAAGCAAGGCCGCGACAAGCAGCTAGTTTTAATAAAAATTTACTCGACCATTTGATTTAACTAGAATGATTTTGTCGTGATTTAATAAAACCAGGATTTCAAGGAAACAATTAACTGACGATATATTCAGTAGTATAAAGAGAAACTGATAGAACGACAAACTAAATCCTATTTTCGTTCACATTCTCAAGGGTAAGGTTTATCGAATTTATTAATACTACTTGAGCGATAACGAATTGACGATTAGCCCGTTTGATCCACAGGGAATAAATTACAGAGGTCTTGGTCTTGTATTGCAACACAATTATTGATTGGGGTTAACAGTACATCAATTGTTTTGAAACAAACATTCGGACATTGTGAAAATGAAGACAGGACTGATAAATAAACACGATATAGAAGTGCTAGATCTAGATGCTGCTGAACCGATTTGTATGCTTGATGCGTAAATTATACAGCTCGATGTGTAGAATTATAAGAACTAGTTGGTGCCCGTCTAAATTATACAGATACAATATTAAGGTTGAGTATTCGATGTTACGCTACAGGAAATGTTCCTAACAATGAAACATATGTAGTTGTTTTAAATAAGCATAATGTGACTCTCCTAACTCAGTAACATTTTTCATGTTTGAAACTAAATAAGAAACAGAATAGAAGAAATAATTTTTGCAAACCCCAAAAAAGGCGACTTATGACAATTTGTAAAATCAACATCTTATTTAAAAAAAGGCGATTTTTTTAAACGGGCTACCGGCGAAACTATTAGGTTAAAATCGTGGTTGCCGGTTATTTTAAAGCCCTTAGCGTCTATAAGTGCCTTTTAGGAATATGGAAGACATTCACCTTCAGGGCTTTGCCCCCTGGGCTTTCAAAGTTCCAATATTAATCTTATGGAAAAATAGAAATAAATTTAATTTGACATCTAACAGGAGCTGTTGATACTAATAAACAGTAAAGAAGCAAGATCAGCTGTTTTAAGACAAATTCTGGAATGGTATCTCAATATATACTGATAAGACGGTATACAAGCTGTATATTCCCAAAATGAAAACAAATACTTGCTCGAATTCGAGCTGCTGGATTTGCCAGTTGTCAATTAATTGAATGGAGCTATTTTATTTAATCAACTGATTACACATGTTTACAAATAAATTCCTAGGGTAGTTCACGATTACCCTCACAGTACGCAGACTTAAACAAATATTCGACGTAATCACGCTAATTGGATCATTTTAGAACGTTTACAGACATATTAAATCCAGTCGGCTGGTCTGACCTTTTGCCAGTTAGATATTGGATTTTCTTTTCATGACGGATGACAGTACATAACCTATTTACTCTATAAAAGAAACTTTCTTTTGGCATTTTATGGGTTGAATTAAGCGCCCCTCGAGTATCCAGGGAGAAATAACAGGCCTATTGACATCAGCGCTATTGTTTACTCTGACTCTGAGGTCAAGGGACGAAACTAAATATATGTAATATGCTCAAAGGGTTATATATGCATTATAGATTGTGCCAATTAATACCGTAATAATTGCAACATATGAGACAAAATATTATCTTCTTCTTCGGGTCAGCCAAAATCGACTTCGATAATTGCAATATATGCGATGCATCGTTGAAAGATACTATGATTTTCTCTAAGTAAGCTGATTCCCTTTTGTCTGTTCTTAGATACACAATATACGTGTTTTAATAATACTGGTTAGAGAAATTTAAAATAATTATAAAAAAGGTTTTAAAAAGTTCCTTTTTTTATATCACAAATTAAATTATTTTAAAAACGTAGTAGATTGTGCAAATATAGAGAGCTTGATCTTTCATTTAAAATAAACCGCGTGTAAAACGGTTCAAATGGAAATCTCAAATGAACTAATCAAAGAGGTGCAAAGTTGAAATTTTACCCCAGGTTAAATTGCCATAAGACAACTTTTAATTAAGTTTTTTAAATAGTTATCGACCAGATACCAACATTTAAGGTAAAATATGCAAATATAGGGGTTATTTCCTTTCATTTGACACCACCCACGAGTAAATCGGTCCAGTGCAAGTCTCTCACACGTTCTTCCGGAAGAAGGTGCAAAGTTGAAATTTTACCCCATGTTAAATTGCCATAAGAAAAATTTAATTTCGTTTTTTAAATAGTTATTGACCAGATACCAACATTTAAAGTAAAATGTGCAAATATAGGGGTTATTTCCTTTAATTTGACCACTCGCGTGTAAATCGGTCCAGTTGATTGAAGTGTAACACGTTCATCCGGAAGATTTTTAATTTTATGTTTAAGGATTTTAAGGATATAGGATATCCTTTTACTTTACATTCGTGTTTATGGCTTTGCGTCACAGGCCTTCAATTCTTCATATCCGTGGTAAATCTTTTGGAATATTTCAAACAACCTAATTGTATATTAACAGCTGTTGACACATTTTAACAAAACAAGGTCTCATTTATAAAATGATAAATCATGGTTTCCCTTTGTACTTGTTGGTTCCCTTTGTCATCATTAAATCATTCATATATAATAGAACTTTTTCTGTTCAAATAAACGCAACCTTTTCTTCCATTCGACCCATCAAGGCGGAGTTCCCAAGAGTCTATACTTGGGCCTGTGCTATTCAACATATATATGTAGGTGGAGTATATGGTTTTGCAAGACGTAACGTAGCTCTTTATGCTGATGACACTGCTATTATTTGTCAAAACTCCAACATTGACGAAGCTACGTTGACTCATTACAATTATTGACTCGCTTTTAATTATTTTTTCTTTCCAAATTTTACGTTATTCTAAGGATATTGTGTATACATGATTTTATATATATATATATATTATTGTTATTTAGAGTAAAATTAATTAATTTTTATCCACACATTTCTGTCAAAATATTTTTTCTGATTATGTTCCCTGATGACTCATATTATGACGAACCCTCTAGTGTAAATAGCATGTTATTTTAAATACTGTTCTCAATTCTGAGTATAACGTGAACATTGATCCAGATATAAATCGTTGTAAAATAAATGGCACGGCAGCACAGCAGCAAGAACAGATCTTACATAATTTTATGTAAATAGTGACAACTGGAATGACAACGCAGTAAGCATAATACGATTTCAAAGGTGGTATAAATCCAGAAGCGTGAAAAGAAATTTATTTTTTTAAGATCGAGCAGCAGGTCCTGCTAGTAAGTTTTTAGAGTGAAATCCACAAAGAATGCTTACTGTGAATGCACACGAAATTTAAAATAACACAATCCTACATCTAATACAAGAGTTATTGCACTGAATGTGCGTGCACGCCTGCCACACAACACTGTTAATAAGGTCATTGTGATTAGTACAAAGGCAACCGGCGGAATAAAAATGGGGCGTTTGGCTACATTACGATAGATTTGAAGCCTGTGACGTCAAGATGGAATTTTGTGCTTTAGATTTATGCAAGGGCCCAAAATTTTTTGGCTGTTACTATTTTTAGTTACTAAATTATTAGTTGCTTTAAACACCCGCATTAACATTCTTTGAAAGTTAAAGCAGCATTCACATTTAAGTAATTGTTGCATACAAACAACTTGCTAATTTGAATATAACGCTAATAGTAGATTTCCGTATCTTTAATACATGGTATTCTACTAACTTAAATAAAAATAATGCTAAAAATTGTTTAAATACCTGCTTTCAAATAATCCAAATTGTTGCAGTAGAAATAGTTACTACTTCTTGGAATTAAGTCATCTTCAGGCTTGCCAATAATGATGTGTTGTGTGATGTGTTGACTTCCTTTGAAGGTCGTAATCACATTAAAGTATTTAAATGTACTTTTATGTGATAAAGACCTTGAAATATAAAGTGTTTACATATCCTTAGCCTGAAGATGACTTCATTTTAATACGTCGAAACTAGTTGCTTCTGCAACAATTTGAATTATTTGAAAGCAGGTATTTAAACCATTGTTAGTATTTTTCAGTAATCCAGAGGCTAAACAACAAAAATGAAAAGAAGACTTGCACTGTTTTGAATTATACCGTGAAGGTGACAACATTATCGAAACAATATTTGCACATATTTCGTTCTTTTTACATGTTACCATCTGCAACATTTGTTTAAAGCCATTGTTACTAATTGACTGTTTTATATTTGAATTGCACTGTCTTTACGTAGGCGTATCACGTGTATTACAAAGAATCTAGTATACATTCTTAATATATAATGGGCAAAGCTCTGGGGTATCATCAAGTGGTTTCCAACTTTCCGTTATGCTGGAGAGGTAAAATTTGGTTCACTGATTATTTAGGTATAAATTAGGTAAAGTTCCTGAAAAATCGGAACAGTTTTTTAGGTTCTGAACCCAATCTGACCTTAAGACTCCTCCACCCCAAGGGACTTCAAAGTTCCAATATTATTCTTATGTACGTTCCAATGTTATTCGGATGATAGCATTTAACAGATATTACTTATTATAAATAGTTAAAAAATTTAACCACCGAATGCAGCACACGCAACTGTTGTATTCCCTGGTGAAACTGAATGCTATGGCGGCTAGTATTATATTTTACACATACACCCAAACTACATAAACAAACGCCGTTAAAATTGTATTCAAAGCTGGAACTAAGCTCAACACATGATGCTCTTACCATCCCACCCCAATATCCCTGCAAGCCTTCGTAGCCTGTTGGTCTCCTATACAATGTTCTATATTTGTGGGCGTTTTCGTGCGTTCCCAAACTATGCACTCTCAATAACACGATACCCAGGTAGGAATTTCGGCCCAAAACACACAAAAAAAACTGAAGGTCACCGCGCCGCTCTGAGGGGTTGAAAGTGAAAACCAGAATGGAGCCCCAGCATTCTCGCGTCGCATCGCATCTCCGTCCACTTGACACTTGACCCTGGGCCAATAGAACCGGGACCGGGCTAATAGAACTGTGACCATCATGTGCATGGAGACAGACAGGAGTTCTGGCTGTGTTGTTACTGGCACTGGACTGCTCGAATTAAATTCATTAGGATTAATTAGTTAAAGCTGTGTGAAGCTCTTTAAAGTCCTCAATGATACAACAATGAACACAGAGTAACAGTTTTCTCCAACCCTTTCCCTGAACAGAATAATAGTCATGTGGTACAATAGCCTTAAAATATTATTAAACTCCGACTAGCCGAGCCGTATTAAGCAAGGAAAACTCAACTGTAAAATAGACATTACTTTTTCTACGCTATTTGCTAGTCTGGGAGTTGAAAACCTCGATTTTGCTGCGTAACACAAAACAATCTGTTGGGGACACTAACCACATAATAAACACACATACGAATGGTCAATCAGGTCACCAAATTCTAGTGATTTTACATGTTGGAAATTCTATCACGCATTATTCATGGAATATGACGTAGCAAACACATTCATGCGTAAAATTTCCATAAAATAACTTTTGTCGAGATTGGTGTTTAGCCGAGAACGCATCTTCTTTTCACGGAGTGAACACTTGCTCAGGAAACAAACATTTTTATAAGACGTATACTAGCTAAATATTATGATGTTATTGAAAGGAACGAATCTATTTATTAAAAGAATTAGGTGTTTTTGTGACAAGCCTACCGGCGAAACTAATATGTATTACGTAATCATGTATCCTCGTACAACAAAATGTGATATTGAGATTTTTTGTTTTATTTTTTTATTTTTTATTTGAAAGCCCTTAACACTTAGTTAACACAAAGTCTATATGAGCCTTTGAGGTTTTAGAAAACCTCCACCTTAAGGGCTTCGCTCTCTAGTCTTTCAAAGTTACAAAGTAAATCTTATGGTAGGGTAAAAGTAAATTTAATTGGACATTTTACAGCTGTTTATACTAACAAAACACAGTAAGGAAGCAAGAACAGCTGTTTCAAGCTAACTTCTGGAATGGAATCACAATATAAATTAAGAGGAACGTATATAAGCTGGGTAATCACGAAAGAAAAATATTTGACGAGTTCGAGCAACTGAGTTCACTTGTTACTCTTACAATTGCAATTTTACTCAGAATACGCAGACAGATCTGTAATAAGCGGCTATAAGTGTAGGGATTTAGTCCCTATAAGGGTAACTGAGTCGGCTAATTGGTAATTTAAAAACTAGCCGCGCTTAAACGAACGACGCGGTCGCCTTGACTCATTTAAAACTCGTTGTTTATTGAGAATATAAGTGGGTCGACAGATCTATTACATTTTTTAACTAAACCTCAAAAATGATCTACTGAACTTACACTGTATTAACTATTTGAACGTTACTTAGACTCTCAAAATAATCCCTACACCCCGCCGCATCTGATTCTCACACGACTGGCAACAACTGAACCCCTCAACCCAACGAAACAGTGGTTAGTAGTCCTAGGAGCAAGATTACGATTACGATATACACTGCCAACACATAATGAAACTTTGTTAACAATGTGACCACATTTACAACTTTTATTACATCTGGAATTCATTAAATCAAAATTGAAAAGCTAAAAGAAAATTAAGCCGTGGAAATTCAGGAAAACGGGAAATACATTATAAGAATAATTTTTCGTTATGGTGTTTTGTTTTGTAGATAATATTTTAAAATGGTCCAAGAATGTTATTTTGTTAAGAGTTGTACATTGGAAATATTTGGAGAAATCTTTGGGCCCACATTCTATTCTGTGGCCAAACTAATTGACCCTATAAAAATTGAATCTATGTTGTGTGCAGAACATAAACGCCAATGACAGATGATTGGAATCAACATAAATATTTTGATACAACACATGATGTTTTGTGCGACAACACTCTTACATTTTCGTACGGACGTCTTTACATTAACTAGACTAATACGTAGGATTATTAATACGCGATGTTTACTCTATACCCTTACGTTTACAAACCATCCTCACTCCATTACTTATATTCAATAGATCGAGTTTTTCGCAGCTGATTGTTTTAAACCGTACGACTTAAATTTATTTCGGAACAAACTTAGAATGTTTGCGCCGGCTGCAAAACTTTTTGAAAATTAAAATCAATACTGTGAAAAGTTAAAAATCCAAATGTAAATTATGACTTCGACATTACCTTCTACTTAAACTTTCCTTTCCTTAAAAAAATAATCAGGAAAATCCATCTAATGGTTAACTCAGAATCTTTGGGTAAAAAACACCAATTTATTTTAATATACTGTATACCTAGTAAATAATCCTACATCCTTGATGTAGGCCTATTTCAAAATCATAAAAATCATACACTGTATAACAATTTCGGGAAATATATTCGACACTCTACTTTATTTCCCGATATCAAAACATACCACCATCTTAGAAACAACTTCCATTAGACATTTCCTTTGTTACTTGAGAATGAATAAAAACTGTCTCTGTTCGAAATCTAAGAACACTATGTACGGTGTGAAATGAGAACGGAAACTCAATCAGGGGTGACGTAGTCGAGACGCACAGCTGATACAAGTGTTGACTCACGTCGCGTCGGTCTTATCTGCTCGTCTCCGTCTACTGAGAACTACTGGAAGAGCACCTCCAGATGGAACCGTTTATTGAGAAAACGAACTTGGTAGCTTTATTAAACAATTAAACCCTGTGTTACTAGCTTGTGTTTAGGTACTTAGACGTTTCTAATCTTAATGTTTGATTATTTCATAATGCAAAACCGCTTGATTTTTCAAATTTGTTTGACAGAATAAAAAAATGGCGTGATCTCTTTAAGCTACGTAGGTTAAGTCTTCCCCAGCCCAAATAATGCAACAAGCCGCTATGCTATAACACCTCCTGTAAGTAAGCCAACTAATATGTTCATGACCCTGGGCGTTTTAATTTAATGAAAAGGTAACAGGATACACAAAATAAAAGAATCAGTTTAAAATACTCGTAACTCAAACACAGTGTGAACAACTATATTGCTGTCTACTAACAGCCTCCATGCGATCCCATGATAAACGGTTATTGTCGACGAGCCTGGTCGAGTGCCGCGATGACACAAACTACATTGAAGGACTTAAATGGCTTAATTACTCTTAAACTAGTTTTGGAGCACAACATTATTAGGTTGACGAATTATTTGTGACTCCATTGTTTCATCGAGTTTTATTTCCGAGTCCCATTGTCACTAAACGTAAATTTGTAATTGTTGCTTTCACTTGTTATTTGTTGCATTATTGGGTAGTGAATTACTCTGTTATGAATCCGTAGAGATGCTACTTGGGCTACTTGGTGCAAGTGACATTCGTAAGGAGGAATGTCCTAAAAGGCTTAGTTTCCCCAACCTGTCTGTATGTGTTTTTTTACTTAAAACGTTATAGCTTAGAAACTTCTAAAGATATCAAGCTCAAACTTGGTACATGTATTCCATCTAATAAGACTCATTTTGGAATGGAATATCAAGTTACTACTTTGTACCATTTCAAAATGGTGGTATTTTTTTCAAAGCTTTAAAAACCGTAATATTAAAGAAAAAGCTGTAAGAATCAAAAAAGTTGTGTCATTTTGTCCTTAAAATAATTATATGAAGATTGTATAACAACAGGATTATAAATAACTGAGAAATTGTGATTTTTATATGTTAAACCATGTGTTTTGTCATTACTTGAGTTAACCATCTTGAGTTAACTAATAAAAATCACAATTTCTCAGTTATTTATAACCCTGTTGTTCAATCTTTATATAATTATTTTTAGCACAAAACGTCACAACTTTTTTATTCTTGCAGTTTTTTCCTAATGTACGCGCAAACGCACTGTTGAATGAATGAGAGTAGTTGAAATAGTTTTATACTTATAAACCATGAAATTGGTGATCGGAATCACTTGAGAGAAAATACTGTTTATTGATACTTTGCAAATGTAAATTGATGTGAACGTATGAAATATGTATGATAATGAAAGATTGCAAATGTGAAATGTCAAATATGTGACTGATATTTCCGAGTCGGTCGGCTGTTGGGACGCAACTGGTTTCCCTTCCACCCCCAACAATCCCGGGGGTGGGGGTTGACATTTGCCTTATAGGCGCCAACATCTAACTATTACGGTTTTAAAGATATTTAGCTTTGAAAAAATCAAAATCAAAATGGCCGCCATTTTGAAATGGTACAAAGTAGAAACTTGATATTCCATACCAAAAGGAGTCTTAGATGTAATACATGTACCAAGTTTTAAGTTGATATCTTTAGATCTTCCTAAGATAAAACGTATTAAATAAAAAAAACACATGCAGACAGATAAACGGGAAACTAAGCGTTTTAGGACATACCTTCATATTAACTTTTTTATTTATTTTATTTTGTTTAGGAATCATATCCTAAAGTCCTGAAAGGTTTTTTCAACACCCTGTATTTGAATTACAATTAGCTTATTAGTGTTCAATTGAGACACTAACGACTAGCCACTGTACTTCTAGTAACAAACTTGCAATAATTCTAGAAACGTTATTTGTTTACTATATTAATTTCTCATATACCTTAACACTCAGTTGCATAACAGCTGTTTCGGAAACCTGGTCCTTGAAATAAATATAATATCGTGATTTTATGGAATTGCGTCTTCAGGTCTCCACATTTTTAAAAGTAGACAATATTGCGTTAATGATAAGATTATTTAAGATTTTTGAAAATCCTGGCAAATGGCATTTATGAATTTACAGTTTTCAGTGATAACATTTTATTTGAATAATGAGACCCTGAGAACAGGGTTTATTCGGTAGGTTCGCATCTCCATAGTAAAATAGAGCAGGTAAACTGCTATCTTGTTCTATGGCTTAGTTCGCACTTAATTTCTTTCAATTCATTCAAAGTCAATGTGAACTAACATAAATCTCAGCTGACCAGAGAGTAGCTACACGATTGTTTAATCCATAAAGAATAACTATTTAGTAAAAATTGCGTGCGTTTCTCATTAGTGCCGCCAAGAGAAAGGTCATTGATAACTCATATACCAGATGGTGATAACGCCGCGCCTACATAAGCCCATGTCCGCCCTGAACCTTTATCGTAAAAAACTTCTCTCGATGATTCTAGAAGACCTGAAACTGTTATTAAGGAGGTCCAAAAAACAATTTAAAGATAAATGATTGGCTTAGACACAATGGTTTAAACCTCTTAATCAAAACGTAATACGAAGAGAGATCATGAGATTAAAGAGTGCTCAAATTGGTTTGGCACATTTAAATCTTTTTAAAGGTATATTTAATGTTACTGATGCTTGACAGTTGATTTGTTTGGTATAAACTTGGTAAAGGATGCCAGAAAGTGCATTATTAAATGTGCACGTTATACCCATATTTGGTTTTAAATAGTTTAACAATAGTAAATCACTGTACAGTGATAGTAAAAAATAATATAATTTTGATTGTGATATATTTATAGAATTTTACTTCATAATGATAAATCACTTAATTACAGCCCGTAACTATTTCATTAATTGTTTTATTTTTTATTGGTATTTTCTTTGTTGCTGCATAATTTATTGTTGTTATTATTACCATTTATACAATATTGCTCAGTTTTCCATTGAGAGGGAATAAATAAATCAATAAATATGGCAAACCTAAATTGATTAAAAAGAAGATTCTTAAAAAAATAGTTAGGAGTTCAGGGTTGGTTTTAAATATTCAGGTCACAAATACATGGATCAAAATAATGTAGAACTTGATAGAAAAACAGTTGCATTTTTGCTGAGCAGTTTGTTAACCTATCACTGTATGGTACCATTCAAATGATTACACACTCATGTTGTCATAGTTTACTCAGAAGTTACAGAATCATATCGAGCAAATCCAGTTGATCGAATTCAAGCAAGTATTTCTCTTTTATAATTCCCCAGCTCATATCCAGTCATGCTGGTTTACATTGTGATGCCATTCCAAGAGTTAGCATGAAACAGCTGTTCTTGCTTCTACACTGTGTTTTGTTAACATCATCAGCCGCCATTAAATGTTCAACTAAATTGATTTATACTCTTCTATAAGATGAACATTGGAACTTTGAAAGCCCAGGGGGCAGAGACTGAAGGTCTTTGTTTTCCAAACCACCAAAAGACACATCTTAAGGGCTTTCAAAAAACACATAAACTATGATTTAAGACATAATAGTTTCACCTAACAAAAATCACCTTATTTTTTATAAGAAGATAAAGGCTGCTAATATGTTGTGCCTTTTAATGTATAAAAAATTAATTACATATACAATACATAACGTAAACCACACCAAGAACTTTTGAGGAGACTGTAAACCTGACACCATTCAATCCTATACTTGAATGAAAGGCCATACTTGGTGTGAAATTCTGAGGAAAGTTATTTCCAGTTAACCCGCTCCCAAGGGCATAAATTAATAAATATAAATTTAATTTACTAATTTATGCCCTTAAATAATAAAGGGATCACATTTAAACAATTTTCAAGATATGGCAAGTTGATCAGCTTGGCAATTGTATTTAATTGTCAAACCAAAATCAGATGAGTGGAGCTCCTGGGCTCGCAGCTAGTTAATACAGTGTAATGAAACCAGTTGAAAAGTGCATACAAAAATGTAAAGAGTTGAATAAGCTGCACTGCTAGTTTGATTTGTTTTTATGTTACCATATATACAATCTTGTAAATGAGAAATAACTGTTGAATGGCCAATGGACAAAGTAAGGATGGAGAAGAGATATTGACCAGACTACTACATGATTCAGATTACAATCACACAAGTTCAAATTACCACAACCACACTAAACTTAAAATTGGCAGGCTTCAAATAACACTAATTTGTGGAATTTTACAATTTATAGATATCAACAATTAATACCGTTACCCTAACGGACAGCGCTGGACTTCGGTTCGATGGTGTCCACAGAAATTTGAGGGGTTTGGACCGCGTTCCATTAAAGAATTTATGTGAAACAAAAAAATACTATACAAAGTCATTTATAGCCAGTAAAAGCCACTCACGATAAAGTAACACACAAAGAGCAATGACAAAACAATTTATTATTAAATGTCCGTCTTTTTGAAATGCATAACAAATTAAACTAACTTATGTATGTGAAATAACTATTCAAAATGGTACGCTCACAATATACAATTTACTTGGTAGTAGGTAGTTATAAAACAATTGCTGAAGTAGTTATAAAGCAATATATTAATTTGTTAATGGCCCACAATAAAGTGATCCCAAGACGTATCGCAGAAGATAAGAGAAAATACGGAGGACTCTTCAAAACGAGAATGGCTCTCTCCAAGATAGGAGTATTAATACAAATTTTAGTCTCGTTTTCAGGTAACATTATCAAAAGAATAAGTACTCTTATTCCGTAATATTTAGAAAGCAAAAGTTGGATTTTTGTTTAAACGGAATCTATCAACATGTTTTATTAAATAGACTTAACTTATATTAATTCTTTACTCGTTTCTTAACTCTATTCTTAATTCTGCTAATATTTCCTTCTTACAATACTTCGTTAACAGTTGCATAAGAATGTTAGCTTTTAGCAGTCTCTTTTAGTAAGGAAGAGTTTCATGTTACGTCAGTTTCACTCATTTTCATAACTATAATTATTGCCTTAGTAATGTTATTAACTGGTGCACTATACCCACATTAGTAAGTTCACTATTCACGTTACTTATGCAATGAAAACTTTAGTTTAAGATCTTTGCACTAACTTACAAATTTTCAGAGAACGTAGAGATACTACAAAAAATGTAATTTAAGGTTTGAGATTATCAAAACTATATTTCAAATTGAATTTAGTTTAGATTGTTTTTCCAGAAGGCTATTTCCTACAACTATATAAAGTTTTACTACATCCAATGATTAAAAAGAATACCCCCGTCGCAGCAAACCTGCGTACTCAGCGAATTTCCTATGAATGAATATATTTCTTACTACCACATAAAGCCACTTACCAAGTTTCATAAAAATACTTAAATAAATAAGTGATATATAGCATTTTATTTATTCTCTATAAGAATAACACTAGGGCTGAGAACGCAGGTTTGCTGCAACGAGGAAGATAAAAATGCGAGTTTTTTGCAATTATCAATATAACTCAACCAGGTAAAGCTATATACCAAGTTTTAATGATTTATGTTCTTAATTAAGGGAGATATAAAGCTTTCCGTATTCTCCATAAGAATAACATTAGGGATGAGAATGCAGGTTTGCTGCTAAGAGGATAATCAACAAAAAATCAATTTGTTGTGGAAATATCAATATACCAGTACTAGGTGAAGCCACCTACCAAGTTTCATCGATATACGTTCATAAATAATCGAGATATCAAATTTTAAATATCCTCCATAAGGATAACATTGGACAACATACTGTGTTTAGCACTTTGAATATCACGGCAACGGTTGGACGTAGAATCACAATTTAAACAACAAAATGGTTGTTTTGTAGAGCTAAACAGATTGGGAAAAGCAAATGTGAAGTTTACATAGAAATGAACTGAGGAAAAGCCAAAAACCTTTTTCCCATAAGATTAACATGGGAGATTTTATGAGCAGGTTTTTTTGGATTTTCTCCGCAACTACTTAACCTAGGTTAATAATTCAAAATACCATATTGTTTGTTTTTTTAAGCTCTATAACATGGTCAAAACCAAAATTAAGTTTTTTAAAAATTTTAGGGTGAAAAATTCAAAAAACTGATTTTTGGGAAATTTAAAACCCCCATAAACCCCCCTTCCCGTGGTCCGATATTTCTGGTTTTCGAACTTAAATCCATGAATGTCATTTTACACATTTGAGCCAAATTTCATCAAAATCGGACGTTTTTTACTCAAGTTATCGCGGTAACGAACACACATATATATATATATATATACATAAATATAAATTTGAACGAATAGTGTTTTTGGCATCTGGGGACCTCAAAACAAAAAGTTATCATGGTCTCAGGCTTAAGTCTTACCATGAGACCTACGGTAATAGCTTCTTCCCTATAGGGGAAATTCGCTAAAAAGGTGATGTTAAGTAAAAACACCTACTTATCTCACTAGGTTGTTCAAATAGTGATATTTCAATAGGAAAACATTGGTCTTTTTACAATATTTATAGTTTTGGTTTCAAATGGCTACCTGTCATTTTCAATATGAAATTTTCAACTGCCTCATTTACAGAATAAATATGAACATTGATGGTCCGAATTTTCAATTAAACTATTTTATTGAAACATTTCGCACACCCTTATTTACAATATATGCTTTTTAAAGCTTCTCAAATTACTCTCTTGTACCTACCATTCACTGTATTTACCAAGGATTTCAGAAACCAAATAATCATATGATAAATATCTCAATCTCTGCTATCCAGCCCAACGACCAATGGGAGCTTGATCCAGTATCGAACCATCAAAAACTTTTCTCAGGATTTGCTCACGATCGATTTGGCGATATAATAATTATTTAGTACGAAAAAATATTACTAGAAAACCTCCAGAAGCATTGACAGGCAATTAAATTCACTGATAATGAGTCAAGATAGAACATAACAAATTAAATAGATAGTTTAAATGCCTTGACCTTGCTCTGTTTGGTATCTTTTAAACTATTTAAAATTGTATAAATCATTTAAATTGAGCTCTCCAAAATTGAGATGAAATCAATTTCTACACTTCTAAAATATACCATAGTTTGCACTACCAAAGTAATCGTAGTCCTGTTGTTTTCCAGGAGCTCTGTCGGTGTTCATCGCCGGATGCTGGCTGGGCTGGCCGTCGCCTTCGGTTCGCAAGTTTGTCGACCATGAGGTCCACTTCAACATCACCCACGACCAGGTCTCGTGGATCGTGGCACTCATGGACTTCGGCAACATCCTCAGCCCCATCCCGTCCGGCTACATGTCCGACTGTCTCGGCCGCAAGAACACTCTCCTCATGACGGCGTTCCTCTACATGGGCACCTGGCTGCTGGCCATCTTCGGCAACTCTGCCTACTACTTGTTTGCCGCTCGTGTGGGAGCCGGTATCGGGAAAGGCGTGGCGTTTACAGTCGTGCCCATGTACCTCGGTGAGATAGCCGGAGTGCAGGTTCGAGGCGCTATCAGCACGATATTCACAGGACTACTCTACTCGGGGATCCTCTTTGAATACTGTGTCGGGCCTTTTCTCTCGTACAACATGCTTAACATCGTCTCGGCAGTGATCCCGGTAGTGTTCTTCATGACATTCTTCATGCTTCCAGACTCTCCGTACTTCCTACTGATGAAAGAACGCCACAAAGAAGCGAGAAGATCTCTCGCCTGGTTCAGAAATTGCAAGACGACCGATGAATTCTTAGCGAAAGAACTAGACGATATGTCTAAAATGGTGCAGAAAGAGATGGCAGAGAAGGGAAGGTGGGCAGATCTAGTGAGCTCACCCGGAGCTCGAAGGGCTTTGACGATTGTTTTGTTTCTATCTGCCTTTCAAAGATTCGGAGGGATCTCTCCCATGTTGGTGTACACTGTTGTGACCCTCCCTATAAATGGAGGAATCATCAGCAAAGAATACTACATGATAATCTTCGGCTTCACCATGGTTATAGGCAACTTCATCGGAACACCGCTGATGGACAGGGCGGGACGTAAGCTGCTGCTGATCATCTCGTGCTCCTCGTGTGCGTTACTCACTGGTGCGACTGCAGTCTTCTACTGGCTCTCAGGGCCCGAGAACGACATCCCTGGTTATAACTGGGTCCCTTACTTCTGCTTCGTCATGTACGGGATCACATATGGGATCGGCATCGGTGTCATTCCTTCCACATTCGTCGGAGAACTTTTCCCCACAAATATCAAGAGCTACGCTTCATCAGTGGCGGCTATATTTTTTGCTGTCGCTTCATTCGCAATAAATAAATTTTATTTATTGGTTAAGACAGATTTTGGCGTTCACTACATGTACATATTTTTCACAATATGTAGTATTTCATCGGTTATTTTTACTGTAATGTTTGTGTTTGAAACTAAAGGCAAAACGTTTGCAGAGATTCAGGATAAGCTGAACAAGAGAAAGCCACAGCCTGATCCTCTCATGATGAATTAATCAATAATGATAATTAATTCCTCTCCATTTTGACAGCACTCAAGTGCTAACCGAAGACTCGTAATATTACACTACTCTAGTTGCTGGTGAAGTTTGTCTTGAATAAACTATTAAATGACAGGGAAAAGTTTATGTGTATATAGATTATATTGTTTGCATTTATGAATTTTATTTTTATTTTTATTTTTATGTAAGATTTGTAAATATATTTTCAAAAGAGAATAGGAATTAAAGTTTAACATTTTATAGCTGTGTATTATAGTGTACTGTACTTTCAGTGTGATGGTGATCTGACATACTAGTTGTTATTATAATAGAACAAAATTAATTTTTCAATTGCCAGACATGCAAATAAACATCAAATAAGTTTTAGGAGCCTTCCATAAATTGTGTAATCAAATTTTGCTAATTAAAAAAAAATTAATTTTTAAAATATCCCCCCTCCTAAATGTCATTTTGAATCCAGACCCTCTCCTCCCTATTTTAATATGGTAACCTATAATACAACAATGTCGCTTACCAAATAAAACAACATTTCATAGGTTCTTGCGCAAAAATAAAGTTTCTAAAAATATTTTGATTCAAACAATTGTCACAGATCACAACCATTACTTACATTAAATACAAATTATATTACTTCTCCCTGACATTATTTAAAATTAAGTATTTACGATTTATTTGAAATATAAATATTTATTAAGTCACTTTTCATAATATGTGTTAAGGTTATAAATTGTGCATTAAAAAGAAGACTGGTATTATTAGGATAATTTGTAATCATTATATATGTTATTTCTCTAGCTTGTTTTTCTGTCACTCCGCGAGATCTTCCTTATTCCTTTATTAAATTCCATGATTTGCCCCTCATTTTAAAGCTTATCGTGCCGGCTATTGACGAAAAATAGACACACGGGCTAAAAATGTACCGCTTCTCTGAAATTTGAATAATATGAAAGATAACTAAAGGAAACAGTTTGTTTTGACAGGAGCGCAAAATGAAAACAAAAGAACATCTGATCAGCTGACATCTGATCAGCTGGCTTGGTTCCCAGTGCGGAATTCCGCAGGGGTTACTAGTAAAATGTTAATACTGTACTGCTATAAAATATTTTCTTCACAAGCTAACAAAACTGCACTTATAAATAAAAAATTATCATGGGTTTCGAGTGTTCTTAACTCTCTTCAAGTTAAGAACTCCATATTGACAATATGGATCCAACTGATGCAATGGCCATTATCAAAATTATATTGATGAGTTGGTGTCTTATCTTCACATGTCACATCATGTAATTAATTATATTATTGTATAATTAATCTTTATTCAATATTTCTCAGGGGCGTTTTTGTCTGCAGGCCACAACTCCTTTAATTCCTCATCTAAACAAGTTGTTGAGCCATAGTTTTCAAGGTTACCTTCACGGAACCCGCATAGCTGAGCATGGGCAGTTTTAGTTACATCAATTATTCAATCAAGTGCTTTCTTTATTTTCCTTTTTTGTATTTTGCAGGTCAGTTTACAAGGTCTTCAATACCAATATGTATTAAATTGATACTTTATTTAAAAAAAACATAAAATTTTTCAAAATGTCACTTTAAAAGGTCCAGTAGTACTGTTTTAATTGATTGTAACCTTAACCAAAAAATAAAGTAATCCATCAAAGTTATACAATAAAAACAATTATCAACAAAATTATGTAAACTTTTCAAGATTTTGCTGGCATTCATAGAACATGTTGAGAATAAATAGTAAAACCGTAAAGCATTGGAAAAAGTTAAGAAGAAAGCTTATCTGCAATATATCTACCTGTCTCTTATCAGTGTCAGAGACATAGTCCCTCAATGTTCCTTATCAGTACTTAACTGAATAAACTGACTGACCTGTTTTAGAAGTTAAACACTGATTTGTGTTGCTGCTTGTTTGTGGGTGAGTAAACTAAAAATGCTCATAAAGATATCATCGCAAGTTTTACAGTTATATACAAGTACTTTTTACCAAAGTTAATTTTTTGAGCAAGGTGACATATGATAAGCAAAAAACTATTAGGTCTCCAAAAATGCATATATTTCTGGTCTACAATTTTATTAGGAAGGAAATTTCAGATACAAAAATATCCTACTTGCTAAAACAAAAAACTAAAGCTTCTAAGGCAACAACTTGCCTCATTCTCACCTAATTCTCTTTGATCCAATGTTTTTATATTATGTCCTAATGTTTTGTGTGCATTAACTATTTCATTCAGACATTAGAATTCAATTGTATTAGTAATCTTTTGTATAAAATGCAGCAAAAATACATGTTAACAAACTTAAGTGTTTATTGATAGTTGCAACAATTTAGAAATTTTATATTAATAATATTAACTAATGGAAGCAAAAACAAAAAACGGGAAAACCAATCGCTAACTCCAATTTAGGATGTTGATATTGCGAAAATTAAAAAATATAAGCTAAAGACACGGACAAAACAATAGCTAAAGCTCAACCAGTAATACATGTTTTAGGTCGACCATATGTCAAGTCATAAGTCTGTTGTTTGATGGTAAGCTGTGGAATTCTCATAGACTGCCTTGAAACAGACTTTTATTTTTTTACTTTTTTACATTAATAATATCTATAGTTTTTTTTATGAAAATTACAGATTTACTTGTCAAAACATTTTATGGAGTTAGGAAAATTTTTGCACATAAACATGTTTTAAGATATGAACAGAATAGCATTTTCATTACCAACTCGTCCCACCCCCAAATCACAGACCTTAACACATAATACATACTATAACCGTTACATGTGTGAATAGTAGTATTAGTGAATCTCTTATTTACTAATAAGTCATTGAAAATGTCCGAAAACATTCCTTAAATAATATAACAGTTATAATTAATCAATGTTCTTATTTGACTGATGATTAATTTTAGCCTACATGCCTCAGTTCAAATTAGCATAAGCACTTTATCTCTAGGAAATTCCAGCTACTCAATACTATATTTATACTTTTTCCTCGCATCTTTAACTATTTTGAAGGTGGAATCGGTTTTAAATAGGAGAAAAAACTCAGTGAATTGCACAGGTGGATTTACATCTGTTTATTACTGATAAAACTAATCGTAAATCTAACCAGGGAGATTACAGCTGGCTCAAAGCTGGATGTTACACCTTCACAGCGGCTTGGGGCTCAAGGCTTGTAACGTAAGATGAAGGCCCACACTATCGGAGTGCTACGGCAATATGCTGCCGCCATCTCAGGTCAGTATAGTATATGTTACGGTTTAAAGTATCATTTAAATTAATTTACGCTAAACTGGGAACTTTATTTCAAAAGAGCTATGTAGTTGTAAACATGACATCGTCAATTCATCATAAATCTATAATGGGTACAAATTTTAATTGCTGAGGAATTGTAAGTATTCTTAACAAGGTTTAAAAATGACTAAAAAGAAAGCTTGAAATTAAGTTTGAAAGTTTTTTCCATAAAAGTTTGTTTTGTCGCTTAAAATTAAGCTTATTTGTTTAAAATTAATCACTACCCCTTAGTTTTAGTGTCAATATTTAAAACATTTACTTTTAAATTTATGTAATCTAATAACAAAATTGCCTAACTAAATTTTAGAGTGTTATATATCACAATGTGAGACCCAAATTTCGGGGGAGAGCAAATTATTATCATATTACTCTAGTGTCTTGGGTTACATCCCCTAATAAAAGGAAAAAGAATAATCAGTTAACAAAAATTTTAATTACTCCCTTGTACATATTTATTTAAAAAATAATTGTGAAAAACAATTGTTAAGTTATTAGTTGTTGTTTGCAATGTCAAACATTAATTGTTTCAAACAATTAATAAAAGTTCTGGATGTTGAAGTGTTTATTTGTAGACATGATCTTGTAATGTAACAAAACTCAATTAAAATCGAGCAAGTTATTCCTGCCAACTCGCAGTAAATTGCTAACTACAACAAACTTTGTTACTGATGTTCGACCTCTTAATCGAATAATACCAGCCTTAAATACATGTTTCCCCAACATGTATCCCAAATAAGTATTTTTAAATATTTATTCAGAAAATAATGAAAAATCTTTTACGGCTTTACTTTATTGGCCTTATGAAGATCAAATACTATCCTTAATAAGTTTCAATTTTGTATCTACTGCAGATATTTATTTTGTTTAGCCAGATTATTAATTCAATACATGATCATTAATCGTAAACACTCATTTACCACAAGATGTAGCAAGAACAACTGTTTCGACTTTCAATACAAAACATTACTAAAACAACCATGAATTTGTTTGGGTGTAATGAGGACTAGTTAATTTTAAAATCTGCTTAATAATCAAGAAATCACTTTTAATAGCATGACAACTTACTGTTTGGGTTATATAATCTCAATAAATCAAATCAATTTAGAATCCATCCCTTCTCTCTGCCTTTTTGAGGTTTTGAAAATTGTATGATGCCCAATTCCATCTCAAACAAATTTTTAACTAGCAAAATTTCCATTTTTGTAATTAAAAAATTTGAATTAAATCTAAATGTTTTGAAAATAAAAAAGGAATAATATGTTGGTTTTTTACATTCAGGTACTAAACCTACTTGCAGAGATAAACTTAAGTCAAGAGAGTAAACGGAAAAACAATTCAGGGACGATGTAACAATAACATGGTTACATTCTGATTAGAAGTGGAAGAATGGGGCAGGTAGCATGTTTCCTATAAAAGCCATAATTGAATAATTCAGTTGGAAGCTACATGTGTCAGAACCCTTCGTCCCCCTCTGGTTAAAGCAAAAATGTATTGGTTTTTAACTATTTTCAGAACAACAAATTTGAATAAACTAAGTTAGTAAATGAGAACAGTTAAATGTGTTTTAATTTTAACTATTAATATTATGTTATACAAGTTCGAAGATTTTTAAATATTATATGAAAATAAGACACCAAAGGCAGTAATATTTCTAATGAAATTTACACATAAGAGGAAATATCATTATTATAAATTAATATTTGAATTTATCAAAATAAAAAATCATTCATTGTTTCAAATATATTTTAAGAGCCAACACACCATTAAAAACCAAGAATAAAAATAGAAATATAACAAAATTTGTATGAATTATTGTAAAAATTAATAACATATTTTCAAAATTTGACAACCTGATCATGAGGTAAAAAAACAACTACTTATATTAATAAAACTTTTACTCAGGAACAACGCATATTAATAAATTTGTTCCATATACGAAGGAAGATTTTAGTATTATATTATATTATTTTTATATTTTCCTCAACAATAAACACGGCAGTAGTGATATATTACTCTACTCAACTGTTCCAGCCGCACTCTCCGTCTTCATCGTCGGCAGCTGGGTCTCGTGGCCCTCCTCGGCCATCAAGTACATTCTTGACGGAGAGACCTCGCTGGACGTCTCCCCCGCCGAGCTGTCTTGGGTCGTGGCCCTGCTGGACCTGGGCAACGCTCTCAGCCCGATACCCTCCAGCTTCGTGTCCAACTGGCTCGGCCGGAAGCCGACTCTCGTCGCTCTATCAGTGTCCTTCTTCGTCTCCTCACTACTGGTAGTCTTCGGGACCAACGTGTACTACTTGTACATCGCTCGTTTGATTGTCGGCATCGGGAAGGGCCTTGCGTTCACAGTCGTGCCGATATACCTCGGCGAAATCGCCGGTACAAAAGTGAGAGGAAGCGTCGGCACACTGTTCCTCGGAATGATGAACTACGGAATCCTCTTCGAACTGTGTGTCGGCTCATTGGTTTCATACGACACGTTAAACCTAATTTTATTACCGTTTCCCATTTTATTTTTTCTACTTTTTTTCAAACTTCCGGAATCGCCTTATTACCTGCTGATGAAAGGGCGAATGGAAGAGGCACAAAAATCATTATCTTGGTTTCGCAATTCCAACGAAGACTCTCCCACTTTGCAACAAGAACTGAAGCTGATCGCTACAAATGTGGAGCAGGATATGAAACAGCGAGGGAGTTACCTGGAACTGATAAACACCCCGGGTGCGAGAAGAGCCACGTTTATAACTATAGGACTCGCGTCGCTGCAGAGACTGACAGGTGCGGCTTGTATAATAGCGTATTCCACGACCACTCTGCCCCCCACCGGAGGATACTTCAGTCCCCCGGTTTACATGGTGTTTTTCGGAATCACCATGGTCCTCGGTCAGGTGATATGTAGCACTCTTGTGGACATCTTCGGGCGGAAACCTTTACTGATAATGTCTGGTTTCGGGTGTGCGATATCTACCGGTGCCAGTGCTTTGTTTTACTGGCTGAACGACTCAAGAGACGTAGCAGCCTTCAACTGGGTGCCTTATCTGGCTGTTATCTTATACGGAGTTATGTTCTCTATCGGACTAGGAACTATTCCTCCTATTATTTCCGCTGAGTTGTACCCAGCAAATGTAAGAAGCCACGCAGCAGCAGTAGCTGCGATTTCTTACGCGATCTCAACGTTTGTTTTAAACAAAATTTATCTCCAAGTAAAATTAACCTTTGGAGTTTACTGCATGTACTTATTTTTCAGTGTTTGTTCGGTTTTGTGTATTGTTTTCACTTATACTCTGATTTTTGAAACGAGTGGTTTAACGTTTCTTGAAATTCAAACTACACTAAAGAAAAAAAGTACATCCAAAAGTACAGAATGTAGTGACAAATAGTTTAGTGTTAAATATCAATTCCTAAAACTCATTAATAATAAATAAATTCTAAAACCATGTTATGTACAGTATATAGATTGCATATTTTTATTACATATTATTTTTTGTTAAAAATATAATATATCTTAATATATTAGTTGTTTATATATATTCAGTTTACGTTTTTTAAACCATTTCGGACCTGTTTTCTACCGAAATCATTGCTTTAACTGTGTACAAGTCATAACAAAACAAAGTTCAAAGTTCCCATGTATTCCTTATGGACATTCATTTTTGTTTGAGCTGATGAAAATACAAATAGCGGGTCTTGATTCGTAGTAGTTCCACGGGCTAACCACAGAATGTAGCACACACAACTGTCATCATTTTATAAATCATTTGCGGGGCGAAGCCTGCAGGTAACATCTAGTAGTTTATATGGTAGAGCCTGAAATGGTAGAATTTGGAAACACTCTTTCTCTCAGATACAGCCCCGATTTTTAATGGCAGTTTTATAATAAATACATGTGTAGACCTAATTGATTAACATGGTTCTTCATCAAAACTATTCCGAATAAGAAGTGCAATTAACTTTAGAACAGGCTTTCCACGACCTTTAATGGTTTAGGTCCCGTATTTGAAATGACCACTTTACTCACACTATAAGCATTTGATTGGACATAATAGCAAAACACTCCGAACAACGAAAGACTACCTAAAGGTACTCGCAATTTCAAGGAGACAGGAAATAACTGTTAACTTATAGAAATATGCCACCAGTTATAGGGTAAAATTTGTTGTAAAACTGATAAATTACAAATGCAAAAGAGTAATCTCTTAGTTATTTCGTACAAACTTCAAAAATATATAGAACGATCTTATAGATCGCCAAAGCCATGGTTGATTAATTCCCTTGTTATTGCTCTGATCAGCTGATACATTCTCCTACAAATGTGAAATCATTTGTTTACTTAATATTTCTTTATTTGCAACCACTGGAATCTAACTAAATACTGAATGCAACTCGGCAAAACTTCAAAATGACTTACGTTGGAATACCGGGCCATTGACTGTAAGGCTGGTACTCCAGTAATGATTACTTCTCTTTTGTTACAGTAATACTCGTTTGATTTGATCAACATGTCTATTATTCTCACCAGAAAATGGCGGCCGGCACTCCAGTGTCCCTGAGACGTGTTGTCTCCAATATTTAGTTAGAAGTCAGTGTTTGCGGCCTATCTACCAACGCTGAAAATATTACACCTAAGCAAGTGTTTACTTAAATTAAATTAACAATTACAATACAATAGATCCATTACAATACATAAAACATAAAACATAATCGTATGTTGTTACTTGCCATTATTAATTGAAAACCACATAGGTGAAATATATGAATTAGCGTTGAGGAGAAGTTTAAATGCCCCAGTCAGCACTCCTCTTGAAAACTGCTAATATATTCGTAAACATAGAGAAGTGTGTTTCCTTAAGCAACCAATTAACTAAAGAGTCCTATTACAATAACATGATAACTGGCAATACTCGTAACTTAAATCAACTATTTATTGTGCGGGGCCTTTGATTTTGAATTTTAAATTATATTCCCGCATCTCTCCGGCCTTCAAATTATTTAGGTTAAATTTAAATTGGTTTCTGAGAAAATTTCATCTGAACATCGGCCATTTTTTAAAACTGGTGATTATATTATAAGAACATGCGGACTTGGAAGTCCCGTGGGGCCATCAGAGCCCAGAGCACGGTTCTAAACGGCAATAGGCCTATGACACTCCTGGGTACATAGGCCATTTGTGCAAAATGTAATTTGTGCAAGAATTGCTCCAGTGGTTTTCTTGAGATGGAAGAATAGACAGATAGACGCAACCTAATTTTTATAGTAGTAGTGATTATTATAAACTGCAGTTCCAATCGTAAACTGTAATAAATAGTCTACTGTTTTCTTATATCAACCAACTAATTGAAGCTGATTGTTTTTAATACGCTTCAATATTACAGAATCATCATACATCATATAGAAAATTTTTAAATTATAAACTAGCCAGTAAACAAACTGCTGAAAACCATATATATGGTTGATGTAAATTACTGCTATGAACTTTTTAATTGCACAAATCAGCTGCTTCCCTTAAAGGTAAAATATATTCGTAAATATAGATAAGACGTATTTGTTTATTACAACCAACTAACGAATGTGGCATTAAAAAACAAATGTTTCTCGTTATTCTTAATGGCGAAATTTCAACATTTAATTAATATTTTACCGTACGGGGCCTTAGATAATGAACTTTAAAATATATTCCTGCACCCCTACGACCTACAAACTACTTAGGTTTCAAATCTTGTACTTGGGGCACTTCTGGTTACTGAGAAGTTTTCATCCGGACATCGGACAAAAAGAAATACTGGTGATTATGGACTGAAATACGTCGCAAAAACTCCAAAAGAGGAAAATGAACTACCCGTATAACTATACAAGTCTCTGCTGTTATGAGGATAATAACATTTTACTATTAAGATTTCACCAACACATATATCTTTTTTGCGATAAGAAGAAATTTTAAATAATCCAAATCCGTTTGATTTTTTTTTCGTTACCTGGCCTCAAAAATCAGATTTCATGTGGTACAAATGTAGAATTTGAAATGTTATAAGTAATAATAACATATGAATATTAAGTACTTCCTTAGAGTCTCACAACTTCTCTTTGCAATGCTCTTATCTTTAACTTATCATCATATGAAAATGAATACTACTCTGGGCAAACAGTTTTCAGAGCTCCATGACAAATGAACGTATTTTCCACACTTGTGAAATAGTAATGTGTTGATTAAGTACAGCAGTTATCTGACATGGAATATAGAAAGGATACATACATTAGGTATGTATTCATATTTCTTAGAAGATTAGTGTATTTAACAAAGATGTTAATGTGAACTTTTAGACATTGATCTATAGTTGAATGAGAATGTTTTAATTCAAATCTTTGACATTTCCAAAACGATGTTTAAGAATTTCATTAAACAAATTTGCCTTGTACTTTTATACTTTAAATGTGAAATTTATAGAGAACTCAACTGAATATGGCATCACATTATTGCATTTTCTATTTATTCGATACATTAAAGAGTTCATTATTCACTTAAGTTTCTATAGCTTAGCTCATACTGCATATTGCCATACCTTAAAAGATGAATATGGTTAACACAAGTAGGTAATAAAACGTTTAGTTTCTATCACGACTTGACAATGCATTACTCATTTCAGACATTTTCAACCACTTTTTTCTACGAGTTTGTATATAAATTATGTTAACTGGCCTTCAATAAGCAATAAAATAATTTATGAAGCAATCATAAACAATATGCTTGAGAGCGTTACCAATAAATTATAAAAGGGTGTCAAAACTGTTGTTATGACTAGTGAGCCAAGAACTATATCACGACAAACCGTGTACACAAGTGGGCATGACGCCACTAGTTAAATATATACTTTGAACGCCGCTTCCTTAAGATTATACTAAAAAATACATTAAATACAGGTTGTTAACAATTGTTGGAGTAACACTGCCCAATAGGTGCAGACCAGCTTTATAGAAACTATATATAACTATTAAATGATATTTTGTGATGATTTTCGGTTATTTCCTAAAAAATAATCTTTATTACTATTCTATTATTATCAAATTTAGATATAAAACTTACATAAAACAATTTTTACAATACTTTTAGTCCCAATTCTGCTTGACAAGTTGCCCTTTCTAAATAAATTCTGAAAAAATACATACTAAACTGTTTTAGAATTTGCAAAACTTACTAACATTCTAATTAACTACCAAAAACATTATTATCACCCGAGATCTCCCGATATTTGCCCTTTCTGATCTTAAAATTAAAGGACACCCTGGCTAAAAGTAGTAAACATACTGACACGACTAACGTGTGAAATGTGGTGGTGGTAGGAATACTGACGATGTGTTAAGGTGAGGCAAGACAAGACAACCTGGTTTTGTAAACAGCAACTCGGGAGAACAGCACTTTGTTAATTAACTCCACAAGCACCGAAGGTACATTTACCACCGGCGGAGCAATCTGGCTAAATGACTCGATTAATCAAAATGTGCCCTAATCAAGAGCAACACTCCAGAACAATGGGAACTCTTATTTACTCTTACTATTTTTTTTTTTTTTATTAGGTTATACATTTTAGAAACAAGTATAATGAAATATGTTTGTCTAGTCTTAAACAATTTGTGTTTGGCTTGATTGGGATCAATTTTGAGTTCAAGTTCGTAGAGCTCTTTTGGGCCAACATCTTTAGAAAGGATAACGGTTCATGGACCCACTTAAGAAATTAAAAATATTTAAAATTTGTTTGTATTCTTAGGTAAAATCTTTTAACTATTACATTCATCATTTATACAAAAATCAGTATATTTGTCTGTAAACTTCTTTTTTCTCCATTTCCCAATGATTATAGAGTTAAAAGGAACATGGTAAATATAAAAGGTGAGAAGTGCTAGGGGAAAGAGCCTAAATAAAAATCTCATGTTGTTATCTAAATAACAAAAAATATACTTAGCACTAAAAAATAGATTTTATAAAATACACTTTAACACTTTCGCTGCACAAACATGTTAAAACGTGAAAATCCCATATGTTTCAATGTTGAACCATGTATGGCACCCGCATCTAAAGTGTTGAAGGGCATATAACTTCTTCACTGAACAAATAAAAATGTATAATAAATATTGAAAACAGTGAACAAATTATCATGTTATTATTATTAAAACTGAGAATATAATGAGTACATAATTTATTTCATCAGAATAAACACAAGATGACAGCAAGCTTGAAGCCTGTTAATTATATCACTATCTCCCTCTCGTTATAAGAGGCAAGACGAGGCAGATTCATACAACAAGCGGACGATGCCGGCAACCGCGTCTGGAGTGCTGCGTCAATATGCAGCAGCCATGTCAGGTCAGTGAAACATCGTGACTACCATTATAGTAAAATTCTAAAATTTATAAAATAGACACATTTAGTAAGGTTCAGGAGAACACCCAAGTATATAAAAAGTACCATAAATGGTTATTGATGTTCAATGACGCTTCGAAAATCTGAACTTTATGTGAATAATCTCTGACATCTCCAACACTAAATGTATTAAATTTGATTTTAAAATATTTATTACTACGTCAAAAACATTGTGTAAAGAGACAAAGACAAAAGTCTGTACAACAAATATCTTACAGGGTGTTAATTTAGAGTTATTTAATTGTAATATATTTTAATATATATGTAATGCATAACTTTTTGGATAAGAAAGTTGATTTTCCCAAATTTATGAACAAATTTTAAAATACTACGAAAGAATGAGGAGTTATCATATAGTCAGGCCACTGTCTTTGTTTTACACAACTGTTCATGTGATAAACAACCAAATTATCTCTTTCGACCTTTGCTTTCTTTGTCTGATAAACCTTGTTAATTCAGTTTTCAACTTGAAAAAGTGTTTGATTGTCTGGAGAAAAAATGCCATTTTAAATATAAGCATTTACTTGACACTCAGACTACTGAAAATAAAAATGAGTTTGCACGCTGGGAGGGAAGTGATTTTTTGCATTAAAAATTGTTATAAAATAAAATAAAGGGTTTAAATAAACACTGTTGCCTTTTTTGGGGGGAACTGGAAAAGTTAAATTTGTTAGCAGTTCTGATATTCCTGGTTCTATTTAAATTCACTATTAGGATGGCAATTTTGTACATTGTAAGGTTAGGAAGTCTCCTCAGGATCAAAAGTTGGTATGGGGCAATTGGGGGTGATAAAACTGTGTTCATGGGTTCATGGGGTCACGTTAGGAACTTCTATGGTGGTCTCGGCCTTAAGTTTCACCTTGCGGGTTGTGCTAATAGTCACCTTTTCCACAGGAAATTCCCTAATAAGTAATATAAGGCTATTTATTTTTATTTTTTAATTATTTATTATAATTACTAAAAACTAAAATTTGGTACTTGACGCACTGACTTTGAAAATTACTCAGAGAAATTCTACTCATAGAACAAACCCTACCTAACTGAATCAAAGTGATGGCCAGCCAAAAGAACAGCTGCCAACAATGATGAATGTTGATGAGGATAGCTGCCCTTAGAGGCCATATTTAAAGTACTATATCTAACTATAGTTATCATATGTCAGTTTAAAGCGACAAAGCCTTTTCATATAGCTGTTGTTTCAAAAGGCTTACAAAACAACAACAGACAATACATTTGCAGTTGAATGTTACAGCTGGACTCTCCATGTTCATCCTCGGCAACTGGGTGTCCTGGCCCTCACCAGCTGTGAAGCATATTCTGGCCGGGGAAACCAAACTGGACATCTCTCCGAACCAGGTATCATGGGCCGTCGCTCTCCTGGACTTGGGCAACATGATCAGCCCCATACCGTCTAGCTACGTCACCAACTGGCTCGGACGCAAGCTGACTCTCGTCGCGCTGTCATTCACACTGTTCGTTACGTGGTTGTTGGCGATCTTCGGAAATAGTGCCTACTATCTGTTCGCCGCACGCACTCTAGTCGGACTCAGCAAAGGTTTGACATACATCGTAGTGCCGATATACCTCGGCGAAATCGCAAGCACCAAAGTCAGAGGAAGTGTCGGCACCGTATTCGGAGGTATGATGGCTTATGGAATGCTTTTCGAACTCCTAATCGGTTCATTTGTTACATACGACACGCTCAATATAATTTCTTCCCCTTTTCCGGTATTGTTCTTCCTACTCTTCTTCAGGTTCCCGGAGACACCATACTTTTTGCTCATGAAAGGACGAGAAGCCGAGGCACGAAAATCTCTCGCTTGGTTTCGTAACTTAAAAGAGGACTCTCCACTGTTACAGCAAGAGCTGAGGCAAATCTCGACAAATATGTCGGAAGACTCGCAACAAACTGGAGGTTACAAAGACTTGGTGAGTTCACCGAGCGCAAGACGAGCCACCCTGATTGCCGTTGGACTCGCAGTATTACAGCGGCTGAGTGGGTGTACGAGCATCATCGCGTATTCCACCGTCACCTTGCCTCCGACAGGGGGCTACTTCAGTCCTGATGTTTATATGATATTTTTCGCAGTCACCATGATCATGGGACAAACCATCTGCACAACATTAATCGATATGTTTGGACGTAAACCTTTACTAATAATATCGAGTGTGGGCTGTGTCATCGGTACAGGTGTATGTGCTTTGTTCTACTGGTTAGACACATTTGCTGATGTTTCGGCTTACAACTGGGTGCCATATTTTGGCATTATCTTTTACAGTATTATGTTGTCAGTAGGATTAGGAAACATCCCACCTGTAATTACCGTCGAGCTCTTCCCGGCCAATATGAGAAGTTACGCGAATGCGCTCACTGCAGTGTTTTATGCTCTTTCGTCTTTTTTCACAAACAAAGTCTACTTACAAGTCAAAATGACGATAGGGGTTCATTATATGTACTTCTTTTTTATGATCTGCTCATTAATTGCCGTTATTTTTACAAGCACTGTTGTATTTGAAACTAAGGGGATGACATTTTTGGAGATTCAAAATACACTCAAGAAGAAAAGTCAGTATGGAACTGAAAGTATCCCAGTCGCAGCTAATCTGAGCACTCAAAAAACTACTTACGGGACTTGATTTGCTAAAATTTTTTTTAAATTTAAAAATTGTATAAACCCTTTTCCTATAATGTGAGCTATCTAATTTACTAACTCATCAAAGTATATGGTGTCCTATCTTTATAACAAATAATAATCATCAAAATCGGTAGTTAATTTATCTCAAAAGGTATTGTTTTAACAGACGTTTTCTTATTAAAAATTTAAACTAACGATGTTTTAGCATCTGGGACATGGAACAAAATCATATAAATTCCAAACCTAGATATGACACTGTTGAATTGCATTTTGAATATGTATATAATTGTAAAAATTGTAAATAAAAACAATAAAATACTTTAGAAATGCCTATTGTTTTATTACATTTCACCTCCAATCAACAATCCCTACAAATAAATGTTATTCATAAAGTAGCTCGTGATATTAACTTGGAGCTTGAAAATGTTTTAACATTATTGGTCTGAGTCGGCAATGCACTATTACCTTAGTAATTGATATTTTTCTTGAAGCCGCTTAACCTAAACCATGTTTTTGAGGCTTTGTATTTTGCAAGCCATGTAGTGTTTTAGAGAATAAATTTATGACCCCCTAACTTCCGAGCGGAACAACTTTTTGCCGTCCCATTTCACCACCACCTGCTGTCCCACCCTAAACTGAGTTTCATCAGCACGCCCTGTCCTAAATGATAAATAATTTGGGTCAAAGCCAGTTTAAAAATTAATATCTACAACTTAAATTATTTATTCTATACAGCATGATGGCATTTATTGCAAAATATTTAGTGTGGTTAGGATTTTTTACAACAATTTATTAGAGATGTGCGAGTACAGGTTTTTTTAAGTCGAGTCGAGTTGGAGTCGAAATGGCAAAAGATTTGAATCTCGAGTTCGAGTCGAGTATAAAAAAAAACCACATAGGTAGAGTTGAAATAGAACAAAACAGTGAATAGGGTTCCATTTATAAATGTTGTTATTAAAATATACTTTTCTAGTCTACTATGACATGAAAATAAAAATAATGAGTAAAGTAAATGGATTCCTACTTTATTGGAAAAAGATAAGTACATTTACCCGAAAATAAATCATACCAAAGTAATTGCGTAACATTTTGCCATGAAGATAAAATACTTTTAATCTGTTGGTATTAAGGTTGTTATAGCCCACATGGTATTAATTAACAGTTTCATTACAAAATATTCTCAGTTTTTTATTTCCTCCTTTTTATTTACTCTATGTTTAGTATATTATGTTTAGGCCTAAGCTACATCTTTCTACGAATGGAGAAAATAAAATAAAATGTAGGCCTATAAGTTAAAATAAATTTTATTTTAATATTTAAAAGGCCTATTACATGGTAAAACACCACGAACTACTTACTTACCACACAAAATGTATTTACTAACATATCTTAGCATTAATTTTAACACTAATAGTCGTAATAAGAACAATCAGTTAGTAACAACATGAAGATATGTTTGAAAGTGCCTGGCAAAGCAATTGATGAAATTGAAGCCATGTCTTAAATAGAGTTTTAAAATATTACAAATTATTTAATAAATCATTAATGAAACTTAAACAAGGCCAAAACAAATCACTTGTCTTTAAAAACAGCTCAATGCCAAAGGACAGTTGAGCCTAAAATTAATGGACTGACTCAATTTCAATTATTATGGAACAAAAAACAAGCACAAACTTCTTATACTTACCTATTAGATTTCATTACAGATATGTTTTTGATATTTTACTTTAAAAAAATGACAAGGTTAGGTTAACCTAAAAGTGGACTATACAGACAGAACTCAATCTGAAGATCCTGGTAAATCCTCCATTTTGGTGTAAAGAGTAACACAAATTTATAAGCCACAACTTCCTTATTTATTAATAAAACACTAAAATCCACATCACAACTTTGAACACCTCAAATACGTTCACACTCAATTTTAATTTACAGACGACACGCGGCCGCGGACCACCCTTGGTAGCGCGGGTAAGCGGTGGGAGTAAACTCGCTAGAAACTTTCGAGTTTCAGTGCTGAACTCGGCTCGAACTCGAAATTTCGAGTACTCGCACATCTCTACAATTTATCATAAATCACATACCATATAATTATAAAATTTTTGTAAATAAACCAAAGATAGATTTTAGCATGTTTATACTGTACATATTCAATAAATAATAAATTATTAAATATTAGGGGCTAAGGGCCGTCCATAAATTATGTCAACAGTTTTTCCAATTTGCAGCCTCCCCCTTAACGTTATCTCACTGTAATGTTGGGTCACCCCCACTATTTTAGAACACCTTATTTATGTAAGGCCTCCTAGTAAAAATAAAATGCTTAGGTCTTTATTGTTTGAATATACTAGTACAAATCAAAATGCTAAGTTTATAATATACTCTATATGTTGAAAAGCAAACATACATTAGTAACAGAAAACTTAACTATAAGAATTTGTGAAAATTTCTTTTCATTGTACTTACAAATTTAAACTGGGAAGTTGACGTACCTAGAAAAAAAACTTAATCAGTATATGGTACCAAGAATCAAATATACTATCAGATTCACAAGTTAATAAAGTAAGTATGGTGTTGCTGGTACACCATAGATCCGTGAATATGAAGAATATACACAGCATGACTGTATACATATCAGCTACTTCATCTTTATAGTATGTTTCCCAACTTGAATGTCACCATTTATTTCAAGAGTTCTTTGGATCAGTTAACTTGGTAACTGTGATCAATTTCGTTATCAGTTTCACACTCTTCCGCTCAAACTTTCAGTTTATCCATGGTAAAATTTCTCCTTATAAGCACACCAAAACCTCCTAACAGTAAAGGAATGTAAATGTGCCTAGTTAGTCAGGCTGGAACGTGCAGTGCGAGCGACTGGGCTTATCATGGACCAACAGCCGCACTCGCAACGAGGCTTAACATAATTACCACAACTACCAGCTGAGTTACAATAACTCGCTAACTAATGGACTCACATTCAACTTAACGCCCACAGTCATCAGTTTCCAGTGATCCTGATTATTAGGGCAAGTTGCTTTTAAAGTTAGGGAAGGAAGTGGCCAGGATAAATAATTTGAAGTTTCGTTACCAAGTAATCTCATATTGCGATCGGGCTCGTTGATAGTTCAAAAGGAATAAAAATATAAACAACCGAGTGATTGTTTGTTGGGTTTTAATTCAAAGACCAATTTAAGAATACCATATAATTTTCAATATTTACCATGTAATTGTTTAAAGGGACAAACAAAATCAATAAATTAGAGTATAATCAAATAGCTAAACACGTTTTTAGATAAATTTCATTAATCGTGTGTTTTTCTTGAAGCTTTTTAAATATACCGTATCAATAATAAATTTACACCTTGAGTACTGTATAGAAAAAAAATTATTTAACACTAAAAATCAAAATGGTTAAAAGTTTATGAGTTTATGAACGTTAAACACATATAAGTATTAACATTAATTAGCATCCACATTATTTAATAAAATAACTAAGCATTCAATTTGGTGTCTACTTCTAGATATTTTTATCAAAGTATGCCAAACTTTGTTACCTTGTAAACATGTTGAAAGTTTAAAATATTTCATAAATTAAAACTAAATGAATCTTAACATGCTAACAAGAAAATTTTTCAAATCATATACAAATTGTAGTTATGTCATTTATTATTGTAGTGTGAGGTAAAATATTTGTTTGAGTATACAGTGATATATATTAAATTTCAAGTAAAAATCAATTACAAAAATAGTTACTCATTAAATAATAGCACTAATCTCTACACTACATGTGATGAAGAATGATTACTGATAGCTGGCTTAAATCGTCTATGTGGGAGTTTATTTCTTAAAGTAAATGTATGTATGTTGTAATTGTGAACGGAAATAAAGATTTATTTTGATTTGATTTGATCGTTTCTTTGAAACTGTGACTGACTGTGCAATGATACCAACATTTATTCACTGAGCTAGCTTGGCACTAAATCAGGTTTACAAATAAATTTTGCAAGACACGATTTAAATTTGTATAGAGACCTGTAATTTTATTTTATATGTTACTGTTTAGTTAAAACTATTAATTTTAATTTTGTTACAGAACAAGTACGTCTAACATTGAAGTCACACATTTTTCAGATAGAAAATATACTACATAAGTTAAAAAAAAAACACTTCTTCTCAAAACTAATCCAGAAATAACTTTAAATGAATCGAGGAAAGCTAAGAAGACATATACTTTTCACCAACAACATGCCCTTCCAATTATTTCCCTCGATGAGGGAAGGCGTAGGGAATACCACCGCCACTAAGTACTCTAAGCCGTGGCTAAGAGAGTTTGATTAAAAACAGAACAATGTCTCACAACGGGTGCTGATGAGGGAGGGAGTTTCCCTCGGTTACGAGTGAAGTGGGGAACACGGAACACAATTACACCACAATCCCCAGCTGAGAAACGCCAAACTGCCTTTACAGGGCCTTGAGCACACATCTGACCCACCCCACTCAGCATTAATGTAGATAAATGTTCTTATATATGACTCTTAAGGTCCTAAGCTGAATTTTAAAATTTACAGCTTGTAAAAAATATTAAGCTGCGTTAAATCAGAATTTGATTGCAATACTTAATAGTTATGAACAAAATTGTAATAGATCAATAATTATTTGAAAATAAAAAATGGTCTCAAAATAAATATTTTTTAATTTAATAGATTCCTTTATTTAACTACCAAACTATTAGGGGTGTGCGAGTACTCGAAAATTTTAGTTTTGGGCCAAGTATTTTAATACTCAAACTCGACTCGAAGTTTTAAAAAATACTCGAAGGTTCGAGCGAGTATTTCCCACCGATTTCCGGACAATCACTAACGATTGCAACCGGCCAAATCGCTTAGTAACGGCCGCAAAAAGCGATCGCATCATGTAAAATCGACCGAAAATGACGATAGGACCTCGTAATTTCGGCCGGAAATGACGACGGTATACATATCGGCAAAAGTGGCGAATGTGCCACTTAATATCGCCCGTAACTAACAATTTCTTTATCTAATATTGATTATAAACAATGTCTGAACCAGGTGATATTGGCCAAATGACAACCGGACCGTGTTTTATCGGCCAGAAACTAATGCCAAACCGTGTTTTGTTTGCAAATACATAATCCAGTTTGATTGTACTGGCCAAAACTTTGTATTGCTACTCAAGTATTAGTTAGAAACCATGTTCAGATTATCAAGTATAGAGTGGTATCAAAATCCCACTACACTACTTGAAACTACAAACTGATGGCAAATACTCGCTCGAAAATACTCAAAACTCAAAAATAATTGGCACTAGTCGACTCGATTAAAAAAATCATTCCTTGCACACCCCTAAAAACTATGATTATAAATTGTTCATTTGGAGACATCCATAAATAAAGTCA
This sequence comes from Allygus modestus, assembly GCA_963675035.1. Classification (NCBI taxonomy): domain Eukaryota; kingdom Metazoa; phylum Arthropoda; class Insecta; order Hemiptera; family Cicadellidae; genus Allygus; species Allygus modestus. The sequence goes on along the minus strand of OY776116.1, from coordinate 70,321,632 downwards.
TCAGTTTTTGCAAATTTTCAGACTCTCCCCACCCTATAATGATCCTACTGTCATTATTCTGCAACCAACTCCTCCCACGCTTGAAAAATGATGTCATCTTTGGCCGAATCACAAAATATTTCAGAAAATCATGTAAATAACTGGAAATACTGATTCCCCCACTACGATAATAGACTTAAGCACAAAAGTAACGAGTAGTAACTTTTACAAAATGCTAGCTAGATGCATACAACACTCACAGCACTCTGAACCATGGAGAAGGGAGTTGATACGGAGCGACAAGTTTGTTTGGGGTAAGAGCTGTGCTCACTGGATCAGAACTTAATTTTACCCAAATAGCGCTCTGATCGTACAGCTCATCATAGAAGACGCACGAGTTCCAGGACAAGGTATAGTACCAGGATTGTAACGGTTGTGAACTGTTCTAAAAACAAATGTTTTCAAGACTTAACTGTAGTACAAAATACTATCAAATCAGAGGGTATATTAAAAATAGTTAAACCAACTTACACAAATTTGACAACAGTGGTGGCATTTACAAAATCAAGTGCAGCGAATGCCCTCAATTTTACATAGGCCAGACTGGAAGAAACTTTAAATGCAGATTTTGTGAACATATACAGTCAATTCAAATTCAAATTCAAATTTATTTGATTGCCATTACAACTTTTTAGAGTCGGTAGCAACTAAATTAAATATAAAATACAATTTGTAAGATAATGTTTTACAAATATTAAAATTACTAAATAAAATTGTAAATAATTAATAGAATAATAAATATAATAATAACCTAGTTTAACTTCTATTATTATTGTTAAATTTGTTATTAATATAAATTAACTAGGCCTATTTATTTCACTATAATTTTGGCAATGGTCTATGAATTCATCAACACTGTAAAAAGCATTTGATATTAAATATTGCCTTAATTTATTTTTGAAAGGTCGTAAATTTTGTTCAGTTTTTAAGATTGGCGGTAATCTGTTGAGGAATTTAGACCCAGATTCGGACGGGAAAATTTTGAAATATATTTAGTCTATGTTGTGTTGGCCTGAAATATTGATTGTATCTTGTATTATAATCATGTAAATCACATCCTTTTTTTAATTTACATTTATAACGTACAAAAATCAAATCAAATAATCAAACAACCCAAAAATCTGCATTTGCTGAACATATCCTCGAAACTCAGCACACGTAATATGTCAGAGAAACTTTTCAAAAAGTTAAAGAGTATGGAAATATTAAATATTGCACGAAAAGGTGAAAGAATCAATGTATAGAAGAATATCATATGTAAACAAACAAAAACTTTGACCCGAATATTATTTTAAACATGATGAAGATTGAAAAATAAAATCCAATTTTTGAAAAGATTGAAGAAATAAATAAAAATTATACCAGGATGAAATCTACCATAATAATCCTATTTCTATCTGTCTGTACATCTTTTATTTTTACTTTATTTATATTTTAACATATGTTTATTAATTTTAAATTCTATTGTTTTTTATTTTAAGGTTATACCTTTTAGCCGAAACAAAAAATGTTACAAAAAGAGTACTCTGAAAGTTTTATTGTTAATCTAATAAAAATAGTTAATACACTTCAACTAATGTTAATAACTGAGTATTTTTGTTTCCTTTCATTTTGTTGGAGTTTTTAAATTTGTACTAAAGAAACTGGTTCAAAATTAATATTTTATAATTACATAATTTTAAGTTAACCCCCCCCCCCGCCCCCCCTAAACGTCATCTCACTGTCAAATTGAATCCGGGCCCATCCCACACATTATCAGCCCTTTTTATTCTATGAAAAACTGGATTAAAGATTTATTTTACTACCACATATAAAATAATTGAATTTTGAAGACACCAGGATAAGGACTATTCAAAGGTAGGAACAAAGGCAAGGAAAGGTAACAAAGGTAAGCTGCCTGATTATTATAAGGCTTTGTATTCTATGAGTAATAGCCAGAGGCTGATTAAAATAAACTGTCTGTGTGATGAAAGTTCTGGATTTGCCTTATAAGCTGGGATCCACTAGATCGATCCTGAGCAAAATATTATGATACCTGTCAGCTGCCATTGTCATTGGGCTACTAATTAAGGATGTTTTATAAGTAAAGGTTTACATTAGATAGCAACAACACCAGGGTTTAGGCCATTCCCTATCAAAACGTTAAAAATTCCCACTGAAATGAAACCAAAAAAATACCAAATTGCAATCGTTATAAGACACAAACAAATAATTTCACACCTATAATACAAAACAAAATTGACACTCGAATATGTAAAACATTTGTTTACCAAAAAGGCCCAGGATAAATTATCAGAACTTTAAAAAAAATTATATAAACCAATTTAAGAACATTTTAAAAGAGGAACTGTTTTTTACATAATTGAGGACTTTTTCACAACTCCTGACTTCTGATTAAATTAAAGTATATGATTAGCATATTATAATTTAAATATTCTAGGAATTTTGAGAAAATCTAGAATTATACAAATTATGCAAATAAACCAATTTTGTTTAACGTGCTAAGTAATACTCTTTTGTAAATTTCACAGTTTCAAAAGTGTATGCTCTTCATAAACCGTTCCCATTTCACAATCAGCAAAGTATCTTTTGACTGATTCTATCGATTTAAACTTTAGTATTATTCACAACCCCTTTTTTAAGCCGTATTTTTTAAATTGTTGATTTAATGTTACTCTACATGCCGTTACTCCTCATACAGGACACTATATTCCTCTGCTAGATTTAGAGAAAGGTCACTTTTATACGATCCAAACCCTTTAATTTTGAAGACATCCCAGGAATTAAACTGAAGATCAAGATTTCCTGTGGCTACAGCACTTAAAAAGTGTTATAGGTCTACTTTAAGTGCAAAAGGGATTTATGGGTAAAATATTGACTTTTTACTTTATTTTATTACTGTGAGTTTGGAAAAAAATTAAAACTCGGGGTGTGCGAGTACTCGTAACTTTGAGTTTTCGGCCGAGTATTTTTAATACTCGAACTCGACTCGAAGTTTTGAAAACTACTCGAAATTTCCGGGCGATCGTTAACGATTGTGACTGGCCAAAATGCGTAGTAACAGCTGCAAAAAGCAATCGCATCACGTGAAATCGGCAGAAAATGACGACTGCGAACGATTGCGACTGGCCAAAACGCGTAGTAACGGCCACAAAAGGCAATCGTATTACATAAAATTGGCCGAAAATGACAATCCGACCGCAAAATTTTGGCCGTACCTAACAATTTTGTCATTTAATATTAATTTTAAGTTTTAAGCGATGTCTGGATCAGGTGAAATTGGTCAAATGACAACCGGGCCCTGTTTCATCGGCCGGAAATGAATGTCAAACCGTGTTTTGTTTGTCAATACGTAATTCAGTTTGATTTTACTGGCCAAAACTTTGTATTGCTACTCATGTATTAGTTAGAAACCATGTTTAGAGTATCAAATCTAGGGTGGTATCCAAAACACATTACACTATTTTAAACTACCAACTGATGGCAAATACTCGCTTGAAAATACTCGAAACTCGAAAATAATTGGCACTATTCGACTCGACTCGATTATAAAAATCAATACTCGCACACCCCTAATGAAAACCATTATAAATCCTCTTCAACAGTTTAGGTATCAAACCCCATCATCCCCCACCATTAGTCTTATTCCACTAATATTATTCTTAGATTATGGAAATACACAGTTGAAATCCTCTGTTATAGTTAGCTGGTTATACATGACCAACTTGGAAATGATTAATTATTGAACTATTACGAGAAATTAGGAGTGACAAAAACAATTTGAATGATAAAGGTTACCAAATCCTCACACTGTTAAAAGTAATTTCAAATCCCCTTGTCTTTATGGCCGGTTTAATATGGCTGTGATACTTGTAATTAAGCTCAAATGACAAATTAACCTTCAATTTACATTAGTATAAAAAGATTAATTACAAAATAAGAACTTATTAACATCGTCTTGTTTCATCATAACATCTTACTTTCAATATGACTCATCAGATAGTTACCAGACGGTACAATATAAAGTGCATCATTACAGAATGAAAAACCTACTACAGAACCAAAATGAAAAATTTTTACTCGGATCTATTTTGTATTACTTTATTTTTGTATTTTGATCTATAAATTGATGGCATGTTTACTTTTAAGTTATAACAAACACTATTTTTAAGCAAAACCGGTGTTAGCAGAAACGGACTGAGCTCAGTACTAGCTTTTCATTTAGTCATCAGTCACCAATTCACCCCTGATAAATACAGTAATGGAGATGGGATTGATTTTAAAAACAAGATAAAGTATAGTGTAGGATTTGCAAATCAAGTCATCGCTCTTTGAAGTCTCACATTCAATAAATGCCTAAAGGTTCTAAATTCAATCGTAGATTTATCCTTGCAACTTTTAGCCATTAATAATATCTTTACTAAAAGGGTGTCAGAATATCGAAATGGTAGAAAAATTTCAATTTAAGAAAGTATAATTTAGTGGACAGAAACCACGCAAAACATTCGTAGAGAGTATTTTGTGAACTGAAAACATACTAAACATACCAATTTTACAATGCCATAGTTACAAAAAAAACTTAATATGTTTTACTAATCTGAAAAAGTTGTTCCCTTTATTTTGGCTAGCTCGTTATGATGAACCAGTATCTGGATTAATCGAGTCTGTAGAGACCGAATTTTACTTTACATCTAAATCAAAATCTTCCACAATCCAAAACACATAGTACTAAACAGCCCAGATACTGCAACCGTAGTGATCATAGTTAGTTTCACTGACCTTTGGTAGCAGCAGGAGATGGCTTGGCAGGAGTGGTGAGCGTCCTGATGGCCTCAGCAGCTGCTGCAGCCGTGGTGGATGGCTTCGCTGACTCCGGCTGTTCCTCAGCCTCCCCGCGGTTTTTCAGCACATTCCAGTCCTGCAGAAGCTTCATCACTTTGCTCTGCAAAATAAGAGTCGTACAGGCAAAGGCATAGAGAGTGTTCACGCGAGTCCAGGTTTTTTATTCTGCTATACTTCTCCTCAATGGGTATCAAATAGTCTTGGCAGTTTGTATACGTCTCTACTGCAGAGACTTTAAAGACATCTTAAGCTCTACATAAACCAATAGTCAAATGTCATACTTTTCGTCCACCTGACATGAACCATAGGTTGCACATACTCCATTGAAACTGGGCTCAGCTGCCAATGGTCATTGGGCTTTTAATTAATGATCAAGGCCAAAGAATCGGCCAGTCTTATTCAATAACAAGGCATCTCACTTATTCTACACCCAAAATCCATTAATATTTGTCTTAAAATCTGCACAAGTGCATAAAGCATCCGAAATAGTGGCTTAGTGATTGTGTAAATGACTGTTAAAATAATCTTCAACATTTCTGTGGGGGATTTAAACCATATATTCGCTGCTTAGGTGTTTGGTTGTACACTTAATGGCCACTAATTAATGATCCTAGCCAAACAATAAATCAGACTTAGTCAGTAACAAGGTTACAAAAGACACCTCACTCATTTTTACATTCATAATTAATTCATATTCACCTTGAAATCATGCAGTAAGTGTTGGTGGCTTAGCGTGATTTTCAGTAATTATCCTCCTTTTTTAGGGGAAATGGCCACAACAAAAACTATTCCCACAAAACTGACTACCTTTTTTATTTTTTAGATTCTTTTTATTTTTATCGCATGTTTGAATCAAACATGCGATCAAGGCTGATTTATACACTAGGGCCTATGCCCAAGAGCTATACGAGCTAGCAGCTTTGTTTTATTCTTAAGACATCTTCAGCGAAAATATCCAGGCCTTACTTCCAAACTTTTGAGGAGTTATCTGGTCTCAAATTTGTATACAAATTTTGTTCTGCAGACTTTAATAAGTAAAGTATAAACAGTAACCATTTCATCTTATCAATAACCACTAAAGTTGAACTCCAAAGGAGCTCCTAGAAAACTCGGTGACAGCTTGAAAACTTTTAGTTATTTAAAAAAAAATTGTTTTGGTGCTTTGTTTTAAAAGAGTAGCAGTAAATACTTACATGTAATTCGGAGGACATTGGCTGCTTGACTGCTTGGCACTCTTTTTCGAGATTGGTAAAGTTTTCTCTCAGGTCTTTCACTTCGATTTCACGGTCATAAACCATAGTCTAAAAATTAAACAAAGAAGTTTGTTTAAAAAATAAGTTAAGGAGAGCAAATTACAAAAGGTTATTGGTTTGTGATAAAAATCTACGAAGAGTTAAAACAAATCCTTCAAATCTGGTCAAAATTAAGGGAATAGATTGTACTAGTGGCTTGAAGAAGCCATCGCCCCTAACCTTGCTCCAATACTCTGTCTATCTGATTTTTTTACTCTTTACATGCTGAGAAAATAATACACCCGTCGCAGCAAACCTGCGTACTCAGCGAATTTCCAATGAATATTTATGTCTTAATATTACATTAAGCCTCTTACCAGAATTCATAAGAAATATATTCATAAATAAGCGATATTTAAAATTTATTCTCCATAAGAATAACATTAGGGATGAGCACGCAGGTTTGCTGCAAAAAGGAACGAAAAATAATGGATTTTTATATTCAAATATCAATAGAACTTATCTAAGTCAAGTCACATACCAAGTTTCATCCATATACATTCATAAATAAGTGATATATAACATTTTTATTATTCTCCATAAGAATAACATGGGGACCGAGTACCTAGGTTTGTTGCTTCGGGAACCATAGGCGAAAAATTGGTTTTTTGTTCAAACATCAACAAACCACAACCAGATGAAGCGATATTCCAAGTTTCGTCAGTATATGTTCATAAATAACCGAGATATAAAATTTGTCTATTTCTCCATAAGAATAACATTGGACAACGTACTGTGTTTAGCACTTGTAATATCTCAGTAACCAATTGACGTAGAGCAATGATCAAAATACCAAATTGTTTGTTTTTTTAAGCTGAATTTAATGGTGTAAATTAAAATTTGATTTAAATCAAAATTACATGTGAAAACCCCAAAAAACCCATTATTGGGGTACAAAACCCCCCAAAAACCCCCCTTTGGATGGTGCGATTTGTCTGGTTTTCAAACTTGTTCAAATAAATGGTACTTTACATATTTGTACCAAATTTTATTAAGATCGGACTTTTTTTACGAGAGTTATCGTGCTTACGGACATATATATATATATATATATATATATATATATATATATATATATATATATATATATATATAGAGATAAATATATATATGTATATATACATATATAAAAATTTGAACGAATGGTGTTTTTGGTATCTGGGGACCTCAAAACAAAAAGTTATCATGGTCTCGGGCTTAACTCTTAACATGAGACCTACGGTAATAGCTTCTTCCCTATAGGGGAAATTCGCTAAAAAAGTATATGTAGGAACAAATGTCAGTTCAAACAAAGTAGGCACTTAATCACATGTTTTAATCTAAACAAAGCAGACGTTTTTAAATTCCCATGCTTTTCTTATGGGGATGTTTTACGATATTTCTCGTTTGCTAGTAACTTTTTAGAAATACTGCTATTTTTCCCAAGTCTATGGGATTTATTCACCTTTAATTTGAGCCATCTCCCATCATCCTGCGATTTTCCAAACTCCCACAATTTTGACTTAAAAATTTCGCTTACAGAATTATATATAGATAAAGATATATTTGTTGACACTTATTGATCTAATTTTTAAATTTGATATGTACCTTTTTCATGCTATAATATTTGATCAACTTAATTATGGTAAAAGATAATTTGTAACAAAGCATAAAAGTGGTAGTGTGAAAAAAACCCGATATTAATACAAATATTTTCAGTCCTTATGGTTTTTAACTCGTGCTTGATGCGCACACATACCCCCAGAAATTACCTCAAATGCTTCATTTACTTTGCAATGCTTTTATCACAGCAATATGAGATTTTACAAATAAATTTAGGCTGGGTAGCACAGTGGTTAGCGTGCTCGCTTCATAATCTGAATTTTGCCAGATCGATCCTGATCAGAATCCTGAGACAATTTTGTGGTTCGACACTGGATCCAGCTGCCATTGGGCTATTAATTATCATGGCTAAAAAATCAGTTGGTCTTAGACAGTAACAAGACATCTCACTCATTCTACACTCATCATTCACTTACATTCACCTTAAAATACGCCCTAGTTGCGTCAGTGTCTTACACAGAGATTAAGAGATTAAGAGATATCACAAACAGAACCACTGTATTTAATTTTTCGTCATTAGTTCCAAATTGTCCCCTTACCATTATGTTGTCAACAATTCTTATCTTCTCCGTGGGGGGCAGTTCCTTACTGATGTTGATGCGAGTCAGAGTTTCATTCACCCAGGATGTCACATGATCCAGCTGGCTCTTCAACTTCTTTAATGATGCAAGTTTGGCTGATATTTGTTCACGGTGTTCAGTCAAAGACGTCAAAACCTGGAATAAAGTTGCACATATTATTTAGTCCTTAAAAAACACACACACATTTGCTGATGAACAACTAATACACATATAGCTTAGCAAGTTACAATTTTCTTCAAAATGTAATGATTAATGGTGTTTTTGAAACTCATTATGGTGATGGGTTTTTCATCTATTTTTAAGATTTGTTTGGACCTATTTAAAACTACACTACATTTTGGGAGGTAAGTAAACTCCAGATAAGTTGGGCTCACTTGATATCAGGAGTTTCCTTACCACTCAAATGTAGAGTACTGTCGGCAAGCATAAAGAAGACCCTTGGAATCTGGCCTAAACAAAAATTGCAGGCGCTACCATATGGTCACTACGCCAGCGCTTTATGCGGCATTCATTGTTACCATTAGGTAAGATCCTGCTGACACCATGATACTGTAACAAAACTTACTTCATTGCGTTTTGAGACATAAGGATGAGTCGATACCGAAATGTATCAATTCTCGATACCGATACAGATACCAGATAAATCGATTCTCGATACCGATACCATCGATACCTACGATTATTCAGTACCTATAGTTGTTAAAACTATTGTTAACAACTTACAAATTTATAATACCATTTAAAATTATTTAGTAGTATTTTGTAGTTAATCATCAAACAAATTCTTTAATGCAATTTTTTACATAATTTAATGTTAATTTCACTAGTACGCTATAGTAATGTAGAAAAACAAAAACTATTTATTAAAAATTCAAAGTAGGGAAAAACTTGGTTGTAAGATAATGACTCAAAGAAATCATGTCGGTCAGCCGACTGATTTATTGCTTTCAACCAGACCCCTCTCCCCCCTCCTATCACTCTTCCTACTTTATGTCCAAGGTAAGATTTTTGCCGCCAACCCAAACAATCCTCGTGGCTTTTGTGGAGCGGGCAAACGGCGGGAGTATCTCTTCCCGTGCACTTCGTAGCGCGGGTAAACGGCGGGGGTATCGAGTGGTATCGGTATGGTATCGACATTGAACGAATGAATCTCGTTACCGATACCAATGTCTAGGAATCGGTGGTATCGAGAATCGGTATCGAGAACCGACTCATCCCTAATAAAAACCAGAGAACTATAAACATGTAACGCCAACGAGAGGTCTTCTTTCCTCTCGCCGAGAGTAGTTTAATCATTGATTCATATAATCATTTGATTGATCAAACATATTTTCTGATCAAATACTGTTTAATTTGTTTAACAAGTAGCTGGGCATTTGACAATAAAGTACAGTATAAAACTTAGTAAACAGACCACATACACTCGTATGAACCTGTATAGTAAACAATCTTTTGGTTATATCTTCACAGTATGTCATCATGGAAAGTAATCTTAATAAGCAAAATTTAAGCTCCCTATTGACAGCAATGTTCAGTCATCCAAACTGTTTAGCTGGTCTTTCTCCCAGTCTGTCACAATTCAACAACTCCTGACCACTTCGTGCAGTCTATATAATCTTGGTACATGTCTATATAACCTTACAACTATACTGTGGCACAACAGCTCATAGACTAACAGGCTACAAACATGACAATTATTTGTACCAAAATCCTTGCCAATAATAGATAGAAATCATACCAGATAGTCCCTAATCCTTATTTTCTTAATCCTTGTTTTACTTAACACTCAAATTATTGTTCTCTCAACTGGTTAAGCTAAGGATAAATTTGGGCTGCCCCCGTAATTAAACTGTCCCTAAATAAATACACTAAAACAGATGCTTTTCTATTCTTGATCAGTTGAACAAAATTATACTTGAATAATCTACTGAGATAACTATAGTTATTTGTGTATTAAGAGAGTAAAGTGCAACTTTGTCTCCCTGAGGGAAATTGTTGGCGCTCGACGCCGTAGGCGAGAGCGACAAATTTCCAGAGGGTGACAATGTATTTTACTCCCGCAATACACACAACATTTTTTCCACACCCCAAAATCCACAAGTATCGATCAGTATTCAGATTCACAATCGCTGTCCATTTTGGTTGTGTAATGCGTAATAACTAACCTCGGAACTCGGAACGTTAATTATTGCAGCAAAATATCAGCTGATTCTGTTCCACATGTTATAGCTACAGCCTTGCCAGTTTTACACTGCACTGTGTTGCCAGATTGTCAATGTTATACTTAAGGGTTTACTTTATCTTCCTTGGGAGTCAAAGTACTTTTTGTCTCCCTAGGGAGACAAAGTAGCACTTTACTCGTTCATTACAAGGAGCAAAATTTGACTTTACATAGAAGGTGGGGGAAAAGATAGTTCCAACCCTTTGAACTCCAAGCATGTGAATGAAATGGTTCAAACTGTGTTGTTTTGTTATTTTCCACATCCTTTGGATGCCTGAATGCCTAAACTGTACAAAAACGTGATTTCTGTGGACACACACATTCTTTAATGATAGGTAAAAAGTAGCAAAACACCTGATCAGATGTGCAACTCACAAAGAATTCACCCGCCCTGTCAGCTTGGACCCGTGCCGTCCACTGTTTCCCCTGGCCGAGGGGGTAGCACCTTATACCACTCAGCCCACCTGATAGGCTAGCAGTGGTAGCGGACCGTGTGCATTACAAGCTAGGTGCTAGTCTTGTTAGTTCTGTTTCTGTCTACCAGGTTACACCATATGACGGACTCAGACTGTATACAGTACTTCTAATAATTTAATTATTTTAAGATGAATTATTTACCTTGACCTTGTTTGTAACATCTATTGTATTGATGAGTGTAAAATATTCATTATTTATCAAAGGTACAATTGCTTATAGTCTTACTAACCATGTTTTTAAGTATCAAATTCAAACCCAGATATAAGAGCTCTTAGGGTCTAATCATCAGTTATACTACTTCAGTGGATTTTCTTAAAAAACTTAGTACAATTGAGAAGATTACTTAAAATAAACTTAATGAAGTAGTTTTTTCCATCCCTCAGTAGCTGTTTAGTTATTAGACCCCGCTGTTAATACACCTTGCATAGGTATGTACTATTCAACACTGACCTTTTTAGCTTCCTCAGATTTCTTAACTGCCAATTCATCTTCACTATTGGTACGTGATAGTTCTTGTAATTTGCTGTTTAATTCTTCTTCTTTCGCCTAGGAACAACATTTTTAAATAGTATAAAAATCATAGTATTTTCAATAAACTAAAACTAAACATAATATTACAAGTTTCTGAGAGTCATGATAGTGAAATTTATTTTATTAATTTATTGCCAAAAAATGTATGCAAAATGGTGGATACATTGTTTCACCAATTATAACAGTTTATAAAATGAAAGAACAATGGAATGCAGGTTAGCAGTGGGGACTGAGTAGCCTATTTGTGTCATCTTGTGCTATTTTGGAAGAGCAATGTCTTGAATCCTCTGTTGATTCTGATTCACCTACATCGATAGCAATTAAACATTTTTCTTACAGCAATGAACAATACTACACTGTACTATAATTAATTTTCAACATTTAATTGTGTATTTAAGCTAAAAAAAGGAAATTGACATAGTTTAAGTTTATAAACTGTGTAGATCTTTAAAAAGTTTCAGAACAATATTGTTTTAATGTACTTTGAACCAGAAAAATTGGCTGTTCAAATATGTTAAGATAATTAAATTTGCTATTAAGAAACACAAGAAACCCCTCAAAACAGTGAAAACATTTATGTTTTTTTTTCTGAAATTTTCATAAGAAACAAATTTAATTGATTTGTTGTAATATTTTACCTGTGCAGTATTACAGTACTTAATGTCTGTATTGTATTCATTCCAGGAATTATTACAATATTTTTTTCACTGAATAATACAATGAAAATGTATAAAGCAAAATTATTAAAGTAAAAACCTACTTTATTAATTCTAAATCAAAATATTGTCATTCTAAGATTTTTCTAAGGAAAATGTAAAGGCATCAACCAAGTATTTATACATAAGGCAGAAGAAATAGGTTAAAAGGTGCTACTCATTTCCAATCTTACACTTCTCAGTACTCTTTTAATAGGTACATTTTTAAACGAACGCTACCCAGGACCCAACCACTATACCAAAATTATTTATAAACAAGTGAAACTAGTCTATTTCAGACCTTCCCCACAAGTCTTCTATGTCAGTTGTTTTCGTCCAGGAACCATAAAAATGCCCGTTCCCCACATACTTCACTTCAATCTTCCAAACAAATATTTTTAGCTCGCCACAACCATGTACATTACTGAAACTATTTTATGAGATTCTTCCCTCAAAAACTTTACTACTATGAATCAGAAATTGAAAGTTAGTGTGGAAATATTTCATGAAGTTGTTACTTTAATTTGTATAACATATAACGCTAAATCCTACTTGTAAAATATGTGTTTTCATCTAGCAACAACTGTAAGTACACTTATATTCAATATCATTTCCTATTAAACTGCATGGAACATTAAAACCATTCACTAATTCAATTTTGAATTTTTACAATAACAGTTAACAAAAACCTTAATTCTTTTTAAATTTTACTTTTGTAGAAACCACAAAGTGACAACATGTTTTAAATCAGATTACTGAAGGTCTTAGGTTAAGATTATATATAACTATTCTGTATCAAAATAATAGCAAACAAGATAAAAATGGTAACTAATCAATCACTTAAGAGCTACATGGTACTACTTTAAGTACTTTACTCACAAAGTTCATAATAAAGCAGATAGTATTTTTAAATAACTAACTGACACAGAAATAACATTTTTAAATAAATACTGGTTTTTATCTCATCACACTTTGTGATTTTAAAAAAGTATTCATTGCTTCAAAGTATTTCCTAACAACTAAAAACTTGTTTTATCCGATTGTTGTTAACTGGTTCCCCTTAAACAGTAACAACAAAAATAAATTAATAAAAATTATAAAAATTAATTGAAAAATCAAGCATATTTTTTTAATAATAACAAATATTAATAATAAAGCTAACAATAGGTGACTAGGATGATATTTTAAACTTTGGCCAAATACTCGCAGCAATCTCCCCGTATGTTTACAGTAGAACGTGTATTTGGCAAGTCTTCAATAAGGCATTGTCACGACGCCGAGTACCTTGCCACCGAGACACATTCCCTGTACTACGAGACCACCGACCATAATGCTCTATTTAATTCTAATCTCCCATCCTTCCATTACTTTGCATACCATTAACTTTGTGGTTTTTGGCACACCTTCTTACTTTTATAAAATCAAATTTATAAAAATCAAGATTCTAAATAATTTAATTTTTTGTTAAAAGAAACTTATCAAAAATTATGTTTTTGACAGTAATTATTCACCATTATCTTTTATGAAACTCGTGTATCATTTGTCAACCAATGAAAGTCACCTGACAATTGTAACAATTGACAGCTATCGTTACAATTGAACGTTCTTGTTGTTTAAAACTCATTTAATTTAATTGCCAAATTACGTTCTAATGAAACTAATTTGGCTGTTGGTCAATAATAGTATGACTTAAATAGTACTCTAATAAACTGAGTCTTTGTTTATCTGAATACATAAATGTCACAATAATATATTTTGATTGTGCCATTAATAATTGTTTATGAAGTGAGAGCATGAATGGTCCTTACATATTTAAAGTAATAACGTGTGTCTGTCATCCAGATCATTAACATCAAAACATGATTACCAACAATAAACACTAATGGACAAAATGTCAGGAATAAATACTTCTATGTTTAGATAATCTCGTAAGAAACTTTTTAAATCCTCAAAATACTCCATACTTCTTTACTATTAACACAACTTTACTGCAAGGCCATTAGTTGATGACTATTTAGTGATAGTTGTCTAAATAATAAGTATTTTAATTAAGATAAAAACTATTATATGTATTTAAGGCATATTTACATTTTATTTTTATATTAGTACCACTGTAATAACCACTGTTAGCAGTTTTAATGGCATATTGTGTTCTTTCAATTTTGTATTTAATTTGTTTAGAATTATATCTTCTTTAATACCAAATAATACTGACAAAGTGTTAAATAATTTTATAGCTCGATGAAAAATAAAATCTAAACACTTCCACGTTACGTTTCACCGCACTTACAGCTGACTTGCCCAGCCGGATGGACAGAGCCGTGTCGTCGGAAGGATTCACCGGGTCACACAGGAGGGTTTTGACCTCGGCTATTTTGGTCTCCACGGCCGCCACCTGCACCTCTGGCGGACCCTCCTCCAGCCCAAACATCCTGCAACACATCGTTACCGTTTAGCAGACGCCAGTCAGTATTCACTGCAAAACGTGCGAACAAAACCCACGGCAACGCAACGTTTTGAACCATAACAATTGGAAAACTATTGTCACTATTTGAAACAAGAAGATGGAAAATTTACATTTAAAAGTAGTATGGATAATGAGTTTGAAAGTTATTTTCAGATTCAAATCACTTTAACAAAAGATATATATGTTACTAATATTTTTGTACTACAAGACAAACACATAACTCTAAGTTCAATTTTAAAATAGTGGCATTTACACCTAATCAGCCAGTAACTTATATAAGATTTGAATTAAACTAGAATTAGTCCCTGTAGAGAAATAAGATTACCCAGAAGTCATGGGAGAAAACTATAGTAAAAAGAACGATTGCAAGAAAAATTAAGAGTTTGTTTTTGGACAAGGCAACAGTGGAATCTCCTGGTTTTGGAAATACACCTACCACCTTAATAAAGAAACTAATTTTAATCTCAACTGCAATTGCAAACCACGGTAATTTGATAAGCTAATTTTAATTTAATAGTACGTAGTGATGAAGAATGTTTTAATTTTCAGCCCCTACATTTTCTAAAGCTAAAAGACATACTGAAGTTCAACTTTATAAACACCAGTAAAGCGATTGATACCATAATATTTCCAAGAGGTTTCTCTGACCCGATCCAACATTTAAGTCGATTGCACATGTACCATTTTTCTCTCCCTCTCCTCAATTTTCCATTAACATTGATTAGTCTTAATCAATAGGTCAAGAGTAAATTTTGAAGTATTAGGTAAGGCTTCTACAGACGCTTTAAGAACTTGTGTTACAACATAAATCTCTTGGGCTACAATAGCATTTATCAGTTTTTGGGGGTTCAAATAGTCTGTAAGAATGCAATGTTTCCACCCTTTAGTAAACAACAGAGATTGGAAAAATAATGTTATTATTTTCAGATGATAAAAGAAGAACGTTAAATAAACTTTCTACGGATCATCTACTAAAGAATTTAAAACGTTGCCTCTAATATCTTCTTAGGCATAAAGTTAATAATGTCAGGAAATGGGATGTCATCAAATTTGTAGCCTTTGACTTGATAGAGGGAAAAAATGTAATTTTACAATCTATTAACAATATCAATGAATGGAAAATTGCATTAATTTGTAGCCTTGACAAAAAAGAAAATAAAATGTTGTTTTCATAGTCATTTAGAAAATTACATTAAAATTTTGTTTACGCTATTTCTAAAGATTTTTAATCTGCTATTAGAGAAGCCAAAATTATAAAGTATATAATCCAATTTTTGGGCTTTTCTAAAAGTAACCACAGTAAATATAAAAAAATACAACTCAAAAGTAGTAGACTGGCTGTCAGATGATTTCCTTTATGTCTACTGTTGTGGACACAAATTTGTTTCAAAACAACAACAAAATTAAAACCTCTTCTGCTATACAGATCAAAAACAAGATTGAATAAGTTGTGGTTTATTGTTTTAATAATAATGGTTATTATTATTGTTATTATTATTATCTTAATTTTTTTATAATTATTTGTTTAATGATTTATAATTTGTACTTTCTCCCCCTAAGTAGAGATTTGAATTTGAGGTACTGGTCAAAATATTTGTTTTAGTCCTCCCTGAACCCAAAAACCTGGTTTTTGAGATGATTTCTGCCTATATGTCTGAATGGATAGATGGAGGTGCACATACATACTTTAAAACCACACCAATGGACCGATTTTGATAACATTTTGTATGTAGATACTAATCCA
Source organism: Allygus modestus (assembly GCA_963675035.1). Classification (NCBI taxonomy): domain Eukaryota; kingdom Metazoa; phylum Arthropoda; class Insecta; order Hemiptera; family Cicadellidae; genus Allygus; species Allygus modestus. The sequence continues at coordinate 70,305,141 of OY776116.1, read as the reverse complement.
CGTACTTTCATATTTTTTATTTTGAAGGGTTGACCCCCAAAACATAAAAATCTGAATGTTTCAAAAACAGATGTAACAATGTTGATTAAAACTTCTAGTAGTTTAAAATTAGGTCTTTTAAAAAATGATAACACCCATTTCTGAGAAAATGTGCATTCAGAAATAATAAGGCTTGCTTAAAGTGTTCCAAAATTTTGTGTTTTGGATTGTTTAGATACAATTTGCTGATCATCATTTAAAAAAAAGCTCAATAAACTTAATAAATTACTACTTTTAATTGTTATTCTGCAACTAATGATTGCGAAGAACATTTAAATTTTTACTTAGCATTGAATGCACTATGGTGTCCATGTCCAATGTTATTCTTATTGGGGGAAAAATATATCACTTCTTCCTTACTTACTGATCAATTTTGATGGAACTTGGTAAGCAGGTCAAATTAGCATTGACCAATAACGGATGTTGGGAATATGTTGCCACCTAACCCTGGGGGAGAGGATTGGGCATTTCTCCCCTTATAACCACTGGGTGTAGGAAAAAATGATTCTGTAGTGTCTCCAAAATAATGGATTTGGGTTGATATTTCTGAAATAATTTTCATTAGAAGATTTTTGCATACACGCTATTTTTAAATTGGGCTAGAAGGGAGAAAGTATGTTTCAGTTTCCTGATACCATTCATTTACAATGACCACCCACTATTTAGTACTTCCAAAACAAACAATAGCTGACATGTTTTTAGGCCTTGTATAAAATTAAATTATGCTGTAAATGAATTTTTCTGGATGCTTCGTTTTTGTTTCTAGCTTGTGCTAGAAGAGGTTTTTTTTATTGTTGTGTTTCATTTATGACGTACATGTATTAGAACATAAGTAAATCATTCTTTTACGTTTTCTTGTTTCCGGTTTTGATAACTTATGAGTAAATTTACTAAAACACAATCAATCGGTATAACTCACCTTAACAGAAACTTTCAGCCCAAAAACTAATAGTAGATACAATAACAAAACATACCGAACTTAAAACAATTACACTTTGCCCAGCTGTCAAATCGGTAAACAAATCCACCAAATTAATACACTAAAAACAATTGGTCCGTTGAGGTCAAATCAGAGCTCGGTACTCTTCACTCATGAACAAACCTAGCAAATGCTAAATACGCTACATTTATTGATGAGCGAACGAACTTCAATAAAGATAGCCAACGATTTCCATTCAAAAAACACAATTCTTCACACCACTATTTAAAACCCTTTGTGATTTGAATATTACACAAGATTGTTACGGTTTTAAAGAAAAATAGAGCCAATACGTCACGGACACGGACACTGTACGGTTGGCCACAAAGTGTTGCCAGCTGCGAAGCCGCACCGCGTGGACTGAACACAACAACGGAGAGATGGCACGCTGCCAGTCTCGGACCAGACATTAGAGCCATCATATCAACTGTCAGGCTAACTGGGTGTAGAGCTGACTCATTCATCAAACTATTCTACTTCCCACCGCGAATAAAATGGAACTTTCAGTCGGATCTCTTCAGATTCTTCTCAGAAAACAATATATATTTAGGGAATTTCTATTCATGTTGTAGCAGCTAGGTTGAAAAATGTCTCTTCTTCACGGATTGTAGAGTTTGTGAAATTGTTTTAATATGAAACAGGAGTATGTGATTATTTTGTAAGATGTGTTATGTAAACAAACTGATTTTTCATGAACTACTCGAGATGAATACGAGGAGGAAGGAAGCTATGTTGACTGACCTGCTAGATCATGCTATAGTAGCTTCCCTTTTCTAATATCACAAAGCTAGGAGTACCATATTGGCTGTTACTGCACTGGTTAAATACTAACAGTGTATTTAATGTTGTCATTAGGAAGAGTGATTTGGAATTCTCATATTATCCAAATAGCTAGATTGTAATTATAAATCCATAAATACCATCACAACTTATCAATGAGCAATAGGCACTTATAGGCCAGTCAATTTATTGATAAACCTCAAACTAACGGTAATAGAAATGAAAGTTATGTCATTATGTCAGCAAAGGTGTCCTCAATATCATACTAAAAATCGGCTAAAATCGGAGTGGCGGAAAGTCGCCATTTTGGAAAAAAGCTTCCGCCATGTTGGATTTAGGTAGGCTTTTCGTAAAATGGTAATACAGTGACACCTAAATTAAGGCTGTGCAGTCAAAAAATTGTTAATACTTTTTCTCACGGTTTTTGGTGCATTACGATTATAGAAATCGTAAACACCCATTTTTTTGAAAAAATATTTCCGTTATATTGGGGTTTTCCACCTTTGAAGTACCGTTTTAGGGGTATTTTGAATTCTACACTAGTTAAAAACGGCCAATCATAAATCTTTCAAAATTGGTTTATGTATTTTCAAAAAATATACTTAAGGGTTACCTAAATTGATTTTAGTAAAATTTTAATTATTTCAGGAGATAATTTTTTTATCTCGGTTGTTTTTTTATTCAAGTGGTTTAAAACTTCAGCTAACCCAAGCCAAGGTTGTACAAAGGCAGTTTTACACAAGTATATGTACAAATACATTTCCATAACAATGTTATGTACAATAAACTTTGTAATTTCAGCCCACAGCCGCACGCCAGACACCAACTTACCCCTGAGCCGCCTATAGCGCCCCGACTCGCACGTGCAGGCACCCGCGCACCATATTTCTCTCTCACTCGCACATCCCTTTACTCACTCGCACATCCCTTTACTCTCTCACACGTCTTACCTCTCTCTCTCTCTCCCTCTTGCTACCCCTCATCGGCCTGCCAGCCCCCGTCACCCTGTCACAGATGAGGTATCTTCTTTGCAACCAATGTCTATAAGCCAGGTTGTGTAAGTTGTCTGTAGGCCAGTCGTCAGGATTTTTTAGGACCATTGAAGATTGTTTTTCGTTTATTTGAATTACCAAGTAGTCCCTAAAAATGGATTCTTAAGAAAATAACGTAAAATTGTAGCCTAACAAATTGACCTGTTGTTAATGAAACGGGGGTGTTGTCTTAACTGGTCATCAAGTTACTATACAGATTTTGTAAAATGCAAATAAAACAAATTAATACGACTATTCAAATCTAACATTAAAATTTAACTGTCCGCACGAGTCTCTAAAGTTACTGTAAAAAAACTCAAGCGACACAAAATTCGGACCTGCAGTACCTGCAGTAAGTATGCAGTATCGGAAGACCTGTCCTAACTTCGTAAATTACGTATTTTTCACGTTTTTCGTTTGTTTCACTATATCTCCTAAACTATGAATTTTTTACAAAACAGGTTATTCACGTTTTTAAAGTAGATTATATTTACTGTACTACAATTTGAAACCAGAATCAGCCATCTAGGTACAATAGTGTGCTTACAATAGTATGTTTTCAAAATTCTATTCGGATTTTTAATTTTAAATAGCATATTCATTGAGTATCTTTACGTGTTATTTGAATGTCAGAGTAGCTGGCCCGGCTATGTCGTAATTTCCATATAAAAATATGTCACCATTTAGTACCGCCGTTAATCAAATTAGTACCTCACACAAATAGGAGTTAGTTAAGTTTTTGTGTTTCCGGGCCAGCGTCATGATTTCCCGGCCATCTTAGAAAATTACCGCAATATACAGGGTGTCCCGTTAGAGTATCGCACAAATGCGATTTGGTAGAACTCATCGAAAGGAGCAAAAAACGCAATATAAACTTTTTCTAAATCGCTTCGTTTTCCATCTGTCTGCCTGTGTGTGATTTTTAATCAATGCATCATATCTTAGGAACCTCTTGGACAATAACTTGAAACTTGGCATGTGTATTCTACTTGTTTAGGGCTAATTTGGCACTACTTTTGGTTTACCACCCTTTCCACCTTTTTTGGGGATTAATCTTTAAAATTTCGAGTTTTTAGGCCCAAAAAAGGTCAGAAAAGCCCCAGATGTAAAATTAATGCATATAAAAATATAGGAATTAGTCAGGCGAAAGTTTTAAGCCCTATCTAGCATCTAGCATTTAAGTCATTCTAGCATAAATATTTCCTGAGTTATTGAAGAAAATGTGTTTCGACTAAACACAGTACGTTGTTTTATGGGGGTTTTACACTAGAAAAGCCTAAAAATATTTTAAAATTTATAATTTAGCTGATTTACTATTAAGCCAAAACTTGCTTACTATTAAGCCCGGCTTCCATTAAACATTGTTGGAGACCGTTTCCATTCTTCCAACTCGTGCCAACATTTCCCGCGAAAAGCCGTCTCCTCTCCACGCGCCCAAAGGCATGCATTCATGCATTCATTACTTCATACGTTTAAGTGTAGACCCACTTGTGTTGCTAGACAAGTATGTTAATACAATGCAACGCAAAAACTGTTACAGCGTTTGTTAAACCTGTAAAAAAATGTCATACTTACATCGTTTTCCAATAAACTCTCCTTGTATTTTTTTCATGTAAAACCAAACAGAAGTTGTATAGGCCCTAATTTACAAAAAAATCATCAACATGTGTTGGCTATAGCCAAGTTAAGTATTTATCTGTCTCTGTAATAAATCAGTTACATGGAGTTTTCTTTCGAATTTAGTGTGTCAATATGTTTCAAGAAACCAAAATAGTATAAGATTTTATTTGCTGGTATAGGCCTACTTATAATTTTGTACACACATAACTAAGGCAAAATAAAAACAATATTAACGATTAGAGGTCGAAATTTTAAACCAGTTATTTAGTTTATGAATCTGATGGATATAAACTGATAAGGGGTGGCGTGGCGTCGGCTGCTATCGCTCACTACGCATGCGCGAACTCTGCTCAAAACAGTGACGGGTGTTGGGACACCGTTTCCATTATGTTTTGAGCTCTCCTCAATACATTGCTGTCAGCTGCATCTGTTCAAAACACATTTTGTTGGCCAACAAAGTTCAAAACCGTTTGCGAGCGTTTCCATTTTCCACTTTACTTGAACTTTGTTTTGAGTTTAGTTCAAAACAATGTTTTGAGCAGAAACTGTTATAATGGAAACGGGGCTTTAGGAATACTTTGTATATTTCATTTTAAATATTATTCAATGGTTTACTGATCCTAAGACTTTGTTTTAAATTTAATATTTGTGCTTAATTGTTATCAGATATTTTATCCGTGCTACAATCGTATTTTATACTGAATCTCGTTAAAAACCGTCAACATATGAATCAATTATCAATCAATCAATCAATCAATCAATCAATGTGTAAGACGCCGACGCAACTAAGGCGAATATGAATGAAGATGAATGTAGAATGGTGAGATGCGTTGTGTAGCCTTGTTACTGACTAAGACTGACTTATTCTTTAGCCAGGATCATTAATTAGCCCGATTAATTTATGTTACGTTACTCGTTTCTTATATATATATTTCATCGACTTAATTTAAACAATGCTAACTCTTCGCGACAGCTTCGCTTGTTCACCTCATTTCAGTTTTACTGTAAAATCAAATAACACAGCTGATCAAATTCCAATACAATGGAACTTATAATTCGAAATCTTCTTTAATTATAATGTTTTGCTTGGTTCATAGTACCATATAAACAATTTAAAAAAAATTATTAATTCGAATTTGTAAAAAAGATTTGAAAAGAATTGTATGTCGTAATTCAAATAGAAAATACTCTTTCCAGTTTCTTTAAAGTGATCATATTTTAGCGAAACTTTGGTATGTGACTTCAACTAGTTGTGGCCTACTTAATCTTTGAACAAAAAACAACTGATTTTATTTCCCCTGAAGCAGCAAACCTGCATAATCAGCCCTAGTGTTATTCTTATGGAGAATAGTTAATGTTTGATGTCTCCCTAAGTTATGAACCTAAATTAATAAACCTTGGTATGAAGATTCACCTTATTGAGTTATTTTGATAATTTCATAAAAACAAGTTTATTATCTCCCTTTTTTTCAGAGAAAACCTGCGTTCTCAGCTCTAATGTTATTCTTAAGGAGAATAAATAAAATGTTATATATCACTTATTTATGGGGAACGTATTATTATGTAACTTGGTAAGTGGCTTTTTGTGGTAGTGAGACAATTATTTACGCATTGTAAATTCGCTGAGTACGTAGGTTTGCTGCGAAGGGGGTATATATTAGTAGCTTGTTGGATATAGGCTTGAGAGCTAAAACCATACTAAATCTTGTAAGGAAAATTAAATACAACATTTTTATTTTGTAAATTTTCAAAGTTTTCATAAAAAATTGAAATTTGTTAATTATTTGTATATTTTGTGTATTTATTACAGACTAGACAATTAAAATTAATAAAGTTATATTACGTAATACCTACATACATGCTTGTATTTATGTTAACTTGTTAAAAACCGTTATCATATGAACTGTATTAATTCGATATTTGAAAACAAAAATTTGATTAAAATTATCTAACGTTTAATTCAAATAAAAAATAATCTTTCCAGTTTCTTTCAAGTGATAATATTTTAGCGAAACTTTGGTATGTGACTTGACCAAGTTCTGGTCTATTTATATGCTTTGCATAAAATTTTTTTTGTATTTCCCCGAAGCAGCAAAACTGCATACTCAGCCCTAGTGTTATTCTTATGCAGAATAGTTAATGTTTGATAGGGCCTACCTACCTTAGTTATGAACCAAAATTAAATTAATAAAGGTATAAAGCTTCACCTTCATGAGTTATTTTTATAATTAATTGCATAAAAAAAGTTTCTCATCTTCCTCGTTTCAGCGAAAACCTGCGTACTCAGCCCTAAAATAAAATGTTATACTGTATGTTTGAAACTCATAATAGCGATGGATTTGAATTTATTATCGATTTATTTGGGCTTTACTTATTGCTTCTAGTGTTTAAACACTATTATTTCTAGTGTTTAAAATACTAGAAGTGATAGGTAAAGTCCAAATAAATCGATAATAAAAATGGTATATATCACTTAATTATGTATGTATTGTTATGTAACTTGGTAAGTGGCTTTATGTGGTAGCGAGACACATTTATGCATTGGAAATTCGCTGAGCATGCAGGTTTGCTGCGACAGGGTTATTTGAATGTTAGTAAAGCGTTTTTAACTTGTTAAAATAGTTTTATAATTAATTTTATTAGTGATATCTTAGATTTGAGAGACTTAAACAAATAATCTTTAAGACTGAATTCATTAAATATGACATTTTTAAATGGTATATTAACCGCTGAAAAGTGCATAACAAATAAACACATGCGGAGAGGCTGGTTGAGTCAAGTTGCCGCTGTGCTGCTTGCTATTTGCCATTTCTGAATCTTGGTCCCCGACGACGGTTCAGGGCAGGTGGGTAGCAAGCCCAGCTGAGTGAAAGTGGTTTGACCACTTGGGGAAGTTGGGGGTTGGGGGTAGTTGAGGGGAGGGTTCTGCGTGTGTGTGAGTGAGCAGCGACTGGCCTGACCTCTAGGTGGAATAGCTTGTCAATAGAGTCGACTGCACCACCTTAAGGTAGAGCGCTAATTTTTGCTTCGTTCATTTTGTAATTAAATTTACATTAAGAAAATAACAACTTATGTAGTAGCTAGTTCGTTTATAATTGGGTTTATTGGGCTAAAACGTTAAATAATGTAAAAAGTTCAAACTTTTTTTAAACGCTTGGGATTTTGTCTTGATTAAAGCGCACATAATATTATACTACACACGTGGTGTGGTGCCTAAAATATGCCGAATTTAATAGTGTACAGAATTACATACACGTACATTTTTATTATGTCTGGAAGGTGAGATATAAGGGCAATGATTAGCGACGGACAGGTGACTTTTGAACGCGTAACACTGGCCGTGGCGCCGCTGCGGCCACGATGCGTTGTGAGCCGCGCTACTGTGATGATATTGGTTGGTTACTATTTTATGTGAAGTAATTAGCAAGTTTTCTTATTAAATGCCATGTAACTGCAGGTTTATAGGGTTGTAAGCTATAAAAAGCTTAGCTTTAATTTTTTGTATTAAACACATATATTCTTAATATTTATGTGCTTAGGTTTCAATCACAAATTAACTCTCTAATATACGTAAAAGCATATGCAATGATCCACAGCTCAATTGCTTGATATATGTATATATAAATACATATATGGTAAGAAAAAAATGTATATAAAGCGTTTCACTTCCAAAACTTGTGTAAACTTATGCTCATCTCTAGATGTTTTACTTTGAGGTCATATGACAAATTACTATCCAGTCTTACCCCTAAAAATTGTTTCTTTTTTAAACACAGTATCTTGTATGATGATTTTGGAAATGTGGCGTCTGGAAATAGATATAGACAGTCTTCTCCGAGTTCATCATAAGACAGTTCTCATAGAAGACAGTTTTTCATATAGTTTAACATCCCCAGAACCCCCATTGCCAAGTTTTAACAACTTAATATGGTTGTAAGCTTTTTAAAAAAATCAGCTTGAATTTCTTTCTTAATTTGTATATGTTTTATTTATATTTCCATAACTAAATCAATATGAGTTTACTAACAAAAGTTCAATATTCTATTTCATTATTAATTTAAAATATCTAGTCGTATTTGATTATGAGGTCGAGGTGTGTGATTTGTATTCACTTTGATTATTAATAATGATGTGAAAAGATGCTTCAATTAATATCAGTTTATTTGTGACGTAATCCTTATTTTTTATCGCACCTCTGTGGTTATTGGATTTTGTTAATCGTGTATTATAAATTGCGGTAAACTTACTCATCGTACAGGTACGATTAATACTTTTCTTCCCTCAACTTTAAATTTACAATGAACTTTGCATTCTAATTTTTTTTTTATTAGGAGATAAATTATATGATAAAGAACATTGTACATTTTTAATTGTATCTATTGATTTATATACCCCTATATACACTATGCAATAATTAATGCCTAAATAATTTTTCACGCTTGGGCATTATCGTCTATAAAAATATATAATGGACAATCAAGTGGTTTAAAAGAAAGCTATAAACTAATCATCGGTTTCTGTAATTTTGTTTAGTACTTTTATATGGTTGTTTTTATTCGGTTGTTTTTTGCCTCGTTAAATTGTTGGCAACCACGTAATTTCAAAAAACTCTGTTTCCCGTGACTACGATTGCATCTTGTGTCTTGGTTCCCGTTGATTTTATTTTATTTTCTCAATAGTATAGATGTTATTACCATAAAAACCAAAATAAAATATTTACTCCTCAAAATTTAGAATTCTGTTAAATTATTGAAACCATCCTAGCATTAACCTGAATGACCATGCAACGTTTCATCGCATTTGGATGAATAGTATCAGAAACCATAAATTAAATTAAACAAAGATACAAAAGGACAAATATTTATTGACATAAAAATATCAATGTTTCTTCGTTTATTTGTTTCTTTGTCCTTAATGCGATCCTACACCATTCTTCCGATTGAGATAAAACTTTGCATTCAGGTTAACCCAAGGAAGATTTAAGTTATTACCCAAAGACCTAACTGTTAGAGCCCGACCCAACTTGGACTTGGCAATTGTCAATGTTAACCTTACGGATGTAACTTAGATATAAAAAATATAAAATTCAAAGCCCCCTGCTGAAAATTTATAAGAAAACTAAGGCCAATACAAATAATTATTATATTTTTAATCTCAAATTGAACTCAAAAGCGATATGGAAAATTGTAAATCCTCAACTTGACTTTTGTTAATAAATCAGTAACCGTTAAATGCAACATTTTAAACACAACATTTTAAATTAACTATATAATTACTTCCTAAATTTTACAAACTTAACCTTAGACACCAAATGAAGAAAAATCTGCTAATTGTTTTAAAAATATATAAGATGTAATAAAAAAATAAGTAAATGATCCCTAATCCTAATACCTAAGTTCAAAGTATGTACGTGAACTTAACTGCACGTGACAGTATAAATCATAGAGTATTGTTAGAACAACAATTTAAAATCTTTAATTTAAAATAACACTTGAAATTTTATGTAGATAACAGAAACCAAAGTCAAAATATATTGAAACAACACAAATCTACATGTATGAATGGAAAACAATTAATATAAGAGGTCTCAAACTTCAATACTGGTACTACTTAAATTAATTTTAATTAATTGAAAGCATTTGATAATCCATAAAGAATTAGAGAATTTACTGTTTAAAAGTACAAACAAGATCAATGACTGGTGCTCTGCGAATAAACTGTCACCTTACTATGATAAAATTCAAGATATTAGGTTTAAAACTAAATAAGGAATAAACTATTTCAACGATGATTCGAAATTAACATTTTTAGCAATTCTTATTAATTAAAAAATAAGTAGGCATGACCATATAAATTTGACATCCTCAAAAGTATCTAAAGGATTATTCTCTCTAAAAAGACTTTCCAGCAACGTAAAAACTGAAATACAAAAAATTATATACTAGGCCTATGCATACATTTACAGCCATCTAAGCTATGGCACTCTAATATGGGGTCAGGCGTATTAAAAAAATATTTAAATTACAAAAAAGGCCAATAAGGATGATGTGCAAATTAAAACCAAGAACTTCAAGCATATTCAATTGCACTTGAAATAATAACTTTAACATCAATATACATATATCAATTGTCATTAAACGCAAAGAAAAATGTATAACAGTATAAGAAAAATATAGAAATTCATAAGTATATAATACATGAAAAAAACACTTAAGATAAAAATTTATCAAATATAGTCACACCAAGAAAAATTAACAAGACATTTCAAGAAAAGTATTTATTTAACAAATTAGACTTGAAAACAAAGGAATTGACATATGACAATTTCAAAAATGAAGTATTAAATTAATTTAATTAATTAAAATAAAAGTTTAAATTATTTACAATGTATTTATGAAATTGAAGAAATTTTTTGAAAACTACAATCATATTTATAATTAATTAACAATCCTATTATTCATTTTATAGACACAATTTCAACACGTATCATGCTAATTAAAAAGTTTGTTATGACACAACTGCAATAATTTCTGCAAACAACGTTGAAAGCCTAAACAAATGTATAAGCTACACATTTAATGAATTAGATTCCTGATTTAAAGTCAATGGCCTTGTGCTAAATAAATCCAATGCAAATATATTGCGTCTTTATATGGAAAAATAAGAAAAAGGAAACAACTTTTTGAAGCATCATTAAATTGAGAGAAGATAAAAACAGCTCATAATACAATTATACTGGGTTTTATAGTTGGTGAATCTGTTTATATTAAAAAAAGTCTACACAGTATGGGTCTGCCTCAGAGCTCTCTCATATTGTGTTGACAAAGAAGTGATGAGAATCGCATGTTATACATATTTACAAAATACATTTGCATAATGTTTTCCCATTTTGTTCGGAACATTTGCAAATAAGGTAACAATTTTCTGTATTAAAAAATAATCGAAGCGCATTATTAATAATCTTTCTTTTGAGAAAATTGGTTTTGATTATTTAAAAAAATCAGAAATAACAGTTTTTTACTTGTAGGCTTATGTATAGAATTATTAATGTTTTACTTAAAAAATTAAACCAATATAATTCAAAATATAACACCAGTATGTCCAATATATTTAAAATTATTATGTATGTATTATTATAGTTATTATTAATATGTATTATGTCAAAATTCATAGAACATCATTTTACAAAAATACCCCCATTATCCAAGTGGGAAACTAGTGAATCAAGTAGAATATTAATATCAAATTTACACAACATCCAACAAGAATATCAGAATGATTTAAAAAACACTCTAATTATGTAAATAAATATATATTGTACATTTTTGTCCGAATATTTTTATCAATAAAGACTGTATTTTATTTTATTGGCATTTAAAGCCAAACAAGTCCGGACGCTGCACGCCGGCGCGAAGGTTTTGAATTTCTGGAATTGAAAATGTTTAAAACTCAAATACTATGTTGAATCATATACTTAATAGTAGCTTTCATGAAAATTGGAAATCATGTCTTTGGCGGTCCTGATGGTGCTCCTGGTTCTATTTATCTGCAATGGAAATTAGCTGTCCAGTCAGGATCGAAAGTGGGTATGGGAATGGGTGTTCTGGGGATGGTAAAGTATATGAAAAACTGTCTTCTATGAGAACTGTCTTATGATGAACTCGGAGAAGACTGTCTATATCTATTTCCAGACGCCACATTTCCAAAATCATCATACAAGATACTGTGTTTAAAAAAGAAACAATTTTTAGGGGTGAGACTGGATAGTAATTTGTCATATGACCTCAAAGTAAAACATCTAGAGATGAGCATAAGTTTACACAAGTTTTGGAAGTGAAACGCTTTATATACATTTTTTTCTTACCATATATGTATTTATATATGCATATATCGAGCAATTGAGCTGTGGATCATTGCATATGCTTTTACGTATATTAGAGAGTTAATTTGTGATTGAAACCTAAGCAGATAAATATTAAGAATATGTGTTTAATACAAAAAATTAAAGCTAAGCTTTTTATAGCTTACAACCCATAAACCTGCAGTTACATAGCATTTAATAAGAAAACTTGCTAATTACTTCACATAAAATAGTAACCAACAAATATCATCACAGTAGCGCGGCTCACAACGCATCGTGGCCGCAGCGGCACGGCCGGCGCCGGCGCCACGGCCAGTGTCATGCGTTCAAAAGTCACCTGTACGTCGCTAATCATTGCCCTTATATCTCACCTACCAGACATGATAAAAATGTACGTGTATGTAATTCTGTACACTATTAAATTCGGCATATTTTAGGCACCACACCACGTGTGAAGGATAATATTATGTGCGCTTTAATCAAGACAAAATCTCAAGCGTTTAAAAAAAGTTTGTAATTTTTACATTATTTAAAGTTTTAGCCTAATAAACCCAATTATAAACGAACTAATTACAACTTAAGTTATTATTTTCTTAAAGAAAATGTAATTACAAAAAGAACTAAGCAAAAATTAGCGCTCTACCTCAATTAGGCGTCACTGTATTGCCATTTTACGAAAAGCCTACCGAAATCCAACATGGCGGAAGATTTTTTCCAAAATGGCGACCTTCCGCCACTCCGATTTTTGCCGATTTTTAGTATGATATTGAGGACAATTTTTCTCACATAATGACATAACTCTCATTTCTATTACCGTTAGTTTGAGGTTTAACCCATTTTACCCCTAAAATGACTGGCCTATTAGAGATAAGTTCGGGACTCTTTGGAAAACATGAGTGCTCTAAAAGTAAGTTTTACAGGTAAATCCTGAAAATATAATTTATATGAATTGCTTGATGAACTTGACCTTATTTTTCCACACTTGTTGGCATGATATTAATGAACTATATTTTTTAGGGATGTGCGAGTACAGGTTTTTTAAGTCCAGTCGAGTTTGAGTCGAGTAAATGGCAAAAGATCTGAATCTCAAGTTCAAGTCGAGTACACAAATAAAAAATCACATACGTCGAGTTGAATTGGATCAAAATAGTGTATAGGTTCCAATTATAAATGTTGTTATTAAAATATAATTTTCTGGTTACTATGACCTAAAAATAACAATAGTAAGTAAAATAAATGGAATCCTGATTTACTGGAAAAAGGTAAGTACATTTATCTGAAAATAAATCATACCAAAGTAATTGCGTAACATTTTGCCATGAAGATAAAATACTTTTAATCTGTTGGTTTTAAGGTTGTTATAACCTATATGGTATTAATAAACAGTTTAGTTAAAAAAATAATTCAGTTTTAGCGAATTTTCCTTATACGGAAGAAGCTATTACCGTAGGTCTCATGGTAAGACTTAAGCCCGAGACCATGATAACTTTTTGTTTTGAGGTCCCCAGATGCCAAAAACACTATTCGTTCAAATTTATATATAAATTTCCGTTACCACGATAACTTTTGAAAGAAGCGCCTGATTTTGATGAAATTTGGCACAAATGTGGAGAGTAACATTTATGACTTTAAGTTTGAAAACCAGATCGATCGGTCTATGGGAAGGGGATTTTATGGGGGTTTCAAATTTTCCAAAGATCAGTTTTTTGAACTTTTTACCCTAACATTTTAAAAACATTAGATTTTGGTTATAGCCATTTTATAGAGCTTAAAAAAACAAACAAATCAGTATTTTGAATCATTAAGCTAGGTTATGTGGTTGTGAAGAAAAGTCAAAAAATCTGTCCATAAAATTTCCCATGTTAATCTTATGGGAATACGATTTTTATATTTTCCTCAGATAATTTCACTAAAAACTCAACATTTCTTTCTACCAATCAGTTTACCTCTACAAAACAATCATTTTGATGTTTTAACTGATATTTTACGTCCAACCGTTGCAGTGATATTCAAAGTGCTAACAAAGTACGTTGTCCAATGTTATCCTTATGGGGAATTAATAAAATGTTATATATCGATTATTTATGTATTAGATATTAGCACAAAAAAGTTTTTGTTGATTTTTCCCGGTAGCAGCAAACCTGCATACTCGGCCCCAATGTTATTCATATAGAGAATAAGTAAAGTTTTATATCTCCCTTAGTTATGAACCTAAATTAATAAAACTTAGTATGTAGCTGGTTGAGTGTTATTGATAATTGCAAAAAAACACATTTCTTATCTTTCTTGTTTCAGCAAACCTGCGTACTCAATTATAATGTTATTCTTATGGAGAATAAATAAAATGCTATATATCGGTTATTAATTAATGTATTTTTGTGGAACTTGGTAAGTGGCTCTAGGTAGTAGTGATACCCATATATGCAATGGAAATTCGCTGACTACGCAGGTTTGCTGCAACAGGGGTATTTATTTCCTATATCCTATATTTATTTTTATATCCTATGTTTTGTGTATTATGTTTAGGCCTAAGCTACATCTTTCTACGAATAGAGAAAATAAAATTATATTCAGTCCTATAAGTTAAAATAAACTATGTACTGTCAAAGTTCCCATTTCTTTAAAACATTAGCCTACTTACTTACCACACAAAAAGTATTTACTAACATATGTTAGCATTAATTTTAGCACTGTTAGTCCTAATAAGAACAATCAGTTAGTTCTTATGTTATGACGATATGCCTGGCAAATCAATTGATGAAATTGAAGCCATGTCTTAAATAGAGTTTTAAAATATTACAAATTATTTAAAAAATCATTAATGAAACTTAAACAAGGCCAAAACAAATTACTTGCCTTTAAAAACAGCTCAATGCCAAAGGACAGTTGAGCCTAAAATTAATGGATTGACTCAATTTCAATTATTATGGAACAAAAAACAAGCACAAACTTCTTATGCTTACCTATTAGATTTCATTACAGATATGTTTTTGATATTTTACTTTAAAAAATTACAAGGTTAGGAGATAAATCCTAAAGGTTATAAGCTAGGTTTAACCTAAAAGTGGACTATACAGACAGTGTTCATACAACTCAATCTGAAGGTCCTGGTAAATCCTCCATTTTGGTGTAAAGAGTAACACAAATTTATAAGCCACAACTTACTTATTTATTAATAAAACACTAAAATCCACCACATCACAACTCTTAACACCTCAAATGCGTTCACACTCAATTTGAATTTACAAGCGACGCACGGCCGCGGACGACCCTTGGTAGCGCGTGTAATCAGCGAGAATAAACTTGCTCGAAACTTTCGAGTTTCAGTAAAACCTCGAGTTTCAGTGTCGAACTCGGCTCGAATTCAAAATTTGGAGTACTTGCACATCTATAATATGATTAAATAATTCTGTGTCAAACTTATGGTTTTCATTGCCTATTAATTGTCTAAACAAACATTATAATTTAAATTGGTTTTAACACGTTTTAAACTTTTGCTGTGACAACTTTTGTTTTAAAATATCTACTTTACAAACAATAATAACTGCATATGTGGAAACAGAAACTTTTGGAAACTTTTACATAACATAAGACTAACATTTAAAGAAAAATAACGAGTATCTTTTGAGCAGCACTTGAGATATAATTTAAAAAAAAAAATATTTATCTAAATTGTGATATGCCTCTAAGGAGTAAGTCTGTTAATAAGTATTTGCAAGTTCAAGAAATCAGCCGAACCACTTGATTTACAGTAGTTCACACCCAAACTAACCAACAGATTAAGTGACTTATCAGGTCAGCTCCTAAGTGACTTAACAGGTCAGCTCCTTATAAACAAGTAATATATGAATGCATGCTGCAATGCATACTTGTTTTTATGAGCTCCAATCTGACGAAGCAGCCTGTTCCAGCGTTGTTTGAGAGCATCGACTTTGGCCTTGACTTCAACGGCAGACTTTTTGTCACTTCTCTCGGCAATGTCTTCACCCGCCATTCCCACACTCCTCACAAGTCTGAAAATAAAAATGCCAGATTTCAAAACAGTTTTAAAACTTGCATCAACTAACGTTTTCAAAGGGTACGCACTCAGAGAGAGAGAGAGCAAGTTTTAAAGCCTATTTCGAGACGTTCAACAAAGATTTGTTTAGAGTTATTATTGAATTTATTGTTCAATTGATAATATTACTAAAATATAAAATAAAAGTAGACTGTTTTAATCATTATCCTTTTCCTAAAATTGGAAAGTGTCTAAGTATGATGGCTTTCGCTCACACAACTTATTTTCTTACATTGAGTAAAAAATAGTCAACCTTCGTATCTCACTAAGTGAAGGTATAATGTTTAATATACTAAACACCAAGGATATTCTCTACCTTATTTTCATCAAGGCATGTTCCTCAATGTCCTGATGCTTGTTTTTGTCTGCCGTTAATGGTTCCATCTCCTTTAGCCAATCAGAGAGCTGGTTGCACTCAGTGTTAAAAAGGTCCATTTCTTCTCTGCATTTTATCCAACGGCTATAACAAACAAATTTAAAAGTTAGCATTATAAGTTTCTTAAATATAACTGAATAACCATCAATATCTTTAAGAAGAGTCCACAATCTAAAACATACTTTTTACTTTATCTTATAATACTGCCCAGGCAGGTATCCCGTAATCTGAACAGGCTTCACGCAGGCATAGTCTAGAGCCAGACGTTTTGACAATTTTCAACTGTAATCATCTGACTAGCTAAATAAAACAACTCTATAAAATTAAAATTGGAACTTTAAAGGCCAACAAGCAGAGTTCTGTTGGTGGTTGTTTTTCAAACCATCAAGTCACATCTAGAGAGTGAGACCAAAAGCTCAATGCTCAAAATATTGACACCACACATGAATAATAGTTTTTGGGTGGAAAACCACCGAAAAAATCAATAAGTTCTTTTGATAGTACAGACAAATGTAAAACATTACGTTGTGGTAGTTTTAATACAAACCTTAAACCATTGATTTATAATTTTTTGAAAAAATATTGTTACTTCCTTAAAAAAACTACTAATTTATTGCTCTTTAAACTAAATAAATAATTATTTAATACACTAGTGGGACTTGTGACCGAATTTCCTCCAACGGAGTTGGTATAAACAGATTGTATAATAAAACAGCTGTTGATGAACAGTTTTAAAGTAAGAAGATATATTAAAAGTTGAATGTAATTTTTGTATGTATTGTAATAGGAACACAATTTATGTATGTTTTACACAAATACTTTACAAACTGATATCAATCAGTTACAATACTATTAATATATAAATTGTAAATGTAATATGAGGATGAGTGAGTGGTTTTATGCCACAAAGGTAATGAGACAAGTGAGTTTATTTTGCCTACTGTACACACACTGAGTTTGAAGGCTGAGGTAATACTTTAAGACCATAGGTTGTCTTTAGCTAGACATGGATACATTTTTAGCTAACATAATGCAGACAATACACCAGCTAAACATACAAGCTATTAAATTGTTGATCAAACTTTGCTCGATCTTGAACAACAGGTTTCCTCGTTTAGTTATATTAATTAAATTAATAAATTAATGATAAGAAATACTAAATAAAACAAAATTTGTTCACTATCAGATCTTTTACTGTTTCTCTCATACCCTCTGTTATGACAAGTTTCTAGCAAGGAGCAATGCGCTACACAATAGCACTTTACAGTTTCAATAAGTGCAATAAGTGCAGCTAGACTCTGTTAACAACTAATATACCTAAAGACATAGTACAACATTTTTAAACCACTACCTCTGTCTTTTCTTAACGCTGTGGTTGAATCGACTCCACTCTTGTTGAAGTTTATCCAAAACTCTCGAAGCTTGTTCAGTTTTTTCTTCACTAGAGATCTTCTCAGCCAGTAAACTTTCAACAAGTGGTTTCAGTTTTGCTTGTTCTTCTTTAAGATTCTGAAAAAGAAAACACTTAAATAGTATTTAACTTTAACTTTATTTGTTAATATAACAAAAGCAAATTCATAATGTTCAATAAACGTTTTTATATCTAATATAAACTAACATTAATAAATTAATTAAGTTAATTTTATATAAAGACGTTGAAATTTTCCATTTATTACTTTTAATTTATTAAAGTTTTGAAAGTTACAAAACTTTCTGACAAAACTATCTATTTATTGTAACTATATAACTTTTTCTTCAAGAACCTTGAGCCTTGAAAGTAAAAATAAATGATAAACACAATATAATATGAACCTTCAGCGCTGCTTCTTGTGTTAAGAAGTTATTGAAGTCAGGCCCAGTAAGCGGAGGAGATGTCAGTTTCCGCAAAACAATCGTCAGGGACTCCCGCACCTTGTTGGCTCTTGTTACTATATCACTTCCGGGGACATCCACCTTCTCCTGCAAACAACGGGGCAAAAGATGACTTAACAGTTACTGAGTTGGAGCTGAGATGACAAAACTCAAGAAGGTTTGCTCCAAGATCTTACTTGTAGTGGATATTGCCCTGAGAAACAATTATAAGAGCACTGTATACTGCCACTATCACGACTTTTAATTTTTTTACTTTTCATAATCATTAAATAATATCTCGGTAAAAAAAATTGTCAGCCACTGTACAAGCTCAACGTCAATAAGTACACTACGGTAGTTATGTATTTTTATAAACTCACTACCAATTTTACAGAAGAAGAGCCTAAGTGAGAGAAGAAATATTTTACAGTGCAAGATTTTAAGTGAAATATTACAACACTATGCATAAAACAATTGGATCCTGCACAATATCTGAAAATTTTGTGAGGGTTTGATAATGGATCCAGCTGACATTGAGCTAGAACAATGCTTTGTAAGAAAGCTTGACTTTAGATCACTATCACGTTTGTCACTATAATCACTTGATCACTATGTAGCTTGTCACTACAAGACCAGAGTTTGGAACGTTCTGTATCAAAATGTAAAAAATCCTCTAGCGTAAAATTACAAACGAAAAACCAACAAGTTTGGCATATTGTCAGAACTAAGTTCACTAACTTCATGTCTTTGATCTAATATCTGGTTTTAGCTGGTTTCATCATCACACTAAAATTAAAATTCAGAATTTTAAAAATTGGTTTTTAGTTTTAGTTTTTACAGAACATACATTTATCAGTCCAAAGAATCTCAGGAGGTAAGTTATTTTATATTCTAATTGTTTTTAAATTTAACTGTCTCATTTATTTTACGAATCCGTTCTGCTGTAATTTAAACAGCTACAACACAAACTGCTTTATAGTACTGAACAAATTACACAAACCGTGGCAGCAGTATCTTTCCGCAGGTGTGCCATGTTGGTGCGGACCGTCTGCCAGCCCCTGGCCACGGACTCCAGGCCACTGTGCTCTACCTGCTGAATCTCCAACTCTGCTGACATCTTCTTTAACTTCTCTATCTCTGCCTTACGTAAGCTTATCTCCTCTGCCAGCTCCTACGACAGAAGAAGTAGAAAAATTACTAGAGATGTGCGAGTACAGGTTTTTTAAGTCGAGTCGAGTTCGAGTCGAGTAAATGGCAAAAGATTAAAATCTCGAGTTTGAGTCGAGTTTACAAATAAAAACAAACACATAGGTCAAGTTGAATTGGATCAAAACAGTGTATAGGGTTCTATTTATAAATGTTGTTATTAAAATATACTTTTCTAGTCACTATGACCTGAAAATAACAATAGTAAGTAAAATAAATGGATTCCTGCTTCATTGGAATAAGGTAAGTACATTTATCTGAAAATAAATCATACCAAAGTTATTACATAACATTTTGCCATGAAGATAAAATAATTTTAATCTTTTCGTATTAAGGTTGTTATAACCTATATGGTATTAATTAACAGTTTCATTAAAAGATAATTTCAGTTTTTTATTTTATTTCCTCCTTTTTATTTATCCTATGTTATGTATATTATGTTTAGGCCTAAGCTACATCTTTCTACGAATGGAGAAAATAAAATAAAATGTAGGCCTATAAGTTAAAACAAACTTGATTTTAATATTTTAAAGGCCTATTACATGGTAAAACAATAGCCTAGTTACTTACCACACAAAATGTATTTACTGACATATCTTAGCATTAATTTTAACACTAATAGTCCTAATAATAACAATCAATTATTAACAACATGAAGATATGATTGAAAGTGCCTGGCAAATCAATTGATGGAATTGAAGCCATGTCTTAAATAGAGTTTTCAAATATTACAAATTATTTAAAAAATCATTGATGAAACTTAAACAAGGCCAAAACAAATCACTTGTCTTTAAAAACAGCTCAATGCCAAAGGACAGTTGAGCCTAAAATTAATGGATTGCCTCAATTTCAATTATTATGGAACAAAAAAAAGCACAAACTTCTTATACTTACCTATTAGATTTCATTACAGATATGTTTTTGATATTTTACTTTAAAAAATGACAAGATTAGGTTAACCTAAAAGTGGACTATACAGACAGTGTTCATACAACTCAATCTGAAGGTCCTGGTAAATCCTCCATTTTGGTGTTAAGAGTAACACAAATTTATACGCCACAACTTATTTATTAATAAAACACTAAAATACACATGACAACTCTTAACACCTCAAATGCGTTCACACTCAATTTGAATTAACAGACGACGCGCGGCCGCGGACGACCCTTGGTAGCGCGGGTAAACGGCGGGAGTAAACTCGCTCGAAACTTTCGAGTTTCAGTAAAACCTCAAGTTTCAGTGCCGAACTCGGCTCGAACTCGAAATTTCGAGTACTCGCACATCCCTACAAATTACCAATAAAACAATATTCATGTAATGTGATTTGTTAATTTATTTCTTAAATATTTCCTCCTCTTCAGTTTTGCTTAGCAAATTTAAATGCAATTTTAATCCAAAGACTACCATTACAGTTGATCTGGTTTATTTTTTTCTTTATCATATATCTAACCTGGACTATATTAATTACAATTCCACTTAAATTAGAGGGGGATATTGTTTTACACTCCTTTAAAACTAGAGTTCATGACCGAGATCTAAAGTACCAATACCACTGCCTAAATTATGGGCATGGGAAAACCAAGCATTATTACAATTAAAACCTTAAGACAGTAACTGTGGAAATAAAATACATAAAGATCTATTTCACACACAACTACAAACTCTCTAACTCCCCATACAAACGTGGTCCATCATACCTTGATTCCCCGCTCGTCGTTGTTGGCTCGCTCCAATCTGCTGGAGATGTCACTCAGCCATTTGACCACATTCTTCGTCAGACTCACGTACCCTACGAGCAGCTTCTCTGCCTGCTGAGCTTGGACTTTTCTCACCTAAGTAAACAAATTATCTTCATTGCATTTTTGATTGATAAGGATTTTTTCATGAACAAATATTTTTAAGCCAGGGAAAAAGTGTTCTCTGCATATCTGGTAGTAGTACATAAACAAATGTGTACGATTCATCTTTGAGTCAAACATACAATCACACTCATTAAGTAATAATGTTCTCCCATTAAAAGTCTCTGTGTTTTAAATTGGATCTGTACTGGGTTTTTAATTTTATATTTTCAGATTAGAGAAACAATATTTTCCTGAGCAAAATTTAAAAACTGTATGACCGTTCAAAACTGGATCAAGCTACCATTGATCGTTGGGCTATTAAATAATGATCCTGGCTAAAGAATCAATCAGTCATGGTCAATAAAGGCTACAATAGGCATCTTACTGTACAATCAAAATTATTTTATAATCGTAATTTAGTGATTTAGTATTGTTGATAATTTGCAATACTTATTTCAATTACTTATTACTTAAATACTATATTATGTAGTTCTTTTAAAAAACAACAAAAATCTGTGAACTAGATAAGTTTGAGAGCTTGAACATATTAATATTTTGTTCACTTGAGTATGACATTTTATTTACAACACGGGCATCACGACACTCACCTCAGTCTCAGACATGACCTGGGCCCACTTGGCGCGCAGCCTGTCCTGTGCGCCAGTGCGCAGTGAGATGGCGCGCTCGGGCTGAGTGGAGTGCACCGACAACACCAGTCCGTCCCCACGACTGATCAGCGTGGCCGCGTCCGGCGCCAGGCAACTCAGCTCCCGCTCCAACACCTGCAATTGTGGTTTACTATGAGCTGAACAAAGCGTAAATGTGTTACAGTAGACTCTCAGAAATCTGGATGACACTTATCCGGACTCACAGTCATCCGGAACGATGATCTTGATTTTTTTTAAATTTGTTTAATGTAAATAAAAATGAAACAACGGAACTTCACAGTTTAGCGCCTTCATTTGTCACTTGATTACCCCGCATTACACAATTGTCATGTAGTTTGCATCGTCATGCGCTCTAACCCTTACTTGGATGATCCGAGTCCTTGCTTGTGTTTGTTATTGATTACATTTCTAGTACGCTACTCCATTCTGGTCTTCTCCTGTCGATGACTCATCACTTTCTACTGGAAGCTCACTTTTGTATTAGCATATAAACGTAAACGGATATTATTATAATTGTTCACTATAAAGGCGGAATTGATGATTTATGCCCACCTCTGGGAACTCCGGACTGGCTCTCCGCCACATTGGTCCGGATTTCTGAAAGTCTACTGTACTGTATTTTGAGTGTGAAACCCCCTCTCTCAGCTCTTGTGTTTTACCATAATTCCTTCTTCCAGCTCATCGATCCTACATGTTTGGTTCTCATTAATGTAAATTGCTGTCAACAACTATAACTGTATTTTGTTGCCTTAAATATTGAGTGTATTTAAAAATGTAGGCACTTTAAAACTTTTGCTAAGGAAGGCACCCTCCCTAATTAACTATTATTATTGAGTTTTTAACAACCTCGCTCAGTGAAATGTAATTTCCTTAACTTTTTTTCCTATAAAAAAATGTGGGAACCTAATAAATTGCTAGCTTTGGTGATAGCCAAAAATACATTGAGGGACTAGGTAGATTGTCTTGTCTATGGTAAAACCAATCATTTACTTTACTACTTATATCTCACTGTAACACTTATTCCAAGCTTCAACCTTCAGATTTTATAAGCGACACTTGGCACAGTACTTATGAAGCTGTCACAGGAAAACTTTTCACTATGCAGATGAGAACCAGTTTCCTAATTAAGTTGGCTCCTCCTGCTTCCCAACAAAACTTGGATTACCAGACTAGTCCAGATACTTCTGCTCCAAAAGTTTAATGTTCCTCTTAGGTCACATCCAGGAGTGTCCTAGGAGAAAGGGATCAACATATTTACACATAAACAACAAAAGCCCAACTTGAAACGTTTTGGAAAAAGGGCTTCTTACATGTGAAATTATTGTATAAGTGGGTGAGAAGTGTAACTCTCTACTTATGATGCCAATGTAACAACTCCATCCCTCCAACACATCCCTTCTGTCCAATATGCTGTACAAAATGCCAAAAAAGGGTTAGAAGTGTAACTCTCTACTTATGATGCCAATGTAACAACTCCATCCCTCCAACACATCCCTTCTGTCCAATATGCTGTACAAAATGCCAAAAAAGGAAACCCAACAATCAAATGCCCCCCATTAAAATAAATCTTATATAATAAAGAACTAGTTTTTTTGTTTGTTTGTTTTTTTCAGAAAGAATTTGAGTCAACCACTTGAAAAATTGTAATGATTCTTCTTTTAAGAGAAAAGTAATTTTGACTCGCAAGATATATCAAAGCCTGAATTTCAATTATTTTTTTTATTTTCAAAAAGTCTACCAGCCGACACAAACATTTTAAGTTTGTTTTCAAAGAACTTTATAACCGTCTCTCCACCAACCTCCAGCCGCCTCCCTGGATCAGCCTCACTGTTGATGCCCCTCACGGTGACCAACATCGTGTCCATCCTCTCCAGCATCTCTTGGGCTGCTTCCTCAAACTCCTCGATCTCCTTGTCGAGGGACATCTGAGGGATGCTCTCCTCTGACTTGCTATCCAGCCTCCTCCTGAAGTCTTCCATCTCATCTTCTCCGCTCGTTTTTGTCGACGAGACATTCGTGAGGTACGTGTTGCCTATCTTGTTTTTCTATATTATGAAATTTGGATTAGTTGCTGATCCGCATGAAATAGGTTAGTAATGACTTACAACCACGTGCAATTCCTATGGTAATACACTGAAATAGAGCAATATTAAGGTTATCACGGAGACTTGCAGGTGACACATGAATACATAACAAGGTTTTTGGCAACATTTTAACACTAAAAAACTTTACTTAATCGACCAGCCCGTCCAAATTAAACCAGGTTTATTGTACCTTCCTTTTTTTCAAATAAATAGTGAATGAATTTCAGCAATACGATTTAAAATTATTATTTACTGAAATTTATTAATTTAAAAACAACTGCCATTCAAGCATTTAGTCTGGAATTCTTGGTTATTTTAAAGTAACAAATAGTTTATTTTCATTTGATAATAATTTCCACATTAAAAATATTTAGAAAAATATTATCTGTTTAAGTAGTTTATTAAATTTTAAAAAATTAAGGTGCACTTATTATTTTTTTAAGAGTTTACTAAAACTATATAAACTGAACTTTAAGTGCGGAGATTAATCAGTAATGTTAATTTTTCCCAGACTTTAACCTGAACTCAAATGTTAAAACAATATATTTTGAAAGATTATTGTATTTTCCAATACAAATAGGAAAATCTTATTTTTTAAGTTTAGAATGAATTTAATCAAAAATACTTGACAAAAACCGAATTAATGTTTCAGTATTCTTATTTTTTAAGTCTCCATCAGAAGTGACACATATCAAAAGTCATTCATAACTTTGATGGAAAATTGTAACTCAATAATAAAATCTATAAAATAAAAAATTTAATTATTTTCCATCAAAATATAATGTTACAACAAGCATTGATAACACTCCATACATTATTTACTACAAAAGATTAATAAAATTGGTAAATATAATATTCTAACTTATTTTATCACTAGATTACAATAAAATACAAACAACTCACCAATAAAAAAATAATATGTATAAAAGACAAACATTAATTTGCACATGAACTAAAAGCTGTTTCTGTTAGTGATAGCAACATCCAAGAATGTTGCCATCTGTTGGTAAATAGGACCACACCACACGGACAGCCATGGCAGGATTTGGCTACATGCCAAGGCTGGGATGCCTACGGGACTGGGTCACTCTTATATAACTCTTTATATGTAAACAAACATCATCATATTCAAAATTGTTGAGTTAGGAATTTCCTTACTTGCTTCAGTTGTTACATTTTGTTTGAAATTTCATTAAAAGTTGTTTTGTGGTGTAAACTTAAGCAGAATTATTTACTTAATTAATTACTCAATGTTTAGTGTTTAACATGTTCCTGGATTAATTTTTCTTATGGAAAAATGTTGTATAAATATTATTGTATTATTGAGTCTACTTTACCAATTTTGAAATCTGGGGCAGTCAATTTTCAAAATGTCATTAAAAAACATTTTTTTGTTTTAATTGTTTTATTTATATTATTTTATTGTCGAAAACTAAATCCCAAGTATATTTTGTTGTTATAAATTCCATTAGCGCAATAACAAAGATTTACACAAAATAGTAAATCCTCATATTTTGATGTATGGTTTAGTGGTTCGGTTTTTACACAAAAAAGAACTCCAAGAGAAAACTGCAGGATCGGCTAATGGAGCGACCTCTTTATTCACTGGACGAATATTTCAGCTAGGGGTGTGTGAGTACTCGAAACTTTGAGTTTTCGGCCGAGTATTTTAATACTCGAACTCGACTCGAAGTTTTGTAAACTACTCGAAAGTTCAAGCAAGTATTTCCCGCCGATTTCCGGACGATCGCTAACGATTGCGACCGCCAAAAACGCGTAGTAACGGCCGCAAAAGGCAATCGCATCACGAAAAATCGGCTGAAAATGACGATCAGAAAATTACGCGAAATTCGGCCGTAACTAACAATTTCATCATTTAATATTGATATTGATTATAAGTGATGTCTGGACCAGGTGAAATTGGCAAATGACAACTGGGCCCTGTTTCATTGGCCGGAAACGAATGTCAAACCGTGTTTTGTTTGTCAATACGTAATCCAGTTTGATTGAACCAGCCAAAACTTTGTATAGCTACTCATGTATTAGTTAGAAACCATGTTTAGGTTATCAAATCTAGGGTGGTATCCAAATCCCATTACACTATTTTAAACTACCAACTGATGGCAAATACTCGCTCAAAAATACTCGAAACTCGAAAATAATTGGCACTACTCGACTCAACTCAATTAAAAAAATCACTACTCGCACACCCCTAATTTCAGCATGGCACTACATTAAAAACAAATATTGTAAAATATTGTAATACTGGAGAACCATACTTTTTTGTATGTTAACACCATTTCTTAGTGAAAACAGACATTTGATTAATTAATGGAATATTTAAATTATGTATGATGTAATTATTATAAATAAGATATTTTATGTGATATAAAATCAAAATATTTAACTCTTCACCAACTGTCATTCTTTATTATTTTTTCACCATTATAAGCAGACTTTTCAATATGTACTGAGAGTGACAGTTTGTTAGTTTAACAAAAAGTGTCTGCTTAGTTTTATTCCTCCCTCAATGCAAAATGTCAGCAGGAAATGAATTTGTCATAAGATAGTATGTATCTTGCTTCTAAATTAATGAAAATTAGTTAATGAATAGGAACTACCAATAAAAAACAGAACAAAATATTTTGTATTTTAAATGTTGAGGTCTGAATCAACAATCCAACTGTTTAATTTTCAGTTAACTTAGACTAAATTAGTTTCTATGTACTCCTATCCAGCCTAGTTGTCAACTGATGCGGTGACAGATTTTCAGTTTTCACATTTTCATCCCACAAAGTAAAACGAGTTTTCAAACTATGTACACTATTTATATATAAGTGGCAATTCAATAAACCAACCTGAACTGGAGAAATGTCTACATCTTCAGAAACTGTCTGAAATTCATTGTCAGAACTAGATGTATCGTCGTCAAAATCCACGTGACCTTCGTCTTCAGAGAAAACAATGGCGTCATCTGTCTCTTTATCACTTCCGTAGAAGCTGTCATTATCTTCAACAGCGGGGATCGTCAACCCCAACATTTCCTTTTCAGCAGCCAAGAAGTTGCCGATAATTTGATAAGTTTTTGACACTTCAACCTCTTTTCTGAAGGTTACTTCTTTTGAACTTTCGATTACCCGGTCTCTTGGGATCTCCCATGTCTTCACTGTTGCTTGTTCAACCCGGTTGACTTTGTCAGTCATTTGCAAACACAATGGAGAGGACAAGTTCTCTGATTGTTCATATGGCGTAGAAGGAGGTGTCTGGGCGGATTCTACGTTGTAAGTGAATGACGGTTGAGTAGAGTTTTGTTTGTCTAGTGATTCCTGAAGTGAATCACCCGCAGCTCCCAGCAAAGCGGTAGTTTTGTCGTCTCTTCCTGCATCCCCGATAGAATCATCAAAGACACTGTCTTCTATTTCTGTTGCTTCTGCAGAAGTCTCAACTCTTGGACTACTAGATTCTCGAAGAGTCCGTAATGCTTCGTCTGAAGCCATTTTTTGTCTTTTTGCCAAAATCTCCCCAGGAGCAAGGCAAGTTTTTCTCTGTTTGTGGCTTCCGTCAGTTTTCCTGGCTGTAACGGGTGAGGGCCACCTGTCTTCAGGATCAGTGTCAGGAGCTGAAGAATCAGCTTCGGTCTCGGTGTCTTCAATAATCTCCACAATCTCTACAGTCTGAGGTTCCAGGTGATCGGATTTTTCAGGCATCGTGGTTACATGTTCCGTTGAAGAAACAGTTGCTTTTGGTATTTCTTTTGCCTTCACCTCAACCACTTTACAAGGGTTGTCCTCTACCTTGTTAGTTACATTCTGAGGAGTTATAATCGTAGTGCGAGACACTTGGGAGAACAAAGCGCTGTCTTTGGCGAGATGAAATGTGTCATTTTCATACTCCTCCTCGTCTTCAGGCTCTTCTATGATTACATGGGAAGTTTCGCTGTTGTCTACATTTTCATACACACTCCTTCGTTTGTTATCACTGTTCAAAACAAAGCTGCCAGTTTCTGAAAGCTCCCCATGATTAGGGATTTCCATTTCTAATTTTGTCACAAAAACCTTGGTTGTAGTATCGTTTTTCAAAATTGACTTCACATGAGTTTCTCCTTCAACAACTTGGCCTTTAGGGGAGGACTTCTTGTTTTCTACGTCTGCTTTTTCGTCACTTTTTGCTTTATTTGAAACTTCTGTTCGCAGAATTTGACCAGTATCAGAAACATAACTTCCAGATTCTCCTGACACATCCGGTGAGGTTTCAGAATGCTCACCTGGTTCTTTTATCCTTACAGTTTTCATTGGCTTACTTGGCTTCAATATAGATTTAGAGGCCTTTGTGAAGCCCTGAAATCAGAGATGAACAATCCAAGATGATTTTGTTGTCAATGAAAAGTGGCCTTTTAAATTTTAGTGCAAAGGACAGTTGTAAAGTAAAGGCGATGAAAAACTCCTGAAGCACATTCACAAGCTATGACAATGAACCCGACACCAAAGCAGTTAATTTCCAAATTGTTTGCTTCCCAACAACTTTCTCCTCCACAATACCTGAAGTGCTCTTCATCCTTTTGGAGTTATTTGTTATGGTCATAAACCTATTTGAACTGTTACAGGTTGTAAGTTGTGAGATAATTTATTTAAGGCAGTGCAGTATAATATATTTAGTGTAGCTGTAGTTCAGTGAAATGGAAAAAAATTACTCAACCACCATGGAAATAGGTAATATAGTTACTGTTTTTCCAACATTATTCAGTTGACTTATCATTAACATTACATCATCCATAAATCAAGAAGGG
Organism: Allygus modestus; assembly: GCA_963675035.1. Lineage (NCBI taxonomy): Eukaryota > Metazoa > Arthropoda > Insecta > Hemiptera > Cicadellidae > Allygus > Allygus modestus. The sequence goes on along the minus strand of OY776116.1, from coordinate 70,275,962 downwards.
CAATGGGGAAGTGAAAACATGATAGGTCATGGGAGGAAGAAAGGGGAAGGGGCTATCTTTAAATCCATTAATTAGCAATGAATACTTGATCTATTAGTTTTGAAAGTAATTAATTAAGAAAATTTAAGTTTAAAAAGCTGTCATAGTAAAACATGTTCTTATAAATACACAATAAGAACCATAAAAAGATTAATTTACTGATATTTTATGAATAAATCAGCAGTGGTACCATCAAAAGGGCATGGCTGAAGATGTTTACAAGCTGATCAAAAAGATTGTAGTTTGGGTTGCATAATTAATGGATGACTCAGTAAAAAATAGTCAACCAGTGAAGGGCCGATTTTGTGTTAACCATCAAAACATCTTTGAGCTTAGCAAGTGTGCCTCCTTCCTATCAATCTAATCAAAGGCTTTTTGTTTGGTTTTTATAAAAAGCTGACCGTTTATAATATTCAAATAAATAATAGTGCATCAAATCCAGTATTTTAAAATGTCTCTAATGTGTCCGTCAAAACAGTCAAGTCCAATAATAATGTAGATTTAGTTTATAACTATAAATTTTATTGAAAGTAATTTGACAAAATTGTCAAAAAACCCGCCTTCGCTTTTTAGTAATAATTAAACTTACAAATCTCGTGGTTTAATGTGCACAGTTCAAAAACAAGAATATTACATATATAGTAACATTAATTTTTAGTGTGCACTGTTATTCTTGTGACAATATGTGCAAAGACCATTTACCGACAGTGCCAAAGCAACACATGACAACAGGGTGAAAATGTGAAAACTGAACCATCACCACTAATGAACATGACAAAGCAAATATGTTTATAACAAATGAGTAAGGCTTGGACATACAACATACACAGCAAGTAAAATTAAGTTTGAAATGTTCTTTCCTAGTGTTTAACTTTGTCTGCTACAAAACTATAAATCATTTCAACCATAGTGTTCATTGAATTGTAAAAACAATAATTGGCTGGAAAAATAACTTTTTTGAAGATTTGTGTAAACCTTATCTAAATAAAAGTCATAAACATTAATCAGAAATTCTAATAAAAGCTACGACTACTTTTAAGAAAAACAGAAAGTACAAATTATAATCTGGAACTAAATGTTATTCATAATCAAACACATGCAGAATAGGAATTAATTTTGCAAACGAACAAAGGTTATTAAACTATGTTTAGATTGTTTCTGCTAATGTTAGTCCATGCTGTGCAAATCTCAAGTTGTTAAGTAAGTTTAATCAAAACCATGCACACTGTGTTTTTTGTCTTGAAATTTGGTAAATATAGATTATTTCTTAAACTAAAAATCTGGGGTTTTTACTACACTTTTGAAGGGTAAATAGAGGCAGATGACATTCCGAAGTATTTGTACTGCATTACAGATTTACGATTAACAAATTTTTATAACAAATGGGATACTGTGAATAAGAACAAATTTTAACTTAACATTTATCACTTTCTTCTTTTTTTACATTTTGTTGGCTGATAGTTTTAAGTTTTAACAATTACATAGGGTGTAATCAGATACGCCTTACAATCATACGCTATATTTCAAATAATTACATTGTAGAAAAAATAAAAAGGTAATACTTTTAATCAGAAATACTAATTATATTTAGGCCCAGAAAGAGAATGACTACATTCTTTTTTGGATTTGATGATGATCAATGTCACTAATCGAAGACATTAACCTTCCACAATGTTTCATTTATAATTACCGTAGTTTTCACAAATTCCATAAAGGGTAAGGGCTGACTCAAGACAACTGGGGGCCTGGGGCAAAATTATACAGTGGGCCCAAGCACTCCGAATTTCACTATCTTGTTTTTATTTTTTTGGCTGGGGGCCCCCTGGAATTTAGGGGCCTGGGGCAAAGTGGTGGCCCTGTAAAGTGTTGGTATAATTTCTAGTATTCTCTCCCATATTTTTGTTATATCCTTTGCATCTCTCTACAAACCATACTGGGTTGAATGTTCAGAGAGGCAAAAATAATTGTAGACATATTCATAAATCTGGATAAAATAAATATTCTTTAAATCGGGAAACATAAAAGTAGCCTAATTTCAATTTGTAGAGCATTTCAACTTCCTCGTAACACCTTGTGAGACTGTAAACGTATGAAACCTTACCACATAACATTACAAACCGGGTGATTAAAATATAATGATGCAAAACTAACCATGTTGTATTCCTGTTTGCATTAACTAAAACAGGTGATTATTGCAACAATAGAAAGAGTACATTTATAAGTTTGTTTTGATATGGTTACTAACACTTACGTGTTTACTAAATAGATACGACAAAGCTAGAAAAGATTTGTCAGCTAGCTTTGTCTTTGTATTGTCTCCTTAATGTATATTGGTTACTCTGGAAATCAAGACAGGCTTCTATTGCACTGGCCCCCACGATCGCCGGACTTAACTCCTTGCAATTTATCTTGTGGGGTTTCATGAAAGATTCAGTTTACTACCCTCCCGTGTCTCAAAACCTGTGTGAATTAAGCCAGTGTATAACCGAAGCAGTGCTATCTATAACACAGGTCATGTTGCAGCGTCTGGGCAGAATTGGAATATGCCCAGGATGTATGCAGGATTACCAACGGCGCTCATATCGAGCAGTTGTAAATTTGAATGAAAACATTTGTAGTGTGTATAAAAACTTGTTAAAGTAATGAATTGTTTCATCTGTATCTGTGCACCATTTTGTTTGAATCACCCAATATTTTTAAAACATTCAAACTCTCAAAAATAGGTTTGTTTCTTGCGTTTTCTATTGCACTCTCTATTCCGTACCTGCAACTGCGTCTGGGCCTGCTGCAGCTTGTCCCGGGTCCGCTCCCACTTGCGCACGCAGTCGCTGACCCGGTCCTTCAACACCTCCAGATACACGGGGTCACACAGCGTCGAGAACGCTCGGTAGTTGCTCTTTACCGTGTCCTTCCGCTCCCTCCACTTGTCACACTCGACCAGCGTATCCTGGCGATCAGATTGTTCCATTATGACTATTATTATGCTCAAACACTTTAACTCTTCAGTCGCGCATCAAATATACCATAATCTCCCTCCCGTTCAATATCATTACAGCAGTAGTGACATTGTCGCTGTCTACAAGAGATGGTCGGATGAGTAACTGTGATGGATCAGTCCAGAAGAAGCTGAATTTTGAAGCCATTCACCATGTTTTAAGTCATCATTTTTGGAGATCAACTCACAATAATTGTGGGTGGTTCTTCAGCCGATCTGCCTCATTTTTGATTTATTTACTTGATAAGACAAAAAGTGTTTACTATGTATCTATTTGTTATGTAAAAGAATTAAAGCACAAATAGTTAATATGGATGTTTTGTTAGTGCATTATCTCTAGATTTGATATTTCATTTATATATTTGAGTTCACCTTTTAGTCTTATAATTGCACCAAATTATTTTATTTTCTAAATTTTGCAGTGGCTTGTAGTCTTTCCATTTCTCTCACTTGTAAATAATATATTTTTAATGAAGATAAATATGTTAAATATCTGTAAAGGCCTACCTAATTTCACACTGAAACAATGAAGAGTGCTTTTGTAAGCTGAAATAAAAACAACTAGTACAGCAAAACCCCGTTAACCGCCAACGCTAACCCAACCTCGGATGGTATGACTCCTCGCTTAGTTCAACCGGGCCATTATCGGTGATTGTTACAGATTAGTTATTCTGTGAATCGTTCTGTTCAGGTCTTCTCCTATCAATGACACATGATTGGCAATGTAAACCAGTTTCTCTTCATTTACTGTATTTTTATCACAGTATACTTTATTATTTATATTTATGATTTATATTAATATTAAATCCATAAAACTGCACATACATTGTAATATTTCCAGTTTAAGCCACAATTTATCATGTTTTCATGTAAATAAATGTGTTCCTCTGAAACTCCGCCTTTTTTCTGCTCCGACCATGCTCTCACTTCCGTTGGTGACAGTTAGCCGTGTTCTACTGTATAAAGCATAGTATACACAGTTTTTTTACAAATCTCCACAGCTGCCGTACCTTGACGAAGCTGATCTCCGCGTGGATGTCACGGTGGGCGGGGGGCGTGGCCTCCACCTGGTCCAGCTCCATCTCTACCGCCTCCGCCCAGCTGGCCAGGGCCGGGAGATCGACCTGCAGGGCGCGGGACAGCTCCAGAGCCGTGGTCAGACTGGACATGGCCTCTGTCACCTGCAGCCCCAGCTGCCATGCAAACACACATGAAAAGCTTCGTAAAACAAAAAAGATTAAGTCTTATTTCTTGGACAACTAAACACCTTTTCCTACGCTGACCAGGACTACAGCCACTTGGTATTGGTGGAATTCCACATAACACTGTCTGTTTTGACAAAGAAGATTTTTATGTATGGTTATTTTTGATATCATAAAATATTATCCGTTTAAAGATGAGTTGAGGAAATTCGTGTGGATGTAGGACTTGTTAAAGCCTAATAATAGTATGAAAATAATATGTTTTTATGCAGGTTTTATCGATAGATAAATAAGAGTTAGTCGAACTTTAAAAACAAATTTAAAACCATAAATGAAAATATCTTAAAGTAGGTTTAAATGTTTAAGTCAACAAATATTGCTAGTGTGTTTGTAGAAGTATATTGTAAAGCAAAAAGAGTGATATAGAATCAACAACAACAAATCTCTAGAGGTAATAAAACTGAAAAACTTAGTGTTGCCCAACTGATTCATAGGACATCAAACTGAGAGGAGTACATAAATTACCTACACAGGTTAGAATTTACTTTTACAATATAAACTACAGCTGCAAGCTATGAAGTTAATTAGGTGTTGAATGTTTATTGCAGTCTGTTTCACAAGTATCACTATGAACTGCATAATCTTAATGATGTCTCGCATCCTTTACTTGAAACCTTATTAGTCGGTAGAACAAGAGTCATTCAAGCCACAACCTAACTCAGTCTAATACTACTGATACATTCTCAAAACTTATACATGTAAGTAAACATATCGCCTGAGACTCACTATTGAACTACATGGTTGGCGGTAGTGATGTGTCAAAACCAAAACTTGAATCTCAAAACCACCAAAACTTTGGAAAAGTTTCGGTTTCGAGATTCGATCGGTGAGTTTCGAGAATCAAAACTCGAAACTGCTGAGATTTGTTGTGTCTTTATTGTTGTTTTTTTAACAGAAATCACGCCCGTGTTTCGATCAATAATGCAGCTTTCGATCAATAAGGTCAAAAGCCTACTGTCATCGGTCGTCTACCTTCACCTTTTTTGGATTATTGATTTTTTATTTCTGAAAGAACAACTCTAACCAAAATATATAATTAGTTTTAATTAATTTTTCTGGATTTATTTTTCATAACCATACCCAGGCAAGTAAATAGGGTTTCACGATTTGAGTTTCGAGATTCGAGATTCGATTTTGTAAGTTTCGGTTTCGGTTTCGAGATTCAAAATTTCTGGTTTTGACCATCACTAGTTGGCGGTCTAACTAATATAAACCCATCTGTGCCTGATGGATGGAGGCTACAACTAACATAACATACTAGTGATCCTGGCAGTTGGCGGAACAAACAGACTGGTTATTCCTGATTCCTGGCCACCATTTTGGACTCGAGTTGCTTTACTGTGTATACTAGACTGTGCAATCATCTGTCATTACGCGAGTAGACATGGCAGTGGTTGTGGTTAGGCCACAAGCGATCGTGAGGCGTTCCAGTTCCAGGCGACAACTTAGACAGTTGGATTTCAAGACCGTGTATTAGTTATCAGGTTATGCCTAACTCGTGGTGTACCTTGTTGTAGAGTTCCTTCAGAGCATCGAGGCGTCCTGTGTAGTGTTGAGGCACTGACTTCTCCTCCACCAATTTCCTGCCACTCTTGATGACACTCTCTACTTCAGACTTGATCTCACTCAATGTCTGGTAGAAGCGCTGTTCACACAAACAGTCGTCAGTAACAAATCGTCAACAAGCAACAATAAGAGGCTTACAAGAAATGTTGGCAGAACTACTATCAATCATTTAATACTGGAAATTATGTTTTTTCCACACTTACCAGAAGTCTCGGCAATTAAAGGAAGTCATACCTCTCATAGTAGGCACAGACCATACATCATTTTAAAGGTCTTACATGGTATCATACATCACCACATACTGGACCTTGAAAGGACCATTATAGTAAATAATCAAATTTTCAAGTTTCACCATTAACACATGAATGGAAATGGATTGAGGGAATTGTGAAGACCTTTAATTTTAAGTACAACTTAACATTATGATTACATTTAAGATTTTCTTCTGATTCCTTGTGGCACAGGAAACTACTGAAAGTGGGCAGCGAGAGGAATGGAAAGAGTGGAAGTATACCCGAAAGCACCCACTCTGGGCAACCTAGCACCACTAGCGTTCAGAGCGGCCAGTGACTGACAACTGCCATTCACGTGGTAATCAGCTCTCTGTTGTGTTTTAGTTTTCTGTGCTTTTGGGCTACCCTCCATTGTATGTGATGGATCAATGAATAGCCAGAAAAATATTAAAGGACTTGAACCTCACCCTCGATGCGTATGAAATATAAACAAATTATTAACTTATGTAACTAGTTTTTATTCTGTTACAAACATTCTCATCCATCAAACTTTTTGGGTTTGTAAAATTTATGAAAGATCAAAGTAATACAATCACCTAAGATAGTATAAACATTTTATTTTGAGTTATAAGTTGATTACATTATTTTTAAATAGAATAGAATGCAGGTTTCAATAGCAATCTAATCAAGGGGTTTATCATAACAGCCTCATGTCCCCGCCGCAGCAGCGTTGCCTACTCACCTTACAATGGTTGAGCTGCCCCTGGATGCTCTCCGGGTCTTCTGAGGCCAGCTCCAGCAGGCAAGTGGCTTCTTCGATTCCCCGCAACTCTCTCATGGCTCGGTTCAAACGAGGCTCCAGATTGCTCGGTGATCGGAATCGTTCAAACTTCTCGGCAATGTCAGAAAACCGCTCCTAAGGACGGGTGATGGTTTTATAAAACCGTATCATCATTTTAATCTAAGAAAAGTTGGAGTAATCACCAATTTTAACAACTTGAAATAAGTTTTGCTACATAGTTAGTTTCACAGATACAGCAGAGCGCTGGCCTTATAAGTTTGTCATGATCGGGCGCAGGTTCGATTCCTGCTGACAGCTATCTTCATGACAGCTTCTTTTCATGAGTGACCAACAGTGGTGACCACTGCCTGGTCCATATGACTACTGCCGTTGTTACTGTCTATTGCCGCATGGGCCTACAACCCATGGGCTGAGGATGTTTTAAAATTTATTTCGTACTAATTGAAAGTATCATAAGACCATTTATGCAATGATTTTAAGAAGGTTCAAATTTTAAACAAAAATTATTTAATATGTAAGATATGATGTAGCAAGAGCCTCTTCATTCATATTAGCTGTATAGTATCCCTTAAAGTAACACAACATCCGTTCACTCTATTTAGTTTCTAATTAAAAGCATAACTATTAACAGCTTTATTCAAGAGTAACAAACTTGAACCTCATCACATTTTACAGTTTAATCAATTATAATTGCCTAGCAAGACTGTTTAGTACTTACTACTTAAAATACAAACTACAGGATTGCTTGTTTAATTTACTTTCTATAAAATCAGTAAGACCACTTACACTTACTCATACCAGTTCAACATCCTACTAGGGGGGTGCAATGCATCGAGAGGCATCGAAATTTTGATTCAATTCTATGCATTCTGTAGTAATCGAAATAGCAACGCATCGTAAGTGTTCGATGCCGTCGTATACTTCCGCCGTTTACCCGCGCTACGAAGGGCACGAGGAGTATATGGCTCGGCAGCAAAAAATCTTACCTTGGAGATAAGGGAGGAAAAGGGACAGGAGGGGAGGGGTGGGGTCCATTTGAAAGCAATAAATCAATCGGCTGACCAACATTATTTCTTTGAGTCATTATCTTACAACTACGTTTTACCTCTTATGAATTTATAATAAACAGTGAGTTATTTGAATAACGTCATACCTTCACAAAACTATTCCTAGTGTGGGTAAAACAGTATTTTGTCAAAAATACAGTAGTTTTACTGGCATGGTACGATAATGGTATTTTACAATCTGGCAAAACTGCCTACAGTTATTTAACGTCACTCGTTATTTAACTTTGGCGCTCATTTGTATTCGTCCGTCCTTTGACCCTTAAGAAAATACAATTAAGTTACAGGTTATGCATTTGTATTACAAAAAAGTTGTTGAAATGATTGATCAAGGTAGGATGGAAGAAGAATTAATTTATCAAATCAGAAAATTATAACTAGACTTTGGCCAAGGTAGTAGATTATCCATGTTGGTCATAAAAACTGGTGTATAGGCTGAGTTATAATCATTGAAACATGTCGAATTGCTTGAATCTATTGCATCGAATCGAAATTCTTTGAATCGCATCGTTGCATCGAATCGAAATAAAATCGCTGCATCGCACACCTCTACATCCTACTGCAGTAAATATCATTCTACATGTACACTATATTCCGCAGCATACCTGTAGGAGGACCATCTGCTCCTGTAGCCGTGCCGCAGCCTCGTGTTTGCCCGCAGCCCTGTAGCTGCGGACTTGCTCCTCCATCTGCTGCAGAGTGCGAGCCTGGGTCTCAAACTCCTCTACTAGCCTCTGTGAACGTACATACAGCATGCTACAATCAGTGGTGTAAAGCCACTATTATAGTGAATTACTGCCGAGAAAATGTCCCTGTACATTTATGTATCTGCTGTTAACCATACCTTCCCTGCAAAAAGTAAACTTCGCTTAGCATACCCTAATTTGACACCAGTTTGGTTTAACCCCTCTTTTTCAGGAATTGTCTTGTTTCCGTTCTCAAGATCAGTGATTTATTCAAAAATAAACTTGTCCATTCAGGTTAGCATTTGATATACTGCCAATTGGTCACTTTTTTCAGATAGTAAGGGACTTTCCATTTTTAATGATTGGTTTTAAGGTACAACAACCCGTAACAGTTTTTTATTTTTTATTTTTTTTATTTGGTATATTATTTCCTTCCCAAATGAAATTAATTGGTTCAAGTAAGAGAAAACGTAGTGAAGTTACTATGAAACAAAAATCAAATGTGTTAAAAGGTCTATACAAAGGTAAATTGGTTAACCATATTAGGAATGTTTGTCAGGATATACAGGGTGTCCAAGAAAAGGGACTGATATTTAACTAGTATATTTGTTATATCATTTAGAATAAAATATTTCTCATAATCATAGTTTAAAATGCCACGTTTCCCATGTAACCACCATTTTAAAATGGATCATTATAGTGTGGCGATCATTGTATTTCAAATTTTAACTAAGTGTTGGTTAGGAATCATTTCAAATTTTAAATAAATTGGTTGAACCGATCCAGATAAATTAACCCTTTAATGAGAAACAGAATGGCGGCTACATGGTAAAAGAGCATTTTAGGGCATATAATTAAAGGAACCTTTTTACTCTAAACGATGTCACAATCACGCTAGTCCACTTTTTTGGATACCCTGAATAAATTGTTTGTTTCCTTAACATTAAGTGTGGTTATAAGTCTAGTTGATGTTCTATAAATTAACCCTACGGTAGTGTACAACGTTATAGTTAAGAGATTGGTAATCAAATTTTGTTACTGGTAAGTATGTTATTTACTTTTTTTGTATAGTTTCAGTGGTTCTTGAGCATATTTTAATATTAAATAGGCACATGTACATTTGTGTGTTTGTTTAAGCTGCTAAGCTCCTTATTAATTCTAACCAACCATTTCGTTACCCACCCTACATCAGTACCAAGATAGGTTATTTAAAGAGGTTCAAGGGTTCTTACAGGTTTTAAAGTGTTTAATGGACTTTAATCCATCACCATCAATAATTTACAAATTCTTATTAATATTTTTGGGTTTACATTTTGTTTTCCGTGAATATCAATTCCAGAGTTTACCAGAACACAACTCCTGATCTTGCGTCATAAACAAAAGCCCATAATTTGTCAGATAACCATAAACTTATTAAGCAACAAAATAATATTGCACCGGTTTTCTCAGAGAGTATGCCCATTTACAGTAAGATAATTAAAACTATCATGCAAATGAAATTATGAACACGATGAAACAGAACACAGAAGAAAGAACCCTTTTTTGTACAAAACAGAATGACAAGAAACCTTACCTTACCAAAACCAACATTGCTAAACACTAAATAAAACTATTATCATTAGTCACACTGTAGTAAAAACTACCAATATTGAGGTAACATAAAATCTAAACTAAAATACTAACACAGTTTCTACAGTCTGGAGGATTGTTTTAAATATAAACTAGCCTAGCCTGCCTAACTCCACCCACCAAAAAAATCCAAACAAAATAAAACAAACTAACCCTAACCAAACAGTATCGGAAATTCTTCCCAATTAAAAACAGGAAATACACTCTTAAAAGTCCATTGAAGAGTTGACAGGAAAGAAGAAAGGCACAAGGTAGCCACAAATGTAATAAATTAACATATTCAATATTACAATTACTAAATTAATTTTAAATTTTGCATAATCTTACTTAACCATGGGGTGATAAAAAATCAATATAAATAAAATAACGTTTTATTAATCAAAATATATGATTTTAAAACAACTAAATTTTAATTTTTTTCTAATTTTGATTTAATTTTCTATGTATTACAAAAATATGTTTTTAAAACCAAACAAAATGTCACCTGTACGTCGTCGGGCAAATCATGAGCAGTGAGATCGTTGTCAATTCGTGCAGTTAGTTGTGCTTCGACATCGCCAAGCCACTCTTGGAACAGCACGATTTGGCCCTCCAGATGTTGCGCTTCGGCCACGGAACCCTCAAGTAAAACGGTTCGATCCCTAGCCTAGAAACGCAACGGAATAGCTCGCAGAAGAGAAGCGTGACCACTACAGCCGCTAATTCTAACAAGCATATGACAATATTGTTGATTCATGCATGGAGGTTATTGTGATTCCAGTGTTTCTTTCAATCTTAAATGTTATCAACCTATTAATTAACTGGATATTCTACAGCTAATTTAATAGAAAGCAATCAAAAACCCAATTGTTAATAGCAATAATGCTAAAGAGTATTCAGTGCAATGAACTGGAGTTTTAATTAATCATTTGAGTATTTCTTAGTAACGGGTTGAGGACATATTTACTTTTAAAGGATCAACATTTTTTCCCAAACGTAAGGAAAGATTTTTTGTTCTTTATTGCTTGAAATTAAGACTAATGAGTGACTAGGCCCAGAGACAAGGAGGTGGGGCTAGTAGCCGAGGATAAAAAACTAATATTTCTTTTACTAACTCAAGTTTTGTTATGGTAGTTTTGTCAAGAAATGTTATCGATTTTCCTCTCTACAGTACTCAATAAAAACAACAGAAGCAGTTCTTTACTGCACCAACAATACTTAAATGTCTTTAGCCTGAATCCAGACTATTTTATATTGTTCACATATTTTGTGTTTGGATAGTATAAACTTGTATCTTCTTCCTAAATGCATAAAAATGAACAAGTATGTTTAGTGATAAAAGACTGTAGGGGGCCCTGGGCAAGGGATTGTTCAGCCTGGTGATGGGACAAACGACTGATTTTAACCATCCGATGAATCATCCGATGGTTTTTCCAGTCATCCGATGGTTTTCAGATGGATGAATCGGATGGTTCGGATGATTTCATCGGATGATTCATTGGATGGTTTTCCATTGGTAGTGGGGGTCTGCATTGCTTTGGGAAGGATTATTCTGTTTAATGGACAGATAGGTGAATCATCTATACACGGGTGTTTTAGATGTTTGACATTAATGAATAGTTTTTGTTGGCTTCAGCTTATTATGTAATCTCCTTCCGATTAAACTGTTTTAGTTCCTTTAACATTTAATTCATTTTGTCCAAAATTTTAATTAAATCACATTAAATCTCACAATATCATTTATAACTTTATAAAAACAGAACAATGCATATTTTTAACTTGTGGGTGTTTTAAATATGTTTGTAAACGGAGAATACATAAACCATTTCAATTCATGCTCCATAACATTAGAAATGCACATTGATAGATGAATTAATTTGGGCAAATTATTCATCCACAAATGAAAAGTTGGAACGGATGGTTTTATAAGTAGATGTGCAAACAGGTGGTTCACCTACAGATAATCAGATGATTCATCCATATGGAAACCAAAGTCCCCATCGGATGGAATCGGTTGGCACTCAACAACCGGATGAATCATCCAATGATCCCCATCACTAGCTCAGCCCTGGGGGCCTCAACTGCTTTTGCCGTCCCTGAATCAACCCCTGCCTGACTGTTAGCCTCCTGACAGATCAGCTGCTAGATAGCTCAAGAACCTGTCAGTTGAGGCTTTACTCGCCTCCTATTGTAAATTGTTTATGTAATGTCATGTTTACTAACCTAATAGAGTGGTAAACAGAAATATGTCGTAAACCTGGCAAATAATAAGTTTAAAATACATTTTTACTAAGAGAAAACACAAAAATGAAAATTTAAATAAGTTATATTTAGAGTGGAACTAACAAAAACTATGATATTACATTTAGAGGAAAATACTACATTGGTATAACATCAAAATAAAAGAAGAAGAATAAAAACAGAAATATTGGAATCAAAATTAAAATAATCAAGTAAGAACAGATTTATAAAGTTATGCCATCAATTTATTTTATCGGAAGCTTCCTGTAATATGGAGAATATTCTGTGATCACTGACAGTCTGAGTGTATGTCATACAAATTACAGTGAAAACTTTACTTCCTTTTATCTGTGATCAAGACCTAGCGTTGAAATGTAACAACTTTTTGTATGTTTTTGGACTTTTGTGGGTTCACATCAAGTTCTCCACTTTACGGAAAGCTTGTTGACTCTCTTTATCTATTCTCCCCAAATCGATTGCTTAGCCTCTGTCTGATCCTAATCTAAAATGTTGGTTAAGCTTAGCAGAAGCTTAACTGTTTCTCTAGTGATCTATGGTAAGACGTGAGAAAACCACCAAACCAGTGGCTCTCAAACCACAATTATGTTACTCAAAACACATAATTATTGAATTTGGGCTATGTGAGAAAGTTTGAAGCCATGTAATGATGGCCATGATGGGATAGCTTAGCCATGGTATCACGATACATAATACCTTATCATATAAAGATGCTTAACACTGTACTACTAAAAATAATACTGTAAGGTCTGCTCTAGTTTAAAATAAATTAAATAGCACCCAAAGCACTTAACATGTATCTAAGTATACCACAAAGTACACTTTCTTACAGTAATGGATGAAAGTAACCCAGTGTTATTAGGAACACGGAAAATTTAGTAAATTCATGCACACCATGAACAACAATATATGCCGTCATGCCTCTTATTAAACATATAGAAGCCTATGAAAAGCGACATGCATGTTTTTTGCAAAAAAAAACTAAAAATAACGTAGATAAATTGTAAAATAATATTAAAATGTTCCTAGGCTCATGGCATGATCAAGCCTATTCAAAGAGCTCACCATTGACTTTCCAATTACATCCTCTAAGAGGACTACTTGGCTCTGAAATGTCAATTAAAATGTGTTTAAAACTAAAAGACTAAACACTGCAAGACAATTCAACTACACAATATATATACAGTTGTGTAAAAACAATAATTAAGAATGCCAAGTTGGTTCCCAAACGCAATCCAAGACACTTTAAATAATAACATAAAATTTTGATTGTTCGGTATTGTTTTAATTTCAAACAGTTCAGCTATTTAGGCTAATATAAATGTGTTTTCAAGTCACATCTATTTACACAGTAATTGTCAAGTATTTTTCCCTCAGGCATTTTACTAGCTTTTACAGTAGTTTTAAATTAACTGAAGCACTGCACTTTCAAATTATATGGATATTATTGATCATTTTTAAACAGGATAAAATATGTATTTAACACTAATTATTAAACTTGTGGAGATTATTGCCATTGACAATTTATAAGTGTTACTTAAAATTATTTAACAGTTTACATGTTGAATGAGAGGAGAAATCGTTCCATAAATGCATTAAGCGTCTTTAAACATCAAACTATGAGTGAACCTAAAACGTTAAAAATTAAATTATACACTATTCAATGCATTTCAACTAGATTGACAAAACCAAAAACCCTTAGACAATTTTGATGAAGTGTGTATGTTTTGCTCATTATTGAGGTAAGTAAATCTATTAACTTTGTTAACAACCACACATTTAACCATGCCCTTGGTATTTATCATGTGATTGAAGATAAAAATAGTACAAAACCGTGCGAAAAAATATTGCTGAATCTTAAATCCGCTCATATAAAATGTCAAAAGCGTTGCATATAATCTTGGTAGTCTTGAAAGTGCTAAATCGTTAGGCGAGTGTCACATGAGGTGTTCAAGGACAGTAATTTACTCCGGTAATTAATGATTTTTGACTGCTGAACATACTCCCAATAATGTGCCCTTGATAATAACACCAAAACCTCAGACTTCAGTAATAACCTACATGGTTATATTATGTGAATTATATTTCTCTCTAGTTAAACTTATACGATATGTCCACGAGTGTAGAGATGTGAGCGTACCTGCTGACTGAGTTGGCTCCAGCGAGCGGTGATGGCTTCCACATCAGCCTTCACACTCTGAGACATCATCTTTTCATTGATCAAAGCTCGGCCCAGTTCTTGTAACCGTGACAACCGTGCATCAGGATGATTGCGAATGTAGTTTTCTAAGTCCTACAATAATAACAAGTATTTCTTTAAAACCCTATTATATCATACTTTACACTTATATGTACCTTATATCAGTATATTTGTAGTACAAAAATATAGGGTCAGCCAATAAAGTGATGAGCCGTCACGTTTGATGAAATCTTACATACAGTGTAACCACCTCATTGTAAACAATTACATATTCAAGTAAAATAAACTTCATAAACTATTGAAATGTTTTAAAAGTATAAGTAAAGATTCACACTACCTAAATATTTACTATCAAATACATTTTTCTAGCACCCCGGCACTCAAATCTGTCGTGCGTGCGTGCTTGCATACGTACGTGCGTGCGTGCGTGCGTGTGTGTGTGTGTGTGCGTGTGTGTGTGTGTGTGTGTGTGTGTATGTGCGGGTGCGCGTGCGTGTGCGTGTGCGTGTGTATATATTACTGTGGTATTTTGTCAAGAGATGATATAAATAAGAAGTTTGGAAGAAAGAATGAGCATATTTACCTCTAAATACAGAAATAAAATTAACTGGAAAGTAGCTTAGTGATAAGTAAGAGAGATAGAGGAGAAAACTGTGGATACTCCATCTCTTTTGACCACCCATAAGTCACTCAGTCACGTAGTCTATCGACCTAGCACTGTTCATGGGAACACCACCCCCATTCCAGACTAATGGGTTTTCAGAAAAAACTGTTATAACAAATTTTAGTATTTTATTGATTCAGGATAAGCTTACAAACATATATAACTCAATCCCCTGAAAACCTTATTCCAACAGTAATTACAGAAGACTTAAAAAGATAAAATAGTTGTTTTCTTAAGATAAAGCTATGAACATGTGCCATGGTTTATGTAAAGATGACAATAATATATTTGACACCAAAAAAATACTTACATCAAGTTCCTCCGAGATTTCTTCAGCATCAGCAGCTGTCTTTGGAGATTTCTTTAGCCTTTTTTCGAGTTTATCCAACCAATCCATTTCTTGAGCAACGAGGGCTGGAGCAAAATAGAAAACAGTGTTTTATTTTGTTTTCATAATAAGTTTAAAACATCCTTAAATCGAAAACAGAAAAAATTAAACATGTTGATGGATAAAATTAAGTCCTTAAAAAATGTTTGCTCCCTTTTATTACAATTTTCATAACATTTTTAATGTTTTAGGTTTTGTGTAAGTAAATTAAATATCTTAAGAGTTAATGGATGGGAAAATTAAGAATATGAAGCTGCTGATTCCTTTACAACCCTAGCCTATTTTCTGTCAAAGTAAAAAATCATTCATATACAATAATCACTCTCTCCTACGTTTTTATGTAAACAACAATAACTGCAAATTATAGACATTTATTAAACATCTAAGAAAATTAAAATATTCATGTTATTTATTTGGTCATACAGTTCCATGAAATTTAACAACTACTTTACAAATATAACAATAAACAAATTTCAATTTTTACTACGAAAGTTAATACTTTAGTAAACTCAATCACAGCATCCCCCCTCTAACTTGGCACTTTCACAACGAGTATCTACTTATGAGTAATATATAGGGCCCAAGAGTAATAGTAAGGAGGTAGCTAAACTTACTGGAGTCCCCCACCCACTGGACATTTAATGATCTGTTACCTTTTTTGGTAGCAAGATATTATCATCATTTGTTATTAAAATGTTGCGTACATTTGAGTTATTGTATTTTGTTAAAACTCATGAGAGAGTAACACAAACGTAAGTGTACTTTCAACTGAACAAAAAAAA
Organism: Allygus modestus; assembly: GCA_963675035.1. Classification (NCBI taxonomy): domain Eukaryota; kingdom Metazoa; phylum Arthropoda; class Insecta; order Hemiptera; family Cicadellidae; genus Allygus; species Allygus modestus. The sequence continues at coordinate 70,259,414 of OY776116.1, read as the reverse complement.
CACACTTGACATGTAAAAAAGGTGACTCGGTAAAACATGGTTGTAACAAGTAATAAACTTCATTTCGATGAATGTTTTAAAAACTAGGCCTTCACTCAATAGATCGTCATAAAAAATGTCTATTGCTTGTATTGATTGAATATTCTAAATATAGTTTAAGAAAATAAATTATTTGTTTGTTTTATTGTTACTAAATTTATAAACGTAATTTCTTTATAAAAGTTTATAATTTTAGTTCTGAAATATCCTTTAGTGTAAGTGTTTCCAGTAGTTGTTCTGGGGTAAGTTTTACACAAAAACAGTTCAGTAATTAAAGACATTTAGGATACATCGGTTTAACCGGACAAATTGTTGCCCCGGTCAGATCTCGATCCCAAGGTATCTGATTAAAAGAGAGGCAACTTTAGTATTAAAAGACAACTTTCAATATCTGGTTAAAAGGGAGGCAACTTTAGGATTAAAGACAACTTTCAATTGAGACAGCAAATAACAGTCAACAAAAACGAGTTTGCACGCAGCTCGCTGACGTGAGGGAAGTGAATTTCCACATACAAAACTTTTAAAACTCAAAACCAGTGTAAAAACATACATTTATTCCAATTTTATTTAAATCCGAAAACGTTGTTTTTTTGGCTGTTCTGATGCTCCTGGTTTCATTTACCTGCAATGCTAGGAATACGATTGTGCGTATTATAAGGTTAGGAGAATGTCCAGTCAGGCTTTAAAGTAGGCGCCAGGTTGCTGGGAGTGATGCAAATACAAATGAATAACATGCTTTCTAATGTAAAAAACCCATAAGACAACGTACTGTGTTTAGCCGATTTACATTTTCTTTAATAACTCGGTAAATATTTATGATAGAATGACGAGAGAGGGCTTAAAACTTTCGCTTCACTAATTCCCATCTTAATACATGCATTAATTTTACGTCCAGGGCTTGTCTGACCCTTTTTGGGCCTAAAAACTGAAAATTTTAAAGAATAATCCCCAAAAAAGGGGTTTAGAGTTTTCCGATTGTTTTGCCCAACGAACTTGTCAAACTGATTATAGAAAGGAACGTCCCTACTAAATTTGAAGTAAATCAGACAAAAAATGTGACCGCTAGAGTGCATATATATAATTATATATATATATAATTTTGAACGACCCCCCAAAACGTGTTCAGGGGGTCACGTTAGGAACTTCTATGGTCGTCCCGGGCTTAAGTTTCACCGTGCGGGTCATGCTGATAGTTCACTTTTCCATAGGAAATTCACTAATGATGTGCTGACAAAACACGGTTTGATAGTCTTAACCCTTTTACTGCCAACGTGCGCATTTGCGCACGTCGAGAATCGTGCGAAAAACGCCGACGTGCGCATATGCGCACGTCACTAATTGTGCGAGAATCGCCGACGTGCGCAATAAAGCACGTCTAATATTTCTAACTTATTGGCCTTAAATGTTTACCAAATGCCACGAAACTTGAGATACTCGTTGTCAAGACTATGAGGAACATAGAAAAGTACAATTTATACTCTATGACTTGTATAACCTATAAAGTTATACTCACTGATTCCCCCTACCGTTTGTGCGTGTGCATAGTCGACAGTTGCTCTGTGTAGTGAGTGTTGTCTGCCGTCCGTCTTTCAATAATTTGTTGTTTATGTTTACTGGTGTTGGTTTGTTGGTTATGTTTGTGGATTTATCCGTGGTTTAGTGAGTAAAGTTTTGATGTCATTACGAAAATGGACAAGCGGAGTAGATCGCCAGTAAGTGAAAATACCATCGTAAATAGGTGTTCACCCTACCTGTTTTGGTGAGCACAGGTGTTGAAAGGGTTTTTTGTGAAATTTTCTCAAATATTCTAAATATTTTTGTCGTTGTTAGTTTAATTATTTTAGTATGTTTTTAGTGTTATTTTATGTTTCTTACAACATTTTTCAATTTAGAAGCCATTTAGAAGTACATGTTTTTGTAAAAAAAATATTGTCAATTGTATATGCAACTATGTTCAATTTTGAAAATATGAATAAATTTTGAAAAAAACATCAGAATTCCTGCATTTATCAAGGTAATGGCATGAAAATTTGGGTATTTGTTTACTAATGCCTGTTTTACAACATGTATAAATAAAATTGGTTGAGGTATAAGTTTTAGAAATAATTTTTATAGTCCAAACTAAAAAAATATATATATTTTTTTTATCTGTATATATGTATATATATAATTTAACTAAAAAACTATTACATACACCAAAATATATATTTTATTTGAAACAAACAACTCAATACAAATAAAACAAGACCTAACTTATAAATTTCTGATGAAAAATAAAAAAGTTACAAATTTTTTAATGTGAGCGTGAAATTTGGTCTAATTGAACCTGGCAGTCTTGGCAAGTAAATCTTAATAGTGGTCTGGCATTTTTGGCGACGTCATAAAAAAAATGGTCGGCAGTAAAAGGGTTAATATATAATAAATTGAACATCCATACCTCTGAACTCTCCATACTGGTGATTGGCATCTTGTAAGAACTTGTACTTTTTTGAAACAGTTTCATTGATTTCTGTCCATTTAGAACCAATTTCAGTAACTTTATTTTGTAACTCCTCAATCCCATCTCCTTGATGACTGCTGGTTATTTCATTTGCTACAACATCAAAGCATTAATTTTTAAAGTAGACGGTTTCAAGTCCAAACTAGATTGAGTATCATACGGGAGTCAACTATTGCTTGTCTTATTCAATGAACCACAACACCTTGAGGGGCAAAAGCTATTAACAGTAGTGTTTAGTATTACTATACAAAAACAGTTATATTATTTAAGTGTTCAGATGTTCAAAACGATTAAGTGTTTATGTTCAGATGTAAATCAAATTTTGTTTCATCATTCAGGACTCTGATAATTATGACAATAGTCACCATGTCCATCCAAGAAGAGTGATGTATGTGGATGGAAAATATCTGCAAAGAAACAAGTACTAGAAATAGTGAACTACACACCACCTGAAGTTGTGTGAAACCAAATCATCCTGCATTGCCAGAAAAGTCTACAACTAACTATCACAAGGTAGTGAGTGACACAGGTCTCAAAAGAGAGAACTCACTAAAATCAGTGCTGAAAGAATGACTTTTGGATAAAACTTTTTATACTCACTAGAGGAATTTCGCCAAGTCCAAGGCTTTGCCTTATTGGCTTTAAAAGTTGATCTATGGCAGTCAATAATCTTATCTGGTAAGGTGATTATATAAATATGTGTATGTTAGTCATAAAAATTCACAAGTTTCTCCGAAGAATGCAACAAAAACAAAGTTGTTTGTACTCCAAGAATCATCCTGGTGTAACAGGTTTTGTCTGGCTTAGTAATCGGAAAATCGAACGAAGTGAAGTTTATCCTTATACATAACTTTACAGCTTAGACTGATAAGAGAATCAACTCAACTGGCTTGTCTGTGACCAAAATAACTCGAGAACGCCTCCACAGTTAAACTTCAAATTTTCCAGATAAACTTAACAGTACAAAATCTCGGTCGAGTTCGTTATTCAGATAATTTTGTTCAGTATTAATAAAATTATCTTAAAACCAAAATTATTTTTGTCTACATAATAATAACATTGGAAGCCATTTTAGTGGTACTTGAAATTTAGCCGACGTCTATGTTTCAACAACAGAGTAAAAATAGTTAGTTTACTAGAGTATACTTTGTTATACTGGATAACAAAAGGTTTTTCACCAAAAAAAACACACAAGAGAGATAAATCAAAGTATAATTTTAAGTTGTGAGCATATTTCTTATTTTATTAAATAATTAAGTGTACGTTATTAAAATAATATCCATTCAGTTAATATTCCCTTAGTATGCCTACTCTTTATAAAGATCGTCAGTCGTCGGAGGCGACGAGTAACAGTGGCAGACGACGTGTGGCAGATCGAAAAACTGAAAATAACTTCAAAATAGATGACTGTAGATACTGAGATATTAACTTAACTTATACAATAGTCTGTTTTATTGCACTGTCTTAGACAATTGGTAATATTGTGATTGTCATGTGTAAACAGTACAAAACCTCAATTTGTCTAGAAAGCTTTAAGTTAGTCACAGTAAGCGACCAACCTCAAATTTATTTTGTAGCACAATTATTTGCTAGGTTATATTTTCACTAAATTAATAATAAAAATGTTCTACATTACCTAAAAAACATTACCAGTAATGTTTTAGCTAACCACAATAAAAGCTATAGACTACTCTAACCAAACATCCTTTTTCGGAAGGTTATGTTGAATGATTTGAGATAGCCTAGGGTTGGATTACAGCAAGAGTAAGCCAACATTCAACTGGTAATACAACTGTTGTAAAATACTTTAAAAACATTACCAAAAATGTTTTAGCAAACCAAAACAAAAGCTTTAAACTATTCTAACCATAATAAGCCTTTTTTACAGGTTATCTGAAATGATTTGACATATCCTAGGTTTGGATTACAGTGAGCTGTTTTCATCATAAACTTGGACCTATGGCTATTAAATGTAGGCCTATACACTTAGGCTACATGCCATTTTAGAAGTTTCATGTACGGTCTTGGACCAACCCATGTTAATAGCATTTAATTTCATTATAGCCTAGGCTTTTGGAATAATATATTTAAATCTCATTTTGTCATCTAAATAACTAAACCTGACGACTTATTGTTAATCCTTAAGGATATTTTGACTAGGTCTATAAAAATTGTAACATTAGTTCATTTAGGAAACTCGTTGTTCTCTTAAAAAGTTAAATTAATTACACTGCTAAAGTCACTGCCTAGCCCAAAATACTCTGTTTGTACTACGATAACGCACTCATGCCAATCCTAACAACAAACCATGCCTGAAACCTACACTTTATTTTAAAAATAAATAAATTTACGGATTCATACAACATTTCCTTTGATAAAAACAAGAGATAAATGTATGAATATTTTTCTACGGATAAAAGGTTAGGTCTGCGACGGATCCGAACCTGCGACCTTTCGCTCTGAAAGCCAGTGCGATACCCACTGAGCTACCAAGATAAGTGGTTTTTCGGGGAAAAGTGACTATTACTATAGCTATATAGACATAAAACCCGGATTCTGGCAGCAGTTAAATGATACCGGAATGTATTCTGATGATGTTGCTCAAATAAAATCTTGAATTTTTTATGAGGCTCGATTTAAGTTTGATCATGTGTTTTGATTATCCTTAACTGCAAGGAATTAGCGTACACCTAGTAACAATTGTTGATAATAATGATTTTTGTGTTAGTAAAAATATTGTTGTCAATGCTTGTGTTGGCTTAAAATCCTACCTTGCTTCATAAGTGAATTGAAATCCTTTGTTTTCTTCTCCACACTTTCATTCAAGGACTGGAATCTTCCCTTCATTTTGGATAGATCTGAAGGTACCTGAATGCTTGTCAAATCCGCGTTTGCTTTCTGTTCAGTACTGGATAGCCACGTTGAAAAGTCTTTCAAGCCATTCGATACCTAAAACAAGAGTTTTGATCAAATAAAGTGATATATTTTAACATCTTCTTGGCAAATAAATAAACTTAAAATAAATGTCTAACTCAACACTAAAATCAAATTGTCAAGAAAAAAAAGTAACAAATGTGCAACATAATACACAACAAGGGTATCAAGGGGGGGCAAAGGGGGGGAAAAGGGGGGGTTTCTGATGGGGTGGTGTGATTATTAATTGTATTCTTCTGAAATTATATAAATCTAAACTCATACCATGAAATGTATGGATATAGGAACAAAACATATATCTAAAGTCTAAACTAACCTGGTTATATGTTGTTAGAACATTTTTCACGCTGTCGCGATGGTTCACAGCTTGTTTTTTGATCACAGAATCCCATCTACCGATTAGGGTGGTTATATTTTCATTGATTTCTTTTGCAAAGGAAGTTTCTGCCCCAGACTTAATTAGCTCCTCTCCACCCTTTTTGATGTTTTGGATGCTTACATCTATATTTGTAGCTTCATCTAGAAGATCCTGAAACAAAACATCTTTAACACTCCAGTAAAATTGTGACACCTTACCTTGTTTTTGGTAGTTGCTGTTATAGTTATACTTTTTTATCAGGAGTCCTTCCCATTACCCAAAGATGACATCAAAATTGTATACAAATCAATCCACTCAAGCTCAGGGCAAACTCAAAATATGCTTCAAACTCACCTGTGTGCGCTGCAAATGCAAATGCAGAGCGGAGAGAGGCACAGTCACGACGTTCTCATGGGCCAAGAAACCCTCTGCTTGCTGAAGCCACACTTCCACATTCTGAACTTCATCCTTCAATTGTTGGATTTTTCCAATATCTATAATAAGAAAAAATATAGCTGAGTGAATGGTAGAATATATTAATCCTTTTTCGTCATACTGCTTGGAAAACGGCTGTTTTCAATACATGCGTTGCGGGGCGAAAGTAGTTCTTTTCAGTCCTAGGACGGAAAAGAATCAGCTGGTGTCGAGTTCATCAGCTGTTCCGTTTCTGTCATTCATAAAATATCAATGTAGTGAATCTGCAAACTTGTGTACGTCGATTGTATCGAGAGTTGTAATCAATTATTTTATCGATTGCAATTCACTGTTGCATTGTTATCGGTTTATGTATATTTGTTGCGTTTCAGTCCAACAAGATGAAATACATATGTACACGGTAAATAAATATATATTACAAAAAGTCCTCAGGGAGACGATAAGCCAAGCGATAACGCTGTTCGCAGCGAGTCTGATTCCTGATACAGCTCGAAACAGTTGACTAAAGTATTCCTTCTTGCAATCGATAGTCCACAGCATTTGATATACCTATCGTTATAGTTAGTGTAACCTAACACTAAAACAAACGTAACAGATAATAGTTGAATACATCTGTAGTAACAGCTGTTTGTTTTAAATAGCAAGAACAAGATGGAAGCCATTTTGGCAGCAAGCTTTTAAAGGTAAACAAGTTGTAAAATATTTGTTTTGAGAAAGCCGTTAGCTTAATATATTGTGCAGTAAGACGAAAAATATTCATCACATGGGCCAAAAGTGGCTTTTCGATCCTCGCTCATTTAACGACCGAGGCTTCGCCTTGGTCGTTAAACTTGAGCTCGTATCGAAAAGCATCACTTTCGGCCCTAGTGATGAAATATACTATTAAAGCTATCGATTTTTCATGATAGTCCTACATTTCACAACTGTACTTTATCCAGAAAAAAATCAATGTAGTTCTTCATAAAGCATCTTGGCTGAGAACACTGGTTCAAGAGAGTGCAGACTCTTCAGAGTGGTGTTCTGATCCTTGAGTAGATCCATAAGTCTTTACTTGGATCTTTACCTGTCCATCTCTTACAATAATTCAAATGTAGGAAGTTTGAGCAATCAACAATTTTATTCGGAAGGGTTATTTTAAAATGATATATCTGCCAATTATTCCAGTGGTGAAACCAGTATATTTCAAAAGATGGTCTTAAAAATATTAGTCGAGATTCTACATTGTCGCATCTCACCTGTCTGCAACTTTGTTCGTCTTTCTATCAGAATGCGTGGGATATCGGCCCAGCGAGTGTGCAGATCTTGTAGCTCCTCTTTCAGACGCTCATTCGGAGCTGTCTGCATCAACTCCTCACCAGCTGCCTTAACCAGGTCGTAGCCCTCTTGCTGTGCTGATATGTTCTTTTCCAACTCCTACATGAATAACAAAAATATTAAGTACATAAATTAAATGACTGTGAATGTAATTTTTTGTCATACATTAATTATCATCTATATCTATAAATACAAAATTCCGATCAATGCCCAGGCCAAACCATTGCACCTAGAAGCACAAAATTTTCATTTAGACTCCTCTTATAGCATAGGCACCCACTAAGAAGGGATTTTAAGAAATTCCCATGGGGCCACGGGGCTTCAAAGTTCCAACCCTGTGTTATTCTTATTCATTTTTGTTTGAGCTGATGACAATTCTATCAGCTGATTATGATTCGTAGTAGTTCCAAGGGTCAACCACAGAATGCAGCACACACAACTGTCGTATTCCCGGGTGAAACCGGGAACGATGGTAGCTAGATAATAATATATGTAAGGTAATAAAAGAACTAACTAGTAGTGGTTGGTAAATGATACTGAGAAGATAACAGAAAGTCTGGATGCACTGAACAAGAAATATATACCAAAATCTGCAAATAATTAACTTTGTTACTTTTTAATTTATTTAACCGAGTTGCATTTTAAGCTGTAAATAAATGCAGTAGGCCTACTGTGATTCATAAAAATATTTTGACTGTCTTATTTCTGGTTTGAATTTAATTTAAATAAAAATTAATAAAATGTGTCCCATCATGCAAGGATCCGGACCCCCCAGGCCCAGGCCCTGGGGCCAGGTCCACCCAGCCCCAGTTTTGTAGGGGCCATGAATAAAATTACAAGCTTAAAACTTAGCCTTTAATTTGTTTTGTTTTAGATATCAATTTTAAATGGCAACAGTTACAAAACTTGTGTTTTCCAGCTGCTGTGAAAACAATGCGGAACTATAATCATTTCCACAGGGACTTGGCTGACACGGGTCTAATCAAGGCTTCAAAGGGGGTAAAGTAACAGTTTTACATTATATTTGATCAAATCTTCTGATCGATAGAGCTGATCAGATAGATCAGTTTTGCATTAGGCCTATATTTGACCAGTTGGTCGCTGGCCTTGTGGTCAAGGCATTGGGCTCCGGAACCATAGCGGCAGCCCTGTTGTGGGTTTGAATCCCAGCCCTGACATGTAAAATGTATCAGTACTGTTCAACTCGTACTGTTACGCCTCACTCCGGGTTACTACCAGCTGTGTCGCGTGGTCATAGGAATTCGGAAGATATCCACATTCCTGAAATGCCAACAGCACCAGGAATGCCCGAGCCCCTTTAAACCGAGGATCGCGCCGGGAATCCTTGATTGGTCGGTAACATCTCCAACCAATAACTAACAAAGTTAAACACCCAGAAAAAACAGACTTGACTTGGTTTAAACACTTACTTAAATCAAAATCAAAGCCAACGATCGTAATCTTACGATTGCTTTGATCGTTTTTTAAGTGATCAAAACTATACCCTACCTTAGACCTACTATATAAAATTAACACATACATTTTAACAGCCTTAGCCATAAAAGGATAGTTTAAATCCGTGATGACATGATGACATCTAGTCATATATAAATCTATCATAAAAAAAAATGTTTACCAGAACATTATATATAAATTATTATGGATGAGGTGACACAGATATATAAGCGTAAACCCTAATGTATAATATTATGTTTTACATTTAATTTTTATTATTTTAATTCAAATAACGGTATTGGTGTATATTGCTATTATTTAATAGTTTTACCTTGATATATTCGTAATGGTTATTTAAACATAATCTAAACCCTACCAAACTATCCAGGGATAATTTAAGAATGTATTACAACACCAATAAATATTCTGTTTTACCATAAAACATTTATTACAGACGTGATGTGTTATTTAACATTATTTATTCAATATTACTATTCAAAGATTAAATCCAACATTCCAGACTTGTTGCATTTGGGAAAAATTGTTTTAATAACAACCATTCTAGCTAAATAAGCAGACATCTAACCAAGAATAATGTACTATACACCTGTATACTTTGTTATACTGTATTATTCTGCACAGTGACCGCGCGGCACAGTTGGTATATCCCCCTCACTCTATGCTTTGCTGGATTTGTTCCACGCACAGATATATAGTCTGTGTGGAATTTTATTTCTAACAGCTCTGAACTTTAATTAACACGTTCGCTACCAGGCGCCGCATATATGACAGCCCACGAAAAAAATCATAAACTTCCCTGTAGACTGGTCCTAGTCCTAGCTACAGACCAAGCGCCGCATATATAATGCGGAATATCCCGTAGACCGTGCCTAAACCATCTAACCTTTAAAATAGACCGTTGCTAAGAAATTTCTCATTTAATATCAAGAAACTAACGCCGCAGTTCTGCGGCGGCAGTCTATTTGAATGAACCTAGCCGCCGCAGATCTGCGGCGTTGGGCTATGAGTACGCCACGCCCGCCGCAAAACTGAGGCGGCAGTCTGTGGTTACGATTTTTTTTTAACATTGTGGTAGCGAACGTGTTAACAATAATGATCACATAAAATCCTCATCTTCCTAATGTGAATATTGATACTTAAATAAAACAACAAAAACAAAGAAGTATAGGGAAGTTGTCAGAGAACTATAACAATTGAAAACATCTCTATTATCAATATATGTACTGTTAATTCTATTGTAATATGATTTTATAGGAAATAACTAATACTACTACATAATTCCCCAAAGTTGTGTTGTGCCGGTAACTACTGTGTACACAAAGTCAGAGTTGGTTAAGAGTAACAGTTCATGAAGTTTATAATAATGAAAAAATAAACTGTTCATGAATGCATATTTAAAACACTAGTTTTAATACATGTAATGAAATGGGAAATCCGCTGTGACAAATTTGATGGGGTGTCGGGACAAAACCTTAATGGCTTAGGACTCCATTGAGACGGTTTGTAAATATTATGAAAAAAATTCAGATAGTTTGAAAGATTATGCATGTTAAAATGTACATAATATTTCTAAATGTGTCAAAATTCTGAACATTTTCAAAATTCCCTCAGGTCTTCGCCACGTTGACCTCAAAAGTTTGAATGGTTATCTATGGCAAACAATGATTTTATTTAATTGGATGATTATATAAACTGATGATACTGTATGTTTTTATTCTCTCCGTGAATCTCTCTGGAATAACTGGGATCATCAGACCGTAATTTATTTTAATTAAATTAAATTACAATCAGCTTATTGGACAGATCCTTAAACTTGTATACTGAAGTTGTTTTCCTCACACTTTATGGTAGTAAAACACAATTGCTTGACACAACTCAATCAATATTTATTTTGCATGAAGTAAAACTTAGTTCTTTCCCAAGTTAATAAAGTGTTGCATGAAAACATGACATAATTGTATTGTAGAATTAAATTTTATTCATTTTACAATTTAGAAAACGATGTGAATGTTGAAGTCTAACTAAACAGACTTCAGCGCTAAACTACTGCATTGGAGATGAAATTAATAATAATATACAGGGTGTCCCCGAACTCTTTATGAAAACTTCTGGAACGTGTTTCTAGGGTCAACACAAACAAACAATTTTATAGAAACATAGGGCATATCTCACTTTGTTACCTATTCTTGAGTCTGTATGTGTTTTTTTAATAAATGCAGCATACCTTAGGAATCGCTTGAGTTACTTACTTTTTTATTTATGCTATTTTTATTTTATGAATTGCATTTGCCCTGCATATGTGATATTTAAAGTCTTTATTCCTTCGTTTTTGGCATACGATAGAGTTTTACATTTTTAATTATGTAGGTAGATCAATTACTCAAAATATTTCCTGTTTTCAAGAAATTCAACTTTAAAAACTTGAAATGGCTGCCATTTTTAAATGGTTGAAGCTGTTAACATATGCTGTATTGATTAAAAAACACATAACAGACACACAGATAGGCACTCAGATAACTGAGTGAGATAGGCCCTATGTTTCCATTACATTTTTTGTTGGTGTTAACCCCAGGAACAAGTTCCATAGGTTTTCGTTGAGAGTTCGGGGACACTGAATATTATTAATAACCACATTTTACATTTGTGTATAAAATATAATTTTCACTTCTTAGCTGATTCAATTACTTATCCCCAGTTTTTCTACTCACATAGGAAAAGCCGGGTCGTGAAACAAATCTTAATTTTGACAATAAATAAAGGGATTTGAACTTGTGATTAACCTTTTAATATGAAGAAGACTTATATTCACTACTCAGCCTTTTACCACAATTGGAAAATGATAAGTGAATCAGCAAAGAAGTATAATCTGCAGTTTATATAAAAATGTAAAATATAAATAATCACCACTAAACAAGCTGTGTTTCTCCGTGTAATTTACAAACTTTATTGCTTTTTTTTGGTTATTTTATTTTATTTTTTTAACTATTTTTATATCACATTAGTTTCTGAAACATTGTTTACAACATTTTGTGGTTTTCAGGTCTGCTAAGAATAACCTTACTGTAAAAGGAGACAAACCACCGCCCATGAAACATGAGAGTCAGAAGATTCATCCGATTCCTTCTTGGAAATATTTATGAGTGTTTTTTTTTTTAGCGAATTTCCCCTATCGGGAAGAAGCTGTTACCGTAGTCGGCATGGTAAGACCTAGGCCCGGACCATGATAACTTTTTGTTTTGAGGTCCCCATCAGACCCCAAAAACACCATTCGTTTGAAACTGAATATATATATGTGTCCGTGAGCACGATAACTCTCGTAAAAATTATCCGATTTTTATGAAATTTAGTATAAACGTGTAAAACAACATTTATGACTTCGAAAAATCAGCCAGATCGCTCCATCCGAAGGGGTATTTTGGGGGGGTTTTACCCCAAAAATGTTTTTTTTTTTTTAATTTTTACATACAATTTTTGAAAAAGTCAAATATTTGTTTCTACCATTGGATTCAGCTTAAAAAAACACACAACTTGGTATTTTTATCATTCCTCTACGTCAATTGGTTACCGAGATATTGAAAGTGCTAAACACAGTACGTTGTCTAATGTCATTCTTATGGAGGAAAGGAAAACTTTTATATCTCGCTTATTTATGAATGTATACTGACCAAATTTGGTATAAGGCCAAATTTAAGGATTTAATTTGGTATCTGGTTGTGGTCTATTGATATTTGCTCAAAAAAAACAATTTTTTATAAAAGGCTCTCGTAGCAGCAAACCTGCGTACTCAGCCCCATGTTATTCTTATGGAGAATAATTAAATGCTATGTCTCCCTTAATTATGAACATAAATTAATAAAAACTGGTATACGACTTCACCTAGTTGAGTTATATTGATACTAGCGTAAAAGCCCATTTTTTATGTTCCTTGTTGCAGCAAACCTGCGCACTCAGTCCCAATGTTATTCTTATAGAGAATAATTAAACGCTATATCTCCCTTAATTATGAACATAAATTAATAAAAACTGGTATACGACTTCACCTAGTTAAGTTATATTGATATGAGCATAAAAGCCCATTTTTTGTGTTCCTTGTTGCAGCAAACCTGCATACTCAGCCCCAATGTTATTTTTATGGGGAATAATTAAAATTGTATATACCGCTTATTTGTGAATATATTTTTATGAAACTTGGTCAGTGGATTTTATGTAGTATTAAGACATTTATTTATATATCCATTGGAAATTCGCTGAGTATGCAGGTTTGCTGCGACGGGGGTATTTAAATATTGTTGAGCGTGTGTTTTTGCATTAAATCCTATTTAACAAACATTTTGATGTATCCTTTGTTTTTTTGTTTAACTTAAAAATATGGAATTTTCTCAAAATTATTTTTGGAATACATATATTTACAATATTTAAACAAATTTTAAGTAATATTGTAGTACAAGTTTATAGAAATATTTTAATGATATTTTAAAGTAATTTTTCTTATATTTTAGGCAGATTTCCACAAAATATTTTTATAAGTATTTTTAAAACATTGTAAAATTATTTACAGAATATGTGTAGGAAATATTTTTAAAATATTAAAAATTATTTCCTCAAAATTTTTGCGAGTCATTTTTAAAATGTTTTAAAAATATTTATAAACTATTTTTGGGGTGTTTTTAATACATTTAGAGAAGAAAGTAGGATATGTTTTTTAAATATTTTGGGGTAGGTTTTAAAAATCTTTTAAAAATATTCCTTGCTATCTGGGATACCCAATTCAACAGGTTGACAAATTACATATCTACAGTACCGGGGGTCCGAGCCATGCTTGGTGATTCCGCAGAAGAGGCATTGAATTTGTTTTATTTCAAATACTCGTTCATTTTCAATATGAGCTCGTTCGCTTCGCTCACTCGCCTCCTGCCTCAAATAAAATTTCAAAACACGAACATTTCTTTAAAAAATAGCATCAAGCTTATTCTACGAAATTTTTGGTTCTGTTTGGGTAATTCTGGCACTATTCTGGTCAAATTCTGGCTTATCTCTAAAAGGAAATACAAAACCCATCACAGCAAGATTACCTGAAATTTGACAAGTTGCTCTTCCATGGAATGAGGATACGTCAGAACAACATGTTCGGACAGTAATATTCCTTCCACATCATCCATCCATTTGGTCAACTTGGTCTTGGCTTCTGTATATTTGGCCTGGGGGCTTGGCTCACTCAGCTCTTTCTGAAGAGATAACAGCCTAACAAGAAGAACAAAGTTATTAATACTTTAGATTAATGGGAAGTAATGCATTCACGTTGAAAGAGAACATTATAAAATAAAGTCAGGTAACATTGCTTTATCAAATTCTTTTGTAATGAGTGTCTTTTGTCCAAACCACTACCATTTGTTGTTTATTTTAATAATTTTTATAAGGAACAATAGTCCAAACACCTCCCACAATAGAATCCCTCTCTTATGGGCATCTTGAGAACAAAACCTGTAACCTCTTCAACCAAAGTCTAATACTCTAATCAATAGAGTTTTACAGTCGGAAAGAAGTAAAACGAAGGAGGGAGTCAAAATCCTTGGCCCCTACCTCTTGTTGGCTACAGCCATGCTTCACTAAATATTTATTACTTACATGAGCTGTTCTATTATAACTTGCCTGTTGTATAGTGTGTTAGTGTCCGCAGCTAAGCTCTCAACCTTCTCCTGTACAGCTTTTGATTCATCAGAGTCAGGGTAATGTGAGTAGAAACTTCTAGTCTTCTCCATCAGAGTCGTGAGTCTATCTTCCTGCGACTTAAGTAATTTTATTTTAGCCTAAAAACAAATAAATTTAAAATGACCAATATTACTCAAATTATGCCAAAATTATTGAGTATAGATGCTATATTTTTCCTATTCACAAAAAAATTTAACATTCGATTTGTCTCTGAAGTAGGGATGGGCGGATTACAATTCTCGTTAACTTTGATTCTGGTGTAGTATCAAAGAATCATCACTCCTCGATACTTTGTGTTTTCAGGCTCAATAACAATTGTTAGGTAGCCTAAAATCATTTAAAATAAGACATTTATGTGATATTTTCTTACAAAACGCTAAAATATATAATCATTTTCAACTTTATATCAGAAATAAAATCATTATATTTTGGTCATGAAAATGTTGATACATCTAATTTATTTTAATAAATAAACCCTTTGTACCATTATACAATAAATAATTACCATTTACAAGTTTGTATTTTTCTCATGTGGTACTTATGGTTAGGTCAAGTTTTTGACAAATTTGTTATGCATTTTCCAAAAAAATGTCATTAACACGTTCGCTACCGAGCGTTACGTATGTGTGATGCATGGGTGTTCGTAGCGTACCAACTGTAAATTATATTCTTCCAGAATATACCAATGCAAAAATAAAAAACATACCTCCAGACCAAATTTTGTATGTAAGTTTCAACTGTTATTATGGTTCAAAATACCAATAAACAACATCTGTCTCATTTATAATCAACAATTGTACATTTTAACGGATTTTTATTTTGTGTCACATATATGTGTTGGGTCAATAGCACTGTTCTACTAATGAAAATATATATTAATTGTACTGCTGACCAACTGTCCCACATGTGTGACTCTAAGATAAAATATGATTTATAACATTGTATTGGTAAGAAAAATAAAGAAACCCTGTTCAGTTAAAAACTTATATTTATTCAAAGAGGAAAAACTATATTGCTTTAAATATAAGTAAAAAAGGGTTGATAAACATGAACAATTATGACAAAAAGATGAAAACGACAAGTGAACAATATTTTTCATTGCTCCTTGTATCAATCTGCAAAATATGGTAATGGGCATAGGCCTGTTGCTTTGAAAATTACGCTAAAGTGTTAATACACATATAAAATTGTGTCGATAAGATATAGGCTAAACAACAAGTGATACCGATTTTATATTACTATTTTTGCCAATTCATAAAATATGATACTGTGAAAAAGCTAATTGTCCTAGAAAATATTATAAAAAGTCAAAACATAAATGAATATTAGCATCAGTAAGATAAAAAAACAACAAGTGAACAATATGTAACATTACTCCTTGTGCAAACTGCAAAATATATGCCCGTAGTAATGGGCGTAGGCCTATTGCTTTGAAAATATGCATAAAAGTGTTAATAAACAATATAACATTGTGTCGATAGTATATAGGCTAAACAACAAATTAAAACAATTTACAATTAATCCTACTGAAATAAATGGTAAAGGTACTGGGAAAAAGCTAAAGCCAACACATCCCTAAAGCTCAAGTCAAAACGAAATATCCCACGCTCGGAACAAGCGAACCTTTAATGTGACAGACATTCCTATAGCCTGATATGCAGTTAAAAAGACGATCAAATACACCGACAGGCAGCCATAGCGTATCTAGTAACAATAGGCTCGAGTCACAAATACGTGACGTCGGGCTGTGGTTAGCGCTCCACGTGTCACACATATGTGACGTCAGACTATAGTGAAAACCGGAGCGTCACAAATACGTGACGTCAGTCTATACTGAAAGTCTAAATTTGGAGTCGACAGCGAACAAGTTAAAAGAATTTCAAAAGTAACAGAATGTAAACTACACTTAATTACATGATACAAAATGTAAAGTTACTGACCGAACAGACATCAACATCTTGACTATCAGTTGAAGACAGCCACTGGTTGTATTCTTCTATAAACCCAATCACGTTGGTCATTTCATTTTCTAACAGAGTTCTTTGTTCCACCTCTTCAGTTTTCTGTTGCAATGTCAAGTCCATAATTTCATAGGTCTTCTTTATTTCAGACAATCGTTTTTCCTCTTCTTCCGGAGACCCACCATCTGAAATGAGGTAAAATTATTTTAATCAACCAATCTAATTATTTTAATTATACCAATCTTTTTAAAACTTAATAGAGAATTTTTTACCTCATCACTTTGAATCTTAGAACTTACGGTCTCCTTATTCAATTTTATATTTGTTCAATAACATATTTGTTCTGATGCTACTTGGTGTCTAATGAATGGTTACTTGTTACTTGGTTCCTTGGTTTACTAAGTATAATTGTGTCTAATAAATGTTAACCATATGCTAAAAATACCTGTTTGATGGTTTAGTTTTGGTATATATGACAATAATTACTGTCCAAACACAAAAGAAAACACCGTGAATCTTGATTTAGTGTATCATAGTGCCTATTAGATACTAATAATGTGTAATGGTGTTTAATATAGTATTAACCGTTTGACAATTGTAGGCTTGATGATTGAGTTATGCTATGTGACCAAAATTACTGACCAAACACGTAAGAAAACACAGTGAATCTTTATTTAGTGTATCATAGTGCCTATTAGATACTAATAATGTGTAATGGTGTTTAATATAATGTTAACCGTTTGAAAATTGTAGGCTTGATGATTGAGTTATGCTGTGACCAAAATTACTGACCAAACACGTAAGAAAACACAGTGAATCTTTATTTAGTGTATCATAGTGCCTATTAGATACTAATAATGTGTAATGGTGTTTGATATAATGTTAATCGTTTGACAATTGTAGGCTTGATGATTGAGTTATGCTATGTGACCAAAATTACTGACCAAACACGTAAGAAAACACAGTGAATCTTTATTTACAAATTGAATCTAATTTAATAAAGAAGTTCATACTCTGTCTTTTCTCACAGTCTTACGAACTTTTTACTGTTTCTTTTTGCTTCTTAGTTGTTTATTAAATCACACCTCACAACACAACTCCTACAATGTCAGCGGTGTTACCAGAGATGATCTCCTGTATGCAGGCCTGAGCCAGCCGGCTGATGTGGTCCAGCGTGTGCCTCCACTCCAGCCACTCCCCCCGCAGCCTCCGCAGCCCCTCGCCGTCACTGTGGCTCCGAAGCTGCTGCTCCACCTCCCGCAGCCAGCCCTGCATCTCCCCCATGGATCTGTCCAGCTCTGTCTGGCTCCCTTCTACCTTCCTGCGCTTCCAGCTGCCTTGACCCTGCAACCACAGGGAGTTTAGAAGTCGCGGAGTTAAGTAGTCTTTTGGGGGACATTGTTCAGAGCTAAGGATGGTTTATGAGACATCCAAAGATTATACGAGTTCGTTCTCAGTGTGTTTGCAGTAACTTTTGAGTTAATTTCCACTGTATCCACAGAATTGAGTAAACCAAGAGGATAGTTTGAATAAAAATGTATACAGAACTGATAGAAATAAATGCAATGTGTATAATTGAAACTCACGATTAGTCCTAATACACCCATGCTCTGGTTTTCCATACTGGTTAGCTATGAAATTCTACTCATGAATTATTCTACTCTTGGTTTCTACATCTTGTAGTGGAAAATTAACTCTTGGTACTTTTTTTAATCTCCTTGAAATTCTCCAAAATAATTAAAAAACTAAACTATATATAGAGGTATGAACTATTTGAATAGGCTTCAAAAATTGCAAGAGTATAATTTAATTGATAGTCGTTTAAAAAATAAAAACTCTATGACATATCCTTTCACAGGTTTTGTAAAGCAGTAAAGCGTTGCCAAAGCCAGACAGATAGTTACTTAACAGAATCTAAATTCAATGTTTTTTTTGCATGACAGTAACCTCTTATTAAATGGAAATATGGATAGGAGACAAGCAGGCTTACCTTGGAAAATAAAGGCATCTTACTGATAGCACACTGACACTACAGAACACACATAAAAGAATATTTCAAAGCCACTGGCCTTTTTATCGACTTGGAGAAAAATTATAAATTGTCAAAATGCCCTATCCAAAACTAACCTCTTATTAAAAGGATTACCTTACAACAAAGCTTGTAATATTTCACTGTTATATTATTGAATATGTACACACTACTTACATCTCCCGAAGGTGAAGTTTCCTCCCATGCCAGACTGCTGCTGATGGTAGCCGAGCTGTCTCCCACGGCCGGTGTCACTTCAAACCCAGAACTGGATATCTGTTACAAACAAAGACACAGTGTTTCATCAGCCACTTCAGATGAAAAGCTTACATACAAATTAATATTACAGAACAGGTGGGTTCTACAGTAACAACTTTTAAATACCTACCTAATAGATCCTTCATATATTTGGAAGAAACTTTTGAAAATAATTATTTGTCTCTTGAAGAACTCCTACTTTCGAAAGATTAAAAGATTATTGGTTCATAAAAAATTAATATTACTCGTCATACAACTATTTTGCTTGAGACTGATATAAAATAATGCTAAGAAAAACTGAATTATTGAAAGTCAAAGAACAAAAATTTACAAACATTTAGCGTTCACGTAGAACGCTGGTTACAAGCGCATAGAAACTGGCAGCTTACTTCAGGCGCATACAAGTGCGAGCAAATACTTGTGGCCTTTCACGTACAAAGATGGAAACAAGTTCGAGCCCTCAGTCGTCGAGATGACTTAATCAAGTGACGATGACATTTTTCTAGTAGAAAATATTTAGTTGAAGCTGGTAAGAAAGAGTGTATGAATTCATGAGATCATCTCGAAAGGAGGAGATTATAGGCTGGTACTGGTACTGGTTCTGGTTCTGGTACTGGAGATTATAGGTGAAAACTGCTAAAGGTAGATTGTTCTCATACATGAGAATGGAATCAAGCATGTTCACCTATATTTTAGAGGCAGAAAAAGGACTGTTAACGAATAAATAGGGGAAATTGGCACAGACAACTAATACATCTAGAGGAGCGCCTGGTGATTTTGTTAAGGCATTATGAAATCATTAATTTATCAAGTAAATATGCCAAAGATTAAACATAGTAACCTATAATCTTTTTTTAATACAGCATCTTCCAGTATTTTATATTTATTTTCCTCTCAAATCATAAATATACCATATTTTATTAAAAACAATCAGGGTCTCTCACGTTAGGTGTCTCAAACAGATTGCGGACAAACTAATTGACCTAGAAGGATGAATTAAAATTGTTTCCCACTAAATCGACCCCAAGGAATAACATAAAAATATTTTTAGTTTGTTACAAATACAGAATGTTCCAAAAACAGAGGGTCACTAGTTTGAATCTCGGAACTTTCAAATATAAACACATGTCAAGCTATACATCATTTTAAGGCTCTACACTCGACTAACATTTTGGCAAAAACAGAACTCACTTATCTTAATCCGTTTCAAAATGGCGGCCATTTTTTTTTAATATTGACATTTACGGAATAACCTGTATCAGCTAAACCACAAGACATATCTTAGTTCTGGTTCAAAATTATTACTCGTTTTAAAATCAGCGTTACCCTGATATGCTACATGACACTATTTAAAACAAAATACAAAATACATTTTTTTATGTTTATGTGCCCAAACCTCCTAAAATTCAAATAGTAACATATGTCAAAAAGTGTATCATGTTAAAGGTCTTGGAAATACTAGCAACTTTCTAATTTACACGAACCTTGTATCTCTTATTGTTTTTTAGCAATCAATAAAAATCCTCATTTCCCCATATAAATTCAATGTGAGTTATAATAACCCATTTATAAAAGAGGCCTCAGAGTACTTAGTAAGTGTTATGCACAAATAATATGCACTTTATATGGGGAAGTAATTATTTTTGTTGATTGCTTGAAAACAAAAAGAGATACAAGGTTGGTATGAATTAGAAAGTTTCTAGGATATTTAAGACCTTAAACATGAATTTTTGACATATGTTACTATTTGACTTTTTGGAGTTTTGGGCACATACACATTTTCAAAAAATGTATTTTTTGTATTTTAGTATTGTTTTAAATACTGTCATGTAGCATATCCGGGTAACGCTGATTTTAAAACGAGTACGGATTTTTAACCAGAACTAACATATGTCTTGTAGTTTAGCAGATACAGAGTATTCCGTAAATGTCAATATTTTACAAAAAAATGGCCGCCATTTAGAAACAGATTAAGATAAGTAAGTTCTGTTTTTTCCAAAATGCTAGTCGAATGCAGAGCTTTAAAATTATGTATAACTTGACATATGTTTATATTTGAAAATTCCGAGATTCGAACTAGTGATCCTCCGTTTTTGGAACACCCTGTATTTGTAACAAACTAAAAATATTTTTACGTTATTCCTTGGGGTCGGTTTAGTGGGAAATAATTTTACTTCATCCTTCTAGGTCAATTAGTTTGTCTGCAATCTGTTTGAGACACCTTACGTGAGACACCCTGTATATGTCATATAGTCATGGGACTAGACTAAATGGCTGGTACAGTAGAACCTCGCTACGACGACCCTCGATAAGACAAAAACCTCGATAATGAGTCTGATTTTCTAATCCCCGTGAATCTCCCATAACACTCAATGTTATAAATACCTCTATAACACGACTCATTTTCAAATAAATACCTCGATAGCACGTCTTTTTGTAATTTTATATTACTGATAAATAAACCTCTATAGCGCGTCTTTTCAAATAACTAGCAAAAATACACCCACCCCTCTATAGCACGACACCCACCTCAATAACACGCTTCTTTGGGTAAGTGAACCTTTATTACACGACTCTAACCTCAATAGCGCGCCGTTTTGCGTTACGGAACCTTTATAGCACGACTAAACCTTTCTCACGCATAGTTCCCACGGTTAGAACGGATGTTTTGAAGTAAACAACGTCTTGGGCTCAGGTCTCAACAGGAAAACCCCTTCCCCACCCCCTTCATAGTCCGGCCTTTCCTTGTCTTATAGTGTACAGTTTCGGTTTTGTTACGTAAGTCCAGTTCTGCTAAGTTCAATTTTTTTATTTTTTAACATTACAGTATTTTATTCCGTATTTCACAATAGGTTAATGTTTACTGTACTTCGAGCTTATTAACTCTATACTGTACTTTAGTGAACTGAGTCTTTTGATTTTTTTCTTACTGTCGCAATAATAAAGAAGTTTGTTTTACTTGTACGTTTGTTCTTTTATTTATGACTGATTTATACAGTAATTTTCTACTTAAAACACAACTTATTAGAAATGTTTCATAAAAAATGTGCTTGGTATAGCAAAAAGTCTGTGACCTCGATAACACGTCTTGTTGTGAAAACCACCTTGATAGCACGACCCTCAATTACAAGTGCACCTCGATAAGAAGACTATTTTAGAGATCCCCTTGAGAGTCGTGTTATCGAGGTTCTACTGTATTTGAAAAACGTGAGGAATCAGTTCTTCTGTATCAACCATTTCGACGAAACCTCGGAAAATAAACACAGTAAAAATCACCAAAACTGCACTCCAAACATACATACAGTCAACTCCCGATTATCCGGGAGCAGGTTAATCGGGTTGCGGTTTAACCGGAGTCACGAAAGGTTTATTTTTATTATTTTTATTTACCCCCTTCTAAACATAAATAGAGCAATAATAAAATTTATTTTGCTAAATTATCTCCAGAATCGTATTTAATTTACTTTGTTTATCAGAATAAATACTATACAAACAATTTAGTAAACACAACATAATCTGAGAGTCTGTCATTTTGCTAATGAGCCGTGGGCGCGTGATGGGGAGCGATGACCTTGACACTGCAGGACAGTCGGACGCGGACGTCTAAAAATAGAAACATCTCACAACAATCACCCTCCCCGCCACGGACGAACGGACAGACGGACGGACGGACGGACAGATGGACGGACAGACGGACGGACGGACAGACGGACGGACGGACAGACGGACGGACGGACAGACGGACGGACGGACAGACGGACGGACGGACAGACGGACGGACGGACAGACGGACGGACGGACAGACGGACGGACGGACAGACGGACGGACGGACAGACGGACGGACGGACAGATGGACGGTCGGACGCGGACGTCTAAAAATAGAAACATCTCAAAACAGTCACCCTTCCCACCGTTGTTCACCCTAATTGGGTTTTCCTCCAGTGCGGAATTAATTAGCATACTGTTCTGTGTAGTTTAGAGAGTTCGGTAGATTTTTAACCTGTTAAATATCATTCGGCGTTTTGGATAGTATTTACTGCTATCAACCATTGTTAGTATTAACTATTATTATCTTGATTGTTTGTAGATGTTATCACAATTTAAAGATTTTCAAAAGTATTTAATTAAACATAAATATATCTTAAATGGCATTAAAACACAATATTGTAGTATACAAATTTGTATAAACCTTTATTATATTCGTAATATTCAATTTATTGAATCCCTTTGTTTTAACTGTGGTTTTGGGTTATCTGTGATTCTCCAACCGGTCATTACCCCGGATAATTGGGAGTTGACTGTAGTTGGAGTCCACCAGCACAACAACCGCTAGAAATAATGTTTCAAACATTCTTGTTCACCGGTCGGCGCTTGCAGCTCGCGCTTCCACGTCCGAACAAGCTTTGTCTGTGAACACACAGACAAGAAACAACGCAGACTTTTACTCGCACCTATTCACGCTTTTCAGTGCTTAGCTCCAGGCGCTTGTAACCAGCGTTATACGTGAACTCACCCTTACTCTGCATCTCCAGTATCTCCACGAGTGTCCCAGCGGTCCTCCAAGGCCTCTATCTGCTCCACCCTCTACTTTACACTTTACCCAGCCCGTTTCTTCACCCACCCTCTTGAGGGTAGTCTACGTTACCCACCCTCTGACTCTGCATCTCCAGTATCTCCACCAGAGTGTCCCAACGTCCTACGAGGCCTCTATCTGCTCCACCCTCTACTTTACACTTTACCCAGCCCTTTTCTTCACCCACCCTCTACAAGGTAGTCTACGTTACCCACCCTCTGACTCTGCATCTCCAGTATCTCCACCAGAGCGTCCCAACGTCCTACAAGGCCTCTATCTGCTCCACCCTCTACTTTACATTTTACCCAGCCCTTTTCTTCACCCACTCTCTACAGGGTAGTCTACGTTACCCACCCTCTGACTCTGCATCTCCAGTATCTCCACCAGAGCGTCCCAACGTCCTACAAGGCCTCTATCTGCTCCAATCTCTACTTTACACTTTACCCACCCTTTTCTTCACCCACCCTCTACAGGCTAGTCTACGTTACCCACCCTCTGACTCTGCATCTCCAGTATCTCCACCAGAGCGTCCCAGCGGTCCTGCAAGGCCTCTATCTGCTCCAAGTCGCGACCGCCCTCCGGTGGGCTCATCCGGAGGTTCAACTCCGATGCAGCCTCCTGTATCCCTGTCAGCCGCTTCTGTTGTGCATCCAGCTGCTGCCTCATAACCTGGGGAACAAAGGCAGTCAAAATATTTGAAAAGAAATGTTAAATTTTATGGTTAATGTGTATTTTACTAATGTGCATCAATCAATGAATCAATATTCATTATTCAAATAATCATAAAGAACATAAAATGTGTCAAAAGATTATATCTAAGGTTACCCTAAGGCATTATGTCCTGGGGAATTCATCGTGCAAATGTACCTGGAGTTGTTTAATCCTGTCCAGGATGGCACCCATCTCTGTAGCTGGCTCTGCCTCCATTTGCTTGAGGATGGTCTCCTTGCTGAGCAGCCACTGCTGCAGCCAGCTGACCTGGTCCATCAGCTGACTGGCTGATGTTGTCAGCTGATGGAGCAGTCCCCAGCGTTCCTCTGACCACTGACAGATGTGTTCCCACCGCTCCCCGAGGGCTGCCAGCTGGTCTTCCATCGCAGAGTATGCTGTGGTACAAAAAATTGTGAATTGTCGACAATTATAGCTTTTGAAGTAAAACTTACTCAATCGGACACTCCTGTGGGTGCTGTAATAACAATTTTAGAATAATTAAAGAGCCAGATACAATTTTTACCTTCAGAGGTGTAAGTGGTTAAATGCTTATTTAGTCTACCAATTGTAGGCCTGAATCCAGGTTGTCCTATCAAACTAAGAAATCTAATTTCTGCCTCTAACAAAATTTTAGAAGGGGACCATGACTTTACAAGGGTTCTTCGGTTAGTTGGGCTTATCTCCTTTCAAAATGAACTGAGCACAATGAGTGGTAGTTAGTGGGATTGGTTTAATCTTTGTATAATAGGTAATTTTATTAAACTTTTATTTATATTTATTTTTGTTTGATAGCAAGGGCAAAAGCCTTAAGTCTGTGAATGGTAAGCAAATACATATAGAATTTAGTTTAACAAATAAGACTAGTTACACATTTTAGATATGATTGCTTACAATCAATTTGGCAAGGTCAGTTCACCTGGGATGCACCGAAATCTAACCAGTAACCAGTACTGTAGTACTAATTACGCGTATTAATAAAAGATTTTACTACCGTATACTATTCCCATATGAATCAATCACAAAACTTCCCCTCCATCACTCACTGTTTTCTGCAGCATTGTCATCAACAACGATGACCAAGTTGCAGAGGGAGTCGACCGTCTTCTGTTGTAGCTGCAGATCGTCGCGCAGTGTCGCGAGCGCCTGCTGCTGAGCCTGTAGGTCATGCAGATCCGGTCCCAAGCGCGACATGCGAGATATGCGATCCTCCGTGGCGGTGAGCCACTCTCTAAGACTGTCCAGTTGTTTCTGCTGAGCGGACATCAACAGCGTGTGGATGCTGCAACAGAGGATAAGGTGCAAAAAATGTTACTATTATGACTATGTTTACTACAAAATTATTTGAGGTTTTTTTGGGAGTAATAAACTTTCACTCACACTCACATCCTAAGCATTCTTGAACTAACTAGAATTTGTTCTCAACCAATGTAAAATATATGAAGCCAGGTGCATCAAGCCCTGGTAAGATAAACCTGGGGTCTATGCCAGTAGCTAACGCACGTCCAGGACTCGACCATATCTGATGCGCCCCCAATTCTTGACCTTACCTCACTCTCCTCCGATTCTCGACTGTACCTCCTGCGCTTCTGATTCTCTTCGACTGTATCTCACGCGCCACTGATTCTCGACCGTACCTCTCGGTCTTCCGTTGTTTTGGTTGTTTTTTAGAAAATTTGGCCTTTCCTTAATCTGTCTCTTGATTTTAAGTTCATCAATGTAATGGTTTATTGCTTTTATATATTTTTTAGCACCATAGTACTGTAATTTATTTTAATATTTCATAATTTACAATTTAAAGCCAAAATTTGGTCTTTCCCCTCCAATGTAACTCTGGGAAACTCGACATTCACCAAACTCTACAGTGTCTAAGTACATATTGTGTCGATTTTATGAGACTCTATTGTAATGATTTAGCTCAGGTCTCTGGATTTCGTTTACCTAATGACTGTCTCCATCACTTGGAAAAGGGAAAACTGTTTTCCTTAAATCTGATATATAAATAGTGGTGGTGGTACTACAAGTAAAACTTTCTAAGCTCGTACAATATTTTACCTCGCCTGTTTCTCCATGGCCTTCAGCCTGAGGGCTTCCCACCGAGAGTTGAGCAGCCGCATCTGCACTCTGACTTCGTCCTCCTCATCCCTCGTCAGGCCTCCCTCGGACAGCATGCGAGCTCCCTCCTCTAGCACTGCCCCCACCCCCTCCTGGTGGCCTGACAGCTCCAGCAGGAAACCCTAAGTCACAAAATGTATGATTTAAAACCCCTAAATTACATCAATTACAATTTAAAAACAATAACTTACTCAAAAGTTATAATTTTATCAAATAGGCCTTGCATTATTAGCTCATAGCTAATTCCTAGGATGTATGGTTTCACAAAGGGTGTGGTGGTTCAAGGAATGTGGAATCACAAAGTTAAAATTGAGTTTTGAGACAAAAAAAAATCACTTATAATACATTTAAAGATAATAACAGATGCCACTTTAAAGTACATGACACATTTAAAGCATCAAGAAGATCAACCTTCTTTTACAGTCACAATCTTGTACCTAAGACATGATCTTACATTAAGAGTCATAATCTTAAGAACTGGACTTTTCGGGCAGCTAATAAAGACTTATTACTATGACTAATAATTTTCCAGCAGAAAACATACCTCATCTATAGCCCTATTTTCCACACTTCTAATCACTACCAATTTTTTGAAAACTTGTTAGCATTTGTTAAGAAAATTAAAAAATATAAATTGGAAGCAACAGAGCTGTAATGTCTAACTTACAGTCTAAATGCAGTCAGAATATGAATGTTCTCAGTTTAAAACAACAAAATTATCACTAAACTACCAACCTCATATTTTACGAATGTAAATAAATCTCATATCATTATTCACAAACCTCATGAGAGTGGAAGTGTTCCTTGATAGTCTCCAGGTCGGCACTCCCCAAAGCCAGGTCCTGGCTCAACCTATCCTCCGCCTCCAGCAGCCAAGTGAGGACCTCCTCCATGGCCACCTGGTATCCTCCCAGCTCCACGGAGGCATTGGTAGCTAGACTGTGGGGCCTGGAGCTCCGGGGCTCCGGCTCTCCTGCTCCGCCCTGTATAAAACATTGTATGTTAATCAACTATATGCGCTATATATCTTGCTGAAAATATATGAATTCTTACAGTTCTCACAAGTTCCTCTTAGAGTACATACTTAAGTTATTATTTGACCTATAAATGGTCCCAGCAATTACCCTTGTTTTCTGTCTCTAAAGATTTCCTTTCAAAAAGTAGCAGACCTCTTCCCCTCTGTTAAAAAAGATCCAATTTTATTTGGGAAGAAAAAAATTATGTTTCCTGATTATAATCAATCAGGTAGATAAATAAGTTTAATTGAGGATAACAGTTAAATAAACAGTCAAATAGTCATAAGTGATTTTTAATATGTTTATTTATTTTTTGTTTAAACCAAACATGATTAGGGAACATTAAGATAAATGTTATCTGATTTGATGTTAAAATGTTCACTGGGACAATACTAGGCCGCAACCCAGAATTTCCCCATCTAGTCTCCGCTTGGTCAAATTAGTTTATTTCAACTCTATAGAAGCCTCTCGTCGATTCGGCCATCTTTTAACCGATCGGTCTTGGTCGGAAATGACGACCCACCTGATCCCCTTACATGACATATTGATCTGTCACACCAAGTATCTAAAGATACGAAGCCAAGGGTATTCTTTTCATTTGATCATTTAATTTACTTTAGTATATTTATTTTCTGTTTTAGAGTTGTAATTATTTTAATTTGTTATCAAAACATAAAATAGTTATTTCAAGTGTGTGCTTGAAAGTGGTTAGCAAAAATCATAAGTGCAATCCGATATTACTGAACCATAAAATACAGTACAGTAGTAGAGTAGAAATACAACTCATACACTTATATACAGCAGTCTTTTAATGAAAAATACATCAGTTTAATCCTCAAAACACAAAATAGTACAAAAAATAGTTTTAATTTTGTCGACAAGGAGCGTAGATGTTACCTCGAAGGTGGTGGCTGGAGATGCGAGGGAGCTACTGGAGTCTGACTGGAGAAACTCCAGTGTGGAGACTTCCAGGGAGGAGTGGGGCAGTGACTGGAACAGGCACATGACGTACATCATGATGGACTTCTTGTCCGGGACGGAAGTATTCACATCTGCAACACAAACATGCGATTAGGGTAATCCACAGTCTCTGGGGCTTACTTAGGGTTTATAATAGCGGACAAATAAATTGACAGTTGGGCTGTAGCCAACAGCATGGCTGTACCCTGTCACTGTTGCCATTTTGCCATAGAAAAATCTCACTCGAATGTTATTCCGATCAGCTGGTATGGAGTTGGCAATGCAGCATGTCTACTATTGGCTGATCTTACGCCTCAACTGGCAATTTATTTGTCCGCTATTATAGATCACAATCAAAACCTTTCGGGCCCTACTAGCACAAATGACATTTGGTGGGAAGTACATTCACAGATTATAGATTGATCGCTAAACTTACACATCCGATCTCCTCTGTTACCCAATAACTTATAAAGGAAGAAACAAAAACATATTACAAATAACATTTATATTTTAAACTCATAACAAATATTAAGAAAACCGACATGATCATATTTACGTACACTGACTTATTTATTTTAGTGCTTATATAACAACAACTGCTTTAAACCAAATTATTTAATGCTCCAAAGTGCCTTACTGTGCCACTTATTAACCGTGCCACTTATTATTTAAATGCTAATAGCTTGTTCTCTTTACTTCATTTGTTAAAAACCAAATTTAACTGAATGTGTAATGCTTATCTAACAAGACCTTACCCTCCCATTCCAGTCTTCCAAGTACCTTGGTCATCTCTGAGCATAAAATACTATCTAACTGTAATTCTAATGGTGGTGTATGGTTAAGGTATGTAAAGGTGATAATAACAGGCCATTACTTGTTTTACTGTATTGATTTTAGATCATGTCACTTTTCCTAATTTTTAAAACTTCAAAAAACAAGTAATAAGTCTGCCAAGCCACTGACAGATCTCAAATTGCGATCAGAACCTAACCTAACATTCTATTATTATTATTATTATTCATATATTAACATCACAAACCTTCAGGATCAAGGAGCCTTTCAATCGCAAACTGCTCCTGAGCAACGCGGAAGGCGTGATCCAACCTGGCATTTGGGTGGCGGCGAGTGACATTTGTAAAATCAAATAAATCTGGTCGGAAGTTATGAAGCAGTGCGTTGAATGCCAGCCCATCCGACCACGAGGTAGTGAAGTTCCTCACGTCGACACCAGAGTAGTTCTGGAACAATCGAGTACCTTTATAATAATAATATAACTATAAACATCTTAATTTACAAAATATATTAAAGTATATATTAAGTCTTAAGTCAAAGACTACATATTTTGTCATTTCCTCAGAAGGGTTTTCAAACTTTTTCCCTCAAAATACCAGATTCTTAAACAGCTTTCATATACATTAGATATATTATCCAATACAGTAGATGCCCTCTTAATCGCCCTTCATGGAACCGAACCCTGGCTCGGATAACTAAAAGGATGGTTAAAACTAATTACACCTGGGTATGGTCATGTTAAACACAAACAATTATAAGATTTAAAAACAACAGTTAAAAAATAGGTATCAAAAATAGGTACCAAGATGCAATACTTGCTAACTAAGGAAACATATGATCGACTGTTTGTGACCTGAACATTTGTTAGGGACGTCGGCTGCAGTGGCAGACATGAGTAATTTCCTGGCGAGTGGGCAGTTAATCCGATGGGCGGCTGAAGCGAGGACAGACAAGACCTCTACTGTAAACTATGTACTGTCTACTGTATTTCGTCAACCAAAAGAGACAATGATTTTCAGTAAAATTGTAATCAAATATATTAGTAACGCCAGGCATACAATAGTTTTTGTAAAATAACAAGGAGGACTACAAATGAGATTCTCATAAGCAGTTCACATAATCTTTTAACTCATTTTCAAGAACCTGTATAGTACCCACAACTCACCTGAGTATTTTGTCTGCACCAAGCCAGTAACGTCTTCTCTAAATTGGTCTGCTGCAGTTCTGACATGAGATCTTTAAGGTGATAGTGTACCTGAGGGAAAAATTTAATTTGTAAACAATTACGTATCACAACAATATTTTTTGATTGCATATATAAATTAGAAAGTATATGTTGGATATCTTAAAATATTGCAGATAAATAGAATTTATAGTTTTATTTTATAATTTTATTTTGGTAATTGAAATTATTCAGTTAAGTTTTTAATTTAATATGCAGTTTTTTAAAGTTATGAGTCTATACAAATATTTTACTTGGAAACTGTATCACAAGTTACTTATTGTCAAAGAGACAAGTAACAGGTAAACAATAAAATAAAATAAAATAACAGGTAAACAGGTAAAATAATAATAATATAATAACAATACAACCCGTTTGTATGGATGAAATATGGTCCAATGGCATTTGTGCAATATTAAAAGATTTAATGAATTAACTGAATCTTCTTAAATACAAATTTTCTTATAATTGATGCATTATATTCCAATCAATTTTTACTGAATTATTACAGTTGAAGGAATTTAATTTCAAACTTCTCATATCCCATATTTTCTGTGCATTAGTTAACAGTATGAAGTAGGAAAAACTAACTATGTTCAGCCAAGAAAGTAATTATATTTCTTGCACGTTCCACAAAGCGTTGAATTCTTATAATGTTGGCATTGAAAGGATTAATCTAATTTTAAAACTACCCATCTTCCTCAGACAGGCATTTAGATTTTTTTTAGGAAAACTTAAACAATGGTTTATTTGTATTGAATTATTTAATATAAAGAGCATGTCCATGAAAGTGAATACATAATTTTAAACCCTCCAAAGTGATTACCATTAGAGCATAGATCATTCTTTTAACATCCTGATTACTCCACTGATAAGTTTACCTTAAATCTAGCTTACATTTGATAAGCTGATAAGTTGGACTAACCTGCCAATGTAAGATGATGCTCCAAACTAAGCCTAGAATTAACTTTGGGTTTCCGTCTACGATGTCATTACTACTGATATTTACAAGTTTTACCTGAAAAAATAAAGACCTTTTATAATGGTACTACAATTACTAGGATTCAAAAATTCAGGATTCAAATAATTGTTTTATTTGAAGAGATGAATATTCTTCTCAATCAATAACCTTTTAGATTTATAGCCAGGCTGATGTTTTAGGCGACTGTAAGTGATTATAAGTCATTTAAGTGATTTTAGGTGCCTAGCTAGCCTAATGGTTAGCATCTTGGATTTCGGAGCAAGAGGTCACAGGTTCGACTCCCAGGACTTTGAGAGGTTTGGACCGCTGCCCTCTAACAACGTTACATACAAAATGCAATTGGCATAGACAAGGAAAAAATTTAATTTTTTAGTTGTGAAGGAAATACGGTACGGTACATATATCATGTTATGAGTTTCAAACCAGGTCAGATTGCTTGTCACAAGGTTGTGTACCGTACTTAAAAGTTTACATATGCAAAGTGTGTGACACCATTCTGATCCACAATCTCACATAATGAGACAAGTATACTTAGCCACAACGCAGAGAATAAAGAATCTGAGGTCACTTTCTTATGGGAATAGCTACGCCTCAGTGGCAGTTACAATTCGTTCCGGTTCTTTATTCTCTGCGGCCACACTTAAGCAGTTAACATTTAAAAACTGTACAGTTCAGGCTTTACTTACATTATTATGTTCAAGGACCTGAAGAGCACGATTCACATTGTTCAAGTGATGGACTCGCATCCGACCTTTTTCTCTTTTCTGTAAATAATATGGAAATGAATATCAATGATTGCCAAAGATGCGCAAGCTGCAAACATTTTAGTTGATTTATGGATAATCACATACTTCCTTGGTTATGATTTGACTTGTGTCACCAACATTCTAAAATACTTGACCGCCTTATGAGGAAATATTCCTCAGAGGAAGTCTTACTTGACTACAAACGCTGAATTACACTTCATGTTATAAAGTTTTGATAGTCATCTTCCCCTCCCCCTCCATCAAAATGTGATCAAAAATACTTCTAAAATTAAAATACCCCCGTCGCAGCAAACCTGCGTTCTCAGCGAATTTCCAACTCATAATATTTGTCTTAATACCACATAAAGCCACAGCAAGTTTCATAAACATATATTCACAAATAAGAGATGTATACAATTTTAATTATTCTCCATAAGAATAACATTGGGGATGAGTACGTAGGTTTGCTGCAACAAAGAACACAAAATATGGGTTTTCATGCAAATAGCAATATAAATCACCTAGGTGAAACCACATACCAAGTTTCATCAAAATACATTCATAAATAAGCGATATATACCATTTTGATTTTTCCCCATAAGAATAACATGGGGGATGAGTACGCAGGATTGCTGCAACAAGGAACACAAAAAATGTTTTTTTACACAAATATCAATATAACTCAAGAAGGTGAAGCCAACACCAAGTTGGTGGCATACCAAGTTTTATTAAATTATGTTCATAATTAAGGGAGACATTACATTTTACTTATTCTCTATAAGAATACCATGGGAGTGAGTACGCAGGTTTGCTGCCACGGGAATAATCGGTAAAAATTGCTTTTTTGTGCTAATAACAATAGACCACAATCAGATGAAGCTGTATACCAAGTTTCATTAGTATCATTATATTAGTTCATAAATAAGCGAGATATACAATTTTTCTTATTCTCAGTAAGAATAACACTGGACAACGTACTGCGTTTAGCACTTTCAATATCTCACTAAATTGTGTGATTTTTAAGTTGAATCTAATGGTGAAAACCAAAATTAGACTTTTTAAAATATTCCATGTAAAAACTTCAAAAAACCCATTTTTGAGTTTTCCCCCAAAATACCAAATCAGATAGTGCGATCTGTCTGGTTTTCGAACTTAAAGTCATAAATGCTCCTTTACACGTTTGTACCAAATTTCATCAAAATTGGACCATTTTTACGAGAGTTATCGCACCCACGGACACACATTTTTATATATACAGTTTCGAACGAATGGTGTTTTTGGGGTCTGGGGACCTCAAAACTAAAAGTTATCACTGTCCCGGGCCTAGGTCTTACCATGGTGACTACGGTAATAGCTTATTCCCTATAGGGGAAATTCACTAAAACCATGACAATAATTTAATTCATTAAGGGGAGGGACAGACAGTCCCCCGCCAGGACCCCAATGAGCCACACAAAATAAAGAGAGGGGTGAGGGGAAGTATTATCCCGCTTACTTTTAAGCACACCAGTTGTTGAGTAAAACTGATTAATCTATGGTAAAACGTTGTGATATACTTAAATGTTACTTTTCGATAAAAATAAAAACCGTTACTGTAAGTTACATTAATCCATCTATCTTGCAACAAATAATTCTCTCTTAAATGGTTGGGATTCTATAAATATGATTTGTCAATGACAGTTACAAAATTACAGGTATAACACACTTGCGGCACTATATATATGGTTAAAAAAGGTAACAACAATTGTTTATACCAAGGGCAAGTATGCAAGGGCTGTGATTGATTATCATCCCTATTTTGAATAATACTGAAGTGAGAGAAGCCACCCCCTCATTAGTATATCCATCTCTCTCCACAATACAAAAAATGTTAAGAATATTCATCAACAAATCATACAGTGAAATCAATCAACACGTTTATAATTTTTAAATGTATGGTAAACCTCACACTCATCCAAATTTAAATCACGCTCACTCTGAGGGATTCTTTTTGTATAAATACCCAGACAATATTCATATCTTGTGTTTATTAAATTACTGGGAACATTTTAGATTTAAAACAAGTCAATGTAAAATTAAATTATATTTCTGCACGAGCATTCTGCAAATACTGAGCATTCATCATCAGGTTCTCGAAAAAACTGATGATTTTTTTTCTTTCTTCTTGATGATAAATAAGTACATTGTATTTAACTACTGATGTGTTTTCAATTACAAATGTAGAATCAAATAAGATGGATGTTAGAGAACTGTCAATCTTTGACTGTCCTTAAATAGTATGAGGGTATTAATGATGTTACATGAAATTGGGATTGATGTGAGTTATGTTTAATAAATAATGTGCTATAACTCATGTCACAAACCAATTTGTTGTATCACAAACTTTTAATTGATTTATTTTTTAAAGACTTAGGCTAAACAAAGTTTGAATATATTCCAAATATAATGTACTGAACGTAAAATCAATCCCCACAAATCGGATTTTCTATAGTTGCTAATAAAAAATGCCTTTCAAATAACATTTTTCAACAATTCAGATATATCAATCAATCCTTGAACTTGAGTAAGCCCTTGATATAATTACTAATAATATCAAGCTTAGCATACAAATTATTTGCTTTTGGCAATTTCATGTTTACAAACTTGATAGTGAAATTACCAAAAGTGTCATTATTAATAATTAATTCAGATATATAATTTTTATCAACCGATTTTATTGAAAGAGACTCATATTTTGTAAAGAGGACTTAGACTTGGTAATACCAACATTTCACCAAACTAAACAAAACATAAGCAAGAAATTAGCTGACAATGCAGTAATATTTTAGGAAATCAACAGAATCCAAGTGGCATGCTGCCCAAGATTTATTCATCTTTTGGCAGAAACTGTAAACATTATGTCTTTGTTTAACTGTGTCCCCAATCAAACAGGCAAGGTTCATTCTTAGATATTCTAACACAAATAGCCAACAAGAACCAAGTGAAAGTGGTAGCAGCATTGTCCAGTCCAATAAACTTGTAATCTGCAGTAAATCGTATTTTATATTCCCTACATACTTTAAAACAACCATAAAAACCATTGCATTATTGTTAAAACGGCTAAATCCCCACAGGTAGGCCTGAGATGTAATAGGAAAAGGAATTAACAAATGTTAAATTTTATAAACAATATTATTTAGATATAGTAAACTTAAAGAATCCTACTTTAAAGAATTAAGATAAAACGTAGCCTGAGAAGTAAAAATTTGTGAAACTTATCCATATGAAAAACTTATTGTAACATTTATTAAGACAGCCTAGGCAAAATTATAAATTATAAGTAAACAGCTAATATTTCATCTTGGCTAGAGAGAAGCGAAGAAAAGCATCAGGAGAAATGATTTAATCATTTCGTCATCACGTGACAGAACCAATGATATCATCTTTAATTTGCTTGGTGTGTCGGGCAGATCAACAGCAGACTGAGAAAAAAAGATTGATTCATTTTTTTAACTAAGGGTCAATCAATAGTTTACATGAGTTTAAACTATAGTTTTTTACTTATCTTATGGTTATGGCTTATACAACCTTTTAGTACAATGGGGGATATGAAATCAATTAATTGATATAATCACAATATCCTAGACATTTGTTTACTTATTACAAGAAAGCGAGTTAATAATCTATTGTCATCCTGTTCTGAACTAGGCCTATGTTTAAAGTTTTAAGGCTCTACATCATCGGGAAGTTAGTTTAAAATTGATTGCGCAATTTGTAACGCACAGACAGACAAGAAAGAGGGTGAAACATTTGGCGTTTCTAACACTACCCCATAATGTTATGTTAACTCTCAAATTCCGGCCCTCATCAACTGATTATTCAAATTGTTGATTTATGGCTCATTTTAAAAGGTAAAAATCTAGCGATTTCAGTGAGCAAAATTTCTAGATCACCTTATTGTTCAATAAAATTTTAAAATATTCAAGATTTAAAATTTTTTACGTGTGAACTGATTATGATAACCTATCACAATTCTGTTCACTGAAATCGTTACATATTTTTTGGTCCTTTAAAATGAACCATAAATTAACGATTTTGGATAATCCTTTCAGAAGAGAAAGACTTTAAAAGTTAACTTGGCTTGTGGGAGAAGCAGGTAGACACAAAGGACTGGAACCCCATATTAATAAAAACATTACAAAATTGATTCAATATTTATTTAGATCTAGCCCTCACAATCAAAACTGTGTATTCAATGTTAGACTGTTTTGTACCATTCGAAACACAAAATCACAGAGGAGGTTTTCATATGGACTGTTAGACAGGTGAAATCTTGGTGTCAGCTCTTCGCTAATACAAACTCGCAAAGACTGCGGGTGACAAAGGCAGGCAATCCGGGCATGTCTTGTCGGGGTCGGTCTAGTCTTTAGTCTGTGATTATAACAAAATACTAATCCCTATACAGTACTTACATATTGCTTCCCTGTGAGGATTTCCAGGAGTGCCAACAGCCTAGTTCCATCTTGCAGGTCCACAAACAGGTCGTTTACTAAGGAACAGTTGCTCTGAAACAACAACACACGTGGTAAAACACAGTTCAGGTATCAGACTTTTGAACACTACAGTTAAACATATCTCAACTGTACACTTCAAGTTGTGGCCAAAAATTTTATTGCTAGATTTTATTCATAATTTTTTAGTTTCAGTTTTTAACAGTTTTTGACAACATTAGGCACAAATATATGGTTCAAAAGTTATAAAAGAATAGTTTGCCAAAAACCATATGATTTTTAAAGTGAAGTTACAGGTTTTTAATGATATTATATATAACAAATCGCCAAACTACATATGCCGTGTAACTAAAGTAATAAACAAGTTTATGTAATAACATAAACTTGTTTATTACTTTATAATCTCTCTATCTAATAAGATAGAGAGATTGTTTACAAGTTTTTTTTTGTTTTTTAAGAAAGGTGAAAGAATACTTGTCTAATAATGTATTTTATAGTCTAAATGATTTCATTAACAGTAATATTAAGTTTATCTAAGTTTAGGGACAATACTGTAGGCAAGTAAATATAGTTAGGCTAGTTATAATTTATATTGACAATTCTCTATGTACAACATTGTATACTTTTTTAATGGATAAATACAATTCTTATTATAATTCTGATATAAATAGGACAAGTCCATCATTTGTTTTATAAATACTCATAGTCTTGAAAGTCTACTAAGAGTTGAATTACAAATTTGTTTCATTGTATATTGTCCAGTGAATCCAAATTCCATAAGTTCTCTCGACTATAATCATACACATTAGCAGCCAGAGGTCCTTCGACAAACTGTTATTTTGCATAAGGGCAAAGCTAAAACAATTGTTTTGGGGGGAGGGGTTATGACCCCCTGATTTCCTCCACCCATACTGGGGTTTTGATGGTGGTAAACAATTGTGGTGACGGATTTACAAATTTTATTAACAAAT
Organism: Allygus modestus; assembly: GCA_963675035.1. Classification (NCBI taxonomy): domain Eukaryota; kingdom Metazoa; phylum Arthropoda; class Insecta; order Hemiptera; family Cicadellidae; genus Allygus; species Allygus modestus. The sequence continues at coordinate 70,221,825 of OY776116.1, read as the reverse complement.
GAATAAAATAAATTATTATACAAAAGAATATGAATTCTGAATTCTGGTCTGCATTACATTTTTCAGCAAAATATCAATTCAAAAATAAGTACCTCATTTCAACTCACCTTGACTAGTTGAGAATTTATCCACTTAGCAAATGTTTTCTTTTGGACGTCCTCCCGTTCATCTGAAACAGAAATTGTGTTTTAAAATTTAGTCGATTTCCTACCCAATTGTTTAAATCAGCTAAATTACACTATTGTACTTAAATTTTAAATTATACGTTTTAAATTGAAATACAACTAAACCCCTCCTGATATTTAAGTTATGTTTATTTATACAAATTAATGTTTTACAAGTTTTGAAATGGAGCTGTTTTTATAAAGGTATGCTAGGCATGAACAGAACCACATGAATAAAACACTCGGTTAATACAACTTGTCCTTGCCCTTTCGACTACAACCCTCCAAATCCAATGTTTGTTAAGTGATATGTTTTTTATTTAATTGTACCATTACTTAAATATACAATTTTCACCTCCAAAGGAATTAGTAGATTCACCACAGAATGTGTATTTTTCCCCTTTCCCTACTCGTCACTCCGACCAGTCCGACCGTCCGACCCAACCCCTCTTTCGGCTCCCTCCCACCCATCATTACCTCCATATAGATTGGCTCTGACAAGGGGTACATTTATTATTGAGAGGAAGCTCAGTCACGTAATATTTCACGTTTCTACCTTCTTCTCCAAGCTCCAGCCACGTAATATTTCACGTTTCTACCTTCTTCTCCAAGCTCCAGTCACGTAATATTTCACGTTTCTACCTTCTTCTCCAAGCTACAGCCACGTAATATTTCACGATTCTACCTTCTTCTCCAAGCTCCAGCCACGTAATATTTCACGTTTCTACCTTCTTCTCCAAGCTCCAGTCACGTAATATTTCACGTTTCTACTTTCTTCTCCAAGCTCCAGTCACGTAATATTTCACGATTCTACCTTCTTCTCCAAGCTCCAGCCACGTAATATTTCACGTTTCTAACTTCTTCTCCAAGCTCCAGCTACGTAATATTTCACGTTTCTACCTTCTTCTCCAAGCTCCAGTCACGTAATATTTCACGTTTCTACCTTCTTCTCCAAGCTCCAGCCACGTAATATTTCACGATTCTACCTTCATCTCCAAGCTCCAGCCACTAATATTTCACGTTTCTACCTTCTTCTCCAAGCTCCAGTCACGTAATATTTCACGTTTCTACTTTCTTCTCCAAGCTCCAGCCACGTAATATTTCACGTTTCTACCTTCTTCTCCAAGCTCCAGTCACGTAATATTTCACGTTTCTACCTTCTTCTCCAAGCTCCAGTCACGTAATATTTCACGATTCTACCTTCTTCTCCAAGCTCCAGCCACGTAATATTTCACGATTCTACCTTCTTCTCCAAGCTCCAGCCACGTAATATTTCAAGTTTCTACCTTCTTCTCCAAAGACCAAAGTTAACTTTAAAATCCCGTCCCTCATCAACTGATTATTCGGAATCGTTGATTTATGGCTAATTTTAAAGGACAGAAAAATACCTCGCATTTTCAGTGAGCAGAATGTTGATATCAAAAACACATAACTTAACAAAATCTGAAATACCGGTAGTGAACATTTTGTAATTGTACTGAATGGTTATTGTTTATGATATCAAAATTCTAGTCAGTGATATCGCTAGATATATTATACAGGGTGACTCGCGGGAAACGGACGCATTTGGATCAACTGTTGCATTGTTGTTGCACGTGGTAGGGAGATTGAGGTGATGTCATTGCCTTGAGTGTGGCCTTCCATTTTAGTTACGATGAATCAGTGGACAGTATAGCATCGTGTTTGTGCATACGACAAGTTTGTTAAAAATGGTGAATCTGTTATAGTAACACAGCGAATGTTTCGCCGGCACTTCAACATTGATCGGAATGGAATAGTTCTAAGCCGAAATACGCTGTTAAAGTTGGTTCAAGCGTTCCAAACAACAGGAAAAATTAGTAAAAATAAACCGCCAGGCCCTGTTAGAACTGTGAGGACGCCTGGAAACATCGCCAGAGCCGATCTGCGCGAAGACACGCACACGAGCCAAACATGAGGGTGATTCTGTGAGGAAAATGTTATGACAAGATCGGAAATTCCATCCCTATCAAATATAGGTGGTCCGGCAACTTAAAGTGACAGACCATGGGAAAAGAGTAGACTTTGCAGTGGGTATGCAAATATTGTTTGGTTATGAGCCATCCGAATGCAATATTGTTAATGAGTGATGAAACTCATTTCCTCCTTATCGCTAAGATCACCGGATTTTTCCTGCTGTGACTACTTCCTGCAGTTATTTTTAAAGGAACATATTAATGCTCACAAACCCCGTCATTAAATAGACTTGAAATTTTCTATTACAGACGAGATAAACGAAATCGAACAATACCTTCTGACCCGAGTTGCGGATGATTTTCCTTTAGCGGATTTTCCGAGTTGCGGATGAAACCTGTATTCTAATGGATATCACCAAATACGTGATATATTTTTAAATTACTGTTTTTTATCAAATGGTATGTGTTTACCTCTCATTCTGTAACAATAAAATAATAATACGGTATTTCGTAGAAAAACGTTGTACTGCTTATTTGAAAAACGTCCGCTTCCCGAGAGTCACCCTGGAGCTCTATAAAACGAGCCATAAATCAACAGTTATTTTAATCCGTTGAGTAAGGATTTTAAAGTTAACATTGGTCTTATAGGCTAGCAACATTGGTCTTATAGGGGAGCAGGTGACTGGAGTTCCTCTTAAACCCAATATGACAAAACATTTTGTATTTCCACATCAATTGGAATATATGGTAAACTCTAACTTCCCAATACGGTACCCCATTGTTTCCCGACTCGCATTCGTGTCACCGACCACAACACAGGCGGCGCGCGGCGGTGACGGAAGTGGATGACGCTTGTTTGGGCGGGCGCGACGTGACAGAGAGACGCTCGGCGCAGGCTCGTAGGCGTCAACGGAAGTGCTCTTTCAAACTACCCAAGACGCGCGGGTGAACAACTCGCAGCATTGTTCAACTGTAACTCGACTTGCTTCCGGAACACGAAAAAAACGGGAAACGCTCAATCCAGCGATCGCAGAGCTTCTTATGTAAAATTACTAATTGTTTATTTTTTTGTAATTTTACCAGGCGTTTTCTCTAATTTTACCATAAAAACAGTCATTAACCAAATAAATTTGTTTGTTTTAAGTCTCGGAAATTTTACCGTTATTATTAACACTGTATTATTTTTACGGTGTTATTTTAATATTTAATAATTTGTTATTCACTAATTATCGTGATTATACAGTACTTTACAACAAACAAGGGGCAATTTAACAGCTTAATATATGTTTTGTTCGATCAAATCTTAATTTAAATAGAGTCGAACTGCTCCGTAAATACTTACAATATAATGTTAAAATTGTGTAAAATTCAGGGAAATTTCAATCATTTCGTTAAATCAAAAGTAACTTTCTTTAAAGCTGCGCGGGCCTATTGATTGTTTTATGCGCTGACATACACTTTTTTAATCACACTAGCCCGCAATAGTAAGGTACTTAGACAGTCAATATTATAGATTATAAGACGGTCACTTTGAATTATTATATTCATAAAATATATTGTGGCTTGAAGGGACCATTGCCCCTAATCTTTCTCTGATCTACTTCTGATTTACTTTTACTCTAATGTGCTGAGGAAAACAAAATAATGTAAGTTTGTCAACAAAATAGGGACTTAATCACAGATAAACAAAGCAGATGTTGTTAAACCCCATTGAAAGCTTATGGGCGTTCTTATGGGTGACATTTTAGGTTATTTTTCCTTTGATGGTACCTTTTTAGAACTACTGCTATTTTTCACGAGTCCCTGATATCAAGACCTTTAATTTAAGCCGTCTCCCATCCTGTGATTTGCCAAACACCCACAATATTGAATTACAAATTTTGCTTACAGAATTATATAAAGAAAAGATGAAATGGGAAATCTCGGAGGCATGACAATCAGTCCTGGAGAAATTTAATTAAATGAACTAAATGTGCACGTACATTTCTTAAATACGTATGAGAACAGAAATTACATTTCAAAATCACTTTTTCACAAATCGTAAGTTAAATGGATGCTCAAAATGTCAACGACTGTAAGGAATAATTTACTTGATTTTAACGAGACAACGCAATATTCTAGCCCAATAAATCTGATCATAGTTAATCTACTACAAATAAGTGTCGTTATAGTTGATTTCCCAAAAGACTAACGATATTACCGGTATCACATTCATAATTCAGCTGTTCGATCACCAAGAGTAATAAATCACCGAAATTCCAATCAGGTCGAGGAGTGAGCCACGCCACGAATGCCGGGGACAGTCCATCGATCAGGTGCACGATTGACCTGGTCCGATAGAGGGCGGAGTACTACCCGACGATTCAATAGTTTTCAACGAGAAAAATACTTATCCTAGTTAAATAAAACGTTATCCTAGGCTATATTATTTCAACCAAACCAATTTCTTACCCCTCAGTAGGGTATATTGGACATTCCTGGCTCAGGAGGGACAGGAGGGACGCCCCCCCCCCCGAGCCCCCCCCCCCGAGGTCTCGTCTGTGACACTTTGCGAATTTTTTTTTTTGCGAACTTTTTTGCAAACTTTTTTTTTGCGAATTTTTTTTTTTTTGCGAATTTTTTTTTTTGCGAATTTTTTTTTTTGCGAATTTTTTTTTTCGCGAATTTTTTTTTTTGCGAATTTTTTTTTTTGCGAATTTTTTTTTTGCGAATTTTTTTTTGCCAAATTTTTTTTTGCGAAATTTTTTTTTGCGAATTTTTTTTTTTTTTTGCGCATTTTTTTTTTTGCGAATTTTTTTTTTGCGAATTTTTGTTTTTGCGAATTTTTTTTTTTGCGAATTTTGGTTGTTGCGAATACTATCCTAACCTAACCTAACCTAACCTAACGTAACGTAACCTAACCTAACCTAACCTAAGGTAACCTAACCTAACCTAACCTAACCTAACGTAACCTAACCTAACCTAACCTAACCTAACCTAACCTCGGATCAGATTTCTGATTGCAGATTCTTGTTCGTCTAGTCGAGCCGAGTCATTTGAGTACCCACATCGTACACTTTGGATGATGTTTACAAAAAAGGGGCCCGCACCACACTTTTGACCTTTTTTTTTTTTTGCATTTTTGGAATCTCCTCGTCAAGCCGAGTATTCTCAGTACCCACATGACATACTTTGGATAATTAATACAAGAGTTGAACAGGGTAACGCTACAACCAACAGAGCTAGCCCATCAGCGCTTGCGGTCAATTGAACTAACAGTGAATGCAAATTTTAAGGAGAATATAATTGCAATGCTTTGAACATATACTGCAAAGGGGGGTGTATCGATACACCCCCCTTCAAGTACTCTGCACCGAGGCAGCTGTTCGCACAACCGACTGACGCGTCCAGTCTACTGTCTGGGAATGCGGATGTTGTAATTTGATACCTCGACTGGAGGGTGCAGGTGTTCACACAAAAAACCGACAAGTCGAGACCTGTCTGGGAATGCGGATGCTGTAATTTGATACCCCGACGGGAGGGCGACGCGACCCTTCCAGGAACCCATTATAGTCCGCCCGTATCGAATTCCGAGCAATAAATCACCAGTTGTCAAACACCCACGTTATCAATCTTGTTTTAGGCTTCAACAATTCCTGACGTATGGGGGAGCGAAAATCTCCCCCTAGTAATTAAATCAACAGAACACCAGTTGTCACGGTCTCATGCTTGTTCTAGTCTTCAACAATTCCTGACGTATGGGGGAGCGAAAATCTCCCCCTAAGCCATTATGTGTTAGGGGGAGCGAAAATCTCCCCCTAGTAATTAAATCAACAGAGCTAGCCCATCAGCGCCTGCGAACAATTGAACTACCAGTGAATGCAAATTTTGAGGAGAATATAATTGCAATGCTTTGAACATATACTGCAAAGGGGGGTGTATCGATACACCCCCCTTCAAGTACTCTGCACCGAGGCAGCTGTTCGCACAAATAACCGTCGCGTCCAGTCTACTGTCTGGGAATGCGGATGTTGTAATTTGATACCTCGACTGGAGGGTGCAGGTGTTCACACAAAAAACCGAGAAGTCGAGACCTGTCTGGGGTGCAGCTGCGCCCGACCCCAGGAGGGGCAGGAGGAGCAGGAGGAGCAGGAGGGGCAGGAGGGGCAGGAGGAGCAGGAGGGGCAGGAGGGGCAGGAGGAGCAGGAGGGGCAGGAGGAGCAGGAGGAGCAGGAGGAGCAGGAGGAGCAGGAGGGGCAGGAGGATCAGGAGGAGCAGGAGGGGCAGGAGGGGCAGGAGGAGCAGGAGGAGCAGGAGGGGCAGGAGGAGCAGGAGGAGCAGGAGGAGCAGGAGGGGCAGGAGGAGCAGGAGGAGCAGGAGGGGCAGGAGGGGCAGGAGGAGCCCCCCTGCCCCTCCGGGCAAGGTTTCGTCTGTGACACTTTTGCCAGCCAAGACGCCTGCGGACAATTGAACTACCAGTGAATGCAAATGCGGATGTTGTAATTTGATACCTCGACTGGAGGGTGCAGGTGTTCACACAAAAAACCGACAAGTCGAGACCTGTCTGGGGTGCAGCTGCGCCCGACCTCAGGAGGGCCAGGAGGGACAGGAGGAGCCCCCCCCCCCCAGACGCCTGCACCAACACTTGGAAGAAAATCCTCCTACATTAGAAGGATTTCCTTCTGTTCCCTAACATGAAAAGCTTTTGTGGCCTTGAAAAAGGCCGATTATGATGGTGGGATCAGGTGGAGGCTAAGGTGTTGGAAAACGTTTATTTTTTACTGTTGAAAAACTTTGTTACTTCATCAGGGTGCAGTTCATCGGTCCGCCGATTCCACCACATTTCAACAAGCATCATGTACTTCTGCTCATGTTCAATGGCGTAGAAGTGCTCCTCTTCAATGGGGTAGAAATTCATCTTGTAGTCCATGTCACGCTGCCAATATTCCCACTCCAAGCCGTCCAGCGGGCAATGGTTCCACATGCTGTTGATTCCCCGTCGTCTGGAGTACAGAGCGTCGTCAAGATCTTGAGTAGTTGAATACATTTTTGGTTCATGAACGTACTTGAACTTTTTGTCAATGCGCCATAGCCTCTTCTTATGGAAATGCTTCAAGGTGCATTCATCGTCGTCTTTTCGGTTGTAGAATTCATCACCTTCGAAGTAATCATCTTCATCGTCAAACGGTCTCTTCTTATTATTGCTATTCATTGTCGTTTCCGCTGCAACACATACATCCTCCAACTCAACGTCTGTGATGTCACAATCCCACTCGATGTTGGCCATGATCTCTTCGTAGCTGTTGACGCTTCGAAACTCAAGACTAAACTAAACTTTACTGCTAGGGGCGGGCTGTGCGTCGTGGGGTGATGGGCGCAGGTGTACAGACAAAAAACCGTCGCGTCACCCTACTGTCTGGGAATGCGGATGCTGTAATTTGATACCTCTACGGGAGGGCGCGGGTGTTCACACAAAAAACCGACGAGTCGAGACCTGTCTGGGAATGCGGATGCTGTAATTTGATACCCCGACAGGAGGGCTACCGACCCTTGCAGGAACCCATAATTATAGACCACCCGCGTCGAATTCCGAGCAATAGTACACCAGCTGTCAAACACCCACGGTCTCATTCTTGTTCAAGTCTTCAACAATTCCTGACGTATGGGGGAGCGAAAATCTCCCCCCTAAGCCATTATGTGTTAGGGGGAGCGAAAATCTCCCCCTAGTGATTAAATCAACAGAACACCAGTTGTCAAACACCCACGGTCTCATTCGTGTTCGGGAGTTTGAAGTGTGTGGCTGTGTAATAGTGTTGCTGTGTGACATTCTGTCAGAGCGATCGCCCGACGTTTTGACCTAACCTACAAAATGAACCACTTAACCGCCTATGTGTTTAATGATCGGCCTTTGTCTGTACTGTTTGACAGCAGCGATAATCCATGGTTCAAAGCTAAGGATGTAGCTACAATATTGGGATACGCTAACCCTAAAGAAGCAATCAGAGCACATGTTAGAGAAAAATATCGCAAAACAATTCCTGAAGTATGGGGGAGCGAAAATCTCCCCCTAACCTATAACGAGAAACATTCAATCTTTCTTAACGAGCCGGGATTATATTCGTTACTTATGAAATCTAAAATGCCCATCGCCGAGAAGTTTCAAGATTGGATCTTTGAAGAAGTTTTGCCATCCATTAGAAAAAATGGTCAGTACAGACTTATAAACGAGAACCAACGGCTGCTACAATCACTTACAAAGTCGCTAACAAATAACCGAAAGCTAGATCAAACAAATTCCGAGTTTAAAACTACAAATGATATATTGTGTATGGAAAACCAATCCATGAATCAAACGCTGATCGAACAGACACCTAAAGTGGCAGTGTTGCCTGAAGATGTAAATCTGAAGCATATATTTTGTGTGATGATTAGGGAAACCCTTCTAGAGCAGTACGGAGTTTGTGAATACAAGTGCATTCGAACACAGAAGAGGAATTTCAAACAAGCCTTGAAAAAAGCAAAGGAAGAAGGATTTACAATGTGCTACTGTAGAGAAAATGTCCCCAACGGCATAAACATAGTGAATAAGGCTAAAGAAGTGATGAAGAGTTACGGCATGCACATTGACTGCAGATACAACAACATCCTAACCTCGCACAATTTCATTAATGTAGTTGAACATATCTTTGACAATGCATAGGTCTGCGCTTGTGGACTCGTTCCAGAACCTTCGACGCTAGTCAGGTAGCAACAGTCGATACGTGCTCCAAAGATGACCAGTGTGGATGACGCAAGAAAAGTAATCACCATATCAATGAACAAAATACGTTATAAACGTAACAACATCCGAGAAAGGCTCGCAATCAAGTTAGTGTTGGATAGAGCGAGAGATGTGTTTGAGAGAAAATATCATATGAAACAGCATACTTATGAAAAAAAAAAAAAAAAAAAAATATTGAATATCATGTGAAAGAATATAACTATGAAGAAAACAAAACAGACTGTTAAATTTAACGAGGAGCTAAATACACAGTACACTTACGAGCCCTGTGAGGATGTACAACAATTAACGTGGACTCAAATCGCAATAGATGAAATGAGATTCCGCAGACCGTTGGAACTGATGTTGGGTGAAAAAATCAAACATCTAACCTATTGCAACAAGATGTGTCACAGCGAGTGCATACAGTTTACTTCAAGGGTGAGCAGACGCACCACCAGTCCGTAGTACGGTAGAAGTCACACGGTAAGGACGTCAACATGGACGCTTACGTTTCTGCGGACGACTATATCAAATCGTTTATTCAGGAGATTGAGGTTATGAACAATAATGCTAGTGATCAGACATTGGCATCACCTCAGACGTCATCTGTAAAACCGATCACTGCCTGCAAGAGACGAAGGAGGCCAACTCTCATCGAAGTGGAAACCAAGAAACCAGGATGGGTGCCAAAACCAACAGATGATTCTCCCATAGTGTCATGGATGGACGATGGGAATACTTTTGCTGTTCAAAACCCGGGAAACAAAGGACAAATTTTATTGAAAATGGAAATGTACGATGGTACAGATATGGTGTTCATGTGCAGTTTATTTTTGGACAAAGATGGTGAAATGCTCCAAAGTGTTAGACAAGTAGTTGATAAAGTGGAAAACATGTGGATCGATAAATCAACAGGAGTACCGAAAATTACAGGCTTAACTCAAACTGTTACACAACGCAGTGCAGTTTCGCAACCAACGTCGAAGAAGCGAGCTGTGAGGAAGAAACAACGAGTGTCGCCAGCAGTCAATTAAAGCATCAGCATTCCCAGACAGGAGGGCGACGCGTCGGTTTTTTGTGTGTGAACACCTGCGCCCGGCCAACTACTAGAGATGTCGAGCAGCAGCACTTTCAAGCTAGAGTTTCCGAGCGTGAACGGCACTGCAGCAACCGAGGACCTGAGAGCTACCCTCAACAACTGCAAGTCTGACTCTCCGCTCTACACCAGGATAGACGATCTCAGAGAGGAATGCGACTATCTCATCACTGCGATGGAGCGAGCCACAACACCCTTTGGCGAGACGATCATCGTGATCCTGGAGGGGCAGGTCGGGGACGACTTCTTTCTGCGAGTCTACCTGCCTAGGCGCTTCAACGAGGTCCTGAGCAACACCGACATCGAGCGCTACAACAGCGGGTTTGGAGAACGCCTTCGCTTGGTGAAGCGCAGCCCGAGGGGTTCCAATAGCAGATTCACACCTTTGGAGTTTATGTAAAGCAAGACTTGAAGATTATGTAAATACCTTTGTAAATTAGTTTTCGTAGTCAATACTTATAGCCACGTTCAGAACATAACCACTGTGTTATTTATTTCACTTAACCCCAAAAATGTCCTTTGGTAGTAAGTTTAAGAGCGTGAGTATGGTAACTGTGAGGTGTTTAGCTCATCAGCGTCATCATCAGAGTCATCGATATTTGTACATAGATGTAACCCACCGCGTAATGCGATACAATTGATTGGAGCGCATCGTGTGTGAGCTGTCTTGTGATGGCGACATCGCACTGCGTTTGTAACAAAATAACGTGTACATTAACACGACGATCACTTTTCTTGCTTAAGTCACGAGGGGCATTATGGCGTACGGGACGATTGGTAATAACAGCGTTTAAAGTAAACTGTGCACATTCGTTGTGATACGTCTTGTCACAGCACGTTAGATTTCACATTCTCACATTCTACATCAATTACAATTGTAGACGTAATCTCATTTCATCTGTTGTGATTTAAGTCCACGTTAACCGTTGTACATCCTTACGCGGCTCATAAGTGTAATGAGTATTTAGTATGACAATAAACTTCTCGAATGTTAGTACGTTAAATCGTAGCTTGTTCATTGACGCATCGATCCCTATTCTTGTTTCAGTCTCAATATGCATTATGGCGTACGTGCCAGATGGTACTAACAACGCTTGAAATAAACTGCACACATGTGTTGCGATACATCCAAACACAACAAGTTAGATGCATCATTCAATCATTCAGCATCAATTGAAATGTTATGCGTGGCATCATTTCATCTGGTGTAATTTGAGGGAATAACTCGACTACGAACCTTTATCGTATGTTAGTTCGTTAACAAAGTAAATTGTACATTAACACGACGATCGCTTTTCTTGCTTAAGTCACGATGTGCATTATGGCGTACGGGACGATTGGTAATAACAGCGTTTAAAGTAAACTGTGCACATTCGTTGTGATACGTCTTGTCACAGCACGTTAGATTTCACATTCTCACATTCAACATCAATTACAATTGTAGACGTAATCTCATTTCATCTGTTGTGATTTAAGTCCACGTTAACCGTTGTACATCCTCACGCGGCTCGTAAGTGTAATGAGTATTTAGTATGACAATAAACTTCTCGAATGTTAGTACGTTAAATCGTAGCTTGTTCATTGACGCATCGATCCCTATTCTTGTTTCAGTCTCAATAGACATTATGGCGTACGTGCCAGATGGTACTAACAACGCTTGAAATAAACTGCCCACGTGTGTTGCGATATATCCAAACACAGCAAGTTAGATGCATCATTCTAACATTCAGCATCAATTGAAATGTTATGCGTGGTATCATTTCATCTGGTGTAATTTGAGGGAATAACTCGACTACGAACCTTTATCGTATGTTAGTTCGTTAACAACGTAACTTGTACATTGACGCATCGATCACTTTTCATGCTTAAGTCACAATGTGCATTATGTTGTATGTGACGACTGGTAATAGCAATGCTTGAAGTAAACTGAGCACATGTGTTGCTATACGTCTTGTCACAGCAGGTTATATTGCTCATTTCCCCTTTCAACATCAGTTACAATTGTATGCGTAATCTCATTTCATCGGTTTTAATTCAAGTCCGCGTTAACTGTTGTACATCCTCACGAGGTTCGTAAGTGTAACGAGTATTTAGTTTTACATTAAACTTCTCGTATGTCAATCCCAAGTAATCGGTGTTTGAAGAAGTTTGCCTTTCCCTCAAGAATTGTCACTAGCATTATAACATACGCGTTTAATAACCAGATCGCACTTGTAATATTTTTGTATACCAATAACAATTCCAAGTAATCGAGGTTTGAAGAAGTTCGCACATTGATAAAAAAAAAAAATCCAAGTAAACGATGTTTGAAGACGTTTGAGTTTTCGCCATCACACAAGTTCCAATCTTGAGTAATGTCAACCCAAGAAAATGAAAGCTAACAGCATCACGTAGTTGTGTTAAGTTACGATAGGTATAGTTAGGTTTATTAAGACTGTTTCCAGTTAGAAAGGGGAAACATGGAGAGACTTATCTCATCGTTAGGTTACGATATCCAGTGTAAAGTTAGGTCCCTGCATAGAAATAGGAAACGTAGACAGTTGTATCTCATCCTTAGGTTATGTTATGCTCTGTTAAGTTAGGTTTGTGCTTATAGATAGGAAATATTGTCAGTAGTATCTCGTCGTTAGGTTAAGTCATGCTCTGTTAAGTTAGGTTTGTTGTTGAATATACAAAAAAAAAAAAAAAATCTGTACCTTAATGTCGGCGTGCGCATTATGATTATACCATTTTTAAATTGCGCACGCCGACATTAAGGTACAGATTTTTTTTTTTTTTTGTATATTCAACAACAAACCTAACTTAACAGAGCATGACTTAACCTAACGACGAGATACTACTGACAATATTTCCTATCTATAAGCACAAACCTAACTTAACAGAGCATAACATAACCTAAGGATGAGATACAACTGTCTACGTTTCCTATTTCTATGCAGGGACCTAACTTTACACTGGATATCGTAACCTAACGATGAGATAAGTCTCTCCATGTTTCCCCTTTCTAACTGGAAACAGTCTTAATAAACCTAACTATACCTATCGTAACTTAACACAACTACGTGATGCTGTTAGCTTTCATTTTCTTGGGTTGACATTACTCAAGATTGGAACTTGTGTGATGGCGAAAACTCAAACGTCTTCAAACATCGTTTACTTGGATTTTTTTTTTTTATCAATGTGCGAACTTCTTCAAACCTCGATTACTTGGAATTGTTATTGGTATACAAAAATATTACAAGTGCGATCTGGTTATTAAACGCGTATGTTATAATGCTAGTGACAATTCTTGAGGGAAAGGCAAACTTCTTCAAACACCGATTACTTGGGATTGACATACGAGAAGTTTAATGTAAAACTAAATACTCGTTACACTTACGAACCTCGTGAGGATGTACAACAGTTAACGCGGACTTGAATTAAAACCGATGAAATGAGATTACGCATACAATTGTAACTGATGTTGAAAGGGGAAATGAGCAATATAACCTGCTGTGACAAGACGTATAGCAACACATGTGCTCAGTTTACTTCAAGCATTGCTATTACCAGTCGTCACATACAACATAATGCACATTGTGACTTAAGCATGAAAAGTGATCGATGCGTCAATGTACAAGTTACGTTGTTAACGAACTAACATACGATAAAGGTTCGTAGTCGAGTTATTCCCTCAAATTACACCAGATGAAATGATACCACGCATAACATTTCAATTGATGCTGAATGTTAGAATGATGCATCTAACTTGCTGTGTTTGGATATATCGCAACACACGTGGGCAGTTTATTTCAAGCGTTGTTAGTACCATCTGGCACGTACGCCATAATGTCTATTGAGACTGAAACAAGAATAGGGATCGATGCGTCAATGAACAAGCTACGATTTAACGTACTAACATTCGAGAAGTTTATTGTCATACTAAATACTCATTACACTTACGAGCCGCGTGAGGATGTACAACGGTTAACGTGGACTTAAATCACAACAGATGAAATGAGATTACGTCTACAATTGTAATTGATGTTGAATGTGAGAATGTGAAATCTAACGTGCTGTGACAAGACGTATCACAACGAATGTGCACAGTTTACTTTAAACGCTGTTATTACCAATCGTCCCGTACGCCATAATGCACATCGTGACTTAAGCAAGAAAAGCGATCGTCGTGTTAATGTACAATTTACTTTGTTAACGAACTAACATACGATAAAGGTTCGTAGTCGAGTTATTCCCTCAAATTACACCAGATGAAATGATGCCACGCATAACATTTCAATTGATGCTGAATGATTGAATGATGCATCTAACTTGTTGTGTTTGGATGTATCGCAACACATGTGTGCAGTTTATTTCAAGCGTTGTTAGTACCATCTGGCACGTACGCCATAATGCATATTGAGACTGAAACAAGAATAGGGATCGATGCGTCAATGAACAAGCTACGATTTAACGTACTAACATTCGAGAAGTTTATTGTCATACTAAATACTCATTACACTTATGAGCCGCGTAAGGATGTACAACGGTTAACGTGGACTTAAATCACAACAGATGAAATGAGATTACGTCTACAATTGTAATTGATGTAGAATGTGAGAATGTGAAATCTAACGTGCTGTGACAAGACGTATCACAACGAATGTGCACAGTTTACTTTAAACGCTGTTATTACCAATCGTCCCGTACGCCATAATGCCCCTCGTGACTTAAGCAAGAAAAGTGATCGTCGTGTTAATGTACACGTTATTTTGTTACAAACGCAGTGCGATGTCGCCATCACAAGACAGCTCACACACGATGCGCTCCAATCAATTGTATCGCATTACGCGGTGGGTTACATCTATGTACAAATATCGATGACTCTGATGATGACGCTGATGAGCTAAACACCTCACAGTTACCATACTCACGCTCTTAAACTTACTACCAAAGGACATTTTTGGGGTTAAGTGAAATAAATAACACAGTGGTTATGTTCTGAACGTGGCTATAAGTATTGACTACGAAAACTAATTTACAAAGGTATTTACATAATCTTCAAGTCTTGCTTTACATAAACTCCAAAGGTGTGAATCTGCTATTGGAACCCCTCGGGCTGCGCTTCACCAAGCGAAGGCGTTCTCCAAACCCGCTGTTGTAGCGCTCGATGTCGGTGTTGCTCAGGACCTCGTTGAAGCGCCTAGGCAGGTAGACTCGCAGAAAGAAGTCGTCCCCGACCTGCCCCTCCAGGATCACGATGATCGTCTCGCCAAAGGGTGTTGTGGCTCGCTCCATCGCAGTGATGAGATAGTCGCATTCCTCTCTGAGATCGTCTATCCTGGTGTAGAGCGGAGAGTCAGACTTGCAGTTGTTGAGGGTAGCTCTCAGGTCCTCGGTTGCTGCAGTGCCGTTCACGCTCGGAAACTCTAGCTTGAAAGTGCTGCTGCTCGACATCTCTAGTAGTTGGCCGGGCGCAGGTGTTCACACACAAAAAACCGACGCGTCGCCCTCCTGTCTGGGAATGCTGATGCTTTAATTGACTGCTGGCGACACTCGTTGTTTCTTCCTCACAGCTCGCTTCTTCGACGTTGGTTGCGAAACTGCACTGCGTTGTGTAACAGTTTGAGTTAAGCCTGTAATTTTCGGTACTCCTGTTGATTTATCGATCCACATGTTTTCCACTTTATCAACTACTTGTCTAACACTTTGGAGCATTTCACCATCTTTGTCCAAAAATAAACTGCACATGAACACCATATCTGTACCATCGTACATTTCCATTTTCAATAAAATTTGTCCTTTGTTTCCCGGGTTTTGAACAGCAAAAGTATTCCCATCGTCCATCCATGACACTATGGGAGAATCATCTGTTGGTTTTGGCACCCATCCTGGTTTCTTGGTTTCCACTTCGATGAGAGTTGGCCTCCTTCGTCTCTTGCAGGCAGTGATCGGTTTTACAGATGACGTCTGAGGTGATGCCAATGTCTGATCACTAGCATTATTGTTCATAACCTCAATCTCCTGAATAAACGATTTGATATAGTCGTCCGCAGAAACGTAAGCGTCCATGTTGACGTCCTTACCGTGTGACTTCTACCGTACTACGGACTGGTGGTGCGTCTGCTCACCCTTGAAGTAAACTGTATGCACTCGCTGTGACACATCTTGTTGCAATAGGTTAGATGTTTGATTTTTTCACCCAACATCAGTTCCAACGGTCTGCGGAATCTCATTTCATCTATTGCGATTTGAGTCCACGTTAATTGTTGTACATCCTCACAGGGCTCGTAAGTGTACTGTGTATTTAGCTCCTCGTTAAATTTAACAGTCTGTTTTGTTTTCTTCATAGTTATATTCTTTCACATGATATTCAATATTTTTTTTTTTTTTTTTTTTTTTTCATAAGTATGCTGTTTCATATGATATTTTCTCTCAAACACATCTCTCGCTCTATCCAACACTAACTTGATTGCGAGCCTTTCTCGGATGTTGTTACGTTTATAACGTATTTTGTTCATTGATATGGTGATTACTTTTCTTGCGTCATCCACACTGGTCATCTTTGGAGCACGTATCGACTGTTGCTACCTGACTAGCGTCGAAGGTTCTGGAACGAGTCCACAAGCGCAGACCTATGCATTGTCAAAGATATGTTCAACTACATTAATGAAATTGTGCGAGGTTAGGATGTTGTTGTATCTGCAGTCAATGTGCATGCCGTAACTCTTCATCACTTCTTTAGCCTTATTCACTATGTTTATGCCGTTGGGGACATTTTCTCTACAGTAGCACATTGTAAATCCTTCTTCCTTTGCTTTTTTCAAGGCTTGTTTGAAATTCCTCTTCTGTGTTCGAATGCACTTGTATTCACAAACTCCGTACTGCTCTAGAAGGGTTTCCCTAATCATCACACAAAATATATGCTTCAGATTTACATCTTCAGGCAACACTGCCACTTTAGGTGTCTGTTCGATCAGCGTTTGATTCATGGATTGGTTTTCCATACACAATATATCATTTGTAGTTTTAAACTCGGAATTTGTTTGATCTAGCTTTCGGTTATTTGTTAGCGACTTTGTAAGTGATTGTAGCAGCCGTTGGTTCTCGTTTATAAGTCTGTACTGACCATTTTTTCTAATGGATGGCAAAACTTCTTCAAAGATCCAATCTTGAAACTTCTCGGCGATGGGCATTTTAGATTTCATAAGTAACGAATATAATCCCGGCTCGTTAAGAAAGATTGAATGTTTCTCGTTATAGGTTAGGGGGAGATTTTCGCTCCCCCATACTTCAGGAATTGTTTTGCGATATTTTTCTCTAACATGTGCTCTGATTGCTTCTTTAGGGTTAGCGTATCCCAATATTGTAGCTACATCCTTAGCTTTGAACCATGGATTATCGCTGCTGTCAAACAGTACAGACAAAGGCCGATCATTAAACACATAGGCGGTTAAGTGGTTCATTTTGTAGGTTAGGTCAAAACGTCGGGCGATCGCTCTGACAGAATGTCACACAGCAACACTATTACACAGCCACACACTTCAAACTCCCGAACACGAATGAGACCGTGGGTGTTTGACAACTGGTGTTCTGTTGATTTAATCACTAGGGGGAGATTTTCGCTCCCCCTAACACATAATGGCTTAGGGGGGAGATTTTCGCTCCCCCATACGTCAGGAATTGTTGAAGACTTGAACAAGAATGAGACCGTGGGTGTTTGACAGCTGGTGTACTATTGCTCGGAATTCGACGCGGGTGGTCTATAATTATGGGTTCCTGCAAGGGTCGGTAGCCCTCCTGTCGGGGTATCAAATTACAGCATCCGCATTCCCAGACAGGTCTCGACTCGTCGGTTTTTTGTGTGAACACCCGCGCCCTCCCGTAGAGGTATCAAATTACAGCATCCGCATTCCCAGACAGTAGGGTGACGCGACGGTTTTTTGTCTGTACACCTGCGCCCATCACCCCACGACGCACAGCCCGCCCCTAGCAGTAAAGTTTAGTTTAGTCTTGAGTTTCGAAGCGTCAACAGCTACGAAGAGATCATGGCCAACATCGAGTGGGATTGTGACATCACAGACGTTGAGTTGGAGGATGTATGTGTTGCAGCGGAAACGACAATGAATAGCAATAATAAGAAGAGACCGTTTGACGATGAAGATGATTACTTCGAAGGTGATGAATTCTACAACCGAAAAGACGACGATGAATGCACCTTGAAGCATTTCCATAAGAAGAGGCTATGGCGCATTGACAAAAAGTTCAAGTACGTTCATGAACCAAAAATGTATTCAACTACTCAAGATCTTGACGACGCTCTGTACTCCAGACGACGGGGAATCAACAGCATGTGGAACCATTGCCCGCTGGACGGCTTGGAGTGGGAATATTGGCAGCGTGACATGGACTACAAGATGAATTTCTACCCCATTGAAGAGGAGCACTTCTACACCATTGAACATGAGCAGAAGTACATGATGCTTGTTGAAATGTGGTGGAATCGGCGGACCGATGAACTGCACCCTGATGAAGTAACAAAGTTTTTCAACAGTAAAAAATAAACGTTTTCCAACACCTTAGCCTCCACCTGATCCCACCATCATAATCGGCCTTTTTCAAGGCCACAAAAGCTTTTCATGTTAGGGAACAGAAGGAAATCCTTCTAATGTAGGAGGATTTTCTTCCAAGTGTTGGTGCAGGCGTCTGGGGGGGGGGCTCCTCCTGTCCCTCCTGGCCCTCCTGAGGTCGGGCGCAGCTGCACCCCAGACAGGTCTCGACTTGTCGGTTTTTTGTGTGAACACCTGCACCCTCCAGTCGAGGTATCAAATTACAACATCCGCATTTGCATTCACTGGTAGTTCAATTGTCCGCAGGCGTCTTGGCTGGCAAAAGTGTCACAGACGAAACCTTGCCCGGAGGGGCAGGGGGGCTCCTCCTGCCCCTCCTGCTCCTCCTGCTCCTCCTGCCCCTCCTGCTCCTCCTGCTCCTCCTGCTCCTCCTGCCCCTCCTGCTCCTCCTGCTCCTCCTGCCCCTCCTGCCCCTCCTGCTCCTCCTGATCCTCCTGCCCCTCCTGCTCCTCCTGCTCCTCCTGCTCCTCCTGCCCCTCCTGCTCCTCCTGCCCCTCCTGCCCCTCCTGCTCCTCCTGCCCCTCCTGCCCCTCCTGCTCCTCCTGCTCCTCCTGCCCCTCCTGGGGTCGGGCGCAGCTGCACCCCAGACAGGTCTCGACTTCTCGGTTTTTTGTGTGAACACCTGCACCCTCCAGTCGAGGTATCAAATTACAACATCCGCATTCCCAGACAGTAGACTGGACGCGACGGTTATTTGTGCGAACAGCTGCCTCGGTGCAGAGTACTTGAAGGGGGGTGTATCGATACACCCCCCTTTGCAGTATATGTTCAAAGCATTGCAATTATATTCTCCTCAAAATTTGCATTCACTGGTAGTTCAATTGTTCGCAGGCGCTGATGGGCTAGCTCTGTTGATTTAATTACTAGGGGGAGATTTTCGCTCCCCCTAACACATAATGGCTTAGGGGGAGATTTTCGCTCCCCCATACGTCAGGAATTGTTGAAGACTAGAACAAGCATGAGACCGTGACAACTGGTGTTCTGTTGATTTAATTACTAGGGGGAGATTTTCGCTCCCCCATACGTCAGGAATTGTTGAAGCCTAAAACAAGATTGATAACGTGGGTGTTTGACAACTGGTGATTTATTGCTCGGAATTCGATACGGGCGGACTATAATGGGTTCCTGGAAGGGTCGCGTCGCCCTCCCGTCGGGGTATCAAATTACAGCATCCGCATTCCCAGACAGGTCTCGACTTGTCGGTTTTTTGTGTGAACACCTGCACCCTCCAGTCGAGGTATCAAATTACAACATCCGCATTCCCAGACAGTAGACTGGACGCGTCAGTCGGTTGTGCGAACAGCTGCCTCGGTGCAGAGTACTTGAAGGGGGGTGTATCGATACACCCCCCTTTGCAGTATATGTTCAAAGCATTGCAATTATATTCTCCTTAAAATTTGCATTCACTGTTAGTTCAATTGACCGCAAGCGCTGATGGGCTAGCTCTGTTGGTTGTAGCGTTACCCTGTTCAACTCTTGTATTAATTATCCAAAGTATGTCATGTGGTTACTGAGAATACTCGGCTTGACGAGGAGATTCCAAAAATGCAAAAAAAAAAAAAAAGGTCAAAAGTGTGGTGCGGGCCCCTTTTTTGTAAACATCATCCAAAGTGTACGATGTGGGTACTCAAATGACTCGGCTCGACTAGACGAACAAGAATCTGCAATCAGAAATCTGATCCGAGGTTAGGTTAGGTTAGGTTAGGTTAGGTTAGGTTAGGTTAGGTTACGTTAGGTTAGGTTAGGTTAGGTTACCTTAGGTTAGGTTAGGTTAGGTTACGTTACGTTAGGTTAGGTTAGGTTAGGTTAGGATAGTATTCGCAACAACCAAAATTCGCAAAAAAAAAATTCGCAAAAACAAAAATTCGCAAAAAAAAAATTCGCAAAAAAAAAATGCGCAAAAAAAAAAAAAATTCGCAAAAAAAAAATTTCGCAAAAAAAAAATTTGGCAAAAAAAAATTCGCAAAAAAAAAATTCGCAAAAAAAAAAATTCGCAAAAAAAAAATTCGCGAAAAAAAAAATTCGCAAAAAAAAAAATTCGCAAAAAAAAAAATTCGCAAAAAAAAAAAAATTCGCAAAAAAAAAGTTTGCAAAAAAGTTCGCAAAAAAAAAATTCGCAAAGTGTCACAGACGAGACCTCGGGGGGGGGGGGCTCGGGGGGGGGGAGCGTCTCTCCTGTCCCTCCTGAGCCAGGAATGTCCAATATACCCTACTCCCCTCTCAACGATTATCACGACTCTCCAAAGAGATAATAAATATAATCGAGATTAAATATAATTGGTTGAGAGATTTACTTTGTCTCCTTTAAATATTTTCCAAAGTAAACTGCCTGAATAAAATTAAACTTGTTAAGTTAGAGTTGATTAGCCAACTAAAGCCTTGATCGATCGTCATGACCACTCACTGGACCTACTAGACCCCCAATGCTTTCTTACTCTCGACATTTCCACTAAAGTAATGCACACACAATATTCAACCATTTCAGATCCTGTCCGCATGTAAATTCACAGTTAATCCAACTAACTGATCCACTAACTCTTGCTGCTCCGGTTCCTACCGCCAGCTGTGAGGTGATTACCGTAATTGGTCTGATGGCTATATTCACACCAAGGTGAACGATAACTCGTGCGTTACGAACTAATCTAGGCTCAAGTTCGAAATTGATAGAGAAAAGCGAGTCACCACTACATATACAATATTTACTTTTACTTCTACCCCTTATATGGAGAAATTATTGTTTCAAAACAATCTCCGAATTTGGGTTATAAGTGGATATATTCGTTCTAATGCTAGAATACCAGAACCCAGCAAAAAATGTTGTTTTGGGTTAAGTTCGAAATAAGGCTTGTAAACTTCTAAAGTTCAATGTTTACTTTCTACAAAACTATGGCATTTTAATGAAATGTACTTACACATTAAAAGAGATCGAAATGTATAATGGAGGAAATTGAAATTTTGAATGAGTTGTAAATGCAGAACGTTGTCCTATGGTTTTTATGGAGAATCGATAAATTATCATTTATCTTTTATTTTGTGATCGATTCTATGCATAATTGATTTATAGGTTGGAATAACATTGAACAATATAGAGGATATTCAGAATATTTTATCCTTAACCCTGGGAGGAGGAGGGGAATTTCTCCCCTTAAAACCACTATGAGAAGCAAATTATACACTGTACTGTCTTCAATGAAGGGAGTTGGGTAAACACTTCTAAAAATAATTTTCAGATATCGATCTGTTTATAATCTCTGTATGTTTGATTGCGTTATTTATAAAGGTGACTCAAATCTTGTTTTAAATTTCTAGAAACACAGTCTGTACGTTGTCCAATGCTACTCGTGCGTTGTTGTATATGTTGTCATGTTATGTTGGAGGATAAGTAAAATTGTATCTCGGTCATTAACAAACATGTATTTATAAAACTTGGGATGTGGCTTCGTCTGGTTACGATCTATTAATATCTCCAAAAATACCCTCGTAGCAGCAAATCTGCATACACATTCCTTCCTACAGCAGTTATAAGGACAAGATGTTTCCAATGGTGTTTGGAAAAAAATAAAATGTAATGTATTCCTTATTTGTGAATATATTTGTCAACTTAGTCATATATGCATAAGAAATTCGCCACGTACTTAAAACTCAGGTTTGTTGTGACGGGGTTATTTTGTAAGACATGTATGTGACGGTGAAGGCCCAAAATCCGTCACATACATGAGGTGACATGTATATAGTTTATTTTTTTGTAGCCTCAGGTAATCTTAATGCGTCTCAAAGACTCAGATAGAATACACTATATTATATTCTATCTGCGATTGATGTTATCATCTCACAACATTTTTTGTCTACAATAATATGTAAAAATAATATTTCTTATACGTAGATCAAACCGTTTGTCTTAAAATTTAACAAAACTAATTCAATTTTTTTATAAAAGACCGTACAAATCGCTCTAACGTTTTTCGACCTACTTCCCGGGCGTTCCAACTCGGCGCCTAATGCCATCAAAGTAGTGAGATAAGACAAGACGCGGCCTTGTGGCGAATGAAGCAAGACAGAGGCAAATTGCCGCCGGGCATGCGAGACTCCCATCGCCTCTGCCTTATCTCCACCCCGGCGCACGTGCATGTGCATTACCGTTGACGGCGTGTTTACTAACTGCACATACCGTGCTGCGAGTTCGGCAAACTACCTTGGTGATACAAATAACGGCGATTACTATATCTATGTTGTAGGCCAGTCAAATTGTACTATAAAGTAAAAATGTACATTAGATAAATAACTTGCAACAATTTGGATTTTGGGGGGGGGTAATTTTGTTGAATTTGAACATGAAGATAGTTTTCAACAATTTTTTAATAGACTGGACCAGCAGTTAGGGTTTTCACGATTGTTGAGATAAAGTTGTCCAATAAAAGATTAGGATTTTCACTATTTTGAAAAAACCATATAAGAAAACTACAGGCGAAACGCTTTTTTTCGGACAAGCAAGTTTTAAACCTCGCAAAACCTATGAAAAGCAAATATAACTTTTATTGCCTAATCTCTAACTGATTTCGATTCCTGCCAACGTCATATTTTGTGCAAGAATGGTATTTTAAAGTAGGCTATTCTTTGTACAAATGAGAAGTGCGCAAAAATATATACAACAATTTAGAAAAGTTAGCCATTCGAAAAGTAAAATATATACCAATGATTGATATTACTAGTAAATAAAACGTGTTAATGGTTCTGATCGAAATATTTAAATTGAATTGTAGCAAATTAAGTATTCTACGAAAAAAGTTAAAATCAATACATTAATTGTTTATTTAGGAGTGAACTTTACCCATCTTTTAACCACGTTTTCAAATTATTTTTCCACAGATCACCCTTTTACCCGGTAAGTTGCACTGCAACTTGAGACGGGAGCAATGAATGACTCATCTGTCACGTGGCAAAGCTTGACAGATAACAGCGACTTCTTTGATAACAAACTCTTGCGACTTTTCCGCGAAGCTCTACGAGCGGGACTGAGATGACTGTCCAATTATTTAAGCGACTCCGTCACTAATTGACATTCGGTTGACATCCACCACGTCACTGGGTAGCAAACACGTCCAAGTAATTATATTAGTTTCAGTGTAAAATTTGCCTAATGCTGAGTTCTTGTTTTTTATTTATACCATTTGGATCATTTTTCAACGTTTTGTAGGCTTACCTAGGATAAAGTAAACGTTTGTTTAATCCTGTATGCCTTGTCAGATATTGAAAACAAAAACACAGACGACACACGACGATCATACACACACGAACAGCGCCCTAGAATGTCCTCCTACGTTTCGTGGGACTGGGAAAAACGTCACGCTTCGTCAGGGAGCCGACTTTATATTTATTTGTTTGTAAACACGCAAAATAATAGGAATATTTGGTTTGTTATATGTAATAAATAAAACGTTTAAAACATAAATTTTTCTTTACTTTTATTTTACATATATAGTACAATACCATAATTTTCAATTTACCCCCAGAGTTCGCCCCGCAAATGACTTATAAAAACTATGACAGTTGTGTGTGCTGCATTTTGTTGTTAGCCCGTGGAACTACTACGAATCAAGATCAGCTGTTTGTATTTTAATCAGCTCAAACAAAAATTAATGTCCATATCAATTACATGGGAACTTTTTCGGGGTCTCTGGCAGAGCCCTAAGGTCAGACCAGGCTAAAAACCATTTCCTATTTTATGCCTAAAGAATCAGTGTACAAAATTTCAACTCTTAAGGTGAATGGGAAGTAGGAGAATTCGTGATGAGTGACTGAGTCAGTGAGTGAGAGGGCTTTGCCTTTTATAGGTATAGATTGCAACGTTATACTTAATTTACTGTAAAATTTAAAGGGCTCAATTTATCCACTGATAATGCATATGATATAAAAAAAGACAAACCAACACAGAAACTATTGTATGTGTATCATTAACCTTTGAATGCAATCACACCAACTGGATATAGAGAAGGGAATATTTTTGTCGGAGCGAAAACCTGGTCAAAACCTGTTCTGGTTGCGAAATGTCTAGAACTGCCCAAAGATAGACTAGAATCGTTATAAGCGTTCATTAGACTAATGAAAGACTTGTATTCAGACGCCAATGATAACCTTCAACTTATTCCACAGTCATCGTGTGTACAGTATTCAATCATTGCCTGAGGTATTACAGCTTTATTTCAACACCAGACAACATCATAGCTTATAACGACTAGGCGAACTAGCGTATAATTGCATATACGCCATGCTTTAATTACATTTCAATAAATGTGCCTGTTTTCTATGTATACTGTAGTTATAAATGTATCTAGGGGCCTTCATCCATAAACTCATTACTGTATTGGGAAAACCAACGATCGAGTCTTTGTCTGCAACAAGCGGGCGAATATAATATACAAATACAATACACATTTAATCTTAATCCCCTCTTTCCCCAATGATATGACTAAAATTATAATTATATACTCAAATTACCGCGCAAATGCAG
Organism: Allygus modestus; assembly: GCA_963675035.1. NCBI lineage: Eukaryota > Metazoa > Arthropoda > Insecta > Hemiptera > Cicadellidae > Allygus > Allygus modestus. The sequence continues at coordinate 70,196,772 of OY776116.1, read as the reverse complement.
GCCGCGATAAATTATTGATATAAATAATGTCTTTAGGCCTTTAAATATTACAGGCATTTAAATTTCCAAAAATTAAGTCAGAAGGGAAAGCATAGTAAATATAATTCGATGCCCGGAATCTATGCCGAGACAGAGGGTAGCCAATCATATATCCCAGTTACTCCTATATCGCAGTTTAGTGCGATCCCAAGGTAGCCAGCCACTGCAGCCAGGGAGCCAACTGCAGATTCAGTATTATGACAAGGCTGATTTGTAACGGGGGTTTTAGCTGCCGCTGCCGCGCCGTAGACGTGGACTGTGGAGTGACAAACGCCGCTAGACCAGAGGAGTGTATGCTCTGGTACCCCCTCCCCTCGGACAATAATCACTCCCCCTCCCACAGTCACGACACAGAACAATTCAGACGGGTCGACGGGTGGCCGCGAAGTGACCCGAAGCCCGAAGTGACTCCCAACTTCTCTGCTCCATCGTAATTAACGAGAAAAATAATTACATTAAGTTTAAAAATTCCAATCGAAAACCTAAATTGCGCATTATAAAAAGTCAAATTAGACAAAATGGAATGCATTTTGAACGTTCAGTAACTAGAAAAACAAATAAATTGCATTCAAACATGCGAATGTCATTTCCGGAAACGTATTGAAAAATAAAAAAGTATTTTTTAACTATCCATGGAAAGATTGAACTTACTTTTGCATGCAGTGAAATATCAACTACGGTACCTTATCCGAGTTAATACGGTACCTGTGACACAAGTTTAATCCATATGTTGTACTGTTATTATCAGATGTGTTGATTTGTTTTTTGTTATTTTGTTCTGACTTACAATGCTAATAACCCTAATTCAAAATACTTATTGTGTCAAATACAGGACAGCTAATGCCAATATTTTTAACACGCAGCCAAGGTGCACTATCCAACTGCACAGTGGTATAATTTGAAGAGAACTGTCTCAAGCAGTCATCCAACCAACCAAAACGTGCAGTCTTAGGCAATGCACGTTACCACAGTGACCCCAAAGATCAAACACGTTAGAAACCGAATTCATTACTGGAGATAGCGACGAACAACACCCTGCACCTCAGGGGCAACACTAAAACCACATTTGCTTAAAAGATTATTACCAACTAATTAAGAACAGTTCCACTACTCCGTAGAGAGTGGAGAATGTGACCATTGTCTATATACATGTATATAGTCAATGATGTGACTAAGTAAACTCGGGCATGCTCGTTTTGCGCACAGCGGTCAGGAATCTGTCAAAACCATTAGTCTTTTAGCGCACACGGTCAATGCATACTGCACTACTGCACTAATGGCCCGACCGCAGCTTAAATTAGATAGTCATGAATCCAAGACAGATGTATTAGTTATTAATATAAAAAGGAACAAGAAGAACTTACAAATATTATTAGTTAGCGAAAAACTCACCTGGAAACCTAGATTGAAAATATTAAATAAATAATAACTTAAACAGTTTTTTTTTTTTTTTTTGCTAAGAATTCTTTTTTAATTTTGCTGATAAGGTAGTTATGAAAGTTGCTCGCTTCCAAAATACGTTGACATATTTTGTTCATATTTGCAGAAAAATATCCAAAATAACCCCTTAATGGCAACCAAATTCAAGTCAAGTCAACAATTCATTTAATGCCACAAACTCATACAATTGATAAGTCAAACTCATACTATTTTTCACTTTACTAAGAATGAGTGTAAGGATCAACGGCCGCAGGCTTTTATTTAAAGTATTTCTTCTATGAGAACATCTAAAATGCATTAACATTTGAATCTAGATCATCTTACACTTGGTAGTACATTCTTGATACTAAAAGAAACAACCAAAAATAATCTTAATTTTGTATAAAGACACCGGTGTCGTTTGCCAAAGAAAGAGGTAGAAGCCCGAAGCGCTGTACTTATTATTTTACAGTGTCGGTTTGTTAAAATCACAACCACACCATTTTTTGCACTCAGCATTTCTTTATTTAATTTCTGATAACTATTTATAACAGACTGATTCGGCTATGGTGCAAAAGTGTTGCTAGTTACAATTCGACAGTAAAAAGGCATGGATGGAAATAAATTTGTTTTTAATTTTTGAATACATTGAATTCAACAGTTATGATATTACAAATAATTAGATGAATCCTATACTCTAATATGAGTAAGGTTTGCTTGCTTGCTTGCGTGCTTGCTTGCTTGCGACACGGATCTCAAATACGGCTCCAACGATTTCCTTCAAATGTTCAAAATAATTAATTTCTGGGATAAAAATAAGTTCTAGACAGGCCTCATACCTAGGAAAAATCAAATAATGTAAAAAAACAAAAATGAAAAGTTAAAAAAATTAACATTGGGCTTATGGAGTTTCAAATCAAAACAAAATAATTGTAACAGCTGTTCATAATCAACCAGGGAACTGTCAAAGTAATACTCATGTTGTTTATGATTATTAACATGTGGTTTCCTGAGAGCAGGGATTAAAATATTTGAGTTAAGATTACATATATAGAGTAGTAAAATAAATAAAAGGGACATTGAGCTATAAATAACAACTGGAGGGACCTTAAAAGTGTAGAAAAGAGGCAAATGAATAATACAAATCTGATTATCAGTAGGGGGAAGTGGTGAAATATTACTCCGAGTCATCTAAACAAACTGACTGGCCTTCCCCCGAGCAAAGCTCGGCCTCCCAGGTACTATCCTATAATCTAATATGAGTAAGGGTTGCTTGCTTGCTTGCATGCTTGCTTGCTTGCTTGCGACACGGATCTCAAAAACGGCTCTAACGATTTCCTTCAAATGTTCGAAATAACTAATTTCTGGGATAAAAATAAGTTCTAGACAGGCCTCATCCCCAGGAAAAATCAAATAATGTAAAAAACTAAAATGAAAAGTTAAAAAAATTATCATTGGGCTTATGGAGTTTCAAATCAAAACAAAAGAATTGTATCAGCTGTTCATAATCAACCAGGGAACTGTCAAAGGGACTCATGTTGTTTATGATTATTAACATGTGGTTTCCTGAGAGCAGAGATTAAAAGATTTGAGTGAAGATTACACATATACGGGTAGTAAAATAAATCAAAGGGACATTGGCTTATAAATAACTGGAGTGACTTTAAAAATGCAGGAAAGAGGCAAATGAGCTATAAAAATATGGTAATCAGTGGGAGGTGGTGAAATATTACTCCCAGTCATCTAAACAAACTTACTGACCTTCCCCCGAGCAAAGCTCGGTCCCCAGGTACTGATAATAATAACAATAATAATGTTTTTATTTTATTAGATAGGTACTAGCTGTTACGCGCGGCTTCGCTCGCGACAAATTAAAACACATTACAAATATTAACCTAGCCTGACCAGCACTAGAAAACTTTGTTTAGTTTTACTATATGCGTAACTGACAAACTACAGCTGGTAATTTTAAAACATATCCTTCCATACGATTTGCATTGGAACCTACAGGACCCGTGGGATTGAGCCCTAAGGTTGGATGTGGATACTGTCAGGTCTATATGTTAATATGACATGTAAGCTATGTTCATGCAAAACTTTAGCTTAATCTGACCAGTAGTTTATGCGTGATGGAACTACAAATATCCCATACATTCAAACTTTCACATTTAATAATAGAGCTGTTCCTCCACAAAAAATTGCTGATATAATCCTTATAACAGCTGTTTATTGAATTAAGATAAACACATGTGACAAAAACAAAATAAAACTCTCCTCCATATGAATAACATGGGAACTTGGTTGAATTTTCCTAACAAAACGAGATTTTTATAAGGCTGCAAATTTCGGAAGTCCCGTGGGGAAGAGCCCTAGGGCCTAAATCGAAATTCCGGCTCGACAATGACTTAGAACTTGAAATTATCTTTTAAATACAAAAGAGAATCATCAAATTCGATTCAGTATTAACTTCAGGAAGTGAGTGAACAAAAAGCAGGAATTAAATACAAAATGTAGAAGAGTAGGATGATATATACGGTACTTGCATAATTAAAAGGCTTATCAAGGTTCCTGTCTCAAGACAATTGACTATGCATTTTAAAATTATAGTTAAATAAAGAATCTCCACGATATACAATTCGCCTTTTTACAAAGGAAAAGATATTTTGAGTTTAGATTGTAAATTATAAGATTTATATTTTATTTGATAAAATATTATAAGAAAAATAACTTCCTCTATGAGAAGAGTTATATTGTCACTGACAAGAAGAAGAGCCGGGGATGCATCATAGATACCACTGTAATATTTGAAACTCATAAATTTCAACCAAATCAAGTAAACTCGGAAAAAATCTGATCTATGAAAACTCAGTCCCTTTTTATAAAGAAAAGCGTAATATACAAGAATTTGAAGTTTTTGGAATTATAATCTGAGCAAGAGGGACTATATCAATATTTATTCAGGAATTTTGGACAAAGTTCAACCTGGACTACAATATAACTAAATAGAATAGCATTAACAGTAATCAAAAACTTGATTCAGATACAAAAAATGTACTATACAACAACCTACACTAAAGTAAAAATGTTTGTAATTAGCATTCTTTGTAAATTAGGCACTTTACGTCGTGTAAAGGATGTTAATTTTGTTTTAGTAAATTATCTTTATGTATATTCTAGTAAATAGCTTTAAAAATTAGTTTAAATATTTTAGGTAGCGATAGCAAAATCCTTCTGAATACAAGACAAATTATATAAATTGTTGCTGCACACAATCGATGATAAATACCACATGAGGCATGACAACATATTCGCAAAATTGCGCAAAATTCCCTTCAGTTTAAATAATTCCCATAACCTCGGCATCACACAAATTGTTGGCCCGTTGATTAAACATTCTGCGGCGTTAATCAAAAATAATTTTAAAATGTCTTATTGACTTATAACGAATATAATAAACGTAATGTATACTATCACATTATTGGATGTGAGACGACATTATTGAATTAAAAACGCGACCACAAGAATGGGTGGCCCGTGGCGGTGAAACGTGGTTTATATAATCAGGTGATATCAATATCATCAAGGTAAAATGGTTGTGAGCTGATTTGTATTAACCTCCTTAATATGTATGGAGGAAGGGCCTATTTCATTTTCTACGGGACGCCTCTAGTTTTTCGAGAGGTTATTGAATATACAAAGTGTTTCACGAAGGTGTCTCCAACAGACTCCCGACGAACCACTTGACTTTAAAGGGCGAAACTAAATTATTCCCTACTAAATCACACAAAGAATAACGAACAAGTATTTTTTAACATTTTTCTAATACAGAGTGTTCCAAAGAATTTCATAGTGTGATTCTCTAAGTTTTCTAATTTAAACACCAATTTATACATAATTTAAAAACCCTATAATAGACAAACATTTCGGCCAAAACAGAACTCAATTATTTTGAATAGTTTCACAATGGCTGATGCCACTTGTGTAAATAAGCAATTTAAAAAATGCCTTTATTTTCTAAACCACTATACTTATTATCTCTTTTCCGATTAAAATTTCTGGCTTGTAATAAAACTCTCATAAAAATTACCAGAGCTACATCACATAGTCACCACATGCTCTAAATTACCAGAGCTACATCACATAGCCACTACACGCTCTAAATTACCAGAGCTACATCACATAGTCACCACATGCTCTAAATTACCAGAGCTACATCACATAGCCACCACACGCTCTAAATTACCAGAGCTACATCACATAGCCACCACACGCTATAAATTACCAGAGCTACATCACATAGCCACCACACGCTCTAAATTACCAGAGCTACATCACATAGCCACCACACGCTCTAAATTACCAGAGCTACGTCACATAGCCACCACACGCTCTAAATTACCAGAGCTACATCACATAGCCACCACACGCACTAAATTACCAGAGCTACATCACATAGCCACCACACGCTCAAAATTGTATATATTATACATATAAACTATAATTTTCGCTCGTTGCCTTGTGGGGCTTTTACATTTGAAAAGGCTGTGTTTTCATATCATGGCAGATTTTTTTCACCCCCACTATCCCCCACATATACCTTAAATCACATATGACTTAACTTCCTCCTAACAAATTCCTATTCCACACATTCCAATGCATTACACTGTTATCCCCCAACATTGCAGATACTAAAACCAGGAGAGGAGAGTATCAGAACAGCCAACAAATAAAATGTTTTATAATTTTTAAAAATACATGAGTTTTTGTTTTAACATATTGCTTTATTTTTATCGTTTTTACGGAAATTTGCCCCCTCACGTCAGCGTGCTACGTGCGATCTCGGTTCTAACAAAGTAGAAATCTCGTCTAAGAACTCTGTCTAACAGAGTTGGCAAATTCACCCCACGCAGTCTCCCGCCAACCACTCATCGCGGAATGCAAAGCAGCGGATGAATATTAATCGGAAAAGTTTGCAAGAGCAAAAGCCTTATTAACATTTCAACAGCTAATGCTCCCGGAATCAGAATGACAGTGTTATTGCCGGCTGGGACGTTCACATGGATACCCGGGTCATTACTGCACGTTACAAAGGTAGTATATCGCCCACGAGACCACGTGGGGTCGCGGTAGAGTAGGCCGGGAATTGAGGGGTGACGTGAGTTTATACAACAGGTCTGGCCACTCCCGTGGGTTACGCCACCTCGCGTCGCCTTGTGGCTATAACTGGGATAACATTGGCGAGTGGAGACGGAGGCGCAGTTCCATGGAAATGGTGGTATCACGCACACGCCACCAACTAGTTGCGGGGTTTCCAATTCTCAAAACTCTGCATATTAGCTTTATCGAAACTGTGTTCAAAAGACTAAGTTAAGTTCCTCTGAACCTAACCGAAGAGGACTTCGTTGATAGGATGCCGGTAGAATGTTAATTTTGAAGTTAACAAGATTTGCTCGGATTCCTGGATAATGGCAGAATATTAATTAAACAAGATCAAGAAGGTACACAAGAAATGTAATAATATTTCTCCTTTACCTTAATCAAAATAACTGGGCTCTAATATCGCTTGTTATGAAAATATCTCATGTTTGGTTTCTATAACCAAACAAAAAACCTAAACTAGTAGGGTAAAATTGTAATCAAACGAATCAAACTTTGACGTTTGACATATTGTCAAGTGAAATGTGGTTGAATTGCTTAGTTGAAAATGAGTTTTTACAATCAGTGTGTTTTCTTAACTCCGTTCTGTACGGCGTGTCGCTCGCTGCCTGTCGTTGGCGTTTACGTCACTACGCTTAACGACCTTGTGCGTACTGTCACGTAAAAAGGAGAGGATAAACAAACACCAACAATATGCAGGGAGTTTGCGAACTCTTACTGAAACTTCATGAGCTTGTGCCTGGGGTCAAAACAAACAACAAATGCTACATAAACATAGGACCCATTTGTATCCATCTCAATCCATTACCCATTTGTATGCCTGTCTGTATTTTTAAATCAGTGCATCATATCGGAGCAAGATAGGCCCTGTGTTTATATTCAGATCTTTATTATTGTTGACCCCAGTATCAAGTTTCTGAAGTTACGGTAGAGTTAGGTTACAACCTGCATATCTATCTACCTAGGAACCCGCTAACAAAAATGCATAAACTTTTATTAGCTACTTACTTAGTACTTACTCCATTCACTCCTTTTATTTTCAATCATTTTACAGCATATAACAAGCTTAAATATTGCGATTATAGAATATTGCGATTTAAGTTACATTTAAACCATACACTCCGAAATGTCTAGTTTATTCCACTAATCGTTGGTACGATTCCTTGTAATGATTTTTAAAGAAATGGCAGAAATGACTCAATGTAAGTAAAGACCTTGTCCCAAGTAATCTCTGGGAGTGTCCATACCATTTGCGGATAGCGAATGGGTTGAAGAGAGAAACAAGACTCTCAGTATAGTCAGGACTAAATCGGGAATTGTGGTACAGTGCGTGGTTCGTCTTTCATAATAAAACTGCAGATCCCAATCTATTATTGGTAACTGGGCTATCAATACATGGGCTACAAATCAATCGGCAAAGAATAGAGCTACAACGCAGTCAGAAACAACAAACTATAGTAGTAACGCAACTTGCGCATCTAAATATATAAAACAGGAAGTATGCATATATATATATATATATATATATATATATATATATATATATATATATGTGTGTGTATGTAGCCTATGGACTCCGAAACCGCTTGACAGATTGTAATGAAACTTTCAGGCATTATTAAGCATTATTCAAGGATGGTCTGTGTGAAGTTTGGTGCAAATCTGTCCAAAGGGCTCCGACCCAGAGGGCATACAAGGGTGCAGTGTCAGGTTTTAGAAATTTAGTGTTTACAAAATTAACAGCTGTAATTAGTAAACAACTTAATTTGGGCGCAGCAACGCGCGCCGGGAAACTGCTAGTCATTCATAAATATTATTCTTAAGATACGCATCAGTCTGTTCGACTTCTCATAATGTGGTAGCGTAAATGAAATGTTCTTCGTATCAGCTGCATCAGTCGTCACATTAAAACATTTGACCTAATTCAATCCGATTTAAAATTAGGTTCTACTAGCAATTTATTATTAGTAGCGATCGCCCACAGGTATAAATTCGATTAATAACAATTTTACGTGTACCATAAGTGGTACATAGGAATACTGGCATTTGCGGGAGTGTTGAATGTTTTGCCACATCCTGCATGTTAGGGGTTTTAAATCTTCACTATTTTCTGAGATGTGTGTGAGAGGTCTACTGTTCAGCTCTTCATGATTTAAAGAAGCACTTCCTAAGTTTATTCTCAGCAGTTCTTTCAGGATACTCACCAAACGCTCCCAGCAACCTCCCCTCCAAGGTGCATTAACGGAGGTGGCATGGTAAGACTTAAGGCCGAGACCATGATAACTTTTTGTTTTGAGGTCCCCAGATGCCAAACACACTATTCGTTCAAATTTATATATATATATGTGTGTGTGTGTGTGTGTGTGTGTGTGTGTGTGTCCGTTACCGCGATAACTTTTAAATAAAACGCCCGATTTTGATGAAATTTGGCACAAATGTGTAGAGTAACATTTATGACTTTAAGTTCGAAACCCAGAGCGATGGGACTATGGGAAGAGGGTTTTATGGGGTTTTAAATTTTCCAAAAATCAGTTGTTTTATTTTTCCCCTTAAAATGTTGAAACACTTAGTTTTGGTTATAGCCATTTTATAGACCTTAAAAAACAAATGATTTGGTATTTTGAATCATAAACCTAGGTTAAGTGGTTGTAGAGAAAATTCAAAATACCCCGTCACAGCAAACCTGCGTACTCAGCGAATTTCCAATGCATATATATGTGTCTCACTACTACATAGAGCCACTTACCAAGTTTCACAAAAATACATTCATAAATAAGTGATATATAGCATTTTATTTATTCTCCATAAGAATAACATTAGGGCTGAGTACGCAGGTTTGCTGCAACGAGGAGGATAAGACATGTGTTTTTTTTTCAATTATTAATATAACTCAACCAGGTGAAGCTACTTACCAAGTTTTATTAATTTAGGTTCATAACTAAGAGAGATATACAAACAACTTTACTTATTCTCCATATGAATAACGTGGGGGCCGAGTATACAGGTTTCCTGCTACGGGGAAAATCAACAAAAAACCTTTTTGAATGCAAATATCAATATATCACAACTAGTTGAAGCCACCAAGTTTCATCATTCATAAATAATCGAGATATCAAATTTTATTTATCCTCCATAAGGATAACATTGGACAACGTACTGTGTTTAGCACTTTAAATAACTCTGCAACGGTTGGACGTAGAACAACAATTAATACACCAAAATTAATGTTTTGTAGAACTAAACTGATTGGTAAAAAGAAATTTCAAGTTTTTAGTAAAATTATCTGAGGAAAACCAAATACCTTTTTCCTATAATATTAACACGGGAAATGTTATAGACGCGGTTTTTGACTTTTCTCTACAACCACTTAACCTACGTTAATGATTCAAAATACCAAATTATTTGTTTTTTAAGCTCTATAAAATGGCTACAACCAAAAGTAAGTGGTTTTAAAATGTTAGTGGGAAATATTCAAATACCCCCGTAGCAGCAAACCTGTGTACTCAGCAAATTTCCAATGCATGTATATGTTTCTCACTACCACATAAAAGCCACTTACCAAGTTTCATAAAAATACACGAATAAATAAGTGATATATAGCATTTTATTTATTCTCCATAAGAATAACATTGAAAGCTGAGTACGCAGGTTTGCTGAAAGGAGAACAAAATATGTGTTTTTATGCAATTATCAATATAACTTAACCAGTCGAAGCTGCAAACCAAGTTTTATTAATTTATGTTCATAATTAAGAGAGACATTACATTTTACTTTTTCTCCATAAGAATCACATGGGGGCTGAGTATGCAGGTATGCTGCTGCGGGGAAAATCAGCAAAATTTATTTTTTTGTGCAAATATCAATATACGAGTACTAGGTGAAGCCACATGCCAAGTTTCATCAACATTCTTTCATAAATAATCGAGATATCAAATTTTAACTATTCTCCATAAGGATAACATTGGACAACGTACTGTGTTTAGCACTTTGAATATCTCTGCAACGGCTGGACGTAGAATAACAATTTAAACACCAAAATGATTGTTTTGTAGAGCTGAACTGATTGGTAAAAGCAAATGTGAAGTTTACAGTAAAATAAACTGAGTAAAAGATAAAAACCTTTTTCCCATAAGATTAACATAGGAAAGTTGTTGACCACGTTTTTTGGATTTTCTCCGCAGCCAATTTCCCTAGGTTAATGATTCAAAATACCATATTATTTGTTTTTCAAGCTCTATAAAATGGTCAAAACAAAAATTAAGTAACTTAGCCTATTTTAAAAATGTTATGGTGAAAAATGCAAAAACTGATTTTTGGAAAATTGTAAACCCCCATAAAACCCCCTTCTCATGGTCCGATTTTTCTGGTTTTCGAACTTAAAGTCATGAATGTCAATTTACACATTTGAGTCAAATTTCATCGAAATCAGACGTTTTTTACTCAAGTTATCGTGTTAACGGACATAATCTATATCTATGGACTCCGAAACCACTCGCCAGATTGTAATGAAACTTTCAGGCATTATTAAGCATTATTCAAGGATGGTTTGTGTGAAGTTTGGTACAAATCTGTCCAAAGGGCTCCGACCCAGAGGGCATACAAGGGTGCATTGTCAGGTTTTAGAAATTTAGTGTTTACAAAATTAACAGCTGTAATTAAAAAATTCAAAGTTTTGGGCGCAGCAACGCGCGCCGGGTAACTGCTAGTATATATATATATATATATAAATTTTAACGAATAGTGTTTTTGGCATCTGGGACCTCAAAACAAAAATCTGTCATGGTCTCGGGCTTAACTCTTACCATGCCACCTACGGTAATAGCTTCTTCCCTAAAGGGGAAATTCGCTAAAAACTGATTTTTGACAAATTTAAAACCTCCACAAAACCCCCTTCCCATAGTCCGATCGCTCTGGTTTTCGAACTTAAAGTCATAAATGTTACTCTACACATTTGTGCCAAATTTCATCAAAATCGGGCGTTTCTTTCAAAAGTCATCGCGGTAACGGACATATATATATATATATATATATATATATATATATATATATATATATATGCTTGACTTGTATATTAGGGCTACTAATATTATTATTTTTAAAATCATTACTAACGAGTACCCTTTTTTTGAAACATTTTTTATTTTGACTGACTAGTTTCAACCATAATGGCCATCTTCAGAGTCACATAACCTCAACAAATTTTCTTTTATATTAATTACAAACATATGTTAAAAATAAATAATATATGATCACTAATTCTAAAATTGTGTATATAAATATAAATGTAAAAATAAAATAAAATATTAATTTGTATATACTATATAAATTTACTTTCTCTGAGTTCTAATTTCATCAATTTTTTCAAAGATAGGGTGTTGTTGACTGACTTGCATAGTATTTAAAATATTTAGTGGATCTTTCTTATTATTTAAATATATATGCATCTCTTCTTTGACGTTAAGTTGTTCTTGCTGTTTTTCGTACTCTAAAACTGATAAGTTTTCTTCTATGTTTTTATATTTATGCCCTGTATTAATTATGTGTTCTGCATAATTGGATCTCATAGTTGTGTTATTTCTTGACTTTAGGGCTTGTAAATGTTCTTTAAATCGAACTCTAAAGTTTCGTCTTGTTTGGCCAATGTAATAGCTATCACATTCACTACATGTAATTCTATATATGCCAGACTTACTGTATTGATCTTCTTGAATATTTTCATTTTTTGTTACTTTAGAGTTGATAAGGTTAAATGCATTATTTTTTGTTTTAGCGAATTTCCCCTATAGGGAAGAAGCTATTACCGTAGGTCTCATGGTAAGATTTAAGCCCGAGACCATGACAAATTTTTTTTTTTAGGTCCCCAGATGACTAAAACACGATTCGTTCAAATTTATATATATGTATATATATATATATATATATATATATATATATATATATATATATATATATGTGTCCGTGAATGCGATAACTTGAGTAAAAAACGTCCGATTTCGATGAAATTTGGCTCAAATGTGTAAAGTGACATTCATGACTTTAAGTTCGAAAACCAGAAAAATCGGGCCACGGGAAGGGGGGTTTATGGGGGTTTTAAATTTTCCAAAAATCAGTTTTTTGCATTTTTTACCCTAACATTTTTAAAACACTTAATTTTGGTTTAGACCATGTTATAGAGCTTAAAAAAACAAATAATATGGTATTTTGAATTATTAAGCTAGGTTAAGTGGTTGCTGAGAAAATCCAAAAAAACCTGCTCATAAAATCTCCTATGTTAATCTTATGGGAAAAAGGTTTTTGGCTTTTCCTAAGTTAATTTTGATGTAAACTTCACATTTGCTTTTACCAATCAATTCAGCTCCACAAAACAATCATTTTGGTGTTTAAATTGTGATTCTACGTCCAACCGTTGCAGAGATATTCAAAGTGCTAAACACAGTACGTTGTCCAATGTTATCCTTATGGAGAATAAATAAAATTTGATATCTCCATTATTAATGAATGTATATTGATGAAACTTGGCACGTGGGGTCACGTAGTACTGGTATATTGATATTTGCACAAAAAATTGATTTTTTGTTGATTATCCCCGTAGCAGCGAACCTGCGTACTCAGCCCCCATGTTATTCTTATGGAGAATAAGTAAAATGTAATGACTCCCTTAATTATGAACATAAATTAATACAACTTGCTATGTGGCTTCACCTTGTTGAGTTATAATGATATTTGCATAAATACCCATTTTTTTAGTTCCTTGTTGCAGCAAACCTGCTTACTCATCTCCCATGTTATTCTTATGGAGAATAATTAAAATTGTATATATCGCTTATATATGAATATATTTTTATAAAACTTGGTATGCGGCTTTATATGGCATTAAGACATATATTATGCATTGGAAATTCGCTGAGTACGCAGGTTTGCTGCGACGGGGGTATTATAACTTATTTTCATATTTGAGTTTTTGAAAGTACGTCGTATCGCTTTTTCCATGTTTGAATTAAATGGAACGCACATATATTTGTTGTCATCATTCGTTGTAGTCAAAATAAAAAATGTTTCAAAAAAAGGGTACTCGTTAGTAATGATTTTAAAAATAATATATATATATATATATATATATATATATATATATATATATATACTAGTGGCTTGAAGGGGCCATAGCCCCTAAACCTTGCCCCAATAATCTGCCTTATCTGATTTTTTAAGAAGGAACACATGTCAGTTCATAAACAAAGTAGATACTTGATCACATGTTTTAATGTAAACAAAGCAGACGTTTTAAATCCCCATGCTTTTTGTTATTTCTCGTTTTATAGTAACTTTTAGAAATGCTGCTATTTTTCCCGAGTCCCTGAGATCAAGACCTTCAATTTGAGCCCTCTACCATTGTCCTGAAATTTGCCAAACTCCCACAATTTTGACTTAAAAATTTCGCTTACAGAATTATATATAAAGATAAATACATATATATAAATTTGAACGAATAGTGTTTTTGGCATCTGGGGACCTCTAAACAAAAAGTTATCATGGTCTCGGGCTTAAGTCTTACCACAGAGAAACGAATCTATAGATTCCTTTGTCTGTGGTCTTACCATGCCACCTACCGTAATAGCTTCTTCCCTATAGGGGAAATTCGCTAAAACGCGTCCATAAAATTTCCCATGTTAGTCTTATGGGAAAAAGGTCTTTGGATTTTCCTCAGATAATTTTACTAAAAACAAACCTTCTCCTCAGTATCACCTAGCTACTGGCCAAATTTCATATCAATCGGTAAAGCCATTACACTGTGATGCCGTTGCCGTTACAAAGAAATGTCAAAGTGAGGGAAAGAGAGCTTTCGCTCAATTAACATTTCCAACACTGCATGAGCACTGTCTCTCTCTCCCCTCACTCTAACCCTCTCAACAACGTTGCCACTCCAGTAGTCAGTAGTATTTTTATTTATATTATGCAAACATCTGTTCTTGCTGTTGTGCCGACATTTGTTATTACATCAACAGGCGTAAAATATACCTACTGTTCTTCCATAACATTTACTTTGACACTTTGAAAGTCTGTGGAGCACAGCTCTGAGGACCGATGATAATTATGAGGGAATTCCGCAAATCTACAAGACAAATAGCTTTTTTATCGTTTTATTGCTTTTCTTACGGCAGCCTATACATCAATTTACAAAAGAAATTTCAGATATTTAGTAAGTTAAGGTGTGTCAAGTATTAAGTACGCGTGAATTTCTCCTACAGTACGACGCACACGCTGAGAAAAGCTAACGACAATAATTAGTGAGCTTGCCTATTAATATAGTATATAACGTATTACTATTAATTAGTATTTTTAACCACACAGACGCATTATTACCACACACCTGCACACAACAGTAATGCCCAAGTAAGCCCCGGGGCAGCAACCCGTTGCTAACAGGTGTGATGGGATACCAAATACGGCACGGCAACTGGACACTTCCGTGGTCGCTTTCCCCCGCGCTACAAAACACTCACTACAGCTACAGTCTCTGTACTCTGTACTCTGTGCAGTCTGCTTAACACCACTCAGAACTGCTGTTACAGGATACATTTATAGGTTTTACTAAAGCATATAAAACTATAAAACTAAAGTAACGTTGAAATACCACGTAGTTATCTTAATAGTTATCATGCTAATTTATTTATGATCTTATACTGTTACGCCGTTTCCGTATTGAAGAAACCTATTTAGCTATGATAATTCACAATAGGCCTGACTTTAAATGATTCAAGAGTACATTTTTAACTAAACGGGGACATACTTTCGTTAAAATCTGTGCCAATCGCGCATTCATTCATGGAAAAGATTTCAGAAATAATCATTAAAGTAGTTTTATTAATGCTACATGTTTTCCAACTTCAAGTGCCGTCCAAACATGGCTCGAATTACATGAACATAAATCTCCAACTCTTATACTTGCAATTACGATACTAAAAGATGCACCTATTTATATTATATTATATAGTCACAGGAGAGTTATACCTGCATACAACGACGCCGTTATACAATTGTGTATAATATTGACACGCTACATGTAAAGCTAAGGGCCATGTCACACAACAGATTCACATTGCATTTGAAGTGTTTGCAATGTTTTAAGTCTGCAAATGTGTATATTCCCTACAGGGACCCGACTTTGATTGACCTATATATTTCTATTCAGTCGACAGCAACTTTGCCCACGACCGATTTTATGAAAGTATAATAATATTAAAGAGGTAATTTTCGAGAATCTAGGCTTTATTTGTGTGAGAGAAACAGCTTAATCATCACACTTGCAATAAAATAACGCCCTCGTGGCAATAGCTGCGAAGGCCTCGGAGCCGTGATGTCATTGGCCACTCACGCTACCTTCTCTCCCTTACTCACTCACTACCCACAACACGTCTCTAACACCTGTTTATTGTGCCTCATGTCAAGTCTGTTATTGTACCCCATCTCAATACTCAACCTCCTCCAGTCAAAACACAATTTGGACTGAAATATCGACTTTTATTATACTGGACGTAGTTTTACTATTTTAATTCTCTGTTCTAATGCCTTTTTTATATTTTAATTACTTTAAAATCAATTTATTTTGTTAGATTAATATAAACACGTTGTTCTTGATTAGCTGACAAAGATATGTATTCTATATAATGCAACTGATAACAAATTTACGACTACTCTCAGCTCTTATTTATGACACAGACATTCGTATTTTCTTCACACTTCCCGAGATGAACGTTTGTTATACTAACCGAAGTATTCAAGGTATTCTTCAATGGTTTTAATAATCGAATTGAATCCACTCGCCATGTAAAAAGGTCGCGATGAATTACTTTTGAACAGAAACAATTTTCCCGGACCAAGCACTACCTCACAACACTCGAATAAACAGCAATGAAGCACTCGCTAGATAACAGCAGGCTTTCTGGAACACATCGGAATAAATCATAGTTAGGCCTATTTCTGTTCGGAACTCGATCCAATTAGTCGTCGGCATATCGTACCAGCGCAGCGGTCCTGCCTCCAGTGGCACTGTGCGTGCTGTCGCGACCAAGACCAATTTTAATCGCCCACCGGAAGTAATCTTGCCGAGTGATCATAAACTATCAGCTGATGCGAACATAACCCCGCATAGCTCCCAGACAGCACGCTTATTTGACGAGAAAATAGCAGGAGATTTGCACATTTGTACATAACTCGATTTGAAGAGCGCAATATATTTATTCATATTGGACTCTCCTCACCAACGCATAACATAGGCTGCTAATATATAACACGTCATTTTTTACAAAACACCGCTAGCAAACAACGCTTTTGAAAGATATATTGCGGATGCGAAAGAGTATCCCGGTATAACAATTGCAATTCAATTTCAATTTCAATTGCACGGTAAATGTCATGGTTAGCTGCAGACAAATTCATCTACTATGGCACGGTGCGCGTAAACCTTCATATATAGGCTAGTCTTTACCACGACAATCAGGAAAAGTTTAAAATGCCTAACTTATTCATTTATTATTTGACATGTTATTAAAAAACGTTTTCTATAAACGTGTTTTAAGTCTTAGGTACAGTGCCTATTTAAACTAAGAAACGTGTATCTCCACTTTTTTGTTTATCCTACTTATACTTAGGCATAGTTAGTTCCCAGGACTTAATGGTTAAATCTAGCTATTTCGTTGTTATGTCATGACCAAAATTGCCATTTGGGGAGGCAAATTATAGGGGGTTTATTTTCTCTATAGATGAAATGGAGGTACACATTTTCAGATAAAAATACCCCCGTCGCAGCAAACCTGCGTACTCAGCGAATTTCCAATGAATATATAAAATATGACCTAATAACACATTAAGCCACTTACCAAGATTCATATGAAATATATTCACAAATAAGCGATATTTAAAATATTAATTTTTCTCCATAAGAATAACATTGGGGATGAGTACTCAGGTTTGCTGCAACAAGAACGCAAAATAATGGGTTTTTATGCAAATATCAATGCAGATGAATCTAATGGTGAAAATTAAAATTTGATTCCAATAAAGATTACATGTGAAAACCTAAAAAAAAGTTGTTGGGGTAGAAACCCCCCTCCCCCCAAAATACCCCTTCGGATGGTCAGTTTGGTTATCCTGATGGTATGGTTTGGATTTCGAACTCGTTCAACTAAATGATACTTTACATGTCTGTACCAAATTTCATCAAGATCGGACCTTTTTACGAGAGTTATCGTACTTACGGACACACACACATATATATATAAAATACTGTGTGTCCCAAAAGTCCCCCCTATTATTTTTTTATCGACTGCATACAATGAGATTATCTTCAGGGTAAGTCTTAGTGACCCAAAAAGGAAACTTTTGATGAGTCCAAATTTTCAACCCCCCCCCTTGAGTGTTGTATCATTTTTAAAGGGCGTAAAAAAGAATAAGAATGATAAGAATGGCACAAGTTAGGGGATTTTTAGCTCTGTTTTATCAAACACAGCGTTCAATTGAATTTTTGAATTTATAACGTCATTTTGCATTATTTTTGCATAGCAGTCATTTAAATTCACCAATAACGTTTCGAAATAATAAGATTTTTCGATTGGAACTTTTAAGGAACCAAGCCGTGAATCTTTTAGTGCGAGTGAACAAGTTTGGCGCTATCCCCCAAAATAGGGGGGTTTTTGGGGCTAAGTCAAAAATGTTAAATAGCAACACTTACTGAGTGGTACCTCTTTTTAAAGGTATTCATCAAAGAAGATGAATGGTGCAAATTATAGGCCTCTACGATGATCCTCTAAATCATAACAGCGTATTAAATGTCATTGTGAAATTTGATATTTGAGCTGCCATGTTTTAGGGGAGGATCATCGTAGAGACCTCTCGTTTGCACTATTCATCTTTTGTTATTAAGACCTTTAAAAAGAGGTACCACTCAGTAAGGGTTGCTATTTAACATTTTTGACTTAGCCCCAAAAACACCTATTTTGGGGGAGGGGGCAAAACTTGTTCACTCACTAAAAGATATGGTTACTTAAACGTTCCAATGGAAAAATCTTATTATTTTGAAACGTTATTGGTGAATTTAAATGACTGCTGTAGAAAAATAATGCAAAATGATGTTATAAAATTCAAAAATTCAATTGGACGCTGTGTTTAATAGAACAGAGCTAGAAATCCCTAACTTGCCCCATTCTTCTACTTTTTTACGCCCTTTAAAATGATACATCACTCAAGGGTGGTTACCATTTAAGTTTTTTGAACTACCCCCCAAACCCCCTAATCTTGGGGAGGGGGAAAAAAATTTGTACTCATCAAAAGTTTCCTTTTTGGGCCACTAAGACTTCCCCGGAAGACAATCTCGTTATATGCAGTGGTTAAAAAAATAATTGGGGGGGGTGGAACTTTTGGGACACACGGTATATAATTTGAACGAATGGTGTTTTTGGCACCTGGGGCATCAAAATGAAAAGATATCATGGTCTCGGGCAAGTCTTACCATGCCATGTGGTAAAAGCTTCTTCCCTATTTATGTTTTATGGCAATAAAGGATATTTGATTTGATTATAGAGGGGAAATTCGCTAAAAGCGAATGATGCAACCGAGCAAAATTTCTTCAGTGCATTAACATTTATCTATTTAGGCTAATAATACTCTACCACTGACTGACAAACTACGCACAGCCTATATTGCAAAATATAGCCTATATTGAGAAAATGCAGCACACGCAAATATTGTATCCCCGAGTGACACCGGGGATGTCAAAGATAAATACCCCCGTCGCAGCAAACCTGCGTACTCAGCGAATTTCCAATGCATATATATGTGACTCACTACTACATAGAGCTACTTACCAAGTTTCACAAAAATACATCCATGAATAAGTGATATATAGCATTTTATTTATTCTCCATAAGAATAACATTAGGGTTGAGGATGCAGGTTTGCTGCAACGAGGATGTTTGCTTACGGGGTAAGTAATATTTTTTTGCAATTATCAATATAACTGAACCAGGTGAAGCTATATACCAAGTTTTATTAATTTAGGTTCATAATTAACGGAGATATACAACTTTACTTATTCTCCATATGAATAACATGGGGGCAGAGTATGCAGGTTTGCTGCTACGGGGACTATCAACAAAAAACTTGTTTTTGTGCTAATATCAATATACCACAACTAGTTGAAGCCACATACCAAGTTTCATCAATATACATTCAAAAATAATCGAGATATAGAATTTTATTTATTCTCTATAAGGATAACATTGGACAACGTACTGTGTTTAGCACTTTGAATATCTCTGCAACGGTTGGACGTAGAACAACGATTAATACACCAAAATGTTTTGTTTTGTTGAGCTAAACACATTAATAAACAGAAATGTGAAGTTTTTAGTAAAATTATCTGAGAAAAATCTAAAAACCTTTTTCCCATAAGATTAACATGGGACACATTTTTTTGGATTTTCTCCGCAACCACTTAACCTTTGTTAATGATTCAAAATACTAAATTATTTTTTTTAAGCTCTATAAAATGGCTATAACCAAAATTGAGTGTTTTTAACATTTTGGGGTCAAATTTGCAAAAAACCGATTTTTGGAAAATTGTAAACCCCCATAAAACCCCCTTCCCATAGTGCGATCGATCTGGTTTTCGAACTTAAAGTCATAAATGCTACTCTCCACATTTGTGCCAAATTTCATCAAAATCGGGTGTTTCTTTCAAAAGTTATCGCGGTAACGGACACATATATATGTATCTCTCTCTCTCTCTCTCTCTCTCTCTCTATATATATATATATATATATATATATATATATATATATATATATATATATATATAAATTTGAACGATTAGTGTTTTTGGCATCTGGGGACCTCAAAACAAAAAGTTATCATGGTCTGGGGCTTAAGTCTTACCATGAGACCTACGGTAATAGCTTCTTCCCTATAGGGGAAATTCGCTAAAAAAGGAAGAGGGCATAGGGAATAAAGCGTGCCCATGATAACCGTGCCCATCATCTAGTAATGCAGAGGTGAGTGATGGACGATGCGACGCAGGAAGCAGACCCTCATTTGCAATGGGCCGCCATTCAGCACAATGATAGTCCAAAAATGGGCCGCGCGCCGCCGCTCGATGTGATAAGACCATCGTTAAGACGAGCGTCAATCTGGTGTCGCTGAAGATAAGGAGGATGTCACTTGAGATTAACTCGTAGTTCAGGTGATATCTGTTTAGCCCAACAATCTTTATTGGTGGTGTAAATTTACAGGTAAAGTGAATTTATCTGCGTTGGCCTATAGGCTAGTGTTTAAGCTGGCAATGTATTCAAATAATTAACCTGCATACACGCATTGCAAAGTTCTCTGACAAAAATGGACAGAATTTGCACAAAGTCACGGCGGACTTGGAGTTTGAGTGACTTTTTTACAGCATAAAATGTTATACAGGCCCATCTAGATAGGTTTATCGCCAAATTGTATAACAATTTAGCCTAGTCTACATTGTTTGTAAATAGCTTAAATTTGTTGCTCGACTTGACTTCGGCTCGCACACTTTAGTTACCGGGGCTTTTATTCTTTGTTTTTATGGCACCCAATCTCTGACCTTCTCATTCATATACGGTATGCTTTAAAATATTGCTAATTTTAATGGCGATAAGTAAATTTGATTAAACGTTAGAGTTGAATCAGAGAAACCGACATGTTAAAACTTTAAAGCTCTATCGATTTTAGTGTGTATTAGAATTTATCTAAAAGTACAGATGGTGTTAATTTATTAGGGACCTGAAGCACTATAAACCCCACCAAACTTTAATCTAAACCATTAGAGCAGATTAAAAAATATATATTTTTAGGTTTTTTACGGATTTTTAGAATAATAACCCTTCAAAAGAAATGCAAATAATAAAAAAATCTGGATATTCCGCACACGGTGCTACATTTAATCAAAATCGGACCAGTGGTTTGATTTCTAGGTCTCTTTCTTACTCATCCGGAAAACAGACATATAGACAGATATCATCACTTTTGGGTTCAATAAGTTAAGGGACATAACAACGAATAATTCTACCAGTAACTCAAATCCGAAAAATTTGACGAAAACAATACTTTTCCCATACCTATATTAGATTGTAGGGGAAATAAAAAATAGGTCTCGGTGCTAGACTGGCATAATATCGTACACTAGACAAAAAAGACAACTTGTGCATATACAATGTGTCCGAACTCTTTGTTAGCAAATAACGGTGAACCAAACGCCAAATGAGCGTGGCAATAGGCATGACGAGGCTTTGGCTTTGTGTTGTGAGTATGAGGACGCTGAGCGCATGCACGAGCACGACACTACCTCCCTCTTGATAACATATCAAGACTGTCAACTTAGCAACCGTTTGTGTATTGGCCTAGGGCAGTATATAGGTCACCAGTATCACCAATTTAAACAAACACGTTTTTCCGTATATTTTTACTTTAGCAGCCTATCATAAAATGTATCCGTATTAATTTAGTGAATTTCCCCTGTACGGAAGAAGCTATTACCGTATACACGGTGGTAAGACCTACGCCCGAGACCATGATAACTTGTTGTTTTGAGGTCCCCAGATTCCAAAAACATTTTTTGTTCAAATTTGTAAATATTACATGTGTTCGTTAATGCGATAACTTTTGAAAAAGCCCGATTTTGATTACGGTACCTACATTTGGCGAAAATGTGTAAAGTGGCATTCATGACTTTAAGCATAGGATAAATAATACAGTATTATTATTTACAAATAATATTGTATTATTTATTCTATGCTTTAAGCTTGAAACCCAGAAATGTCCGGACCGTGTAAATGTGGTTTAAAATTTTTCGAAAATAAGTTGTTTGCATTTTTGACTCCACAATTATATAGTTACCTAGCCTAAACACAGAATTTTGGTTTTGAAAATATTATAAAGCTTAAAAACCAAATACCGGTAATAGGTATTTTTAATACTTGGATAACCTAGGTTTAGTGGTTGTGCAGGAAATCCAAAAACTGAATTAATTAAAAAAATATATTCATAAAATTCCCCATGTTAATATTATCGGAAAAATGTTTTTAATTTAGCTTGTTCACAGTTCCCGTAGCCTAATAAATAGCCTACAGTGGAATACAAAAAAAATGTAATTGACGTTTCTAAGCAATGTAACCATTGATCACACAATAAAGATATTATTATTACGAGAAAAATTTGTTCAGCTATTTCACAGATAATCATGTTGGTGTTTAAAATGTTGTTCTACGTTCAACCGTTGCAGAGACATAGGCGAAATTCTGGGGTGGCACTTGCCCCCCCAATAATTTGGATAACATATTATTGTCTTATATGATAAGTCACAATAATCACAATCACAACCATGTTTGCCCCTCAAATCAAAATTCTGAAATTACGATTATGTGCAGAGATATTCAAAGTGCTAAACACAGTACCTAGCCTACTTGCGTTTTCTTAGATTTATCTTACCGGTAGGCTAGTTGTTTTTCCAATATAGCATAAATATAATTTCATACCTCGATTATTTGATGAATGTTAATTCATGAATCTCGGTACGAGGGTTCACCTGGTCTATTGTATTTGCACACAAAAAAGAATTGTCAGTGGTACCCGTAGCAGTAAACCTGTGTATGGTACTTTGCCCTAATGTTATCACTTTATTTATGAACATAATTTTGTTTTATGAATCCTGGCTTTATATGGTAGTGAGACACGAAAATAGACAATCCATTGGAAATTTGTTGAGGAAACCTCTTTGCTGTTATACATGGATTATTTGTTAAGATTAAAATAATGTTTTCAAAACATTTGTTAACATATACTAGAGGCCTACAGTAAATGGATAACTTGGTGGCCAGATTGTAAACAAGAAGAACTAATAGGACCTACTGTTTGCCCTTCTCGTGTTTTGGACAGAAAATACCTGATGTAATGGATCCTTACTTAGAGATATATAAATAAATCAACCATCAACCACACTCCTACATAGTTAGGGTTGCCATGTGGTAATGTGGGAAAAAGAGAAGATTTTAGCTGGTGACTCCCTACCAGGAGGGGGGTCGAGGGATGCCCAAATTAAAACAAGGCTTTTTATACCTAGATTTCCCAAATTTAGGGTGATAAAAAAATAATTTAAGGTTCTAGCACAGAAGAACATAGGTAGTAAACTCAGTGGGAAAGGTTTTTTATTTGTTGTTATATTCAAATTGTAAATGACAAAAAATATAAAAATAAAGTAGGCCTAGGTAGGCCTATATGAAACAATAAGATATGCTTTTTAGATTTTTAATTAATAACTACCTGGTTTGTTACCTGGTAGGTCTATATAAATTTGGTTTGCAGTAACTTGGGTCACTTACTCGGCCGGCACCGTAAATGCGTAAATCTTCATAAAATGTCTTACCAAAAGGTAGCCAAAGAGTAACAAATAAGTTAATAGACGTTATATAGTGTACACGGAAGCTCATTGGAGATAGGGTTTAGCTTTGGCAATCATTGCATGACGATAAAGTTGCAAACATAAATACCTTTTTGTTCCCAAGTACAAAAATCAACAGAAATGTTGCGACGCATTTTTGTGGAAAAATGAAAAAAAATATTTCCAGGGCCGTACTCAGCTTTCACGGGCCCCTGGGCAGGCCTGGTGATGTGGGCCCTTGTTGCCGCTGGGCCGGTTGTGGTGTGTCAGGATCAAAATTGGTGACCTTTTTTAGACACTAGCCAGACCCGGGCCCCACCTCAACAGGACCGGGCCCCGGAGCAGTTGTTCCCCCTGCCACCCCGAGTACAGCCCTGGATATTTCCTTCTTAATTTTTGCTGGAATTCCATTGATATATTTTTACCCCAAAAATCCAGTAATCTACTGGGATATCCGGTGATATGGCAATCCTATCCATATAAAAAACATATATTTTTGTAACTTGAATCAAACTGCACGAGGATTGTGATATAGCCTAGCTAGGATTTTTAATGCTAAAAAAATGTTTGAAGTTAATGTGCATGAACGTTAATCAGGCCTTATTAATTACTGACTTATTTCCTTATATTTTATAACTTGAATTTAGTTTGAGTAAAACTGTGATAAATAGACGAAGTAACTAGGCCTAAGTTTGGTTGATTTTAATAATAAAAAATAGGTACTATTTAAAATACTTTTCTACTTTTGCAATACTGGCATGAACGATACTAGGCCTGTTCAATTAATTTCTGTCTAGGCTATGTTTTACAATTTGAGTTTAGCCAAATTAAGATTTTTTGTTGTAAATACTTGAATTTTTGGGCATGAAATGTTTTTACTATTTTGTAGTGTAAGTTATACAGCTCATTGTTGACCAAAGCCTGTGCCTGTAGAAATATATTGTAACATAATGTGGCATGATCTATTTCCTGTATTAGGCCAAATGATTGAAATAAACTACAGGTCACTATCTAACTAACATAGTCTACATTATCCAGAGCTTTTTATACATAGTGTTGCCAATATGTACTGGAACTGGGACCGGTTAACCAGTTACAAGAAATTCTAGGTATGCACACCCAAGAGAAGGCATAGAACAACCACAGAAATATAACCAAAATTAATTTAAATGCCTAAATGTCTAGGCTAACATGCAGATAACAAATTGTGCTAAGTTTAAAAATTTTAGATGATAGCCCTTTACAAAAGGGTAGCTAATTTACTGGAATAGATTCAGAATTTAGAAAAAACTGAGGAACTGCCTGCAATTTTGCAACTTTAGAATTTATTTGGCGTTCTTAAATAACATATTTGTCATTATGTTATGCATGAACATGAATAAAATGATTACAAATTTATTAAGTGACACCTACTAAGATATTTTGTCAATTGAAAGGTACAAGTAAATTAAAACATGTTTAGCATATTGTGTTCTTGTTACGTCATAACCTGAATTAATTTTCAAAATAACGCATAACAAATCCATATGCTTTAACGCAATAAAATATTTTCTCTCACCAATGTAAACAATCTCCATTGTAAATTTGTGCTGAAGTTGTTGCGATTGGCAATGCAGCAGAAAGGGAATCAACAGGTGACGTACGGATCAAAACTTCAAACTCACACACAACACTGCACCACTACCACTTCGGCACTCATTTTAATTAACCAAACACTTCTGAAATTTCAAATTTAACCCCGAAAACAAACGTAAACACGAACACGACGCGAACGCGAACCGAAACCGACAATAAAAGCAGAAGCGAAACGAACGGAATTACCAACTTTCCGGCACTGAAGAAAAAGAAAGACTGCTAGGAATTTGACAACTGGTGTCGCTTCCTAGCGGTGAGTGGAGGAACTACCGGGCAGACAATGTTGGAAAGTGTTGAATATAATTTTGTGACACAAATACATTAATTAGTTTCCATAGAATTTAAGCCGACTACCTTTTATCGAAAAAATTATCTGAGTTTAATTTCAACATAGCATAAGTGTGATTTAGACTATTAAAATAACATTTTGAGAACTAGTATGGATAAATAACTGCGCCTGAGAAAGTGCGACTGCATTGTGGCATGCACTACTGCCCATCAAACTGCCGAGAGAGCGATTGCAGGCTCTCTGAATGTATTAGTCGTCCTTTTGCCAAAGTAATTCTTGGTAATAATGAGTTTCCATTCCAAGTTATATAATTATTGCACAGAATTAAATGTTGTAGAATCATGATGTTAAATGTTAATTTTGCCGAAAATTAGGTGTGCAAACTTTCAAGCCAATTATGAGACTAGGCCTACAGATTTCCCTACTACATTTGTAAACCTTTGGTTACAAAAAAAAAAGACTCAGTACCAATGTTACTGATTACACCTAAAATAAGTTGGTTAAATAAAATTAACCCACGTATAACAGAGGACTTAAATTTAACAAACGGAGGAGTGTTGATGTCAATGGTACAACATATGCGGAGACAACTAACTTTAAAAGAATTGAAAATGTACAATGCTACAAATGCCCTTAGCAGAACGAGCCCTATTAACAACGATCAATTATGGAAACTATTTCAAGGAAGGATTTAAGATTTCCTGCTGACCCACCTTTCTAACTTTTCTTTTATACATCACAATAATTCTTCTATAATCTACATTAAAGAAAAAAAGTGTTTACAAAAACGGTCCGCCGTTATGAAACCAGAAATAGATCGGTACGTTGCACGAGTGAAATCCAGGCCGTCCATAAGCCCATTGTTAAAATTACACTGTCATACTTACTGCAATCTTATGAACGGCCTGGTTTTTCAGGGTTTAACCACAGATAAAGGAACTCTAGAGACGGGACACACCGTTATCTCCCGTTCAATATAGCAGCAGGGAGTGACGGAGGAGAAGGTTGGGTGAGTGACTACTCTGGATCGGTCCAGTAGCAATTCAACACCGTATGTTTAGCCAATAATGTTTGGAAATTACCTCACAATTATGTTGAGTGTTTCTTAAGCCTGTCTTAACAAGACACAGAGTATTTGATATATATATATATATATATATATATATATATATATATATATATATATTTGCTGTATAATAAAATTAGCCTCTTCAGACCTGGCGTACACTATAGTGTACAACGTATGTTTAATAAGTTGAGACGGCTTCCAACTTTAGGGGTCAGAAAAAATATATTTCTTTCTAAAAAAAAAGGCTGTCCACATCCTAAGAGAAGGGAATTCAATTTGGAATAACATTTTTATTTGTTATCAGTAGTGTTATCAAATGTACGTCAATAGTGACGACTGTAAACAAAGTGATGACTGTAAAACAATCCTGAAAAAATTAAGTTTTGACATTAATATTCATACCAATGTAAGTTTGTATACTTTTTTATTACTTTTGTATTAAAAAGACTGTAACAACCACTTTGTATTCTTTATTTGTTGCCCGAAAAAAAGTCCGTCCTACTATACACTGTAATGCACATATGATAACACTATTGATAGTAAATACAAAAGTTATTCCAAATTTAATTCTTTGGATTTTTACAGCCTTTTTTAGCAAGAAATATATCTCTTCTGATACTAAAAGTTGGAAGCCGTCTCAACTTATTAACAAAACTTTGTACACTAGTGTACGCCAGGTCTGAAGATGTTGCACAAATAGTCAATCCGTATGTTGTGATGGTACACTATCTCAACTAAATTGTATATGTAATTTATTTATTTGTGTCCACCTTTTAACTTTATTGCAATTGCATCAATTTTATTACAATAGATTATATTAGTTTTTAAGACGCAAGGGTAACCGTAGACTCTTCCTCACACAGAGACTTGCAGTCGTTTGAGGAATACTTTCCATTTCACATGTAATTTAAATAATATATTTGGATGTAAATAAATAATCTTGGATCTAGATTCGTTCAAAAGTTGACTATCTGCGAGTCGCAGAGATCGGTTTTATCATAAGGATAGGTAAAACTAAGCAAATCATGGCGGAGATATTGCGGCCCGATATTTCCCTTATTGGCTATTTATCATTGTAATATGTCTCAGTTTTCTAAGCAGACTTTTTTATAAAAAAACTCCTTTCTAATTGAGAACCAGGTCACTGAACTGATATGAATACAATTTTAAGTTTCCCAATTAATTCACGGATTTTCTTTATGAGTAGTCTATGTATTCACGGGTGAGTACAGTTTTGCGTAATTGTTCTGCAGTAGTGTTTAGAGATTTCTGATGAACTACACCCCTCTAACCTAATCCTACTAACGATGTTATAGAAGAAGAAAGAAGGGGAGATAAGTGAATGCCGAGCTTAAAAGTCAACCGCCATGGTTGCATATAGGCACAAAACCGGCATCAAGCCTTTGATCCAACAGTTTTGCTTTATACGTTGCACAGCAATGTGCATGTTACATTTTGATCTGTATCAGTGGCGTAGATAGACCTTTGTTAAGGGGAGGATATCTCATTAGGGAATACAAAACAAAAAACTGTGTTCGCGACCAGAGCTGATACCGATATACAAAATTGAAGAGATCATTGACGTGTCCCTTACATTCATAATTATTGATAGGCCTTCACATCCAAGACATAAACTACTGATACAAAGGTAACCGTAACCGTAATCAGTATTTGTAACCAGGACTAAAAAGTACTTGTATCAGTTGTAATTATTACTGGAAAGTAATCGTTAAGAGGGCGCTCCAGTCACGAAACTTTTCGCGTTTCTACCTGCTTCGCCCATAAGGCCAATGTTAATTTTCAGAGCCGGTTCCTCCTCAACGGATGATTCGATATCGTTTATTTATGGCTCATTTTAAAGATAAAAAATACACCTAGCGATTTCAGTAAGCAGAATTTCGATTTCGTAAATAATAATCGATCAATAAAATTCCAAAATATTCAAAATTTACGATTTTTTTATGCGCGAACTATTGATGACAACGAATTTCTGCTTACTGAAATCGCTAGATATATTTTTGATATTTAAAATTAAACATGAATAATAAATTTCGGACAAACCGTTGGGGAGGGATGGACTTTGAAAGTTAACATTGGTCTTATGGGAGAAGAAGGTATACGCAGAGGACTGGAGCCCCCTCGCCAAGTCACCGGATTTCCCCGGAGTTTGGTAAAATTATAGCTCCGGAGAATTTCCGTGAATAATCTCCCCTTTTTGACGTTTTTCCCAAAAATGCGTTGAATAACACAAATTTTGTGTTGAAATTCTATTTGTGAACGAAAATGTATTTAGGTTTGCAACTTCGTCGTCATGAAACGATTGCTAAATAAGCTAAACCCGGTTTCCCTGTTCACTTTAACCTCTATTATTTGTTACTCTTTGGCTTTATTTCGTCGGGCAACATCGTTGACTTCTACTTATATTTGCCGTTATAGAACGCTGAAAATCAGGAAGAATATTTATGGCTCTCTGCAGTTTATTAAATTACAAACCTAATATGGCAACCGTAACATCACTGTGTCCTAGACGTCAAGGTCAAGGTCAGGTGCGCTAGTTGACAAAACTGGCCGCTAGGGGGTGAGGGTAGACTGTTCGGTGACTCACGTCCCACTGTCCCACTACCACTTGTTCTGTGGCGCGCACCGTGCCGCGTGCCGGTGCCGGTGTAGTTCATCTGCTACTATTTATCAATGACTACATAAACTACAATTGTAGTTTATGTAGTCATTATATTTATTGTATGCGAACAATATTCTTAATATATAAATAAGATATTTTGGAGATATTGCACATGTATTTTTTTGTTTTTTAGTGACGGCATTTATTTTTAATCAAAAGGCATAAGCTTGATTTCAGGAGGATATAATACCCACTAAGACAGTTTTAATTAATTTAAATATTTTGTTAATTTGCACTCAAAAACACTTTTTATCATTTTTTGTAAATCTAAATTCTTTTTAATCTTTTTCTATAAGATTTTTAACTTTTGATTTTTAATTTTCAAACCTGTTATTTTTTCTTCTTTTATCTCCTTTTTTGGTATCTGGTAATTTTTCTTCATCTTTTTATTAACTTTTCTATTTTCTTCTGTATTATTCCATCTTTCCTTTATTATCATTTCTTCATTCTCATTATCTTCATACTCCATTAATTTAAAAAAAAACTGGAGTAGATTTTATGATCTGACTATTGATTTGTTATCTTGTTTATTTTATTACAGTGTTCTATCTTTCCTTATTTGTGTGCTAACTTTTTATTGTTTGTAATAATTGTTGTTGTTGTTTTTTATTGTTAAATCATAAAATAATAAACACTGTTTTACAACTGCATGTGAACAAAATAATTATGTATAGTTTTAAGGAATAAAATGACATCTGAAATGTCATATTCAAAGTGGTAATAAAATTAAAAAATCAAAAATCAAATTATTATTTTTTATCAACAATCATTACTATATATCTAACATATATTACCATAGTCTACTATCTACACCCAAAGGTTGTAAAGTTTTGGTCTCTGATACACCGTCCGCATCACTACAGCCCGGATGCTTGGATGTTTCGAGTGTTATTGACCTATGTATATTAATTCAAACTTAATTAAGTAATATATCTTTTAATAGTTTATTTTAAAATTTAATATTCTACATGCATTATTGATTAGTTGTAAGTAGTTGTATAAACATTTTATATCATATTTTATTTTTATAGCCAATATAATTTTTAATTGTATTTTTTTGTATTTTTACTTACATGTTTAATTTATTAAGGTTGGTTGTAATAGAATTCATTAAATTTATTTACGGAATAGAATTATCTTTCTATTAAGAATGTTTTAAGTTCGACTTTAAACTTTGTTTTATCTTCAATATTTTTTTAAGTTATAAGGTAATTTATTGAATAATGAAGCACCAATATTTTGGGCCAAGTGGCAGTTTAATAAAAGTCTATGGGATTCTTGTCTTAGATTAGATTTCCCTCTGATATTATACAAATGATTTCCTTCATCTGGTTTATCGTTATTGTTGAATCTAGCAAACATTATAACCTCATGAATGTACAATGAGTATTAAGGTAAACTATGGAGAAATTTAAAAGCTTGCCTACAAGATGTTCTCCTTTTTATCTTGTCTTACTGCCCTTTTTTGTAAAAAAAATATTCTTTTCATTAAATTTGGTTTTGCTGAGGCCCATTTTACAATGCCGTATCTTATTTTTGATTCTATCACTGTATGATAGTATAATGTTAGTAGTGCAGTGGTTTATATCTGAACTGACAAAAATAGTTTAAGCAAAATATACATGAAGTTATGCTATTGCATAAGGAATTAATATGTACTGTCCATGTTAGATTTTCATCTATTATAATATCTAAATAATTAATTGTTTTAACTTCCGTTAATTCAAAGTTATCCATTACTATTTGACCCAGAAATTTTTCAGCTCTATTTCTCAATAAACTAAAATTTATAAAATTGGTTTTCTTACAATTAACAAATAAGTTCAAATTCCCAAAAAATTGATAAATTTGTGTGAGAACTACATGACTTTTTTATTTCTAAATTTTGGTCTGTGTTTTGATTTATTGTTACAACAATATCGTCAGCGTAGCAAGTTATACTATCGTATTGAAATTCTTTTGATTTTATATTGACATAAAAATTGTAAAGAATAGGCCCTAAAATAGAACCTTGAGGTACTCCAAAAGAAATCGCTTTGCATTTAGATCTATATCCGGATACATCAACTAATTGTGTTCTACTTTAAATATAAGATTTTAACCAGTTATTTGAAACCCCTCTAACACCCAGTGAGTATAATTTGTAACATAAACTATTAGAATTTACACAGTCAAAAGCCTTAGAAAGATCCATAAATATACCAATAGTTTTATTTTTATTTTCTAGGCTATTTACTATTTCACTAATTACTTTATTTATTGCATTTGTGGTTGATTTTCCTTTCCTGAACCCAAATTGGTTGTCTGATAATAATTAACATTGGGCTTATGGAGTTTAAAATCAAAACAAAAGAACTGTAACATGTTCATAATCAACCAGAGAACTGTTAAAGTAGTACTCGTGTTGTTTATAATAATTGTTAACATGTGGTTTCCTGAGAGCAGTTACTAAAACTGTTGAGTGAAGATTGCATATATAGAGTGGTCATATCCGAAATAAATCAACGGGACATTGAGCTATAAAAACAACTGGAGTGACCTTACAAATGCATAAAAGAGGCAAATGAGCTATACAAATCTGATAATCAGTTGTGGAAAGTGGTGAAATATTACACCAAATCATCTAAACAAACTTGCCTTCCCCGAGCAAAGCTCGGCCCCCAGGTACTACATTTATAAAACGTGAATGCAATAACATTCTATATCCGTATCCGTAGAAAAAAGTGTGATCCTTTGTAGTTATAGGGCAAAGTCGTTTGGTATCGGACAGCGGGCGGTATCCGACAAAAGTAGTTTTCGTTAATTCCCACTTGATGCAGCACCTGTCAAGCACACGGTGAGTTGGTCAAAATGAACTATCCAAGCCCACGCCATATTGGATTCGTCCGATGAACGGTGTGTTTCGCGCTTCGAGTTTTTTGCATTTTCGCAAGGGATCTGCTGCTCGGAGATAGTTTTGTGTGGCTGCAAATTATTACAAAGAAAGTGTTATTGCTATTATAACATGTATTAGTGTTTATATATCATAATTTAGGCGTATAGTTTCATTCGTATTGTTATTTGTTACGAGCCGGTAGATAGCCATTCAAAGTTGGCAAGTCGTTCGGCTGGTATCGGACACGGTGGAATCGGGTGGTATCGGACATTACACTGGTAAATAAACTTCAAGTTCTGTAATGGTTTCTGGCTTTTCCAGAAAACCGTAGGGAGATTTCATGGCAGTTGGGATGAAGAATATGTGAAATTGTCCATGGACAAATAAAAGTTATTTCTAAAGAAATTACAGTACGTCTAGTCAGTGAAAGATATGGTGTTCCTAAGAGTTCACTAGGAGATCGTGAAGCCTACCAAGCAAGACAACTGGCTCCTAATGCAACCAAATCAGCCCCAAGAAAACATCTGAAATTTGATAGCTCTAGCATTTCCAAAGTGTTACAAGTAGCAGATTACCTCCTCCTCCTCTTTAATCCCTTGTTCCTACAACTTCACAGATCACAAACTGATCATCATCTGCGGGGAATGTTTTGATGAAGATTGGATATAGAGCAACCTATGTAAAGGCTCGTCCCATGAACATTCTACTAATGTTGAGGACACACTATTTTATCAATGTGATTTGTGTAAGGAAAAAATCTTGATGAGACTAAGAATTTTAACTTCTATTTTTACTTTTTATCGCTGAATTCCAAGCCTAATAAAACTGTATTTAGTATGTTTAAGAACCCCTGTAAGTAAACATTTTGCATTTGTGATTTGTTTTATTATTTAATTACCTCAAAAGACCAACTCTCTATAGTTTTAAGTGTGTCCGATGCCACCCTCCATTTATCAAGAAAATAATTTGTGTTACCTTTGATTTTCTAAAAAAATTTATATAATTGGTTTTTACCTGTCAAATCACCTTCACAGACTCAAAAAAGACTGAAAAAAGCTAAGGTGTTCGATTCCTGCCCATCTTCCCCTAGGCGTTTTTTAAAACATCGTGCTTTTAAATGAAACAAATCGACATAAATTGCATGCGACACAAACCCAATAAAATAATAAAATACTTCTCCCATAACAATAACATGGGAACGTTGAGAACCAGTGGGGCCGAGGGAAAAATGAATATACTTTGAAACTCTTGATTATAATCCCTGAAATTTTCCAAATCAATCGTTAAAATCGGTCATGAAATAAAAACACACCTGATCACACCAAAAATCCTTACGTAATTAAGAAGTAGATTATTCGAGTTGATTTTGAGAGAGTTGTGCCAATAATCGAGCGGGAACCAGGCGCACGGTGTTGGTAGATGCTTTACTTCAGGTCATATAACGTACGTGTATCACCACAGACAAAAGATTCGATACAGATTGGTTTCGCAGTGTAGTATAATTAACTGCCGGCGCCGCGCCGCGCCGGCCGTCGCAGATACCCTAGCGATACATGCGATAATGCAAGCAATTAGTTTGGATAGGAGAGAAAGCTCGATATAATAATGCTATTAAAATTATAAACAATCAACTGCCAATCGTCGCTGGCGTCTTACCACTCAAGCGTGTAATATTTGTCTTTCTATATATATATATAATTTACAAATTTGAACGAATTGTGTTTTTGGCATCTGGGGACCTCAAAACAAAAAGTTATCATGGTCACGGACTTAAGTCTTACCATGCCACCTACGGTAATGGTAATAGCTTCTTCCCTGTAGGGGAAATTCGCTAAAAATGCTAAAAACTACTTGAATGGCAACTCAATTTTTTTTCGATATACGAATGAGCTAATCCGGGAGGCGAATGAGCGAAGTGAACGAGCTCATCTTGAAAATGAAGGAGTATTTGAAATAAAACAAATTCAATGCCTCTTCTGCGGAATCAAACACCGAGCATGGGTCCCCCGGTACTAGTATAAATATAATCGCGATATTTTGTTAGTTAATGTTTTTACTCTCAACTCTCCTATGAAAATAGACAGTTTTGACAATATTTATGAAAAGCTGCAGTTTTGGGAAATGACGAAAAAAAATAATTAAACTTGAATGGGTGAGTTTTTTTTTTAAGAAGAAAACTTAATTTCCAAAAAGTTAATTCTTGGTAATTTTTTATTCAACCTGTTTAGGTGGTAAATACTGTTGGGAAATATGATCCATGCATTTCTAATATTAAAAATGTTGTTCTTGCACTGCCCTTATTTCTCTTAGAAAGTTATATAAAAATATATAAGTTTAAGAAAAATATATAAAATCATAAACATATATTTTAAAATTGTATATAAACCCTAAAATCAATGTAATTATTGGGAATTTTGAGTTTAAAATGTTCAAGTAAGCCGCGATGCTGGAAAAATGGTTCTCAATGCCAAATAATACAAAACCTAAAGTCCCAGGGCGTTATAATTTAACATTTGTAATACATCCGACAAAACAGCTTGCATTCGTATATCAATCACCGGGTGTGTTACAAAATCAAAATATCTACTACCACATACTTTGCCATTGTTCTTCCACAAGCTGACGAGCAATTTGATAAGAAGACCTCACAGTTCGAGAGGATGTCGAAGACATTTTTGCAATTTTTAAATGGTAAACATTCGAACAAAGTTTGAAACGCGCACACGACTACCCGTAATCCCGTCACTATGAAGCCGCGCACGCTACTGGTTATTATCAAAGGCGCGACTAGTACCTCCTTATCACACGCTGATAACATGGGGTTAGGGGTCAGATTCCAGGAATCTATAGTATATACTCTTTAAATCTATTTATCGTGTCTTCTTGCTTTGTCAATCGCCTTAAGCTTGAGGGCAAACATCTCTTCGATGTGCGTATAGCTGTAGATTACAGAAGTAATTATTTATTATGACCTTCCTGACAAAATCATATAATTCAAATTCAAGAATTTCAAGAATAACAATAAGATATATTTCCTTATATAGCGTGAATTTTACGAATATTTTAACATTATTAAATAAACGGTATCATGAAACTGACACATACTTTCTCCCTTTTAACCCAACGTTAATGACTAAATTATGTTTTATTTACCAACTATATATATAGTACGGTATAATGTTTAGAAAATTTTCTAAAAAACTTTTTTTCATAAATGTTCACCCAAATCCCATTTTTGGAGTCACTACAAAATCCTTTGCTACACACAGTGGTTTTAAGAGGGGAATCGCCCCCTTATCCTCCCCCCCCCAGGGGTAGGGGGATTCATATTTTGAATATCCGCTGTTGGTTAATGCTAACTTGACCTGCATATCAAATTTCAATTAAATTGATCATTAAATAAGAGATAAATTTTAATTTTTGTATTTCCCATATGAATAACATTGGACAACGTACTGTGTTTACACCTAAATGAAAGTTTAAAATTTCCCCACAACCAGTAATCGTAGGATAATAATTCAAAACAGTAAATTCCTAAGTTTTTTTAGCTTTCCTTAATGATGATAAGTTAATTTTGTTTGGCACTTATTTTTTATGAAAAACCCAAAAAACTGTATTATGGAAATTTTAAGCCCTGTAATTGCTGAACCCGAATTTTTACAGAAATGCGGGTGGTGTCATTTTATTTGAAACCTAAAGCCCTACAAATCACTCAATTTTAATTAATAATTTAGTAAATAAGAGAAGTACCTACATGCCAAAATCATCAAAATTGGACCACGGGTGCGGTCTCCAGCTCTGTACACTTTCTTTACACATCCAGACAGACACACAGACATCACTCCGAAAACCATTTTTTTTTTTTTAATCAGGGACCATTGAAATGAATATTTCCACTAATAACTCAAATTTGAAAATTTTGACGAAAACTATACTTTCTCCATATACTATGTATAAGGGGGAGGAAGAAAACGAATGAATTAAGAACCCTGTAAATTTGAAATATTAATGTTTAGGTACTGTTTCATTTCTATGTGACTCTGAAATATATTTCTTATAAACAATAGATGGTTATTATTGTACTAGCTGTTACCCGCAGGCTTCACCCCGCAAATGACTTATACAAACTATGAAAGTTGTGTGTGCGCAGTGTTTCCATCGAAAAAAAAACAAAATATCCCTAACCATAGACGAAAAATCCCTCTTTATCCGTTTCTTCGTTCACACAAATCCCTCAATTTTCCTAAAATTCCCATTCCTGCAATATAAAATTACACCATTTCTTTGTTTATGCATGTATATATAAAATAAATACACAAATATAAAGAGATATGTTTTATCTAAGCAATATATTTAGGCATATATCAATTATTGTAATTTTTAAACATCAAGTCCAAAAGATTGATATTGCTTTATTACAACATAAATTTTTATTAAAAGGAAATATAACTCATAAAAATGAAATATAACTGATTAGAGGAAAACAATACAAACAGAAAATTTTTCAGTTTAAAGAATTTAAAAATAATAAACATTCAATGAAAGTGACAGTCCCATCCCAAACAGGACTCCATGAAAATATTTCAGAGAGTAATAATAAGTAACTACGACCGTGAATGTAAAGAAATAAATGTGATTAAAGACATGTTTTTATCATATATCACAAACTATTTTTAAACAATTACGACTTTTTTATTAAGTTGCTTTTGTATAGGGTAATCCGTACTAAGCCAAACATTAAATTTAAAACAAATATACTAATAGTAACTTAAAAATCCCTCTTAATCCCTCTATCCCTCTTTCATCCCTCTTACGCCTCAAAAATCCCTAAAAAGGGATAAAAACCCCTCGAGCGAAAACACTGTAGTGTGCTGCATTCTGTGGTTATCCTGTGGAACTACTACGAATCAAGATAGTTGCATAGTTGTTTGTATTTTCATCAGCTCAAACAAAAATGAATATCAATAAGGACTATATGGGAACTTTCTCGGGGTCTCTGGTGGAGCCCTAAGGTCAGATCAGGATGAAAACCATTTAGTTTTCCTATTTTATGCCTAAAGAATCAAAGTAAAAGATTTCAACTCTCTAGGTAAATGGGAAGTAGGAGAATTCGTGATGAGTGAGTGAGTGAGTGAGTGAGGGCTTTGCCTTTTATAGGTGTAGATTATTATTTCAATGTAGATCTATAGTAAAACTGCAATAGTTGAAGTGTGGCTATTCTGCAATGTAACCGGTAAGGGAGCTGACGTCAAACGCTTTACGTGGACAATGTTGCATTGATGGTACTGGTGTTGCATAGACGCGCACTTACAATATAAATATTACGGCAGAAAAATTGTATCTTATATCCTAAAAAAATGTATAACTAAATTTAAAAATATATTTGTTAATGCATGTTACCTAATAAAAAAATCGACTACCAATTTTTAATGAGACAAAAACCATATTATAGTAAAACAAATTATTTGAATATGAGTCCTTCTGGTTTAAAAATTAAGAAAAATTTCGAAAATACCTTAGAGCATTGAGTATACACTAACAAGCCATTCACCCCATTGGCCTTTAATGTTTCGATGTTTCTCTATTTCAGACGATGATTTTATTTGGCCATGTGATGCGTAGCTTTCCAGGGTAGCTGAGATTATCAGGCTAAGAAATCTATTTCATGGTTTAGTCACTTAATATAGACTAAATAATTTAAAATAATATTATTACTTGTTTAAACTATGTTAAGTTCGAAGATAATGCTGACACTATTTTTAAATAACCATCACGTTAAAAAGTGTAAAACTTATTAATTGTTCAGTAGCAATATCAATAAACACCAAACATAAGTTAAAAATGAATAACCCTAAAATTAAAGTGGTTGTATTAAAAATGAATTGGTATGAATATTTTACTCAACTATACTAATAAATTATCGTTAAATGTAACAATAATTGTTACAGTTGCTAGACAAACTATAGTTAACTCATAAATTCCGCTGTTGTCACTAATGATTTAATTTAATCTCTTGTCAGAGCAAGAAAGATTATTAGTTGTTTATGGAATACGGCAGATGTACAAAGTCGAATTTGGCTCCAGGCTGAAACAATCTAGTTTAGCACTTCTGCAAATCTAGGCCTCCTATATTAATCACTTTATCTCATTAACTGTCGAAATTAATTAGCGCCAAATGATCCGAGCAATGGGTGATAATACTGATAATGGGACCATCTAATGTGAAGTTTTATTGTTCTTGTATGAAGCGACTTCTATTTGTGTTCAATAATAATGTAATATTCTTATAAGTAAGAATAATTGTATCATACTCTAATCTGCAGTAGTTGAACTAGATTTTACGGAATTTTTCATACAGTGAATTATTTAAATTGTATGAGATGGATGGATGTGAAAAACGTAAATTTCTTGAAAAAGTTAGAAGTGAGGCAAGCGCCTGGAAGGTCAGTGTTTGGCTCCGGTAAGGACGGTGTTTGGCTGGCGCTCAGGTGAAGAAAAGCCGTTATCACCCTTACCTCTAAAAATACCTCTAACATTACACAACATTCATTACACAACACAATGCCCGCTTCTGTGCAGATAGATCTGTATACCGCGTAAAACGGGCGGCATCTCAGTGGGGGTGGTAAGAGGTACAATCCCATGCATAAAGCTTTAAAATAGGGTGCATGCATATCGTGCATAGATTGGAGGTACAGAGCTAAAATAAACATACACAAACTAAATAAAACGAGTATATAGCAAATCCGCGTGTCCTAAAAGTGAATTAGCCCAGCAAATTTCCTCCACATGAAATTAATTCGAATTAATTCAGCGAGTTGGCTCTCTTTGGAGATGCCAAAACAAATCTCGGATGTGAACCAGATTGAACTATTACATAATATAAGCGGAATATGATTTTTTCGTGAATTAATCGTGTATTTTAATTATCTTCTTCATCCAACTCACGAATTTAGCCTAGTTGTATGTCTGTGACATAATTTAAATAATTATCAACCCTCCATTTTCTTAAGGACAAATTATCAATGTAATAAACTTAATAGAACTCAACATATTTTCTTTCTTGATAAAGATGTTCTGTAAGGGTTTTTATCACTATTAACCGTCATCATGCCAATTTTATATCGCCCTCAATCATTAGTTTGCTGTGGTTTATTTACAATCGGGTGACTAAGATAACTTTAAGAATATTAGGAACTGTTTGTAAAGAACAAGGATTGTAAAGGAACAAGGAGGAATATTACGAACTTATGTGGGGCCAAGGAGCAATTGATCTATCATCGGGCTCCGCGTTAGCTGGCTCTGATTGATCCATCATCGGGCTCCGCGTTAGCTGGCTCTGATTGATCTATCATCGGGCTCCGCGTTAGCTGGCTCTGATTGATCTATCATCGGGCTCCGCGTTAGCTGGCTCTGATTGATCTATCATCGGGCTCGGCGTTAGCTGGCTCTGATTGATCTATCATCGGGCTGCGCGTTAGCTGGCTCTGATTTTCCCAGCTCAATACTTTTCCATTATTCAAAGCATAAACAAAAGACCATTGGACATTATTTTTATCTAATTAAATAAATTAAAAGTAAATGGTAATATATTTTTTCTCGCTTTTGAGACACTTCATATCAGGGAAAGCCTTTTTACAACTCATCTCTATATTTTGTACTGGATATGTTGAAAAGATCAGTAAACCTATAATGTTAGACATTAACACACAGTTGATGATAATTCACGGACTATAAACAATTATTATTACAGTCCGCAAAAGATTCAGTTTCATTATTTTCCACTAAACAAATTAATAAAAAATACTCCTTACCGACTTTGGAAACTACTAAGTTAACGGTGGATCACAAAGCAGCCCAGAAAACGCATATAGTGGGATTCTTTCTACTTAGTGCTTGACGCCAGCTGATGGCGTCCAGTTTGTGGCTGGACGGCGCGTCAGACACACAAAGAATCGTAGCGCTGCGCTCCTGGCGACCCGCCAACTGTTATTGACTGCCCATTTCTCCTCTGCTAAGCTCCACGTAGAACTAGTTAACCTCTTCCCTTAGACCATTTGTAACAGATAATAATCTGGAAATGAACTAGTTTTCAAGTTTTTGGGAATTTAAAAGGCTATTATAAGATGAAACATATGGGGTCTCCGTCACAATAAAACCCCGTCGCAGCAAACCTGCGTAGTCAGCGGATTTACAGATCAAGAACATATAATTACATATAATACATATAATTATAATACTTCACTACTACATGAAGCATCTTCAAGTTCATCAGAACATCGTACTTCTTAATTCCTGAAGGATTTGTTGTTGTGCATTACTTGTTTGATATCTTTTTAATAACTAACTATGACACAAATAAATAAATACGATTTGTTTAAAGAGTGGTTTATATCCTCCCTGTATTTTAAATACAAAATAGGTCAAGTTGGAATAATATTATTACTTTTATTTAATTAACTACTTTTTCTCGAGTAAGAAAATGATATTCTGAGTACAAATTTAACGATTACTACATTTAATAATAAAGTCCTCCCAGTATAAATTAACAATTATAAAAAGTGGTAATGAAATTATGTGATAACATAGGAAATTATAACATAGTGAGACACCAACCTCGAGCATGTGACCTGGTGAGGTGTTTCATGACGACTCCTAGATAGACAACCCTCGGTCCTCATCACGAGAATAGACTGATAGAAATAGAGTAGGGAGGGTTGCTGCAGTGGGGGGGAGGGGGTGGAGGGGTCGTCGGTGGCATTGTTAGACTAATTAAACTAATTTTAAGATTTTATCCAGGCAGTATGAATTCGAAGAAAAAAGTGCGTTGGACACACGCAAGAGAGTATTCAGTCGTCTCGTTCAAGTTTGTTGTGAAAGTTTTAACACAAAATTGGTCGATTCGTTGTGTTTTGTGTTATTGTAACCTTCTCCGGTGCAGTTTCCAAATGTAAATTGCCCCAGTAAGCAAGGTGCTGGTAACAAAGTTTTAACACAAAATTGGTCGATTCGTTGTGTTTTGTGTTATTGTAACCTTCTCCGGTGCAGTTTCCAAATGTAAATTGCCCCAGTAAGCAAGGTGCTGGTAACAAAGTTTTAACACAAAATTGGTCGATTCGTTGTGTTTTGTGTTATTGTAACCTTCTCCGGTGCAGTTTCCAAATGTAAATTGCCCCAGTAAGCAAGGTGCTGGTAACAAAGTTTTAACACAAAATTGGTCGATTCGTTGTGTTTTGTGTTATTGTAACCTTCTCCGGTGCAGTTTCCAAATGTAAATTGCCCCAGTAAGCAAGGTGCTGGTAACAAAGTCTTAACACAAAATTGGTCGATTCGTTGTGTTTTGTGTTATTGTAACCTTCTCCGGTGCAGTTTCCAAATGTAAATTGCCCCAGTAAGCAAGGTGCTGGTAACAAAGTTTTAACACAAAATTGGTCGATTCGTTGTGTTTTGTGTTATTGTAACCTTCTCCGGTGCAGTTTCCAAATGTAAATTGCCCCAGTAAGCAAGGTGCTGGTAACAAAGTTTTAACACAAAATTGGTCGATTCGTTGTGTTTTGTGTTATTGTAACCTTCTCCGGTGCAGTTTCCAAATGTAAATTGCCCCAGTAAGCAAGGTGCTGGTAACAAAGTTTTAACACAAAATTGGTCGATTCGTTGTGTTTTGTGTTATTGTAACCTTCTCCGGTGCAGTTTCCAAATGTAAATTGCCCCAGTAAGCAAGGTGCTGGTAAGAAAGTTTTCAAACGAATAGTTGCGAGCGATTGAAGCTACAATACATCTTTAATATTAAATATATTCGATAATTTACTAGATGTGTAGTTAACGTACTTTTTATAGCTTTTTCTAGACATCGTGTTGTAAGACCTGAACAATGGACGTTTTTCCTTTGCAGAAATAAACGCTTGCAAACTTTCAAATCAAATTTACTATTGTATTTTAATCCTTCTAAGCCCTATGCTACATTAGGAGCACTGTCCGTATTTTGGGCAACCCTAAAAGTCCAATCCTAAGTTCGTTTAGGTTAGGATTACCACAATTAGTTATCATTACATGAATATTGGTGTTATTACAAATAATTCGTCTCTGTAACTGAAAGTAATGGAATTCTATGAATTCTCTTTTCTATTTGAGCTGATAACAAATTAACTGATCCACTGTAATGTGAAAATTCGTTTCTCATATAATGTTATGTTATAGCTAAAATATAATAGCTTCGATTACATAAGTTCTAAAAACAAAATTGCAAGGAAAAGTTCACTTCGTAGTTGGGACTTGTTTTTTTGCATGGTTGGTTTATTAAGTTATGTGACAAAGTTAGGTCCATAGCCTAGTGTACCTACTAATACAGTTAAACCAGCTTAGCTAACCTGATCAAAAAGTTTAACATAACTTAGCTATTTCAAATTCAATTGTACAGTATTGATGTTTGCAATTCTGTTTGTATTTTATTTTGCATTGGGACTCGTAGGTCACTGACAGATGCAGCGGTGTTTGATTTTTAAATGTGAATTCCGTCTGATCTTTGTGAGAACCTACGCAGGACTAC
This sequence comes from Allygus modestus, assembly GCA_963675035.1. Taxonomy (NCBI): domain Eukaryota; kingdom Metazoa; phylum Arthropoda; class Insecta; order Hemiptera; family Cicadellidae; genus Allygus; species Allygus modestus. Next base: position 70,153,614 of record OY776116.1, on the reverse strand, counting down.
GCACTCAGATCCTTATTGAACATTTGTAAAATAATAGTTTTAAGCTTGAAATACCCCCGTCGCAGCAAACCTGCATACTCAGCGAATTTCCAATTAATTATAACATAACACATTAAGCCACTTAACAAGATTGATAAGAAATATATTCAAAAACAAGCTATATTTAAAATATTAATTATTCTCCATGAGAATAACATTGGGTATGAGTACGCAGGTTTGCTGCAACAAGGAACACAAAATAACGGGTTTTTATGCAAATATCAATAGAACTCAGCTAAGTGAAGTCACATACCAAGTTTCATCCATATACATTCATAAATAAGCGATATATAACATTTTAATTATTTTCCATAAGAATAACATGGGGACCGAGTACCTAGGTTTGCTGCTACGGGAACCATAGGCGAAAAATTGTTTTTTGTGCAAACAACAATAAACCACAACCAGATGAAGCCATATACCAAATTTTGTCAGTTTATGTTCATAAATAAGCGAGATATACAATTTTTCTTTTTCTCCATAAGAATAACATTAGACAACGTACTGTGTTTAGCACTTTCAATATCTCAGTAACCAATTGACGTAGAGCAATGATCAAGATACCAAATTGTTTGTTTTTTATGCTGAATTCAATGGTGAAAATTAAAATTTGATTTTAATAAAATTTACATGTGAAAACCCCAAAAAACTCCTTTTTGGGGTACAAAACCCCCCTTTGGATGGTGCGATTCGTCTGGTTTTCGAACTCGTTCAAATAAATGGTACTTTACACGTTTGTACCAAATTTCACTAAGATCGGGCCTTTTTTACGAGAGTTATCGTGCTTACGGACACACACACACACACACACACATATATATATATATATATATATATATATATATATACATATATAAAAATTTGAACGAATGGTGTTTTTGGCATCTGGGGACCTCAAAATGAAAAGTTATCATGGTCTCGGGCTTAAGTCTTACCATGAGACCTACGGTAATAGCTTCTTCCCTATATGGGAAATTCGCTAAAATGGGCTACTTTAATTTCCAGGCAGTACTTTATTCCTTTTTTGTTTGCTGTATTTTTATAGGATAGTTATATAGTATATTTCGTCACTAGGATCAAAAGTGGATCTTTTTAATACGAGCTCCAGTTTAACTGCCGAGGCGAAGCCGAGGCTGGGAAATGAGCGAGTATTAAAAAGACACTTTTGATCCGAGTGACGAACTATATTTTTCGTCATACTGCCAAAAAACTTAAGGTTTAAACAAAAACAAAAGTAAAATTTACGTACTGTGTCTTCATAACCTCAAATGTTTCTTTCAGCTTGTCTCTTGAAACAATCAGCTGTTGCACATGCATAACTTCGGTTCATTCATATCTATCGGTTGTTGAGTCGATCATTCAAACCAATCATTGTGGTTCGAATTAATCGGTTGTTCTTCAAATAACAATACAACAATGAATGTTTCGATAATAACAATGAATGTTTCGATTATTTATAATCGAATGAATTTTAATCGATTTATGACGACCTCGAATCAAAAGTATCATCAACAATGATCTTTTTAGTCCTAGTACGATAATGATCATCAAAACATATGTTATTATCCAAAGACTAAAAAGAAGAACTTTTGAATCTCAACGCATCTGTCAAAAACAGATGTTTTTGAAGCAGTATGACGAAAAATAGTTTATATAACGCAGTAGTAATAGAAAATATACTATTGGTATAACTAGATGTTACAATGACCGGCAACATCGAAGAGACAGTTGTAGGACCATCTGGGATGTAAACACAGCCTTCGGTGTGGTCCCTTACACACGGTCTAAACATAGCCTGCGCGTGTGCTTATATACGTACTGTGCGTGTGTGTGTGTGGCCTTGAACACTCATCTGGCGTTGTTCCCATCACTCGCTGTCAAAGCTTTGTGTGAATCACCATCAACAAGTCAAAAGTAACGATATTTTTACGAAGTAATCCAGAATGTTTGAAGTTATTTTAGTTAAAACAAAATCGTATAAAATTATAAAAACGTTATTTTTTACAGAGGAAAATATTAACTAGAGAAAAACTACGGATTATCACATTAAATGTCTATTTTGGTTTGTAGTTCGTATGTAGGTCTATATTTAATTTTACAAACTTCTTTGTGATTTTAAATACGTAGACTACAGACGCAAAAATCGTGATATAAGAAAATATAGTTAATGAATAAATCAATTGCTTATTATAATCAATACGAACTAAAAGATTTTAGCCTGAGTTATGATAAATTCGAGACTATCCTCTAAATTTATTACATCTTCTGCAGGAAATGCGGACCCACCCGTGAACCCGCCCTCCAGAGCAGGTCGATTCTCGTCTTAAATAAAACACAAACGTCTTGGTGGAGTGAGGGAAACTTATCGGAAACTCGCCGAGACCGAGATGAAGACACCGCGTGGGAGAGTCAAAGGGCTGAGCCCTCGGGGGAGAGTCTTGTGTTATTGCAGATTAGGGCCTATTGCAGAGGACGATATTAGAGTGAAACGCGGGGGGAACGGTTCACTACGTCTCGGCAAACATTGCTCCCGGTCCCTCTGCCTTGCTTGTGGATTGCCTACACACAGCTACCACACAGCTCGTACAAACGGCAATGCAGTTTCAGCAATATGTTCTACCTTATCTTGCTTCAAGGAGGCTATCGTATTGTATGCTACCATTTTATTATTACGTTGATTTATTTGTGCACCATAAAACTAGTAAATTTACTATATTGTATTATAACTAAACCAAAAGGTAACAAACAGTTCTATACGTACAAGTGATGGCAACTGGAGTAACCAGTCTGTACTAATATTGCTTCATCCGTATTGAAGGCGAAGTCTACTATTCTCAGTGTGTGCATCGACTATCATCAGGTGCACACGACATACGATTGTAGGGATAAATGTCAAATAGCAATGGCATTGCCGTTTACTTTTCTTAAAATAATTGAAAATTTATAATATACTTTGTTTGTAAGTACTCGTTTTACCTTATATTAAATTCATAAATTTGTACTCTACCAGGAAAAGGATATATCTTCACCATTTTTGTTTGCTTATTTAAATTGCTATTTTCTACACTACCGGTTGCAATACTTGCTTTAGGTAATTATTAAATTATGACTAAATCATTTAATAAGTGAATATATACGACACACGCTTATTGGGCACTTTACTGTGAATTTATAACGCCTTTGCATATCACCAATAACAGAAAGAAAATATCAACTAAAACTATTCAACTAATTTGTTATTCCAATAACTAAGAATAATTATATTAAAATACAAATAGGAATGAGATCGAAATATAAATGAGTAAACATCAAAGAAGGTATTTTGTTAGTAATAGTTCAGGCGTTTGCTAAAAATAGCTGGGTTCATATTTATGTTTGGGCGAGGCCTTGCTTTCACATTAAACTATTTCAAGAGCTATCCAATAATGAGTGGACAGCGAAAGTCTGTTACAGTATTAAAAATACGTTAGTGAGTATTAAGAAAATATTTACAGTATGCTACATTATGGTATATACATTATAAAACACGTCGTAGAACACTGCAAGTAGTAATGCACATCATTGTGCTGTTGTGCTGTAACCCTAAATATCCCCCCCTGTAGTTGTAATAAATCGTAATTTTATAAGGAAGTTTCAAAATATCATAATGTAAATAAAATAATTTTTCAGTTAAAATTTAACTCAGTTAAGAATCTTCAATTATTCAATATCACAAAAGCATTTAAACTTTCCTAATTATGAAACGCGATACAAAATGTCAACTGCAAACGACTCAGTTGGGGAAACCCGCTAGAAGGGCAGTGTTGGAGGGTGCAGATAAGAGTGCAAGGGCGGTAAACAGGGGCGCGGGGAAAAGCTTGGGGTGGTTGAAATTAAAATTCGCAATTACAAATTCTAATACTGAAGCAAATTTATGTAAATCCTGACTAACAGATTGTACAACATTACATGGTAGAATATATTTGAAATTATTTGCAAGTGTTTTTATAAGAGTATTTTAAATTAAATTGTTGGATTGGAAATGCAGTATCAATTTTATGCCCACTGGAACAACTACTCTTAGGAAATGACTTGATGGTCAGCTAATAAAGAAAGGGTCGAGGGGAATTACCCCCTCCACTGTTCTGACACTGTTCATTAACAAAGCCAACTAAGAAACTATCAGCGAAGCGAAATTGTGTTTAACAATAACCTGTGATGAAATCTTACAATAAAAAATAATAAAAAAATTCACTTCTCAAATGGAATAGGTAAGGAATAATTGTGGTGGGGGTAAATTTCCCCTCGCCCCTTTGATTACCTGCTGACCGTCATGTCACCTCCACACAGTGGGTATTGGATTGTGGTGGGGGTAAAATTCCCCTCGCCCCTTTGATTACTTGCTGACCGTCATGTCACCTCCGCACAGTGGGTATTGGATTGTGGTGGGGGTAAATTTCCCCTCGACCCTTTGATTACCTGCTGACCGTCATGTCACCTCCGCACAGTGGGTATTGGATTGTGGTGGGGGTAAATTTCCCCTCGCCCCTTTGATTACTTGCTGACCGTCATGTCACCTCCGCACAGTGGGTATCGGATTGTGGTGGGGGTAAATTTCCCCTCGCCCCTTTGGTTACTTGCTGACCGTCATGTCACCTCCGCACAGTGGGTATTGGATTGTGGTGGGGGTAAATTTCCCCTCGCCCCTTTGGTTACCTGCTGACCGTCATGTCACCTCCGCACAGTGGGTATTGGATTGTGGTGGGGGTAAATTTCCCCTCGCCCCTTTGATTACCTGCTGACCGTCATGTCACCTCCGCACAGTGGGTATTGGATTGTGGTGGGGGTAAATTTCCCCTCGCCCCTTTGGTTACCTGCTGACCGTCATGTCACCTCCGCACAGTGGGTATTGGATTGTGGTGGGGGTAAATTTCCCCTCGCCCCTTTGATTACCTGCTGACCGTCATGCCACCTCCGCACAGTGGGTATTGGATTGTGGTGGGGGTAAATTTCCCCTCGCCCCTTTGATTACCTGCTGACCGTCATGTCACCTCCGCACAGTGGGTATTGGATTGTGGTGGGGGTAAATTTCCCCTCGCCCCTTTGATTACCTGCTGACCGTCATGTCACCTCCGCACAGTGGGTATTGGATTGTGGTGGGGGTAAATTTCCCCTCGCCCCTTTGATTAACTGCTGACCGTCATGTCACCTCCGCACAGTGGGTATTGGATTGTGGTGGGGGTAAATTTCCCCTCGCCCCTTTGATTAACTGCTGACCGTCATGTCACCTCCGCACAGTGGGTATTGGATTGTGGTGGGGGTAAATTTCCCCTCGCCCCTTTGATTACCTGCTGACCGTCATGTCACCTCCGCACAGTGGGTATTGGATTGTGGTGGGGGTAAATTTCCCCTCGCCCCTTTGATTACCTGCTGACCGTCATGTCACCTCCGCACAGTGGGTATTGGATTGTGGTGGGGGTAAATTTCCCCTCGCCCCTTTGATTACCTGCTGACCGTCATGTCACCTCCGCACAGTGGGTATTGGGTTGTGGTGGGGGTAAATTTCCCCTCGCCCCTTTGATTACCTGCTGACCGTCATGTCACCTCCGCACAGTGGGTATTGGATTGTGGTGGGGGTAAATTTCCCCTCGCCCCTTTGATTACCTGCTGACCGTCATGTCACCTCCGCACAGTGGGTATTGGATTGTGGTGGGGGTAAATTTCCCCTCGCCCCTTTGATTACCTGCTGACCGTCATGTCACCTCCGCACAGTGGGTATTGGATTGTGGTGGGGGTAAATTTCCCCTCGCCCCTTTGATTACCTGCTGACCGTCATGTCACCGCCGCACAGTGGGTATTGGATTGTGGTGGGGGTAAATTTCCCCTCGCCCCTTTGATTACCTGCTGACCGTCATGTCACCGCCGCACAGTGGGTATTGGATTGTGGTGGGGGTAAATTTCCCCTCGCCCCTTTGATTACCTGCTGACCGTCATGTCACCTCCGCACAGTGGGTATTGGATTGTGGTGGGGGTAAATTTCCCCTCGCCCCTTTGATTACCTGCTGACCGTCATGTCACCTCCGCACAGTGGGTATTGGATTGTGGTGGGGGTAAATTTCCCCTCGCCCCTTTGATTACCTGCTGACCGTCATGTCACCTCCGCACAGTGGGTATTGGATTGTGGTGGGGGTAAATTTCCCCTCGCCCCTTTGATTACCTGCTGACCGTCATGTCACCTCCGCACAGTGGGTATTGGATTGTGGTGGGGGTAAATTTCCCCTCGCCCCTTTGATTACCTGCTGACCGTCATGTCACCTCCGCACAGTGGGTATTGGATTGTGGTGGGGGTAAATTTCCCCTCGCCCTTTTGATTACCTGCTGACCGTCATGTCACCTCCGCACAGTGGGTATTGGATTGTGGTGGGGGTAAATTTCCCCTCGCCCCTTTGATTACCTGCTGACCGTCATGTCACCTCCGCACAGTGGGTATTGGATTGTGGTGGGGGTAAATTTCCCCTCGCCCCTTTGATTACCTGCTGACCGTCATGTCACCTCCGCACAGTGGGTATTGGATTGTGGTGGGGGTAAATTTCCCCTCGCCCCTTTGATTACCTGCTGACCGTCATGTCACCTCCGCACAGTGGGTATTGGATTGTGGTGGGGGTAAATTTCCCCTCGCCCCTTTGATTACCTGCTGACCGTCATGTCACCTCCGCACAGTGGGTATTGGATTGTGGTGGGGGTAAATTTCCCCTCGCCCCTTTGATTACCTGCTGACCGTCATGTCACCTCCGCACAGTGGGTATTGGATTGTGGTGGGGGTAAATTTCCCCTCGCCCCTTTGATTACCTGCTGACCGTCATGTCACCTCCGCACAGTGGGTATTGGATTGTGGTGGGGGTAAATTTCCCCTCGCCCCTTTGATTACCTGCTGACCGTCATGTCACCTCCGCACAGTGGGTATTGGATTGTGGTGGGGGTAAATTTCCCCTCGCCCCTTTGATTACCTGCTGACCGTCATGTCACCTCCGCACAGTGGGTATTGGATTGTGGTGGGGGTAAATTTCCCCTCGCCCCTTTGATTACCTGCTGACCGTCATGTCACCTCCGCACAGTGGGTATTGGATTGTGGTGGGGGTAAATTTCCCCTCGCCCCTTTGATTACCTGCTGACCGTCATGTCACCTCCGCACAGTGGGTATTGGATTGTGGTGGGGGTAAATTTCCCCTCGCCCCTTTGATTACCTGCTGACCGTCATGTCACCTCCGCACAGTGGGTATTGGATTGTGGTGGGGGTAAATTTCCCCTCGCCCCTTTGATTACCTGCTGACCGTCATGTCACCTCCGCACAGTGGGTATTAATTTTGAATTACCCGTAAATAAATGATTTAGGAAAACCACCCGCTAAGAATTAAGCGTCATTATTGGTCATTAGGATAAGCATTAAACACGCCAAATCCCTCGTGATTATAAAAGCCATCTTTATAATCGTCTAAGCTAACAAAGAGGTGTAGATGTCCTAAGGACCTTGATGGGTTTTGGCGACAGGACCAGACCGGGTCGACTGGTAGGAAGCCGAGGAGAGTTGTGGTGAACCGCAACCACACATGGCACGGGCCGGACCGCAGCCTCACTGACCGCCGCAATCTGCTCTGGGACACAGGAACGAACCTACGACATTAGACCTTCAGACCTTATGCTATGTTCCTCATTGAAGCACAGTCTGTGACCTTCAGAGGGGGCACCAGTCTCGAAACTTTCCGCGGTTCTACCCGCTTCCCCCATAAGGCCAATGTTAACTTTCAAAGTCCGATCCTCCTCACCGGATAATCCTAAATGTTGAAATTTTGGTTTATATTAATTTTAAAGAACAACAAAATACCTAGCGATGTTAGTAAGCGGAATTCTGATACCACGAGTAGTTCACCCGTAAGAAATTGAAAATATAGAATATTTTTGAATCCTGTTAAACTATTGTTATTTGTGATATTGACTTTTTGCTCACTGAAATAATTAGGTCTTTTTTGCTCTTTGAAATGAGTTATAAATCAACGATATAGATAATCCGTTGAGGAGGGCCGTGCTATGAATGTTAATCTTATGGTAACCTGAGGGCCTTTTGGGGAGCAGATAGAAACGCCAAAGTTTCGTGAATAGACCCCACTCATAAGAATAGTCTGTGATGATAATACTGTATAGTAATACACTTGGAAAACGAGTTCGCACGCAGCACGCTGACGTGAGGGAAGTGGATTTCCACATACACAACTTTTCAAACTCAAACCTAGTGTAAAATCAAACATTTTTGCCAATTTTATTTAAATCTGAAAACATTTATTTTTGGCTGTTCTGATGCTCCTGGTTTAATTTACCTGCAATGGTAGGAATACAATTTTGTGCATTATAAGGTTAGAAGAAGGTCCAGTCAGGCATTAAAGTAGGCGCAAGGTTGCTGGGGATGAAACAAATACACCAACAAATGAATAACATGCTTTTCTAATGTAAGAACCCCATAAGACAACGTACTGTGTTTAGCCGATATACATTTTCTTTAATAACTCGGTAAATATTTATGCTAGAATGACGAGAGAGGGCTTAACACTTTCGCTTCACTAATTCCCATCTTAATACATGAATTAATTGTACGTCCGGGGCTTTTCTGACCCTTTTGGGCCCAAAAACTCGAAATTTGAAAGAATAATCCCTAAAAAAGGGGTTTAGAGTTTTCCGATTGTTTTGCCCAACTAACTTGTCCAACTGATTATAGAAAGGAACGTCCTTACCAAATTTGAAGTAAATCAGACAAAAAAATACGACCGCTAGAGTGCATACATATATACATATATGTATATACCACATAATACTGTAATAAACAAGGCATTTAGACAAATATTTAAGAATTCAAAATTCAAAATAGCCTACAAGACAAAAAACAATTCCTTGAAAATGATAAATAACAAAACTAAAGAACAACGAATGAAAAATCAAATGATTACAACAAATCAGGAATTTACCAAATAAATTGCGGTAACTGTAAGAGCTTTTACATAGGACAAACAAATACCCCCGTCGCAGCGAACCTGCGTGTTCAGCGAATTTCCAATGAATATATATATATGTCTTAATATTACATTATGCCTCTTACCAGAATTCATAAAAAATATATATTCATAAATAAGCGATATTTAAAATATTCATTATTCTCCATAAGAATAACATTAGGGATGAGTACGCAGGTTTGCTGCAACAAGGAACATAAAATATTGGGTTTTTATATAAATATCAATAGTACTCATCTAAGTGAAGTCACATACCAAGTTTGATCCATATACATTCATAAATAAGCGATATATAACATTTTTATCATTCTCCATAAGAATAACATGGGGACCGAGTACCTAGGTTTGCTGCTTCGAGAACCATAGGCGAAAAATTAGTTTTTGGTTCAAACAACAATAAATCACAACCAGATGAAGAGATATACCAAGTTTCGTCAGTTTATGTTCATAAATAACCGAGATATAAAATTTTTATTTTTCTCCATAAGAATAACATTGGACAACGTACTGTGTTTAGCACTTGTCATATTTCAGTAACCAATTGACGTAGAGCAATGATCAAAATACCAAATTGTTTGTGTTTTTAAGCTGAATTCAATGGTATAAAATAAAATTAGATTTAATTAACAATTATTTGTGAAAACTCCAAAAAAAAACATTTTTGGGGTACAAAACCCCCCAAAAACCCCCCTTTGGATGGTGCGATTCGTCTGGTTTTCGAACTCGTTCAAATAAATGGTGCTTTACACATTTGTACCAAATTTCATTAAGATCGGACCTTTTTTACGAGAGTTATCGTGCTTACGGACACATATATATATATAATATATATATAATATATATATACATACATAAAAATTTGAACGAATGGTGTTTTTGGAATCTGGGGACCTCAAAATGAAAAGTTATCATGGTCTCGGGCTTAAGTCTTACCATGAGACCTACGGTAATAGCTTCTTCCCTATAGGGGAAATTCGCTAAAAGAAGTTTTAATATAAGATTTAAAGAACATGTCCAAGCATATAAGTCAAGAAACCTTACAACAATGAAATCCAACTATGCAGACCACCTTCTAAAAGCAAATCACAACTACATAAAAATAGAAGACAATTTAAAAATACTTGAGTATGAAAATAACAAAGAAAAACTAAACGTAAAAGAAGATTTATGGATATATTATTTGAATAATAAAAAGTGTCCACAAAAACTACTAAACACAACTCACTTGAACCATGAAAATGCAATATTTGCAAAGATAAAACAAATAAGAAGTTAAGAAATAAGATTCAACATATATATATAGGAAAAAAGTCCAAAAACTTATGCAAATTACTACACTACTGTATGCAAAATTTGATCCATATGTTAATTTTAATTTACATGTTTTGTTTTAGTTTTTAAGGTTATTGATATTTTGACTTGAAAATGGCTTAATAGACCGAAACTAGTCGTCAAAATATAAATTATGAAACTAAATAAGGGTACTTTGTTCTCATAATGATAGTAAAATTAATATATGTGTATACAGGGTGTCCCGTAAGTAAGTACAAAAACTTTAGCAATAGGTTATATGGGTCAAAATAAAAATAAAATCAAGAATAATGTTTTTTCTAAAAATGCTTTGTTACCGATATATCCGCCATTTTGTATTTTTTCAATAAAAATTTATATCTCAAAAACTATTAAATATTACTTTATGAAACTTGGTATAGTGTTTAAGGTAGAAATTAAATAATTAAAAAAAAATTTTGTTAAAAAATATTTTTCCGTTTCAAAATGGCGGCCATTTTAATTTTTAAAACTAAAATTACTAAAAAACAGCTGATTTTATGGAAAAAATACAAGAACACTTTTCTTTAGTATTTTGAATTTTCTATCAAACGACACCAAGTTCAGAAGGATCGGGCTACAAATAGCTGAGAAATAACGATTTTTAGTTGTACAGGCCAGGCGCACCCTGGCAACTTCTCCTCATTGTCTGCGACAATCAGCTAAAAATCAAATAAAAATTGTTGTTTCTCAGTTATTTGTTGCCCGATCCTTCTAAACTTGGTGTCGTTTGATAGAAAATTCAAAATACTAAAGAAAAGTGTTCTTGTATTTCTTCCATAAAATCAGCTGTTATTTAGTAATTTTAGTTTTAAAAATTAAAATGGCCGCCATTTTGAAACGGAAAAATATTTTAAAAAAAAAATTTTTTTGCAATTATTAAATTTCTACCTTAAACACTATACCAAGTTTCATAAAGTAATATTTAATAGTTTTTGAGATATAAATTTGTATTGAAAAAATACAAAATGGCGGATATATCGGTAAAAAGCGTTTTTAGAAAAAACATTATTCTTGATTTTCTTTTTATTTTGACCCATATAACCTATTCCCAAAGTTTTTGTACTTACTTACGGGACACCCTGTATATATATATTTATGTATATATATATATATATATATATATATATATATATATATATATAATATATTGAACGACACCCCAAAACGTGTTCAGGGGGTCATGTTAGGAACTTCTATGGTGGTCCCGGGCTTAAGTTTCACCGTGCGGGTCATGCTAATACTTCACTTTCCATAGGAAATTCACTAATAATTTTCACAAAAATTAGCAGGGCCAACACAAGGTTCCCAGATTCCAGGGGCCACCGGCAAAGAGAAAAAAATACCAAAATAATAATATAGGGGTCTCTGGAGGCCCCCTATTGCACCGTGGCAGCCCTGAAAATGAGTTGGCATGCGGGGATCCCCTGATGGTTACAAGGTCTCAATAACATGCAAAAAATAAAAGATTTCATGTGTTCTAAAAGTATTCAAGTATTCTAAAACCTTAATGTAAAATAATGTAAATACAGTAATTTAAAACACGTGTGGTGGTAAGATTTGAGTCAATGTATCACAAATCTCAAACACGTGTGGTGGTAAGATTTGAGTCAATGTATCACAAATCTCAAACACGTGTGGTGGTAAGATTTGAGTCAATGTATCACAAATCTGAATCCCAAATACAGATATAATTTTAACAACAAATTGTTTGTACTGTACACGATTTTATATACGTGTTTATGATTTTACTTCTCAGAAGATTAATTTTCTAATGCACAAGTTATACGTAAGGGTATTGTGCCGGTATGCCACTGGTGATAACAATTGATTTATGCTTTGCTTAAATCTCACCAGTTTTTAAAAAAATATAATCGCGTAATTCAAAAGTAACATTGCAACCAAATATGACATATCGAAATTTCAATAATGTGATCTTTAAGATTTAACTTTTAATTTTGACTAAAAACACGCTCATAAATTCAGTCGAGAATATTAAATCCAACAGCTATTTATTTAAGTGGTACGATGTTGTTTAAAATTGATCATTGATCGTATGCATATTTGTCTTTTAAAAAGGGATTGGTTCCTTTTCACAAAAAACTGGTTTAATTTCCCACAAGGTTCCACATGAAGACGGTATTTTAAGAATATGGTTTATAGGAATGCGAGTAGGATACGCCCCACTATAGCAAGCCAATCAGAAGCCAGCATTTTGTAGTGACGTCATTCCAAGATGGCGGCGCCCATGGCACTTTATTTCCCGCCAAATTTCCTAACCTCACTTTTTAAATTTTAACTCATTTTGCTCAGTTCTGGCAACCTATGCTCTATGATACATTATTTTACATATACACCATTATATATATATATATATATATATATATATATATATATTATATACTGTAAATTATATGTATATATGTTCCATGGTTCGACTATTATATACTCTATGCGATTGATACTATCATATGGCAATGTATATACAATATTATACATATACTTTACAGCTACACCATTATATAAATATAATCTAGGATATATTAAAAAGTGACGTCACACGTCACTTGACCGCATGGGCTGAGTGAATATATACGTCATCTGAGGCTGAGCCAGTGACGTAGGCGGTTTCGTGACGTAATGAGGGAAAGTTTAAAGTTCAGGGTCACGGGGAGGTTATTTAAAAAAAAAGTACTACCTCACACGCGTAAAATTCGATTGTGATTCGATAGGTTAATCGATATAAAAAATTTAATGAAAACAATCGAATGATACGAGTGCGAGGTAGTACTATTTCAAAAATTAATTTATTTTATTTACAATGTTTGTTCTTAATTACAATACGAATCTTCCGCCGTTGTTGGTTATAATCGAAGTTGATGATCCCGGAGAGTTGCGGTCATCGTGTTTTTTCCTGTTGAAAGAAGGTAGATACTTTGATCCCTGCGCAGACTCCATGTTGTTTTTTTTTGACATCGATCTGTTCTGATAGGTGTTTCCATTTCATTACCGTCAGGTAGAAATACTACCTGACGGTAATGAAGTAGAAACATCTATCAGATCTTGAGTGACATAATATTATTATTATTTTGTGAAGAGCGTCTCGGAGAGCTCGATGTTCACCGGTCGAGAGCCGGAGGTGAACTGACTATTCGCTAGCTAGCGTTTTGGTATCAAACAAAACGGTGGGGGTAAAAGTGAGGTGGGGCGGAGCAGATGGCGGACGGCAGATGGCAGGCGGCAGGTGGCAAGTGCGCGGCAGATGGAAGTCCCCCCACTACACCAGTCCCCCACTACACCAGTCTCCCCACCAAGTTTTACATCGCACAATAACTAGTTTACATGTGTTAGTTAGGGTTTAGCTCTTAGACTGTCAAGACCTTAGCTCCGTAACTGAAAACTTCAATAATGTTTGCTCAACGCTGTATAAGTATAACAGCTACTATGATCTAAACCGGTGCATGTATTCATATGGTGCTTTTTGCGTAGCAAACAACTGGCTAAAAGTGTCTCTCAACCTCGATTTTTCTTCGACGAAACCGCTCATTGTCCATTAAAAGCGTAGACCTTCTGTCTTCATTGTCAGGGAAGTAGAATGTAGTGTCAAGGGGACTACTGAAGGTCACCTTCCTCATGTTCCTGTAAAACTGCGACATTTTTCAGACCCTCTAGGTAGATGTTCATCCGTTAAGAGCTGGAAGAATAATGATGTAGCGTTATTGTGTATGATAGCCACCTACCCCCCACCACAACGTTACCTTGTCCTTCAAACCATTGTTTTTACGCTACGGATGCTATACTTTTGGTTAGATTTAAATTTAGATTGCACCTTCTTGTTCATTTTGTCAAGCCGTGTAATTGAAGTACCCACATGTTATACTTTGAACCAAAAACAAAAAAAATATTTAGGTTTGTCCTTGAAAATAGTTGTTTTTTCGCTGTTGCTGCTATACCCTTGGTCGGATCTGAATTCTGTTTGCACCAACTTGTTCCTCTGATCAATCTGCGTAATTTGAGTACCCATATGGCATATGTTAAACTAGAAATAAAGAAATTATTTAGATTTGACCTTCAAAATAGTTATTTTTGGCTATTACTGCTATACCCTTGGTCGGATCTGAATTCTGTTTGCACCAACTTGTTCCTCTGATCAATCTGCGTAATTTGAGTACCCACATGGCATATGTTAAACTAGAAATAAAGAAATTATTTAGATTTGACCTTCAAAATAGTTATTTTTGGCTATTACTGCTATACCCTTGGTTGTATCTGAATTATGTTTGCACCAACTTGTTCCTCTGATCAATCTGCGTAATTTGAGTACCCACTTGGCATATGTTAAACTAGAAATAAAGAAATTATTTAGATTTGACCTTCAAAATAGTTATTTTTGGCTATTACTGCTATACCCTTGGTCGTATCTGAATTATGTTTGCACCAACTTGTTCCTCTGATCAATCTGCGTAATTTGAGTACCCAATTGGCATATGTTAAACTAGAAATAAAGAAATTATTTAGATTTGACCTTCAAAATAGTTGTTTTTAACTATTACTGCTATACCCTTGGTCGGATCTGAATTCTGTAATAACTAAACATTAATCTCTCCCGAAAAATCAATACATATCTTCCATTATTTTAAGAAACGAGAATTTTCTGAATTTTCTAAGTCCCTAAGGTCATCTGAACATTTTGCCAAAGCGGGGAATAGAGCAGTAAGTGATTCTCACTTTGACCACAAACTGCTCTATTCCCCGCTCTGTATTAGGAGAAGAGGCCTAGTTTAATGCTCGCAATTATAGGCATAAACCTGATAACGGAACGCTATCCTCTCCCCCGAAAAGTTATCCCCTCCCCTCCCCCCAAAAAATAAATAAATAAATAAAAGCAAAATGGTCAGTTAACAACAGTCGCGCACTCTGAAACCGCAAGGACGTTCATCACTGTGTAGGTGTCAGAGTTTTACGAACCGAAGTACAATAATTACCTGACCAAGATCCCCTTAAATTTAACCAAAAATAAGCAAACTGATTGAATCTGTTTCTCGTGAGTAAGGGCTAAGATGGGCAATGTCAACCGGTTTGCGCGCCGTATTGACATAAGGTCGGTTTTCGCGCCATACCTTTTTTTTTGTAAGGGGCTAGGAAAAGGATGAGAAACATACTGATTAGTTAAAGTTAATTTTACAAAGACCAACCAAGGACGGTTTTGCAAAGGTCAGCAGTATCACTGAAACCCGGTGGGACGTAGACCCAAACACCCGGCGTCAGGCTGCTGCGAACCCAAGTTTTGACCCAAGGCCAGTTTTAAAGCGTGAAAGAAAAGTACATATTTAATTAGTCAATAAAACACTTCAAAGACCAACACCACAAATAATTACAAACAGCAACACTAACTACATCTTATAGCAGCAAACTACAAGCTATAATCTAACAAATAAACTAACATGCATAACAAACTAACATGCTAAAGTAGAATCTTCAGTATACAGGGGTACCACCTCTATACTAAAGATGCTATTACAGACAGCTAAGGCGAACAGCTAGCTAGGCTGCCAGCCTAAAACTGTGAGACTACTGCAGCCAGACCCTCGCTTTTATAGCCGACAGAGGAGCAGGTGCAAAGGCAGATGTCCGTGGGGCAGATGCACTCTACTACATTCGCCGCGTCGCAAAAGTAATTTAATACGGTGTCGACGTAATACTCTTGTATTTTTATTTTGACGGTTCATTTGATATGTTTTACACTTAGATATGCAATAGCTGAAACACACGCACTTACGACAAGCTTTCTTGTCAACTTGATTTCCTGGTATTTTTATAATAACTAGAATGGGTTTCGTTAGGTGTCGCAAAAAAGATCTAGAATAAAGAAACACAATAACTTATACTTTATGTCTGGTATATATGTTACAATTGTTCATAAAAAATAAACAACTAAAACAAACTTTAAAATGTTTTGAATTTCGGCCAGGTAAATTAATAAATTAATGAAAAAGTACATCACAAATACTGCTGTATAAGTTTGTGTGTTCAAATTAAATGTACATGGCATAAAAAATTATAAAGTATAAATCTTGCGTTATTTTACAAAATCCTTGATCTTAATAAGTATTAACGGTTGGCACGTTAAATGACAGAAACACTATATATAAATTTTCCAACACCTTAACAATACTTTGATTTCAATATTTTCCTTACCCCACAGTAATTTCCCAAGTTATACCGAACTTATATAAACGCTTTTAATATAACTTTCTATCACCAATGAATATAAGCTTGAAAATGACGTCAAGAAGAGTCTTTAGGAGAGAATAGTGACACATGATATATTAATATATTTCTGGTGTTAAATTTACATGAATAATTAAGTTTAAATATATAGTGGTTATTGTTCGGGTTTAAATACAAATTTTGTGACATATTTATTTGAACTACGTTTAATAACACTTTGCAATGCTCAAACAACCGTCCAAAACACGGTTATAACTTCATAAAAAAAAGCTCAATGTTAGTCTGATCTACCTCCGAGTCGGCGTATCGGATAGCTAATTTTGATTACAATATGAATATATAAAAACCTCACAACCCTCCGATACAATTTTTTAATCAGTGTACTGGGCTTCGGATAGCCAAAGGTGCTATGTCCCACGGCGCACCGCGCCGCCGCGCCGGTGCCGCGCCTGGCATAGTTACTTTAAAAATATATTTCAAATAAAATAAAAAACTAGCCCGGAAGTATGCTTTTCTTCCCAGCCTCTGGAGTTAATTATTGACACAGTAGTAATATAGGGAAACTCTTTTCATGTCTATTTTAACCATCCAATTTATTTGTTATTGAATTTATAGGTCGTTCAATAAAGACTGTCACTTTAAAATCAATGTAAAGCGCATTTTTTTGAGTTAACTTTTTATTACCTATATTTAAATGCATAAGGAACGGAAAGAGTCTAAGTCAAATCTAGCAAGACAGCCAGAT
The DNA here is from genome assembly GCA_963675035.1 of Allygus modestus. Classification (NCBI taxonomy): domain Eukaryota; kingdom Metazoa; phylum Arthropoda; class Insecta; order Hemiptera; family Cicadellidae; genus Allygus; species Allygus modestus. Next base: position 70,136,232 of record OY776116.1, on the reverse strand, counting down.
ATAGCATTTAATAAAACTGTAAGTAGAAAAATATTCGCTTCCCCGTATTCATTTGATAAAATGCAGTGTTAATTAATATATCATCATGTGGAAGAAACATATGTCAGTGAACTTAATTTTGAATAAAACTCCAGGATATACTAAATACCCCCGTAGCAGCAAACCTGCATACTCAGAGAATTTCAAATGCATATTAATTTATCTTAATACCACATAAAGCCACATACCAAGTTTCATCAATATACATTCATAAATAAACGATTTATGACATTTTAATTATTCTCCATAAGAATAACATGGCGGCTGAGTATGCAGGTTTGCTGAAATAAGGAACACTAAAAAATGGGCTTTTATACAAATATCATTATAACTCAACTAGGTAAAGCCACATACCAAGTTCTATTAATTTATGTTCATAATTAAAGGAGATAACACGTTAATTATTCTCCATAAGAATAACATGGGGCTGAGTATGCAGGTTTGCTGCTACGGGAACTATCGGGCAAAAAATGGATTTTTGTGCAAATATCAATAGACCACAACCAAATAAAGCCATATACCAAATTTTGCCAGTTTACGTTCATAAATAAGCGAGATATACAATTTTTCTTTTTCTCCATAAAAATAACATTAGACAACGTACTGTGTTTAGCACTTTCAATATCTCGGTAATCAATTGACGTAGAGCAATGATCAAAATACCAAATTGTTTGTGTTTTTAAGCTGAATTAAATGGTGAAAATTAAAATTTGATTTTAATTATAATTACATGTGAAAACCCCAAAAAACACATTTTTGGGGTACAAAACCCCCCAAAAACCCCCCTTCGGATGGTGCGATTCATCTGGTTTTCGAACTCGTTCAAATAAATGGTACTTTACACATTTGTACCAAATTTCATTAAGATCGGACCTTTTTTTTACGAGAGTTCTCGCGCTTACGGACACATATATATATATATATATAAATATATATATATTTATATATATATATACATATATAAAAATTTGAACGAATGGTGTTTCTGGCATCTGGGGACCTCAAAATGAAAAGTTATCATGGTCTCGGGCTTAAGTCTTACCATGAGACCTACGGTAATAGCTTCTTCCCTATAGGGGAAATTCGCTAAAATTAAAGATGAAATCACAAGATAAACGACATTCATTTTAAACACTTCTTTGTAAACTCAACAATTAACAAGCAGTTAAGATGTATAACAATTTCCAGCCGTCATTTTCCAAGATTGTTGACAAAATATTATCAATTGATCTATGGCAACGTCTGAATACTTTAACAGTTCAATCAACCTTACTTTTAAATTGACAGGCATATATGTGATATTGATATACAAATATCCAAAAGTAAAATCATTTGTAGCATTTTATATTTCGGGACACTTCTTCGTATAAACGGTCAATAAAGCGTAAGAACATAATCGGTCCCGGCATCGGACCCTGAGTTACTCCTACATTGTAGTCATGAACACAAAAAACACGTGGGCTAGGGGCTAGAGGTTACAGGCACTTTTTACGGCACTTGTCTTGTCGCGAAGAGCTAATTATCTTGTTCAACCGCCGGCGTCCTCCAGTTTCGATAAATAAGTCTCAATATCGCATCCGCTCTTGTTATGATGTAGTTTGCTTTATTAGCAGCTAAACTGCCCAATGGAACCAGTCCGGAGAATGCAAATTGCGCTGTCTGATTACTACTTAAGTGTAATTATGCGTCTAGGACCGCCCGAGGGTGTGGTCGCGTTTGCGCGTGTGAGAACACAGGCATGTGTGTGTGTGTGTGTGTGTGTGTGTGTGTGTGTGTGTGTGTGTGTGTGTGTGTGTGTGTGTGTGTTTTGACTTATCGGCCCGTCTGGCCTTGATACCAATATCATCTTAATTGTCGGATATTTTTTGTTGCAAGAGGGTTGACTAATAAATATAAATGCATTATATAGTTTTCCTGTAATTACGGTCAAACAAGTTACACCAAGACCCTAGCTGTTTAAGGCTTCGCTTAAAGTATTTTGATTACGGTTAATTATTGTCGATACAGTTTAGCGGTGCCCTCTTGCGTGTATTGGCTTGCAGTTACAACCTAGTTTTGATTATGAATTTTACTATTTTCTTTGTCGCGGAAATAACAAAATATGATTTGTCGCTTTGCAATTCATCTGAAAGGGTATCAATTTATAATAACTAATAATACGAGAATAATATGTGATTTTACTTGGTTTATATTGTGCGACCATTAAGAATCTATGATCGTCAAAATAGTTTTAATTACAAGTTATAATGAATCAACGAATTGATAAGTAATTAGATACAAATTTTATACCGATCTATTAAAAAATTGTTCTTCTACATCAATAACTTGAAATATGAAGGAAGAACGTTAGTTATCTCCGTAAAAAGTCTGTAATTGATGTTTTCTCGAAGAAAGTTGCATGATCACCTTCGATCCTGATCAGCGCCGGAAGATGTATTTACGAATGACAGCCCCACTAGCGGCGAGTGAGAAGCAGTACGAATCGCAACTGCTGAGTGGCATGCACCTGGCGGGGGACGGGGTAATTAAGTCGGACCGGAAGCGGAATACGTGAATGGTGGTAACGATCCTGCAAGTTTGGCAGGGCGAAAATGAAAACGGGGTCAACCCGCGAGCCCTTTCCCCTAAACGAAAGTTCGATCCTCGTTGTGTGTGTTTTGACAACATCGGGTTGACCAAACACTGTCATTACAGGGGACGTGCATTTTGAAAGTGCACTCTATCGGAAATGATTGTAATCACTGATCGATGGCTTTCCCCGCTGCTAACCTCAACCTTGGGAACCTCGCAGTCGCGGTGCAGCGGGGGTCAAGGTAACTCGGGAACCGACCTAATCCACTTCTGGGAAATGGGATTCCCCTTGTCTTCCTTACTGCAACGAGGTCTCGTTAGCTAAACGGTTAATTGCAAGGTCGCCGCTTAATTAACTGTTTTTTAACCCCGTGTCGTTTAATTAGACTATACTAGTAGTTTTGGGATTAGCTACTAACAATGGAAGTACTAAATGTTGTCCTTAATATAATTAACTAATTGAAACTGTTTAGAATAAATGGGAAACGTAAGAAAATTATTAATTTTATTGGCTTTCCCCGAAATCATTGCTTTTTCAGGTGATTTTACATTAATAGTCAAATCAAATTACACATCTGATGAAATACCAACACAAGATTTGTTTAACTTGGCACTTTTATTATCTAATGTATGGCCTTAAGAGAGGTTGTATACAAAAACTAATATTTTTCTCCAATTTTCTCACCAATACCTTGGACTTAAGCAAAGAAAGCTATTAATTTATAGTTTATATTATATTTTTCAACAAAAGCATAATTACATTATAGACCAGTCGGTGTCTCTTTCTCCACACGGGGATTTTGCAGTTTTAATTTCTGACGTTATCACATATACAATACAAAAATTACGTTTACAATAAATTACGTATATAATATTGAATACGTACAATATCGTGTGATATAGTGTGTAATAACTTGTTTTGTCTAAGACTGATCAGTAAAATAAACATATGAACGAATGCGTCTTAGTGTTCTTTTGGTTAAAATCGCAATCTTCCAATCAAATTTTAGCTCGATCGATCCAGTATGCATAATTTATTTGTAACATATATCTAATTGAGAATGTTCTATTCTCAGTGGTAACGTTTAACAAAAATACATACAGGTTTATTATATATGTAGTAAAAAGTATTGTAAGTTGAAGTTAAAGCAATTTAATAATAAAGAACAATTAGTACTTTCATTTATAACTGTGTGTAGGATTAGTAATTATATCGTATTAATTTAAGGATTAGTAAATGAAAAATAATTTGGTTAATAACAAGTTTTATTCACTTATTTATAGGTTTGTAATATCCTCGAAGTTTCACTCGCTAATAGAGAAGACAAGCAAGGGTATTAAATAACTTAGTCCAAATAGTTTTAAGACATTAGTTAATGTTCATTTACCCAAAGAAATTACAGTATTATTCAGTTTTTGTCTCACCTTATATGTATGCAGACCTTCATTAATAATATTACTGTAATGCCTGTTTGAAATTTGATATAATTGTAAGGTAATGTCTGAAGTTCAGTTTACATTGGGTGTGATATACGATTTCAGCAAACAAGGATTTTGCCCATATCAGAAGGATAATAATAAACAAAATATATATATATATATATTTCGAACATATATTTAACATAAGAAACCACATTACAGTATAAAAAAGGTCTAACACTAAAATAAAATAAGTCGAACCACATCACAGCCACAGTAAAATTGTCCCAAGACCTGAACGTAAAAAAAAAACACTTAAATCTAAATATAAATAATAATGGAGGACATAAAAAGGCCAAACGAACTATCAAAATACTCAACATTTTGAGTAGTACATAATATTAAAATTTCACATGTTATAGACACTGACATATTCAGCTAGTCCTGTTGCTAAAAGATGTGTTTGCATGTTCTCATTTTAATTTCAGAAAGTTTGCTATCATGTTATTTAAGATATACGGTATTTCGACAAAAACGGTTTACGTACATATTAGATAGTGATAATAATTAAATAATTATGATTTTTTGTACACAGATTAAAAATGAAAAACTTTTTATAACTTACCTTATGTTCTAAACGTGTAAAAACATATACAATTAAATTGAATAAATAATGTAAGGCATAAACCTGCCGAACGACCTATCAAAATACTCAGCGTTTTGAGTAGGATCAATATATTATAACAAAATTGCATCGTGTCTTGACACCAAATTGATTGCCAAAAAACGTCAAAGACCTAGCTGAAAAAATTATGTATGTTATTGTATACATTTTAGTACTATGCTTATCATATTAGGTGTGATATGCAATATTACGGTAAAACAGCATACGTACACATCAAAAGGTTAATAATAAATTTAATTAAATTTTGTTGCATGCAAAGATTTAACATTAGGTTAACAGGATTATTGGTGTAAGAGATAAAGTGGCCAATCTGACCCAATATTCAGTCACCACAACAGTAAAATTGTCGAAGTCCTGAACGTTACGAAATTTTTAAAATGCAATATGATTATACCAGAAGCCATAAGAAGGTCGTTCGACTTATCAAAATAGTCAGCGTTTTATACCAAGTTTTATTAATTTATCTTCATAATTAACGGAGATAACGTTTTACTTATTCTGCATAAGAATAACATGGGACTGAGTACGCAAGTTTGCTGCTACAAAAACAATAAACCAATAAACTGTTTTTTTTGTGCAATAGACCACAACGATATGAAGTAATATACCGTACCAAGTTTTGTCAGGCTAAGTTAATAAATGAGCGTGTGTTAGTTTCTTATTAAACAGTTTAAAAAAAAAAACTTAGATAAATTTAATTAAATCATATTAAAAAAGAGAGTACTTTATTTATTCAAACGTAAAACATGAATAAAACAATTTTTCTTGTATTTTCTTATAATTACAATATTGTAGGCTATTAGCGTTGACTATAGTCAATGCTATTAGTATCTCGTACTTTCGTATCTATTTCGTACGAATCTGTACGAGCAGGTGTGGGTACAGCTGTTCGACTGTCTGAATGTCTGTCTGTCCTTGATTTGTGGTCCACGTGTTGAATGAATCTAAGGTCGACACAACACTTTGTAGAAGTAAAAGTTGTTTTGATTAGTAGTAAAACACTTGTTTATTTTGCCTTAATATATTTTGTATGTAAATTTCTCATTTTATTCAGTCATTATAGAAATTAAACCAACCAATTGCGTTGTCACATCTGTTTCTTCTCAATATAAAAGAATCATTGCACAGTAACTGAGAAATCTGTAAAATTCCCGCAACACGACTCCAATCTATCTATCTCCAATCCATTTTAAGTAATCAACTATAACTGAATTGAATAAATCTGAATTGAAGGTTTTGGCTGAATTTTTTTTACTCGTAGTTCTTGAATACAGTTTGACTCTGCATGTATTGAATAGCACTAATCACTTTTGCAATTATGTTGTTGGTTCATATTAATACATTTCCAAAATGAAACAAAAAGGCAATCAAAAATCTCTAAAGATTCAACCGTTATTGCTCAAACCGCTTCATGAATTTATTTTTCTAGTAATCAAGACAAAAAAAATGTTTTTTACGTGTATTTTTGGTGAAAAATTATTTTCAACTTTTTGCTTCACGAGTAAAATATAATCACTAACCAGATATGTTTATCAATGTAACAAATAAGTCTCTTATTATTTACTGCCTAATTTGCTTTACATATCAAATTATATGATTCCTCATAAGTCTAAATGAATAGAAATGCAACATAACAATTTATTTTATGAAAAATCAAATATGTGATACACTTTTTATGAAAGGATATAAGTGTATTATAGTGAATAACACATTTACAACGAATATATAATAGATTTAATTTATAATGGTCCATTTTAAAATTGTTATTGACATTTAAAAAACAAATCTATGACATGTTACACAATGTATAGTGAAGTTTTACCTTACAAATTCTGAAAAGAATAATAAACACCTTTTATATGCATATTTAAAACCGGATAGCTGTGATTTAAGAACCGGTTAAGACTCCGGAACCTGGATAAGTCCCTGCCAGAGGTGCTACGTTTCGACTTTATTGAAGACCGTTTTGAGCATAGTTGAATACACAGACGGGGCACCGCCGCGCCGGCATCTACCGTGACATCTGCCGTGACATCTGCTCTCCTCTGTCTGGCAGCGTCAACGCTGGCGGCTATAAAACCAAGGAGAGGCTCGCACAGGGCTCGCAGTCGCAGGTCGACAGCCTAGCTAGCTGTTTGCCTGCGCTGTCAGCAATAGTATCTCTAGTATAGAGTTGGTACCACTGTATATTAGAGATGCTACCTTAGCTTAAGGGATGTATGTTTATTATTAAACATGTTAGAGTAACGCTTGTAGTTTTCTGCTAGTAAATGTAGTTAGTTTAACTGATTGTGGTGTTTGATGTTGGTTTTTTTGAAGTGTTTTATTTACTAATGAAATATGTACTTTTCTTTCACGCTTTAAAACTGACCTTGGTCAAAACTTGGGTTCGCAGTAGCCTGGCGCCGAGTGTTTGGATCTAAGTCCCACCGGGTTTCAGCGATACTGTTGACCTTTGTAAAACCGACCTTGGGTGTTCGTTGTAAATTTACTTAATCTTGGAATATAAACTCTCTTTGTAAACTACCTTGGTCAAAACTTGGGTTTGCAGTAGCCTGACGCCGGGTGTTTGGATCTAAGTCCCACACTGATTAACTTTAACTGATCAGTATGTTTCTTATCCTTTTCCTAACCCCTTACAAAAAGGTATGGCGCGAAAACCGACCTTAAGTCTTTACGGCACGAAAACCGGATGACTACCTATCTTAGCCCTCACTCACGAGAAACTTTTGGTGCAAACATAATTCAGATACGACCAAGGGTGTAGCAGTAATAGCCAAAAACAACGATTTTGAAGGTCAAATCTAAATAATTTCTTTATTTCTGGTTTACACTATGTTAAGTGGGTACTTAAATTACACGGATTGATCAGACGAACAAGTTGGTGCAAACAGAATTCAGATCTGACCAAGGGTATAGCAGTAATAGCCAAAACAACTATTTTGAAGGTTAAATCTAAATAATTTATTTATTTCTGGTTTAACATATGTCAAGTGGGTACTCAAATTACGTGGATTGATCAGACGAACAAGATGGTACAAACAGAATTCAGATCCGACCAAGGGTATAGCAGTAATAGCCAAGAACAACGATTTTTGAAGGTCAAATCTAAATTATTTTTTTATTTCTGGTTTTCACTATGTTAAGTTTTTCTTTCACGCTTTAAAACTGACCTTGGTCAAAACTTGGGTTCGCAGTAGCCTGGCGCCGAGTGTTTGGATCTAAGTCCCACCGGGTTTCAGCGATACTGTTGACCTTTGTAAAACCGACCTTAGGTGTTCGTTGTAAATTTACTTAATCTTGGAATATAAACTCTCTTTGTAAACTACCTTGGTCAAAACTTGGGTTTGCAGTAGCCTGACGCCGGGTGTTTGGATCTAAGTCCCACACTGATTAACTTTAACTGATCAGTATGTTTCTTATCCTTTTCCTAACCCCTTACAAAAAGGTATGGCGCGAAAACCGACCTTAAGTCTTTACGGAACGAAAACCGGATGACTACCTATCTTAGCCCTCACTCACGAGAAACTTTTGGTGCAAACATAATTCAGATACGACCAAGGGTGTAGCAGTAATAGCCAAAAACAACGATTTTGAAGGTCAAATCTAAATAATTTCTTTATTTCTGGTTTACACTATGTTAAGTGGGTACTTAAATTACACGGATTGATCAGACGAACAAGTTGGTGCAAACAGAATTCAGATCTGACCAAGGGTATAGCAGTAATAGCCAAAAACAACTATTTTGAAGGTTAAATCTAAATAATTTATTTATTTCTGGTTTAACATATGTCAAGTGGGTACTCAAATTACGTGGATTGATCAGACGAACAAGATGGTACAAACAGAATTCAGATCCGACCAAGGGTATAGCAGTAATAGCCAAGAACAACGATTTTTGAAGGTCAAATCTAAATTATTTTTTTATTTCTGGTTTTCACTATGTTAAGTGGGTACTTAAATTACGCGGATTAATCAGACGAACAAGTTGGTGCAAACAGAATTCAGATCTGACCAAGGGTATAGCAGTAATAGCCAAAAACAACTATTTTGAAGGTCAAATCTAAATGATTTCTTTATTTCTGGTTTAACATATGTCAGATGGGTACTCAAATTACGCGGATTGATCAGACGAACAAGTTGACGCAAACAGAATTCAGATTGACCAAGGGTATAGCAGTAATAGCAAAAAAAAAATTATTTTGAAGGTCAAATCTAAATAATTTCTTTATTTCTGGTTTAACATATGTCAAGTGGGTACTAAAATTACGCGGATTGATCAGACGAACAAGTCTGTGCAAACAGAATTCAGATCCGACCAAGGGTATAGCAGTAATAGCCAAAAACAACGATTTTTGAAGGTCAAATCTAAATAATTTCTTTATTTCTGGTTTAACATATGCCAAGTGGGTACTCAGAATACACTGGTTTAAATCATAGTAACTGTTATAATTATATAGCGTTGAGAAAACATTATTGAAGTTTTCAGTTACGGAGCTGAGGTCTTGACAGTCTAAGAGCTAAACCCTAACTAACACATGTAAACTAGTTATTGTGCGATGTAGAACTTGGTGGGGGGACTGGTATGGTGGGGGGACTGGTGTGGTGGGGGAAGAGCCGAGTACCTAACCTACACGCAGACGCTATATCACTATGCGCCCAGCTCTTGCGCGGTACACATGGATTCACAAATACAAGACAATAATGTTTCTTACACATCTTCATCTTTTAATATTTACCAAGCTGGCACTAATGAAACGACTGATCAAATACAAGTACAAGAAGTGTCTACCACAACATCCTCTGATGCAGAAGCAATTACGTTATCCTTGGTGGGTTTTAACTAACGGATATTTTATTCGAATTCCCCCGCACCAGCTGCCATCTGCCCCGCGCCATCTGCCCCGCGCCAGCTGCTTTGTAACCATCTGCCACGCTCCATCTGCCCCGCATCCTACACTTTTACCCCCACCATTGTATTTGATACCAGAACGCTAGCTATCGAATAGTCAGTACACCTCCGGATCTCGACCGGTTAACATCGAGCTCTCCGAGACGCTCTTCACAAAATAATAATATCATGTCACACGAGATCTGATAGATGTTTCCACTTCATTGCCTATCTGTAGTTGAGTGGTGTTTTGAGGTCTGCTGCTATCTTTAGCGATTAATAATAAATCTGTATGATTTCTGCGCTCATTTCGTAATATGCGTAAGTATACGCATTATATTGAATGTAATTATCAAATAAAACCTGTGAGAGTTTTTTAAAACATCCTCAGGATGACCCTGAACTTGGCCTATCTCACCGTTATATGGTCTACACTATTATATATGCTACAATAATAAGGGTTTTTCTCCAAACCCTCTTCTTCTTGCTCTATTGTAGCGTTTCTGAATTACTGTAAGTCACCTAAAAAATCCAGTTGTAACAGGTTAAAATACAGCTCTGTGATTGGTCGGAATAAGCTCGCTCCCCATTGGTCGTATTAGGCGTTCTGATCGCTGATTGGTTGTTGGTGCCTATATATACCGGTGCAGACAGCCTTCCACATTCATTCTGTTCCAGACTTTTGTGTTGGTCAGAGGTCCTTGCGCTGCTTCATTCTCTGCTATTGTGGTAAGTGAGTTGTGATAGTATTGTGCAATTATTACAGTAAGTGCTACTATAATTTGTCGTTAGTATTTAACGCGTATTATATTTGGTGTATCAGGTCTAAACTCAGTTTTATTGTATAACATAACCCTACTTTTATATCTTAACCTCACTTTTGAGAGTCAAACATATAGTTCTATTTCATAGTCTCACTCTTTTAGTCAGACATAACCTCACTTTAATATTTTTAATTATTATTTTACCAGGCCTATCGTCGTATTTACTCAAGTTTCTCTTTGGGTTCACATAACCTTACTTTTGCTTAACATAACCTCACTTTATTGTTTTAATTTATATTTAACTTTTAGTTTGATTCAACTAGTAAAATGGCTAAAGTTGTTCAACCCGTTGAAGTACTTAGTGACGAGCAGGTTTATGTTAAAAAGTTTAGATTGTACGGAACGAAAACTATTTTCAAATTTTCTAACCCTCCTCCTGATACTAGTGAGATAGATTGGCTCAGACAAGGTTTTGCCAAGATTGTAAATGAGATGAAAGGACAAGCCCGCGAAAATGATCAGCTCGGGTTCACTTTGCAGAGTCTTAACCTAAAAAGTAGAGATCCGGGGTATGTCGCATTTCGACCCGCTGGTGAAATTGATGAAGACATCCTTTGGCAAATTTTTGGAGAGATCATACAGTCAAATTCTGAATCCGTCAAGTCCACTGACACTTTTAAAGTAGAATGTACTCGAGTTAATCTCCCTGTAGGTTCTGGGAGGGTACGACCTGGTATCTTTAACACGTTTGACGAGGAGTGCAAAGCAAGGAAGGGTATCGTAGTTATTAAAAATAAAGGCAACTTGTGTCTCCCCAAGGCCTTGGTTGTAGGTATCGCTCATACAACAAAGGATCCTCAGTACAAGTCAATTAGGCAAGATGATAAAAAAAGGCAAACCGTGAGGGCTCAGGAACTTATTCGACGGGCTAGAGTAGAGATGCCCGAGGATGGTGCGGGAATCCCAGAACTTGAGAAGTTTCAAGACTTGTTGAAAGATTTCAAAATAACCGTGTTCAATTATGATAATAAAGGCCGGGACGTTTATTTCGAGGGCAGTGTTGAAAATGCTAAATTCAAGATCAACCTGTTGTTTTACAACGGGCACTATAACGTAATAACTAGTTTGACTGCTGCTTTCGTTTGTAAATATTTTTGTGAAGTTTGCCATGTTCCCTATGATCACAAAGGTGTGCACAGATGTTCAAACATCTGTTCTCAGTGTCAGACCATCTCGCCTCCCTGCAAAGAGGAGCATGGAGGAATAGTTTGTTCAAAATGTAATATGACTTTGAGAAATCAACAGTGTTTCACTGCTCACCAAGTCGATAAATGTAAAGTTGTCAAAAAGTGTCTTGATTGCGGTAAATTAGTTTGGATTAGAGACAGATCCACGCCCCACAAGTGTGGAGAAGTCTATTGTAAACCTTGCGGATCTTTCCAAGATCCAAATCACAAATGTTTCATACAGCGGAACGATGGTAAGCCTAAACCAAAGGACTACATTTTCATTTTCTTTGATCTGGAGACTCGCCAAGACGAGTCTCTCCCCTCTGATCCCGAACAAAAAGTACATAAAGTAAACTTGTGTGTTTCCCAGCAGTTTTGCTACCAGTGTATCGAAACAGAATTTTGCAGGGTTTGTAAAAACCGTACGAGAGTCTTCAACTCTGACCCTGTTAAAGATTTCATGGAATACGTCATGGAAGTCCGAAAAGGTTTTAAAGATGTCTGTGTAATTGCCCACAACGGTCAGGGCTTTGATTTCCAATTTTTGTTAAAGTATGTTCTTGAAAAAACTAAATTCACACCCGATCTGGTCATGAAGGGTTGCAAAATTATTCTCATGGAAATTGACAACGTTAGATTTGTGGACTCACTTAACTATTTCCCCATGGCCCTCGCTGCGCTCCCTAAGTCATTTGATCTGCCTCCGGAGAGAAAGAAGGGTTACTTTCCTCACTTGTTCAACACTCTGGCGAACCAAAATTATGTAGGCCCTATCCCCGATAAACAGTACTATTGCCCAGAGTCAATGTTTAAAAAGTCCAATAAGGCCTTTAAAATCTGGTACCATGAAAGAGTAGCGGAAAACTATGTATTTGATTTTCAAAAGGAAATGTTGGAGTATTGCATCTCTGATGTGGAGATCTTGGCCCAAGCTTGCCTTAAGTTCAGATCGATATTCCTCCAAGAGTGTAATGTTGATCCTTTCCTAGAGGCTGTAACGATCGCTAGTGCTTGCAACTTGGCCTTCCGCCGCAACTTTTTGAAACCAAACACGATCGGCCTCATCCCAAAGAACGGCTACCGTTTAGTGGATAACCAGTCAGCTATTGCCATTCAGTGGTTGAGCTGGGAAGAAGAGAAACGTGGAGCGAGGATCGAGCATGCGGGGCGGGGTAAAGAAGTAAAGATTAACAAACTGAAAGTAGATGGGTTTGACAGGGAAAACATCTACGAGTTTCATGGATGCTACTGGCATGGATGCCCCAAATGCTTCCCGTTCAATCGAGAGGCTCCTCTGAAGGAGGATCCCTCAGACTCACTTCACTTAAGATACGAGAGAACTAAGGCCAAAATCGCTAAGTTTAGTGACTACGAAGTAGTCGAGATGTGGGAGTGTGAGTTTAGGAAATTAAAAAAAGAAAAAAAACTCAAACACTTGGACTCTCTCCCCATATTGAACACACTCCCACTAGACCCAAGACAGGCTTTTTTTGGGGGCAGAACGGGTAACTCTAAGACTTACCATAAATGCGTCGAAGGAGAAACGATCCAATATGTGGACGTTTGCTCGCTCTACCCGTATGTGTGTAAGTACGGAAAGTATCCCCTAGGTCATCCCACCATTCATGTAGGAGACAGAGAGTGCAGACAGAGAGGTCTCCAAGTAGATGGTTTATTGAAATGCAAAGTCCTACCACCAAGGGATCTCTACCACCCAGTACTCCCAGCAAGGATGAATAATAAATTAATGTTTGCCCTCTGTAAAACATGTGGTGAAAACCAAAACCAAGACCTCAAACCCTCAATTCTAAGACCTCCAAAACACTTAACTTTGAAAAACTAAAAGAAATGGTTCTTAGTGAGTCAGCTGAAAGCATAGAAATTAAGGAATCTAGAATCAGGAGGACGAAAGACCGCGATATTGTAACTGTGAATGAATCCAAACTTTTCAAAATTACTGGACCAAAAAGAAAGCTCGAGGGTGAGTACGACACACTACCCTATGGTTATAAAATCCAAAAACTTGAGTAAACACTACTGGTAGTATTGGGAACGATTCGTCCCCTTTGTAAAAAAAAAAACATGGTCACGTGGCCTGATTTCAGGTTTTAACTTGGATGATATAACCTCCAGCTCTGTCTCAGCCACTTTGGTCGCTGATCCTGCCCTAAATTGCTCTAATCTGTACTACTGCACAATACTTAAAATAAAATGGCTCACTTGACTTCATGAACAGTTCAATTGTAAATATAGTAGAGCATGTCTTGGACATTGTAAAAGTTCCCACTGTATGTATGTCTGTGTGGTTGTGTTTGTGTGTGTGTGTGAATGAAGGTCAATGGCGTGGGGGACGAAAAACCCCGTAAACCTGAATGTAAATTGAAGGGTCTTGTACGTTGAGGCGTCTAGGTAAGTCCTTGGCTACTCCTTGGAAGGACCTAGAGTGAATGGTGTACTCAAGTTATTCCTTGAATCCATACGGTGGGACTTGTAAAAGTAAAAAATGAACGGAGGAGACAATTAGCTTGTTTTTTTTTTTGGAAGGTCTCCACGGGTCATGGCGGTGGAGGGGCTATGGCTTTTTTTTCTAAAAATACTCTATCCTTTGTTTGCTAAAAAGGGAGAGGACATTAGTTCGTACTGGGCATCAACCAGGTAATCTGGATGGCCTACGTATGGAATAATGTTTAACCTGGGTGCATATGCACGGGATGGTCTCAAACCCCACCCAAGCAAACATACACTTAGTATACGGGGTTAACGGCTATGAACACCGGGTTTCTAAGCGATAGCTATGATGGAATGGATGTCTGATAAGCTCTTTAGCGGACAAATTATTTTCTTTGCTATACTGGAACAGTGCGTTGTTCTTGTTTATTCCAACAATAATAGCTGTTAACTGATGTATTTTATTATGTGTTTGAACAATAAAGACTGCTAACAAATGGAACAAGGGGTTTCGCACACCCTGTATAACGAAAATCCTAGTCTGTAAAAGGGCGCTGTCCCACCTTGTTTGCTGAAGTTAGCCCTAGTTGGCCTCGCTGCAACATAGTAACTGTTATAATTATACAACGTTGAGCAAACATTATTGAAGTTTTCAGTTACGGAGCTAAGGTCTTGACAGTCTAAGAGCTAAACCCTAACTAACACATGTAAACTATTATTATTGTGCGATGTAAAACTTGGTGGGGGGACTGGTATGGTGGGGGACTGGTGTGGTGGGGGAAGAGCCGAGTACCTAACCTACGCGCAAACGCTACACCACTATATGTCCAGCTCTTGCGCGGTACACATGGATTCACAAATACAAGACAATAATGTTTCTTCCACATCTGTCTCTTATAATGTTGAACACAATGACACTGATCAAAAATATATCTGGTGAAATACAAGTACATGAAGTTTCTACAACAACACCATCTGATACAGAAGCAATGATGTTATCCTTGATGGACGTTTTATTAAACAATAATGGAATAAGGTGGTAAATGAATTCAAGAATTACCATCTGCCTCGCACCATCTGCCTCGCGCCATCTGCCCCGCACCACCTGCCCCGCGCCATCTGCCTCGTATCCTACACTTTTACCCCCACCATTTTATTTGATATCAGAACGCTAGCTAGCGAATAGTCAGTACACCTCCGGCTCTCGACCGGTGAACATCGAGCTCTCCGAAACGCTCTTCACAAAATAACAATGTCATTTCATTCAAGATCTGATAGATGTTTCCATTTCATTGCCATCAGGTATTATTTCTACATGACGGTAATGAAATGGAAACACCTATCAGAACAGATTGGTGTCGAAAAAACAACAACATCGATGACAACGAACAACGGGGAACTATTGTAAACATGAATTATTGTAAATAAAATAAAGTAATATTTGTAATAGTAATACCTCGCACTCGTATCATTCGATTGTTTCATTCGATTGTTTTCATTTGATATTTTATATCGATTATACTATCGAATCACAATTCGAATTTTACGAGTGCGACGTAGATTTTTTAAAAACACCCTCCCCGTGACTTTGACCTTTAAACTTTCCCTCATTACGTCACGAAACCACCTACGTCACTGGCTCAGCCTCAGATGACGTATATATTCACTCAGCCCATGCGGTCAAGTGACGTGTGACGTCACTTTTTAATATATCCTAGATTATATTTATATAATGGTGTAGCTGTAAAGTATATGTATAATATTGTATATACATTGCCATATGATAGTATCAATCGCATAGAGTATATAATAGTCGAACCATGGAACATATATACATATAATTTACAGTATATAATATATATATATATATATATATATATATATATATATAATGGTGTATATGTAAAATAATGTATCATAGAGCATAGGTTGCCAGAACTGAGCAAAATGAGTTAAAATTTAAAAAGTGAGGTTAGGAAATTTGGCGGGAAATAAAGTGCCATGGGCGCCGCCATCTTGGAATGACGTCACTACAAAATGCTGGCTTCTGATTGGCTTGCTATAGTGGGGCGTATCCTACTAATGCGATGTGTAGCTTTCTTAAAGTCCTTGAATAAATTTGGCTTTTTACAGATGTTAAAGTCTCCGAAGAACGCTAAAGAAAATAGGAAAGGAAGGTTTTGGCAGGGTTCCAACGACCCTCTTCCCTTCGTTTGTAGGTCACTGCAATTCAAAACACATTTATACCGAGAATATTTATCCCAAAGAATATATCGTAGCTCTGTTTTACACTTACACTAATACATCGTTTTATTATTAATCATTTCCAAATTAAAGTGGTTCGTTATTTAAGTATTGGAAACAATAATTGACGATTAAAATTTCTTTGAATAATTGATTACATGACAGCTAAATTTGTATAACTTTTTTCAAGTGTTGCACTGATTACAGTTTATATAGTTACTGTTTTTGTAAACTATTAAAACAGGTTTATACTTGATATTTATACAAAAGGATAGGCCTATATATATATATATATATATATATATATACACACAACTTATCCTTTAAGAAACATTAAGTACTCGTATTTGCTGTTACAATTTAGCGCAAAAACTGCAACGGTATGCTTGAGAGTGACAGATATACCGAGCGGCGTCTTTCATTTGAGTATACAATTGTCAACAACTTCACTTGGCAAAGGATGAAGTTATATTAAAGCAATTGTTGCAGACATAAGTCAAATAAATAAAGCTATTGCGACTACTATTTTACCAAAACCAAAGAAAATAATAAACGAGTTCGCACGCAGCACGCTGACGTGAGGGAAAATAATTTCCACATAACAAACTTTTAAAACTCAAAATCAGTGTAAAAACATAAATTTGTTCCAACTTTTATTGAAGTCTGAATACATTTGGCTGTTCTGATGCTCCTGGTTTAATTTACCTGCAATGCTGGGAATATAATTTTGCTCATTATAAAGTTAGGAGAAGGTCCAGTCAGACTTTAAAGTAGGCGTGAGGTTGCTGGGGATGATAAAAGTACCCCAACAAATGAATAACAGGCTTTTCTAATGTAAAACCCCCATAAGACAACGTACTGTGTTTGGTCGATACACATTTTCTTTAATAACTCGGTAAATATCAATGCTAGAATGCCGAGAGAGGGTTTAAAAGTTTCGCCTCACTAATTCCCATCTTTTCACTTAAATTAATTTTACATCCGGGGCTTTTCTGACCCTTTTTGGGCCAAAAACTCTAAATTTGAAAGATTAATCCCCAAAAAAGGGATTTAACGTTTTCCGATTGTTTTGCCCAACGATCATGTCCACCTGATTATAGAAAGCAACGTCCCTACCAAATTTTAAGTAAATCGGACAAAAAATGCGACCGCTAGAGTGCAAACACATATATATATATATAGTGGTTGCATATTAATGCTATGGTGTAATTAGCTTTGGCTGTATTATAGCATTATTAAATTTGTACTGTATAAACAAATGCATATATTTGTATATATACATGTGCCTATATATACAATTTTGAACGAACCCCCCAAAACGTGTTCAGGGGGTCACGATAGGAACTTCTGTGGTGGTCCCGGGCTTAAGTTTCACCGTGCAGGTCATGCTAAAAGTTCACTTTCCATAGTAAATTCACTAATAAAGAGGTTTGATTGATTGATTGATTGATTGATTGCTAATAATGCTCAAATTATATATTCTTACCGGCGCTCACTATACAGTGCCTTAACTGACCACTTTCTGCTGAAGTTGTTATTTTTAGCGAATTTCCCCTATAGGGAAGAAGCTATTACCGTAGTCGGCATGGTAAGACCTAGGCCCGGGACCATGATAACTTTTCGTTTTGAGGTCCCCAGACCCCAAAAACACCATTTGTTTGATACTGTATATATATATATATATATATATATATATATATATATATATATATATATATATATATGTGTGTGTGTGTGTGTGTGTCCGTGAGCACGATAACTCTCGTAAAAATTATCCGATTTTGACGAAATTTGGTATAAACATGTAAAGCAGCATTTATGACTTTAAGTTCGAAAACCAGACAGATCGACCTATCCGAAGGAGTATTTTGGGGGGTTTTGTACCCCAAAAATGGGTTTTTTGAATTTTTTACACATAATTTTTGAAAAAGTCAAATTTTAGTTTTGACCATTCGATTCAGCTTAAAAAAACACACAATTTGGTATTTCGATCATTCCTCCACGTCAATTGGTTACCGAGATATTGAAAGTGCTAAACACAGTACGTTGTCTAATGTTATTCTTATGGAGGAAAAGAAAATTTTGTTATCTCGCTTATTTATGAACGTATACTGACGAAACTTGGTATACAGCTCCATCTCGTTGAGGTCTATTGATATTTGCTACAAAAAATTGTTTTTGCATAATTCTCCCGTAGCAGCAAACCTGCGTACTCAGGCCCCATGTTATTCTTATGGATAATAATTAAATGCTCTGTATCCCTTAATTATGACCATAAATTAATAAAAACTGGTATACGACTTCACCTAGTTGAGTTATATTGATATTAGCATAAAAACCAATTTTTTGTGTTCCTTGTTGCAGCAAACCTGCGTACTCAGCCCCAATGTTATTCTTATGGAGAATAATTAAAATTGTATATATCGCTTATTTGTGAATATATTTTTATGAAACTTGGTAAGTGGCTTTATGTAGTATTAAGACATTTATATCTCCATTGGAAATTCGCTGAGTATGCAGGTTTGCTGCGACGGGGGTATTTTAAATTACCTTCTCAACTCAGATAACACTATTAACACTATGATATAGTTTATTAATCTTATCAACCATATTGCTGTAAAGCCGGAAGGTTTCATACATTAAAAGGTTCTTTCATTTCCAGTATATCCGGATAAATTTGCATTGGCATCACTGCATCTGGATGCTTCATTCGCTTCTATAGGTAGACATAACCATTGACTATACACCTGTATAGCCAATTGCATAACACAAGTACAGTCCGAACTGTTAAAATGAGCTACGACAATTGTCCACTCCTTTCTCTTCCAAGATGTGTTCTTTACGAGAAGTTTTACTGAAAAACGCTAAACTTCCACGCAACGTTTCTCATAAAGAGATCAAATCTGATAAGAATGAAGGACGTTACATTGATCTTAAATCAATTTTATATTTACTACCTACCTCATATATAATTAAATGTTAAGTCTAATTTAAAACAAATCGGTTCTACTTAATTATTATGTAAAATATACAACAAGTTCAATAGCAACATTTGCTTATACTAGATTTACAACACATTATTTCCCAATCTGACTCTAAAAGCGCGCTTGGATAAAACTTGTAATTAAACTGTAAATTAACCATGAAGACGGTTTAAATGGTGCAAATTCCGGTCCAGATGTTACTTTACCAGGCCAAAGGGGGCGGCGGTAACAATAAAAGATGCTGTGGAGGGGGAGGGGGGAGGGTTGCTCGATGACTCAGTGGGAGGGAGGGGAGGGTCCTTCAAAGCTCACCCTCTACAACAGCTGACTGGCCATATTCCTCGCTTTACATTAATTCAATAATCGATAATCACTATTTCTCATTTTCCTCTTAACATTTTTTAAATTAATAAATTTGTTAATATTCATATTGAAGTGAAATGTTTTAGGATTGGTTATAAAATTATCACAAACTAGGTCTGGTATTCCCAGTTACCCCGGGAATATTCAAATGTAAAGATATATTTAAATAATCGCCTGGCAAAATTAAAGCGTTGTTTGCAACGTGAAATACTGTACAGGCCAAGGGTCGAAACCCTAAAGGATTAACGAATATTTTCTGAGTTTTGAAATATCAATGAATCATGACAAACATCTTGATATTCCATAAGATTTGAAACAATAACACCTTAAAATTGGTCTAGGCGGGTTTCCAAATTGATTACATTAAACAATTACATTACAATCTTCCCATTTTACGTATTATAGATTTAATGAGTTAATATAAATGATTAAACTAATGTGTTTGCTGTCACGGATTTGTTTACGGAAAATATTGTACCATTGAACAATAAAGGAATTGAATTGATGTTTACTATTAAGGGCAAGCAACGCTAAATTAAGAAACGACGTGGCGTCGCAAGGAAAGATATATCGTAATTAAAGTACAGTATGGAGATTGGAATATCGTGTACGTTTTTCAATTTATATTTGTAATATACACATGTCAGCTAATATCACGCGTAAACGTAAACGTCACGCGAGCAAGAAAGGTTTTAGTGAACATAAAAAAGTATAATGAAATATATTTTACTGTTTGCATAAGACAGAGTTGCCTTCTATTGTACTGTATTAAACCTTACACGATCGTAAAAGTTACAGCACAAAAAATCATTTAAAAAAATAATTAAATATTTTCATATTCAAATAAATACGCTGTACAAATGGGAATCTGAAAATACTAGTTTAGTTAGTTGTTATTACTATTTTGTTTTAATTTATAGACCGCCATTTTAGGCGTCGCCATCAATAAAAGGATAACAAGTAAAATTCTCTACTTACATTATATTTGATATGACATTTTTTTACATTTTTTCCAACAAAAGCATGCTATTTTCTAAAAACAACTTGTACTAATGCATTTACAATATATTCACCAACAGAACATCTTGAACAAAAGCACAAGTTGGCAACCACAATACCCTGTTTTGCGGTGGATTGTTTCTTGCTACGATGCCAAGTGCAAGAAACTTTATAGTTCTTATCTTGAGTAAATATATCTCATACAGCTGAGCGCCTTGAGCGAAAGTGTCTTTCATCTTAAACTGATATTTAACATGAACCGGCTTCAAAGTATTGGAGGTAAAACTGCAGAGAAACCTTAACTGGCTAGACGTATAATAATGTTGTAATAAATACATAAATGCAAAATATTAATAAGAACACAATTTTTATTTTGTTTTACGTTGTTAACTCATATTACAAACAAAATTGTCCCAAGTCTCGCTGTCTCGCTTTGCTAAAGCTTTTTGAAGTCTTGGAAACTGTAATTATTTTTAAACCAGTTTAAGCCCGCAACCTTGGCACTCCAGGTAAAGTCCCCATTAAACGTATACAATACCCCCGTCGCAGCAAACCTGCATACTCAGCGAATTTCTAATGGAGATATAAATGTCTTAATACCACATAAAGCCACTTACCAAGTTTCATAAAAATATATTCACAAATAAGCGATATATACAATTTTAATTATTCTCCTTAAGAATAACATTGGGGCTGAGTACGCAGGTTTGCTGCAACAAGGAACGCAAAAAATGGGTTTTTATGCTGATATCAATATAATTCAACTAGGTGAAGTCGTATACCAGTTTTTATTCATTTATGATCATAATTAAGGGAGACAGAGCATTTAATTATTCTTCATAAGAATAACATGGGGCTGAGTACGCAGGTTTGCTGCTATGGGAGAATTTAGTAAACAATTTTTTTTGATCAAATATCAATAGACCACAACGAGATGAAGCTGTATAATAAGTTTCGTCAGTAACCATTCATTAATAAGCGAGATATAAAAATGTTCTTTTCCTTCATAAGAATAACATTAGACAACGTACTGTGTTTAGCACTTTCAATATCTCAGTAACCAATTAACGTAGAGGAATGATCAAAATACCAAATTGTGTGTTTTTTAAGCTGAATCCAATGGTGAAACTAAAATTTGACAATTTCAATAATTAGATTAAAAATTCAAAAAACCCATTTTTGGGGTACAAAACCCCCCTAATTACCCCTTCGGATAGATCGATCTGGCTGGTTTTCGATCTTAAAGTCATAAATGTTGCTTTACGCGTTTATACCAAGTTTCATCAAAATCGGATCATTTTTAAGAGAGTTATCGTGCCTACGGACACACACACACACACACACACACACACACACACACACACACACATATATATATATATATATGCAGTTTCGAACCAATTGTGTTTTTGGGGTCTGCAAAACTAAAAGTTATCATGGTCCCGGGTCTAGGTCTTACCATGCCGACTACGGTAATAGCTTCTTCCCTATAGGGGAAATTCGCTAAAATCCAAAATGTCATGGATTTTAAAGGATATACGATGGTTAAAACTTACCTTGCTAACCGGAAAGTGTATATGTTGTATTGCAACTTGCAAATGGTTCGCACCATACATATTATACGATAAAATTACCCAATATATAATTTATCTGTGTACATCTGACAGTTAACATCTGAAGCATTCCATCCACTTTATCTGGTCCGCCGATCGTCAATGCGCCTAAACAAAGCCAATTATGGTCGATGAGTAGTTGATTGTTCGGGGAGCGGCGACGTCTGGACTTCCGGGGCTCTGCCCTAGTGGCTGGGGGCTCTGTCCCGGAGGCCAGAAGTGTGATAGAGTTACACTTCCTGCTGCGGGTCTCTAGACACTTCGCTCTACGGAGAGACAACTTATGATGTGAACAAATTACGGGCGTGCCTTTTAATTCGTTCAACGTTTAATTTTGTAGTCGATCCATCCACTATAAATATATTTACACTTATACTGTACTCACATACAAGGCGGTAGATCTATTCATCTATCAATCTTATCTTACTATACGTATAAAAGACCTGGCAAAGCCCTGGGTGGTTCATCACTAAAAACTTCGCAATATCATGGAGGGATGACACTTGGTACAATATTTTTAGGAAAAGATAGTAAAGAGTTGTTTTTTTAAGATGGTGGCTCGAGCCGTTTAAAATGACTCGAGAGGGCGGAACTTATTCTACTAAGCCACAATATATTTCCAAAATGTCCAAACCTTAGCTTCGGTTTAGGTAGATCCATTAAGAGGACCACTTTGACCTATTGATAACTTTCTATGAAAAATCACCTTAACGCGGGTGAAGTGAAGCCGCGGGTAAAATTATATTTCTAAAGACAATAAAACTATCAACAACCCAACCAAAAATCCACACCGATTTACACGAAATTTTGCATATACACTCTCTTCGATGTATTAACCTCTGTGAAGGGGTTTTAAACAGCTGGTTGTAGGAAACTCCAATATGGCTCAGTCCCACAGTTATTAATAGTTTTATGTTATTGTTAAGGACATTCACTTTTTTTAACAAGATGATAACTTAAACATGAGTTCATTGTTGAAATAAAATTGCTTCTTTATTGAGGCGAACTTAGGGCCACATGGTCCTTTCTTATAGTTAACCTCTAATAACTCAAATAATTTCTGAAACTTGTATTAAAAGAAAAAAAACTGATAAACTACAGAGACTAATCAATTTAAAAAATGAAAATTACATATTTAAGTACATTCTTAAACAAAACAAATAATATATAAAATAAATTAAATACATGCACACACTCATTCACACCCTACTACACCCAGGCCTAGCGCACACCTTGTTCGCAATACAGTAGTTTAGAGGGTTAACAACAGAATGCAGGACTCACAACTGGCCTATTCTCCGGATGATGATAGGCACTACTGCACCAGCATACATGATAGGTGGTTCAAGGCTATTGATTACGACCGGGCGCATCGATCATTATCAGGCACAAGAAATAAATGTGTTTTAGAAGTGAAAAGATTAAATTAGATCCTATGTTTTTTTTTTTGTAAACGTAAACTTAACTTAAAATACTAAAATCAATAAAATACTTATATTGTTAAGGAAACACGTTGTCGATGAACCAGATTGGAGTTTGAGAGGTTGTCTCACAATTGTCGCAGTTGTAAAGAAATCTCACAATTAATTTTAATTAAAATTGAAAACTCTCTAATAGAATAGATTTATATTGTTATACGTTTAGCAACTATCCCTAAATAATAGGCCTACTACAGGTCTTATTTTATAAATTCGAGAAAAAACTTTCATGGGAACGGGGTATACCCTGACAGTTTTATCTTTTAATAATACTGCATATATTCAGTAATTTAATAACAAACTACACTGGTTGTTTTAAGACATTTGAACAATCTTAAAACCCAATTTATTTTGCTATTTGTAATATACCGCTTCGCTACAAAACAATAACATTATTGTTTTTAAATAGTTATAAAAACATAGAATGCTTGTTTTGTTACAGTTATGTTTCCGGACATGCTTTAGTTTCTTGGACTTTACCAAGTATAACGAGCAAATGTGATAATTTTAATAATGATCAAATACAAATAATTAAATGCTAGATGAGAAATTATGAGGCTAACATAGATTGACTCTTTTCATAAATTGAAGTCCAGAGACAATTGGAATAAAGTTTTTTTTCCATCAACTCGATAAAAACAACTCTTAACAGAACAAATCAACGATGAAAGAAAGTTCTTTATTGGACAGAATTTTATTTAGACTTATCATAACTGCTTGACTGAATACAAATAAGTGCTAAACAACAAAACGGTAAAATACGCTTCAAGCATCTCAAGTACCGCTCCAGAAAGAAATTATTACACTATAACAAAATGCAGTAATCATGAATCCCTAAAATACACTTCGACTTACAGAAGTTATCCTCCATGGCCAATCAAAAGTTATCCATCCATACGATAAAGCACACGCGACAACACTCGCGACACGGCACGCTCGACACGGGAACACGCGGGCGGCGACACGGGCGTGCAACACGGCGGCCGAACACCAACTGAGGTGGGGACGCCGCGACGCGACGAATGTCACACCAGATGCGCATGACACCGGCACCGCGACGCGACCGCGTGTTCGGGACTTCCGTGATGAAAGTATTACTTATTGCTTTATTCATCATTGTGTTTTCTACGAAAAGCCGTAGTAAATTTTAGTATCGAATTATTAGATGCTTAACTTTTCAATGCATGTATTTTCAATGCTAAAATACATTCAAATTTCAAATACGCGAAGACTTATTGCATTAAGTAACCAGAATTGAAAATTATTTCAGAAAATGATTTTCTCAATCGCTTCCTAAATCACCTACGTCAACATCCAACAAGACATTTGCGATAGTATCAATGTTATTGCATTGTATTGTAAGGAATCGCTCCTTCATATAAGTGCTTTAATTACATGTTTTTAGTACGTACTAAGGTTCGTATTTGTCCTAGTTATTCAGATGCGGTGGGACTACATTATTCATGGTTGAATAGCCTCCAAAGCTGATAAACAATAAAATAAGGTTACTTTACCTCCGTCTTCAGCTTTAAGAGGGCTCTAAACCTTCGCCAAACGGCTGAAAAACACACCTTCGTATTACTCAAATTCTGAGGTTATTAAAGCACCTAGCGACCTCCAGTGAACGATAAAATGTTTCTCATGAAATTAACTAGGTTAACAAAGTTATTTTAAGGTTTTAAGTTATTGTTATACATATTTTATTCGGGGTTAAACTCAGTAAAAATTGACCATTTTCTACTACGTAAATGTCAAACAGTTAAGTTCAAATTAGAAAGTTTTTCTGTTTTAAACCCCTTATTAGTTATTCAAGATCATTTCCCGCTAGGCAGGATTTCATAAAAACCAATATTTATCTCATAAATCGAGTAATTTGTGAGGGTTGTTTCTGAAAAGCGCTTCGCAAAACACCCCCGTACAGAGGACGCTCTGGCGAGCGGCGATGGAACTACCACCGCCAATGAGACATTCGTCAGTGTCGCCAACCTCTGTTTCTCTACTTATTGGGACATCGGACGGACGTAATTCCCCAGAAAGGTCCTCTGTGTCCTTGCTTCAAACTACTCTAAAGACACAATATTTTCCCGTCGTACCATACCGTCCTTCTTGATGATATAGCTAAATCAAATTTGAAATGACATTATCTGGGCTTTTTACCGTTCAAGAATGTGATCAATATCATTCAATATAATTAAATGATTAAACCTAATATACTTTAATACACCAACAATTTGAATAAAATTAATCCTTCCTTAAACAATATCTTTTCTACAAAAATTAAGATTGTTCTAGTTATTAATGTTTACAGTTGATACAAATAGTAACAATTACATTTAACGTTACCAAGTGCAACCCGTTTTATATTGGTTTTTGTTAACCGTATCGTAAGAAGTTTCTCATTAACAATCATAATTGTAACTCGGCGTAGGTACAACGTGGCTTTAGCCAACTTCATCACAATCTGTTTCATGTCATTTTCAAAGTGTGTGTGGTT
Source organism: Allygus modestus (assembly GCA_963675035.1). Classification (NCBI taxonomy): domain Eukaryota; kingdom Metazoa; phylum Arthropoda; class Insecta; order Hemiptera; family Cicadellidae; genus Allygus; species Allygus modestus. The sequence goes on along the minus strand of OY776116.1, from coordinate 70,110,011 downwards.
TTAAAATACTTGTATAACGCGGCGCGGCGGCCGCGCCGATTTCCAAGAGCACTGAGCCGAGAAGTGACGAGGCGCCCCTCGACCAAGGGTGGGAGTGCATCACCTCACTTCCTGGAAGATCATCCCCTACAGCATTTTCCTTGTCCGCAAACCTTCAGTTCATCAGTTGATCTTTGTGACAGTGAAAATACCCCCAGTGTGTAAAAAGGCAGAAATATTGCCGTTTCGTCATGTGGAAACCTCAAGGAATGAAGATGGAAGCGTTTGGATCATGATTATTATAACAGATGATAATAATAAGTCTGTTATCATACTCAAGATGTTTCATTTCTGTTTACTAGTGATAATAATGCGGAAGCGGATTGCAGACGATGATATGAATCATATGCTGTCATTTTTTAAATGACTCATGCCAATGCTTGTACAAGTTTTAAGGCAATAAAGGAATTAATGACTGATTGATTGATTGATTGATTATTGTCATACTTTATCCCTTTTATCATATTATCTATGTTTTACTTTCTCCCCTCGCATGTATAGACATAGTGTAATACGAAAAAAAGAGTCCCTGGACAAAAAATACTAACTAATTTTGTCTGGTCAAAAGAATGTTTTTTCATTATCGCAAAACCGTAGACCTTACAAGTAACGATCGAAAGGGGCGCCAAAATCGGATGGGGGTGCATCATATTTTCTCCCTTATTACATATAATAGCAATATTAAACTCGAATCATTAAACTTCAATTAAAGATGAAACCCCAGTTGAATACTCTCCAATACTCTCTTAAATATAATGAAGGTGCAACATGGTGAATACACAACTTTCTTCCCAATACGGTAATGCCTTTCAACAACTTAAAAATACTAATATAAAAGCAGCCGGGTTAATATTACATATTTACAATTTATTTATTTTACAACTACGGATTACGCACTCCACCCGCACCCCGCGACCCGTCATGAGCGCCTAGCGTACCCCACCCCCCGAAAAATGTGCCGCGCCGTGCTGGAGCACGGCTCGCACTGCCCTAAAGCCGGTACTGATTATTACCATTTTATTTTAATTGATATAATTTTCCTTTTTATTACTGAAATGTCTCTAATTCCAAACGAAGTATTTTGTATCTTAGTGTCAATTTTTATCTTTAAAACCATAAACTATAACCAATTCAATGTTTATTAGTGATTGTTACATCGGGCTACTTTTCATGTTTTTTATTAACAGTTAAAATGTTGCAGTCTAACCTAATCCCAGAAATTCTGTAGCATATTACAGTACACTGTATACAATACCTATGTGCAATACAGTCGGGTTCTTACTTTACAACTTGTTTTTCTTCATCCCTTATACAACGTGATTGATAACTATTTATCTGAGTAATGATTCCATAATATTACACAATTGCAACGTTACTATTCCGAAATTAAGTTATATAATATCTTAAGTTTTTACAACTATTATTTATATAATCTAATTTCACAATTATTATTTGTTCTTGGATCTATTCTTAATCTTTAAATAATCTCACATGTTTTATCATAGAGGGTACATTTTATATCCTACGGACATTTTTACTGACAACTACGTGAGAACTACATGAATTTTCTATGCATTCATACATTTTAATGTTTATACATTTGTTATTCATGCAAAATGGTCGAGACAAACATTTTGAGTTCGGGGCTAAATCCAAAGTGAGATTCTCAAAGAGAATTTTAAAATAATATAGAAGCAGTGAGGTGACAGCCAAGACATCAGCCTGCCTCCTGCCACTGGCGGCATCGGGAGTTACCGTTGTTCGTTCAACTTCCCCACGAATCCATGGATTCCCTTTCGGTTGGCAGTAATGCGAAAAACCGGTTTAGAGGGTGGCTCGCCTAGCGCGGCCACATGTGAAAATTGAAACTACGTGGAGCTTTGTGGGACACAGATCGTTGTACTCCACTGTGGCCACGGACCTTTAGAGCCACCTTAAAACAATCCAAATGGACGACTGCGGTTTCGGAAGTTAAAATACTTCCATCATCAGTTTGAATTCAGTTTTACAAAAGAGTTCACATTTGTCTGTCGTCAAAAGTTAAAATGTACACAAAACACACACCACAATACGAACAAAAACAATTTAAACAAAGTGCGCTGACGCGTACCGGCCGGTAGGTGATCGCCAACATGACAACCTGATGATGGAAGTATTTTAACTTCCGAAACCGCTATCGTCCATTTGGATTGTTTTTAAAGCTAAGTCGGAGGTAAAGCAACCTTATTTTATTTAGGGACTACATTGTTTATTTGGTGAAGTATGTCTTGGTCTTGTCTGCACACTGTTTACGTACACCGACGTGTTGTATGCGCATTATATTTTCCAGTACACCGATATTGCGCTCCTAGACTTAATCCCCAAAAGGGCTCCCCAATCTCGCCGTAGTTGCGCACCTGCGCTTGGCTCTGGTATGAGCTGCAAGCTCCATGCTCACCAGTTTGGTAACAGAGATGTTTAGTGATAGGACCAGACCTCCTCCCCCCTCAAGATAGGGCTGTACGCACGGCGGACTTGTGGCGAACCACCAACGCATGTGAGAGCTTTGACTCGCGGTTCCGGAGTGCTCATCCTGCTCTTCACCGCATCCGAATGTTTATAGGCTACATTTTTAACGAACCTTAAATCCATTCAGGGGGACGCGTATGTGCGGCTAAATTCGGACGAGGTCTCCAAAAGCCAAAAGCAAACCGGTGAAATAAGGTAATTTATTGCTAAAAAAATTGAGCAGCTAAATAACAAAGCAATCGACTTATTAACATTCATTAAATGTGTAGGATTCGACCATGATAACTTTTCATTTTGAGGTCCCCAGATGCCAAAAACACCAATCGTTCAAATTTTTATATATGTATATATATATATTATTTATATATTATTATATATTATTATTTATATATATATATGTGTGTGTGTGTGTGTGTGTGTGTGTGTGTGTGTGTGTCCGTAAGCACGATAACTCTCGTAAAAAAGGTCCGATCTTAATGAAATTTGGTACAAATGTGTAAAGCCCCATTTATTTGAACGAGTTCGAAAACCAGACGAATCGCACCATCCAAAGGGGGGTTTTGTACCCCAAAAATGTTTTTTTTTTGGGTTTCCACATGCAATTTTTATTTAAATCAAATTTTAATTTTTACCATTTAATTCAGCATAAAAAAACAAACAATTTGGTATTTTGATCATTGCTGTACGTCAATTGGTTCCTGAGATATTTAAAGTGCTAAACACAGTACGTTGTCTAATGTTATTCTTATGGAGAAAAAGAAAAATGTTATATCTCGCTTATTTATGAACATAAACTGACGAAATTTGGTATATGGCTTCATATGGTTGGGGTTTATCGTTGTTTGCACAAAATACAAAAATGTTCACGTATGGTTCCCGTGGCTGCAAACCTAAGTACTCGGTCCCCATGTTATTCTTGTGAAGGATAATTAAAATGTTATATATCGCTTACTTATAAATGTATATGAATGAAACTTGGTATGTGACTTTACTTACATGATTTCTAATGATATTTGCATAAAAACCCATTATTTTGGGTTCCTTGTTGCAGCAAACCTGCGTACTCATCCCCAATGTTATTCTTATGGAGAATAATTAATATTTTAAATATCGCTTGTTTGTGAATAGATTTCTTATGAATCCTGTTAAGGATTGATGTGTTATGTTATATATTTATTGGAAATTCGCTGAGTATGCAGGTTTGCTGTGACGGTGGTATTTGTTTAACGATCGGTAAGACTTCTCAGAAGAGTGTAGGTGCGCAATATCGGCGAGTCCAGGGGACGGCCTCCCGAGTAAGTGCGCAACTTCGGCAACTACCTGAATTTTAGTGCGCAACATCGGTGGGCCCCTATTTTCCATACACCAATACTATCCATACACCACGCAACTATTTGGTCATCGACACAATTTGGTAATTATAAACGAATGCAAAAATCACACCATTTTCCAGTAAAGTTTACGATGTTGTTTTTTATCAAGCGCAAGATGTGAAAAGGTAATAACTTAAAAGTCAAGAACGGACAAAAGGTAAAAAAATAAATGTTGTATCTTGAAGCCATTACAGCGGTATATCAATAAGTTATTCGGAGTAAATCGTGCCTCTGGTAAAGCTAAGTTTTTTCAGGGCTCTACCTCGACGTGTTGCAAAATGGTGCGTTTAATTTAAACATTCAGACAAAACGCCAATTTATTTATACATCGACCCAAATAAAGGCGAAATTATTGAATTGTTTTTGCTGAGTTGCCTCTTATTCTATGTATGATACATATTCTAAAATTCAGACTATATTGAAATCATGCACAATTCACAAAGTACAGTGTTATTAATTGTCAGTTTATAATATTAAAATTAAAATTGTAAAACTCGCCAGCGTGTTTTTCAGAAATCTTATTCATTCTACATAATTTCCACACTCATTTTGAAAGCGTTTGTTCAAAGTGCTCATTTGGGAAGGGCAGCAAACGAAGCTGGAAATTACTTCATTAGGCGGCCTAACGGGGGCTAATATCCTCCTTTAAGAATGGTAATTCAATCGTGAAGGATAATTAATTACACTGCCCCGTTGTTTGTTCGTGTTTTCTGCGCGGCCGGTCGGGGAGTCGGTACCGATCTGATTAACTGGCAGAAACCGAGTCTGTACCGATAACGAGCATAACTGTTTTAGGTTTTAATAATTAATTATCACATAATCACAGTAATTTTCTCTTAATATTCATATTGTTAACCCCTTCCCGCTCTGCTACGCAACGCTATTGTTCTTTAACGGCAAGTTTATACTTAGTTTTAGCGAATTTCCCCTATAGGGAAGAAGCTATTACCGTAGTCGGCATGGTAAGACCTAGGCCCGGGACCATGATAACTTTTCGTTTTGAGGTCCCCAGACCCCAAAAACACCATTCGTTCAAAACGGTATATATATATATATATATATATATATATATATATATATATATGTGTCCGTGAGCACGATAACTCTCGTAAAAATTATCCGATTTTGATGAAATTTCGTATAAACGTGTAAAGCAACATTTATGACTTTAAGTTCGAAAACCAGCCAGATCGCTCCATGCGAAGGGGTATTTTGGGGGGGTTTTGTACCCCAAAAATGGGTTTTTCGAATTTTTTACATATAATTTTGGAAATAGTCAAATTTTAGTTTTTCCCATTGGATTCAGCTTAAAAAAACACACAATTTGGTATTTTGATCATTTCTCTACGTCAATTGGTTACCGAGATATTGAAAGTGCTAAACACAGTACGTTGTCTAATGTTATTCTTATGGAGAAAAATAAAAATTTTATATCTCGCTTATTTATGAACGTTTACTGACGAAACTTGATATACGGCTTCATCTGGTTGTGGACCATTGATATTTGCTCAAAAAGACAATTTTTTACCCAAGGCTCCCGTAGCAGCAAACCTGCGTATTCAGCCCCATGTTATTCTTATGGAGAATAAGTAACGTGTTATCTGCCTTCATTATGAAAATAAATTAATGAAATGTGGTATGTGGCTTTACCTACATGAGTTATATTGATATTTGTATAAAACCCCATTTTTTGTGTTCCTCGCTTCAGCAAACCTGCATACTCAGCTGCCATGTTATTCTTATGGAGAATAATTAAAATGTCATAAATCGTTTATTTATGAATGTATATTGATGAAACTTGGTATGTGGCTTTATGTGGTATTAAGATACATATATATGCATTGGAAATTCGCTGAGTACGCAGGTTTGCTGCTACGGGGGTATTTTTTCCTTTTTTTTTAGTCATTACGGGTTGATTGTTATCTTATTTGATTAGTATCGGGCAGACCGAGCCAGTATGCTCGGTGATATTTTATTAGTTTAGTGAATGAGAAATATGTAGACTCTATATGCAATCTTTATTCAATGGTTCTAGTCACTGTTTTCTATATAAATCACTTGTTGATACTTTACCATAGTTGTTACTTTTACAGTTCACACTGGTTATTTATTCGCAGGATTTGTGATTATTTTGGTTTGATTTGATCCTACATAAGCCCAATGTTATCAATTTGCAATTTTCAAACGATTTCTTTACAAAATATGAATTTTCCCGGATAGAGGTTTGAAACAATCTAATTTTCGGTACCAAAGTCCAAAGTTTAAGCAAACCCCATCCGCTTGATTCCGAGATAAATTTTGCAAAAAAGCATTCATACATTGCTCTATTGAAATATAGGATTACCAGGATTAATAATGTTTTCGTCCGACTTGCATTACTAAGGATTCGAACTATGGAGCATTACTAATGTCCGTTCTAAGAATTCATTGATACGATATCTACAGTATATAAAGGATTCAAAATCCTTTACTATTTGTTATTTTATTTCGGGAGGTATATCGAGATTCGGAGGGTGTGCTCACCTCTTGGTATGGCCCTGTAATGATAATCAAATACAATTCGCAGTTATTCTAGGTTTTTTAAGGCATTTGCCAATTTATTATTTAGACTTGGGAACAATAATTTGTTCAGTAAATATTTTTAAAGTCTGTAAAAATAACAAACTACAAACAGATACATTTTAATTTGCTAGAACTAAGCCCAATGTCAGAACACAGCCAATTACACAAAATTACTAATTACTTGACTGAAAGCAACGGATTTCTGTTTTAAACTGCGACTTCAGTTTAGATTTTTTAAAGCTCCTGAAATCTCTGAACGCAACATACTGACACAGTTGTTAAGCAAGAAGCAGCGCTACTTTAGCGGGCGCTACCGAGACAGATTTTTAAATAAAACAAGCACAAGCGATTATTAATTGAAGCAGAGACCTCCTTTACTTAGAGAAATAACAAGAGAAACCATTAAACTACGTGACTGTCCTAACGTCATCGAAGTAGCTATAAAGTTTTGAAGAATGTTTGTTGTTACAACAAGTTGCAACGTAATTAGAAGTTTTTGTAGAAAATCACTGTAAGTTCTCGCAATAAGGAACTCAGTGTTATTATTTGTATTTATCCTATAGTCTAATATGAGTAAGGTTTGCTTGCTTGCTTGCTTGCAACACTGATCTCAAAAACGGCTCCAACGATTTCCTTAAAATGTTCAAAATAACTAATTTCTGGAATAAGTTCTAGACAGGCCTCATCCCCAGGAAAAATCAAATAATATAAAAACAAAACTAAAATGAAAGTTAAAAAAATTGATATTGGGCTTATGGAGTTTCAAATCAAAACAAAAGAATTGTAACAGCTGTTCATAATCAACCAGGGAACTGTCAAAGTAATACTCATGTTGTTTATGATTATTAACATGTGGTTTCCTGAGAGCATAGATTAAAGGATTTGAGTGAAGATTACATATATAGAGTAGTAAACTAAATCAAAGCGACATTGAGCTATAAATAACAACTGGAGTGACCTTAAATGAGTTATACACATCTGATTATCAATATGGGGAAGTGGTGAAATATTACACCAAATCATCTAAACAAACTGACTGACCTTCCCCCGAGCAAAGCTCGCCCCCAGGTACTTTAATATAAACAAAACATCATTCAATTTTAGCAAGTTTTTGTTTCATAAAATCAGGTTTACTTTAAGCACTCAGTCGTCGTGTTGATATGGGAATATTGTTTTCGAGGAAGTTTATTATTAAAGGTTCATACATTAAATCTGTAGCTCTTCAGTTTCTCATGAATATGCAAATAAAGGTTAAAACAGAAGTGTCCGTGATTTCAAAGCTCGATGAGGTACTTGAGGAAAGAAACATTATACGTCATTATGACTGCTCTCTGCTCTCCTGGGAACTTTGACTTCCTTTGGCAAGACAAGTTTACAAGTGACCGCGAACCAAGTTTATAATGCAGTTTATTAAATTATAAAATGTAAAAAGCATATTGTTTTATACATTTTAGTTTTATCTTTGTTGTACAGTAGAACCTCGATAACACGACTCTCAAGGGGATCTTTAAAATAGTCTTCTTATCGAGGTGCACTTGTAATTGAGGGTCGTGCTATCAAGGTTGTTTTCACAACAAGACGTGCTATCGAGGTCACAGACTTTTTGCTATACCAAGCACATTTTTATTAAACATTTCTGATTTTGTTTTAACCAGAAAATTACTGTATAAATCAGTCATAAATAAAAGAACACACGTACAAGTAAAACAAACTTCTTTTTGATTGCCATATAACAATACAATTACAGTAATTAAAACAAGTATTAAAATTGATTGAAAACAATAGGCCTAGTAAAGTTTATAATTAGGCTGTAATATTAATTTTATAAAATCAATGTTACCGTAAATTGTTTATTGTTGGCCTACTACTGTGATAAGTTTTCTTATTCAATAAAATACTATGCAGAACTTACGGCAGTAAGAAAAAAAATCAACCGACTCCGTTCACTAAAGTATAGAGTTAATAAGCTCAAAATACAGTACCTTAACCTATTGTGAAATACTGAACTGACCCGTGATAGATAAGGAAAGGCCGGTAGGGGAGGGAAGATAGGGAAGCAGGGGTTTTCCGGTTGAGACCTGAGCCCAAGACGTTGTTGTTTCTTCAAAACATCCGATCTAACCGTGGGAACTATGCGTGAGAAAGGTTGAGTCGTGCTATAAAGGTTCCGTAACGCAAAATGGCGCGCTATTGAGGTTAGAGTCGTGAAATAAAGGTTTGCCTACCCAAAAAATCGTGTTATTGAGGTGGGAGTCGTGCTATAGAGGTTCAGTTATTTGAAAAGACGCGCTATAGAGGTTTATTTATTAGTAATATGAAATGACAAAAAGACGTGCTATCGAGGTATTTATTTGAAAATGAGTCGTGTTATAGAGGTATTTATAGCATTGAGTGTTATGGGAGATTCACGGGGATTTGAAAATCAGACTCATTATCGAGGTTTTCGTCTTATCAAGGGTCGCCTTAGCGAGTTTCTACTGTATAGCTTTTGTGTGATTAACAATTTGATTATAACAACACACAGAAAACAAAAACAAAGAATACAAACAACAAATAACAAATAATAAAAACCTTTTATACTAAGTTTACTATAACCTTAAACTGTTTTTATTCACTCTAAATTTGTGAAATGTATCAGAATCAGAAAGTTTATTTCCATAAAAATATAACATTGATTCCCAACAAATCATGAAAGATTTGTCGTTGGGTGCTCATAATTACAATGTCATTACAATAATTAATAACAACATATTACTAAGGAAATACAGTGCTCTAGGCAACGGTGCACAAATTTCCATAATTTTTACTACCTTCTAATTAATCATTACGAATAAGTATATAAATCTAATAAAGTAACACCTAACCCAGAAATATTAAGAAAACCTATCAACTTAATTATGTGACATGAAAAATGTATAGCACTAACTTACGTTAGTATTAATACAATAAAATAAATAAATGCCTAACAATATCAAATTATTTGATACCGCATTGTGTTTTTACATACAAAATTCATGAAAAAGCCTTGTTTTAATACCTAATTTTAACAGTTCGATTATTGTTATTCCATACCAAATACTCCTAAATTTCGGGTTTAAAATGTTAATTTACAGTCTATTTTAACTCTTTAAAATTGCGAATACCATACATTTGTCAAATGAATTTACTGTACTACAAAATTGTTTACAAAATCCTCATATAAAATGTTATTGAATTTATCGACCTGTATCAGATGATAGATTTTAAAACAGATAAGATTACTAGATTTAGTTTTTTTTTTGTTTTTTTAAAATGTCTTGTGATTACAAACTAAGTTTAAGTAGTGAGGAGTAAACGAATACTTAAAAAGTATTAACACTATCTCAACAAATAAAGTTTTGATTTTTAAACTATTAATCCTGTAAGCCTGTAAGCGAATTCTATATTCAAAGGATGGACAATTTATAGGCCTAGGTATTATCTCACTAAATAATTACACTTCTTTATTTTTTAACACATTAAAGTCTAGTATATCATGAAATAAAAAAAATTTCTTAAAATATTCTTAAAACTGCCGGCCGCGCATTGTAAGGTTTTCATATGCACTGCGGTGAATTGCAATTATCAACTAACATGTGACATAATTCAACCGTGGTTTAACCGCTGTTTGACGGCAACAAGTTGTGTGCGGCCTAGACGGAAATTGCGGGAGGGGAGTTAGTGAACAATAATTAATTTTCCGCCGCGAACACATATACAAAACACACGAGTACTAACACACACAGAGGCGCATTCAATACCGTACGCCAAGCGTTAAGTTATCCAATATACACAGCCAGAACTTGCTCTTTGTTTGAGCTGGTGCGCGTAGTTTGAAGTTTTCAAGTTAGCAAGTCGTCTGTGTTGCAGCTTTAATTGAATGTCAAAATTAATTTACGTTTAGAATAGTTTCTGCGACGCCTCCACCTTAATGAGTCCTTCATCAACTTAAACGTCGGACTGAGATTCTAGTGGTGCCTGTAGGCTCCTCAATAAGGCAAACAACTTTGGTATTTATACTTTGAATCGAGTGAGCTGAACTTTTGCTTGAGGTTTGCTTTAATTTTCTGTTATTAAATATCATTCTCGTCCCAATTCATAGAAAATAGCCATGACAGTGCTAAAAGCAACAATGCATGTCTCAAATCATAGCGCCGTTTACTGTATCACCAACAAAGATCTATAAAAAACGGATACAAACCTAGCGGATGATAATTTTATTTAAGGCGTTCTACAACATTGTATCCATGAATTATTGACAAATTTCCTCTTAGCACCCTCCTTTTAGCGAATTTCCCCTATAGGGAAGAAGCTATTACCGTAGGTCTCATGGTAAGACTTAAGCCCGAGACCATGATAACTTTTCGTTTTGAGGTCCCCAGATGCCAAAAACACCATTCGTTCAAATTTGTATATATGTATTTTTTTAAAGAAACTCAAATTTTTAAAAATGGAGAAATCAAAGTGTAGTAACACTGCACAGGTTGGAAACTCCCAAGACATGAATTGTCCACACCTAATTCAAAACTCTATGACAAACGAAGCTTTACTTAGCATTTCTAAACTGTTTAAAGAAGAACCAGCTTTAATTAAAGCGAATCCAGACAATCGTTCTTTAACATCACTTGTCAATAATAAGCAAAACCATATTAATCTATCTGATTACAATCTCAACCAAAATGAAATCAAAGTGATCGAAAAAGGTTTGAACTTTGCCCCGACACCCCGTTTTGATCACATGAAATTGGTATCAGATGCTTTGGATTTTGCAAAAAAGGTGAGAAATAAACATCACTTGTCAAATAGATTTGATCCCATTAATGGCATTGCTAACACTAATTCAGATAATGTTGAACAATGCCTTATCAAGTTCAAACCTAAATCAGAGTATGAGCCTCAGCACCTAAATCCAGATCATCCAATTGAACAATTTCTTAATGTAATTCTAACCAATATTTCTGATCCTGGTTTTCAAGAGAGCCTACCAAAATATAACAACTTAACAACAGATGAACGGAAAGCTATTAATTCCCTCCGTAGAAACAAAGATATTATAATTCTTCCTGCTGACAAAGGTGACATGTCTGTAATAATGAATATTGAAGATTATATTAAAGAAGCAGAAAGACAACTTAATGACAGCTCAACATATAAATTGCTATATAAAGATTTTACTAATAAGTTCTCTTCTGAAGTTGAAAAATATGTTAAAACTAATGGATTAAAGGAAGGACTGAGTGAATCCTCTATCAGGTTGCTTATCCAAAAGAATCCAAAAACTCCTATTTTTTATATATTGCCAAAGATACACAAAGACACTATGCCGCCACCAGGAAGACCAATAGTTTCATCTATCTCATCTCCTACCGAGCGGATTTCTGCATTTGTGGATGCTAATCTTCAAGATATCGTTCAAAACTTACCATCTTATGTGAAAAACTCAAATGAATTTTTAGAAAAGTTGAAAGATGTCAGACAACCACTCCCTCAAGAAACTCTTTTAGTAACAATAGATGTCACTTCCTTATACACAAATATTTTGCACTCAGAAGGAATAAAAAGTGCCGAACATTACCTAGAGAAACGAACAGTGAAATCTCCTTCTACGACGTTTCTGTCTACACTAATTAATTTAATACTGACCATGAATTGTTTCCGATTCCAGGATTCATTCTACCTACAGCAAAAAGGTACTGCAATGGGAACAAGAATGGCGCCTTCTTATGCTAACCTGTTTATGGGTAAGATAGAAGAGGATTTCTTAGCCTCCCAGTCTCACAAACCTATATTCTGGAAACGATATATCGATGATATATTCATGATATGGACATATGGTCGTGATAAACTGGAAAACTTCTTACTGTCCCTGAATACTTTTAGTAATCTAAAATTTACATGGACCATATCCATATCATCTGTTACGTTTCTAGATGTGAACGTGTATATAGATAAAGGAATTTTAAAAAAATAACATAAATGTGAAAAGTACCAACACGTTCCAATATCTACATTATGAAAGCTGTCATCCTCCAAATATAAAAAAGTCTATCCCAAAAGGTCTAACAAAAAGAGCAATGAATTTATGTAGCGAGAGAAAACACATAGAAAATTATGTTGACAACCTACTAATAGCTTTCACTAAAAGAGGTTATCCACGGAAGCTTCTTAACTCTAAACTTAACACTAGGACTATAAAAGTAAAGAATAAACCATCTTTTGAGAAAGAAGATCCAAAATTTATAACCACTTACCACCCTGGGTTATACAAACTTAATAACATAATGCGAATAGCTTATAATGTATTACAGCAATCCTCTTCTACAAATGTAATATTTAAAAAGATTCCTAGAATAATATTTCGAAGACCTCCTGTACTAAAAGAAATATTATCAAAACCTAAACTTCCTTCTAAAAACGAACAAATGAAAACAGAACAAAAGAATAAAGTACAACCCTGCAAGAAACCAAGATGTCTCGTTTGTAAAATGATTCCATGTTCATCGACATTCTCGAGTAGTATAACAAACCAAACATACCCCATTACAAAAAACATGTCCTGTGACTCATCAAATATCGTGTATCAAGTTAAATGCAGTAAGTGCCCTAAGGATTATATAGGATCAACCATAAACACATTAAGAACAAGAGTTACAGGTCATAGGTATGCCTTCAATCATAGGAAGATGGAACAGCCACTGGTCAAACATGCCGATCATCACAAGGAATCTTTTGAAGAACTATATACAATTATACCGATTCGGCAATTAAGGAAAGACTCCACGACACAACAGCTGAGATATATGGAACAAGCTCACCAAATGGTTTTAAAATCTAAGTTCCCCCATGGACTGAATTTAAGATAGATTGTGCCACAGATGTTATTTAATGGCCAATTTACATGTGATCTTTATTTATATTTATATTTTCGTTCTTTAATTTTGTTAGATGTTATAGTTTTTTATTTATACTTATTATACTTTTATTTTATTTTATACACCTGAAGAAGCGAAATGCGAAATATAGTGTAATGTATTGAATTTTTCAGTTCCTTATTGAATTGTAGCTATATATATATATATATATATATATATATATATATATATATATATGTGTGTGTGTCCGTAAGCGCGATAACTCTCGTAAAAAAAGTCCGATCTTATTAAAATTTTGTACAAATATGTAAAGTACCATTTATTTGAACGAGTTCGAAAACCAGACAAATCGCACCATCCGAAGGGGGGTTTTTGGGGGGTTTTGTAACCAAAAAATGGGTTTTTTGGGGTTTTCACATGTAATTTTGATTTAAATCAAATATTAATTTACACCATTAAATTCGGCTTAAAAAAACAAACAATTTGGTATTTTGATCATTGCTCTACGTCAATTGGTTACTGAGATATTACAAGTGCTAAACACAGTACGTTGTCCAATGTTATTCTTATGGAGAAAAAGACAAATTTTATATCTCGGTTATTTATGAACATATACTGACGAAACTTGGTATATCGCTTCATCTGGTTGTGGTTTGTTGAGGTTTAAACAAAAAAACAATTTTTCGCTTATGGTTCCTGAAGCAGCAAACCTAGATACTCGGTCCCCATGTTATTCTTATGGAGAATAATAAAAATGTTATATATCGCTTATTTATGAATGTATATGGATGTAACTTGGTATGTGACTTGACTTAGATGAGTTCTATTGATATTTGTATAACAATCCATTATTTTTTGTTCCTTTTTGCAGCAAACCTGCGTACTCATCCCTAATGTTATTCTTATGGAGAATAATGAATATTTTAAATATCACTTATTTATGAATATATTTCTTATGAATTCTGGTAAGAGGCTTAATGTAATATTAAGACATATATATTCATTTGAAATTTGCTGAGTACGCAGGTTTGCTGCGACGGGGGTATTTAAAATTATTTTTGTATTTTATAAATTTGCACGGACTTTTGTTACAGCCCTAATTGAGTTTACCACAATATCTTATTTCAGTCCCAAAATAAAGTTAAGGTTGAGTTTTAACTCCCAACCCATTCATTAGAAGCCGTTAAATACTTACTACCCACTTTTAGACATTTTTATTAAACTTCAAGCCTGATGGTGAAAATTGTCACAAAAATATATCTACTTTGTCTTTGTCTGATCTAGATACTGTACATAATTTCGAATAAAAATTAAGCACAAATTATTGGTGGCGCACACTTTAAAGGCATGAGCTCCGATTTAGAATTTTGGGATCATCCCTAGGAACAAAGCCAAGGAAAATATACCTTGAAAGCAACACCAGTGAGATAGTCCGGAAAATAACACTAGATAGATGTGCAGAAAATATTTGAGAGATGTCCAGAAAACCTGAGAGTTGTCCAGAAACCAGTACTTGAGAGATGCCCAGAAAAGGAAACCTGAGAGATGTCTAGAAAACAATACCAGGGATATGTCCGAAAAACAATACCTGAGAGATTTACAGAAAACAATATCTGAGAGACGTTCAGAAAACAATACCTGAGAAATGTACAGAAAACAATACCTGACAGATGTCCAGAGATCAATACGTGACAGATGTCCAGAAAAAATACCTGAGAGAGGTTCAGAGAACAATACCTGAGAAATGTACAGAAAACAATACCTGACAGATGTCCAGAGATCAATACGTGACAGATGTCCAGAAAAAATACCTGAGAGAGGTTCAGAGAACAATACCTGAGAAATGTACAGAAAACAATACCTGACAGATGTCCAGAGATCAATACGTGACAGATGTCCAGAAAAAATACCTGAGAGAGGTTCAGAGAACAATACCTGAGATACGTCCAGAAAACAATACTTGAAAGATGTCCAGAAAAAAATATCTGTTATATGTCCAGAGAAAAATACCGGAGAGATGCCCAGAAAACAACACCTGAGATACGTCCAGAAAACAATACCTGAGAGCAGGGCCGGATTCAGGAGTATTGCACCTGTAGGCTAAATCCATTTGCCACCGCCCCTCCCCCCCCCACCTCTTTAAGACTCACAGTTAATAGACTCATATATTTTTATGCATATTATACATTCGTTTTATACAAAAAATGATAGATTCAGTTATTCAAATTGAATTGTGCTAAAGAGTAAAACTATAACCACACAAAAATAGTTCATTACTGGTTTATTTGTTGACATTAAATAGATAGATGATATACAGGCTACCATAGTACAAACATGAATAATTTAAGCCAGTAATCACAACACAATCATAACTGCACATGAGCAGAAGTTCACAAAAACATTACCGTTTTTCATTACCGATTCACACTTTTTATCGAAACGTAAACAAGAGAGGTTAGGAAGGTTTGTTGTGACCAAGGAGGTGTATTGTATAACTGGAGGTAACACTGCTTCACTATTTTTGTCGAAAAAGCCAGCCCGTAATTTCGTCAGGTTGGTACACTGGTGAGGCAAATTTCTCATTATTTTAACTATCCTAATTGGTTAATTTACTCCTATAAGTGAATCTACTCTTGCAAATCACGGGAATAAAAGTAATAAATTTTGGAACAAATTAATTTTTTCGTTTGATTTATGTATCTAATCTTTCCGTGAAATATGATTAATTATGAGCAAATTAACAAATACAAGTTTATTAATTTTCAAATCATGAATAGCTACTTGTTTGAATCTCTTTGTCGACTTGTTTGATTCCAGCAAGTAGTTCTTTGCCTCACCAAATCTGGCAAAGAACGGCTCGTAATTTTGTTCATCAGTGTTGTCTCCAGTATTACCAATATGGAGTTATTATGTGGAGTAAATTCGTATTATGCTACGAAAAGAATAAACATATTTCCATTTCCGTAAATGAATACGCTACATATCAAATAGTCTAAAGAAGTTTCTGTTATTAAAATAATCGAAATGTATATTTTTAATTTTTAGTAAATTGCCAAAGTTCCGCCCCTTAAATTTTGCCCCTCTTGGTTGCAGCATTTTCAGCCTAATTAGAAATCTGGCCCTGCCTGAGAGTTGTCCAGAAAACATTACCTGAGATATGTCCAGAGAACAATACCTGAGATATGTCCAGAGAACATTACCTGAGATATGTCCAGAAAACATTACCTGAGATATGTCCAGAGAACAATACCTGAGATATGTCCAGAGAACAATACCTGAGATATGTCCAGAGAACAATACCTGAGATATGTCCAGAGAACATTACCTGAGATATGTCCAGAGAACAATACCTGAGATATGTCCAGAGAACAATACCTGAGATATGTCCAGAGAACAATACCTGAGATATGTCCAGAGAACATTACCTGAGATATGTCCAGAGAACAATACCTGAGATATGTCCAGAGAACAATACCTGAGATATGTCCAGAAAACAATACCTGAGATATGTCCAGAGAACAATACCTGAGATATGTCCAGAGAACAATACCTGAAATATGTCCAGAGAACATTACCTGAGATATGTCCAGAGAACAATACCTGAGATATGTCCAGAGAACAATACCTGAGATATGTCCAGAGAACATTACCTGAGATATGTCCAGAAAACATTACCTGAGATATGTCCAGAGAACAATACCTGAGATATGTCCAGAGAACAATACCTGAGATATGTCCAGAGAACAATACCTGAGATATGTCCAGAGAACATTACCTGAGATATGTCCAGAGAACAATACCTGAGATATGTCCAGAGAACAATACCTGAGATATGTCCAGAAAACAATACCTGAGATATGTCCAGAGAACAATACCTGAGATATGTCCAGAGAACAATACCTGAAATATGTCCAGAGAACATTACCTGAGATATGTCCAGAGAACAATACCTGAGATATGTCCGGAGAACAATACCTGAGATATGTCCAGAGAACATTACCTGAGATATGTCCAGAGAACATTACCTGAGATATGTCCAGAGAACAATACCTGAGATATGTCCAGAGAACAATACCTGAGATATGTCCAGAGAACAATACCTGAGAGATGTCCAGAAAACCATACCTGAGATATGTCCAGAGAACAATACCTGAGATATGTCCAGAAAACATTACCTGAGATATGTCCAGAGAACAATACCTGAGATATGTCCAGAAAACATTACCTGAGAGATGTCCAGAAAACCATACCTGAGATATGTCCAGAGAACAATACCTGAGATATGTCCAGAAAACATTACCTGAGATATGTCCAGAGAACAATACCTGAGATATGTCCAGAAAACATTACCTGAGAGATGTCCAGAAAACCATACCTGAGAGATGTCCAGAGAACATTACCTGAGATATGTCCAGAAAACATTACCTGAGAGATGTCCAGAAAACCATACCTGAGAGATGTCCAGAGATGGATACTAAATATTAACAAATCTTAATGTATTCAACGGTTGAGCGTAATTGGCTCAGATCAAACTTATGCGTGTGCATTTCATATCCAAAAATTAACTGTCCAATTATTGAACGGTTTTTAGCGAAGGGGAGAGGTTTTTTAAAAAAAATCCACTTCCTGTGGCCTACAGTACGCAAAATGAGTCGGCCGTTCGTCATAGAGAAGCTATTCCACATGCTATCTGTGATTCTGGTCAGTTGAACGATAACCACCTTTGTGCAAACACCCATTGTTTTACGCCTAGTTGTCTAAGCTTTTACTCAAACCTCATCACACCTCAAACAGTAAAACGCTAAAATCCTTATCTCTCTAGGAAGGTTGGATACTCCTTAAAAATCCAAGAGGACATCATGTTTTTATGTGGTGGTGGTACTATCTTCCCGAAACAAATAAATGTCGAAATAAAATGACGACATAAAAATGCAATGATCGAGCCAAATTATCTAAAGGCATATAACTCAGTGATTGTACAGTGAATCGTCACCTGGGAATCCCCGTAGGTTCAGCGTATGCAGCAACTACATGTTGCTCTGAACAACTACAAAAAGTTATACATTAAACCATTAAAATAAGAACAATTTAATATCATAAAATAATTACAAACATGTGTACAATTAGTGTATCAAGATAAGAAATCATTGTAAAGCAAATAAAATTCAAGTGTAAATGTAGAATGTTAGATTGTGTGAATGGGATGCCTTAAGACAGACTATTTTATCAACGTTTTCTTTTTTCAATTGGTATACTACCTCCACTTGTTGACCTGCGCGTCTTTAGCGTTCCATAACGATTAGTTCAATTAAAGTCCTTTTATCATTATCTCTAATTGTACAAAGGCATCAACATGTCAATACTGGATTGCTCTGTCAACAAGTGTATTAATGTAATTTTACCATCCCACGCGTAAAATTAGGACTTTTAGATTTTAAAATAAAATCAATATATAAAAAAGTAGGTAGGTTGTAGATTCAGGACTTTTAAGTATCAGTACCAGAATGGTTCTTATTATTTAATAAATCCTCACAAATTATTAGGAATAAAACACACGGTATTTTCTGGTAACTTTACGCACATCTTGCACGATTATACTCCTAGGAAATGCGAATTACTCAGGTTTTGTTGGGCGATCTTTAAAATATTGATTCCCCATATTTGGCTTTTAATTTAATATTATTTAAATACCTACAAGAACACGGTATTTTTCCTTTTTCAAAACTGAAATGGCCGCTATTTTTAAAATGGTAAAAGCTGGAAGCGGCAAATTCATTTCTAAATTAACCTTAAAAATGTACAATCCACGTGCCAAGTTTCAAGTCAGTACCTAAGTGTTTCCTAAAAGAGTTTCATTAATTAATTAAAAGCACAAACAGATGCACATATCAGAAACAGAGCCCTATTTTTACGCAACATTTGTTATTTGTTTTGACTTTTATTGAACAATATTCAAATTTGTTCAAGAGAGCTCAAAAACAATCCTGAACATTTGTGATGAGCGTCACACTACCGGCTAGTTGATTTCTACACTAGTAAGTTAACTTTAGATTCCTTAATAGACCCTACTCATTCCTTATTTTGACGCCACATGACACCTAAACATTGTTTCATTCTACACTCTTCTACAGACAGTATAGTATGGTAGTATCCTTTGAGCCTTTACTCATTCGCATCTCCTCAAAGTTGTTTGCCTCGTGGCCCAAGTGCAATTTGAATAGAAGTGGTATCTTCAATTTCAAGATATAGTCAATTAAAAATGGCGATCGCTCAGGTTTAAGTCATCAAATTTAACACGGACAGATAAGATAAATGGATGCGAATAAGTGCATACATTACGGGCTAGTTCCCCCACGCGCCACTAGATGCCGTTAGTGGCGCAGGTGTGGGAGCTATAGATTCCCGCCCAGCTAGCATGAGTTGCAACTATTTTTATCGTATCACGGTTGCAATATTATGATGATTTATAGTAGATAATTACTATTTTACATTATAATATTTAACATATGTAAATCTAAATTCAAATTTCATATAAGTATTTAATAAAGACAAAATATATTAATTACAAACATTTACACAAATATATTTGTTATTATTTTATAAATCAATATTTAGTAGGATCTGACAATGGGTTTTGTTTATCAGCTAGGGTAGAGGGTAGCTATAGGGTTGGACATTTCCGTATTCCATGACAACGTTACATATACAACCAGAGTTTGTGGAATTTAACTTTTGTTTAGATTTGTATCGATATTGGATTAAAAAATATAAATATATTTTAACTAAACATATAGGACCTAAAAAACTATAAGGTGTGTGTGGGAAAGCCTTTTGCAACTAAGTTAACAGACGTTCAAAAGCAATAACTTTCTCTTTATGATACCTTATGAGTTGGATTGTGATCGGATGTACAACATGTTGTAAACCACACAAAATGTTGTTCCTCTCGCTTTAATTTTGTTTTGACGTTCCGGCAATTCGACTGAGGAAAAATGTTCATTCAATCTGTGATACCCAGCGAGGTATAAATACCTTACGATAGGTTGATGTTTTCTGAGCCTTGCCGTTAGTGTCTTTTAATAAAAAAAATGATTTGCAAGAATTACGGAATCCTATAATCCTATAATAAGAGCAATGTCTGTCTGTTTATTTGTTTGCAAAATTTTATCTCGAATCCAGCGGAGCGATTTTGTTAAAACTTTGGAATTCCGGGCTTTTGGACCTAAAAATACGAATGGTAAAAACCTCATCCTAAGGAAAATTCATATTTTGTTAAATATCTCATTTGAAAATTAGAAATTTTAACATTGGGCTCATGAAATTTCAAATCAAAACAAAATTATCATAACAGTTGTGAATAAATTAACTAGTGAACTTTCAAAGTAGCACTTACACAAGGTAGAGTGCCAACAAACTAATGATTTCTTTAAAACAGTGACTAGAACCATTGAATAAAGATTGCATATAGAGTGGACATTTTTTCACCGATGAAACGAATCAAATATCACCGAGTATGGCTCGGCCTCCCCGGTACCATACAATAATATAATCAAAAGTTAATTTTGTTCCACCTCAACGAACTCGACTTAAAATGCAGAATGACGTACATTTGACTTTGTAATGAGCGTACAGTACGATGATCTCATACAGATAAACACCACCTAGTGTGAGCTATGTCACCGACCGAACTGTTTACATCGTATTTGTTTATCTACAAATACAATAATAATGCATTTGTCCCAATATTCTTGCATATTCGAATAAGATTCTTGCATAGATTAGGAGCCTTTCTTTACTTTCTATTTACAAAGTACTTGGAGTTTTGCTTGTCTTTTCGTATGTAACGTTAAAAATAGCACTTTATTTATTACAAAATATGATTAAAAACTGCATAAAATCAAAATTGAACGCGAAACTTACTACACCACAAAACATCCCTGATGATGTGAAGTCAGTTGAGGGTTGGCATACATATTACGTATAATTATGTACGAATCAGTTTATGTTTAAAAAAAAACAATATATCATAAAACGCAAAATTGTAATTAGTACCAGCAACACTTACAATGCATGTTTAAAATCCCCTATTATAGCTATTCAGGGAATAAGGCCGTTACATGAAAAAAAATTTAGAAGGAGGTCTACTAAGAATTATATAATTCTGTGTTATTGTGAAGTTTGTTTCAATCTTTATTTAAATCTATCATGCAATCCTATTTCAATGATCTGCGTTTATATATTAACTTTTCGACAGTGTTGGAATTTTGCACAGTTTTATAACACTTAAATCGTATCGAACCGTTGAAAAGTATGTAACCTAAGTTATTCTTATATATAAAGTACAAATCCACACGACAGGGATGCCAACTGTAGAGGGCTCACATTTCGACTTGATGATCTGGATGTCGACAGCCTCGGCAGGTGTAGCCTCCTCCGCCACCACCTTCCACAGCACCCGGCGCGAGAGTAGCATCCCTGCAACAGAGCAAGGTAATACAGAGACAGAGGAGCTACGTTCCATTCAAAATGCATTTTCACTTTGAGCCTGTGAGTAACTAAATTCAGTTAGCATATAGATTTTATTTAGGATTGATTTACTGTTAACCACGACTACATTTATTGATCCCCTGTCATTGGCAGCACATTCATTTCGCGTTTTCCTCGTGGGGAATTTTTCAAACGGGAGGCAGCTCTGCCTTGCCCCCAGGCGTCTTGCCCGCTCCGCTCCGCTCTTTTATGGCATAGTTAAAAACGCAGATGCGTGAAGATGTTCACGTCACGAAACAGTAGTTAAGTCGCCACTCACTGTTAGACCCGACAGCAACAATTAATGATCTCGTTTGCAACATACACAAATAGGGTGGCAGGATTAAGAATATATTTTCTAAAATGTATGATGCGTAGATGCAAATACAACGATACGTTGTGAACTAAGCTTTATTGGAACATTTCATTCGCGTTTAAATATAAAACTTGAGTCCAGCAAATTCTTAGTGTCATGCATATATGTATCATACCATGATAGGTCTATTTTATAATTATAAAATATTTACACTGACAGATGCCTACTCAAACGGTAAATTTAGAATTAAAATGTACAACTGGGCAATCAGGATCGATATCGATTAGTCGTGGCAATCTTCACGGGCCCGTTAAGAAAATTATTATAGTTATTATAGGTGTGAGGTTAAAATGGTGTTAGTGTAAGATAATTCCTAAAAGACTAACTAAAAATCTAAAAAAACGAACCTAACTCTTGAATAATCTATTTAATACCTTAGTTGTATGATATATTATTGTGTATGCTGTATTGTAAATCTTAAACGAGTTCGCACGCAGCACGCTGACGTGAGGGAAGTGAATTTCCATATAAAAACTTTTAAAACTCAAAATCAATGTAAAAAAATACATGTATTCCAATTTTTATTGAAATCTGAAAACATTGATTTTTGGCTGTTCTGATGCTCTTGGTTTCATTTACCTGCAAATCTGGGATTAAAATTTTGCGTATTATAATGTTAGGAGAAGGTCCAGTCAGGCTTGAAAGGAGGCGTGAGGTTGCTGGGGAAGATAAAAGTACTCTAACAAAGGAGTAGCAGGCTTTTCTAGTGTAAACCCCCATAAGACAACGAACTGTGTTTGGTCGAAACACATTTTCTTTAATAACTCGGTAATTATTTATGGTAGAATGACGAGAGAGGGCTTAAAACTTTCGCCTCGCTAATTTCCATCTTATTACATGCATTCATTTTACAGAAGGGTCTCTTCTGACCCTTTTTGAGCCCAAAAACTCGAAATTTGAAAGAATAATACCCAAAAAAGGGGTTTGGAGTTTTCCGATTGTTTTGCCCAACGAACTTGTCCAACTAATTACAGAAAGAAACGTCCCTACCAAATTTGAAGTTAATCGGACAAAAAATGCGACCGCTAGAGTGCAAACACACACACACACACACACACACACACACACACACACACACACACATATATATATATATATATATACATACATATATATATATATATTAATAATCAAATGAAACATTTGTTTCAACTGAGTACCCTTAAGGAATTTCTTTATTTTTATTTTTAAGACTACATGTTTCGGGACATAAGCCCATCATCATGGTCAACAAATACCTAACCTAGTTTTACAATCATATATAATTTATATATATAACATTTTGAACGACCCCCCAAAACGTGTTCAGGGGGTCACGTAAGGAACTTCTATGGTGGTCCCGGGCTTAAGTTTCACCGTGCGGGTCATGCTAATAGTTCACTTTCCAAAGGAAATTCACTAAAAAGCTAAATACGCCATTGTAACAAACACTAGGCTGCTATGCCCTGGGAGAAAAACTACGGTTTTTATATCCAAAATCATTTGTACCAACGGAACCTAAACGTAATTTTTCTCGCGCTTTTCAAAACTACGTAACTATTTGTCTTTAAAACTTTCATTTGACAAAATTAGCTGTAATTAGAAGATAACGAATTTGAACTAGTTAAAATACTAAGTGTCTGTATTCTAACTAACTGAACTATTACAAATATATTTTGAAAAAAGTCGTCAAGCTAAAGTTGAATGATAAAATTAAGTAGAATGTACACTCGGGTAGCAGACTTGGAAGTCTTTTCTAAGACTCTAATATTCGTATATCGTATATTATCCGAATAAATCTAACCCCGAGTCCACAAGATCAACTCACTAATTAAATCTGTAGTTTCAATATTTGGGAGCAAACAAATTTGGGAGTGTTGCTGAAGAAGGTCGTGTTTGTTGATGACAGAACCACTTGGCGTGCACCTTGATAAGACAGAGGGATGCGTTAAGCGTTACCAGCTCCACAACCTTCCCCGGGCCCCTCGCCGCGGATCATAAAGTCCCTACTTCAGTAAGCAGTTTTGGAACGGCAGCCAACTGAAACATCCAACTGCAAGTGCCGCGTCGTGCAACCTCACCTTCATGACGGCTCGTGGCGCTGCCCGGGCCAATACGCATTCAGAACACTGGAAATGTGTGGACCCGAGTGGAATAGTTACTTTTTATAGAATATTGAAAACTTAATTGATAAATCCGCTTCGCGTCGGATTCGTAAGTTAGTTTCAGTGTTCAGTAAAATTTACAGCAACAGTACCTATATGACTCTCTTTATGTGTCCAGTAAGAATGCTTTAATTTTATAGACACGAATAAATATATCTACTTAAAACTCGATGAATAAAAAAAAACACCACAAACACCACAACTAAAACAAACAAAACTACAAAAACAAAAAACCACCCCCCACAAAGAAGAGACAAAGGTCCCAAACCTTTGGGACCTTTGGGAGGGTTTGGTGATGGTCTTGGGTGGTGTTTGTTTTGGTTTTTGTAAGTGCAATACAATGTACTCTTTCTTTGTTCTTATGTACTCTCTTCGTTGTTACTTTACATTTGTTATACGTATAATAGTTCTATAATTACGGCATTTAATTATTAAATAGAATTATGGTTTTCAGACTGGTTTGAATTTGTACCCCAAAGGAGTGCGCCCGTATATTGTATTAGTACCAGAAATTGATGAATAAACTCACAATGTAAGCAGTGTTAAATTTGGAGAAGTGAATTTAGGCACGAAATAAGCACCTAAATATACTACTACTACTTATACCACTATAAGCCCATACCTTAAGCTGAACCACTACAATACGAAATAAACGGTATCAGGAAACTGACACATACTTTCTCCCTTTTAGCCCAACTTTAATGAATAAATTACTTTTTATTTACTAAATATAGAATACAAAACATGGTCGAATGTACAGAAAATCTTGTAAACAAGTTGTTTTAAAAAACATCCACCCAAATCCCTGCTTTGGAGGCACTACAGAATCCATTGCTACACTCGTGGTTTTAAGAGGGGAAATGCCCCCTATTCCCCCCCCCCGGGTTATTAAGGGGCAACATTTTTCGAATTAACTCTGTTGGTCAATGCTAAATTGACAAGCTTATCAAGTTTGAATGAAATTGATCAGTAAATAAGATAGAAATAGTAATTTTTGTATTCCCCATATGAATAACATTGGACAACGTACTGCGTTTACCGCTAAATGAAAATTTAAATTTTCTCCGAAACCAGCAATCGTAGAATACTAATTCAAAATACTAAATTATTTAGTTTTTAGAGATCTTTTTAATGGTGAATAGTAATATTTTTTAATATTTATGTTTTTTTATGAAAAATCCAAAAAACTTAATTTTGGATGTTTTAAGTCCTGTAATTTCTGAACCCGAATTTTTACAGAAATGCGGGTGGTGTCACTTTGTTGGAGAACTAAAGTTCTACAAACGACTAAAGTTTAATCAAAATCGTTAGAGCCGTTTTTGAGAAATTTGGATTTTTCATGTTTTTTGGCGGTTTTTGGGGGATAATTACCCTTAAAAATCAAAAATTCAAAAAAATGAAAAAAATGCCTGGAGATATCGTGGATTAGTACCTACATACCAAATTTCATCAAAATCGGTCCATAGGTTAGGGCTCTAGCTCTGTACACATCCACACAGACACACACACACACACACACACACACACACACACACACACACACACACACACACACACACACACACACACACACACACACACACACACACACACACACACACACACACACACACACACACACACACACGGACACACACACACACAGACAGACATCACGTAAAAACCACTTTTTTGGGTTCAGGGAGCACCAAAACGAATATTTCCACTAACAACTCAAATTCGAAAATTCTGACGAAAACAATACTTTCTCCATATACTACGTATAAGGGGGAGAAAGTAAAATGTATTACAGCTGGTGTGTGGGGTGTTTATAGGTTATGTTTTTATTGTTGAACAATAGCTTCCAAAATTGTCATAGGTGATTTGATAGCCCAATCGTCGATGCCTAAACTGCAAATTAGAGAGCGAAAGGACCACACAGGGTTATTGCATATTACTAAAACATTTAAGACACATTCACCATTTTTCTTAAAATGTGACATAAGTGGTGTTGAGGGTTTGTGAAGTGTAGTAGTGTACCTATAGTTTAGTAGCCTATCTAGCCTGTTGAAGTTGGGTTTAACGGATACGATATTCCAAATTTCTAAAAAATATCGAGGTGTCCACAATTCATCTCAACATAGAGGTATAGAGGTTCATATACACCAAAAATAAACCCAGATTTGTTCGTCTACTAAGCTACGAACCATCCCTTTATCTGTGGCCAACTGTTATTAGACGGTATCATGTTTGCCTACAGTCGGTGTGGCCGCACGTGTGTCGTGGAGCATCTTGGTGGCGTTTAGCTATATTAAGACTGTGTTTTAACACCTGTCTCTCCAGCGATGATGTCTGAAGGGCCGCAGGATCTGTCTGGCGCTGTTGTGATAATTTTTGTAGACAACAGCATGGACGCAAGGCGAGTTGACTTTGAAGTGGGCAGTTTCGGCATTTATGGACTACCTTTGTTGAGAGGAAATAACTGCTTATTTTACTTTGACAAACGAAAATTATTTGGTAGATTTTCAGTGGCGGATTTAGGGGGGGCTACAGGGGCTTTAGCCCAGGGTGGCAAATTTTTAGGGGCGGCAAATTTACAAAAAATTAATAAGTTGTTTACAAATGAAATGTTGAAACTGGGAACATTTTGACGAAAGCGTATGACAATGACGGTGTGCCGTCCTTTTAAAGGTAAAGGTAGTAATCAGAGAATACCATGATTACGCTTGCAGTCCCTCACACTGCAGTTCCTCAAAACAGTCAAAATGCATTTGTCATTCATCCGTACTAGCGACAAGACGATTACGCTACAGAGAAAAGGCGGCAAGCCACGAACAACAGTTAATTCAACTTCTCCCCTCCGCTCATCAGGCACTGCGCCACTATGACTGGGGACGATGAAACTGCCCCGATATTTCAGGTACGTTTGAAATGATGAAACTGCCCCGCTCATTAAAGAGGGTCAAGAAGGGTTGCCTCACCAGACCAGAAATGCTGAAATTGCCCCGAGCGATGAAATTTAGATGGAATTTAAATGATTTTGTTCCGAAACCTAATAAAACTCGTTTAATAAAACCCCGAATATTAAGGGCCAAGACTGTATAATAATTTGACTAAGCAAATAAGAGAAGAAAAATGATGTCTGACTGGCTATTTACTTTAGAAAATAATTTTGAAAACATGTTAAGGATGTTACCGCATGTTAATGGGTTTGACAGGAAAATCAGCCGACGGCAGTTTTAGATGACTGCAGTCACTGACAGGGCGCAAGGACAAAAATAATTCCCTTTTTTCCCAGTCCCGTAGCGACTACCTGGCCGGGCGCTCGGGGCAATTTCAGCATTTCTAGTCTTGCGAGGCGACCCTTCCTAATCCTCTTTAATGAGTGGGGCAGTTTCATCGTTTCAAAAGTACCCAAAATGTCGGGGCAGTTTCACTACGCCCCTATGACTATGTCTAACTCACGGACTTCCAAGTTTATCCGTACATTCGCATAGCATTAAAATTATTTGTTACACAATATCAATAATGACTAAGGTACAAGGCTGAGAAATGTTGAAACAATCGAATTTCAGAAGACAATAAACAAATTTAGACTACAATGATATTTTCAATCTCAAGGTAACAAAGAAAGTTATATCAGCCGTCGTATACTTACCATATCAAAGGCTACCACACATACTCGTTCATTCTGGAGGATATTATTTTTATCAAAACATCTGACCAAAGACAAATAAAGACATAATCTGTGAAGAGAGGATTTGATTGGTTTTTTCCATGGGAAAAGACCCAAGTCCAAGAGGGTTAAAATGGTGGTCAGAATGTCGGCTGCAGTTTTTTACTCCAGACGAGACCACTATATGTATATATATTTTGGGTGGGACGGGATCAAAATCTCCCATTTCATTAAATGAAAAACTGTGATACTCGAAGTCTTTAAATTAATATCTTGTCGCATTTTAGGCGAATCATGATGTTAAACTTAACTTTATAATCTTGAGATATATTTTAGATGTAATTTTATCGTTCATCTCGGAGCAAAGTTATGATCTGAGTTAAATGAAAACACCCTTGTAATAGTGCTGAAAACAAGCCGCCTTGAATATCGAATGACACTGTCCCATCAACAAGTTAACACCACAACAGGACAAAATACCAAATATTACGGCACGATTTTTGAAGGTTATTTTTTCAGAGAGTAGTGACTCCTGTAGCTATTATATTTTAATTAATTGGATCTACAACATCATGGAGGTGAAACTAGAAGTAGTGTTTGAAAATGTATAGAGTTTTATAAAGATTATGCCTACATCAATTAATTTTATATTTTGATCGTCTAAAAAATATAAACAATTTTTTGTTTACAAGTATAAATTACAAAATGACTGAAAATCTGTATTGAAAAGCGCTAATTCAGGATTAACATAGTCAGAATCTTGAGGCTAATGGTCCGAGTTACGAATTTTAAGGCTACAGTGTCATTATATCTTATTTATAGGTTATTTATTACAATTTTCAGTAGTCAATACGTTGGTGTAAAAATTAATGATCAATGAAGTGTAAGAAGGGATTTTTAGGCCTTATTTGTTGAAGGATTTTCTTGTTAATAAAAGTAGTACTGCTTCACACTGCTTTTAACACCAACATTTTGTCTCTATGATTGATTGTCATTGAGTAGGCTATATTGTACTGTGTTAATTTAAATCAAGTAAATTATACATTATTTTACTGGTTTTTAAAACTAAGAAATAACAGAAATGTCTTAAAACAATTAATTCAATAAATTCGTAAGTTTTTAGACACTATCGCAAAATAACCAAACAAGATTTATAACGTGTGGGTAAACACGGGGCGGCAGATTTCCTAATAGCCCTTAGGTGGCATTTGCTTAAATCCGCCACTAGATTTGATGTGCGATTTGCCAGTTTTTGTCTGTCAGCTACGACAACCATAGCCAAACACAAAGAATATGACAACGATTGTGTGCAAGGTTGAATTTTTCGTTCCTTAATGTAGGATTAGTGATTTTTTGGATCAAGTCGCGTAATGCTAATTATTCTCGAGTTTAGAGTACTTTCGAGCGAGTGTCTGCCACCAGTGCCACCATCATTATATTCTGGATGGTAGTTTCAGATTGGTATTGTAATGAAATTTGGATACATCTCCAGACATAATTTTAAAGCCTAATCATTGTAATCGCGAAAATCTGGTATTCACTCTCCTCCCTGGAGTGAAACAGGATTCTGTTTACTACATAGTATATTGTGAATTATTTTACAACAAATAATTTGACCATTGAGTATACATTAAACTATATTAAACTCTTTGACTTTTAAAAGATCAAATTATTTTGATAGACCCTATTAATTTGTTAATTAATTAATTCCTTGACAAAGTCTATAACAATGTATTGGAATTTACAACATCAATTCTATGGGAAAAAGCGATTATTTATAAATTTAAACGTGACAACCTTTATAAACAATCGACAGCCATCTTGTTCGCCTCACGTGATATATCTAAGAGTTTGCAACTTGAAGAGTTGTGCATATTAAATGTAGATAACAACCACCATATCCATAGCCATCGGTAGTTTCCACGGTTTAAGTAAATTAAAATCCATTTTTCTAAATAAACCTGAGGATGTATTAGGATGTTATTACGATAATCTATTTGATCAGGCACCTAATAAAGTGATATTGAGTTATCACTAGAGAGCTTCAATAATAATGTTTGAAGTAAATTAGATTAACAAGTTTTAAAGTCGCTCAATTTAAGTGTTTATTTTAGCCTTATTTGAGCCACTTCCAATACAATCATTAAGTTATAAAAACGTACATTTGTTTGATTGCTGGTCCCTTAAATATTATTTCTGCTTGTATATGGTGAGAATCAACTGAGAGATCCAACGATCCAACAATTGACTAGTTTATTAACCAACTTCGGAAGAAACAGTGCCATTAAATAGCTTGATCAGGCAGCCATCCAACTACCACAGTTCAGTCTAAATCAAGCGCGCCGTATAATTGTCACGATACGGTACAAGTTTAGTTTGGTTAATTGTGAGCTCGCCAATCATTTTGATCAACAATTGCGGTTGTTTGTTTGATGAGTGCAGATACATAGAAATAAAACTCTACGTAACTAGGAGGTATGATTATAACCTGAAAGTCCAAATCAGATTTATAAAGGGATTAGAAGTATCTCACGTGATAAGAATTGACATGTGCATGTTTTATTGGCACACTAGCTACCATCTTGTTATCCAATGGATTTGCAAGTCATTACTGTAAAAAAGAGAAGTTTGTACCTTATTGACCTCACGTATTACAGTCAAACAGAAGATATTACCACAGACAAAGGATTACATCCCTCTTACAAACGCTTTGAGATAGTTCAAACTAATCTGGATAAGTCTATAGATTGTGGCAAGCATCTACACCGCCAGTTCCGAGGTAAAATTCTAGTTCAATCTCAATAAATTCTATAGTTATTTACTACGAGGTTGAGGGAATCCCAAATCAAACAAACATGCACATATCATGCCGTTTATTAACACATGTACATGTCGTTTGATATTTTTGTAATAACATGTATTTAGGAGAATAAGACTCAAACTGATAAATTACTTTACCCTTGCATTATAAAGTATATTTCGTTGCTTGTGTTTATTGTAATTAAATTACAGTGCCAGTTGAACTCTTTAGGATATTGCTTTTTAGTAATTGAAGTTTTTCTACTTAGTAGGTCAATGAGTAAATAACTCATCAATTTTAGTAAAAAAGCAGACATTAGGTTATGCTGTATTTCTCCGCTTTAGAATACGCTTTCCTCTAAACACAAACATGTTTCGTCTTAATTATCTAGGTAAAATGTCATGTTAAACACAATTAATAATTAGGTATGTATTTAGCTTTTTTATTGATTCTATTATTCCCTCCTGTTACTCACATTTGCGACTTTAAAGTTAAGTTCCTTCGTCTGGTCACGATTACATTCTACTAAATAATAAAAATAAATTTTAGACTAAACTGCAAAAAGTATTCATGAATACAGTAATATTTAATCAAATAGCTCAATTGAAAAACAATTGTCTCATTTTTAATAAAACGCATTAGGTTATAGTGAAAATCATGTACACTCTACAATAAAAGATTAAAATGCGTGTATCTACCTCGTGGCACACATATGATAACAGCTGTCAGGTGGTTCGCTCTCGGGTAGCAGATGAGATAACAGATAAGCCACTGATAAGGCGACGCGACGCCTAACCTCAACGCAAGTTAACCGCACACTCCACGAACACCGCGACACTACTGAGCCACTGAGCCGAACGCCGAACATTGGACCGGTGGCGGCAGTGACTGACTCCTCCCTGCACTTCCGCCTACCTGACAGAGAGCATAACACACACTACACACTACATCAATAAGGCCCGCGTTACAGCTTTCCCAGCATCTGAATGCCGAGTGGTATTGTTCCAACGAAGAGATGGGTGGTGTGAATTTCTGGCCAGTGAAAAAATAAAGAAATATAGTAATTAAAACTGGTCGTTTTTCAGGTATAAATTGCCAAAACGTGTTTAAAAGAGATATAAAACTGGTATCAATGCAAAATACATTAATGAAAAATGGAAAACCTCTTTAAAATGAAAATGCAATCTTTATTCAATTGCATGCATTAGCACCATCATAGGTGTAATTTGGCGGGTGCAAGAGGTGTCAGTTGCTATTCTGATAATCTGGGGAGCATATTATGCCCAGATTAAATGTAAATGTAATTAATTGTATTGTAATTTACAAAAAGTCACGATCATTTTGCCCCCCCCCAATCAAACTACTTAAATGAACTTTAGAAAATAATTTTGAAAACATGTTAAGGATGTTACCGCATGTTAATGGGAAACTGCCCCGATCCATCCCTTTATAACGACATTATACATTATTTAATTAATTAATGAAACTAATTAATAAGTTACAAAAAATCACAAAATAGCATCAAAACAATGTTTCCAGCCTTAAATCAAGTTCAAACATAATATGAAAACAAATACTCTCTCCAAATACTGAACAACAGGAAAAAGTAACAATACTCAAGACACAAACAAATTATGTCATTTTGTATTTCCTTACGAGAATGATCTTAATCTCTATTTATTGTTTGATTTGAATACATTTGAATCACACAATATTGATTGTCTTGTAACTTTAAACAAGAAAGTTTTAAGTTGTCCCACAGAAAAAGATATAAATACTTCGTGGATCACAATACAAATAACTTAGTAACTGCGTTTCATGTATGTATTTTTGTGAAACTTGGTAAATAGCTCTATGTAGTAGTGAGTCACATATATATGCATTGGAAATTCGCTGAGTACGCAGGTTTGCTGCGACGGGGATATTATAGACACCACATAAGGTATTTTGGCTTAACAAAAATAAAAAAGTATTTGTAAAATTTCCTATATTAATCTATGGGAAAACGGTTTTTAGCTTTTCCTCAGTTAATTTTACTGAAAACTTGTCATTTGATTTTATCAATAAGTTCAGCTATGAGATATTCAAAGTGCTAAACACAATACAATAATTTACTATGTATTTCTTAGTATGTGATTCAGCCCCAGATTAACAGCATTGGTCATAGATCTGTCTACTCAGCATTTCCAGAAGTTCATCTACCTAAACTAGTGTGAAACCTCTTTTGTATGTTGGATGGTCCACACCTTCCTAACAAGACTCATACCATTTCTCTCCGATGGGTGAGTTGGAAGTCGCCAAGATGTTTATACAAGGTAGAACCCCCCAAATCCGACCTACGATGGTCCGACTGTTCCATTATCAGTGTTTGTTTTGGTCAGGGCCGCCACATCTCTAGGTTCTGACTGCGGGGCCCCCTCTTCCCGCATTTGCGAGCCCTGACCGGGCCCAGGGACAGTGGACCCAGTAGCCCCACCCATGTGGCGACCCTGTTTTTGGTTTACTATCCGATGGGTGCGTAGCTCCATTCAAGTCTTCTCCAGTCGACGACTCGTCATATTGAATCTCATGATATTGAATTTGTAAAACTGGACAGACATTTAAATATCTTCAGTTTAAACTACAGTTTTATCATGTTTTCCTCTTTTAATCAAACATTCTTTATTAAATATTTAATCATTATACAAAAATTTAATATATATTTATATAAATATCTTAGTAATTATTAAATATTCTACTGTACTCTTAAAATGGTCTCTTTACAATGTCCACTTGACACATTCTCTCCGACTCCATCCAAGATCACTAATGCAAATTCCTAAATATTATATGTAGATAATAATAGCAGGGACATTTACAAAATTGCTATTTCTACCCTCATTATCTTGCGCGGAACCATTGCAAGACTAAACTTGTCCATTTACTAAACTGGCTCTGTCTGAAATATTATTAAACACAAAATTTGAATCAACGTTTTCAGAGCCTATTTCCAGTTACTTCGATGTTTTTTTTTAGAATAACAACTTCAATTTTTTTTAAATCTGGAAATATAATGGAATTGTACTTGCATACTGAATTCATAAATATTGGGCAGTTGAGTGCACAACCCAAAAATATACATCACCATGAAATTAACCTTTATGTTGAGGAAGCATCAAAACAATGTTTCCAGCCTTAAATCAAGTTCAAACATAATATGAAAACAAATACTCTCTCCAATTACTGAACAAGAGGAAAAAGTAACAATACTCAAGACACAAACAAATTATGTCATTTTGTATTTCTTTACGAGAATGATCTTAATCTCTATTTATTGTTTGATTTTAATACATTTGACAATATTCACTGTCATAAGTTCAAATTTCAAATTTTTGCAGTTTCTCTCTTACAATGCAGTTTCTCTCTTCTACCAAAAACAAATCTCAATTCTAAAGTTAATAAGATAATAACCCCGTAGCAGCAAACCTGCATACTCAGCGAATTTACAATGCATATTAATTTATCTTAATACCGCATAAAGCCACATACCAAGTTTCATCAATATAGATTCATAAATAAACGATTTATGACATTTTAATTATTCTCCATAAGAATAACATGGCGGCTGAGTATGCAGGTTTGCTGAAATAAGGAACACTATAAATGGACTTTTATACAAATATCAATATAACTCAACTAGGTAAAGCCACGTACCAAGTTCTATTAATTTATGTTCATAATTAAATGAGATAACACGTTAATTATTCTCCATAAGAATAACATGGGACTGAGTATGCAGGATTGCTGCTACGGGAACTATCAGGCAAAAAATGGGTTTTTGTGCAAATATTAATAGACCACAATGAAATGAAGCAATATACCAAGTTTCGTCAGGATAAGTTGATAAATAAGCGAGATATACAATTTGTATTATCCTCCATAAGAATAACATTGGACAACGTACTGTGTTTAGCACTTTCAATATCTCAGTAATCAATTGACGTAGAGCAATGATTAAAACATCAAATTGTGCGTCTTTTTAAGCTGATTCAAATGGGAAAAAATAAAACTTTACTTTTTCAAAAATTGTATGTAAAAACTCAAAAAACCCATTTTTGGGGTACAAAACCCCCCCAAAATACCCCTTCGGATAGGTCGATCCGTCTGGTTTTCGAACTTAAAGTCATAAATGCTGTTTTACACGTTTGTACCAAATTTCATCAAAATCGGACCTTTTTTACGAGAGTTATCGCACCCACGGACACACACACACACACACACACATATATATATATATATATATATACACACACACACATATATATATATATACAGTTTCGAACGAATGGTTTTTTTTGGGTCTGGGGACCTCAAAACGAAAAGTTATCATGGTCCCGGGCCTAGGTCTTACCATGCCGACTACGGTAATAGCTTCTTCCCTATAGGGGAAATTCGCTAAAATTCACACACTTAAACTGGTAATAAAATTACACAATATTACACCAAAAGAAATATTGTTTCACAACAAATAATCAGGAATTATTGGTAATGTTATCAGAAAGATTTCTTCAATATCACTTCATAAAACCTTTAGGTTTTAAACATATAACTGACAGCAACAAATAATTTAAATCATAACATTGGAATCATTAATTTATGCAAATTAAATTAGTAAAACACTAGCAATTAAAACTACTGTTTTAACATTTATTTTTAATTTATCACATATATCTTCAAAATTTCTTCTTTTTTAGATGAGATCTATATGACCTTTACAAGAATTATACTTTTCCAGTTTAAATTGTTTCTTGAGTAGCATAATACGTGTTGTTCCAATTAACAGGATAAAATTAAACTACGTCTCACAACTTATATCAACCAGCCATCGCCAGTATGTTATAAGCTGTACAACATCTCGTTTCTGTCATTCGCTGATAGGGCCTGATGATGACCGGTGTGACTGGTTGAAATCGATCGCCTTGTACCATCTTTTTGTATATTTACCGTCTTGTATGTAAGTACAGTATAAGTGTAATAGTATATTACGTTACTAGCCGGGTAAGTGGTGTTTTACCGTGCGAGCACGACAGTTCCCGCGCGAGGCGTAGCAGAGTGCGGGATTTTCGTGCGAGCACGGTAAAGCTTACCGGGCGAGTAACGTACGATACTTTACATCATAGTACACAGAAAAATTAGTACATTTTAAACTCATAACACAATTTATTTAGGAGATAACATAAATTATAATATTTACATGTTTGATTTTCTTACTGTTCCTCCATTTACAAAACTGTTCGTATTGTTTCTCATACCTGACTCTTGACTTGCATGGCAGCAAACTCGCACTTACTTCTTGAGCTTCTTTTAAAATAAAATCTGGTATATCAGGTTCATTGTATTCCTCACTGAAATGTATTTTCAAAAGTTTCCTTTAGTATCAAATAGAATGGTTTGTTCTCTCAAAATGTGTTTACTATTCATTCAACACTCGTAATTACTCATGTGGTTTAACTCATAATATTGTTGCAATCAGCTGTTTATTTCATCAGCTGACTAAGTGCACGGTAAAGTAATTTTCCGTGTGTAGGCACGGCAAAGGGCAACTTTCCAGGCTATCAATACGGATGGAAAAGTACCTGTTTCTGTCTAGTATGATGTAATAGTATATTTCGTCACTAGGATCAAAAGTGGATCTTTTTAAT
Source organism: Allygus modestus (assembly GCA_963675035.1). Taxonomy (NCBI): domain Eukaryota; kingdom Metazoa; phylum Arthropoda; class Insecta; order Hemiptera; family Cicadellidae; genus Allygus; species Allygus modestus. The sequence goes on along the minus strand of OY776116.1, from coordinate 70,073,457 downwards.
ACGAGCTCCAGTTTAACTGCCGAGGCTGGGAAATGAGCGAGTATTAAAAAGACACTTTTGATCCGAGTGACGAACTATATTTTTCGTCATACTGCCAAAAAACTTAAGGTTTAAATAAAAACAAAAGTAAAATTTACGTACTGTGTCTTCATAACCTCAAATGTTTCTTTCAGCTTGTCTCTTGAAACAATCAGCTGTTGCACATGCATAACTTCGGTTCATTCATATCTATCGGTTGTTGAGTCGATCACTTCAAACCAATCATTGTGGTTCAAATCAATCGGTTGTTCTTCAAATAGCAATACAACAATGAATGTTTCGATAATAACAATGAATGTTTCGATTATTTATAATCGAATGAATTTTAATCGATTTATGACGACCTCGAATCAAAAGTATCATTAACAATGATCTTTTTAAATATATTTTCGTCATACTGCTTCAAAAACATCTGTTTTTGACAGATGCGTTGAGATTCAAAAGTTCTTCTTTTTAGTCTTTGGATAATAACATATGTTTTGATGATCATTATCGTACTAGTACTAAAAAGATCATACTTTTGATGATACTTTTGATTCGAGGTCGTCATAAATCGATTATAAATAATCGAAACATTCATTGTTATTATCGAAATATTCATTGTTGTATTGTTATTATTTTTGCGTTCGTTTCCCGTACACCACTGGTGAGTGACACGATGGACGAAGTTAGTAGGCCTAACGATTCGTATCGAAATATAATAGAAAAAGCCCAAACAATCATATTTCCATGACAACCGTCCCGCAGGGGCGGCCCGTCAGTTTTTCAGCGCCTGTGCAAAGAACAAATTTGCCGCCCCCCGCCATCAACCAAAACCTCCCTATCCCATAGTTCTGAGATAGACTGTCACTTGCGCGCCTCGCTCGTTGTTGCATTCACGATGTTTCTGGTTCCGTGCTATGCTGATCACCTGAAATGACAAGCTATGGAACACATTCAGATAAAAGACTTGTGTAGGTCAAAATCTTGATTTCATGTATTATCGTCCTGGAAATGTATCCCGTTTCCGATATTCCGCGCCACTAAACTTTTTGCCATAAAAAAACTCAAAACCTCAAATAATAAAAAAAATCTAAATTTTTAAAACAACAAATGTGCACACTTGTAGCCAACGTGTCACAATACACTGTGTATCATAAAACAATTATGTGTTTCTTCAAGAAAAATAATAATTAAAACAAACCCTTAAAACTGAGTAGGAAGGGTAAAGTACATATACTGATAACAGTACATCTGTTCTGAGCGTGGGAAAGATTTCGTCCAGGGTACCAAAACAATAATCAAAACCGACCACGCTTCTGACTGTTCTTGGAATCTGTGAGGCTGAAGTTTGCGATGGATACAGCAAAGTTTGTTGTCAAGAGTTATTTTTGTTTTTGAAAAAAAACTAATGTTTTCTGAACATAATATTTGTTTATTGATTCTAATGTATAAGACGTTTTTCAGTTATACGGACTCTATCTTCGAGTATTTAATCTTTAAGGTTTTGTGTAGCTATGAAGCTTATTATAATTTTTTTTTACTTTATGATATATTGGATTTTATCTTCTAAAAGTGTTTGGATCAATTCAGTTTAATACCAATAACTCTAAAAACTCAAGTTGGGTGCACACATGTTTTTTCGTTATTACTATACTGTGGAATTCTGTCGCAACTTATTTAAAGTATTGCCAATTTGTAAGAAATACACATGATTCGTCAATTAACCACGACCAGAGCTCAAATAATCTTAATCTGTAATGAGAAGTATAAGTTCAATTCTTAACATTTCCCACTCCATCTCCAATACTCTGAAATGACTCAGTTAATAAATAAGAACTTAGTTGAAATGGTTACTAAACAGACGGAACGATAAACTATAATTTTCAAAGTAAGCTAAACGAGTGGACCTTAAAAGTAACGATGTAAGGGGGCGCCAAAATTTGAGGAGGGTGCACCATATTTCCCCCTTATTTCATATAATACTAAACTCAAATGGATCAAATCCCTATTAAATACTCTCCAGTCTCCAAACCATATCTTTCCTCATCTATAGGAACTAGTTTAAAACAATCGACGTGGGCGGATTAAAACAATTAGTTGCATTGTGCTACTTTATATTTTAACATTGCAAATTTCTTGCATCGTATTGAGAGTTGTCACAAACCGATAGAGGTCAAAACAACTGCTCGTTTTGGAATAGAGGGGAGCAAAAGTTGTATTATCCGATATGTAAATTTAATGTTTAAGTATGATGAAGGTACAAAACATGGTGAATTCTCATAACTTTCTATCAAATGTTGCCTTTCAACAACTTATAATTCTAATATACAACAATTTACAAAATCAGTTTGGTTTTTATATATTTACAAAATACTTTATGTTAGCGCTACGGCCTATGCCGCCCACCCCGCACCAGATGGCGTACCAAAGAGGGGGGGGGGAGGGGGGGGAGGGGCATGGGGCATGGTCCACCAGGGCCCGCTTTGGCATAGGCCCCCAAATTTTGAAAAATGTTCGAAAGTCTGAGCGAGTATTTCCCGCCAATCTCCGGATAATCGCTACCGATCTACTGTCGTATTTTCGGCTGTTAAGTAGTAAAGTCGTCATTTTTGTACAGTATTTTGTTTTCCGTCGACGTTTATAGCCGATATTACGCGGCAAGGACGTTAATTCCAGATTATATCATCTGTAACGTCTTCAATTACGGCCGATAAAACGTGGTTCGGTCACCATTTACACAGTTAGGTGTTTTTTATGTCCGATTCATGTGTAAAACATAATGTTATGTTTCGTAATATTCGGCTGATTTTACGTGGTCCGATCATCTTTGGCGGCCGTTTACTACGTGATTTGGCAGGTCATGATCTTCCAAAGATTAGCGGGAAATACTCGCTCGAACTTTGGAGTATTTTTCAAAACTTGAGTTCATTTGACTATTTAAATACTCAAATTTTGAGTACTCGCATGCTCCTAATACATCGTATACATATATATGAATAGGCCTTCCTCTTCAACTTCAACCCCTAATGTTTATATAGGCCCCTACAAATACATCCGCCGCCCCAGGCCCCCAACTACGACGGTACGCCACCGATCCCACGACCCGTTATGAGCGCCGAGCGCCACCCCCCCAAAATCGCCGCGCCCCGCGCTGATAGAGATGTGCGATCCAGTGACTTTGCTGGATCAGTGACTTCAGTGACAGCGCCAAAGAAATATCAGTTACTTTTACCGGTGACTTGGCACCAGTTACTCCCGCAGTTCATCGTAACAACTCCAGCGATAAATTACCCCTTTTTGACACTGTGTTATTTATCAAAGTTAATCATGACCTTATAAGGAATCAACAGCTCACTTATTGGCATTAGAATTAAATATATTTCATAAAATAGGAACAAGTAATAATTAAAATTCTTAGTACAACTACAAATTCTCATTTAACTACGAAAACATTTAGGAGTATCACTAAAAAAATATTAATTACCTAGAATTAAACTAATAAAGTTGTTACTAAATCATAAATAAAGAAAGCTTGTAAAAAGACTACTTAATTATACAAATAACAGTCATCGGAAAATTGTATTAACAGCGCTTTAGTTAGTAAACGCACAACAGCGACTTGCATGAACGATGCGGGCTCGTGTTGTCACTGAAGTCACTGGCGCTGGTTCGTAGTTCGTCCATCTCGTCTATGCCCAGCTCCAAGCTCCAGCGCAGCGACAGCGCCAAGCGCCAGCGCCACAAACCTAGCGGCGATACCTCGAATCCACCAAACAGCGACAAGTGACAGTGACCAGTGCCAGCTCCAGCTCCCAGCTCCAGCGACAGCGCCACGACCTCGAAACAACCAAACAGCGACCGGTGACAGTGACCAGTGCCAGCGCCAGCGCCCAGCTCCAGCTCCAGCGACAGCGCCACGAACCTAGCGGGGATACATTGAAACAACCAAACAGTGACAGCGACTTTTGAGTGAGTGAATTCGTACTGTCACCGAAGTCACTGGAGCTGGTTAGAACGATTTCCTGGCACCAGCTCCTTTAGTGCCGAACAAATATTAGCGCCAAAGTCACCGGTACAGAAATATTTAACAACCCTATGAAGCACGGCTCGCACTGCCCTAGGCCCTAGAGCCGGTACTGCAACCGTGCCCAAATCGAATGTTTGTTTTGAAGAACAACCGATTGATTCGAACCACAATGATTGGTTTGAAGTGATCGACTCAACAACCAACAGATATGAATGAACCGAAGTTATGCATGTGCAACAGCTGATTGTTTCAAGAGACAAGCTGAAAGAAACATTTGAGGTTATGAAGACACAGTACGTAAATTTACTTTTGTTTTTATTTAAACCTTAAGTTTTTTGGCAGTATGACGAAAAATATAGTTCGTCACTCGGATCAAAAGTGTCTTTTTAATACTCTCTCATTTCCCAGCCTCGGCAGTTAAACTGGAGCTCGTATTAAAAAGATCCGCTTTTGATCCTAGTGACGAAATATACTATTTTATCATTTTGCACCTGTGTTTTGTCCTCTAAATAGTACGCAAAACGTCATTTTATTGTCCTAGGACCTAAAAATCAGCTGTGATCTTTTTTAAGTCCTAGGTTCTAAAAATAGTCAGCTGTTTGCTTCATGTATGCATGATAGAAGCGTTCCTTACCACACGTTATAAAAAGTATTGTTTGTAAATAACAGAAATGTAAACACTGTATATTACTTACTTTGTAAACATAACCTCAAAAATACAACTTTATAGTTAACATTTTCAAAGATTAAAAGTCTAATTCCGCATTGTGATAAAAAAACGTACATTACTCGGAGCAAAAGTGTCTTTTTGGTGCTTAAAAGTTTTTAAAAAGCTCGGTCGGCTGCGCCTCGCTTTTAAAACACGATTGCACACCAAAAAGAGCTACTTTTGATCCTAGTGATGAAAACTACTAGTGTAGTGTTGTGAGACGTAGTTTAATTTTATCCTGTTTCCAGTCGATACAATTTACCATCTGTTATGCTATTAATAAACTTCATATTATCGAACAACTGTATTTATGTGAACTTACTGGGAATAAAGAGAAAAGTTCATATGAAGGTATGTCCTAAAATGTTTAGTTTTCCGCTTATCTGACTGTATGTTTTTTTAGTGAATTTCCTTTGGAAAGTGAACTATTAGCATGACCCACACGGTGAAACTTAAGCCCGGGACCACCATAGAAGTTCCTAACGTGACCCCCTGAACACGTTTTGGGGGGTCGTTCAAAATTTTATATGTATATATATATATATATAGACATATATATATATATATATGTGTTTGCACTCTAGCGGTCGCATTTTTTGTCCGATTTACTTCAAATTTGGTAGGGACGTTCCTTTCCGTAATCAGTTGGACAAGTTCGTTGGGCAAAACAATCGAAAAACTCTAAACCCCTTTTTTGGGGGATTAATCTTTCAAATTTTGAGTTTTTGGGCCCAAAAAGGGTCAGAAAAGCCCCATATGTAAAATAAATGCATGTAAAAAGATGGGAATTAGAGAGGCGAAAGTTTTAAGCCCTCTCTCGTCATTCTAGCATAAATATTTACCGAGTTATTAAAGAAAATGTGTATTGACCAAACACAGTACGTTGTCTTATGGGGATTTTACATTAGAAAAGCCTGTTATTCATGTGTTGGTATACTTTTATCATCCCCAACAACCTCACACCTACTTTAAAGCCTGAGTTAACCTTCTCCTAACCTTATAATGCGCAAAATTGTATTCCCAGCATTGCAGGTAAATAAAACCAGGAGCATCAGAACAGCCAAAAAATCAATGTTTTCAGATTTGAATAAAAGTTGGAATAAATGTATGTTTTTAACTGATTTTGAGTTTTTATAGTTTTTTATGTGGAAATTCACTTCCCTCACGTCAGCGTGCTGCTGACGTGGGAACTCGTTTTTACTTAATGTGTTATATCTAAGGAACATCTGAGGATATCAACTTCAAACCTGGTACAAATAACATATACATCTAATAAGGCCCATACTTCAGGCAGTGTGACATTAATTTTAACTCCATGTGAGCGACTGTTAATATTTAAATCGGTTAAAACTTACTCTAACGAAAAGACAAAGCTCTGAAAAATGTAATACGGTAATTTTGATTTATGAAATAAAATCAAAACTATATGTTTTATCTTTAAAATGTTGGAATTTGTGCTGCAACCATAGCCGCAACGTTACATCTATTGAGACTAGCTGAGGCCAGCTGCTAACACTATGGATGATTAAAACCTTTTAAAATAGACGGTAAAAATTCCAACATTTATATCGGTCTTTTTCATTGTTAAAATAAAAAGAATAACAGTTTTTTTTAATAAATAATTTTAGGTTTAACAACAATTCTAGTAGTCATTAAAGAGGTGTTGTTGTTTTTACATGGATAATGGCTGTCATCATGTATAACAACTTAATCACCTACCTACTGATAAAACAGTTTAGTAAAACTGAATTGAATGAGCAAAACAAGTATTATTAAACCTTGTCGCTACAGTTGACAATTGCTACTCTTGTAAATTATTTGTAATAAAAAAATTACCTTATGAGTTTAATTGCAAATTAGGTATAATTAATAATAAAGGGAAACAATATAAACAGCACTACATTAATTGAATCCCACAGTCAAGATTGTTCATTATTTCCTAGTACTTCTGCTCCTCGAATTCAGTTTGGACTTCCTCATGGAATGGATTTCGTAGAGGCATGCATAATTCCATGAAATATGTTCTTGAACACAATTTGTACAGATAATGATTTGTCCTACAAAAAAATTGTTCAAATAATAATTAATCTTCAGAATGTTATCTACAACTTTTCCACTGAAATTTTTTACCTGACAACTAAAATATTCCTTCGCTTACTACTTTTTTAATCTCATTCTCGATCGGGACTAAACATATTCCGTGTTTAACTAATTATTACAAATATTTATATTACTTCTTAAAAATTGTAATGCATGCTGTTTGATTCATCGATTCAAGTTGTAAAATTCTATGTAAATTTAAAATTATTATTTCAGTTTTTAGTGGATTGGATGCAGTTTAAGCGAAGCGCTGTTCGGTCGTCTGATATTGAGGTCTCGCGGATATAGATTCTTTTGCCACCCAGCGGGCTTTACAGCGGCACGGTTTTCAGCTCTCCTTAGCATTGCAATGCGCGATATATTTATATTTCATCCGAGATCATCATCCAAAGTTTTTTTGAAGTATTTCACAAACACTCTGTATATATGTGTCCAAGGGTGTAATAACTTCATAAAAGTCAGATCTTAAATTTATAAAGAACATGAAAAGCAAGATGTATGACTTAAAAGCCAAAAACCAGACCCATCCAAAGAAATATTTTGGGGAGTTAAATGTTAATACTTGGTCGGAAGGGTGCCGCAACCCCAAAAATGTTTTTTTTAACTTTTGGAACAATTTTTTCTAACCCATATTTTAGTACGGCCATTGGATTCAGCTTAAAAACAAAACAATTTGGTACTGAATTATTGCTCTACGTCAATTGGATACTGAGATATTAAAACACAGTACGCTATTTTGATGGAGAATAAGTACAATATTATATCTCTTTTATTTGTATATGTTGTTTCTGATTTTGATGATAACTGTTTGCTATTAATGGTCACTGCGTTATAGTGGTTTCCAGCTAGAAAAAACAATCCTGTGAGAAGTTGGTAGTAATCCAGATTCCTGAAATCACCAGCATCCACGATCTCAGAACTTTTCCAAAACTTACCATTTTGTGCCAGATGACTGGTCATTGATGCCAAACAAGCAGGGGCGGCCCGTCAGTTTTTCAGCGCCCATGCAAAGAACAAATTTGCCGCCCCCCGCCATCAACCAAAACCTCCCTATCCCATAGTTCTGAGATAGACTGTCACTTGCGCGCCTCGCTCGTTGTTGCATTCACGATGTTTCTGGTTCCGTGCTATGCTGATCACCTGAAATGACAAGCTATGGAACACATTCAGATAAGAGACTTGTGTAGGTCAAAATCTTGATTTCATGTATTATCGTCCTGGAAATGTATCCCGTTTCCGATCTTTCGCGCCACTAAACTTTTTGCCATAAAAAAACTCAAAACCTCAAATAATTAAAAAATCTAAATTTTTAAAACAACAAATGTGCACACTTGTAGCCAACGTATCACAATACACTGTGTATCATAAAACAATTATGTGTTTCTTCAAGAAAAATAATAATTAAAACAAACCCTTAAAACTAAGTAGGAAGGGTAAAGTACATATACTGATAACAGTACATCTGTTCTGAGCGTGGGAAAGATTTCGTCCAGGGTACCAAAACAATAATCAAAACCGACCACGCTTCTGACGGTTCTTGGAATCTGTGAGGCTGAAGTTTGCGATGGATACAGCAAAGTTTGTTGTCAAGAGTTATTTTTGTTTTTGAAAAAACTAATGTTTTCTGAACATAATATTTGTTTATTAGCGAATTTCCCCTATAGGGAAGAAGCTATTACCGTAGTCGGCATGGTAAGACCTAGGCCCGGGACCATGATAACTTTTCGTTTTGAGGTCCCCAGACCCCCAAAACACCATTCGTTCGATACTGTATATATATGTGTGTCCATGAGCACGATAACTCTCGTAAAAATGATCCGATTTTGACGAAATTTGGTATAAACGTGTAAAGCAGCATTTATGACTTTAAGTTCAAAAACCAGACAGATCAACCTATCGGAGGGGGTATTTTGGGGGGGTTTTGTACCCCAAAAATGGGTTTTTTGAATTTTTTACATATCATTTTTCAAAAAGTCAAATTTTAGTTTTAACCATTCGATTCAGCTTAAAAAAACACACAATTTGGTATTTCGATCATTCCTCTACGTCAATTGGTTACCGAGATATTGAAAGTGCTAAACACAGTATGTTGTCTAATGTTATTCTTACGGAGGAAAAGAAAATTTTTGTATCTAGCTTATTTATGAACGTATACTGACGAAACTTGGTATACAGCTTCATCTCGTTGAGGTCTATTGATATTTGCTCCAAAAAATCTTTTTTGCATAATTCTCCCGTAGCAGCAAACCTGCGTACTCAGCCCCCATGTTATTCTTATGGATAATAATTAAATGCTCTGTCTCCCTTAATTATGAACATAAATGAATAAAAACTGGTATACGACTTCACCTAGTTGAGTTATATTGATATTAGCATAAAAACCCATTTTTTGTGTTCCTTGTTGCAGCAAACCTGCGTTCTCAGCCCCAATGTTATTCTTATGGAGAATAATTAAAATTGTATATATCGCTTATTTGTAAATTTATTTTTATGAAACTTGGTAAGTAGCTTTATGTAGTATTAAGACATTTATATCTCCATTGGAAATTCGCTGAGTATGCAGGTTTGCTGCGACGGGGGTATTGATTCTAATGTATAAGACGTTTTTCAGTTATACGGACTCTATCTTTGAGTATTTAATCTTTAAGGTTTTGTGTAGCTATAAAGCTTATTATAAATTTTTTTTACTTTATGATATATTGAATTTTATCTTCTAAAAGTGTTTGGATCAATTCAGTTTAATACCAATGACTCTAAAAACTCAAGTTGGGTGCACACATGTTTTTTCGTTATTACTATACTGTGGAATTCTGTCGCAACTTATTTAAAGTATTGCCAGTTTGTAAGAATTACAGATGATTCGTCAATTAACCACGACCAGAGCTCAAATAATCTTAATCTGTAATGAGAAGTATAAGTTCAATTCTTAACATTTCCCACTCCATCTCCAATACTCTGAAATGACTCAGTTAATAAATAAGAACTTAGTTGAAATGGTTACTAAACAGACGGAACGATAAACTATAATTTTCAAAGTAAGCTAAACGAGTGGACCTTAAAAGTAACGATGTAAGGGGGCGCCAAAATTTGAGGAGGGTGCACCATATTTCCCCCTTATTTCATATAATACTAAACTCAAATGGATCAAATCCCTATTAAATACTCTCCAGTCTCCAAACCATATCTTTCCTCATCTATAGGAACTAGTTTAAAACAATCGACGTGGGCGGATTAAAACAATTAGTTGCATTGTGCTACTTTATATTTTAACATTGCAAATTTCTTGCATCGTATTGAGAGTTGTCACAAACCGATAGAGGTCAAAACAACTGCTCGTTTTGGAATAGAGGGGAGCAAAAGTTGTATTATCCGATATGTAAATTTAATGTTTAAGTATGATGAAGGTACAAAACATGGTGAATTCTCATAACTTTCTATCAAATATTGCCTTTCAACAACTTATAATTCTAATATACAACAATTTACAAAATCAGTTTGGTTTTTATATATTTACAAAATACTTTATGTTAGCGCTACGGCCTATGCCGCCCACCCCGCACCAGATGGCGTACCAAAGAGGGGGGGGAGGGGGGGGAGGGGCGTGGGGCATGGTCCACCAGGGCCCGCTTTGGCATAGGCCCCCAAATTTTGAAAAATGTTCGAAAGTCTGAGCGAGTATTTCCCGCCGATATCCGGATAATCGCTACCGATCTACTGTCGTATTTTCGGCTGTTAAGTAGTAAAGTCGTCATTTTTGTACAGTATTTTGTTTTCCGTCGACGTTTATAGCCGATATTACGCGGCAAGGACGTTAATTCCAGATTATATCATCTGTAACGTCTTCAATTACACCCGATAAAACGTGGTTCGGTCGCCATTTAAACAGTTAGGTTGTTTTTTTTGTCCGATTCATGTGTAATACATAATGTTATGTTTCGTAATATTCGGCTGATTTTACGTGGTCCGATCGTCTTTGGCGGCCGTTTACTACGTGATTTGGCAGGTCACGATCTTCCAAAGATTGGTAGGAAATACTCGCTCGAACTTTGGAGTATTTTTCAAAACTTTGAGTTCATTTGACTATTTAAATACTCAAATTTTGAGTACTCGCACGCCCCTAATTCATCGTATACATATACATGAATAGGCCTTCCTCTTCAACCCCTAATGTATATATAGGCCCATACAAATACATCCGCTGCCCCAGGCCCCCAACTACGACAGTACGTCACTGATCCCACGACCCATTATGAGCGCCGAGCGCTGTGCCTCGTGCTGGAGCACAGCTCGCACTACCCTAGAGCCGGTACTGCAAACAAGTTGAGGCTACAGACACGCACTGATGGAAAATATAATTATATCTAGTACTCTATATGCCAACTGTAGATATAATTCAAATTTACATGTCAGACAACAGACTTGATTAACTACAGAGCTGATTTAAAACAAACTTTAGATTAACTTTAGCCAATTATTTTTATATATCTCTTTTGACAGTTGTTTGTCATCATTTAATTTGTACTAAATAAGTATATCCATTCTGACTTTTATTGGGAAGAAGAAAATAAAGTGTGTCTAACAAATCTGCAGAGAAGTATACTAATGGAACCAGCAATCTCCTACTTTGAACTTTCTACACCTAAAATCAGGGCCGTCTGAAGGGGGGGGCAACTGGGGCAAGCTGCCCTGGGCGCTGCGGGTCAGAAGGGTGCCGCAACACCGACACTTAATTTTATGAAAGACAACTTAAAATCTTGTTATGAGTAATTCCTTGTAACTTATAATTCAAGAAATTATCCACTTAAATATGCATTAAGAACCTAATATCGCAAGTAACTAGTAAGAAACTGAAAATTGTAAATACAAGTAAGTATTCCAGATACATTTTCGATTAGGTACCGGTAGTGAAAGAATAGAATTGGCAAACCTGGTTTGCTATTTGACTGTCCGCTGCACGGTGCGAGCCCGCCGTCTGACATTGACATGACAGTGCAGTTTGCATCTGCATTGGAAGAAAGACAAAACAGAGTATAGTTCACATAGATAAGCTCTGAACCCTATACTTTTTTGCGGGAATCGACTTTGACCTTGTCTACTTTTGTAATGATAGTTGAAAGGGTTAAAAGCCTGGCGGGGGGAGGGGGGCAAGAATGTATTCGCCCCAGGTGCCTCAACATGTAAGGACGTGTTGCCCCTACCTAAAATTGAACATAAAATATAGAATACTAATCGACCGCACTGCGAACCAAATCTTGTCAGCTGATCAGATGTTTTTTGTTTACATTTTTGCTCCTATAAAAACAAACTATTTATCTTTTCTGTCCTTGATTTACCTTTATACTATTCAAATTTCCGAGAAGCGGTACATTTTTAGACCGTAGGTCTATTTTTCATCAGTAGCCAGCAAGATAATCTTTAAAATGAGGGCTAAATCATGCAATTTTATAAAGGAATAAGGAACATCTCGCAGATTGACAGAAAAACGGGCTAGAAAAATAATATATAAGATGATTTTTTGAAATTTCACTATCTTACCTGCATGTGTTTCAAATAAATACATAAGACAATTGTACTTCTCAAATTAGACTTTCAAAATCACTACCTAAGTCACATTTACTTAGAATAAGCTTTTTTCAAATAAATTGCCTGTTTCTATTAGAGAACTGTCCTTAACACGTTCGCTGCGGCCCACCAATGGCGGGCGTGCGCCGAGTGCGGCAGCGAACCAGATTGGCACAGACGAATTCAATTATTTCGGTCTGACGAGTCACAAAACAGCGGTGCGATGATGTGCTGCAATTCCACGAGACTCAACGTAGTTCGCTAAAACACCCACAGGTAGCAGCACTGCCTGGGTACTAGCCATTTCCCTTGTAATATCAATTACAGGGAGAATATCCCAGAAATATGGGGCAAAAACTGGTTTTTTGTCCCGTATGAACGGGAATTTTACGGGAAAATTTACTACCAACCAACACCAAAATAAAGCTCGCATTCCTAGCTAAAACGCTGACATAAAATACCCGTCCTCACCACAGTGCTGCCAGCACGAGACCAAATGGAACTTGCATGTAGACAGAGCGCCTTGTTGCGCTCTCAGATCGCGGCGTTGTTCTGTCGAGCTGCCGCAGCGAACGTGTTAAGACCATTTAAAATAAAAATTGAACATTTGTTATTTTTATTCAATAGAAGAATTTTTACTAAGTGACATATCTGCTATCTGCTCTGGATGTTAGGTAAATAGTTCTATGTATCGTACATTGATTTTTCGTCAAATACTGATTTATAATATGAGAAAATGCATGTTGTCTTGATATTCTGTACAAGGCTGTGCCTAGTGCAATAATTGTACAGCGTGATGGCTACAATAAATCTTCACAACTGAGAAAGATATTTATTTGAAATTTGGCATAATAATGTTAAATGCGGTTATTGGCATTGATTTTCAAGTTTCTAACATTCAACATTTAAAATTATTGTTTTTAAAGCTAGCCACCGAAACCGTCAACATTAAACAAGAAAGTTTTAAGTTTAAAATGTATCTTTTTGTCCTATAGAAAAAGATATTTGTGGATCACAATACAAATAACTTAGTAATTGCAATTCGTAGAAATAAAAACAAGCTTTTTTGTTAATTCAAACTAAAAAAAATTGTTTTTATTTACAAAAATTGTAATTGAAGTTATTTGATAAGTAACTTTTCTGTCTGTTTGATTATTTTTTTAAAGATAATTACTAACTATGATATCCAGTACAATAGGAGTTTGGGCAGAACTTTGCCTTTGAATATAAAACTTGTTGTGACTAGCGTCTAAAGGCTCCAGTCTTAATTGGGCGCAACCAGCTGTAAGAGACGAGTTAGCCCGAGCGTCGACGGAGATGCCCGACCGATCCCGCACGCATTTCGTTGTACGGGTACTTGTTTTGCAACATATTACAAATGATTTGCGTGTAAAAATAACAAAAAAATAGGCTGCAGTTCACAACAAAATTATATAACTAACCTAACCCAACCTAACTCCACAGAGTGCTGTACGAGCGCTCTTCGTTGAGCAACATATTACAAACAAATGGATGCGTATAAACAAAATATAAGAAAATTAAGATTTAAGCCCGGAAAAAATTAAGTAACTTTTTTAAAAATCCAATCTCAAACAGTTTTTTGAACTCAGGACCACACGATCTCGTGTCAGACAGCATGAAAGTTACAATTTATCAAGCAGTGATGTGAATCCAAATTTTGGTTCACAGTAGTCTGAGCTTGTTGCGCCTCCTACTTTAGATTAGATCTTTTAGGCGCTTTTCAATTTCTCATTAGCCTTTGAGAGGATTACCAGGAGTCAAAAATAAAACACAAGACGTTACTTAGTAACTTTTAACTATACATATTTGAAGTATTAAAAGATTAACTATGTACATATAACGTAACAGGCTATTCACAATCATAGCCACATAGTTAACTTTTTTTACAACAGTGGAAAACAGAATCAAACTCATTATATTAAGTCTTATTTACATTATGTAAAATTAAAAATCATGACATAACAAACACAATGCTGACTTCTGCTTTATCAAAGCATTAAATTAAAGTAACACAAAAACTAGTAAATAAACAACTAAGATTAAAATTTAACAAATAAAAAAATACATATCTTGAGTTTACTGACATGCATCTAATCAGTCTTTACACTAAAATTATTATTGTACTAAAAATTGTAATAGAACTATAGGAGATTAATAAATATAATTTTTTATTAAAATCCTTTTTGAATAAAAAGAAAATATTTTTGCCGAATGAAAGCCCAATATTAGTTTGTTTTTGAGCAAATCTGCAATTTTTAACTTCACATCAATTGGGAAAAAATACAAGTTGCATTTTGTTTATTAATGAGGGACAAGTTGCAAAATGCTGCTTTCAACCATACCTACAAAAACCTCCATAAAAACTATTAAATTAAGTCAACTTATAAAAAGCCAAATATAAAAAAATACCGGGAACACAAATTTGGCATACAACATGTTAAAATTTATCTACAAAATCAAAACACTTCAAAGTTGATTGTTTTCGTTACACAAGCAAATGTTTTGCTAATGAGCTTTTGGCACAAGTAACAACAAGATAACTTTCTTGATATATTAAATAAGAAACAGCAATTGCTTAGATAACTGAGCATGAATACTTAAATAACGTATTGCTGCAAATTTTCTCATTCAATTTACTCATTTCCCCCAAAAATCAAGTAAGACATAAATCATTTGTTAAAGGCAACTCTTTAGATAAATTAAGATTGTATTACACATTTTTACAATCAGTACTGTATTTTTTCACTATACTGACTTTTCCTTCCAGCGATACACAGCATTGTAAAGCAAACTTATAACTAGATTACGTACGAGTCCATACGCCTCATATATACAAAACTCAAATCGAATAGCGATATGTCACAAAACTCATCAATACATTTTCGGATTTTGGTTTCCAAATAAACTGGAATGGAGTCATGCTGGGTTCAGCTTCTGAACCTGAAATTAAAATGGCTGTAAAGAGCAACACATCTAAAATAAACAGACAATTAATGGAAATATCACCATACATTTTCTAGAATCTTTCGAACATAATGTGGAAATGTTATGTTATATCGCATCTGATGTCCAAAGCAATTATTACTAAAAGCTGAATTCATATTGCTATTTTTGAGTCTAGTAAATTAAAAAAAAAACAAAAAAAACAGCTGTCACCAGTCATTTATAACGTCATCTGTTTCAGAAGATATAGGGAGATTTTTTTAAAGTATTGCTTTTATATTACTTGTTTTCTTGTTTTACCTCTTCCATTAAAATAATGTCTACTATTTAATATATAAATTCATACTTGTTTTGCCCCATTCAGTGCCCAGCATTAGCAGTTTATGTTGATAAATTGTCTATAGACCTACTCATGATGTTGACTTAAGAAATTGTTATTTTGATTTCCATGCACAAAATTGTTGAGACCTTTATTACAAATCTGAAAAAATCATGCCTGGTAATTTTGGTTGGCGAGTCTACAGAATTAAATTCTATGTACTAAATAGTAGGTGTGTGCAAGTACTCGAAACTTTTGAGTTTTCGGCCAAGTAATTTAATACTCAAACTCGACTTGAAGTTTTGAAAAATACTCGAAGTTCGAGCGAGTATTTCCCGTCGATTTCGGGATGATTGCGACCGACCAAATCACGTAGTAACGGTCGCAAAAGGTATCGAATCATGTAAAATCGGAAGAAAATGATGACCAGATCACGTAATAAAGGACGAAAATGATGATGGTATACATAATATTTGCAACAGTGGCAACCGGGCCACGTAATATCGGCTGTAACTAACGATTTTGCCATCTAATATCGATTATAAGCGATGTCTGGACCAGGTAATATTGGCCAAATGACAACTGGCTGGAAACGAATGTCTAACCGTGCTTTGTTTGTCAATACGTAATCCAGTTTGATTGTACTGGCCAAAACTTAGTATTTCTACTCATGTATTAGTTAGAAACCATGTTTCGATTCTCAAACCTGGAGTGGTATCCAAATTCCATTACACAATTTTAAACTACCAACTGATGGCATATACTCGCTCGAAAATACCTAAAACTCAAAAATAAAAACAAATAACAAATACCAACCAAATAACTCAAAAATTCGACTCAATTATAAAAATCACTACTCACACACCCCTACTAAATAGATACCAAAATAATTACTGCACTATTTAAACAGCCTTTTTTCTAGAATACATTTGTTGAATACCGTCAGAGATCATGCTAAAAAAAATAGAAGTTGTATAATTCATAAACAGCAGGCTATTTACAACTTTGTCAAATGGAACCAAAATTTACCTTTCAGAAAAATGATTATTTATGCTGTTAAGACTAACATTATGATTACTTGCGCACTATGCCAAAGTGATTAGGTCCTACATACAAACATTACCAGGATAGTAAATTTGACTAAAAGGGTGATTTTTCTGGCAAGCCACTTTCAGTATTTGCCCTGTCTCAACGACTAATTTTGGATTATTTCAAATGTCTTATAAATACACTGAAAACTGTAGTAAAGAAATTTGGAATATTTGAACTATGCATAATACTAGTTCTTTTCTTATTTTGAATTTTGAAAGCTAACGTTTCAATACAGTTAAGAAGTACTGATGGGTTTTCAGCTCTAAGTGTACCACTGTACTAACACGATGGCAAAAACAATATCACAGTCAAATTTTACTTCTCAGGTATAGTCAGAAAATAAATTAATGTTCAAAATGGATTAAATTCAAATTAATTATATATTCACTAGCAATGGCATTGCTCTGAGTGCACACAATAAAATGGAAAATTTTGTGCAGCAAAGAAGCTTAAGAATAAGAATAAAAACAAAATACCACCTTGTCTGGATGGCGATCAGATCAGTCTCGACTTCTGTGACTAGACCTCTTACCCCTCGAGTGGTCTGGGGACCTCGAGTAGCTGTGGTGTCTGCGTTTGTGTGAGGACTCGCTCGAGTGTCGCCGGTAACGGTGGTAGTCGTCGTGGTGACCTCTACTTCGCGACCTCGACCTCGACCGCGACCTCTCCCTCTCGTACCTGTGGCTATGACTAGTCTTCTTATGGGACTTCCTCCTATCGCTACTCCTACTATGACTCCTTTTCCGCTTTTTCTTACTACTTTTCTTCTCCTTCTTCCTTTTCGAAGATTTCCTCGACTTTTTATGCCTCGAGCTCGAACTAGATCTGCTGGAAGAAGACTCGGACTTGCTCGAAGAGTTTGAATCTTCGCTACGGTCTACGGAACTTTCTTTCTCTTTGTGCGACCTTTCTGGCGTGAAACTTTGCAATTTGGTCTGCTCATATTTTAGCTCGGGGTTGATTTTTGGTTCTTCTGCTTTAATGTCCACCCTATTACCTATAAAACCCATTACTAGCATTTACTTAACCAGGAACTTGCAAAATGGAATGGAATGGAACTTAGAAATGGAAAATTATTTAAAAAACGATTAGCTCATAGAACATACTTTTTTTGTTAAAAATGTAAACAACTAAACTTACCACTGTATACTGAGTAGTGAATAGCCAGAATCAAAATGGTTTCTTTTATTTGGGATGACGAGAATTTATTATCAAAATAACCATGAACTTTGCTAAGCATTAAAAATTAAATGAATGCAATAAATTGTATCAGGAAACTAATGCATATTGTTCTAATTGAAAATTAACCTTCTCCCTTTTAACGTTATTCAACAAAAATTCGTTTAGTGTGTCAGGTTTCATCTGAACTGAGTCTAGAATGCGCAGTGGTCCACAGCGACATAAGAGTGGTGGGGCAGGCAGCTAGCTCATGTGTGCCATGCTGCCCCCCTTCACTGCTGTCTGTCCTATACTTCCCCTCAAGCACATCTCAGGACCCAGTTAAAACATGATTTATACTATTTGTACAATATAAAGAGCAGTTACCTTCTTAGACACCTTATAGTACGTTATTTTGTTCAGAAGAGTTCACCAAAGAGTTTTTTTGGAGAAACGGCAGAAGAATTTGCTTTACACATTAGTTTTAAGGGGGTATCCCCGCTTCACCCCCTCCCTGGATTAGGTGGCAACATATTCCTAATCCTAAATCCCTTATTGGTCAATGTTAAATTTAATAGTTTTCTCTAAAGATGGTGTAGTTTTTATACATATTGCCTCCTGGACAAACCTAAATCACTAGAACCTCGCTAATCCATCACCAATGGGACCGAGAGCATGGTCGGAACGCAAAAAAGGTCGGATTATCAGAGGAACAAATTTATTCACATAAAAACGTAATAAGAAACATAAGAACGTACTGCATCAACAGTCCACGGCCTACTGACTTACATCGCCAGTGATGAGTCATTGACAAGTGTTGACATGAACGGAGCGACGACCGGATACGTAAACAAAACGCTGATAAGGATATGGTCGGTCTAAGCGAGGAGTCGGTCCATCAGAGGTCGGACTAGCGGGGTCCTACTGTGTTTCGCGACTAGTTTCGCGACTGCTGTCCCATTTTCAAATCTACACATCAAAATTTACGTGTTTTACAACAAGATTTCGACGTGTAGATTTTAAAATGGGACAGCAGTCCCATAACTAGTCATCTACTAGTGATTTAGGATTGACGATGGATAAGGTACGTTAACCTATTACAAGTGTAATTTTTATTAGGAAAGGGGTTGACGAATTAATGACCAAGGAGGGAAGGCTGAAATCTGAAATGTCTAATGAGTTTGCCAGTTCGATTACAGATCAAACAAAGCATAGCAAATTTTGGTAAAATGAGGAATTTCCATATTTAATCTTACATTTTTTAAATTCTCAATCAGTTGAAATACTCGATAGAGGAATAGGGATTGGTGAAAAATTACTTTTCCAAATCAAATAATATATGGCTCAACACAATTTATTTAAAAGAGAGTCTTCTTCCACAATGTACAATGAGATAAAACTACATTTGTAACGATTTTTTTCACAAAAGCAGTCTTGGAGTAATATTGAGACACAGTTACCACAAACTGGCCCAGTTTTATACCTTTGAGAACATAGAATTTTGACTTTAAAACCTCAAACATTTAATGGTTCTGTTTTTGAGGAATTCCACATGAGCCTTAGCCATGAGTTGAGCCAATGAGATCCATGGGGTGGTGAGCAGATTGGTAAACCATAGCAAACAAGGTAAAGTACGCCAAGGTAAAAGGAGCAATTGAAATAAGAGCTGACCAAGTGTAGAATTTTTGAATTTAGTATTTAAATGTCTTTTGAGAAAGCAATAACTCCAATTAATTTGATTTTTATTAATTGTAAAGAATGTAACATTTTTTAACAATTATTTGTTACCATTTTTA
This sequence comes from Allygus modestus, assembly GCA_963675035.1. NCBI lineage: Eukaryota > Metazoa > Arthropoda > Insecta > Hemiptera > Cicadellidae > Allygus > Allygus modestus. The sequence continues at coordinate 70,053,709 of OY776116.1, read as the reverse complement.
AATGTAAACCAAAGAAAAACAGCTCCCACTAAGTTATGTAAAAATACTCATTTTGAAGAGGTAAGTTTGAATATTCCTAGGGCCTACACTTTAGTGAATAAAGTGTTTTTCAAACTTCAATTCCTAGAAAAGATAATTTAACTTACCAGGATGAAGCAGCTTTGGTTCTACCTGTCCCATTTCCTTCCACCGTTCTTGCTTCTCTTCCTCCTCCTCCTCTTCTTCCATCTGCCTTTCCCTATCTCGCTCCTCCTCCTGTTCCACCTGATGTTCAATGTCACGTTCGATCCTCGCAAACTCTTGTTTCTTGCGGCTAATCCGTTCCTGGAGGGGACACAACATCATTGTTAACACAGATTGCAAAACGTGTTTAATTGCATTAACTGTTTAGGATTTTTGGTATCAGTGATGTGAGGCTTTATGACTTTAGCCAATAAGATTAATTTTTTAAGAGATCAAGACATAATTTTAAAATTGTGCTTTCTCTTCTTGAAGTCCAACACGTAATCATAAATAAAAATGTTTAAGTTAAATGGGCATAAATCAATAATTATCAAGTTTGCCCAATAGGCTGAAGTGTTTTTTCCCAATGAGTAAAATAATTGTTACAAGCATTATAGTTTGTAAGTACTATTTATTTGTTACTTCTGAAGATTCATTGTAGGAATCAAAAGCAAATACATAGATCTTATAAAAAAATACTTTGGACAGTAAAAAGTCTATAACCACTCAAAAATGTAAAGTTTTAAAGTATTTCTCAAATGAGTATGTTTTAGTTGAGAAAAGTAATTTTTTTTTAAAATAATTGTTAAACTTAGTTCTGCTTAAAGTTAAACATTTAAATCTTAATAAATTGAGCCCACAATTTCACAAAACATTGATTCTTCCCCATATTTTAGTAGTTTCAACTCTTTAACAAAAACGAATGTTCCGTAAGTCACTAATGGCAAACTCAGGATGTCAACAAATATAATTTCTCAAAATTCCCGTATGTGTCCCTCTTTTTCTTGCCGATATTTCGTGGTTTTCTTGCCAGTAAATATCATTCCCCACTGTCAGTTCCACAGTTATCAATTGATATTTTAACTTTTAATGGTGTTTTACTGGCCAAAAACACCAGTCGGAATGAGTGTAGCGGCTGAAATTGGCAATTTAATCTAATTTTTATAGGCTAAAATGGCAATTCAGCAGTAATTGATAGGTAAAAGACGATAATTCACAGCACAGCCTACTGTCTCATGTCAAGGCTCTCCGAGCGACTCCGTGGCCACTTTAATATTCCGGCTGAAAAAAAGCTATATATTTTTTTAATTCACAAAACGTCAACACTTGTAACAGTACGTTAATCCAGTATTTATTTGTGCCTTGTGAGTTTTAAATCTTGACGACTGGATCTCTAGCACTGACAATTACGATGAGTGTTGTCTAACAATTCTAAAATATTATGTCACCATAAAAAAATTATGTCATTCAGAATAAAAATCTGTTTCAGGTTAAAGAAACTAAGAGCATAATGGAAATTTTAAAGACCGTTATACCCGTTTTGAAAGAGCAAAATAATTTGGAAATATCTTCAAAAGAAGATTAACTACAGAATGTTTAGGATTTTAATACAAAAACGAACGAAACACATATTTTACACGATAGGTTGCAAATAAAAACATAAGAGTACAAAATACTGTAAAGTTTAAAAACTGAAAATGGTGTGCACAATCCGGTGCACTGATGGCTAATGTTGGTAGAGGTCTATGAGTGCCCCAACACAACCAGAAAAAGCCGATCGTGAGTGGCTCGGCTGATACCGGAAAGTAGAACATGCCGGTTTTTAAAAAGCCGGAAAAAACAGCGTTTAATGTATATCATTTTTCCAGTAGTATTATATTACTCAATACTCATGTTACTCTTTTAATTGTTCATCAATTATACTTTTTAGTATTTGATCATATTGATTGTACACATTACAGAAGACTTTCAGAGATCCAGATCGGCCTCATCTGGATCCCTGTTAGTCTAGACCGATGATGTAGAAATTTTTGCAAATAAAAACAAGTACCCCCGTAGCAGCAAACCTGCGTACTCAGCGAATTTCCAATGCATATATATGTATCTTAATACCACATAAAGCCACATACCAAGTTTCATCAATATACATTCATAAACAAACGATATATGACATTTTAATTATTCTCCATAAGAATAACATGGCGGCTGAGTATGCAGGTTTGCTGAAGCAAGGAACACAAAAAATGGGGTTCTATACAAATATCAATATAACTCATTTAGGTAAAGCCACATACCAAATTTCATTAATTTATTTTCATAATTAAGGGAGATAACATGTTACTTATTCTCCATAAGAATAACATGGGGCTGAGTACGCAGGTTTGCTGCTACGGGAGCCTTTGGAAAAAAATTGTTTTTTTGAGCAAATATCAATGGTCCACAACCAGATGAAGCCGTATACCAAGTTTCGTCAGTATACGTTCATAAATAAGCGAGATATAAAATTTTTCTTTTCCTCCATAAGAATAACATTAGACAACGTACTGTGTTTAGCACTTTCAATATCTCGGTAACCAATTGACGTAGAGAAATGATCAAAATACCATATTGTGTGTTTTTTTAAGCTGAATCCAATGGAAAAAATTAAAATTTGACTATTTCCAAAATTATATGTAAAAAATTCGAAAAACCCATTTTTGGGGTACAAAACCCCCCCAAAACACCCCTTTGGATGGAGCGATCTGGCTGGTTTTCGAACTTAAAGTCATAAATGTTGCTTTACACGTTTATACCAAATTTTATGAAAATCGGATAATTTTTACGAGAGTTATCGTGCTCACGGACACATATATATATATATATATATATATATATACAGTTTCGAACGAATGGTGTTTTTGGGGTCTGGGGACCTCAAAACGAAAAGTTATCATGGTCCCGGGCCTAGGTCTTACCATGCCGACTACGGTAATAGCTTCTTCCCTATAGGGGAAATTCGCTAAAAAGAAACTTCAAGTTTTAGTGCCTTCAGTTTTCACATGATTATTACACGAATGTTATGTAGTTTGCATCATCGGGTGTTCTGTGTTTCAGTAAAATTGACATCTTTTATGATTTACAAGGCAGTGGAAGCTGTCACGCTGGGGGGCATTGATGACTCATGCCAACCTCCGGGAATCCGGATTTTGAAAAATCCGGACCGGCCATCTGCCACATTATTCCAGATTTCTGAGAGTGTACTGTATTTCTTGTTGAATTTGTAAGTAATACATATCCTAGTAATAAATAAACTAAATTTGTTGAAATCAAATCAGAAACATTCTAAAAACTATCTGATATTAACCGCCTTATTTCCATGGACTAGCAACTTATCTTCTTCCTTCTTCACTAACATGATCTTTCCTTTCATGAATACCAAGAAGCAACAAGCATCTTTTTCTTGAGAAAATAAAAATATACCTTCTTCAAGTTATCGGCAGACTAGGAAGAACATTTCTCAGTTTTCTCTTTCAAAATAAGAAGAAATTTATAACAAGATTTAGTTAGACTAAGTGTAGAACGTAAATTTCTTCCAGAATCTTTCCTGGTGTTTAATTTGACTGCTGATTTTACCCTAACAATACCATCATGATCCAAATCTCAGTTAGCAGAAATATTTATCTTTGCTTAAATCTAATCAAGAATAAAGTTTACATAGAGAACAATTGAAATACAATTAATTGTTGATTTTCACACAACTAATTTGTGAAGGAAAAGGCACCGGAAAGTTTAAATACAAAATGTAGCAAAAAAGATTTTTTCGTTAAGTGAAACACCAACAACTGACTTTTAAACAAACAATGGTAAACTTTTAACTAGTTTGGTAAATGACATTTTCTACTGATAAGCAGTATCCAAGAATTTTGGATCTGCTTGGAAAAGTTGTCACTGGTCCTGAATAGGAATGTAAGGCATACAATAGTAACGTTAAATAGTATCCAGTTAACTCCCGACTTGATGGCATGTTGTCTCATTTAATTGTTCCATAGTTGCCACAGACACAGTTCAATTGTAGCTACAAATAGACACATTTTCCTTAATGGCCTACTTCTGTAACAGATGTTATTGCAGATTTTCATTTTGTTATCTTTAGACCTCTACTTTTGAGCAATTCTTTTGCAAAATAATTTTTAAATGTTATTTAATAACTTATCAGTTTAAACTAGGGATATGCGAGTACCCTAAAATTCAAGTATTTCCACCTAGTTATGGAATACTTTACTCTAATTTTTTTTTAAATACTCCAATGATCGAGCGAGTATTCCCTGTCAATCTCAGGAGGATCGATAATGATTGTGAGCTGACAAATCGTGTAAACGGCCAAAAAAGTCTAAACATGAAAACCCCGCTTCCACCCTTCTCGACCCTCATCGATCATCTGTTAGTGACAGATGTTTTATGTTACAATGTGAATTTTTATTTGCAAACCAATTACTTTTGATAATATAATAATAAATGTACTTTTTAAAACAAAATATTTTAGTGAGAGTTGGTCTAAAATGCACTTGCTATAAAGGGGTTTTTGAGAAACCAGTAACCTTGATACCACGACTTGTAGTCTACACGACCTTGATAAGGTTCTAGAAGAGTACCTCAATAACAAGACTATTTCCCAAATCCCCTTGTAGGTTCTACTGCACCTACAATAACGTAATGCTGTTGGCTAATACGCGCAACTTTAGAATAATTGGCACTACTCAACTCGATCCGAAAAATAACTACTTGTACACCTAGTTTAAACACATAAAAAGCACCATTACAAAATTGTATGCAAACTACTTCTGCCCAAGATGGGTAATCTGAGGATGATTGTAACAACAAATTCACGTCTGTGAACATTTATTCAAGTCTTGTATAATCTGTAAACAATAAACTTACCCGGAGCTCTTCATCAGAATCCACACCATTTTGTCTGGAAGGCCGTTCGTCGTCACTCTCAGCTGAGGAATCTTCGGAGTCTGAGTCGTAAATGCCCAGCCCTAGACAACACAGCAACCTTCAAATATCCTGTTGTAGAACATCTATTTAAACAATTCAACTGGTATGATGATTTTTAAACTTCCAAATTAAATAAAAAAATCCGGAAGCTGAATGGAAAAAACATGTAATTTCAGCTTACTTATGGTAATTTTAATTAGGCCTAATATGATTACTGGCTATCCATTCCGCAAAAAAAGTCGACTAAAAATATGGAAATACATCATAAAAAGAGTTTGAAATATCGCTGCTTGATTAAACGATTAAATATTGATTCAGAAGATAAGTTTAATCATTAGATGTTTGCACAAAAGTTGGCTCTTACTCAGTACTGGAAAACTAAGGTGTTTCACTGAAATGCAATCCAATTACTGAGTCAATCTTTCAAGTTTTCTGAGAACTTTTGATAAAATATAGAATATAAGGGATATTTATGATATGTTGTTTTATGATGTGACTGTCAATTGGTATAAAACGTTATATTTTTCTACTTAGTTGCAAACACCTATATTTAAATTAAATGTAGAAAAAAGACAAAAAAGGTTTTGAACACCATTAATGTTTAAATCATTGTTTAACCTTTTGTAAAAAATAAATTGTATTTAAATTGGAAACCAATAAGTTCTAACCAATGAACAAAACATAACTACTTATTATGTATACATAATACTCAATTGAAAACTGGTCTAAGAATTTGGATGGAAAATGTTATTTCATATGCCTAAACCAGTGGTGGTGTTTAGTTTGGTTGACTACCATCAGTTTCATCCTACTTTGAGGTACATATCAAGCTAAGCACAGATTTCCCTTTTTCATACAAATTCATCATTGATTAGATGTGCTTAGTTAATCCTCAAGTACCAGGAAAAGCATACCAGACTGTCACCCAATAATGAACTCGAAAGTGGTTTGAAACCAGGTGCTGCCAAACTAAACCGAACAGCTTATGAGTAGCCAGATAATTTAATCATTTTTGCTAACATTAGGTTCTTTTGGAAAGGCTCTAGTCTGTGAAGATTTGGTAAATTGGGAAAAGGATAGACAGCTAGCTTACCTTAAGAGAATAAAAACAGGAGTAGCACAGGAGGAACATAAAGTAGACACAAAAATAAATAAAATATCAAGTATTTGTTGTGTATACATGTCTCCAGTACTAGACCTGTTTTTATTCTCTTCAGGTAAGCTAGCTGGCTACCTTTTACCCTTTTCACAATTTATCAAATATTTGCTAACATTAGTGATCCACAGGTTGATTCATCAATATAAAAACACATCTAAATTTTAAATACTACGTAAAACAAGAGTAGCGACTCACCTAGCTTGCCAGTAAGGGAGGTTAAAGCTGGGGTCTGCCGTAACCGTGAGGCTGGAGCTTTGATAAAAGAGATTTAGTTAGATTGGAGTGACCGGGGGCCCTCCGAACAACTTACATACAGACAAACATTCAACTCTCGAGGACTACGGGGGGTAGTCCTGCGGGCAAACCATCGTCATCACTAACCTAACCTAACAGACATCACACTGTACTCGTGTTTTGACGGGGTATTTCTGAAATCAACTGCATTAGTTATAAGCACTTCACTCAAGTAAAGCATGTCTTAGTGAAGTTTTGCAAAAAAATCATATAGAAATCATTATTTCAAATATTTAATATCGGACAGTTTATTTTCATCATCATTTTACTCTGGAAGGCAGGAATGCTAGTGCTTAACTGTGATTTCAGCCTAAGGGAATATTATATACAATGAAAACAGTGGAATTACTCTTTTGCTAAACAATATAATTACAAATCAAATTTAAGATTTGGTGTTAGTATAGATTATTCACAATATTAAATCAGTTTCTTCAATAGGTGTATAACATTACCTAATGAACAGTAAGTTACCTATAAAAAACCCCTAACAATTCCCAAACTGGTTATCTGAAAGAAAAAAATTTGAATCTAAATTAAATTAAAAGTACGATATTAATTAAATTATAAATTTGGTTAGTTAGTTCAAAAGAATCAATCAAGAATTAAATTATATAAGACAGTGGACCCTCGATATACTCATCCGGACTTATGATATAATTATCAACTTTAGAAAATAAGCACTAAACAAATATTGATCAGGTTCAACTTTTATTTTATTTTTCTTATAGCTATCTTTAATTTAATTGTTTCTATATCTAACGCCAGAGGCTAGTTGTTAGAGACTATTAAAACACTTTATCGGTCCAACCCCAATTCTAGGATAACCCAAACCCAAACTCTTTCTAGAAATTTACTTTTTACATGAAAAGCTATTGAAAAAAAAACATGTTTTCAATCCTCAAATAACAAATCTACAGTGGTTGAGTAATGAGTTCACTTATTCGACTTTACTCAGGTTATCTTCAGTTAAATTATGTATTCAACATAACAATGCACATACTATTACCACTTTGTCTAGTTTGAAATAGTCATGTCTGGTTTAAAATTGTTATCGTAGATATACAATACTTGGTACAATTTTATATTATACCAATGCATTCTTTAAGACTTAAGCAGTCATAAATTAAAATAAATTAAATTTTGTTTGTTCAAAAATTAACCCTTAAATGAAAACAAGAATTAAAAGTCAAAAGAAATCCACTTTATAATAAAAATAAATCAAAATTATGAAATCATATGATATTAAATAACAACAAATTAGCGTATGAAAACCTACACTGTTTCAGCACCATAGTTTTTTTTTAATCTTCAATAATTTCAGCAAGTACACAAATATTTCAGGAAATAGAATAACTGAATCACTATATTTGTTGTAAGTTTTATCAAAATAGCTCAGAAAAATTAAATATACACATTAACAAATGTCTATCCATTTTTTATCAACCTACAATTCTATATCACAGATCACTTGTACAACCTAAAGTGTTTTTGGTATAAATCTGATTTCATAATGTTCATTGATGCACATCTGCTAGACTTTAACTTCGGTAATCCGAAAGTTAGGTAATGTGTCACTTTGGAGACAAAGTGAGCTTGGTAGCTTTATACCAAAAGTACCTTTAGCACGGAAATCAGCTAAAACTTCTTCAGCGATCTTCCGCATCTCCTCATTGGTAACTGTCATAAGAATGTCAGTGAGCACATATCTAACTTGCTGCATCTGAAAATTACAAATTCAACATTTAAGTAAAAAAAACACGTAGAAGTTTTATTCATGATTAGTTAGCCTAGTTGGATATTTAGGGAGTCAATGGCAAAGTGGTCAAGGCAGTGAACTTCAAAATTGAATTTAGGATAACATAAATTTAAAAAGCATTATCTAAAACTTAATTCAACTGTTTGCAAAAATAGAAAATATGCAGTTATATATAATACTAGCTGGTACCCGGCGAGACTTTGTTCTCGTGGCTTTTTTTACCGATATTGATTCCCATTTCTTTTCCCATTGCTAAAAATCAAGTTAACTTGGGAACGTTTCATAACCTCTAGGTACAAAATTGACTCTTTTATTTAAACTTAGTAGTTTGGCTGTTACAAATCGTTAAGGTTCAAAACGTAAAGGTACAAAAAGTACCAATACATTCAATACATTTCAATACATCAAACAAACAACAACCATGTATATAATCAGTTTGGATTCAGAACTAAATTAAACACTGAACATGCTCTTTTAAATTTTTTGCAAAATGTAAATAATGGTTTAAATGAGGGGGAAAATGTAAGCGGGTTATTTTTGGATATAAAAAAAGGTTTTGATACAGTTGACCACAAAATTTTGTTGAATAAATTATACCATGGTGGGGTGTACGTCATAAATGGTTTGAAAGCTATTTATTTGAGAGAAAACAATGTGTACAAATCAATTCTGTATATAGTGAAATGGGTGTAATTACGAATGGGGTCCCTCAAGGGTCAGTGCTTGGGGCAATACTATTTATTATATACATAAATGACCTGTGTGAAGCAAATTTCCAAGGAAAATTAACTTCTTTTGCTGACGACACTGCTCTATGTTACATAGAAAAAGATTTGGATTTGATTAAATTGGCTATGAACAATGACCTCAAAGCACTTCAGTGGTGGTTTACTGCAAACCACATGGTACTGAGTGCCAAAAAAACTAAATTTATAAATTTTAGTCTTCGAAAAAATATTAATTTTTCAAATGACATTAAGTACCACAGCGCAGAATGTATCAGTAAGCCAAATTTTTGTCTTAATACATGTAAAATTGTGGGGCAAGCCAATAATATAAAATATTTGGGAATCTTTTTAGATAGTGAAATAAGCTGGAAAATATATATTTCTAAATTAAAAAACAAAATAAATTCCATTTTAAGATATTTTTACTTTTTGAAAGATATGACTAGTGAAAATGTCCTACGTACATTGTACTTTTCTATTGTACAAAGTCGTTTGGAATATGGGATAATTTTTTGGGGAAATGCTTATGAAACCCATCTAAATGCAATAAATATCCAGCAAAAACATTTGGTACGTTTAATTTCATATAAAGGTAAATTTGAACCGTCCCTTCCTCTCTTTGTTTAAAAAAAAATACTACCATTAAAATATTTGTTTGCCTTTAAAGTGCTGAAAATGTTTTTTAGTAGAAGTGGAAATAGGATTCCGAATGAAAATTTGTATAGAAACAAAACTTAGAAATGCAGAGCAATATACGTTACCAAAACCAAGAAATACATTTTTCACAAAAAATTTTATGGCACCTAGGTTTTTTAATAGGTTGCCTGATGAAATAAAAAACTCCAAAGGCGCAGCAATTTTTTCAAACAAGTTAAAGAAGTGGCTTTTTAGTTTGGAAGAAATAATGTTTATGTTTTTAATTTTAAAATAAAGGTAGATAGGAAAATGGGTCATGATAAGGGCGAGCTTTGATACTCAGGGACTAAGCATTGCATGCTATGAGCTGTGACGGCACCTGGGCTGGTGCCATGAGCTGCCTAGTAGCAAAGTGCGGTGTGCAGTTTGAAGATCAAACCATAGTTTAGTCAGTGTTAATTGTTGAAGTAGTTTTGTATGTATTTTTTGGATTAGTCAAATTTATGGCACAAATACTTAAGGGATCGCTATAATTTATTCTAGATATTTTCAATTCTGTCTGATCGCCGTATTTTATTTTGATAATTTAAAGGAAAGGAACCTCCTAACAGGCTTTGCCTTGGAGGCCTTACATTTTCTCTTGAGTTTTATGCACATCAAAAGTGTACAACCTTTTATTTTTTAGTCTTAATAATCTATGCATTAATCTGTATTGTTGTATTTTTAAGTCAGTCTGAATATGGTCATTTTGTGGACTTTTAATTTTGTTGCTAGAAGAATGGGCATTTTTAGACTATTATTTTTTATGTGCAAAATTGGAAAGTGTACAAAAATGTAATATTTTTGGAGAAATCAATTATTCTTATTCTTATTATATATCAATACATTTGATGAAAAACATCTAATTTAAAAACGTAAAGTTTCACAACATCCAGGTCAGTAATTTGCTCGGTTTCAGTCTACTTGGAGGCAAAAAATATTTGAACCAGTCGATCTGTAAGCCATGTTTTAGTTCAGATGCAGAGTAAAGTTAAGTGTCAGAAGGTCAAGTACAGTCTGATCCAGAATTGTGGTGCATCTTGCCTTAGGCACATTGTAGGCGTTATCACACGTTTGCATTAAGTTAGTCGTGCACTATTTCTGGTATCTATCTATCATATAAAGCCTTCCCTTGGACCATGTGGTTTTTGATATGGCTACCAAACTGTGTTTTATTGGCTGAAAATGAAAATATACTATCTCACTTTTCCACTGGTAAACACTGTAAAAAACAGTTTAAAAATTATTTCTTATCTTTTAACAATGCCTAAAACAACAACTGGAACTACAGCCAGACTGTGTTTTACAAGGCAAAAACATCTTCCAGAACATATTTTATCAGTCAAAAATGTCAACTGGAATGTGATTTTATCAACAGAAATAGGCATAATATGGCAGGCTGCAAATAATAATTTTAAGACCAAAACGTGTTTTGGGAGCCTGAAACGACAACATGGTTCACACTTTTAAAAATAAATCATTGACCAAAAGGTCAATGATTTCCCTGACTTTCTCTGACCAAAAAAGTTAATTTTCCCTGACTTTCCTTAATCCAACAAATTATTTTCTCTACCTCTAGACTCTGAATTACAATTCTGCTTTATTTACAATACGGTACTAAAAACCAAATATTTTTTATTATCGGCTTCTACCTTCCTCACAGTCGTTTAAAGCTCACCTGTTTATTTTATTATTTTGACCAACACGTTTTTTTAATACAATTTTCACTTCCTCTTCGTTGCACCATAAAAACCAATTTAACAAAAATTTACGAAGTTCTCATTTTTGCACAGCATTTATTTGAGTTTACAATTAACTTAAAAACTGTACCTGACTTGTATAACAAATCAGTTATTTTCCCTGACTTTTGGCATATTTCCAACTTTTTCCCTGACCTTTTTCAAATTCCCTGGCATTCCCTGACTCTCCAGAAAATGTGAACCATGGACAACCGAGCCACATATCATCTGCCAAAAATGGCAATCGGGCTACATCTTAGTGACCAAAAAAGATAGCTGGACAACGTTTTAATGGACAAAATCACCATCAGGAAAATGTTTTATCAACCAAAATCGGCAACTCTGACTTTCCTTGATCCCAAACCCATTTCCCTGGCATGTTCTGTGGGAACCCTAAACTGGTATCATTGGGTTTGTATTTTAATGCTGATTAGAATGATATACCATAAATATGTATATATTCTACTACTTGTGCCATAACAGCATAAAAGATAAGACGGGGTTGGGTTTGTGCAATTTTTTTAAATGGGGTTATCACCAGAAAATTGACTGCATCGTGCATGTAGCCACAAATATAAGCAGGCCCTGGTAAAACTGATTTAGTGATTAACATAAACAAGTTGCAGCAGCTTCTCAGCCTATTTAAACCTAGCCATCTAAAATTTGAATTCATACACAAATTTGCTGCCCATTTTAAAGTCGTCTCTTCTCATATTAAACTATTCTACATGTAGTTTTATTTACACAAAAAACTTTTCAAACTTTAAACTAGCGAAGTATATGGTTATTTTTACATTTAAAAGTACTAGGGGTGTGCAAGTAGTGATTTTTTCGATCGGGTCAAGTAGTACCAATTATTCTCGAGTTTCGAGTATTTTCGTGCAAGTATTTGCCGTCACCAATTTGTTGTTAGTTTCAAACAGTGTAATAGAATTAAGATAAAATTTCAGATTTGATAGTCTAAATGTGGTTTATAACAAATATATGAGTAGCAATACACATTTTTAGCCAATACAATCAATCTGGATTATGTAATAATTGACAAACACAACATGGTTTGACCGCCATTTTCGGCCGATAAAACAAGGTTCGGCTGCCACTTTCTCGATATCACTTAGCCCATTGCTGCATCAATATTAAGTTATTTACAGCCAGTAATGTGGCCTGGTTGTAATTTTTTACTGATAAGAGGTCATGCTTAAATTACGTCACACTATATTAAGCCTTTTTTGACTCCCTCCCCCCTGTGTCATGCTGCTCATTACTCCCCCCTCCCCCCTTGTCACGTCACACTTATTAATTACTAACCCTTCCCAAGCGGCGACTGCGGGGCGAAGCCCTTACTCTTTAGGCTATATAACTTTTGAGCGGGGTCAAAAAAATAGATTTCTAAATATATTTTTTTCTACTTATATCTGATGGTTAAAGTAAATTATGTTCACTTTCATGGTACAAATATTTTTTTACACGATTTATGGCCAAAATTAGCGTGTTGTACATACAACAATCACACTCTGAATGTCATTTTGAAAACAAAAAAAATGACACAGAAAACTGCAAAACATCATTATCTTGTTCTTCACACAACAACTTGAAAATAACTGACCAAACGTAAATAAACTGTCTGCAAACGAGACAGTAACAAAAGGATTGCATCAGACGGCTAGTCTATAACATCTGTTGTGAGAACAGCTTTGCCAACTCACCGAATGAAAATGTACGACTAAACTAAACTAAAAAATAGACTAATAACATAAAGTAAATGTAAATAACACAGAAATAATCTTACAATACACAGATTAAATTTACATGTCTGGCGTACATATTCGTCATACGCTTGCAAGTTTCAGATTGAGTTGCGTATATATATGTCCAATGCCTGCAAATGAAAATTATCGTTAGCATATATATACGTCCAATGCTTGGGAAGGGTTAAGTATTGGATTGTGGCTAACAGTATTTTGTCGCTGTAACTGACGATTTCACAGGCTTTAACTACATTAATCGTGATGTATCACACAGCCCTTAACCCCCCTTCCCCGGGGAGGTGTGATGTAATATATGCTCGGACCCATACTGTGTTTTTGGTAGTCATTCATGGCCAATTTTACGCAGTCCAGTCATCATCTCTGGCAGATATGTGTCACAATGTCAATTTTGGCTGATAATTAGTGCCCCAGACGCCATTTCTGCCTTTTGGCTGATATTATCTATCCCATTGTGATTTTCAGCTGTAATATGTGGTTTAGTCGTAATTTTGGGCCAAAAATATGTTTTCTGTTATTACTGATATTACGTGTTAAGGTCGTTATTTAGGGTTGACATCATGTGTTGCGTCTTCAATTATAAAAAAGTTGTCTTCAATTATGGCCAAAATTACGCAGTCCGAAATTACACAAGTTCCGTTGTTATTGATGCTCGCTAAAGGGTTCTTGTCGTCGTTATCGGCTGATTTTAAGTGGTGCAATCGTTTTTGTGGCCATTACTATGCGATTTGGCAGATCTTCCAGAGATCTCTAACCCTCGATTATTTTTAATATTCGAGTCGAGTCAAGTCAAGTAATGAAATACTCCAATTTTGGTGTACTCGCACACCCCTAAAAAGTACTTACAACATCTTGCATTATTTCTTCTCTAGATTTGCGTTTGACGGGAGGTGGGGAATACGAGTTAGGTACTGTAGGTTTTGGAAGTACAGGGCTTGAAGCTGTATCAAATCGGGATCTTCTCGGTTTCATGACTGCTTCTGGCTCTGCTTCCTTTTCTGATTCTTCCGAGTCAGTATCCTGTGACAAAGTGAGAAAGTGATTGAAAATATTCTTGTCAGAACAATCAAATATGTGAATTTAACAAAAATGTAGTTATTTTTAGAAAATTCCCCATGCAATGTTTATCAAGGGAGTGCAGGATAACAGTGCAGGGGGTTTCTGTATCAGGAACTCCTTTAGTGACTTTTTTAAATTTACTGTTGTCTTGAATGACTTTAATTTCCGGGGCATAATTTAAAGACATTATCTTAGCACAAGTTATAATAGTGGAAATTAAGTTGACAGTTGGGATGTAGATAATAGCATGGTTGTATGCTGTCACTATTGCCATTTTAACACAGAAAAATATCGCTTGAATGTTTTTCCAATCAGCTAGTGTAGAGTTTTTGCAATACAGCAAGTCTACTATTGGCTGATCTTGGTTGATGGCCCGGCAAACCTTGCCCTCAACTGGCAAAATAATTGTCTGCTATTATAGGGGAGGGATTTTCTTACAAAACTTTTTCATTTTTGTTATGGTAATATTTTAGCATGCTTATTTCTCATGTTGTATGAGTGATAATAACTGTTGTTACTCTTGAATAGATTAATGTCTAGTATTGAAATTTGCAATGCATAATACACTCAAGTTCGTTAAGACTATGAACGGTTAAGATACTTAGCTCAACAACGTGATGTTATATTGATATCTCGGTTTTAAAATGAATAGTTTACTCTTCAACATTATTCTTATAGACTGCTTTTGCAAAATTAGATTTGTTTTAAATTTTAGCCTGATGTCCCTCCACATATACTTGTTCTATATGCAATATGGATGTGAGCATAAAATATAGCTTTTAAAACAGATGTACAAAACAAAGGACATTTTCTTTAAAACAAAAATACCGGGACTAATCTTTAATAATGTTTTTGTTAATTATTATTAATAGGCTGTTAGTTAATATACTTTTTTAAAGTTTTATGTATTTGAAACGACTATTTACCATCTTTGTGACTGATAAGAGCTCATTTTAAGTGTAATTAGTGTGGACACTAAAAAACTTTTACAGCAAAATTTATACTTACAAATTTGCTCTTCAGCTGTACTCCAGATGCGAGTGCTTCTTCCTCTTCTTGCTTACGCCGCAACATTTCCTCTTCTCTTTCCTTTAGTTGTCTTTCGCGTTCTAACTTCTTCTGTTTTTCTCTTTCCATTTTCTCCAAGCCTTCTCTGATCCATGCTGGTAATTGCTTGCGTTTTGCAGCATCTAAGGCAAGAGAAATCAACTGAATAAACAAATTCATTGTGTTAATAAATAAGTCATTTATTTGTCATTTGTATATTAAAGCATTTGCAAACTCAGAATAACAGCATTCAGCTAAGTCAAACATTTATAAAACTAAATATAACAGCCAATAATAAATAATGAGCAAAACCCAATTAAAACAAGCATGGAAAACAACATTTTAAAGGTGCATAATCTAAAAAGGAAATAAACGGTATCAGGAAACTGACACATAGTTTCTCCCTTTTAGCCCAACTGAATAAATTACTTTTTATTTACTAAATAGAGAATACAAAGCAAGGTCGAATGTACAGAAAATCTTGTAAACAATTTTTTTTTCAAAAACATCCACCCAAATCCCTATTTTGGGGGCACTACAGAATCCATTGCTACACACGTAGTTTTAAGAGGGGAAATGCCCCCTATTCCCCCCCAGGGTTATTAAGGGGCAACATATTTTTTGAATTTCCTCTGTTGGTCGATGCTAACTTGACAAGCATATCAAGTTTGAATGAAATTGATCAGTAAATAAGAGAGAAATAGTAATTTTTGTATTCCCCATAAGAATAACATTGGACAACGTACTGCGTTTACCGCAAAATGAAAATTTTCTCCACAACCAGCAATCGTAGAATAGTAATTCAAAATACTAAATTATTTAGTTTTTTGAGCTCTTTTTAATGGTGAATAGTATTTTTTTTATTTATGTTTTATAACAAATCCAAAATACTGAAATTTGATTTTTAAGTCCTGTTGTTTCTGAACCCGAATTTTTAAATTTGTTGGAAAACTAAAGTTCTACAAACAACTAAAGTTTAATTAAAATCGTTAAAGCCGTTTTTAAGAAATCTTGATTTTTCATGTTTTTTGGCGGTTTTTGGGGGATAATTACCCTTAAAAATAAAAAATTCCAAAAGAAGAAAAAACCTGGATGTATTGTGGATTTGTACCTACATACCAAATTTCATAACAATCGGACCATTGGTTAGGGCTCTAGCTCTGTACACATCCAGACAGACAGACAGACATCATGTAAAAATCATTTTTTTGGGTTCAGGGAGCACCAAAACTAATATTTCCACAAACAACTCAAAATTCGAAAATTTTGACGAAATCAATACTTTCTCCATATACTATGTATAAGGGGAGAAAGTAAAAAGTAATTGGAGTTATAAAAATAATACTCAACTTTGTCAAAAGAAAAATTTCCTCTAATTTCTGTTAGAAGGTCTTTTTAGTGTAAGGATTTTCTCTGGCCATTATGGGTTTTTTGGTTGGGGCAGAAATTTGGTATTCCTCCCAAATTTTTAGTTGAATCCAAGTGATCCTAACCATGTCAAATCCTCCCGACTGTGATTTCTCGAGTAGTAGTGATGACATACACATCTTATACAAGCGAAATGGACACATCTGAACGGGACGGTTACGTAAATCAAGAAAATATCAACCTGAAGAGCAACCATCCACCACGACCTATCATTCGTGCACCTACGTTATTAATTCATAGCTGCTTTGATTCTTTTGTTTTCATTTGAAACTCCATAAGCCCAATGTCGAAATTTCAAATTTTCAACAAAGTTTGAGTTTTCCCGGGGTTGAAGTTTTTATCAATCAATTTCTGAGGTCCAAAACCCTCTAATCTGAAGTTTAAGCAAAATCCTTCCACTGGACTCTAAATTTTGCAAAAAAATAGACATCGCTCGTATTAGAATATAGGATACTTTGAACTAAATAATATTGACAGGCCTATGAGCAGAAGAAAATTTCATATTTGTCTTGGAGACCATTGGAGTCAGCAAATGTACAGAATGCTCCAACCTGGACCTGTAACTGGTGGTGAAGCTTCCCACTGCCTCGAGCACTTACCACGCAGACAACGAACCTGTGCTGTATGCGACAAAACTAAACTAGGGGGGCTCACTGCTGGTGCCCTGGCTGCAACTGTGGAGTCCACATAGAATGTTCTCACAAGCTCCAACATTATTGGAGGCGTAAGAGAGTGTGCCAAGAGAAATCTAGTCCCGGACTGCAACTACCAGTGAATAGTTTCTTATAGTTTCTTGGTTGTTTTTTCTTATAGATGACAATGTTTTATTCAACTTAAGCAACTAAAAACGTTCATATTCTTATTCCCTATGAAATAAACGGTATCAGGAAACTGACACATACTTTCCCCCTTTTAGCCCAACTTTAATGAATAAATTATTTTTTATTTACTAAATATAGAATACAAAGCACGGTTGAATGTACAGAAAATCTTGTAAACAAGTTGTTTTCAAAAATATCCACCCGAATCCGTATTAAGGAGGCACTACAGAATCCATCGCTACACACGTGGTTTTAAGAGGGGAAATGCCCCCTATTCCCCCCTCAGGGTTATTAAGGGGAAACATATTTTGAATTTCCTCTGTTGGTAAATGCTAACTTGACAAGCATATCAAGTTTGAACGAAATTGGTCAATAAATAATAGAGAAATAGTAATTTTTATATTCCCCATAAAAATAACATTGGACAACGTACTGCGTTTACCGCAAAATGAAAATTTAAATTTTCTTCGTAACCAGTAATCGTATAATAGTAATTCAGAATACTAAATTATTAAGTTTGTTAAGCTATTTTTAATGGTGAATAGTAATATTTTTATATTTATGTTTTTTTAATGAAATAAACGGTATCAGGAAACTGACATATACTTTCTCCCTTTTAGCCCAACTTTAATGAATAAATTACTTTTTATTTACTACATACAGAATATAAAGCACGGTCGAATGTACAGATAATCTTGTAAACAAGTTGTTTTAAAAAAGATCCACCCAAATCCCTGCTTTGGAGGCACTACAGAATCCACTGCTACACTCGTGGTTTTAAGAGGGGAAATGCCCCCATTCCCCCCCCCGGGTTATTAAAGGAAACATATTTCGAATTTCCTCTGTTGATCGATGCTAAATTGACAAGCATATCAAGTTTGAATGAAATTGATCAGTAAATAAGAGAAAAATAGTAATTTTTGTATTCCCTATAAGAAACACAATAGTAAGTATTATAGTAAGTTTGGACAACGTACTGTGTTTACCGCAAAATGAAAATTTCAATTTTCTCCAAAACCAGCAATCGTAGAATAGTAATTCAAAATACTAAATTATTTTGTTTTTTGAGCTCTTTTTAATGGTGAATAGTAATTTTTTTTTATATTTATGTCTTTTTATGAAAAATCCAAAACACAGAATTTTTGATGTTTTAAGTCCTGTAATTTCTGAACCCGAATTTTTACAGGAATGCGGGTGGTGTCATTTTGTTTGAAAACTAAAGTTCTACAAACGACTAAAGTTTAATCGAAATCGTTAGAGCCGTTTTTGAGAAATTTTGGTTTTTCATGTTTTTTGGGGGATAATTACCCTTAAAAATCAAAAATTCAAAAAATGAAAAAAACGCCTGGAGATATCGTGGATTAGTACCTACATACCAAATTTCATAAAAATCGGCCCATTGGTTAGGGCTCTAGCTCTGACACACACACACACACACCCGCGCGCGCACGACAGACATCACGTAAAAACCACTTTTTTGGGTTCAGGGAGCACCAAAACAAATATTTCCACTAACAACTCAAATTTGAAAATTTTGACGAAAACAATACTTTCTCCATATACTATGTATAGAAGGAGAAAGTAAAATATAAAAAAACTGAATTTTTTAGACTTTCAAGTCTTGTAATTACTGGACCCGAATTTTTACAGAAATGGGGGTGGTGTCATTTTGTTGAAAACTAAAGTTCTACAAACGACTAAAGTTTAATCAAAATCGTTAGAGCCGTTTATGAGAAATCTTGATTTTTCATGTTTTTTGGCGGTATTTGGGGGATAATTACCCTTAACAAACAAAAGTCCAAAAAAATTAAAAAATGCCTGGAGATATCGTGGATATCCTACATCCCAAATTTCATAAAAATCGGACCATTGGTTAGGGCTCTAGCTCTGTACACATCCATACAGACAGACAGACATCACGTAAAAATCACTTTTTTGGGTTCAGGGAGCACCAAACGAATATTTCCACTAACAACTCAAATTAGAAAATTTTGATGAAAACAATACTTTGTCCATATACTACGTATAAGGGGGAGAAAGTAAAAAATTGACCAGTAAGGAATTGTGATTATTTATTATTATTTATGGAGTTGCAAACTTTATAGAGTGGAATGTTTTATATATTTTGAAAATGAACCCTAACCTAACCAAGGCAAAAAATAACTTTTATTACCTAGTTGTAGACAATTGAATATAAATTAAGATAACGTCATGGTTTGTGCTACATTTATGGTTATCAAGATCTGTTACAAAATTTCTGAAATTGCACTGAAAAATCGTGAACTTTAACGGCCAAAATAACGAACCGCTGGAGGATTAATGGGCAAAAGTATGAGTAGAAAGGGAGTGTAAGAAGTGAGGGATGATAGCCTACTAAGAGAAGTACTTTCCACAATATTATAGTAAGTAAACATAGTTAACCTAGCCTACCCTGTAGTGCTCTCTAGACATTTCAGAGATGTATTTATTTCATGTGAGTTAGCTTACCAAATAAGGTGGTGGTATCGGGCTCTGGCACTTCCTCCACTTTCCCTGAATGCCTGCGACTCGGAGCCCTCTCTGGTCTCCAGTCAGCTGACGCAGATTTGTTCCTCACAAAAGGAGCTGGACCTTCAGACCAGTACCCCTGCTGCCCCTAAGAAAAAACCAGAAACTCAAGACAAATGCTACTTGAAAATGAATATGAAAATTCTGTTTTCCCGCCAAAACACATTTTAGTAACAATTAAAGAATAAGACACCACAGATACTACTTTGAAATAACTTTTCCTCCTTCAAATAAGGGAAACTAGACAACCCGTGCGAAATTCCGCACTGCGAACCAAATCTTGTCAGCTGATCAGATGTTCTTTTGTTTACATTTTCGCTCCTGCCAAAACAAACTATTCTCTTTATTTAACTTTCATTTTATTCAAATTTCAGAGAAGCTGTACATTTTTAGCCCGTGGGTCTATTTTTTGTCATTAGCCGGCACAATAAGCTTTAAAATGAGGGGTAAATCATGGAATTTGATAAAAGAATAAGGAAGATCTCGCGGGCTGACAGAAAAACAGGCTAGAGAAATAATATATAAGATAAGCATAACGACAAAAGCACATGTTTCTTGCTGCCAATTTCGAGTTAAGTAAATAAAACATTAAAAAAACACATTATAAAAATCCAATTTTGAAAACATTATTATTTTTAATTGCTTCCATATTGGAAACACTTCAGAACATTAATAAATAACCCCGTACACTCAGCACACTCAGCGAATTTCAAATGGTACCTCCCTATGTCATGAAGTCACTTGCCAACTTTCATCAAAGCATAACTTATTCATAAAAATACCCCCGTAGCAGCAAACCTGCGTACTCAGTGAATTTCCGATGCATATATATGTATCTTAATACCACATAAATCCACATACCAAGTTTCATCAATATACATTCATAAATAAACTATTTATGACATTTTAATTACTCTCCATAAGAACAACATGGCGGCTGAGTATGCAGGGTTGCTGAAGCCAGGAACACAAAAAATAGGGTTTTATACAAATATCAATATAACTCAAGAAGGTAAAGCCACATACCAAATTTTATTGATTTATGTTCATAATTAAGGGAGATAACAAGTTACTTATTCTCCATAAGAATAACATGGGAGCTGAGTACGCAGGTTTGCTGCTACGGGAACTATCAGCCAAAAAATGTTTTTTTGGGCAAATAGTAATAGACCACAATGATATGAAGCAATCAATATACCAAGTTTCATCAGGATAAGTTGATAAATAAGCGAGATATACAATTTTTCTTATTCTCCATAAGAATAACATTGGACAACGTACTGTGTTTAGTACTTTCAATATCTCGGTAACCAATTGACGTAGAGCAATGATCAAAACACCAAATTGTCTGTTTTTTTAAGCTGAATTTAATAGTGAAAACTAAAATTGGATTTATTAGCAATCAATATACCAAGTTTCATCAGGATAAGTTGATAAATAAGCGAGATATACAATTTTTCTTATTCTCCATAAGAATAACATTGGACAACGTACTGTGTTTAGTACTTTCAATATCTCGGTAACCAATTGACGTAGAGCAATGATCAAAACACCAAATTGTCTGTTTTTTTAAGCTGAATTTAATAGTGAAAACTAAAATTGGATTTATTAAAATATTATATGTAAAAAACTCAAAAAAACCCATTTTTTGGGTACAAAACCCCCCAAAATACCCCTTTGGATAGAGCGATCTGGCTGGTTTTCGAACTTAAAGTCATAAATGATGCTTTACATGTTTGTACCAAATTTCATCAAAATCGGATCATTTTTACGAGAGTTATCGCACCCACGGACATGTATATATATATACATTTAAGAAATTAACACCATTTTGTTGCAATATTTCGAGGTATTCTCTTTATCAAGCAAAAAAAAAAATACCCCCGTCACAGCAAACCTGCGTACTCAGCGAATAATATATGTCTTAATACCGCATAAAGCCGCATACCAAGTTTCATAAAAATATATTCACATATAAGCATTATATACAATTTTAATTATTCTCCATAAGAATAACACTGGTGATGAGTACTTAGGTTTGCTGAAACAAGGAACACAAACAATTGGTTGTTATGCAAATATGAATAGAATTTAACTAGGCGAAGCCACATACCAAGTTTAATCAATATTCGATCATAAATAAGCGCTACATAACATTTTAATTATTCTCCATAAGAAAACATGGGGGCTGAGTAAGCAGGTTTGGTGCAACAAGGAACAAAAAATGGGTTTTTGTGCACATATCAATATAACTCAACAAGGTGAAGCCACATACCAAGTTTCATTAATTTATATTCATAATTAAGGCAGTGATTACATCTTACTTATTCTCCAAAAATTTTTTTTGTGCAAATATCAATATACCAGAACTACGTGAAGCCACATATCAAGTTTCATCAATATACATTAATAATAATTGAGATATCAAATTTTCTATATTCTCCAGAAGGATAACATTGGACAACGTACTGTGTTTAGCACTTTGAATATCTGCAACGGTTGGACGTAGAACCACAATTTAAACACCAAAATGATTGTTTTGTAGAGATGAACTGATTCGTAAAAGAAAATTTGACGTTTACATTGAAATGAACTGAGGAAAAACCAAAAACCTTTTTACCATAAGATTAACATGGGGGATTTTATGAGTAGGTTTTTTTGGATTTTCTCCTCAACCACTCAACCTAGGTTAATAATTAAAAAAACTATATTATTTATTTTTTTTCAAGCTCTATAAAATGGTCAAAAACAAAATTAAGTTTTTTTTTTTTTATTTTAGGGTGCAAAATGCAAAAAACTGATTTTTTTAAAAATTTAAAACCCCCATAAACCTACCTTCACATGGTCCGATTTTTCTGGTTTTCGAACTTAAGGTCATGAATGTCACTTTACACATTTGAGCAAAATTTCATCGAAATCGGTCGTTTTTTACTCAAGTTATCGCATTCACGGACACACACACACACACACACACACACACACACACACACACACACACACACCCACACCCACACACACACACACACACACACACACACACACACACACACACATATATTTGAACGAATAGTGTTTTTACATCTGGGGACCTCAAAACAAAAAGTTATCATGGTCTCGGGCTTAAGTCTTACCATGAGACCTACGGTAATAGCTTCTTCCCCTTAGGGGAAATTCGCTACTAAGCGAGATATGACAATTTGCTTATTCTCCATAAGAAAAAAATTACGACTGAATAAGTTTACGCAGGTTTCCTCAAGTTTAATCAAGGACCACAAAAAGCGGGTTATTATACAAATATCAGCAAACGCCAACCGTATGAAGCCACATATACCAAGTTCCATTAATAAGCGAGAAATAAAATTGTACTTGTTCTCCATAACATTAAAATTGGACAATGTACTGTATTTAGCATTTTCAGATTGACACAGAGCAGTACAGAAAAACCCTGCTTACCCGTACCACGCTACACCGAAACCTGGGTTAACCAGAACGGTCTACAAGAAATGGATAATCAATAATAGAGAGCATAAGTCCAGCATATGACTCATAGCGCGCCTAGAGACCACCCACCCTGGCGGACACTGAACTTGGGGATAGTTTTGCCTACCTGATCCGCCCTCGAGGGGGTGGGGGGTTGACGGGTTCAGGACAGCGAGAATAGCTAGAGACTAACTACTCTCAAAGATCCTAGAAGGGTTGACCCATAATGCATTTTCCGCATTCGCATATCGTACTAAAGAAAAGGATCAATGTACCGTGAACCCCCTGCAAAGTTTTTTGGTTTGATACACCTTTTAGTTTGCTCAATAAAAATGAATAATCTGTAGATTAAAAAATGATTACTACACAAAATTTGCCCGTAATAAATATACAGGCTCCTACCATGAGTTCAGAAAATTACACCAAATCTCTCAATTATAACTGAGGTAAAACAAAGAAACAAAATTAGAAAAACTTAAGATGAAAAAAACAATAACATAACAGCTAATCTATTAAGTAACCTGTTCAAAGTTGTCTGGCATAGAAGCTCCATGGTTGTAATCGAAGGTGGCAGGAGGCGGAGCAACGGCGGGGGCAGTGTATGAGTCCGGTGGGCCTCCCCACCCCCATCCCCACTGCTGCCATTCCCCCCAATTTCCCCAGCTGTTGCCATCTGTACAAAAATTAACCCTTAACCTAACAATCTGTAATTAAATTATGGGTAGAGCCAACTTTATTTTATTAAAATGGAGTCATTGTTAAGGCCAACATTTTTAACAATTCAAAAAATCTATAATCTAGATTAAGAAAAGGTAGAACCTGATCATAATAAGGAAAACTACATGCATGTAACTTTGAGAAAAGAACACCCTTAGGTAACATTTAATTTAAGAACATTGTGTGTACGAGCCATGCACACTATGCTCTAATAGTCCAACTGAGATACATTTGGAACATTGTGTGTGCGAGCCATGCACACTATGCTCTAGTAGTCCAACTGAGATACATTCGGAACATTGTGGGTGGGGGCCATGCACACTATGCTCTAGTAGTCCAACTGAGATACATTCGGAACATTGTGTGTGGGGGCCATGCACACTATGCTCTAGTAGTCCAACTGAGTTACATTCGGAACATTGTGTGTGGGGGCCATGCACACTATGCTCTAATAATCCAACTGAGATACATTTGGAACATTGTGTGTGCGAGCCATGCACACTATGCTCTAGTACACTATGCTCTAGTAGTCCAACTGAGATACATTCGGAACATTGTGTGTGGGGGCCATGCACACTATGCTCTAGTAGTCCAACTGAGATACATTCGGAACATTGTGTGTGGGGGCCATGCACACTATGCTCTAGTAGTCCAACTGAGATACATTTGGAACATTGTGTGTGCGAGCCATGCACACTATGCTCTAATAATCCAACTGAGATCCATTTGGAACATTGTGTGTGGGGGCCATGCACACTATGCTCTAATAATCCAACTGAGATACATTTGGAACATTGTGTGTGCGAGCCATGCACACTATGCTCTAGTAGTCCAACTGAGATACATTCAGAACATTGTGTGTGGGGGCCATGCACACTATGCTCTAGTAGTCCAACTGAGATACATTCAGAACATTGTGTGTGGGGGCCATGCACACTATGCTCTAGTAGTCCAACTGAGATACATTCGGAACATTGTGTGTGGGGGCCATGCACACTATGCTCTAGTAGTCCAACTGAGATACATTCGGAACATTGTGTGTGGGGGCCATGCACACTATGCTCTAGTAGTCCAACTGAGATACATTTGGAACATTGTGTGTGCGAGCCATGCACAATATGCTCTAGTAGTCCAACTGAGATACATTCGGAACATTGAGTGTGCGAGCCATGCACACTATGCTCTAGTAGTCCAACTGAGATACATTCGGAACATTGTGTGTGCGAGCCATGCACACTATGCTCTAGTAGCCAAACTAAGATACATTCGAAACATTGTGTGTACGAGGCATGCACACTATGCTCTAGTAGTCCAACAGAGATACATTCGCTTTGTAATTCCCAATTTCATAGTTTCTGTAGTTTTGCTTGCTAACACCAGAGTTGTTAACGTTTGTTTTCAACTTATAGGCAACTGTACTAAACGAAAATTATGTTGCAGTGTCTGGTGTAATGCTGTTTTGATGCAAACAAAGGCTGGCAGCTTCATTTGATTTAACCCAAGGCTATTAAAAGAGGAGGTTACCTAACTCCCATAAGGTCTGTGTCACCCGCGACAGCTGGTAAAGTGACGTCACCCACCGAGCCTTTTGCGTGCACGCTGCTTAACTCTATCGGAACTCACCGACACTAATCTTTTTTCTTCCTCGTATGTTTTAATTTCCCATTTTTACTCATATTTAATTAATAGAGTATACCTATACTTTACCTATCTAGTATTTAACATAATTTAGAGGTGAATTAGTAATTTATTAAAATGTTACTTCTTAATACGGTACTCATAATTCAGTGGCATTTTATTCGTATTAAAAGTCATAAACATATCCTAAACCTATCACATGCTTTAAGATTTTTACCATACTAGAATTTAATAGGGTAGATTACATTCTCTTGTACCAATTAATATGTCTAATAATGTATTACTAATCTTGGATTTATTACTTCTTAAGTGTTTGTAATCAATAATTGCCGTAGTTATTTTATAATTTATAAATTAATGTACAACAAGTACGGAATTGTTAAGAGGCAGGCCCTATTAATGAAACAAAATACAACTCCTTTCGAAGGTCTTGCCCAATAATATACAGTTTACAAAATGCATGTTTTTTACCGAAACATTTTATCTAAAAATAAATTAGAATCTATCATTAATGAAACTAGAAAACTATGAGATAATCTACTTAGACTATTTAACTGGTTTTCCAACTTCATCTTTATTCTTTCTTTTATTAAAAATACGTTTTTGTTCAAAAACATCAACCTAAATGTCCTTTGTGTGACACAAGTATGTGCTACAGCAACCAATAGAATTTCCGGGTACTCTTGCACTACTGTTTCATTAAATTAGTAGTAACACCGGGTCCTAAGCACTGAGGTATTGTACAGGAATTACAAATCTGCATTAAGGCACTTGGCTTGGTCCAACCATTTTGATGATGGGCATGTTAATCCACCATATTACAAATGTCCTAACCAAGAACTAGGGAGTCCACTTTGAATGTCATTTCCATTTCTTGTTTCATCTTCCAGATAAGGATGTTAAGTTGTTTTTTTCCAACCCAGCGTAGTATAAAAAAAACTTTATAAACCATCAGATCAGACATTGGACCGAGCACCAAGCGCTTTCCACGCGGGTTTTTAGAAGGATCGGTCTAATGTCTTGTTCGTGGTCGGGCTCGGGAAGAAGTTCATAGTGAATTTAGCTATCTTCGTGCCCTGCTCCCTTCTCGATCCGTTGTCTTGTTCTGGCAAAAGTCCGGTAGCGTGTGGCCATCTTTAATGTATCCGCATGCTTACATTGCTGAATCCACCGTTTACAGGTTGCTTCATCTTTCTCAAACCGGTAATAAACTGTTCTATTATGTTGCAACTCGCATGTTTTAACTCGGCTGTTATTACAAACGGCAACTGCACATCTCTCTCCAGGCATTATATTACAAAACCAGTGACAATTATACCGAGTAAACTTAAGATATAACTATAAAGAAATATAAAATATGAGATACTAGAATAAACTATATTTGTTTGTAAACCGTACAAACATTGTTTGTTGATATGACACAGCTGACTGAGCGGGCGGCCCGGGTCGGCCGATGATGCGTGCGCGAACCGTGTTAGGTAACCTCTTTTTTTACTAGCCTCGGATTTAACCCACTTCTTGTTGGTTATACAATTGTTTTCAGACACTAAACATCTGTTGGAAAAATAGGGTTAGGAACAACACTGAAAAATGACTATAATTCACATGGTAAATGACATGTCAATTTCAGTCATATATATAACACTAGCTGTTCCCGCAGGCTTCGCCCCGCAAATGATTTATAAAAACTATTACAGTTGTGTGTGCTGCATTCTATGGTTAGCTCGTGGAACTACTACGAATCAAGATCAGCTGTTTGTATTTTCATCAGCTCAAACAAAATTGAATGTCCATAAGGAATACATAGGAACTTTGTCGGGGTCTCTGGCGGAGCCCTAAAGTCAGATCAGGATGAAAACCATTTAGGTTTCCTATTTTATGCCTAAAGAATCAGTGTACAAAATTTCAGCTCTCTACCTACATGGGAAGGTGGAGAATTAGTGAGTGAGTCGGTCAGTCAGCCAGGGCTTTCCTTTTATAGATATAGATAAGCTGACAACTCCTAGTTTAAACAAGCTTTAAGGAATTGTTTGTACTAAATAACTGAACTTATTTGACTTCTCTAGTCTATTTGAATTTATTATTTTGAGTATGGGTGCACTTTGACGTTTTCAACATAAGTGAAAAATTTCTAAGATATATCTTTGCTTAATACGTTCACTGCGTTACAGCATATTTGTATGTGATTACGGTGGTGTGTTACGAGACCTATGGTTCTCATTTGGTGTGATTACAGCTATCCGATACGAGACCTTGAGATCTCATTGTGTAGACGATCTTTTGCGCATCATATCATTGAAACGAATAGAAACAGAGCAGTCTGTGATCTATTTAGTGAACTAGCACACTGTTGCCAACCTACAGCCTGCTCAGGATTTGAATATGACACAATAGTACAAAGCACTGAGATCTCGTACTGCACATTTACGAGAAAAAACACACCACAAATCAATTTGGGTTATTGCAATAACAACAAACAACTTTTGGCGCAATGTTGTGAACAGAACGTACTCAAGAGCTCCAAGCGACGCGCTGAGCAACTAAGCTTCGTTGCGAGGTTTGGGGGTCTCGTGTCGTATAAAAGTAATCATTTTATGACAGTGATGGGAAATAGTGCGTTACGAGATCTATGGATCTCGTTTGTTGTCATGGTTACCAATCGATCCAGCAATCAACAAGCTTTATTGACAATATATATCTTAATTCTTTATGTCAATTTACATAGAGTTATCAACACCGCATCTGAGGGAAGAATATCATATTATTAGAGATGTGTGAGTACATGTTTTTTAAGTCGAGTTGAGTAAATGGCAAAAGATTTGAATCTCGAGTTCGAGTCGAGGATACAAATAACAAATAACACATAGGTCGAATTGAATTGGATCAAAACAGTGTATAGGGTTCCATTTATAAATGTTGTTATTAAAATATACTTTTCTAGTCACTATGACCTGAAAATAACAATAGTAAGTAAAATAAATGGATTCCTGCTTCATTGAAAAAGGAAGTACATTTATCTGAAAATATATCATACCAAAGTAGTAATTACATAACATTTTGCCATGAAGATAAAATACTTTTAATCTGTTGGTATTAAGGTTGTTATAGCCTATATGGTATTAATTCACAGTTTCATTAAAAAATAATCTCAGTTTTTTATATTATTTCCTCCTTTTTATTTATCCTATGTTTTGTATATTATGTTTAGGCCTAAGCTACATTCTTTCTACGAATGGAGAAAATAAAATTACATTTAGTATTAAAAGTTAAAATAAACTTTATTTTAATGTTTATAAGGCTTATTACAAGGTAATACAAGCCTACTTACTTACCACACAAAATGTATTTACTAACGTATCTTAACGTTAATTTTAACTAATTGTCCTAAGAACAATCAGTTAGTAACAACCTGAAGATGTTTGAAAGTGCCTGGCAAATCAATTTATGAAATTGAAGCCATGTCTTGAATAGAGTTTTAAATATTACAAATTATTTAAAAAATCGTCAATGAAACTTAAACAAGGCCAAAACAAATCACTTGTCTTTAAAACAGCTCAATGCCAAAGGACAGTTGAGTCAATGGATTGACTCAATTTCAATTATTATGGAACAAAAAACAAGCACAAACTTCTCATGCTTACCTATTAGATTTCATTACAGATATGTTTTTGATATTCTACTTTAAAAAATGACAAGGTTAGGTTAACCTAAAAGTGGACTATACAGACAGTGTTCATACAACTCAATCTGAAGGTCCTGGTAAATCCTCCATTTTGGTGTAAAGAGTAACACAAATTTATAAGCCACAACTTACTTATTTATTAATAAAACACTAAAATCCATATCACAACTCTTAACATCTCAAATACGTTCACTCTCAATTTGAATTTATTGACGGCGCGGCCGCAGATGACCCTTGGTAGCGCGGGTAAACGGCGGGAGTAAACTCGCTCAAAACTTTTGAGTTTCAGTGCCGAACTCGGCGCGAACTCGAAATTTCAAGTACTCGCACATCTCTACACATTATGCAAGCGCACCAAATATAGGTTATGGTTCGAGACCCCGGGACGCAGTGAACGTGTTAAGGTTATATATTACTTAGTCGATACCTTGCAGAAATTAAAAAAAACCAAAATGTTTTAGAGCCTAACATATTTTCATTCCCATACCTTGAGAAGTGGCTGAAGAAGAGGTTGGAGTGTGAGTGGCTTCATCCTTAGTTACATCCATGGGGGCCTCCCCCGCCTCTATGTCCGCCTGGATAGAGGGTGGAGGGGGGGCGGGGGGAACCTGGCCCTGGGGTTCCGGGAATGTCTCCTTCATCTTGATCCATTGCTGAGCTAAGGAAGCCCAATCCACTAGAAACAATTATAAAAGTTAGTTTAACACAACTGCAGTATCCATGTCCCCGAGGTGCTGAACACTACAAACTGCCATTCTGTTCAAACATAACAAGTTCTACACTGCATCCACTAATTCTGTTTGTAAAACTCTTTAATGTGTAAAAGTTTTTGTTACACATTAAAAACGGTGGCCATCTCTTAGATTCGGCGATGAATAAAAGGAATTTATTAATTCATACATAAAACATAATATTCTAGATTACATAAATCCTTAGTTATCTACTCAAATCTATAAAACTATGTCAACAAACAGCCAGGCACGTTCAAATCACTCGCTTCAAGGACCCAAGAACACACAAGCGCAGCCCAAATATGCCCGATCGAACGGAGATCACTGTTTTGAGCAATAAGCTTACCCTTCCTCCCCCCATAAGAATAAATAGTAGGTGCAGTCAGGTGGGGTCACTTAGGGCAAACTACAAAAATTCAACTTTTATTTATTTTTTCTCTTGATCTCAAACAAATTTACTGAAGCTGGCTATCTTAGTAAGACAGTACGTAGATTACAGTTTTATACTTTACTTTTACTAAATCCAATCTGTTCTAGTAAATTTGAGCATGGACCACGAGTGACCCAAAGTCAACTCACAAATTGGGGTGACTTTGGGTGGTAATGCTTTTTGCATTGCAGACAAAGCCCAATGAATACGTGAATTTGGGCCATATTCTAAAAGAGTAGAATCTGTGGTGTTTTGGGTACATTTTTGGCAATTTCAGTGCACGAAACAGTATTTTTGCGGAAAAGGTTATTAAAAAAGTAAGAGTAATTTTGGAACAAACTATGTAGGTTTTTATTGAAGGAGAACCTTCTAATTTTATCAAGGGGAAAATCAGTCAAAGTGTAGTATGAAAATAAATTACAACTGGAAAGCCATAGATGTGGACTGACCCAAAGCCCCCCTCCCCTCTGTGTCTTAACAGGTATGAACCAAAGTCACCCCGAATTTTCCCAAGGTCACTCCAATTTTTTAAAAGTTAAATTACTCCGCTTCTGTAAGAGCTATGAATACCAAATTCGGAGAATTTATATTTGAGAATATGTGGAATGTTAATAGCATTATAAACCAGTACTGGAGTTCCATAATTTTTAACGTCTGTTTTCAGAAAAAATTCTTTCAAAGGTTTTTATTTTTGTTGTGTTGATAATATTATATTAATAACAAATATAAAGTATAACATTAAACTTCACATTCTAAAGTTTTTTTAGTGTGATTTTTATCTTTCTAGTGTAAACTGTTACTAATTGTTCACAACTTTTCCCAAAAGCGCCCAAAATAACCCCCAACCCAAAGTGACCCCACCTGGCTGAATTTTAAGACTTATAATGTTATTACATGCATGCATCAAGTAAAAAGCTCCCAGGGAAAGTAAAAAGCTTCCAGTGAAATATAAAAGCTACCAGTAGTTGATCGATCTGTTCAATTTTGTGAGGGTGAAGTATTCTGACAATAAAAATAACATGAATATGTTCCATGTATGAGCTTACCTTGTTCATTTGGTAGATTTTGGTAAGTTGAAGGGTTCAGAGCCCACTGTGTGGGATAACCACTCTGGACATCTCCTGCCCACATTGTGGTTACACAACACTCCCCCTAGAAAATAATTAACAGTTAAATATTAGTCCAGCACCTTATAAGTCAAATATGAAACTCCATACTAACAGAGATAACAAGATAAGAAGCGCGACACCGTAATCCTCAGCAGCAACATAAAGCTAGTCCATCCAATACTACTAGCTTAGACTAGACTATAAGTAGGTATTTTCGGAAATCAAAAAATGTTTATGCAGGGGTGCAGAATGTCTGATCTGGCAAGCCAAGCTCAGGGGAAATTTTGGCTGCCGGGGGATATTTTGGGCCAACAAACAAAATATATTTGTCACAAATTAATTTCCCAGAAAATTGAAAAATCTTAGATAACACAACAAAATCAGTGTTGCATATGTAATTTAAATAAAGTATAATTCCATCGTCATTGGAAGTCACATAATAGACTAAGGCATACTATCCAGTGTTAAATATCCAAAATAATGTTGATGGTCTCATGGTTACATTAGGCAAAAACTGTGTTTGTCTATCTCAAAATTCAGTCAACGGGCGTCTCAACATTTTTTGTCTCATTTTTAATGGCTGGTCTATTGTTCGGCAATTTTGGTTTTGACCATGTTATAGAGCTTAAAAAAACAAATAATATAGTAGTTTGAATTATTAACCTATGTTTAGTGGTTGCGGAGAAAATCCAAAATACTCCCGTCACAGCAAACCTGCATACTCAGCGAATTTCCAATGGAGATATAAATGTCTTAATACAACATAAAGCCACTTACCAAGTTTCATAAAAATATATTCGCAAATAAGCGATATATACAATTTTAATTATTCTCCATAAGAATAACATTGGGACTGAGTATGCAGGTTTGCTGCAACAAGGAACACAACAAAAGGGTTTTTATGCTAATATCAATATAACTCAACTAGGTGAAGTCGTATACCAGTTTTTATTCATTTATGTTCATAATTAACCCTCCGAGCGGCATTGATTCTAATAGTGTTCTGTGAAACGGCATTAGTTCTAATATAACGAATGCTGTCATTTTTTTTTTCATTTGCATAAATAGCATTGAAAATGTGCTTGAAATCGGATAAACTTTATACCATTCTAAAGATAATATTGCAAACATGAATGAAAATTTGGCGCGAGTTCGACTACGCCATGTTTGTGTCGAGAAATGGCTAAACACAATACACTTAAAAAAATCATGGCAAGGTAAATTTTGTTCCTAACCAGAAACGAGTAGTACCACTGCAATCAGGGAAAAAATTCCCGTTTTTCTGGCATCCGGAATAACGCAGAGATATAATCAGACAGGCATCTGGCAAAATAAGAAAATCGTCATATATTACGTCTTCAAAAAACGGCAATTCGTTCTATTAGAACGAATTCCGTCATTTTTTTCATTTGCATGAATAGCATTGAAAATGTGCTTGAAATCGTATAATCTATATACCATTCTAAAGATAACATTCCAAACATTCATTTTATTACATGAATGAACCTTTTGGCAGCAGTAGAACAATGTAATCCAAAGTTACATTTGAATGAAAATTTGGCGCGAGTTTGACTATGCCATGTTTGTGTCGGGAAATGGCTAAACACAGTACGTTTCAAAAAATTATGGCAAGGTAAATTTTGTTCCTAACCAGAAACGAGTGGTACCACTGCAATCAGGGAAAAATTTGCGTTTTGTTGGTATCCGGAATAATGCAGAGATATAATCAGACAGACATCTGGTAAAATAAGAAAATTGTCACTTTACGCCTGTCTTCAAAAAACGGCAATTTGTTCTATTAGAACGAATAGCAAAATACTTGTTATAAGTAGTTTTTATTCATAATACATGCATGTTCTTATATCATTTTGTAGAGGAAAGAACGCAGAATATTTATCTATGAGGTTGGCAGCCCGTATTGCCAAAATTTTGAACGACCCCCCAAAATGTCCTGTTAAGAACACGTAGGGGGTCACGTTAGGAACTTCTATGGTGGTCCCGAGCTTAAGTTTTACCGTGCGGGTCGTGCTAATAGTTCACTTTCCATAGGAAATTCACTAATAAATAAAAAAATTTTAAAGTTTGCGCTCCATCAAATTATAAACTTTTCTATAATATACAATTTTTAAAATAGCCAATTTGTTTTGAATTTTATAAGGATACTGAATATATAAACAAATAATTAGGTAAAGCAGCAAATAAAAAAGTTTTAGATAATAATCTGTTGTTGCGTGCTATAGCAAATGAGCAAAATGGCATTGGCAACATTACAGTCGGAAGGATAATTTACCTCCACATCACTGCCGCCTAATTCTCCAGGAACATCAACCAATCATTCATCATCACTAAACTATTCTACTAAAGCCCCACGTATGTCAATACTGTTCATTTTTACAAATAAAAACAGCCAAAACCATCGCAAAACAACACCATTCCCGAAGTTTGGTTAACGATGCACAACAAACCTTCAAACAGCTGTCTGCTGAAGTACGATTGGCACGAACGTAAAAAGCGTCTGCAGACATCGACAGTAAACACCCCAGCGGATTAACACCCCCCTAAAGGGTTAAATTTCTTACTCGTGATAAACTCAGCTTTACTCTGGTATGCTACATGACAGGTTTTCTTGTTGTGCAAATACCAATATACCAGTACTACATGAAGCCACATACCAAGTTTCATCAATATACATTCATAAATAATCGAGATATCAAATTTTATTTACTCTCCATAAGGATAACATTGGACAACGTACCGTGTTTAGCACTTTGAATATCTCTGCAACGGTTGGGTGTAAAATCACAATTTAAACACCAAAATGATTGTTTTGTGGAGCTGAACTGATGGGTAAAATCAAATGCGAAGTTTTCATTAAAATGAACTGAGGAAAAGCCAAAAAACTTTTGCCCATAAGATTAACATGGGATATTTTATGAGCAGGTTTTTACCGAATTTCCCCTATAGGGAAGAAGCTATTACCATAGTCGTCATGGTAAGACCTAGGCCCGGGACCATGATAACTTTTCGTTTTGAGGTCCCTCAGACCCCAAAAACACCGTTCGTTCGAAACTGTATGTGTGTGTGTGTGTGTGTGTGTGTGTGTGTGTGTGTGTGTGTGTGTGTGTGTGTGTCCGTGAGCACGATAACTCTCATACAAATTATCCGATTTTGATGAAACTTGGTATAAAAGTGTAAAGCAACATTTATGACTAAGTTCGAAAACCAGCCAGATCGCTCCATCCTAAGGGATATTTTGGGGGGATTTTGTACCCTAAAAATGTTTTTTTTTAATTTTTTACATATAATTTCTGAAATAGTCAAATATTAGTTTTCACCATTGGATTCAGCTAAAAAAAACAATGTGGTATTTTAATCATTCCGCTACGTCAATTTGTTACCGAGATATTGAAAGTGCTAAACACAGTACGTTGTCTAATGTTATCCTTATGGAGGAAACGTAACACATGGGGGGGGGGGGTCTGAAATGACGAAAACATGTGTTAGTAATATGTGTATGGCCCCTTATGGAGAATAATTAAAAATTGATATCTCAATTATTTATAAATGAATATATTGATGAAACTTGGCATGTGGCTTCACCTAGTACTGGTACATTGGTATTTGCACAAAAAATTAAGTTTTGTTGACTGCCTTCGTAGCAGCAAACCTGCATACTCATCCCTAATGTTATTCTTATGGAGAATTAGTAAAGTTTTATATCTCCCTTAATCATGAACATAAATTGATAAAACTTGGTATGTAGCTTCACCTGTTTAAGTTATACTAATAATGCACGAAAACATATTTTTTATCTTTCTTGTTGCAGCCAAACTTCGTACTCAGCCTTTAACGTTATTCTTATGGAGTATACATCAATTGCTTTGCCTTTATAACTTATATATAAATGTATTTTTATGAAACTTGGTAAGTGGCTTTATATGGCAGTGAGAAACATATGTGCGTTGGAAATTCGCTGAGTAACTTATGCAGGTTTGCTGTAACGGGGGGTATTTTGAGATCTCACTGTGACGTCAATGAATTAATGTCAATTTTTACATCAGGCTCTCAAAAGCTACTTTGTGGTTTAGTGCCAATGGATTAGTTTTGAATCAGGACAAAACCCAGTGTTTAATTTGCATGCCAAGAAACAGAAACATAGGTAGTGAGTTAGAGAACAATTTGCATATCAAAATTTTTGGTTTGTCTATTGACTAGGAGTTTGAGTTGGTATCCGCATATTGACTTTATTTGTAACAAACTCGCTCGAGTAATTTATTTACTAAGTAATCTTGTTAAGTTAGTTCCTGAAACATATGTTCTGTCTGCATATTACACTTTCTTTCACTCAATCTAAGTTATGGCTTGATCCTCTGAGGAAACAGACGTCACATTAAAAATGTACTCTTGCTGCAAAAAAAAAGGAATGTGGATTGTTACCAAGTTAAATCTTCTTTCTTTGAACAAACTGCAAACTTCTTTTTGCTAGAACTAAGATTCTGAGAGTGTCAATCTGTATATCTTTGTATGTTTATTGCATGAAAATAAAAACTCTGCTAACTTCTACCTTAGAATGGATGTTCATGCACATAATTCAAGAAAACAGTCTTTCATTGATGTGCCATATAGTAGATTACATGTTTGTGCCAATATTTACCCTTTTTTGTGTCTTAAATTATTTAACAGCTGCATGTTGACATAAAGCTTACTACCTTTTCGTAAATTTACAAATGAGATCTACGATCCGCTAACTCAGAATCCATTTTATGATAAAAGAGTTTTTTTGTATCTGATACTGTAATGAAAAATTAAGTATGAGGGCTTGACCAATTTTAGAAGACTTGCCAAATCAGTATGTTTTAATTGTTCAGTACTTATACTTAACCCTCCGGATGGCATTCGTCTGGATTAGTCTAATGCAAAGAGTTTTCTGTACTGGAAATCGTCTTTACCCGTCGATTTGGGTCATTTATTTTTAAACTGCGCAAAAAGTATTGAAAAATCGCCTTGAATCGGATAATTGCTATACCAATCGAAAGATAATATTCTGAACTTTCATTTTATTACATAAATGAACTTAATAGCAGCAGTAGATAAATGTAATCGCAGTTACATTTGAATGAAAATCACGCGCAAAGTCGATTCCGCCTTGTACCGGTATGTGTTGAGAAATCTCCAAACACGGTAAGTTTCCAAAAATCACAGCAAGGTCAATTTTGTTTCTAGCCAGAAACGAGTGGTACCACTGGAGTCAGGGTGTAATTCCCGTTCTGATGGTATTCAATATAATGCCGAGTTATATTCAGACAGACTTGTAGCAAAATTATAAAATCGTCATATTTTATGTCTTTGTCGACTGGCAACATCGTCTTTTCCAGACGATTAGCAAAACACAACATATACAATTCATATTTACATGTAGCACCTATGCTCTTATATCACTGTGAAGAGGAAAGAACACTGAATATTTTCTATAAGATTGGCAGCCTGTCTGAAAACTGTCAGAAAACTTGCATGACGTAAGATGACTTATTGTTTTGCTCCAACAGCTAATTGATGGGTTTGTTTATTAATTGTAAGTAATTTATAATCCATGTTTTTGATGTAAATCCACAGTGCTTCTATGAAATATGTGCAATGAAGTGGAATGTATGTCTGAATAGTAGTATTTATGCTTAAAAATTACTAAAAGTGATAAATTGTGCAGTGTGAATCATAGGCCTAGGTAAGTTAACTGCTGTCTCACAAATACAACTTGTCTCAAAAACGTAATAACAGTTTTATTTTTATACCTTTTTATTCATACTATGCATTTTCTTGTAGGGGAATAACTAACTTACTGAATCATATTACAAAGCTCATTGAAAGCATTAGGTGTTATATATGTATGTTTGTCCTAGTTTTAACTGCACAATTTAGTTTCTCAATTTTAGAGTGCTTGCCTATTCTCTTTTAAAATTGTAATCCTGACTGCTTTATTGTAATTGCTCATTTGGACTTCCAGATTTTTATGCATGCATTCAGGTTATTATTTTATTATCTTGACCTATTGCTTGTTTTTATTGCTCGTTTTGACTGCTGTTTTATTGCACAACTTAAGTATAGAAAAATTGCATGAAGATTGCCTGACCATGTATTTTGCATAATTGTAGTGCTGTCTGAGGAAAAACGTTGATTATTGATTATTATTGATTACATATAAAATCTCCTGGAAATAGGTGAGCAACGGACAAAATATCCCAACTTATTTTTTCCGGATCAAGATCTCTTACATGATCAAGTAGGCCTATACAGGTTTATTCTGAGTATGGAAAAATGGGGAAATTTAACAGTTTTAGCCTAGTATGCCCTAATGAACTGGTTTGCTGAATGGCTTCGTTTCCATGGTGCAAAGTAGGGTACAGTTTCATAAGCGGCCACCAAGTAAGTAATCGGATGCTATATATCAATCTTTAACATTTGATACATCAAATCACATTTTAAATCGATCTTTAACCTAAATAACACATATAAGTTACACGTAACTTATATTTTAATGAAAAATTTAATAAGTAACAAACGAAAACTAAAATTTAAAAATACATCAAATAATAAAGTAACATATAACCAAGCAAAAACTTAAGTTATATTTGCCACGGTTCCGTTTATTCAATCTATGAAAGCAGCCCATAAAGTTTACACTGGCAAAGCTAACTTAAGTTTTAGCAGAGTTAAGTTATACGTTTCTTTATTATTTGTTTATTTGTTTAATGGTAGTTTTAATTTGTTTGTTATTTGTTAAATGTTTCATTAAAATATATTTGTAACTGGCATCACATATTGACGATATCCAATTTGTTGATTTTAGATTAACTTATAACATTAAATATAAATATCGAGTAAATAATTTTCGATAACTTATGTACTGTTGAAATGTGATTCAAAATATCGAGTGTTCCGATTCGATATACTAGATCGATTTATCGCATCCGATTAGTTGGTGGCCACTTTTGAAATTGTACCCGCAAAGTAACTTACACTACTATAGTTACTTTAAATTTTTACTGTAGTTAGGGGGCCTACCAGATACTCAACAACTGTAACAATTGTTAGCCTTTGAAGTATCTAGTGCATTTTTCCACATGTCAGTTGCCTATTGGTGAGTTAATATATAAAAAAAGCGTGATAGTAGACAGCCACTTTGCAAGGGGGGGATCAGCTTTACACTCTCTAGGGCCGTTTAAGTTTACACATCTTCTCTACTGTGTATCAGGGGTACAGTTTCATAAGGGGACACCAACTAATCAGATGCGATATATCGATCTTAAACATTTGATATATTGAATCACATTTTAAATCAAAATTTAATCTAAATAACACAAACACCCAAACATTTGAGTCCTCATGGCATACGCTGAAACTCAATTCAAGAACTCAGACTGTAGAGTTTTCCCTGGCAAAGATAAGTTTCACCTTAGTTAAATACTCTTATTTATTATTTGTTGTTGTATTTTTTAATTTTGGCTTTTGTTTGTTTGCTATTTGTTAATGTTTCATACAAATATATTTGTAACTGACATTGCATATTAATTATTGTTGACCAGCCTATACAAATTGTTGATTTGAGATATAACATAAATATAAATATCGAGTGAATAATTTTTGATAAAGGCTTAACCCTTTGAGTGCCACAGCGTCGCGATGTGTTTACGCATAAATTGCCGAGCGTCGCTGACAGCGACTCTCGGTATTTTACGTAGTACTTCATATCAAAACAAGGTACTGGCTTTCAAAGTAATTTGTTTTGATCCAGAAGCTTCCAGCTATCAGATCTATAGCAATTTCGTTGCCTTTGGTCTGTTAGCAGACCCTAATTTAGTCATCTCTGTCGCAGATGTCGTCTGTATTTGTTGTTGTGTAATGTTATATGTTTGTTGTTGATGTAAATATCACTTATATTATTGTTATTGAAGTTATATTTTAGTGTTTTTTACTTCCTATTTACGTATGAAATAAAAATAAGTAGCAGAATAGATAGAAACAACTTGACTAACCTTCGGGAATTAGTTTACAATGATCTTGGAAACAGTGTCATTGTTGCAGGTACAGTAGAACCTCCCATATCCGACCATGACGGGACCGGGCCATGGTCGGAACGGCCAAAAGGTCGGATATCGGGAGGAGCGTAAAATGCCGTTCCCAGGTACAAAAAATGAACAAAACAATATTGACATAAACGCACAAACTGACATTCCACATCAACAACCACGGCTAAACTGACAGTTTTTTACCCAAAAGTAAAGCATAGTATCGATGAGTCACTTTTTCAAGTCTGTACAGGCTCGCGAACGGAAACGGACCGTGAGAGCGCGAGTAAACAATAGACAGACGGACAGTCGGATATCGGGAGGAGTCGGATATGGGAAGGTCGGATATGGGAGGTTCCACTGTACTAAGTTTTTGTGAAAGTAAAAGATACACATACATCTTTTGTTTTCTAGTTTATTGTGCATTTCATTTACTTTGATAGGCCTAATGCTTATATACTAGTAATAATAAACATGTTTACTGACAACAAACTAAAAAATAATATTTGTTTATAATACAAAATTGTACTTCAACGTTGCTTAGTAACCACATAGCCTAGGCCTAGGGCCTTTTTTGAATTGTAACATATTTTAATTTATTTTTTTTTGCAAACATTAACTGCTATTGATGATTTATACATCAGTTTTGATCAGCATTTTCTGCTCTTTCTGCCTATTGGGTTGAAAAATATCAAATTAAATTTTTTAGCATAATTTATGTAAGTCAGTTGAAAAAAAACAAATTTTTATTTTGTTTTGTATCAAAAACTATTTTTTAAGCCCCAATTTATTTTCTGATTATAGTTACTTTATACTATTTCATAGAGAATTTATTCATAAACAAAATAATTGAAAAATTACATGGATACCTCTAAAATTGTATTTTATATGATATTTTATGTAAACTACTACGTTTTCCATTGAAATTAGCCCGGCAATTTATGCATAAGAAATGGCCATGATGCCGCGGCACTCAAAGGGTTAACTGTTAAAGTATTATTTAAAATATATAGGGTTTTTATTCGATATATCGAATGTTTAAGATCGATATATCACATCCGATAAGTTGGTGGCCTCTTATGAAACTGTACCCTACAAAATATCCATTTCGCACGCGGGGGTCAGCTACCTACTGTCACAGTTCAAGTACCGCATGAGTAAAAATCAAGTGTTTCCATGGTGCATGGCCTAACTTAATAGGCTTGAAACCGACAGCAACTGACACCAACTACCAGTATCTCTACCTGGCACCAACGAGACCAGGCCTAACCCAAGTTAAAAACCATGTTAGGACCTAGGCCTACTGTAACAGCTACCAAATGACCTCTTAGACTAGCTTATAACTGTGTCACCAGCTAGACCACGCTTTGATTAGTTCATATTTGCTCAATAGGTAATGTAATATCAATTTATAACCATTGGCTTTTAATACAATCAAAAGACAAAATATGATTTTTACAATGATTAGTGAAAACGCCGAACTCGGGACCACCTCTATGCTAGCCTGTACCAGTCGAAATACCTAAAAGCAGTGAATTACCTTTATTTAACACGTGAGGATTCTTTATAACAAAAATTGCAATAAACAATTATGAAGTAGAAAATATGACATAAAAATTAAATACTGCTACTGCTTCACATATATCACATTTACAGATCATCAAAAATCAATATTGCCATATCGCCATGTTGCCACTTCCTAAAATAGCAAAATAAAATAATAGAAGACGGAACGACAGAACAGAAACAAATACAGCGAATACAAAATCCTTCGGTAGCCCTGAAGGACCAGAGAGTAAGAAAATGTTTTCAACTTAGCCAAGGGTTTGACGAGGTCTGCTGCAGGAGGGCCGGATTTAAACATAGGCTACATCAAGGTCCATAAGTTACATACTTTGTTCAGGATTGCTGGGTCAATTTATTTAAGGGTTTCTATCTAACCGGAAGAGACCTCGTAAAAACAGCTGTAAGGTCACGTGATCACCAATCCAATCTGCAGTGTTGCTGGAAACACGATATTTATCGTGCGCACCATATTTTCTACATCATTGTAATTCAAATTAACATTGTTTAACTGTTTACATTCGATGATAAGCTGTTATTTTATGATACTAATATATTATTTTGATTTATTTGTATCATTAGATTAATGGATTAAGGGTTTACATTTTCTTTCTGCATGTCTTGAGGCAATTTAATAAACGGTATCAGGAAACTGACAAATACTTTCTCCCTTTTAGCCCAACTTTAATGAATAAATTACTTTTTATTAACTAAATATAGAATACAAAGCACGGTCGAATGTACAGAAAATCTTGTAAACAAGTTGTTTAATAAAACATCCACCCAAATCCCTGCTTTGGAGGCACTACAAAATCCATTGCTGCACTCTTGGTTTTAAGAGGGGAAATGCCCCCTATTCCCCCTCCAGGGTTATTAAGGGGCAACATATTTCGAATTTCCTCTGCTGGTCAAGACTAACTTGACAAGCATATCAAGTCTGAATGAAATTGATCATTAAATAAGAGAGAAATAGTAATTTTTTTATACCCCATAAGAATAACATGGGTACAACGTACTGCGTTTACCGCAAAATGAAAATTCCAATTTTCTCCGAAACCAGCAATCGTAGAACAGTAATTCAAAATGCTAAATTATTTAGTTTTTTGAGCTCTTTTTAGTGGTGAATAGTAATATTTTTTTATATTTATGTCTTTTTATGAAAAATCCAAACAACAGTATTTTTGATGTTTTAAGTCCTGTAATTTCTGAACCTGAATTTTTACAGGAATGCGGGTGGCGCCATTTTGTTGGAAAACTAAAGTTGTACAAACGACCAAAGTTTAATCAAAATCGTTAGAGCCGTTTTTGAGAAATTTTGATTTTTCATGATTTTTGATGGTTTTCGGGGGATAATTACCCTTAAAAATCAAAAATTCAAAAAAATGAAAAAAAACGCCTGGAGATATCGTGGATTAGTACCTACATACCAAATTTCATAAAAATCGGCCCATTGGTTAGGGCTCTAGCTCTGTACACATCCACACAGACACACACACACACACACACACACACACACACACACACACACACAGACACACACACACACACACACACACACACACACACACACACACACACACTCACACGGACACACACACACACACACACACACACACAGACAGACATCACGTAAAAACCACTTTTTTGGGTTCAGGGAACACCAAAACGAATATTTCCACTAACAATTCAAATTCGAAAATTTTGACGAAAACAATACTTTCTCCATATACTATGTATAGGGGGAGAAAGTAAAAAATCGTCAAAAATAACGAAATCACACTGGTGCTCCTGTTGAGCTATACGGAAACTTCAGTTGTTTAGGACAGGTACTGTATGTTGCACGAGTGAAACCCCAACGGGGAGAGATGCGCGGTAGCAAAGGAGTCTAGTGCGCATCATGTGCCAGCAGATAGCAGCACGGTGACCGACCTCAGTCAGCTGACAGTTCTCAGTAGATGCAAGTCAATGCGTGTCGTCCCAAAAACATTAATCTCCATCAATTCATTTTGAATTTTAGTTCAGTTAAGAATAGTATAGTATAGTTTAGTACGTTTGTATATTATTATGAAGTATATATAGATATACCGCCCGCCGCCGCGGTGTGGCGCGTAAGTAACAATACAAGCTGTCAAATGTAT
Organism: Allygus modestus; assembly: GCA_963675035.1. Classification (NCBI taxonomy): domain Eukaryota; kingdom Metazoa; phylum Arthropoda; class Insecta; order Hemiptera; family Cicadellidae; genus Allygus; species Allygus modestus. Next base: position 70,010,159 of record OY776116.1, on the reverse strand, counting down.
GTAGCCAGGCTAGTAGGTGCAGCCTTCCACTCCCACTCCCAAACTCTCCCCCCACTTCATCGCTCCCTCCCTACCCCATGTGCGGGCTGGTTTTTCACTCATATGCAACGCACTGGAAAGTTTTGTTTCGGACAGGTATATATCGTTACTAGTCCGGAAAAACGCTCTTTCGCGGAATTTAGATCAAGCACTGGCAAAGAGCTTTTCGGACGAGTATTGAACGATACTTTTCGTCATACTACAAAAAAGTCATATAATTACAAACCAAGAAACAAATTTAATTCTAGAATCTAGGTTTATTTTACTCAAAAAACACTTAGGCCTAGTTATTATTTTACTATTTACATATTTTATGAAACAAAAACCATAAGCCTAGGCTACTTAGCTTTAAAAAGATTTCTTAGAAGCTATTTTTTATCAAAATTCAAATTGATATTTATGGTGCAATTTTCATTGTTCATGAAATTTATACCTTTGTTTGGCAGTTTGTTTTGCAACAAATTAAGAGTTTTGTTACTGACTTGAGTAGCACTTTTTCCAGTGTTGTCGGTTTCTCCACTCACTCCAATCCCGTCGTCAAAAATATAATTCACATTGAAATATTCGCTGTCTGAATCAGTATTTATTTAATTGGTGTTAGCAGTGTTTTGATGGCCAAGGGATGTTTCTGGTACTGGTGTAGGGCTATTCTGCACGTTAGCAAACAATTTTGTTTTTGCCTCAATTTGTCTTTTTATTGAGATTTCTACATATCCCTCAGTCATCCACCATGTAGTTTGAGGGTTTAAAGGTCTGCTCCTTCTACAACCATTGTAGCCGAGCTTCTTCTTAAAGCGTGGCCAGTATATAGGTGTCTGGGTTTTCCAGCTTAAGAAATGTAGCACAATTTTTGGCACACTACCAATGTTATGGGTACCTACATTTTGGGCAACACATTTTCCTTTTCTGTAGCAAACGAGAAATTTCTCACTCTTAGCATGAGCTGGACGTAAAAGCATGAGTTTCATAATCAACTGACATGGTTGGAATGGGCAATCTTCATCACTGATGGTAAAATATCTGTTCCTGTGGGTTTTATCATCTTTTATTTTGACAGTAAAATACCCCCGTCGCAGAAAACCTGCGTACTCAGCGAATTTCCAATGTATGTATATGTGTCTCACTACTACATAGAGCCACTTACCAAGTTTCACAAAAATACATTCATAAATAAGTGATATATAGCATTTTATTTATTCTCCATTAGAATAACATTAGGGCTGAGTTCGCAGGTTTGCTGCAACGAGGAAGAGAAAAAATGAGTATTTTTGCAATTATCAATATAACTTAACCATGTAAAGCTACATACCAAGTTTTATTAATCTAGGTTCATAATTAACTAAGGGAGATATACAAATTTACTTATTCTCCATATGAATAACATTGAGGCCTTGTATGCAGGTTTGCTGCTACGGGGAAAATAAAAAAAATTGTTTTTTGTGCAAATATCATAATACCACAACTAGTTGAAGCCACATACCAATTTTCATCAATACATTCATAAATAATCGAGATATCAAATTTTATTTATCCTCCATAAGGATAACATTGGACAACGTACTGTGTTTAGCACTTTGAATATCTCTGCAATGGTTGAACGTAGAACAACAATTAAAACACCAAAATGATTGTTTTGTAGAGCTAAACTGATTGGTAAAACAAAATGTGAAGTTTTTAGTAAAATTATCTGAGGAAAATCCAAAAACCTTTTTCCCATAAGATTAACACAGGAAATTTGATGGATGTGTTTTTTTGACTTTTCTCTACAACCACTTAACATAAGTTAATGATTCAAAATACCAAATTATTTGTTTTTTAAGCTCTATAAGATGGCTGTAACCAAAATTAAGTGTTTTTACAATTTTAGGGGGAAAAATTCAAAAAACTGATTTTTGGAAAATTTAAAACTCCCATAAAACCCTCTTCACATAGTCCGATCAATCTGGTTTTCGAACTTGAAGTCATAAATGTGACTCTAAACATTTGTGCCGAATTTCATCAAAATCAGGCATTTCTTTCAAAAGTTATCACGGTAACGGACACATATAAATAAATAAATATATATATATATATAAACATTTGAACGAATAAGCATCTGGGGACCTCAAAACAAAACTTTATCATGGTCTCGGGCTTAAGTCTTACCATGCCACCGATGGTAATAGCTTCTTCCATATAGGGGAAATTCGCTAATAGGAGCCATTGTCATTTACATCATTTTTCTTAAGATTTAGTATGTCATCTCGTCTGCAAGCTCCAAAAATACCTAAAGTTAAGATAAATTTTTCCAGTAACCATACGCTATCGGGAGCCTTGGTCATGAATTCAGATACTTGTTCTGCTGTAAAAACATTAGATTTCTTAGGTTTATAGCCAGTCGACTGTCTTTAAAAATGCCATTGTTTTAGGAAAACAGGAAGCTTCAATGTTTTCTTTTACTTGTAAACATTTACCAATCATTGAAAATTTTGACCACAAAGTGGAAGGTTTAAACTGCTTTGATATCTCCGATATATAGACAAGTAATATTTCATCACTTACTTGGCTCATTGTAAGGTTTTCATTTGTACACCAGTTGACAAATCTTTTGTATTCATCCTCGTATCTGTTACGAGATACTTGAGGAAGCAATTCATTTGATACTTTACTTGTTTTACATCAATGAGAGGTTAACTGTGGCCAATGATTTGACAACAATGAAAGTCAGCTGTTGCGTCGCGTTTGTAACTTCTAAAACTGATCGAAAAAGAACTGTCTGGCAAAAATAGGCTTTCACCATAAGATTAACATGTAGCTAATTTTAGTAATCGGAAAAGAAGTGATCGGAAAAGAGAAAAAAGGAACATTTGTTATTTTAAATTAAAACAGCAAGTTTCCAGCCGCATTTTAGTATTGCAAGTCATATGTTCCCGCGTAGTATGATGAAAAGTAATTTTTAGGAGAGGTAAAGTCAGCTGATCATTATTTGTTTTGGTGTATGGAAATCGACGATTTTAGAAGGTCTCAGCTGTATATGGTAATAGACTATTTTCGAATACAGAGTGATGACAAACCATATTATTCTTCAAGATATCTATAAATATTTATTTTAACAGCAATATCAAGCTACAATAACAATGGGGGGAGGCGTGTAGACATATCCCAGTTATACCATTGAGTAAATTGCTAATTTAAAACTTCTTGCTTTGACGCTCTGACTTATTGTGGACTTTATTCAAATTTTATATTAATTTGCAAATGTAATTCTTACCTTTCTTCGGGTTCTGTATTTATAAATAGTTAAGCAATTAATTTAAGCTTTAGTAACAACAGGAGCCCTGATTAACGTAGCCTCCCAGTCAGACCAAAGTGCAAACAACTACTTTAAAACTTCATGATTTTATTGATTAACTGAGTGTGGATATTGTTGTACCCTAGATGATGAACTTTTCTATCAACAACATTTTAACGGTATTACTGGAAAAAAATGCCGGGCTTGGGGAATGTAACCCCACAGTGAGATTGAAAGGTGAGTAAGCCCTAACTATTTAGTGTGTGTGTCCGCTTCAAACGGGACGATTTCATGTTTGGGATTTAAAAACCGATTAACTGATTTCAAACCTAATTGTTCTTCGTGGTATGTATTTATATACATTACATTTTAACAATCATATAAAGTTACAATAATAATGAGGGAGGGTTCGGGGGCGCAGCCTCCGGTGAGATAGAGGTGCAAATAACGACTTCAGTAATTCTTGGTGTGGTTGACTCATTATCTTCCAAATGGCGTACTTCTTTGTAGAGGGTACAGTGCCTCCTGCCCTCCCCTATACATGAGAATGAGGGGTAAGATTCTCTTTTAAATTTGCTTGGTTAACTGGTCAATCCATGGTTATTGTTCTTTAAGTTCTTTATATAATATACATTATAACAATAACATCAAGTTTCAATTATAATGGAGGGGGGGCTTGGGGCACAGTATCCCCGGTGAGATAATAACGACTTTGACCGATTGTGGACCTCATTTTCCTCCAAATGGTGTACCTCTTTATAGGGGGTATAGCGTCTCCCCCTGAGAACATTTGTAACAATAATATGTAACTACATTTTTAGCAATGGTAGGGGGGAGTTAGGACGCACAACCCCCTAGAGGGATAAAGGTGCAAATAATTTCTCCAGTAGTTACTGACTGATTGATTGATTGGTATCCATGGACACAATTTTTCTGCAAATGGCGCATCTGTTTGTAGGGGGTGCAGCACCCCGCCTCCCCCGGTGAGACTGAGGAGGGCGACAAACTCTTCTGAATCGGCTTGGTTTGACTGGCCAGTCTACGATTATTGTTCCTCAAGTTCTTTATTTATATTCATTTTAACAATAATATAAAGTTAATAATAGCAATGGTGGGGGGAGGGGCCTTAGGGGACACAGCCCCCCGGTTAGATAAAGGTGAAAATAATTACTTCAGTATAGTTCTTGGTCCGACTGACTGATGGTGGACCTCATTGTCCTTCAAATGGCATACATCTTTCTAGGGGGTACAGTGGCCCCCACCCCCCCCCACGTAAGACTGAGGGGCGAAAAACCCTTCTAAATCAGCTTGGTTTGAATGGAAAATCCAATACTAATGTTTTTTAAGTTCCGTATTTATGTACATTTTATCAATAACATCAATTCACAATAATAGTGAAGGGGAGTTGGGGGGCGCAGCCCATCAATGAGTCCAAAGTAAAAATGTAATTGGTCTGACTGACCGATCTGACTTGTCTGACTGACTTGAAGAATTCTGGACATCATTGTCCTCCAAATGAATTATATGTTTGTATTTTAACAACATTTTGAAAGTACAGTAGGTAGAGTCCCGCAAACTCGCACCCCGATAACCCGGAAGTCCGGATAACCTGGAAACCCTGGCAGACCGGTAAATCCCCGCACTTAAAGCGCTATGGCACCGACTGGAGTATGACCCGACATCAACCATAGGTTTTTTTCGTTTGGTTTTGTTAACATTTGAAGTTTAAGGTGTGGTTTTAATTTTATGCAATAAATAAATATTTAGTATTGTAATAATGTAAAAAACTCTATCTTATTTTTATTCCTTTCCCGATAACTCAGACATTTCACAAACCCGGACACCCTTCAGTCCACATTAGTCCGGGTTTGCGGGACTCTAAAGTACAGTAGACTCCCTCTAGTGCGGCCTCGGTTGGTTCGGCCTTCGGATGGTCCGGCTGGCCTCATAGAAATGAGATAACTGCCCGTGGGAGGATTTCCTATTGCAGATGTCGAGCGAAGTCAATTTGTATGTTTATTTTCAAACTAAAATATAATCAAAACATCTCAGTTTAGCTGACGGGCGAATTTGGTTTCTTCTTCTAATTGCTTAGATCATCTTAAAAGCAGATTTAATGAGCTGGGATGTTATTATAGATCGGTATTTTACATTTACAATTAATGCCGGTTAGTTCAGCCATTTTGTCCGGCTGAGGATCCGGTCCCGAGGTGGCTGAACTAGAGGGAGTGTACTGTACTACAAAAAGGTCGGAACTGGGTGGTGTGGCCCCTCCGGTTGACCGAGGGGTGTAGTATTATATTTACTATGTGTTGTTTGATGGAAGTTTTTCATTGTTTTAAATTAAGGCTTTCAAAAACAATTTAAACTTTATTATTCTTCAAGTTCCGTATTTATACACAATCAAGCTACTATAACAATGGGGGGGGGGGGCTTGGGGCGTAGCAGTCCAGTTATATAAAGTTAAAATAACTATTTCAATACCAACTGGGCTGACTGATTGTATACCTCACTGTCCTCCAAATTTTATTTCCACATTTTTAAGGGATATAGACACTCCTCTCCTTGAGCCCGAGGGGGCGAGTTACTATTCTAAATCCTCTTCGTCTGAATGACTTACTAATTTCAGACCTCTGTCCCAGGCCCAGGACTACTTTGAAACTGGTCTATACCATTTTTGAGGCTGACATTGGGTACAGCAAATGAAGTTGTCATTACATATGGTAAGTCTTTTGGCTGTCCATTATGACAAACTTCCCTTTCACCTTTGGTCCCTCCATTTGCAGCGGCTAGGGACAGAATCTCCGGGTTTGGTCCCAACCTGCCAACCTGAGAATGGATGGTTCCTGGCTCTTGAACATGGATACCCTGACAGTTGAGTTGACCAGTTGGAGGGCAGAATGTGGGTCCCCTGTTTGAGAACCTCATCCCAGCTGTTACAGAGGCACGGGAGTTGGCCCTCTGATTTGGTTGCCGTCCCATCCCACCCTTTCCTTTCCTGCTAAGTTTTATATCCTATCCTTCCGGTAACTTGCACAATATTCCCGCTTGTAGAAGATGTGACTAGCAGCTATGCTGGGGTTTCCTAATCCGCAACAATGATGATGATGAATTTAAGACCTCACTGTTCTCCAAGTTTTGTGTTTGAAATACATTTTTAAGCTGCAACAACAATGGAGCAATTCATAAAGAGTGTCGGTGATTTTAATATTTTTTTCATGCTGAGCTGGTCCCCTTAGGCGATAACAGAGCATACTCCTAGTGCAACTGAGCCCGAGGGCTTCAGACCAGTGTCATCGTTAAATTCATTCTCTAAAATTTATGAATGAGCTGTTTACGAACAGTTATTTTGAACTATTTATAGATAAACTAGCTGTGTACCCGTCCTTCGTACGGGTTGTATATAAATGGTAGATTATCTAAAAAAAATAATAACCCATATAATTTTACAATATTAAAATTACATTTTACACTTTTAAAGTAGAATTAAATTAAAGTTAACGAAATATACTATGGCAGATAGTTCGGGTACTGTTGCCAAGTCGAGGAACTCTGTCGGGTAGTGAACGGTGTGGTTTTTGCGACTCCAAATCGGTACACGTAACACTTTGGATTCGATTTTAGAAATAAAAGAACTCAAGTACAACAAAATATTAACCCTGTTTAATTTAACATTTTAAATACTTTGATAATTAATCTTTACATTCCAATAAATTAATAGTAATGTAACGAAACATTAAACTTTAAAAACATTGACAAACCACTTTTAAAATCACCATTCTTGCCAGGTCCTGTTTTCATTATAATTGTAATTAAACTATTTAAACTTGGAAAAATCATATGTTTTAAAAACATAGGACTACTTGATTTGATTCAAATAAATGTAAATCAATATACGAACTGTTCTAACAGTGGTCATGGTTAAATGAACGGTATTAAATAATGTATATGTTCGTTCCTCCCTTTGGAATAGACCTACATTTGTGTTGATCTCCGTTGCTTGTTCATTGGTGGACGTGAGGATGGCACAATCACAGAGCCAGGCACTTTCCAGATTAAACTGTTTATGAACCTCGGTGTAACAAACTGTCAGTCAATAAATCCTGTGATTCATCAATAGTGCCGAGTGAAGGATAGATGTTTCTGAGACTTGTTTTTTTTTGTTTTTCAATGTCCCAATCTCAACTTTTAAAAGCGCATAAGAAAACTGCTCAACCCCTTAATCTTCTCAAAAATACATTTTCATATTTACTGTTAAGTTCAGACGCTCAGTGGTCGGTTACATAAAATATATTTTTAGAGAGGCGTAGACTCGTCCACTCATGTCTCACTTACGACAAAGGGTCTGTGTGAAATCTCCAGAGAACAAAACCGTGACTTCCCATGATGTTGTTTCTTATTTCCTTTAAGGCATCAAATTTCAGCTCTACTGGTTGAGTAGTTGGTGTGTTATGACAAACACGCTTATATTAAAGGTCATTGGGCCAGAGTCCTTGAGTATATTTGTGTCTGGAGTAGGTAAATGTCTGCACTGAGCTATCAGCTACATTCCTACCGAATTTCAGATCCATCAGTCCAAGAGTATGTGCAAGATTGTTAAAATATTGTATTTTGAAATTCCGGGGGGCGAAGCCCTTAAACATTTTCGTAACAGGAATCGGCTTGCGTTTTTTTCTGATGAATTAGTTATGTTCCTACCGAAATGTAACTTACAAAGGTCCAGTAAATACTAATACTCATAAAATTGCCATAAAAGTAAATTAGCGAAGAACCCTATAGGACTTTTTTAAACGTATTCTTAGTGTGAATCTGCAGCATAAGGCGAACCACCATCCAAAATTGTATCTTCAATAGACATTGTCGTTTCTTAGATAAAGTGATCACTATGTCAGTGAGTGCATGAGTCTGACAAATATAGATTTAGATCATATATCCACTTATGTTATTTATTACCAATCTTCACTCAACGTTTTAAAAAATAACTAAAAAAACAATTTTACTTTCTCCCCCTATACATAGTATATGGAGAAAGTATTGTTTTCGTAAAAATTTTCGAATTTGAGTTGTTAGTGGAAATATTCATTTTGGTGCTCCCTGAACCCAAAAAAGTGGTTTTTACGTGATGTCTGTCTGTGTGTGTGTGTGTGTGTGTGTGTGTGTGTGTGTGTGTGTCCGTGTGTGTGTGTGTGTCTGTGTGGATGTGTACAGAGCTAGAGACCTAACCTATGGTCCGATTTTTATGAAATTTGGTATATAGGTACTAATCTACAATATCTCCAGGTGTTTTTTTCATTTTTTTGAATTTTTGATTTTTAAGGGTAATTATCCCCCAAAAACCGCCAAAAAACATGAAAAATCCAAATTTCTCAAAAACGGCTCTAACGATTTTGATTAAACTTTAGTGGTTTGTAGAACTTTAGGTTTCCAACAAAATGACACCACCCGCATTTCTGAAAAAATTCGGGTTCAGAAATTACAGGACTTAAAACATCCAAAATTCAGTTTTTTTGATTTTTCATGAAAAATCATATATGTTAAAAAAGATTACTATTCACCATTAAAAAGAGCTCAAAAAACTAAATAAATTTGTATTTTAAATTACTATTCTACGATTTCTAGTTGTGGAGAAAATTGAAATTTTCATTTAGCGGTAAACGCAGTACGTTGTCCAATGTTATTCTTATGGGGAATACAAAAATAACTATTTCTCTCTTATTTACTGATCAATTTCATTAAAATTTGATATGCAGGTCAAGTTAGCATTTACCAACAGAGGATGTTCGAAATGTGTTGCTATTTAACCCTGGGGGGGCAAGGGGGCATTTCCCCTCTCAAAACCACTGTGTGTAGCAACGGACTCTATAGTGCATCCCAAAAAGGGATTTGGGTGGATATTTCTGAAACCAACTATTTTAGACAATTTTCTGTACATTTATCTATCCTTCATATTCTATATTTAGTAAATAACAAATATTGTTGTCATTCAAGTTTGGCTAAAAGGGAGAAAGTATGTGTCAGTTTCCTGATACCGTTTATTTAGAATAACTATGCCATCATCTGGTTCAATATAAATAAATGCTTTGTCCATAAGAATAGCATAGGACCTTTAAACCCTTATAGAGCAGTGTCCTAAGGTAATTTAAAACAATCCAATTAGTCTAAAACCTTCTAACGCACATATAGAACATAGAAAAAAAGTTGCATAAAAATCGGTGCACCCGTTTTCCTGTGAAAAGCGAACAAAAAATGACCAAAACCGCACAAAATCATGTTTTTGAGCGGCCGCCATTATTTTTTTTAAAGGCGTATGCCAGTTTATAGTGCCCTAAAACCTTCTCACGCATATATAGAACAAAGAAATAAAGTTTCATTAATGTCAGTGCACCCGTTTTTTTCAGTGAAAAGCGAACAAAACCCGTCCTTGAGCGTTACCGGCAGATAGACAGACAGACATAAATTGAGATAAGATTTGTTTTGGTTTCCCTAGGGTGTAAAACGTGAAAATATGCAACAGTTTCATAATTCCAAGCAATGTACAGACAAAACTCTAATTTTATTTATATAGATTAACTATACGGTATATTGAAATAAATAAATAAATAAATATATATATATATACTTTGATGTACACGTTCTTCGCACAGGGGTTTTCCTTACCCGTTCTATAGTCAATGCAAATTGCATTTTAGTTAGCTTGAAACAACTGTTGTTCTTGCTTCTGCTCTTTAAGCTGTCAAATGTAAGTGCCCTCAGCTGCTCGCATTACAGTTTCTGAATGTTTACTTTCTTATGAAATGTAAACATTGAAACTTAGAACGTTCACGGGGCGTAGCCCGAGGGGATTTTAAGGAAGTGAATAGGCCTATGTGTTGCATGGGTTCAAGATCTACCTTTGTGTAAAGTTTCAGCCCAGTCGGTTAAGTAGTTTTTGCGTTCACCCGGAACATCAGACAGACAGACAGACAGACAGACAGACAGACAGAGACCACCTCTTCTTTATAATATTATAGATAAGATCTTAGATGGCAAACAGCATGGTTTTTGGCAAGGAAAATCCAAAATCTTAGAAATGGTTGGTTTTATTAAAAAAATAATTGATAAAGAATTCCAGTAGGCATTTTTTGGATCCCACACTTGCATTTGACATTTGACAATGTTAGTCACAGTCAACTTTTGGGCTTATTACATTTTTTTGGTATCGAAGATAACGAATATAGATGGTCTCAGTCTTATTTGAATATTCGTCAGCAGTCAAAGTATAAATTTCACAACAGAATAGAAAATTTACTGATCAGTTTTAATCTAAATTACAAACAATTTGTTATGGAGTACCTCAAGGCTCAATTTTGGGTTCGGTCCGTTGCTTTTCATTATATAGGCCTAGTTACATTACAGGATTGCTTGAGTTCTAGCAGAAGGCCCTATACTAGTTTATATTTTAATTCAAAGAGTAGAACAGTAGGCAATAAACCATTTTAATATTTAATAGTGTAAATTTACATTATTTTTAGATTTTTACATTGTAAATACTATTTTCCCTCTCTAAATATTACATTGTTGGTACATTTCACAAACATTTTTTCTAAGAACTGAATGTTCCTAATGCAAAGAGGATGGACTTTTCTTGAAATTTATGTCGGTAATCATTGTATAGGTCACTGCTAAGCTCTCGAGCAATGTGTGGAAAACAGGGATCTCCCTGGATCATCAACTTGAAGTTTTTCATTCCTAAAGAAAAAAACATTATTGGGCCCAGTTACATTTACTTTATTATATCTAAATTTTCTAATACGTATTGATATGTAAAATAATTTAGTTTAGTTATACAGATACAATTTTTTATCCTACAGGTACATCTACAAATACAAAAAACCGATCATACCCCAGGCCAAACCTCTACACCTACTACCACGAAATTTGCATGTATACTATTTACATAATGTAAGTAACCACTAAGAAAGGATTTTAATGAATTCCGGAAGGGCTCCGCCCCATGGGGAGTCAAAGCTCCAATCCAGTGTTATTCTTATAGACATTCACTTTGGTTTGAGCTGATGAAAACTCAATCAGCTGATCATGATTCGTAGTAGTTCCACAGGTTAACCACAGAATGCAGCACACACCACAGGTTTTACTGTATTCTGGGTGAAACCTTGTATGATATGGCAGCTAGTTACAGTATAAATATCAAAATTTGATTTAAGTTGATATTTACACATTTTTGTTTGACACATTGTGACTATTGACGGAGGTAAGATAACCTATTTAAGTCTTGAATATAGTCCAAGGGCCTCAACATGAATTTTAAGTTGATGTGTCTACGATTTCATCTGGCTAACAGTTAAATCACATTTCCATACTTCTCATCCACCCAATATTCTAATCTATTTTCTACTATATGAACAGTTTCAAGAAAATCTATTATGGGAATATTAATAAATACGTCTCACAAAGTTTTCAAACTACTAGTTTTTTGTTAAAAAGGTTTGGTCATATTTAGTTAATCCATTATTGTTCCCATGATACACAGTCAAAATATTACCTATTAAATTAAACAGGCAGACAGAACATTTAGAAATACTGATTTTGTCTTCTCTGATGTATTAAAAAACGCCAAAATAATTAAAAATTTCAAGATCCTATGCTATGTTACAGATTTTACAAAACACAAAAAACATATTTTTTATTTTTTAACCTAGAAAATAAAAATTGATTTTTTTTTAGTGAAGTTAAGTAGGTACCGGTACTGTGTTCTCTGTAAAATAAGTTAATTTATGGGCTGATTCTCAATGTACAGTACAATATTATAAAGAGAGTAAAGTATAAAAACTTTAGTTTGATACTATTAATGACACTAAAAGCTTTTTAAGACAAGTAAAATACACTTTAAAATGTTATAGGGATATAAAAGCTTAACATTTTCTAAGGTATATCCACCCCCCACCAACCACTTCTTTTTCACTGCCAGTATTCCATACATCCCAGAAATTCCATCCAGCTTAACATTTTCTAAGGTATATCTTCTCCCACCAACCACTTCTTTTTCACTGCCAGTATTCCATCCATCCCAGAAATTCCATACAGCTTAAACACCAGGTCTACCAACCTCCAGTTGCAGAACATTTTTTCCTTTTCTAAGGTACATCTTCCCCCACCAACCAGTTCTTTTTCACTGCCAGTATTCCACACATCCCAGAAATTCCATCCCTCACAAAGCAAATAACTAAATAGCCACTAATTGATCAGCCGCTGAAAAAGTTTACCAACACACTACAAACACTATTTTGGATGAAAATGTGTTTTAAAGAAATACTATTGATATGCGTATAGCTCACTTGGGGATTGGAGGGCTGCGTCACACAGTTTGTTGATGGAGGATTTGTACTGCAGCGGTCCGTGATAGGCAAAACTGTGGAGCTGACTTTTCTGTATCAAAATCTCGAGAGAACTGTCTATTCTGCCCGTAGAATGCCACAGCGTAAGATTTACATGTTCTAGATAACATTAGTGGTAAAATCAATGAGCAGTTACAAATAAATTAAAAAATACACAACTCTTATTTATTAGTAAAACATTTGATAAAATAATATTGATCTAACGTAGTTTTAGTTTCGGTTTATGCACATTGCATGGCGTTTGCTAATATTTGTTACACTTTAATCCCAAAAAGGGTTTCGATTTTATTATAAAAGGGACAATCACACATGACCGGTGTAGCACATGACCTGTAGTGAGTAAACCTTGCTAGCCAATGAAAACACGCGATACTGAGACGTGAAACGCCATTGGCTACTGTCAAGGTTGTTGATATTTAACAAACAGGAAGGGTGCAAAAGCAGAGCAAACAGCCAAATTTGCAGATTCAAATGCCCCAACAACTAATAAGTAATGAAAACCACTTGGCGACTCAAATTAAATGCCCGGAGCATCACGTTACGGTTCTACATGTTCAGAGATGGGAAACTGGGAGGCCGGCAACCAGGCTGAAAAAGTCGTGTGCCCATAAGTCGTTGTTAGGAAAAATATTGGTTAGTATTTTAGTATAAAAAAGTATAAAATAATGTATATATAATACCATCAGTGGTAAATACTCTTTCATATAATCTTTTCTGTACCAATTGAAATTTGAAATTTGCAGAAATTAAACATTTATTTAAGGAAATAAATATTGCCCTGATAACTATCGGCTGATGTCAGTACTGTCGTCATATTTTTCTAAAATAACTTTTCCTTTTTGAAAGTAATAATATTTTTTCAGAAGAACAGTATGGTTATCGAAATAGTATATTTCATATCAAGAGTGGAAAGTGGCTGTTTCCGGGCCGAGATCGAGTTTACATGTTCTAATCGATCGAGTTTACAATTGGGAATTTCGATCAAGGCACGGAAAAACACTTTCTACTCGAGTTATGAACAATATTGTTTCATCACCCTGTAGTTAATTAATAATAATAATGAATTAAATAATATAAGTTTAAGAAATAACCTGTGGGTGCTCAATTGATTTCCGCAGAACAATGAAAACAGTGATACTACACAGCTGATTAAGTTATTGAGAACAGCTGATTTATGATAAATATACTCTTAGCGCTACTAGCGCTACTTGTGTCAGGAATCATAACTAAATACTAGTGTGGAAGATCAACAGCTGATTTTCCCACTCTAGAACGGGAAAACGTTATTTTTTACACTCGCAGCTGATGTTGAAATCAGCTGTTTCCCGTACAGTGTGATGAAAAGGTTGTTGTACTACCCACTCTCCACTCTTTAGGAGTAGCAAATTCTGTGAATGAAGTAGCTTGGAGGTTGGATGGGCCTTGTATCGACCATATCTTACCCAATATCTCTGTGTGGTCGAATCACAGATCATACACAATATCTCTGCGTGGTCGAATCACAGATCTTACCCAATATCTCTGCATGGTCAAACCACATATCTTACCAAATATCTCTTCTTGGTCACAGATTTTACCCAATATCTCTCAGGTGGCAACCCTGAGTTCAACGAAGCCCTATCACCGAGTCTATCAAAAGGCTTTAATGTTTCTATGAAGAGAAGTCCAGTTGTATAATGCTGCACAAGCACAAATATGGAAACTGAAATTTTTTGGGGTATTGACCTTTTTATATTTCTAGAATCTGTGTGAATTCCTGATCACATTAACACGTACCAAACAATTGTAATAATAAATTAGTTAAAGTGTTGTAACCGCTAATTGTTAAGGTATTTTTATTGTATACGCATCAGTTACCACGAACTAGCTTCAGCAAATTTATCTGATTCCTCAAAAATGGCTTAGCAAAATAAAACTGAAACATTTAGGTCAGTTTTGTTTTAAGTGTTACATCCACAAATTTTTAGCGTTCTATCGCTAATTAACGCCTATTTTTCCGCGTCAGTTGGGTCAAAAACAGGAATTTAGTTGCATTTAATGGCTCGAAAATGACGATCGGCAATGTTTATTAATGGCTGAAAATGACATCCAAAACATGTTTTATTAGCTGGAAACGACAACCGAGCCGCATGAACAAGAATGGCCGAAAAAGGCGTTTTAAATTAAATTCCCGGATTTTGCCGAAATTCCTTTATATTCCCCGCATTTTCCTTTCATAAAAATGTCTGTATAATTATCCCATTTTCCTGGAAGTTCTAGTCTGTGGACACCCTGTACTATTACAGGCATATAAGTCTGACTGACGATGCATCAATCAGACGACAAGTCGAGATGACGCTGCCGGGCAGACGTAGCGCTGGTTGCAGAGCAAAACTCCAACCTTTTGCCTTGGGGGGGGGGGAATTTCCCTTATTTCCCCTCTCATGGATCTGCGCCAGTATCTCTGCGTGGTCAAATCACAGATCTTGCCAATATCTCTGCATGGTTGAATCACAGATCTAACCCAATGTCTCTGCTTGGATGAGCCACAGACATTTCCAGTGTGTCTGTGTGGTCAAACCACATATCCTACCCAATGCTTGGTTCAGCTACAGACATGTCCCAGTGTGTCTCCGTTGCCGAGCCACAGATCTTACCCAATGTCTCTGTGTGGTCGAACCACAGATCTAACCCAATGTCTCTGCTTGGATGAGCCACAGACATTTACCAGTGTGTCTGTGTGGTCAAACCACATATCTTACCCAATGCTTGGTTCAGCTACAGACATGTCCCAGTGTGTCTCCGTTGCCGAGCCACAGATCTTACCCAATATCTCTGCATGGTTGAATCACAGATCTAACCCAATGTCTCTGCTTGGATGAGCCACAGACATTTACCAGTGTGTCTGTGTGGTCAAACCACATATCTTACCCAATGCTTGGTTCAGCTACAGACATGTCCCAGTGTGTCTCCGTCGCCGAGCCACAGATTTTACCCAATGTCTCTGTGTGGTGTCATATCTTACCCAATGTCTCTGCATGATCGAGCCATAGGCACTTCAGAGTGCAGAAGATGGTGAGTTGGGGCATCGAAAAGTTGGGGCAAAATCCGTTCTCCATGTGGAAGCTGCTCAGAGGCATGGACTTGGTCATGAAGCGTTTTGTAACATCGTAGGCACTTACTGACACTGGAACATGTCCGCAAAGAAAGACAAATAGTTATAACTTTATTTTCAGTATAAAAAAGCAACAAAAACTAGTTCATTATTTGTCTATATGATTATAAAATGTTAAAAAAGTGATTATTACAATCTGAGTATCATATTTTAGAGCACTAATTTTTACAACTTATATCTTGCTTGTAAAATTTGACTTCAATGACGTTTTTAAAAATTTTTTAGATACATCGTTTTTCGAAGTCTCATAAAACCCTTTATGTGGCTGCCATTTTTAAATTTTAACAGCCAAAACCTTGAAAATTAAAAACTAAATATAAATTAGTAGGACTGTTCTAGATTCAAATTTTGAAAGCAATATGTAATATGTATAAATTTATGGTTCCAAAAATGGTTAATTTAAGATTAAAAAAAATATCTTCATAAACACAGATGGAAAATGGTGCGACACAGATCACATTGTTCTCATGACATTTCTTACTTGAATTACATGTACCATAAATAGTCAAGTTTGGTACTCTCAATACAGGGCACACTATCAAACTGTGTATTGCCACATTTGTCCAGGTTAGCCCAGTAAGATACACGTACAAAACTAAACCATTAGAAACTGTATGACCTAGTTTTGTTTTAACTAGTTGATTTGGGGTTTTCATTACTGAATGGTGTAGATTATAATCTATTCATAGAGAAATTAGAAATAATGACATATTTGAAAGGGATAATAAATTAGTTGGTAAATCACAGATCAAATTGATTACCACAGACAATGTGAACCTTCAAGTATGGGCAGACTTCCTCGACAGAGTGCCAGACAAGGTCTGGGATGGCTTGAAGGGCGTTTTTATCGTACAGCCGATGTGTTGGGGACGGGATGTCCTCTGGTTCACACAGCAGCTTCAGGTCTTTCAATTTGCCCTTTGCGATGCTACCGATCGACAACAATGCATTCCCCGTCCCGTCAGCTAGCATGCAATAGTTGACTGCGAGTTCTGTCAGGTTAGTCAGGGTGTTCAGCGTTATCATGTAGATGTCTCGCAGTACATCCAAATTTATTTTGGTATTTTCATAATACTTCAAATAATTTTCACAAAATCTAAGGCGAGTATTCTTCAGAGCTTGAAACTGAATATCATTGATTGTGTATCTGGATTCATCCGCATTGACATGATTTACTTGAGATACATCTTTGAAGGTTTGTATTTCTTCAAAATCTGGACAATATTATGTTAATATTATATTTGTAGTATAAAAATAAATAAATACCCCCGTCACAGCAAACCCGCGTACTCAGCGAATTTCCAATGTCTTAATACCATATAAAGCTGCATACCAAGTTTCATAAAAATATATTCACAAATAAGCGATAAATACAATTTTAATTATTCTCTATCAGAATAACATTGGGGATGAGTACGCAGGTTTGCTGCAACAAGGAACACAAAATAATGGGTTTTTATGCAAATATCAATAGAACTCATCCAAGTAAAGTCACATACCAAGTTTCATTCATATAAATTTATAAATAAGCGATACATAACATTTTAATTATTCTCCATAAGAATAACATGGGGACCGAGTACCTAGGTTTGCTGCTATGGGAACCATTAGTGAACAATTATTTTTTTTGTACAAAAAAAAACAAACCACAACCAGATGAAGCCATATACCAAGTTTCGTCAGTTTATATTCATAAATAAGCGAGATATCAAATATTTATTTTTCTCCATAAGAATAGCACTAGACAACGTTTTGTGTTTACACTTGCAATATCTCAGTAACCAATTGATGTAGAACAATGATCAAAATACCAAATTATTTGATTTTTTAAGCTAAAATCAATGTATAAATTAAATTTTGATTTAAATAAAAATTACATGTGAAAAACCCAAAAAACCCATATTTGGGGTACAAAACCCCCCTTCGGATGGTGTGATTCGTCTGGTTTTCGAACTTGTTCAAATAAATGGTACTTTACACATTGGTTCCAAATTTCATTAAGATCGGACCGTTTTTACGAGAGTTATCGTGTTTATGGACACACACATATACAGAGTGAGTTTCTACTAAGTGCGTTAATTTTTACCAATTATTCTACTCACTAAAATGAAGAAACAAATTTTTTTCTAAGCCCACCCGTTAAGCTGTAATGGCCGATTTTGTGTATTTTTAAAATTACCTGTAGTGGCTTCACTAAACCAAGCATAGAAATCAAATCAATCACCTTACAGCATTTTAACTTACACCAATGAAAAGAACGTTAAATTTCCTACAAAATTATTGCAACACCTTTAACAGACAATCCTATGTCTACTGTTTTAAAACTCACATAACATAAACAAAGTAGTTTGTAAATAAATTCTTTAAAAATTCAAAGTGGTGTTTCAGTTATTAACACTAATGTGATGTTGTGTCAAATTACGTAAAAACTTTCACACTTAATAACCTTTAAAATGATATAACCAATAAGGTAATTACTGCATTAAAAGTTCAAAAAATTAGGTCCAAACTGCGTCAAAGTCAGAGTTTTGGGAATCAAAACATTGAATCAAATTTAATATCTGTCATTATTATCTTTTAATCAGCTGACATCTGATCAGCTGGGTTTTAAACTATGTTTACAAAACCAGCTGATTTTGATTGTTGCATTGTAAACATTCAAATTATTAACTATTTCATGAACAAACTAGAAAAATATCATAATTGTTAAGTGCTATGTCGGTGTTCACCAACGAAGAATATGTTGATATTATTTTAGTTTACGGGTTCTGTTCTCAAAAAGCGGCTGAAAGCCGGCATGAATACAGTCGTCGGTTTCCTAATAGGCGATTTCCTAATGAACGATCATTCATCAGTGTTCATAGGAGTTTGTGTGAAGATGGTAAATTTCCTACCAAACATCGTTCAGTTGGGAATGTGATACAAGATGTGGGTGTTGAAGAAGCTGTGTTGGGGCGGTTTGAGGAAGATCCATGGGCAAGCACAATGACAGTTTCTCGTGAGTTTGGTGTTTCTGAAACTTACGTCTCCAGGATACTGAGGAAGGAAAAATTGCATCGCTACCATTTTACTCGAGTGCAAACTACATACTCTTGATCCAAGAGACCCTCCTCAGCGACTTCAGTTTTGTCGCTCTGTTAGTCGACTTAATCATCGTGACTTTCTTAAGACGATTTTGTGGACTGACGAATCCACGTTTACTCGGGATGGTATTTTCAACATCCATAATGAACACCATTATGCTACAGAAAACCCACATGTGATACACCAGTGTCGAAACCAAACAAGGTTTAACCCTTTGCGCTCGTATGTCCACACTCAGTGGACAGTATGGAGTCTGCGACAGCTGGGAATTATTTTCTGACGCTCAGCGCCCAGAGCTCGCATGTCCACACTCAGTGGCCGCACTAGATTTCATCGCCAGCTCGGCAGCCATTGTCGATCGTCTGCTTCTGCCAGCTCGGAATTATTTTCTTCACTCTAGACTGAAACGTCAAGTTGAAGCGTACATTCAAGGTCTAAGGAAAACTCATTGTATACTTTGAAACTTATTTATTTACCATCAAAAATCACATAAATTACTTATTGTTAATTTAAGAAAATTTTAAGAAATAATTTAAAAAACTGCTTATAACATAAATAGAACAAGATGTCGATGTCACTTTCATGGTCCAAATCACTGCCACACTCACTTTCACCTTCAAGCGCGTTATTAATTTCGTCGGAATGTAATGTTTCCTCCATATTAAAAAATAAGGATTCTTGAAATTTTACGTATAATAATAATTATCAGGCATATAAGCCGAAGACTACACAGCGTAAGACAAAAGCGCTTGACTAACTGTTGTTGTTTACTGTTTACATTAGAATGCAACAGCCGACATTTATGTCCATTGCATTTTGTGATTGATCTAGTTTCGAAATCCACCATCAGATTTCAGCACAATACAGTAGAAAGAATATTAAATATTGTAAAAGTATGCGTTGTCACTGTCCACACACAGTGGACATGCGAGCGTTCGCAATCGCATGCGCCATTTAACTCTGTCCACTGGGTGTGGACATGTGAGCGCTGAGCATAAGTGTGACATACAAAAATCCTGACTGGCGGGAAAATGGCTGCGGCCACAGAGTGTGGACAGATGACCCCAGGGGACCATTTCTAAAGAACCTATCCGAGCGCAAAGGGTTAAAGTGAATGTATGGGCTGGACTAATTGGAAACCAGTTAATCGGCCCTTACATTGATCTTCCACCATCATTAAATGGCCGTCAGTACCTCAACTTCCTTACTGATACTCTACCAAGGCTCCTTGAAGACGTCCCACTGGATGTGCGTCAGCGAATAGTGTACCAAGCGGATGGTGCACCTCCCCACTTCGATAATGGTGTGCGTGCGTACATCGGAAATAGTTTCCCAATGTGGATTGGAAGGGGTGGAACAATGGCTTGGCCACCACGGTCACCAGACCTAACTCCTATGGACAGGCACACCATAGGAGGACATATGGGGACATATGGGGTTACCTCAAACAGGAAGTTTACCGAACACCAGTTCAAACAGCGGATGAGCTAAGAAATCGGATTTTAAGAGCTTCCGACCATCTTCAAGATGAGTTAAACTTAAATGCAACAGTGAGAAACTTTAGGAAAAGAATCCGCACATGTATTAGAGCAAATGGTGGACATATCGAAAATTTACTTTGATTCGAAATCCAGAAACCAGACCCTACAGGTTTCATTTTTCTAAATATAATTTTTTATCTGTAAGAATGTATTAAAACTTGATTTTTTTATCAAATTGAGTCTGTAGTTTTGTCACAGAATCATAAAATAATGACAGATATTAAATTTGATTCAATGTTTTGATTCCCAAAACTCCGACCTTGATGCAGTTTGGACCTAATTTTTTGAAATTTTAATGCAGTAATTACCTTATTGGTTACATCATTTTAAAGGTTATTAAATGTGAACGTTTTTTAAGTAATTTGACACAACATCACATTAGTGTCAATAATTGAAACATCACTTTGAATTTTTAAAGAATTTATTTACAAACTACTTTGTTTATGTTATGTGAGTTTTAAAACGGTAGACATAGGATTGTATGTTAAAGGTGTTGCAATAATTTTGTAGTAAATTTAACGTTCTTTTCATTGGTGTAAGTTAAAATGCTGTACGGTGATTGATTTGATTTCTATGCTTGGTTTAATGAAGCTCCTACAGGTAATTTTAAAAATACACAAAATCGGCCATTACAGCTTAAGGGTGTTTGGCCGCTAGGCTAGTCTGGCGGTGAGGAGCAGTAGTTCTACAAGTCGCCACCGCGCGCCGCTAGGAAGACAACTCGGGCAGTGCTGTGAGTGTGTGTAATCTGGCTGGGGGGAGAGAGGAGCGCGTTCTCCCCATTTCTCCCCCTTCCCCCCACGCAGCACTGTCTTTCCGTCTACTCGTTCTTCGTCGGTCCGGGGCGCACGGCCCGCGGCTCGACTGGTTGACTAGGGTTGGGTTGCTTACTATTTTCCACTGGTGTGCCTTTCAATGTCGCCGACAACTCATCTTAAATATATGTTTATTTTGAGCGTTCACTTTATAGTTTTTATGAGTACATTTCTTGTAGCCTATACAGATTTTATCATTAAAATGTTTGACATAGTTGTGAGCAAATTTAAATACAGTGGAACTCGGATAGTTCGAATCTCAAGAGACCGCGGTAATGAAATTCAAACTATCCAAAAAATTGAATTTTAATTGTAGAGGTTAGAATTATCTAGGCCCAAATAAGCTAGGATAGCTTTACTGTATTAAAAACAAATAACATTATTTTTATATAAATATTAATTATAAATTAAAATGTTTCTTAATTTTAAGAATTACAATTTAACAAATATATTTAATCATAATACATTGATTTTATTAATTTCTTAAAATACTGCATTAAATAAATGTACAGGGTGTCCCCGAACTATGCCATAACAATTTTTCCATAAATATACAATTGTGGGATATTTTACTCCAATCACGAACATCCTAACCTTTGTTATATGTAAGTTTTCGCTATTGTTGTAATTTAGAATCCGTTTGTTGTTAAAGCTAAAGAAGAATTTGTTACTTACTGTTACAAAGTAAAATTCAGGCACGATCAGGGGCGGATCCAGGGAGTCACATTGGGTGGGGGGAAATGCCCGGGGTTTTTGGGGAGGGGGTGTATAGAATACCCCTCAGGGGTGGGGGGTCCGGGAGTTTTCCCCCGGAAATTTGATAAAAATTCCATATCAATAATAATTTGATCGGCCGTAAAGAATAGCCGAACGCGGTTTATTGACCAATACGTGTGTTATCGGCCTAAAAAGACGACTGTCTTGAATTCATGGACCAAAATCAGCAATTTGACCGGTTTTTCGGATAAAAAATTGCAATTTGACCGCAATTCATGGTCGCCGTAACTTTTAAGCCGAAAACGACAAGTAGGCCTAAACGTTGTTTATCGGCCAAGGAAAACCGCAATAGTTTATACCCAAACCGTAATTTAAAGGCGGCCACACACTACCGGACCTTTGCTCGAATAAGACATCGGATCGAGCAGGGAGCAAGGCACGCAGGTAGCTAAATTAACTCCGAACTTCCTCCCGATCAAGACATCGGATCGGAAAGATTGAGCGCGAAAACCACCGAGCGAGGTAAAAACGGTGGGGACGACTTTAGTTGCCGTTGTGCAAGTCGGCAGTGTACTTGTCTGTTGATTTCACCCACTTCACCCATGTCACCCACCTCCCCATGATTTCACCCACTTCTCTCCAAGCGCCATTCCTCTTCACTTTGTGGCAGTGAAGGATGGGTCAAGTCCCACAAAACTGGCCTGTTGTTGTACTCGGAAATAAACATCAAAGTTTTTTCCTCAGACCACTCCATCGTGCAGACTACTTTACATAAACTAGTGAACTGGAAACTAAAATGACAGCAGTCAAGACCGCAACCCTCACTGTCGTCGTATCACTAGCGGCGGGGCTCGTGACGGCGCTCGGAGCAGCGTATGGGGAGCTACCACACACTACCGAACCCCGAACCAGACCCTGAACAAGACATCGGACCGATCTTTCTTTGATCTTTCCTCAAAAAACCGCCTCGAGAGCGCTCGGTCTGATGTCTGGTCCGAAGTCTTGTTCGATGTCTGGTTCGGAGGCCCCACTAACTACAGGATTTTCTCCCTTCGACCCTAAATCCTGCTCGGTCCGATGTTTTGTTCGGGAAAAAGTCCGGTAGTGTGTGGCCGTCTTAAAGGCTAACACACCAGTGGAAGTACCAAAGTATGTAATTTTCTAAGTCGAAGATTTTACCAAAACTAAGATCGAAACACATTTTATCGGCCTAAAATAGCAATATATTCTCATTTTGCTATCTAAAACTCAATCGAGCCACATTTTAGCCTGAAAACGGTCAAACTGGGTTTTTAGAGACATTTACCGACCGGGCATGTGTAGTTATCAGCCAAAATCGGTAATTTTTTGCGATCATTTTACAGCATATTACCATAGAAAAATAAAGCAGGTATAGAAGTGTCACGTAATGCTAAAATTTGCTAACACAAAATTGTTAATTCAACCGGCCAGATCATACGAGCAAAACCGGCCAAGCGACGTTGCCTGTCTGTGCACTCCAGCCGGTAGGGAAAACTTCCCTCGCCCTGCTTGGCGCTTGTCGTATTGAGTGCAGTGTTTACGCGCTCTTCGCATTATCTACTTCTCTGGTTAGTTTTCTATTCAATGATGCTAAAGATTTTGCCTCAATGTTAATTTATCGATTTACCAACTTTAAAAATACATTTAAAATCTTCTGAGATACTGGTACGTTTAATGTTGACTGACGATTTCTTTAAACATTTTTTAGTTCGAGGATAGTTTTCGTGTATGGGTTCGCGTCAATAATAAGATTAAAAGCTTAAGCTCTCTCTGTATGTTTTATAAACATACCCTGATTTATAAATAAAGGGTTACAGAAAATAGGTAAAATCATAATTTTAAAAGTAAACTATGTTTCACGATTAAATTGTAATGCATTTTATTACTGAATCTAATATTTTACAGTAACTTGTTCCTACGTGAAGAGCTAATTTCTTCAGTGAATTTATAGTAAATTTGTATGGCATCGGCTCCTAACATTCCAACATGTTATATACACTCTGCATTTTATGTATTCTCCTAAAGAACAACGTTAAAGGCTGAGTACGCAGATTTGCTGCATCAAGAAATATAAACAATATGTTTTTGTGCAATTATCAATATAACTTAACCAGGTGAAGCTACATACCAAGTTTTATTTTTTATTTATGTTCATAACTAAGGGAGAGATAAAACTTCATTTATTCTCCATAAGAATAATATTAGGGCTGAGTATGCAGGTTTGCTGCTAGGGGGACAATAACAAAATTGTTTATGCAAATATCAATATACCAGTACTAGGTGAAGCCACAGGCCAAGTTTCATCAATATACATTCATAAATAATCGAGATATTAATTTAGAATTATTCTTACGGTACACATTATTTAGATGAAAGATGCATATATTTTTAATAATTTTAATAGTTTTAGCGAATTTCCCCAATAGGGAAGAAGCTATTATCGTAGTCGGCATGGTAAGACCTAGCCCGGGACCATGATAACATTTGTTTTGAGGCTCCCAGGTGCCAAAAACACCATGTATGCGTGTGTGCGTGTGCGTGTGTGTGTGTGCGTGTGTGTGTGTGCGTGCGTGCGTGTGTGTGTGTGTGTGTGTGTGTGTGTGTGTGTGTGTGTGTGTGTGTGTGTGTGTGTGTGTGTGTGTGTGTGTGTGTGTGTGTGTGTGTGTCCGTCGGCATGATAACTTTCGTAAAAATGCCTTTTGTATAAACGTGTAAGGCAGCGTCTATTTTCATGAGTTGGAAAACCAGACAGGTCGCTCTATTTTAAAGCAGGTTTTGTACCCCAAAATTTTAGTTTGTACCATTGAATTCAGCTTACAAAAACAAACAATTTGGTATTTTTATCATCACTCTACGTCAATTGGTTACCAAGATATTGAAAGTGCTAAACATAATACGTTGTCCAATGTTAATCTTATGGAGAGAGTAAAATGTTATATCTCGCTTATTAATGAACATATATTGACGAAACTTGTAATGTGGCTTCATTTGTTTAGGTTTTCCTGATATTTAAACAACTTTTTTTTCGTAATGATATTTGCATTTAAAACCAATTTTTGGTGGTCCCCAAGTCTGCAAACTTGCGTACTCAGTAGCTATAATGTTATTCTCATGGAGGATAAGAAACAAGTGATATCTTGCTTGTTTATGAATATAAATTAGTAAAACTAGAAATGTTGCTTTATGTTATGGTGATCTATTTTATTTGTAAAAAAACAGATTTTAGTTGTTCTTGATGCAGCAAACCTGCATACTCAGTCCTAATGTTGTTCTTATGAATAATAAATAAAATTTCATATTGCACTTATTTATGAATATGCTTTGATGAAAGTTGGTAAGTGGTTCATGATGTAGTGAAGTACCATTTGAAATTCTCTGAGTATGCAGGTTTGATGCAACGGGGGTATTTTATTGTTAATCATCATTGCAATTTATGGAATTTAAAAGGTTGAATTTGTCTAATGCAGTTCATGTTTTATCCTTCTGTAATAATAACATTCCAGAAATTTAATAAATACCAGATCAGTTCGAAACGAGATTTGTGCACATCCTCCACTTCCTGTGCATACAACGGGAGAGTGATCTCCACTGCCACACAGCCACACATTTATCAGATCAGCCTTACCGCCTACCGATGCCGTAGCCGTGGCGGAAGCGACCGAGATTGCTCCCTGCGGGAATTTGGGAATCCCGCACTGCCCGACTTGGCAACAAGGCACCGCTAACTCAGACTTGAACGACGCGACAGCGCCTGCATTTCCATGATACCCGTGTACGCTTATTCCCTGCTTCGTGACACTTCTGTACCTGATTTATTTTTCTATGATATTACCATCGACTATAAGTCATAAATTACATGAGTCATAAATACGACCACAAATTTTTCTATTGGCCAAAAATTTAGTACAAACCATATTTTATGCCGGAAATGTACTTAATCGCTCAAAAACGGCAATCGGACCGCATTTTCTCGGTAATATATAAAAACGGGTCGTCTTTTATATACCAAAACCGACCTCCGAAACGCATTTTAGGCCGTGTTTTATCGGTAAAAACATAAATTTTGCCTTAACATGGTGGTAAAAAATACCGGAATGACTGAATGTTTTGGTATAGTAGACCACGTTTTTATATAAACACGTGCACATAAGTAAAATGTAATGTCTCCCTTAATTATGAACATAAATGAATAAAACTTGGTATGCAGCTTCGACTGGTTAAGTTGTATTGACAATTGCATAAAAACACATATTTTTTGTGTTCCTTGTTGCAGCAAACCTGCGTAATCAGCTTTCAATGTTATTGTTCTGGAGAATAAATAAAATGCTATATATGCCTGAAGCGGCAAGCGAACAGCATATTATCCACGGAAATAGCAAAACAAAATAGGCAATTTCACAGCATTATATTTGCCGAAAACAACCGTTCCTCGCATTCTAAAGTCCAAAATCGACGGCCACAACGTGGTGTTTATTAACAGAAAATGATGACAGAGCCTCAATATATGCCAAAATTCACAATCTAACTGTGATTAATCGTAACAATTGACAATCGGACCACATTTTCCCAGCAAAAAATGAAGCCCAATCCCGTTTTATAGGCCCGAACGACTACCGGAACGTATATTTTATGAATACAATCGGCGATTCGACCCCGTTCTATCACTAATGAGCGCCTATTTTTACTATTAACTAATTTAAAAACATATATACTCAAATCAAAAATATACAATGCTTGGAAAATAAATGGATTGTATGGTTCTCTTTATTTATTTATAAAAAATATTAAAAAGTTATCAGTAAGGCTTCAGGAAATATGTTTCAATATCAGTAGTTAAAGCATTTACTATGTCTGTTCAAGTCTTCTCTGTTATTAATTTGGTTGATTAATAGATTTGAATATAGTACATTTTCAGTGAAAAATCCTCATATTTTATCTTTGTTTACTCCAAACTAAATTGAGATGGAGTTGGAAATGCTTAGGCCTACTTATAGCAATACAAAACGAGTTCGCATGCAGCACGCTGACGTGAGGGAAGTGAATTTCCACATAAAAAACTTTAAAAACTCAAAACCAGTGTAAAAACATAGGCCTACATTTATTCAAATTTTATTGAAATCTGAAAACATTGATTTTTTGTCTGTTCTGATGTTCCTGGTTTGATTTACCTGCAATACTAGGAATACAATTTTGCGCGTTATAAGGTTGGGAGAAGGTCCAGTCGGGCTGTAAAGTAGGCGCCATGTTGCTGGGGATGATACAGATACACCAACAAATGAATCTAATGAATGTAATGAATCTAAATGGATGCTTTCTAATAAATAAATATTTGTGCTAAAATTATGGGAGTGGGTTTAGGCCTACATTTTCTGGCTTTTTGTCATATAATGTAATATGCATTAATTTTACATCCCGATTTCTTTTAACCGTTTTTGGGAGCTAAAAAAACAATATTTGTAATTTTTATATCCTCCAAAAATGGAAGTTAGGGTCTTTCTGATTGCTTTGCAAAATTAACTTGTGCAACTGATTATAGAAAAGAATGTCTCCACGAAATTTGAATTAAATCGTAAATTTACACTTTCCTATCACTTAGTTAAATACATCTTCAGAAGAAGCTGGATCTTCAGTTACATGACAGGTAGACCTTAGCCTATAACTTGTTTCACACAACAATGTTTTACTTGCCATTGCTTTTCTATTTCTTGTATGCCTATATTTCTTACAAGGTATTAATTTCTACGGTTGCAGTAATACCATAATACTCTGAAAACTGAAAAACGCGGACACGCGGTACTCGTGTTGAGCGAGTGGCGGGATTCGTGGAGGGTGTGGCTGGAGGGGAGGGAGTGTAGGGGGCGGCGCGACCTTGGACTACGCGCTCGTGCGTGGGGTGCGCGCGTGGTGGCGCTGTGCGTGTGAGTTTGTGTTAGTGAGGTGTAGTGCGGCTGGCCTACTCTGCCCCGGAAGGCAATTTCCAAGAACAAAAGGAGCAGGTCATAGACCAAACGAAAAAATATATAAACTTCAAACAAATCCTAACATTTATATCATACTGACTCGCACAACTTAATCTATAATTTATACCACAAAATTTTATTAATATATTTTTAATAGAGTATTAAAGTAAAAATATATTTCTGATTTTTTATATTTTGAAATGAAATTATATTAGTTATAATAACCTGAATTTATCCAACACAACTGCAAATTTTCATTGGAATCGGACCAACGGTTTTCTTACTGACCTTCTCCCAACATTTGTCAAAATCTCTACTTTTAAGACCCATAACTCACTTAATAGTAATGCGAATTATTTAATATATATCCATTTTGTTTCCTAATTTTTATCCTGATGTGAAAAAAATAATATATTACAAATTAATTTTTTGACCAAACACCCTTAACGGGGGTGGGGTTAGAAAATTGTGTTGACTTTTTTTGTTCCTTTTAGTGAGTAGAATAATTGGTAAAAATTAACGCTCTTAGTAGAAACTCATCCTGTATATATATACCAAAAATGGATACAATAATAAATTTATTGATAATATTTGACATTTTGAGTTTTCAAATAAAGGTACGAAAATGGATTCAAAAGAGGAGTTTCACAGTCACTCAGGATACAAAGAGAACCCTCAAAATATACTGAACAGCCATTTAACATCAAACAATTCTATTTTTGAAATAGTAAGGCAAATTACACCAAACCATTACAAAAAAAATTGAGTAAATATATATATTGATTCTACCACAAACTGGTTTAAAATACAGAAAACAGACAGAAAAAATTTAGTATTTATTTTAACCATATGGAAAATTGTAAATGTTGTTTTGTTTGTATTAGGTTAGGTATATTTAGCTTGACAATGGTTGAAACATGTCGCTAATAAATCTTTAGAAAAAGGGTACTTAGTTACTTATTTACTACCTATATTATATATATATATATATATATATATATATATATATATATATATATATATACAAATTTTAACGAATGGTGTTTTTGGCATCTGGGGAACACAAAACAAAAAATTATCATGGTCTCGGGTTGTAGGTCTTACCATGAGACCTAAGGTAATAGCTTCTTCCCTATAGGGTAAATTCACTAAAAAACATACAAACAATGAGTTTAAAGAATCCAACCAAAATATACATGTAAAATAACATCTACGCCCATTAACCATATTTTGCATAACAAAGGTCATACTCTCGTAATCCAGCCTAAAAATATTAGGGGGTGAATTTACTTTTAATTGTTATTTTTTGTCTGATAATGAAGGGTAAATTGTTTTCTTTATTCATCTTTCATCAATGGAAGGCGAATTTGATGGCAACTTACAATGGGAAATTCGGGAAGAAATCACCTCTCTCTTATCTCTCCTTTACTATGTGGTAATATATTTCTCTTACTTGTTTAATTGCATTACAAATAAGGCATTTAAGGGCCTAGTGCCAATTGGCTATTTACAATGATTCTTACAAATAATGAGTAAATAGGCGAGTAGTCAGTTTTAAAAGTTATTTAAAGAATAGCATTTGAAAACCTACTGTTGCCACCGATTAGAGGTTCTAAATTTAGACGGTAAAACATTTAAAAATAATAAATTTACACAAGAAATGTTTATTCTTGTGCTGATAATGGAGAGAAAAATAAGTTAGGCAGAAATGTTCCTCTGGTGTTCAGTACCTGTAAGACCTATTATACAAAATAGGTTTACCCTCTTATGATCCTGTTGCTCCTATTATATAAGCCGACTGATGTCTAAAGGAATTTTCAAATGGTTATCATACTAACCTTGTGAAATTGTACACTGAATCCCAACTTCAGCTTGGGAGAAAACATGTTCTTCTTTTTTATCAACTACTTGATTGACAAATTCTTTTCTTATTATCTTACAAGTCATATTACCAGATGAGGAACTAGTGAGACATTTTATTACCATGTTTTCTAGTTTGCCAAGTTGCGTGAAGAGGTCTTTTGAATCTTCTTTAGCTACCGGATTTTCAAAACTGATTATCCGTGAGGTTTCAGATTGGTCTGCGTGGTTCATGATGCTCTTTATTGTCGGTTTAATATTTAGAGTTTCTCCACTTTCTAAAAACGCTTTGGAGCCCTCAGAGCGTTCTTCTTGTGGGCTATTTGCATTCCTAAGATCTCTTAGGTACTTTCTTCCACCTGGGTTATAAGTATATGGGATTCTCGGCAAGTCATCTAGAACTGTGTCACCTGGATAGAGAAAATAATTTATAAACAAATAATAACTAAACAATTAATTTTTGTGGTATTCAAGAGACTGCTTTTGATTGGTTTTCCTTTTACCTCTTACCTTACAAATTGTGAACAAAAATTAATTTTGGAAATTAATTCATCATCTGATTGTTATCAAAACATCAATTTTGGAGTTCCACAAAGATCTATTCTTGGACCTTTGTTTTTCTTAATTTGTATAAATTAGAATGTCCTATGTGCAGCTTGCGCATCTCGTTTTGAGAAGCGAGAATAGTAAATACCCCTGTCGCAGCAAACCTGCATACTCAGCGAATTTACAATACATAATATATGTCTTAATACCACATAAAGCCGCATAACAAGTTTCATAAAAATATTCACATATAAGCGATATATAAAATTGTAATTATTCTTCATAAGAATATTATTGGTGATGAGTATGTAGGTTTGCTGAAACAAGGAACACAAACAATTGGTGTTTATGCAAATATTGATAAAATTTAACTAGGCGAAGCCATATACCAAGTTTGATCAATATTCAATCACAAATAAGCGCTTTATAACATTTTAATTATTCTCCATAAGAATAACATAGGGGCTGAGTAAGCAGGTTTGCTGCAACAAGGAACAAAACAAATGGGTTTTTATGCAAATATCAATATAACTCAACAAGGTGAAGCCTCATACCAAGTTTAATTAATTTATGTTCATAATTAAGGGAGTCATTATATTTACTTATTCTCAATAAGAATAACATTGGGGCTGAGTACGCAGGTTTGCTGCTACAGAGATAATCAAGAAAAAATCAATTTTTTGTGCAAATATCAATATACCAGTATTACGTGAAGCCACAAATCAAATTGCATCAATATACTGTACATTCATAAATAATCGAGATGTCAAACTTGATTTATTCTCCATAAGGATATCATTGGACTACGTACTGTATACTGTGCTTTGAATATCTCTGCAACGGTTGGGTGTAGAATCACATTTTAAACACCAAAATGATTGTTTTGTGGCGCTGAACTGACTGGTAAAAGCAAATGTGAAGTTTACGTTAAAATTATGAGAAAAAGCCAAAATCCTGTTTCCCATAAGATTAACATGGGAGATTTTATGGGTATGTTATATTGATTTTCTCCGCAACCACTTAACCTTGGTTAATAATTCAAAATGCTATATTATTTGTTTTTTGAGCTCTATAACACGGTCAAAACCAAAATTAAGTTTTTTTAAAATTGTAGGGTGAAAAATGCAAAAAACTGATTTTTGGAACATTTAAAACCCCCCTTTTCCCAAGGTCAGTTTTTTCTGGTTTTAGAACTTAAAGTCATGAATGTCACTTTACATATATGAGCTAAATTTCATCGAAATCAGACTTTTTTTACTCAAGTTATCACATTCACGGACACATATAAAGATATATAAATTTGAACACACATATATGTCAATTTGAACAAGTAGTGTTTTTGGCATCTGGGGGCCTTAAAACAAAAAGTTATCATGGTCTCGGGCTTAAGTCTTGCCATGAGACCTACGGTAATAGCTTTTTCCCTATAGGGGAAATTCGCTAATAGTTAAATAGTAAACAAGACAATGACAGTCTGTAGTTAGACATAATCCTTATAACTGCTGTTTATTTAATTTAATTGAATTAAGATCAAACACATGTGACAAAACCAAATGAAACTCTCCTTCATATGAATAACATGGGGACTTGGAAGTCCCGTGGGGCAGAACCCTGAGGCCTAAATTGAAAATCTAAAGCCAGTTTGCAAATATGCACACCTATATAGAAGTGCGTGTTAGTGTATAATATGTGGGGGTGGATCTTAAAACAAAAATACCCCAGTCGCAGCAAACCTGTGTACTCAGCGAATTTCCAATGCATATATATATTATATAGAGAGAGAGAGAGAGATGAAAAATAAGTAACATGAGTACCCTGGAGAAATCATTTTAATTAATTAACACTTACATGTTTCGACTTATAAAAGCCTTGATCACAGTGCTGATTACTTATTTTTCATCTATCATATAGTAAAAAATATAAATATAACTAAATAAATTAAATATAAATAAATATAATAAAAAAAGAACCCACCCATATGGTTGGTTTCTTGGTTTGTATATGAATTAAATTTTATATATATATATATATATATATATATATCACTATTACATAAAGCCAATCACCAAGTTTCACAAAAATGCATTCATTGATATATACCATTTTATTTATGCTCCATAAGAATAACATTAGGGTTGAGGACGCAGGTTTGCTGCATTGTGGAATATAAGTAATGTGTTTTTTTTTGCAATTATCAATATAACTGAACTAGGTGAACCTATTTAGGCTCATAATTAAGGGAGATATACAACTTTACTTATTCTCCATATGAATAACATGGGGGGCAAGTATGCTGGTTTGCTGCTACGGGGACTTCAACAAAAACACTTGTTTTTCGTGCTAATATAAATATACCACAGCTAATTGAAGCCACATACCAAGTTTCATCAATATACATTCATAAATAATCAAGATATCAAATTTTATTTGTTCTCCATAAGGATAACATTGGACAAGAAATTCGCTAAAACTTTACTGTTTACAAAGTTTGCATGTAGCATATTTCTAATATAGATGATCTGTCATCAATAGTAAAGAATTCTAAACTAATTATGTTTGCAGATGATGCTACTTCTGATTCTGTAATCACTAACACTGTAAAAGGCGACTTGTCTTATATGGATGTGTGGTTTAAGGCTAACGGTCTTTTGCTCAATGACGACAAGGCAGAAACTGTCGTTTTTCATTCAGACTACAGTAGCAGCTCTAGAACAGATTCATCGATTTTGGATTCATCACTTAACTTGACTGAACATACTATTCTTAGATTAATTATTGATAGTAAGTTGACTTGGAAGGATTAAATTTCATCAGTTGCCATTAAATTATATAAAGCATATTATAAGATTTGTATTCTCTTTATATTACAAATACAACCACACTTTTAACAGTTTATTATGCATTTTTATATTAAAATTTAACTTATGGTGTTATTTTCTGGGGGAATGCAGTTAATTATAGAAGATCATTTTGCTTACAAAAAAGATTATTCAAAAAATCTATAAAGAACCTTTTTTAGCATCAACCAAGCCCAGTTTTAAATCATTAACAATTATCACAGTGCTATGTATTTATATTTATAATACTGATCTATTTATGAAAAAGTATAATCAAAATTAGACTTTTCTTTCTAGCTTCCATTCACACACAATAAATGTAAACAAATCCTGGCATTTCCTCAACACAAAACAAGCTCATGCATTTGAAAAATTACCATATTACACGGGATGCGCTTAATAAATAAATTACCCGATGAATTAAAAACTGAAATAACTTAATCTTTAAATAGCTTCAAAAATAAATTAAAAGAATATTTAAAAACAAATTGTTTTAATTCAATTGAGGAATATTTATACTGTTCATAAATTTGTTTTGTAATTCTAATATGTACCTAAGTTAGATTTGTTATATTTGTAATTAACCACAATTACAATTTTAGTGTATTTACCTTGACTTTACATATCATATTGTTAATTTTAATTATTACTAGTAACTTTAAAGAATACATCAGTTTCAACAAATAAACGAGTTCGCACGCAGCACGCTGACGTGAGGGAAGTGAATTTCCACATAAAAACTTGTAAAACTCAAAATAAGTGTAAAAACATACATTTGTCCAATTTTTATTGAAATCTGAAAACATTGATTTTTTGGGTGTTCTGATACTCCTGGTTCTATTTACCTGCAATGCTGGGAATACAATTTTGCGCATTACAAGGTTAGGAGAAGGTTCAGTCAGGCATTAAAGTAGGCGTGAGGTTGTTGGGGATGGTAAAAGTGCACTAAAATATGAATAACAGGCTTTTCTAATGTAAAACCCCCTAAGACAACGTACTGTGTTTGGTTGATACACGTTTTCTTTAATAACTCGGTAAATATTTATGCTAGAATGACGAGAGAGGGCTTAAAACTTTCGCCTCTCTAATTCCCATCTTTTTACATCCACTTATTTTATATCTGGGGCTTTTATGATCCTTTTTGGGCCCAAAAACTCGAAATTTGAAAAATTAATCCCTAAAAAAAGGGGTTTAGAGTTTTCCGATTGTTTTGCCCAACGAACTTGTCCAACTTATTACAGAGAGGAACGTCCCTACCAAATTTGAAGTAAATCGGACAAAAATTGCGACCGCTAGAGTGCAAACACATATATATATATATATAATGCTTAAGAAATAAAGTAAAAAAAAAATCAAAAAGAAAATCTAGCCAAAAATATATATAAAATTTTGAACGACCCCCCAAAACGTGTTCAGGGGGTAACGTTAGGAACTCCTATGGTGGTCCCGGGCTTAAGTTTCACCGTGCGGGTCATGCTAATAGTTCACTTTCCAAAGGAAATTCACTAATAAATGCAAGTGCTGTATTCTGTGGTCAAACTTAAGAAGTCGATCAAATTATCCCCATATGTTTTGTTATAAACAAATGTGAATTGGAAAAGTTCACAGGTTTAACAACAGATAGTAGCACATTCGCTGAAATTTCAAAAGCCTCCTGGACGAAGGCTTTTCATGGTATATTTTCCAAACCCAAAAAAAGGCACATATAGAGAGAAATAGCTTTAATTTGATACCAAATATGTAAAGAAGAATAAATTTCTAGGGGTCGATATGCTGCAAAGAAAAATCGAGAAATTCTTTTAATAATATATGATGATGATTTTGTAAGTTTTAGCGAATTTCCCCTATAGGGAAGAAGCTATTACCGTAGGTCTCATGGTAAGACTTAAGCCCGAGACCATGATAACTTTTTGTTTTGAGGTCCCCAGATGCCAAAAACACTAATTGTTCAAATTTATATATATATATATATATATATATATATATATATATATATATATATATATATATATACATGTGTCTGTGAATGCGATAACTTGAGTAAAAAACGTCCGATTTCAATGAAATTTGGCTCAAATGTGTAAAATGACATTCATGACTTTAAGTTCGAAAACCAGAAAAATCGGACCATGGGAAGGGGGGTTTATGGGGGTTTTAAATTTTCCAAAAATCAGTTTTTTGCATTTTTCACCCTAAAAATTTAAAAAAAACTTAATTTTGGTTTTGACCATGTTATAGAGCTTAAAAAAACAAATAATATGGTATTTTGAATTATTAACCTAGGTTAAGTGGTTGCGGAGAAAATCCAAAAAACCTACTCATAAAATCTCCCATGTTAATCTTATGGGAAAAAGGTTTTTTGCTTTTTTCTCAGTTTATTTTAATGTAACCTTCACATTTGCTTTTACCAATCTGTTCAGTTCAATAAAACAATCATTTTGGTGTTTAAATTGTGATTCTACGCCCAACCGTTGCAGAGATATTCAAAGTGCTAAATACAATATGTTGTTCAATGTTATCCTTATGGAGAATAAATAAAATTTGATATCTCGACTATTTATGAATGTATGTTGATGAAACTTGGTATGTGGCTTCACGTAGTTCTGGTATATTATTATTTGCACAAAAAATTTATTTTTTGTTGATTATTCCTGTAGCAGCAAACCTGCGTACTCAGCCCCCATGTTATTCTTATGGAGAATAAGTCAAATGTATTGACTCCCTTAATTATGAACATAAATTAATAAAACTTGGTATGTAGCTTCACTTGGTTAAGTTATATTGATAATTGCATAAAAACCTGTTTTCTTGGTTCCTTGTTGCAGCAAACCTGCTTACTCAGCCCCCATGATATTCTTATGGAGAATAACTAAAATGTTATATAGCGCTTATTCATGATTGAATATTGATGAAACTTGGTATGTGACTTCGCCTAGTTAAATTCTATTTATATTTGCATAATAACCAATCGTTTATGTTCCTTGATTCAGCAAACCTACGTACTCATTGTACGTTGTATGTGTACTATTGTTATTCTTATAGAGAATAATTAAAATCGCTTATATTTGAATATATGGTACTTTGGTATTATACGGATGCCACTATTTTTGGAGGTTACATTTTTACCGGATACAAAGGATAACTACATAAATCGAAAAACGTACTTTTATTGAATTACTGTACAAATTTTACATCATTCTGATGAGCGGTCTTTGTGTTGTGCCTCCCAAAAGGCAGCGATGTCCGCTAGGATCGTGTTGAATGCGTCGCCGCCGCTAGCAGCCACACCCGATCGCCACATGTACTCCGCCAAACATACAGCGCGCTGCGGCAGTTATGTTAGGATGGGTTATCATAAAAATACGTACGGTTTCCTCTTCATTTCGAGGTAATCCCATACCAAAAGAACGTCACTCATTATTAAAACAAATGTAACGTAGTGCACGGCAATAAATCACTCATGACACTGACCCAGATACAGGCGGTGACAGGTGATGCGCGCGCTCCAGTCAACGACCTGACCTTGGCCTATTTGGAGGGGGTTTGGCGGCCGGAAGTATGACTCATCAGGGATCATTCGATTCGTAAATGAAACAAGAAAAGTCCTACAATCATTTTTATGATAACCCATGCTAACATAACTGCCGCAACGCGCTGTATAAGGATGGCATCCGTATAATACCAAAGTACCGAATATATTTGTATGCAACTTGGTATGTGGCTTTATGTGGTATTAAGACATATATTATGCATTGGAAATTCGCTGAGTACGCAGGTTTGCTGCGACGGGGGTATTTTTTATACTAAGTCCAAATTTATGTAATACTTACCGTTAGCTGTCATAAAAAAATATGTATTGTACTGGATAAGTAAACAAATAAACAAGTGATGATAACAACATGTTAACAAGTAAAAAAAATTCAAAATCAACAAATTAATTCCCTTTACAATTATTATTAAAAATAACTAGTTTTAGTTTGACATATTTAGCTGGACACTGAGTAACAGTTCAACCAAAGTAGATTGCCAGAAACCTGTCTTCAACAATATTAAGCCCTCACCATAAAATATAAATTATCATAACTGTGGTTGTCGCACTAGGAGGTGACCAGGGTAGCAGTTTAGATAATACATCACGACTAAAAAGTTGCAGCAACCAGATTGCTTAGCATGACCATTGCAAAGATAAAATTATATTTGGACAGCAATGTCAACTAATAAACTAATAGGTATCAGGAAACTGACACATACTTTCTCCCTTTTAGCCCAACTTTAATGAATGAATTACTTTTTATTTACTAAATATAGAATACAAAGCATGGTTGAATGAACAGAAAAATCATGTAAACAAGTTCTTTCCAAAAACATCCACCCAAATCCCTGTTTAGGAGGCACTACAGAATCTATTGCTACACACGTGGTTTTAAGAGGGGAAATGCCCCATTCCCCCCCTAGGGTTATTAAGGGGCAACATATTTTGAATTTCCTCGGTTGGTCAATGCTAACTTGACAAGCATATCAAGCTTGAATGAAATTGATCAGTAAATAAGAGAGAAATAGTAATTTTTGTATTCCCCATAAGAATAACATTGGACAACGTACTGCGTTAACCGCAAAATGAAAATTTCAGTTTTCTCCGCAACCAGCAATCGTAGAATAGTAGTTCAAAATACTAAATTATTTAGTTTTGTGAGCTCTTTTTAATGATGAATAGTAATAATTTTTATATTTATGTTTTTTTTAATTAAAACTCCAAAAAACTGAATTTTTGATGTTTTAAGTCCTGTAATTTATGAACCCGAATTTTTACAGAAATGTGGGTGGTGTCATTTTGTTGGAAAACTAAAGTACTATAAACGACTAAAGTTTAATCAAAATAGTTAGAGCCGTTTTCGAGAAATTTTGATGTTTCACGTTTTTTGCAGTTTTTGGGGGATAATTACCCTTAAAAATCAAAAATTGCAAAAAATGAAAAAAAGCCTGGAGATATCGTGGATTAGTACCTACATACCAAATTTCATAAAAATCAGTCCATTGGATAGGGCTCTAGCTCTGTACACAGACACGCAGACACGCAGACACGCAGACACGCCGACACACGCACTCACGCACGCACGCACACACGCACGCACGCACGCACGCACGCACGCACACACACGTTAATTATGAACATGAATTAATAAAACTTGATATGTGGCTTTACCTAGTTTAGTTATATTGATATTTGTATTAAAACCCATTTTTTGTGTTCCTTGTTTCAGCAAACCTGCATACTCAGCCACCATGTTATTCTTATGGAGAATAATTAAAATGCTATAAATGGTTTATTTATGAATGTATATTGTTGAAACTTGGAATGTGGCTTTATGTGTATTTAGTTAGATACATATATATGCATTGTAAATTTGCTGAGTACGCAGGTTTGCTCCTACGGGGGTATTATATATTAAGATAATTGCGGGCTTAATTCGGCGGAACATGATAAAATCCGATTCAAAACCTCAAGGTACAACCATAAACGCTGTGGCGGCAATTTTAATCCAAACCAAGTCTAAATCCACTCCAAATACTTTTTCCACATTTACACAGAAACAGAGCTAGTTATTGATCTGGGTCCTGGACGTTATAAAGCTTTACGTTATGACACTCGGCCATTTAATTCTTAGGTATTTTATACTACATTGATGTTATTAAACTTTATTAAAAACATTATAGCATATTATTATAGTATTTGAAGGTTAGGTTTGGATAGGTCCATGGCTCACGCAACCTTATCTCAGAATCTAGTCCTAATG
Organism: Allygus modestus; assembly: GCA_963675035.1. NCBI lineage: Eukaryota > Metazoa > Arthropoda > Insecta > Hemiptera > Cicadellidae > Allygus > Allygus modestus. The sequence goes on along the minus strand of OY776116.1, from coordinate 69,971,124 downwards.
GATAGGTCTAGGATGAAACTGTACTGTTGTGTTATGTGGGGGGGTCTTAAAATATGTTTGTGGAGAGGCCCAAAAAAATCAGTTACGTTACTGATTATAATGAATCCTATTTTATACTATAGCTCACCAACTCACTTTGCAGAGGGCCCTTGAAAGGTTTGTCACAATTGTCGAGTACATGCCACAGGTAGAGACACTTAATCTTGTTGCTGCTTGCGATTGCCACCAGGAGGCGACACAGGTCCTCAAACTTCAACTCTGCCTGCTCCAGCACAACATTGCAGAGTCCCTGCTGAAAACTGACATCAACATTTAGTATATATGTCCAGCCTTTGTTGAAAGGGAATTCTCAAACCCTTGACCGGAGATAACTGTAGGGAACATATTGAAATTACTTGTACTTCCCCTATGGAAAATCTGTGTGAATGCAAAAATGTAAAAATCAAGAGTTCAGGAGTTCACGTGTTCAGTTCTGATCAGGTGGTTTGCTACTTTTTACCTATCCTTATTGTGTTTGTGTCCACCTCCAATAGAAAATTTAGAAAAATTAAATTAGATAATTAATTAATTATATGTTGTATACATGAAAGTGATTATTTGGATAGGTATTTATTTTATGTTACTGCTAACCTGACAGGTTGCTGAGCGGTCTAAGGCGCTATCTCCCCAGCCAGGGGGTAGTTTTTGGAGAGAGGGTTTAAATTCCCTCTCAGTCGGTGGTTTTTAGCGAATTTCCCCTATAGGGAATTAGCGAATTTCCCCTATAGGGAAGAAGCTATTACCGTAGTCGGCATGGTAAGACCTAGGCCCGGGACCATGATAACTTTTCGTTTTGAGGTCCCCAGACCCCAAAAACACCATTCGTTCGAAACTGTATATATATATATATATATATATATATATATATATATATGTGTCCGTGAGCACGATAACTCTCGTAAAAATTATCCGATTTTGATGAAATTTGGTATAAACGTGTAAAGCAACATTTATGACTTTAAGTTCGAAAACCAGCCAGATCGCTCTATCCAAAGGGGTATTTTTGGGGGGTTTTGTACCCCAAAAATGGGTTTTTTGAATTTGTTACATATAATTTTGGAAATAGTCAAATTTTATTTTTTCCCATTGGATTCAGCTTAAAAAAACACACAATTTGGTATTTTGATCATTTCTCTACGTCAATTGGTTACCGAGATATTGAAAGTGCTAAACACAGTACGTTGTCTAATGTTATTCTTATGGAGAAAAATAAAAATTTTATATCTCGCTTATTTATGAACCTATACTGACGAAACTTGGTATACGGCTTCATCTGGTTGTGGACCATTGATATTTGCTCAAAAAGACACTTTTTTACCCAAGGCTCCCATAGCAGCAAACCTGCGTACTCAGCCCCATGTTATTCTTATGGAGAATAAGTAACGTGTTATCTGCCTTCATTATGAAAATAAATTAATGAAATTTGGTATGTGGCTTTACCTACTTGAGTTATATTGATATTTGTATAAAACCCCATTTTTTGTGTTCCTTGCTTCAGCAAACCTGCATACTCAGCTGCCATGTTATTCTTATGGAGAATAATTAAAATGTCATAAATCGTTTATTTATGAATGTATATTGATGAAACTTGGTATGTGGCTTTATGTGGTATTAAGATACATATATATGCATTGGAAATTCGCTGAGTACGCAGGTTTGCTGCTACGGGGGTATTATGTTCAACTCATGTCATGATTTACCTGTCTGTAGGTTCACTTGTCTGTCTCCACTTTTTATTGGAGTCACTAAAATGTCATTTGCTACACACAGTGATATTAAGAGGGGAAATCCCTGACTCGTGATTAGGTGGCAACATACTCCGAATATCCTCTGTTGGTTAATGTACTTAACCTACAAACCAAGTTTTATTGTAATTGATCAGTAAATAAGAGAGAAACAATACATTTTGTATCCACCATAATAATAACACTGGCCTATGTATTGTGATTACTGCTGAATGGAAATTTCAATTTTTTCCGCAACCATTAATCTATAATATTATAAAGAAGAGGTGGTTTCTGTCTGTCTGTCTGTCTGTCTGATGTTCCGGGTGAACGAAAAAACTACTGAACCGAGTGGGCTGAAACTTTACACATGGGTAGATCTTGAACCCATGCAACACATAGGCCTATTCACTTCCTTAAAATCCACTCGGGCTACGCCCCGTGAACGTTCTAAGTTTCAATGTTTACATTTTATAAGAAATAAACAGTCAGAAACTGTAATGTGAACAGCTGAGGGCACTTACATTTGACAGCTTAAAGAGCAGAAGCAAGAACAACAGCTGATCCAAGCTAACTAAAATGCAATTTGCATTGACTATAGAACGGGTAAGGAAAACCCCTGTGCGAAGAACGTGTACATCAAGTATATATATATATATATATATATATATATATATATATATTTCCATATACCGTATAATTAATCTATATAAATAAAATTAGAATTTTGTCTGTACATTGCTTGGAATTATGAAATGTTTGCATATTTTCACGTTTTACACCCTAGGGAAACCAAAACAAATCTTATCTCCATTTATGTCTGTCTGTCTGCCGGTAACGCTCAAGGACGGGTTTTTGTTCGCTTTTCACTGGAAAACGGCTGCACCGATTTGTATGCAACTTTTTTTCTATGTTCTATATGTGCGTTAGAAGGTTTTAGGCTAATTGGATTATTTTAAATTACCTTAGGACACTGCCCCATAGGGTTTTAAATATCCTATGCTATTCTTATGGACAAAGCATTCATTTATATAGAACTAGATGATGGCATAGTTATTCTATAAATAGGTGTTGTAGTTCTTTTTTAAAACGTTGAGTGAAGATTGGTAATAAATAGCATAAGTGGATAAATGATCTAAATATATATTTGTCAGACTCATGCACTCACTGACATAGTGATCACTTTATCTAAGAAACGACAATGTCTATTGAAGATAAAATTTTGGATAGTGGTCCCCCTTATGCTGCAGATTCAAAATAAGAATACGTTTAAAAAAGTCCTATAGGGTTCTTCGCTAATTTACTTTTATGGCAATTTTATGAGTATTAGTATTCACTGGACCTTTGTAAGTTACATTTTGGTAGGAACATAACTAATTCATCAGAACAAAACGCAAGCCTATTCCTGTTACGAAAATGTTTAAGGGCTTGCAAAATATTTTAACAATCTTGCACATACTCTTGGAGTGATGGATCTGAAATTCAATAGGAATGTAGCTGATAGCTCAGTGCAGACATTTACCTACTCCAGACACAAATATACTCAAGGACTCTGGCCCAATGGCCTTTAATATAAGCGTGTTAGTCATAACACACCAACTAATCAACCAGTAGAGCTGAAATTGGATGCCTTAATGGAAATAAGAAACAACATCATGGGGAGTCACGGTGTTCTCTGGAGATTTCACACAGATCCTTTGTCATAAGTGAGACATGAGTGGACGAGTCTACGCCACTCTAAAAATATATTTTATGTAGCAGACCACTGAGCGTCTGAACTTAACAGTAAATATGAAAATGTATTTTTGAGAATATTAAGGGGTAGTTTTATTATGCGCTTTTAAAAGTTGAGATTGGGACATTGAAAAACAAATTAAGTCTCAGAAACATCTATCCTTCACTCGGCACAATCGATGAATCACAGGATTTACTGATTGACAGTTTGTTACACCGAGGTTCATAAACAGTTTAATCTGGAAAGTGCCTGGTTCTGTGATTGTGCTATCCTCACGTCAACCAATGAACAAACAACGGAGATCAACACAAATGTAGATCTACTCCAAAGAGAGGAACGAACATATACAATATTTAATACCGTTCATTTAACCATGACCACTGATAAAACAGTTTGTATATATTGATTTACATTTATTTAAATAAAATCAAGTAGTCATATGTTTTCAAAACATATGATTTTTCCAAGTTTAAATTGTTTATTTACAATTATAATGAAAACAGGACCTGGCAAGAATGGTGATTTTAAAAGTGGTTTGTCAATGTTTTTAAAGTTTAATGTTTCGTTACATTACTATTAATTTATTGGAATGTAAATATTAATGTATAAAAGTATTTAAAATGTTAAATTAAACAGGGTTAATATTTTGTTGTACTTGAGTTATTTTATTTCTAAAATCGAATCCAAAGTGTTACGTGTACCGATTTGGAGTCGCAAAAACCACACCGTTCACTACCCGACAGAGTTCCTCGACTTGGCAACAGTACCCGAACTATCTGCCATAGTATATTTCGTTAACTTTAATTTAATTCTACTTTAAAAGTGTAAAATGTAATTTTAGTATTGTAAAATTATGGGGGTTGTTAATTTTTTTTGTTAATCTACCAATTATATACAACCCGTACGAAGGACGGGTACACAGCTAGTCTATCTATAATATTATAAAGAAGAGGTGGTTTCTGTCTGTCTGTCTGATGTTCCGGGTGAACGCAAAAACTACTGAACCGACTGGGCTGAAACTTTACAAAAAGGTAGATCTTGAACCCATGAAACACATAGGCCTATTCACTTCCTTAAAATCCCCTCGGGCTATGCCCCATGAATGTCCTAAGTTTCAATGTTTACATTTCAGAAGAAAGTAAACATTCAGAAACTGTATTGCGAACAGCTGTGGATAGGCCTACTTCCTTTTGACAGCTTAAAGAGCAGAAGCAAGAACAGCTGTTTCAAGATATCTAAAATGCAAATTGCATTGACTAAAGAACGGGTAAAGAAAACACCTGTGCGAAGAATGGGTACATCAGCTAGTCATTATAATTAAATATCCTAATTTATTAATTTTTTAGCTAGGTCCCCCAGGTACTTCTTTATGAGTAACAAACCTTTTTTAATTTTACAGTAATACAAACTGTAAACTGGGAAACTAGATTAATGTAAAGAATGAAATAAACGTATATATATATAGTGTGTGAGTGTGTCATCTCAATCACAGGTAGCATCACTATCACTACTGTGCATAAAGGCAGTACCAGTAGTATACAGAGTGTCTCAAAAGTCAACAATAAACTTCACAGGATTGTTATATGGACTATTTCCAACAAAAAAATGTCATATAATGTTTGATTATATTCTTCATAATTTAATATTTTTTAAGATCTGCGAGTTATAATTTTATAAATTATTTTTAGGCAAGAAAATATACACGTAGGACCATACAACTTTTACACTGCATAAAAATAAATAGTATTTATACAAAATACAGTTTTTAAAAGTTTAATAAACTTAAAAAACACAAATTAACACAATTTAAATTTAAATTGTACATGTCAAACAAATGTTTACTTTCAACCGGTTTTGCTGTTAGAGTTCCTCGCCTTAGAGAGTGATGCTATAAGCTTTCTTATTTATTGCAGATAATAATATTATTTAGATATTAAAATATTTATTTCCCTAATTTTAGTAATGACGTATTTGTTTAAATTAATTCCCCTTTTCTAAAATTAGCCATTAATTTCAAGTAACAAATACCCCCGTCACAGCAAACCTGCATACTCAGTGAATTTCCAATGGAGATATAAATGTCTTAATACTACATAAAGTCACTTACCAAGTTTCATAAAAATATATTCACAAATAAGCAATATATACAATTTGAATTATTCCCCATAACAAAAACATTGGGCTGAGTACGCAGGTTTGCTACATCGAGGAACACAAAAAATGGAGTTTTATGCTAATATCAATATAACTCAACTAGGTGAAGTCATATACCAGTTTTTATTCATTTATGTTCATAATTAAGGGAGACAAAGCATTTAATTATTATACATAAGAATAACATAGGGCTGAGTACGCAGGTTTGCTACTACAAGAGCCTTTGACAAAAAACCGTTTTTTTGAGTAAATACCAATGCACCACAACTAGATGAAGCTGTATACCAAGTTTCATCGGTGTATGTTCATAAGAATAACATTAGACAACGTACTGTGTTTAGCACTTAAAATATCTCGGTAACCAATTGACATAGAGGAATGATCAAAATACCAAATTGTGTGTTTTTTAAAGCTGAATACAATGGTGTAAACTAAAATTTGACAATTTCCAAAATTATATTTAAAAAATCCAAAAAACCCATTTTTGGGGCATAAAACCCCCCAAAAATACCCCTTCGGATAAAGCGATCTGGCTGGTTTTCGAACTTAGCCATAAATGTTGCTTTCACGTTTATACCAAATTTCATAAAAATCGGATAATTTTTACGAGAGTTATCATGCTCACGGACACACACACACACACATATATATATATATATATATATATATCTACAGTTTCAAACGAATGTTGTTTTTGGGGTCTGGGGACCTCAAAACGAAAAGTTATCATGGTCCCGGGCCTAAGTCTTACCATGCCGACTACGGTAATAGCTTCTTCCCTATAGGGGAAATTCGCTAAAATTAGGAATTCAAATAAAAATTGCATTATTTTGTTTAGTTTAATTTTATTAAACTCCTGAAAGCTGCATTTATTTATAATTACTGTTTATTTTTATAAGCTGATAAAGTTTTATGGTCCTACGTGTATATTTGCTTGCCTAAAAATGATTTATGACATTGCTATACGTAGATTAAAAAAATTTTAAAAACATCAATAGCGTGCGTAAATTATGTAGAATATGATCAAAATTTATATGAAATTTTGTTGTTGGAAATAGTCCAAATAAAAAACCTGTGAAGTTTGGTCTTCGACTTTTACACCCTGTATATTAGAGTACAGATTCCCTAAAAATTGTCCTAAGCTTAATGTCATCCCAGATTGGTCGATTAGCTATTCAGCAGTTTTTGTTTTGTTTAGTACTTTTTCATCGAATCGATTGCCTCCTAACATATAACATACACTATTTTGGTAGCACACCTGAAATACTTGTACAGTTCTTCTGTTATTCTTTGTCTCGAGAGTGGATCCATATTCTTCATTTTCATGAGTTGCACAGGTAAAATGAAATTCCTCACCTGCAGCTGGGACTGGTTCAGTTTTGCTAATGCTCGGTAATGTGCCTGGAAAACAGGGTGGGTTGAAAAAGGCAAACTTTCAGCTTAAATGGTTAAAGCGTTTTACAGCTCAGCATACTCTAAATTTAAAAGCAAAAAATACTTGGTATAAATTATTCTTGTCACCGAATCCACCACTCAAACTGTCCATTATGTTTTTAAAAGTGAAACATTGAATATTACCTAGTAGTAAAAAATATAAGTAGTTTAGCTATGAATATAAGTGAAGTACATGTATTTCGAGAATTTTCTAGCTGATGCATGGCAGAAGATATTTAAAGAAAAAATGCCAGAGCATGGGGTATTTTCCTGTGTCTATTGCTGTCCAAATGGGCGAACGGAAACATGAAAGCAGCCTGGATTACTTGTATGTTTTAGTTTCCAGGGAGCTTGTACCAGCCCAACAATGTAAGAAAGTTCATTCTAACAGAGAGGGGGATTTTATTTGCAACCCAGTACTTAATAAAATACCTCTTTAATTTTTGTTGGTCTATAATAATTGTTCCAATACTTGTTTTTAACAAATTTGTTATGTATGTACAAAGATATTGCTTATTTTAATCACACTTAAAATTCCTGATCAGTATTTCTAAGTGTGATTTTATTGGTTTATTAAAATTGAAATGATAGATTACTGCTTATACTTTTAAAGTTATTATGTGAGATTTTGGACTTATACCAGGTCTGTTTGCCTTAATTCCAAATGCCATAATGCTTAATATTGCCATTTGTTCTATTACAAATGTATTCTTTTCCTCTGGTTTTGGAGCTCTAACCACCGATATAAATCGGTTTAAAAGATCAGCAAAATCTAAAAGTTTACCATGAGAGACAGTGATCCCCCGTGTCAGCTTATGTCAGATATCGGTCTTGAAATGGATAGATTGAGAGAATTCTATGAACAGGCATGTATGTGAGTAAAATGTCATGGCAATATTTAATTCTGCAGAAAAACTACGAAATTCAATGTTTGTATTGTTAAATCGGTAGACAAATAATAAGATATCCAAATTGATGAGGTGCCGATAACAGGTGTCCCTCTTAGTAATCTTAATGAAGGAGGGGAGGGAATGAATCAAGATTACGTTTGGGGAAAAATAAATTAAAATAATAATCAAACGTGAGTTGTACTTGTAGGTTTTTACCCGATAAGGTAGCTCACAAAACCGTACTTTCAGTATTTTGATTGGAGGGGTGAAAATGGTCATGATCGTGATTATTGTAACTTTTCATATATTACAATAAAACTTTATCCAAATTATTGGGGGGGCCACTGCCCCCTTCGCCACCCCCGAATTACGCCTATGCTCAGACATAGGCTCAGTGCATTGGCATCGCAAGTCAGGGAAGGGCAAGCATAGGTAAGATCGTGTTTGACTGCTATGATACTTTTTCACTAGCATGCCCATTAGCATAGCCATTACGGCCCCTCTTGGTCTTTAAAACGACCTATTGGCTCATGGTGGCGGGCAGTTGAGGTTTAAATTTGTTTATTAAACTGACATTTGATTGTTAATGTTTCATGCTATTACTTAACTAGTTGAAAATCCAAGTTAATCGTAATTCTTGTCACTTTCAGCGAAACAAGCAGCAACTTTTATTTTTCTACTGTACACGATGAATCAATTAAATATAATATCGTAAACAAGAGGGGCATTTCACCATCCTGGTGGCCAGAATGATTTGCACCACTTCACACTGGGATACAATGTCCACTAAGTGTCATACTTGAGTGATGAGTTTTCTCATGTGGGGCTCGGGAGTGCCACTGGCGGCCAGTCGCTGGTAGTGGCAGTTGGCCGCAGGGTTGTTGAACGATATCTCCGGCCTCGGCTGAGGCAGCAGCAGGGTATCGCAGTGGGTAGACACCTCCCAGTACTTCCGTGGCCCCGGTGGGAGTGAATCTGGCTGCTCCTGCCTGAAAATGAGAAATACGACTTGGAAAAAACTTGCAACAAGTAACAATGGCTTAATGTGAGAAGGAAATAGAGTGGGGTCTCACAGACTCAACATTCTGAAAAGCTCACTGCCAATAATTTTAATTTTGTTTAGAGTAATACTTATATTAAGCTAAAACTCAAGTAAAATATAAATGAGTTAATCTTGTACTATTATTTTATTCTAGTTTGAATTTTATAATTTAAATCATTTATTTTGATGAATTAAATAAAAACAACTTTTTCGATGTTTAAATCTGCTTCTGAATACTGTAACGACATTCAACAAAATGGCCAACCTATTGTGTCAATACTAAAGTGCAGTTTAGATAAGGCAAGGGGAAGAAGTCTTAGGTATGTTGACAAATATTTTTAGGTAATTTATCTAATCTTGAAATGTATAATATTTCCCATAGGTATTTTTGTTTGTTGGTACGCCATATCTCCCTTAATTAACCAATAGCTGAGCCAATATTTTGAAGAATACCTTCACTACTCAGTAATGAAAATCTATTTAAACTCATGAGAATGATAATTTAATGGGTGATTTCCAATTATTTATCAACATCCTGGTGGCACCATCGTGGCGACAAATTCAACAAACTCAAAACAGATGTCAGTACATTTATGAATGAGATTTGAAGATTAGATTTGGAAACAGGTGTTTCAGTGTAAGTTGTGCATGGGCTAACCAGTTATTAATTGATAAAAAATAGAGAAGTAAGTGAAATTTTCTATTTGTTCCGGATAATTTTGTAAAAAAATAATGGTTCTCAGGCCCTTGAAATATTGTAGGTATACCAACCCCAGGCCAGTGTAACATGATTCCTCTATTATTTCTAGAGAATATTCTTGTAAGTTACATATTAATCAATATAGATGGAAACATCCACTGTGCATAAAAGGGGTGGTTTGGATCCTGATTTGTTAGTAGATGTGAGTTACCTTACCACAATGTTGTACACTCACATCTAAAGAATTCACCTGACAGTGATGATAAAGTTTTGGTGAACAATTATTTCAGAGTCAGAGTCAGAGTCAGAGTCTGCTTTGAAAATGATGAGAATACTGTGGTTATTCAAATAAAAGACAGTTGTTTGGGATTGATTGAACAAATTTCTCTAGCTGTTGTTCATAGCTTAGCCAAATTATACTTGACTAGTAATGAGCTCCAGTCTATAACTCCGTATAAACAGTCTGTGTGTATGTTCAAACATTTGATGACTGTACCTTAATATCATTTATAATAATGTCTCATCCATTTTATTCCTCACATTGTATCAAATAATTATATTATGAGAAATATTACCCAAGCAAACCTAAAACATTAAATTGGTCCTTAAAACCTGGATTACAGTACCATTAGGACCATTATCATCAGTTAGGAATTAACTAGAACCATCAGATATTATTAGCTTGGCTGACCCAAACTCCTAACCAATGATTGTGCTACAGGCAGGCAGGATACCATGTATACAGTGGGGAGGTCATGGGGGTCATGATCCCCCTCCAAAATCTGAGATCTTCACGTATTTTACCCATTTTTTAGCGTAAAGGTTATTTTATTTCCCCCCTTATGACTCCCACCCCCTAAAACGATAGTCTGTATCTGCCCCTGGCTACAGGTACCAAAATCTGGATTTTAAGGACTAATTTAATCTGTGAGATTGCTAAGGTAGTAAGAGATTTCTCATACTATAAATAAATATATTAGTGTATTAGAATAATGTGTTAGGCCTACTGAATTAAAATGTCTCTGAGTAGACATAGCTTGAAAATATTTCCCCATGTTATAACATCACTTAACTTGTACAATTTTAGAAGAGAAAATAATTAGCAAACAAAATGGCAAGATAGATGTAAGTAGAAACTCAAAGGTCAACAGAAAAAATGTGGGTCATCTGGTGTGCTTTCCAACAGCTACCAGTATATGGGGCAGAAACTCTCGGATTGCGTTTAAAATATGTTTTATAATATTTAGGATTATTTCTCTCGCAACATATACATGTACTCAATTAGAACATGTACTCAATTCTGACTGTTTGCAATGATATAAGCACAAGGTACGTCATTGTCTATTAGTAAAACAATATTTTATTTTGTATTACACATTCTAACATTTTACCTATTGACATGAGTATGTGAAGGTTCTTTGTCCAAAGAAGTTGTAACTAATAAACTGCTTGGAGATTTCATTCTTTCAATTCAATTGATGCAGATACAAACACTCAGTAATTTAAAACTTTTAAATATGTCAATTTATAGTTGCAAGAAATATTTATGTATAATATTTACATAACCAACTCAAATGAAACTGATACTGGATGCGTACTAGGACAGATGATTATTGTCTATTCTAGTTCAAACCACAAACTGAATAAAACAGGTGACCAAAACAAAAAGTTTTGATTAAGGTCATATTATGGCAATGTCATAGCTATTTATGTAAGAATCGTACATTGAAAGTTTTGACATTTGTAAAACAGGATACATACTGTGAAAGTATGTTTGAGAAGTTTGATATATTTTTACCTAGGCGAAACATGATATTATGGAATGTGGCTAGAAAAGTATAAACTAATTTAACTATTAACTAATTTATAAGAATTATATACTTGAAATTACCTGGTGACCCGTTCTCCGCATGAGTTTCATGCAGTGACATGTTAAAATATTTACATCTCACATACAGTTACCATGGTGATCATAAAAAATAAATTATAATATTAATAACATTGGAGCTATGACTATATGGGGCAGAGCCCTAATGCTACGATAAAAAAATCATAGTTTTTATTTATATTATTTGAAATCTTTTACAGATATTTTTGTCTAATAATTACTAGTAAGACCTAATTGTCAAACTCGAGAAAAATGTCTTCTCATACTTCTGAATAGTTGATGAACGATGTGAATCACTGGATTGATGAAGAAAGTTCAGAGGCCGTGTGTCGTATGTGTTATCGAAATACTAAATAACTACAGAACATTTCGTAACGAAATTTTGAAGGAGGTATTAAAGATACCTAAGAGATGTTTTAACACAGCATTTGTATTTTATTTTGGATTATTAATAATTATTAAAACTAATGTTAATGTTTGTTATTCAGTAGTTGAACTGGTTTTCGCAGTAACCTATTGACTATGGTTGTCTTAAAATGCCAGCTGTTATTTATCTTTGTTTATCAAATCACACAAATGTAAACATTATTTTTAACGTTGGAGTAGGTTATATTTTGTTCCATCCATTTCTTTATTTTAAAATAATTAAAAAGTGAGTGTTACGTAAATTAATGGTGTTTTGTCGCGTTTTAGACAATACTTATATCTATTTAGATTTATTATTAGTTTATTTTTTACCAGAAAACTTTGATGTAAAAGCTAAGTGTTCGGACTAGTGATGATAAATTAATACAATAAGTTTTGGAATTATTTTACTAGGACAGTATAACTCCGTAACACGGCTTACTGTGATTGATAATTAAGAGTGTTGTAGACTTAGAGTAGTTTCTTCTTATTGGGATCAATTTAATCTATTGCTAAATACTAAACGGTCATACTTGCAAACTAGCTTTATTACATGTAATGCACCAAATAAGCCCCACTGTCACCTAATGACATGGGATTACAGTTTTGTAATCTACCGGTCAGTAAAATAGTATGGTAACAGTTTATAATTGTTTGCATTTTCTGTGGTGAATATTGATTTTCATAAACATTCAAGATGTCCAAAACAACTTTTTTTGAGGTCCCCAGATGACTAAAACACTATTCGTTCAAATTTATATATATGTATATTATATATATATATATTTATATATATGTAAATGTATATATATGTGTGTGTGTGTGTGTGTGTGTGTGTTGTGTGAGTGTCCGTGAATGCGATAACTGGAGTAAAAAAGTCCGATTTTGATGAAATTTGGCTCAAACGTATAAAGTGACATTTATGACTTTAAGTTTGAAAACCAGAAAAATCAGACTATGGGAAGGGGGGTTTATGGGGGTTTTAAATTTTCCAAAAATCAGTTTTTTGCATTCTTTACCCTAAAATTTTTAAAAAACTTAATTTTGGTTAGGACCATGTTATAGAGCTTAAAAAAACAAATATTATAGTATTTTGAATTATTAACCTAGGTTAAGTGGTTGCGGAGAAAATAAAAAAACCTGCTCATAAAATCTCCCATGTTAATCTTATGGGCAACTTTTTTATTAGGATTTTACGTGTTGTTATTACTTACGAGATGTAATAAAAGACGTCTTACAACACTTAAGATATATTTACATTTATACTGATTCAGATGTGAATCAGTATAAGTGTAAATATATCTTAAGTGTTGTAAGACGTCTTTTATTACATCCCGTAATCTTATGGGAAAAAGGTTTTTGGCTTTTCCTATGTTAATTTTAATGTAAACTTCACATTTGCTTTTACCAATCAACTCAGCTCCACAAAACAATCATTTTGGTGTTTAAATTGTGATTCTACGTCCAACCGTTGCAGAGATGTTCAAAGTGCTAAACACAGTACGTTGTCCAATGTTATCCTTGTGGAGAATAAATACAATTTGATATCTCCATTACTAATGAATGTATATTGATGAAACTTGGCATGTGGCGTCACGTAGCCTGGCGTCTGGTATATTGATATTTGCACAAAAAATTGATTTTTCTTGATTATCCCCGTAGCAGCGAACCTGCGTACTCAGCCCCCATGTTATTCTTATGGAGAGTAAGTAAAATGTAATGACTACCTTAATTATGAACATAAATTAATCAAACTTGGTATTTGGCTTCACCTTGTTAAGTTATATTAATATTTGCAGAAAAACCCATTTTTTGGTTCATTGTTGCAGCAAACCTGCTTACTCAGCCCCCATGTTATTCTTATGGAGAATAATTAAAATGTTATATAGTGCTTATTTATGATTGAATATTGATGAAACTTGGTATGTGGATTCACCTAGTTAAATTCTATTTATATTTGCATAATAACCAATTGTTTGTGTTCCTTGTTTCAGCAAACCTATCTACTCATCACCAATGTTATTCTTATAGAGAATAATTAAAATTGCATATATCGCTTCTTATACGTGAATATATTTTTATGAAATATATTGGTATGTGGCTTTATATGGTATTAAGTCATATATTATACACTGGAAATTCGCTGAGTACGCAGGTTTGCTGCGACGGGGGTATTTTACATTAATACGATTTTTACATTAAATGGGTTATAAAAAAGATATTTATGTATGTTTAACCCCTGATTTTGGAGCAGGACATTTAATAATACCGGTAACAATAATAATAATTAGCGACTTTTCTCTTAGGTGATATATTTAAAACTCGTCAAAAACCATCCGGTGCCAAAAATATATTAAAGTCATTGGCAGAGTCATAAAAAAGCATGAACAGGCCTAATGGCCATCGCTAGGACCTGTGATAAAATAAATGCTATCACTTAATCTAATTTGCTAGGTACACACAGTGGCTTTAAGAGGGTAATTTCTCAACCTTTCCCTCCAGGGTTAGGTGGAAAGATATTCCAAATACCCTTCATTGGTCAATGCTTACATACCGAGTTTTAATAAAATTAATTATTATGTAAGAGAGTTATGTTTGATTTATTTCTTATAAGAATAACATCGGACAATGTATTTATTTTACTGATGAATGAAAATTTAAATTTTCTCTACAACCATTGGCCGAATAGCCAACTAATGAAGTACTAATTTAGCCGTGTGTTGCTTGGAGTACTAATTTTCTCAGCTTTTTTTATGGCGATGAGCTTAAACCGTTGAAACCTGTTGAAACTTATTTAAGTTTATGGTATTAAGAAATATAAAACACCCCTGTCGCAGCAAACCTGCATACTCAGCGAATTTCCAATGGAGATATAAATGTCTTAATACATAAAGCCAGTTACCTAGTTTCATAAAAATATATTCACAAATAAGCGCTATATACAATTTTAATTATTCTCCATAAGAATAACATTGGGGCTCAGTATGCAGGTTTGTTGCAACAAGGAACACAAAAAATGGGTTTTATGCTAATATCATCACTCAACTAGGTGAAGTCGTATACCAGTTTTTATTAATTTATGTTCATAATTAAGGGAGACGTAGCATTTAATTATTCTCTATAAGCATAACATGGGGGCTGAGTATGCAGGTTTGCTGCTACATGGCCTTTGGCAAAATTTTTTTTAACAAATGACAATAGAACACAACCAGATGAAGCCGTATACCAAGTTTTGTCAGTATACGTTCATAAATAAGCGAGATATAAAATTGTTCTTTTTCCTACATAAGAATAACATTAAACAACGTACTGTGTTTAGCACTTTCAATATCTCAGCAACCAATTGACGTAGAGGAATGATCAAAATACCAAATTGTGTGTTTTTAAGCTGAATCCAATGTAAAAACTAATATTTGACTATTTTAAAAATTATATGTAAAAAATCAAAAACCCATATTTGGGGTACAAAACCCCCCCAAAATACCCCTTCGGACGGAGCGATCTGGCAGGTTTTCGAAGTTTAAGTCATAAATGCTGCTTTACACGTTAATACCAAATTTCATCAAAATCTGATCATTTTTACAAGAATTATCGTGCTCACGGACACACACATTTATATAATAGCTCTCATGTTAGAATTTTTTCTATTAAGAAACTGAATATATATATATATATATATATATATATATATATATATATATGCAGTTTCGAACAAATGGTGTTTTTGGGGTCTGGGGACCTCAAAGAAAAGTTATCATGGTCCCGGGCCTAGGAGCTACCATGCCGACTACGGTAATAGCTTCTTCCATATAGGGGAAATTCGCTAAAACCGAATTTTGGGACCTCGTACGCCATGTAATTTCTGAACCCGATTTTTTTAAAATTCAGGTAGTATTATTTTATTAGAGACCTAATATGAACCACCAAATCAAAAATCCAAAGATTTCGAAAGCGGCTCCTCAAAACTGCTCCAGAACTATATACCACGTTGTTGGGCACCAAAATATTGTGGTTAAATCTTTGTTCTTACCTCAGGGCTCTACCTTTTCAATCACTCCACAATGCCTACTTTTAACGTATGATTTTTCGTTGGATTTCTTTTGTCAAAGCCACATCTCCTGTAAGATGTCCCCTCGTTGGATACGCTACCCCCCTCAACCATAGACCTTCATAGATAGACCTTATTTAGATATGTTGCATATGGTCTAGATATTTGTTGACCTAATATAATATAAAAGTGTTTGGCTAAAAAAGGTGTAAATTAAGAAAGCTACATACGTAACACGTTTATTCAAATATATCTTTAACAATTTTGTCTTCCTTCATCCTCTTACGGGAAGAATGAGCGTACACCTAGTTATGATCACCCCTAAAATAGTGTCCATACTGATGCGTTGCCATTCCAGTAGTCATTATTATATAATACTAACAACTGTATATCATATGTTCTTGGTGCTGTGCTGTGTTTTGTAAATATTTTGGCTAAACATACAATTCAATCGATTTTTATTTTTTCATCAATTTACGATGCAGATTTAAAAGCCTGAGGGGCACAGCCCTTAAGAAGAACGAAATTTAGAAGGAAATTTAACGAATATATTTTGGCCTTTTTTAATAGATACATCAAGCACAGAAAACAGCTCCGAAGTATCTTAGGTCTCGATCTTTTAATGGATCACCTTGTCAATTAGACATTTCTAATAAAGCCTCTGCACTGTTGTCTTGCAGTTCTCTTTGCTCTTGCAGTTTGTGGTTAGTGTTTAAATAAATAGAGGCTAGATATTTTGTAGAATAATAAGAAATTCACTGTGGAGGGAGAAATTCTATTATCTTAAAGACTCTATAATAGAAGACACCTTCCTGTATAATCTCTGGGCTTAAATAATTAGTGAAATTAATCAGTGTCTTTCTAACTGATTGGGCAAGGTAAGGTGTATGGTGTGTGCAGTGGCAAAAGTGTGAAAGGGCGTTTTTTGCTCATACCACCAAACCATAGATAGGGTTTGTTTTTCTGTGCCCAAACAAAATTTTTTACAACTATTAAGGTTGTTTTATTTTGATATTTCTTGCAAGTAAATTAAAAAAAATTATCGGTACATACCAAATAAAACAATATTGTTGTTGTATTTTATCTTTTAACTTTTTATCTGCCTTTATTGGTACTTCTGATTTGTTTATTCACAATTGTCAAAACTCTGTTTCATCGGTATGTTCAAGACAACCCAAATTATCTTGCAGGGACAGGACTACGAAACGGACTTTAACATAAGCTACGCGTACCAGTGCTGCCAACAAAGTCTCTCAAACAACAGCGCGAAGATAACAGCAACCCCGTGTTTACTGATATCACCGTGTTTGCGGTACTTATTTGTTCGGCGTGGTGGCAACACTGGGACAGGCGAGCCCGTGCCTCAGTTAGTTGCTGACTTGTCCGCAAGAGGGTGCGTAGGCTGTCAGTGGAGCGGGCGCGATTGAATCAATAACAGTGGAAACCCCTTTCGTAGTGCGTTTTGGATATTTTACCTAAATTAATTCATTGTTGATTCGAACCTTTGTGAAATTTTAACATGTGACGAAATCTGGATATTTTCATAGGTAATATAATTTTTAGTTAATTTTAACTGACCAATACTTAATGTAACAAGATAATATGTTAGTGGTAAAAAGAGGTGAAAAACATTAAACTCTGATTAGATTTATGTGTGCCATTAATTTTGCCTCGTAAATATACTTATTTACATATATATATAGTTCTTAAAACATTTAATTAAATATACACAATATTACTAGAGGGACTGGAAGCACTTTAATGTGGCAGTGAAAATACCGGATTGTTTCTTGCAATTGTTTTTACAGCTTCGATATGTCATACAGCATTGAAATGAAGCAATTATTGATGAAATAAATCAGTATACTCAATAATTTTTTTTCTGTTTTGAGTTAGGGTACTATTTTTGCGTTCATGCACGTGTTTAAGAAAAATAATTAGTAGCGTTTATGGTTTATGGAGTTTGCAATTTTATAGTTTAACATAATTTATATGATATTATTCACTTAACATTTTGAAATAGAATAGAAAATTACCCAAATTTACTAGCTGTTTTTATTTTGAGAATAATAAGTATACATTCTCTGTGATTAGTTTAAACAACCGACAGTGAAAGTAATAGCTTTACCACTATTTACTTACATATTTATCAGACATTAAATTAACTTGGTGAACGTCTGAATCTCACCTATCTCTTAGAATTCATCCTAGATGACGGAATAAATTCCAGGGAAATTGTAAAGAGTATATAGATGAGTAACTAGAAGGCAAAGGAGCCAGCCTGTCCTGCTAGCCTGGGTGCACTAGTCTCTCTTTCATCGTCTACTTCGACAGTCAAATGTAACCTACAAGTGCTACAGTGACCCAGTCCCAATACGTTATTGACAGAAAAATGGTTATACTGTATTACCTTCAAATTGCTAGTTCTATTGAAAACCGATAGATTAATATAATTGATTACGTTAGTTAAAAATATAACACTGTATTTAATTTCTAACTAGCTGGCCCGACAGGCGTTGTCCTGTCCTAATTTCATTGAATTTGAAAAATGCTCGTACATTTTCAAGATGAACTCGTTCGCTACGCTCTCTTGCCTATTGTTATATAGAGCTAACTACGGCATCGAAAAAAGAGTTTGAGTTGCCATTCAAAAGTACATTTGATATTTCCATATTTTATGTTAACAAAAAATTAACTCAGGGCTATACTCGCCTAGGTAAACATTTTCCCTTAATAAACAGAAAATCAACTTTAAAACCAGAGTGTGCAAAATTAATCTATAAAACAATAATTCGGCCTTTAGTTATGTATGCCTCTCCTGTCTGGGGTTTGGCTATATCTCATAATAACTTAACAAAATTAAAGTTCTACAAAACAAAATTCTCAGAATCGCAGTCAATGCTCCCTGGTTCGTTAGAAATAACCACATTCATGAAGAGCTCGGAGTCGAACCAGTATTAAAATTTATAGAAAAAACTTCTCAAAAACTCCTCGAAACTTTGGACTTTGTCCTGGTGCTGTGGCATTCAACATTGGATAAATTACAATAAACAGGAGGCTACGAGCGAGACTTCCTCAAGATATTCTGTTCAGAATAGATTGAGAATATTGTTATGTTTTCTTTTGTATTTGTTTAGTTCACGCCTGATGTTTTGTTTCAAATATTTCTTCTTTTTTCATGTTCCAGGGTGATCCTAACTAGGACGAACCCGATAATGTAAATATTTGTTCGTAAAATCATTGTATATTAATAATTCTGTGAATAATGACATGTAACATTGAACCAGAAATAAATAATTGTAAAAAGTCCATAATGAACATATATGTTTATGCCTTTCAAGTATGTTAGATCACAGACGAACAAACGTTCATCTGTGGTTAGATACGATCCTTATAACAGCTGTTTATTTAAATGAATTGAATTAAGAAAATATACATGTAATAAATAAGGAAAATTCAATCGGTTTAGTATTTTTGAGTTATAAATCATGTAACTAACGTAACTATAAAAAAATACCCCCGTCGCAGCAAACCTGCATACTCGGCGAATTTCCAATGAATATATAACATAACACATTAAGCCACTTAACAGGATTCATAAGAAATATATTCACAAACAAGCGATATTAAAAATATTGATTATTCTCCATAAGAATAACATTGGGGATGAGTACGTAGGTTTGCTGCAACAAGGAATACAAAATAATGGGTTTTTATGCAAATATCATTAGAAATCATTTAAGTAAAGTCACATACCAAGTTTCATTCATATACATTTATAAGTATACGATATATAACATTTTAATTATTCTCCATAAGAATAACATGGGGACCGATTACCTAGGTTTGCTGCTACCGGAACCATACGTGAAAATTTTGTATTTTGTGCAAACAACGATAAACCCCAACCAGATGAAGCCATATACCAAATTTTGTCAGTTTATGTTCATAAATAAGCGAGATATACAATTTTTCTTTTTCTCCATAAGAATAACGTTAGACAACGTACTGTGTTTAGCACTTTCAATATCTCAGGAACCAATTCACGTAGAGCAATGATAAAAATACCAAATTGTTTGTTTTTTTATGCTGAATTAGATGGTAAAAATTAAAATTTAATTTAAATAAAAATTACATGTGAAAACCCCAAAAAACCCATTTTTGGGGTACAAAACCCCCCAAAAACCCCCTTCGGATTGTGCGATTAATCTGGTTTTCGAACTCGTTCAAATAAATGGTACTTTACACATTTTTACCAAATTTCATTAAGATCGGACCTTTTTACGAGAGTTATCGTGCTTACGGACACATATATATATACATATATAAAAATTTGACGAATGGTGTTTTTGGCATCTGGGGACCTCAAAATGAAAAGTTATCATGGTCTCGAGCTTAAGTCTTACCATGAGACCTACGGTAATAGCTTCTCCCCTATAGGAGAAATTCGCTAAAATACAGTTAACGTAACTAACCCGACTTTGTTTCATCTATTTAGATTAAACGATTAACTAGGAGACGAGACGAATATTGTTAAAAGATAATGTAATAACGTCTACAGTTATAGCCTATTTGAGTTGCCTTGCATCCAATGTCGTTTATTTTCAATTTTCATGACTCTTAACCGAACCCTTCCAAGTAAGGGTAGGCAAACCCACTACAGATTGTTTGTACTGTAAAGTTTACTCAGTCAGTATAATGGTGCATATTCAATGGTAATAGCCAACGAGGTATATATCTACATCTCGGTTGTAATTGCCTATCATTGAGGCCGGGCCGTACCGCTGGCCGTGCCGTAACTCAGACGTTCTTACGATTATTTGTAAATGAGTAATAGACGCCGTAATTACTACTAGGAGTACGCTCAAATATTCGCATAATGGGATGACCGAACTCAGAAATGGTGGATGAAAGCTAATGCTGTTAACATAAGTTCTAACCGAAATTTCATTACAACAAATAAACAAGCAATCTTGATCCTGGGAACTATGTAGGAAAATATATACTTTTATTTTTTTTGGTTAATTTTAGGTCTTGGTTAATACATCGTTCTTAAATATATTAAATTATATTATAGGTGCAAATTCTTCAATAAAACACTTCAATAACACAGTAATTAAGTTGCCTATGCAGTTGAGGTGTGCCCTATGTTGCTAAATTGAAAATTACCTGAGTACGCAGGTTTGTTATGACGGGGGTATTTAAATATCATAAACTGACAAAATAACACAGCTGGCAGAAGTAAATTCGAAATAAATATCTGCTGCAATCTAGCGGATAAACTGTTAACTTACTCACATTACTCAGATTCAAGGATAACGTTATCTTTATTTGTAAAAACTGGTATTTGCTTTTTAATCCAAACATTTCAAAAACCTTTGATAAATTGAATTAGCTCATGGTAAACGGAGTAATATAAAAGTTGACAAATTAATTCCGAAACCCATTACATTACCCGTGCGTACTTAATTATTTAACTACGATGGCGTACTATAATTGTTGCGAACTGTAACTACACAACTATTTATAATATGTGTAGTTCAGAATATGGGACATATAACAACGTCGGCTCTGGCGTGTATATTAGCTTGTTTAGCCTATAATAAATTCAAATTTTAAAAATACATCTGTATAATGTGTTCTTTGTAACACTGTTCAAACCAGTGAGCTGGAACTAAATATATTAAGTTATAGCTCAGCGGTTTTTAAAACACAAAGATTCAGGGATCCCAGAAAATGTGGCCGGAAAAAATGATAAATTCTTGATTCTTGGATTACCTCGTTTTGGTTTAGGGCTAGATATTGTCTACTCTTTCTAAACGATTTCTTCAGCGCAGGACAATAATAGATTGTTTTGTTACTGACACTGACGTATGATCATTTGTCGGAAAACAAACATTTACACCCCATCTTAAGATAGCAGGAATGTATGCCAAATTTGTTTGTAGGTAAAGTACCATCTTTTAAAATAAAAGCCCATAAATCTTTTCAGGTTTATGGACAGTTTATAAACCATAGATTGGTGGTGTCACGTACTCAACGTTGGGGCATCAATCAAGAGTGTTGCTGGATAGCGTAGTGATTATCGTGCTCGCCTCGTGGACCGAAATTTGCCAGATCGATCCTGATCAAAATTCGCAAAAGTTTTGAGACGGTTCGAAACTGGACCCAGCTGCCATTTGTCATTGGGCTATTAATTAATTGGGTCCCTGATGCTTCTTAAGCACAGGTCTACCTTCTATAGTAACAACACCAGGGTTTGGACCGTTCCCTTTAAAAACTTTTAAAAATACCACTGGCGTAGATACACAAAAACAAACACAAACAGTGTTATCTTCTCGAGGATTCCTTGAGTGTTCAAAGTTTCAGTGAATTGCAGTAAAATTGATCCTCGAGGTAGAACTGACCACCAAAAAGAACCTGTCCAATTGGTGTCATTTATACAACTGAATATAAACAAATACATTGATAACATAAAATGTAAAACGCGTGGTGGCAGAAGCAGGAACGCGGACGGGAGTAGCAGTAGCAGTAGCAGCGTAGCACGTGAACAGTGTGGGCTTGATATCCTGCTGTGACGTGTAATGCGGTAACGCACCCGGTACATCGACAATGACAATGACCGTCCGTTACCAGGAACTACGGCACGGCACGCGTCTGGGCCGCGGTTGATATGTAGAGCGGGTGCGGCGCGGCGGGGCGTAGAGATGTCCACTGGCATCGCGAACTGTAAAATAAATTGATAATATTTCCAATTTCTCCTCAATCCTGAATCCTGATCTAATTTCTGAACAATAATGCAAATCTATGCTGAATTTAGCAAGCAAGTGTCCTTCACCGCCTAGGTGTGCATTTCTGGGAAAATTTGGGGTCAGAAATTATAAAGCCTTATAAGCTTTCAACATTCAGCTTTTTCGCCCGAAACCACAATCCTTTTTTATATGCCAATCACCAATATAATAGCTTCCAACACTAAAGAAATTTCTATCTTTAACTATTAGGTACTCTATGACGGCAATTAGTCGCGGAGATAATAGAAACTTCGATTTGGTCTGAAACACAAAACGTTAGCTAATGCTATCCGTATGGACAAAAAATGAATTGCCATAACTCCACTTTACTGCGAAGAAGTATGAAGATACATTTGACACGCTTCCCTGTCGCCTTGGTCCCTCCATATTTGTAGACGACGGGGGACGGAACTTCTTCCCAAAAATTGTGGTCTCTGGCTGAACATGGATTACCTTATCGAAGAGCAGAGCAGACCCGTCTGTTCTAGGGCTGATAAGCAGGTTTCATAGAAGTCATAGGAGTCACAGGAGTCACAAGAGTCACATGAGTCACATGAGTCACAAGAGTCACAGGTGTCACAGGAGTCGTAGGTGTCGCAGAAGTCATAGGGAAGGGTAATTGGCTTCTCATCCCGTCCTACCTTTTCCATCTCTGCTAGTTCCTTTATTTATAGTTTCCTGCGCAAAATTCCTAAGACGTGCTTGGCGCTTCTGCCTGAGTTCCTAATCCTAATCCACCAATCCAACATCTAACGATCTGCCTTCCTTATTTCTTCACTAATTTTGACCGTACTCGGTATGTAGAGTTTGCTATAGCAATGATTAGATGAGAAATTGGAAAATACATTACCCCTTACTCCTGGAGGGAAGCATGGGGTTTCCTAAAACCCTCGGTAAGTCGGACTAGGCAGAACAAAATACGGAGGTGGAATACGTCCTGTCAATCAAATATAGTATTTAATTTCATGTGTTGTTTACATACATTTAGTTTACCGACTTCATCAAATAAATGGGTTTAAATGGGAGAAAGTATGTGTCAGTTTTCTGATTCCAATTATTATTTGTGTGATTTAACAGCAAGAGTGCAATTTGATGGAATTAGTCAGACGTTATAAATGTTGAACTGAGTCACTGTTGTACTAGGTTTCTCCCAGTGAAGATGATTTATGAAGTAATATGCGTTAAAATGATGTCATGTATTGTGCCGCCATGCTCACTCTTATGTATTATACAGAATATCCCGTATCTCTCTGGACAACGATACATAGCGTTATTGCTTAGGTCAAAACAAACACATTTCACTATAGGAACATGGGTCTCTGGTGACTAGTTTCCCGTCTATCTGTCTGTATGTGTTTTTTTACAAAAAATTCATAACACTAAAATGGTTTGATCTAAAGCGTTGAGATGCTGCAAAAATGTTTATCTTATTGAGACCTATTTTTGTGCAAACTTATACTAAAATATTACTAACCGTTTCAAAATGGCGGCCATTTAAAATATTTTATGCCAAATTCCACGAAAACCGTTGACTTTACAAATAAAATTTCAAGAGACAAAAAAGTTAGCCCATTTTATGTAGATTTCAATGATATCTTACTTTTTAAGATTGGATAAAGAATAACAGAGAAATTAGTTCTTTTCGTAATGCATGACCACTTTTCTCCATTTAAACAATGCTAATACTACTTTTACATAAAATATTTTAAATGGCCGCCATTTTGAAACGGTTAATGATATTTTAGTATAATTTTGTACAGAAATAGGTCTTAATAAGATAAACATTTGTGCAACATCTCAACGCTGTATCTCAAACCGTGTAGGAGTTATGAATTTTGTTGTAAAAACACATACAGACAGATAGACGGGAAACTAGCCGCCAGAGACCCATGTTCCCATAGTGAAATGTGTTTGTCTTGACCTAAGCAATAACGCTATATACCGTTGTCCAGAGAGTTACGGTATTCGCGTATACCCTGTATATGCGTGAATCATCTGATCCGCTGGCCACTAAAATCCAATTGCCAATTCCCTCTCTCCTCAGCGAGCTTAGAGTTTAGAAGCGTCCTACTTCAACCTCAACCGTCTTAGACACTTCAGTACCTCAGTAAATTATCAGCTAAGTTTAGAGTTTAAGAGTAACATTTAAAATACCACCATGGAATATAATTTAATATAGGGGTGTCGAGGTTTTTTTATGCTCCAAGATATCATTTTAGCGAATTTCGCCTATAGGGAAGAAGCTATTACCGTAGTCGGCATGGTAAAACCTAGGCCCGGGACCATGATAACTTTTCGTTCTGAGGTCACTAGATGTCAAAAACACCATTCGTTCAAAACTGCATATATATATATATATATATTGTGTGTATGAGTCCGTGGGTGCGATAACTCTCGCAAAAATGGTCCGATTTTGATGAAATTTAATATAAACATGTAAACATGTAAAGCAACATTTATGACTTTAGTTCGCAAACCAGACAGATCGCTCCATCCTAAGGGGTATTTGGGGGAGGGGGTTATACCCCAAAAATCGGTGTTTCGAGTCTTTCACATACAGTATAGTAGTAAATAAAATGCTAGTTCTCACCATTGAAAAAAACCATTTTGGTGTTTTTAATCATTGCATTACGCCAATTGGTTACAGAGATATTGAAAGTGCAAAACACAGTACGTTGTCCAATGTTATTTTTATGGAGAATAAGAAAAATTGCATATCTTGCTTATTTATCAACTTATCTAGACGAAAATTGGTATATTGCTTCATTTCGTTGTGGTCTATTGATATTTGCTCAAACAAATATGTTGTTGCCGATAGCTCGCGTAGCTGCAAACCTGCGTACTCAGCCCCATGTTATTCTTATGGAGAATATAAGTAAAATGTTGTTTCCGTTAATTATGGACACAAATCTTTAAAATTTGGTATGTGGCTTTTCCTGGTTGAGTTATATCGATATTTGTATTAAAACACATTTTTTGTGCTCCTTGTTTCAGCAAACCTGCTTACTCAGCCGCCATGTTATTCTTATGGAGAATAATTAAAATGTCATACATTGTTTATTTATGAATGTATATTGATGAAACTTGGTATGTGGCTTTATGTGGTATTAAGATACATATATATGCATTGAAAATTCGCTTGAAAATTAGCTGGTTTGCTCCTACGGGGGTATTTAAGTTGGCTTTTTCAACAATTTAGTAATGTAGCTAAAGTTAACTGTCTGACTCCCCCCCCTTCCCCCGGGCTCAGAATACAATATGCATCACTCAAAATGTTTTGTTTTTTTAATTGAGTTTGTAAAGAATATTTCATATTTGGCGACGTACTTTTTCTATGCATAGTAATTAGATTGTGACTAAAACTTTCTCTACTTGTAAAAGTACACTACTGTACTATGATATAAAACATATGGTAATAATGAATAATAATTTCATCATAACCTAATAAAATCATAGGGTTCAACTGAAGATTTTACCATTCTGCTTAAAAAAGCATTACAAAAGATAACATATTTTCCTGACTATTGTAATTTGATATAAAAAAATTTGTACACTCCCACTTGCAATGTATTATTTTTATTTTGTGTTGCAACGGCCTGAACGACTATTTCATTACAAGCGTCATCATCGCTGCAAAATTATTGTTGATTTAAATTATTGCAAATCTTTAAATAATTTTGAACTGTGAAAAAAAACAAATAAATTTGCGATGTACAATAATTTGATTTGAATTAAGTATAAAAATTGTGATTTACTGTGTATGTAAAAGTTCAGTTTAAAATAATGTTAAAAATATTATCTGCTTGGACACACAATAGTTGTCAGCTACTCTCTCCCTCGCGCAGCGAGAGGTGTTTCTAGCGCCCCGATTTCTACCTGCTCTACCCCCCGAGCAAAGTATGTGTTTTGAAATAAATGACCCTAAACCACGGAGCAAAAGACGCACACGCAAACTTTGCTTGGCAATTCAGGTTAACCCGAGGAAGGTTTCGAGCCATTAACCGAAGTTTTGAACCTTACAGGGCTCCGCCCCACTGTATTTTGAAATTCTTAGGGTTAACATTATTGATTACTATTTTGTGGGGGTTTTCCTTTATAACAATATTTTTACCACGGGGTAAAGCAACGGGAATAAATCATGAAAACCCACTCGAACGAAGTAACGCTATTGACTAGTAAAATATACACAATGGTAAAACGCATTGCCAATTTTTTCCACTGATTAAAACATTTAATATATTTCGAGTCAAGTCTAAAAATGTCAGTACTTTTTACTTTCTCCCCCTATACATAGTATATGGCGAAAGTATTGTTTTTGTAAAAATTTTCGAATTTGAGTTGTTAGTGGAAATATTCGTTTTGGTGCTCCCTGAACCCAAAAAAGTGGTTTTTACGTGATGTCTGTCTGTGTGTGTGTGTGTGTGTGTGTGTGTGTGTGTGTGTGTGTGTGTGTGTGTGTGTGCGCGCGTGTGCGTGTGCGTGTGCGTGTGCGTGTGCGTGTGCGTGTGCGTGTGTGTGTGTGTCTGTGTGGATGTGTACAGAGCTAGAGCCCTAACATATGGGCCGATTTTTATTAAATTTGGTGTGTAGGTACTAATCCACGATATCTCCAGGCATTTTTTTCATTTTTTTGAATTTTTGATTTTTAAGGGTAATTATCCCCCAAAAACCGCAAAAAAACATGAAAAATCCAAATTTCTCAAAAACGGCTCTAACGATTTTGATTAAACTTTTGTGGTTTGTAGAACTTTAGGTTTCCAACAAAATGACACCACCCGCATTTCTGGAAAAATTCGGGTTCAGATATTACAGGACTTAAAATATCCAAAATTCAGTTTTTTGGATTTTTCATAAAAAATCATAAATGTTAAAAAAGATTACTATTCACTATTAAAAAGAGCTCAAAAAACTAAATAAATTAGTATTTTAAATTACTATTCTACGATTGCTAGTTGCGGAGGAAATTGAAATTTTCATTTAGCGGTAAACACAGTACGTTGTCCAATATTAGTCTTATGGGGAATACAAAAATAACTATTTCTCTCTTATTTACTGATCAATTTCATTACAATTTGATATGCAGGTCAAGTTAGCATTGACCAACAGATGATGTTCGAAATGTGTTGCTATTTAACCCTGGGGGGGCAAGGGGGCATTTCCCCTCTCAAAACCACTGTGTGTAGCAACGGACTCTATAGTGCCTCCCAAAAAGGGATTTGGGTGGATATTTCTGAAAACAACTATTTTAGACAATTTTCTGTACATTTATCTATACTTCATATTCTATATTTAGTAAATAACAAATATTTTTGCCATTAAAGTTTGGCTAAAAGGGAGAAAGTATGTGTCAGTTTCCTGATATCGTTTATTTCATTTTAAAAGTAAATTTTCTATCAGGTGAGGACATTGTTATGAAGAAAGCTTTTGAAACGACAGCAGTGCACGCCTACGTATGACGTGCATTTCACAAGCAGGAACCTTGTGATCTTTATGGCTTACATGGTGTGAATCAGTTTGATAAGCTTATCAAGTATGCGTCGAATATCGAGTTAGTTAGTGTAATCGGAGACGTGATAAGGATATATTAAACTATGTCATAATGTACGGCATTCTTTCTTCTGCTGTAGATCCATATAACTTTTAAATCAGTTCACTTATTTGTGTCTTAAGTGGTTACATACTATTTTCTTTGTTTACTGACCAGGTTTTTTTATTTTTATTTCTTTGTAGGTTATTACAAAGAGGCAAGGCAACAAGCCGAAGTGGCCCTTATATAAAATTTATAAAGTAATAACATCATGAGAAATTTAATACTATTACATCATTCATAAGACAATGTAATATGACAAGTGTGTCAGTTTACAATAACGTTACAATTTTTAACATACACCGTAGCTGTTTTATTGTACATCGTATGAATTCGATACAACATTTCCAAAAGTTATTGTTTTCTAATTTTGCACAGCATTAGGTTCAGAGATTAAACCTCTTATTTTGTTTTCGCTGAGAAACCATGTCTAAAACCTAGTCAACATATCTAAATCGGTTCAAAATTCTACTATTGAACCGGCGCATTAAGTGCTAATGGTGTTCTAGCTATGCCTTTTATCTAAATCATTAACAGTACAGGAGGAATGTAGCCATGTTCGGTGATATTTGATTAGTGTTCGTGGGTAAAAAAAAAAACTCAATAGACAAACTTTGTGCAATTTACAAGAAATCTTCTAATGCCATTCTCAATGTTAGTTACCGTAGATAATTAATTATCTCTCTGTTTTTCCCAGTTTGTGGAATAGTCCTGGAATAGTTTATCACCATGCACCCCACCCCCATTAAGAGCAGAATTGCTTCACTCAATTGCCTCTTTTCCGCATAGTAGAGTCACTCAACTTGTTATTATAACCCAATCTCCATTTAGGTAACATTTCTTACGTACCCAATTTTGATTAATTTGGATATACTCACTATATATACAATGGTTTTATTACCTGGTTTCAAGAAATCACTCGTTGATACTTAACCATGTATAAGTGCTACTTTGACAGTTCCCTGCTTATTTATTATACTCCATAAGCCCATTGTTAAAATTTCTAACTTTCAAATGAGTTTCATTAACACAGTATAAGTTTTCCTGGGTGGAAGTTTCCTGGGGTCGATCTCTTAGGTCCAAAACCCCTAATTTCAAAGTTTAAGTAAAATCCTTCCTCATGATTCTGAGATAAATGTTGCAAATAAACATATCAACAAACCAATAGATATTGCTCGCATTAGTGTGCAGGATATGACGAAGCTTCACTGAAGTTTGTTTCATTGTTTTTTCTGACCAGCTTTATTCATTTGACTTTAAGTAGAGCACATTATTCAAGAATTGTTCTTATGTAGTGTCTGGTGCCAAAAAGCTCCTAAAACAAAATAATAACCTACTCTAGGCAGGTGAAATAAATTGCAAGTATGAGAGAGAATTTGGCGTGCAATAGCGTCAAACCGGATGTACTGAACGTCTTAAAGTTTGTCCACACGTCCTCCACCACTATCAAAATAAAAAATTATAATATTTAAAATCCGTGCAGCAGTTTATGAATAGCACTTTAAAATAGGGGAAATTCGCTAAAAAGTATTAATTCCCTTAAGTTTAATCATGGGAAATAAAATTGATACATTTCTGTAGTGTTGAGTTCTTAAATCTTTATTTGGCTTTGGCAACAAACTATTGAAGTTCAAAACAAAATTACAATCCTAAACTAACTATCACAAAACACAGTTGCGATAGCCAAATATATATCGTAAGCAAAATTACTGAAATGGCAACACAACTGGAAAATTCCGCAGGCAAAGCCCGAAGTGATAGTCGACTGAAGCGATTTTACTGTGCCTGTATTTGTACTTTCATACTCTTATAGGAAGAATGCGGTAACATAGTGTAAGTAGATTTGTAAGAAGTTGACAACACCATAATAAAATTAAAGTTAAATCTCATTTTCCTATTTTAGATTTGTATAACAATTAATTCAAATTCACTTTATTGTCATTGCAAATCTTTAAAGTCGGTAGTAACTAAATTAAATATACAATAACATTTTTAGAATAATTTTTGTACAAATACTACAATTCCAAATGCTAAATTAAATTTAAAGTAATTAAAAGACTGGAATAAGAAATAAAATACTAACCTAGTTCACCTTCTTATAAACTTGGATTGTATTAGTATTAACTTGTTGGTAAATAGAATATAAACAATTGTTTTTCAATAATGTTGACATTTGTCTACAAATTTATCAACACTTAGAGAGCCCACAGGTCTGAGAAATGTATGAAAAGAAGGTTTTAACAATATATAAACAAACCCCTTGGGTGAAATTAGTAATTATAGTAATTCAGGGTTAAAAATGGGAGAGTGCACGTGTAATTTTTCCGATAACCCGTTATTCGATGTAAAACGTTCATACCAAGGGGTGTAGCAGACTACATTAGTGTTCCGATCCTTATCTAAAAGAATCACCGGTAGTGTCCCCAAGAGGGTTGGCGAGTGGCGGGAAAAGGTCAGCGATAACGTTATCTCCGTTATCAGCGCCGAGGTCAGTTCAATCCGCAGGGGTCAACATACGACCTCGGTATCACGGCTCGGCGCGCCGCTGAACTGACATTGTCCAATTACCGACCACATACCACATACCGCACACCACGCCTAGGAGTGTGAAACAAATGCTTTATAGAACGGGTCCGGATAAGTGAAAGGTACCGGGGGTGTTTTGTAACCGAACCTTGGGTATAGGGTTGGGTAAAACGGTAATAACATATATATGGGCGTTTTTTAGAAAGTAGTGAGGCGTGTAGAGGTTTTATAGCAGGGTTTAAAGTCATTGATGCGTTAAATTAAAAAGGTATTATTGTATTATGGGTTACTCGCTTTTGTTCTAGCTCTAGCACAGTTAAAATTTAACTCATAATGGTATAATTAGTCTATTAAATAATAAATGCATCACTTAACTAGCAACACTGTTGTTCGGTATGTGGTGTAAATCTTGAGGTCAAGGTAAATTACTGCGAAGGCGCATGGGAGCCACACTAATTCATTATTGCAGCTAATTGTTTGTTTGAATAGGTAGTGTATAATCCCCGTGCGAATAACGGGTTATAACGGGTTTTACCAGCTAGTTTATAACAAATAATTGCTAAACTAGCGAACAAACTGCCAACAACTTATTTGCATTGTTCGTGTCTTTAAATCATTACTCGCATCACCCGAGCAGATTATCTTACCAACTTATCTGGCGTGGTTTTGACTCAGTCCCAGTTGGCAATTGTCTCAGCGTTTGGGCCAAGTTAAGAAAAACACGTCATAAATTCCTGAGAATGAGAGAGTACAGAAATACGCCGTCCAATTATCTTCATTAGCAGGTTTAATTATCGGGTGTACCTAAGTATTGGTTGTACCCTCGCGTGCGTGTGATGACTCATCACGAAGACGTGCAAACGAGCGACAAACAAACAAGCGGCTGGCGGCGCTCCAACAAACAACAGCCAGGTAAACAACCACTCCTGGAGGGTGCTGGTCTGATGCAATCTGCGTTGCGGAAAATGCTGCTAACGTATTGTTTTTAACCATCGTAAAAACTAGGATCTCGTAACTGCTGAGAGATCTGGCCTCTGTCACCGTCTCGTTATACAACGTGAAAAGGTCGCTGCTCGAGGGATTGGTTGACAGGCAAAGTGGAGTGGAGTTAGTCAATTGGCAATTTATTATCTTATCTAATGGTGAAACTGTTACGTACCGGTACTGCATTTTTCCTAAAAACGATTTACAAATTGGTGTGCGAGATTGGCGGATTTACTTTACCTATAAATAATTATGCTAGGATTAAAGTTTTTTGAAATAAAAAGTTAGCGTATCGTTTGAATGCCAAAACGAGTTCGCACGCAGCACGCTGACGTTAGGGAAGTGAATTTCCACATAAAAAACTATAAAAACTCAAAATCAGTTAAAAAATACAATTATTCCAATTTTTATTCAAATCTGAAAATGTTGATTTTTTGGCTGTTCTGATACTCCTAGTTCTATTTATCTGCAATGCTGGGAATACAATTTTGCGCATTATAAGGTTAGGAGAAGGTCCAATCAGGCTTTAAAGTAGGTGTGAGGTTGTTGGGGATGATAAAATACACCAACAAATGATTAACAGGCTTTTCTAATGTAAAACCCCCATAAGACAACGTACTGTGTTAGGTCCATACACACTTCCTGTAATAACTAGGTAAATATATATGCTAGAATGACGAAAGAGAGCTTACAAGTTTCGCCACACTAATTACCATCTTTTTACATTCGTTAATTTCACATCAGGGGCTTTTCTGACCCTTTTTGGGCCCAAAAACTCGAAATTTGAAAGATTAATCCCCAAAAAGGGGTTTAGAGTTTTCCGATTGTTTTGCCCAACGAACTTGTCCAACTGATTATAGAAAGAAACGTCCCTACCAAATTTGAAGTAAATCGGACAAAAAATGCGACCGCTAGATTGCCTGCGCGCGCACACACACACACACACACACACACACATATATATAATTTTGAGCGAACCCCCAAAACGTGTTCAGGGGGTCACGTTAGGAACTTCTATGGTGGTCCCGGGCTTAAGTTTCACCGTGCGGGTCATGCTAATAGTTGACTTTCCATAGGAAATTCACTAATAAATATTACAACGAATAACACATAAATCATAGTTCTGAGACATTATATCTTCTTATCACTGGAAGGTTTCTTATCACTGGAAGGTTTCAAACAGTGACACCACTCGTCACTGAACTACTAAACAGATTGTCCGTTGTGTCGTCATAGGATTTGTTTACAGAAAATGAGAATAATTTTTGTGTCATTAGGTGCCGAGACACCAGTATTCAAGTAATTTACAATACCTTTTGCTTAGTGCAGTTTATTTGGTGTATATATTAATAATCGTACTCCGCGAAAAATTTAGAATCATTTTAGCCCGGATACCTTGAATTCAAAGATTTCGTCTCTGTACTATGTATAAACTTCGGCATACCTATATTAACGTACACTAAATCGCAGCTACGATTAAATTCCAACCCCCGCATTGCAGGTATTCGTTATACATGATAGGAGTTCACATCCAAATACTACAAGTCTCCAAGAAGTCGGTTAGGATTACTTGCACACCTGTTCTACTAGAGAATAAGAATCATCTTCGTGGTGTTCGCGGTTTTTAAAACATGTCGACCAAAGTAAAGGGTAAGGGAGCAGCGCTTATGCTTTTTCTGAATAAAAATAAAAACTATTAAACAAATCAATTGCTTTACTCTAGCCCGTCTTTCAGCAGGCATCTCTTGTTTTTCTCTTCTCGTTGTACAATATTCCTCGACCACGGGGAGGCCAGACCAGTCTTTGCACTCAGCAAAAACTCGTCCTCTCCCGGCAGCGCCTGGACCGCCTTGTACGGAGCGACGCTCTATTTGTCGCGGCGCGGGTCGTCGATCTTCTGACGTGCGGTGATGGAGTGGCTATTGACCCTCGTGTGTTATACTCCGGGACATCATCTGTCTTAAAAGTGCTTTTGGGAAATAAAGAAAAAAATACACCGAAAAGTTAGGGCCAATTCATCAATCGGCTCGACAAACATGTCGGATTCTTTTGTAATCAAATGGGATATAATTGAGTGTACTTATAAAAGCTTACTTGTAGATGATAGCTGGTTGCTACGAATGCTAGTCCTAACATAATTTAGTTAGCCATTATAAATCCTTATATATAATCCGTGAAGCTGTTTTTTGTAAACGCAACTCCTCCCTTATTTCTTGACCAATTTTAATGCTTGAAGTATAACAAAATTCGTCTCAGTTCGTAGTTTTATAATAAGGCTTCTAACTTGACATATTTCTATTCTCAAGGGCACGAGCTGCCCTCAAAGTTAGTTTTTTGCCCATAAGATTGACATGGGGAATAATTTTATTTGAATTGCAGCTAATAACACATTATGGACAGGTTATTAGCAATACTAGATGTTACAAGTAAGGAAAGTATTTATCTATATAAATAAAATAAGTTTTGTTTCTACATAGCTTTGAGGAGTGAAATGTTGTATGCAGAGGACATATTTAAATTTAGTTTATCCGTCTGTTTGTTTATGAACCAGGTTTGTTCCGCGTTTCACAAAAAAGACTGAACCGAACGAAATAAAACATTTTCGTCATTTTCGTGTGGGACAGGAAATATTTAGGCTTCTGCAAATCATTATGTACGACATTAGGGTTATGCCAATGCTCCGTCACCGTCACTGCTCCAAAAAATATCTTATGGGTACAGGTTGCTCAACCTTCAACTGAGGAATGAGGCACTTTTGTTCTAATTTATCTTTTACTACAGAATGGAGGAACACGTGTTTTACCAACTACTCCACAACGGTATACTAAACAATATAAAATAACGGCACAGCAACGAAACATTGGGCATAGGCTAAGCCCTTGCAAAATGGCATTTAAAGCTCAGTTTGTCTAGGTAGTCATTGTGATTTTAATGTTGAATTTGTTATGTGTTTTTAAGCTCATCATGCACAAAAAAAGGGTTACTGAGCAGATATTTGGAAGAAGATAGGTCCATCCCAAAAATAAGTTATGGGCTTCCAATGAGACTCGGCCCTATTAATAATTTTCAAAATGTCCATGTTAATCATATACTTACTAGACCGATTAAACAAATAATTGGTAGAAAGACAACAGGCAATGGGAATGTACTATAAGCAGAAATAGGCCTGTACTTTCCGTCCTTTATGCCCTTTGTTCCGTTGGTCTTTAACATTTTAATTCAAACAACACTGACCGTTATTAGTTCACTTGACTAATTGAACATTCATTTGTTAGAAAGATAGATAATACATCACAATAAAACCACGACCTGTGTCTACCCCTGTTCCAAAACTGCTTTATGGCCCTCCAAATGTTGGAGCTATCAAATTTGTGGGTAAAGAAATAAGTTATAATTAGGTTATAATAAGTTATCTCCGGAAAAACATAAATTATATAAGGTCACAACCGGTTGAATCTGCGTTCTGCGTCCATATGCTAAACAACTTATCCTAAAATCAAACACAACTGGAGAAAAATGTAAAATAATGCACCCATAGGTTTCGTTAGCTTTAAAAGGGTAAGTAAATTATGCATATAGTTTTGTTTTTGGATATTGTCTTATAAGAAACCCAGTAAATTAAACCTCGCATATAGATGATTCAAAAGAAAAATCTTTGATAACATGGTGTTGGTAAACTATCACGAAAATCTTAATCGTATGCTATTTGAACGTACTATAAGTATAGAAGTTCACTTCCCTTGATATATCTTTATATTGTATAATTCAGTAAGCGAAATTGTTAAGTCAAAATGGTGGGAGGTTGGCAAATTGCAGGATAATAGGAGACGCCCATCCCAGGGTCTCGGGAAAAATAGCAGTATTTCTGAAAAGTTAACCAGCAAACAAGCGATAACGTAAAACATCCCCCATAAGAAAAACATGGAGATTTAAATACGTATGCTTTGAATACGAATTGACATGTGTTCCTACTTATTAGTGAATTTCCTATGGAAAGTGAACTATTAGCATGACCCGCACGGTGAAACTTAAGCCCGGGACCACCATAGAAGTTCCTAACGTGGCCCCCTGAACACGTTTTGTGGGTCGTTCAAAATTATATATATATATATACATATGTTTGATTCACAAATTAGGGCTACTAATATTAATGTAAAATAAAAATGAAAAACGGGTACTCAAGGTTTATTCCTTTATTTCTTATTAATATATATATATATATATATATATATATATATATATATATATATATATATATATATATATATATATATGTATGTGTGTGTGTGTTTGTTTGTGTGTGTGTATGCACTCTAGCGGTCGCATTTTTTCCGATTTACTTCAAATTTGGTAGGGATGTTCCTTTCTATAATAAGTTGGACAAGTTCGTTGGGCAAAACAATCGGAAAACTCTAAACCCATTTTTAGGGGATTATTCTTTCAAGTTTCGATTTTTTGGGCCCAAACAGGGTCAGAAAAGCCCCGGATGTAAATTTGTTGCATGTATTAAGATGGGAATTAGTGAAGCGAAAGTTTTGAGCCCTCTCTCGTCATTCTAGCGTAAATATTTGCCAAGTAATTAAAGAAAATGTTTATCGACTAAACACAGTACGTTGTCTTGGGGTTTTTACATTAGAAAAGCATGTTATTCATTTGTTGGTGCATTTGTATCATCCCCAGCCCCTCGCGCCTACTTTCAAGCCTGACTGAACTTTCTCCTAACCTTATAATGCGCAAAATTGAATTCATAGCATTGCAGGTAAATGAAACCAGGAGCATCAGAACAGCCAAAAAATCAATGTTTTCAGATTTCAATAAAATTATGTTTTTACGCTGGTTTTAAGTTTTAAATGTTTGTTATGTGGAAATTCACTTCCCTTTTATCGACTAAACACAGTACGTTGTCTTATGGGGGTTTTACACTAGAAAAGCCTGTTATTCCTTTGTTAGAGTACTTTTATCATCCCCAGCAACCTCACGCCTACTTTCAAGCCTGACTGGACCTTCTCCTAACATTATAATGCACAACATTGTATTCCCAGCTTTGCAGGTAAATGAAACCAGGAGCATCAGAACAGCCAAAAAATCAGTGTTTTCAGATTTCAATAAAAATTGGAATAAATGTATGTTTTACACTGATCCGGAGTTTTAAAAGTTTTTATGTGGAAATTCACTTCCCTCACGTCAGCGTGCTGCGTGCGAACTCGTTTTATTTTCCTCAGTAAAGAGGAGACAAAATGAGATTAGGCAGAGTATTAGAGCAACGTTAGGGGTTATGGCCCCTAGTTGAAGTAACATATCAAAGATTAGTACATATCATGAAAAAGGCGTTATGTCATGGAATTTTCTAAGAGTTTAAGATTTAAGTAAGTGTCCTATTTCCGTTCATTTGTGCTGATTCGTTACTCAGGGGATATAATATTCACATCAATCATCCGCAAGCTGTTTAGAAATCGTTAAACTCGAAACGGCATCATTACGCTTGAGGGCCACATTGGAATGTTCAAAACCCCATTAGTTTAATCCAAATAATATGTCGTTTGAATGTCTTATTGCTCAATCAGCAAAACCTTAGTCTCAATAATGAGTTCGATACAAACCTACCCAACAGATAAATCCCACCACGTTAGTCAATTCAAGGTCACCACGTTGCTAAATATAATGTGGCGATTTCTCAACTTGTGAATATTTTAAAAGACCTTTATCCTCGTGTGGAGGTCGCACGACACTAGATAACGTGTATGTCCGCGTGTATGTTACTGAGGTGACACGCCTATGTACTCAGGGACTGGGCTAAATATACGCGTATCGGGGCCACATCTCGGACACTTTCATTACTGGGGACATGCCACGTTGACGTTAACCCCCTCCTCCCTCCCCGCCCCTCCCCTCACCTACACAACCCTTCCACGCTTTATCAATAATCCAATACCACGCACTGTTACCGGGAAACACAAGTGTGATTCATCTGTTGGTTTAACTTATTGAACTTCCCGGTCGACTTTGGTGAACAAGGCATCACGTTTGGTGTTTCAAGAATTTAATTCAGTATATTGACTGTCCATTATTGACTTTTGAACGGAAATTTTTCATTTTGGCGAAATTTCGAACCGAGGTGTAATGAGTGAAAATAAAAATTATGACAGTGAATTTCAAACAAGTAATACTTCATCTGAGATATTTTACATATTTACAGCATATTTCCCCCCTTCAAAACTGCGTTTTAACGTGATAGAGTAGGATCTTGTTAATCCGGCCCTATATCGGGATTAGTAGGGCTGGATTACCGAAAATGCCGGATTAGTGGATTATTGCTACTTTAAAAAATGAAGAAATTCAACGATAAAACGACTTATAATTGCTTATGAAAGCTATTGACAATGATTGTTTACATCTTTGGGACATCACACATCACTTATACTGTATACTCACTTATACTGTATACTCACCATACACATTCACTTACCTCTCATTCACTTATTCACTTAACTCACTCGTGACAGTCACACTGCAGACAACTAAAGTGAAACTTGAGTAATTCAAATCTCAAGGGACCGCTAAAAACTTAAAAACTCAAAACTCAATCCATCCAAAAATTCAAATGAAAGAAGTTGCTAAAATAAGGCTTCAAACCTTCTTAATTCCCATTTACAGAGAAAAAGTATCGTTTAAAACATACAGTAGTTCGTTGAACAACTTGCACTTTTGCACGGGTACGAAAAGTCACATACTGGGGTGTATTAGTTTGGAAAAACTTTTGATATTTGATTTGATATTTTCAAATCTTAAAAGACAAATTAAAATTCACGTAACAAAACCAGCCTACGATCTTAGCTCGTACGTTGTTTTGAAATTTTTAGAACATACAATTGTAAAATTAATTGCAACAACGAGTTAAAAGGTTTATTATCTTTTCCTTGTGACGATTTCCTCAACATATTGACTCAATTTCCCTGAGCCCGCAGGTTTGTGCTCTGCAGATGGGTTTCACGGAGCTGTAATATAAATATTTGGGATACCAGTAGGTAGATCTACTGATTAAACTGACAATAGCTAAGGACTTAGTGAAGGCTGGGTGTCGTGAAACAAAGGGTTTCCACCCAAGGTTCTGGGAAATGTGACAACGCACACAATAGTCGTGGGGGTCTGACGCGCCTGGCGGGTAAACACTTCACCTCTGGTCACGCTAGAGTAAACCCTTCATCAATTGAAGTGGTGCGTGAAATATAGTTATAGCATAGACCAACTTCCTTAATTCATGATTACCAGATTAGTTTTAGTATGTGCATTAAACAATTGAACACGTACTGTTGGGAAAATTACAAAGCTGTAGTCCTCAAAACCCCTTAAAAGGAACCGATTATACACAGTGAATTCGGTATTCGTTGTAGTTATTTATTCGGTTAATTTTGTCCACGCAACAGTTTACGAGGGCGAGCCGTGAGGGCAGGGACATAGGCCTAAACCGATCACAAAGGAGGATTCTCTTAAATTATCCAGCAATATTACTGTAATAACCTAAAATAACATTTCATCCAACATATTTTATATAGGTACTGTATTGCAAAATAATCATGAATTTTGATATAACTTGTTCAGCAAAATTGAATTATTTATTTGTTAGCCAAGACGAAATCGGAATCGAAATTGGAATTTCGGTTTTGTGGTAAACGCACTATTCGAAATCCGAAAGGAACCGTGTGGTTGGAAGGGGTAGATGGAACAATGTGAGCGGCTTGAATTAGCACGTTATCTCTTTTATACCGTTATGAAAGCGAGTTGGACGAGCAAAAGAGTACATAGGCCTTGCAGTCATTCGAGACTCGGCGAATGTAAGAATCGAGTACAAATCTTTAGTAAACAGAGCTGTATAAAATAAAGAGTGAGTAAAGTTGGATCTTTAATAAGGAATAATACTCACGATTAAAATAATCGATAGTGTTTATGTCGCGATGATAAAAAATACGCGTTTCTGACAGATTTGTATTGTTATTTGTTTGGTGTATCAAAGTAAAATTTCCTCCCTCTTTATGTCATATGCGTGTTCACAATTTCAAGAGGACCCTGTTGTACACTTCCAACAGCGTGTCCATATGAAAATTTCACTGCTCGCTGAATGCCCTTACTTCCCTCTCGAAGCTAATTTCCTCCCTGGCATAGAGGTGTCGATATGAAAGTGGAGTGACAAAATATCGCACGGTGTTCGATGTTCGCCGGCGACGGAAGCTGTGTCAATGCCGCCGTACAATGGCCCATCACCATAGCGCACGTCACCGTACAACAATAGCCATCACCATACGAGCCGCCATAGTGGACGGCTATTAGCCACATGATTGTCATTTTGTTCAATACAGGGACACCAGCAACTGTGACTGTATTACCGACAACCCGGGTTTACAAGGCCGGAGCCAATGGGCGACCTGATATTTAGAGAAAATGGGAAAACTTTAAATTGTAACTGAAGATTGCCTAAGTAATTTAAAATTTGTTAAACACATAATGTAGGTTTGTATGACCATTACTCTGGTAAATCGTGCTCTTTTCCAGTATTCGCAGGGCTTTGTTATTTATTTTATTACATATTAGCGAATTTCCCCTATAGGGAATAAACTATTACCGTAGCTCTCTTGGTAAGACTTAAGCCCGAGCCCATGATAACTTTTTGTTTTGAAGTCCCCAGATGCCAAAAACACTATTCGTTCAAATAGTATATGTATGCATATATATATATATATATATATATATATATATATATATATATATATATATATATATATATATATACTAACACATTAAAACAGATAGATATAAATGATGAAAAAGAAGTTTTTTGCGAATTTTCGTTTATAATTCAAACGTTTTCAAGCAATAAAGGAGAAAGAATGGAATTTGAACAGTAAATAAATCAAAATAAACAAATATTTGACATCTGACTTTTAAAAACTAAAACATGTGATTTTAGATACAGGTACAAAAATAAAATTTAAATTAAAGTAAAACATCACTTTAGAGTTGTTCATGTTAGGGGGAGTTGAATCATTTTAGACTTAAGAAAAATTACCTGAGATCTAACCCTTGGTCTTCAATACCAACTGATGAGCCAATTCAGAATTTCTTAATATCAGTTGGTTATATTTGGGATTTTGATGTGGTTTAATTTTGAGAAGTGCTTTTAGTTCATAGCACCCTTCAAAATTTTGGTTGTGGTGAGTTGCATGATTATAAATTTGTTTTCGTTTGTCTTTATGTACCATAACAAAACGGTGGCCAGTCATACGTACTCGCAAGGAATTCGATGTCTGACCAACATAATCTTTTGGGCAGTGTTTACACGATAGTTGGTAAATCA
The DNA here is from genome assembly GCA_963675035.1 of Allygus modestus. Taxonomy (NCBI): domain Eukaryota; kingdom Metazoa; phylum Arthropoda; class Insecta; order Hemiptera; family Cicadellidae; genus Allygus; species Allygus modestus. The sequence goes on along the minus strand of OY776116.1, from coordinate 69,929,828 downwards.
CATTGTGGGTGTCACAGGTTGATTTACCAACTATTGGGTAAGTCTTGTTTGTGACACTGCTTTTAAATTCAGTTGTATTACACATAATTTTGCAAATGCCACACCGAGGTTTGTGTCAAGGTTCGCAGCCGTGATTGATTTCCAAATTGTTTTCAGGCCGACACTTTTGAATTTTGGGTCTCATCAACATATTTTTCAAATTTTGTGGCCGTTTAAACACGACACGTGGTGGTCTGGAAGACAAATTTTCTGTGGTAGGAGATGATTTTAAAACATTGAAAGCTGCTTTCATTATATTGTTAATTTTTTGAAGTCCAGGAAAATATTCTGTGATATGTGTCCGTGAATGCGATAACTTGAGTAAAAAAAGATCAATTTCCGATTTTTACAAATTTCCGATTTCGATGAAATTTGGCTCACATGTTTAAAGTGACATTCATGACTTTAAGTTCGAAAACCAGAAAAATCGGACCATGGGAAGGGGGGTTTATGGGGGTTTTAAATTTTCCAAAGATCAGTTTTTTGCATTTTTCACCCTAAAATTTGTAAAACACTTAATTTTGCCTTTGACCATGTTATAGAGCTTAAAAAACAAATAACATCGTATTTTGAATTGTTAACCTAGGTTAAGTGTTTTTTTAATCATAGTTAGTATTTAATCATTTATCATTTATTTATCATATTCAAGATACATTATGCTCATAGATACATTGTAGATACATTAATCATCAAAGTTTCATCATTACAATGATTGAGTTGCCTCGTTTGACACCTAGAAGCATCGGTCCACCTCGGTTGCGGAGAAAATCCAAACAAAACGTGCTCATAAAATCTCCCATGTTAATCCTATGGTAAAAGGGTTTTTGGCTTTTCCTCAGTTCATTTAAATGTAAACCTTACATTTGCTTTTACCAATCAGCTAAGCTCCACAAAACAATCATTTTTGTGTTTAAATTGTGATTCTACGTACATCCGTTGCAGAGCTCAACAAAGTGCTAAACACAGTACGTTGTCCGATGTTATTCTTATGTAGAATAAATAAAATTGATATCTCGATTATTTATGAATGTATATTGATGAAACTTGGTATGTAGCTTCACGTAGTACTGGTATATTGATATTTGCACAAAAAATGGATTTTTTTTTTATTATCCCCGTAGCAGAAAACCTGCATACTCAGCCCTAATGTTATTCTTATGGAGAGTAAGTAAAGTTTTATATCTCCCTTAAATTATGAACTATATAAGTTAATAATTTCACCTGGTTGAGTTATATTGGTAATTGTACAAACAAATATTTCTTCTCTTTCTTTTTGCAGCAAACCTGCTTACTCATCCCTAATGTTCTTATTACGGAGAATAAATTAAATGCTATAAATTACTTATTTATTTACGTATTTTTATGAAACTTGGTAAGTGGCCAATGTGGTAGTGAGAAACATATGCATGCATTGGAAATTCGCTGAGTACGCAGGTTTGCTGCAACGGGGTATTTATAAATTGAATTTGATTGGCAAGTAGGTATGAAACTGACTAGATAGCAAAGTGATTCGAGCGCTCGCCTCGTCATCTGAGGATCGCCAGGTTGATCCTGAGCAAAATCGAGAAAATTGCGAAGGATCGAACTGCATGGACCCAGCTGCTATTGGTTGTAAATGATTCTAGTTTAAGCAATTCTCAGTCATTGTATAGGATACACAAGGCATCTAACTCATTCTTTACTCATAAATCAACCATTTTTGCCTTAAAATACGTGCACGTTTGTTTCGACGTCTTAAATAGTCTAGTAAAAAAATTATAAAGTTAATACAGTACTAAAATTCTTAACTCTACGTAATGCATATGTTGACCATTACAGTATGTATAAGAGAGAAAATGTACTATCAAAAGTGCTCTCGGATTTAACTTAAAATAATTAGAGAACAAATTTGTTGTTGTTGTTTATAAAAACGATCAATCTAAGATTCACGGTGATCCAGTCACTTGTTGTAAATTGCACTGTTAGATTGGGGTCACACTAAGGGATGAAACCGTCTGAATAAAGCAAGTGTTGCGAATTACTTCATTACGTCTGCTGAAGCAATATGGTCGTTTGGTCGAGTGTGATGTGCGATAGGACCGTCTGCGAAGTTGAGAGTGGTAGGAGTCCTTCAGATCTCAGAGTGCCGCGCTGTGTCGCAAGGCATCCTGCCGCAGCCGTCTCCTCCCTTCCTCAGTGCGACTGTGATTGTATTCCGAGTTTGTTGGTACATATCTGGAAAAACTAGATGATAAAAACGAAAGTACTCTTGCTCTCAACCAGCACCCACACTCCTCTAGTTAGGAGTGGGCTCCACTCACGAAACATTTGATGGTTCTACCTGCTTCTCTCGCTTCCCCCCCCCATAATGGCAATCTTAACTTTCAAAGCCCGTTCCTTAAATGATTATGTCTAATCGTTCAATGATATTCCAAAATATTCAATACTTTCGACTTTTTGTAGGTTTACCATCTGTAGTATCGAAATTATGTTCACTGGAATCGTTAGGTATTTTTGTGTTCTTTAAAATAAATTACAAATCAACGATTTCGGATAATCCGTCAAGGAGGAACGGGCTTTGAAAGTTAGCATTGACCTTATGGGGGAGGCAGGAAGAGACCGATGACTGAAGCTCGAGAGTTCACGAATAAGTTCCTCACACCAGAAATATCAGAAGCCAAACCAAACTAATAACACCGGAATTTAACACAATTATTTTTGAAATGTCTCTACTAGAGCATTTTTGCCTATCTACGCCTGATTGTTAGTTTGGCGCTTTTGGCCAAACGTCCTTTTCAAAATATTTTCAGATTGATAGTGTTGGTGTTGTTTAACAAATTGCATTTGAAAAAATAATATGAATTTATTTTATTCTTTGCGATCTATATGAAAAATGTGAATATCCATTCTTAGTAAAGCTATCAAATACCGTTTGGCATTCAGTGAAGAACAGTAGCGTACTGTTAAAAATATGGAATAATTAGGGAATAAACTACTCAGAATTGAGAATCAAGCGATATTGCCTAGTTATTTCTATGTACCTGTGCAAAATTTAAATCACCCACCCACGTGTATCATCCAAACACTGTTGAGGATTTATAGTAATTTATTTCCTTAAATAATAATATAAACCAATAATCCTTGAAGTTTTAATATTTTGCGGAGGTTATTGTTTGTTTTTATTTATACAAATAATAAGATGTTTTCAAGAAAGGATTGGGGAAGTAAACCTTTTACAGTAATCCTACTTCCCTCAAACTCTTGATCCGCTTCTTTGATGCTAAAAACTTACCTTTGCTTGTTGCTAAAAACCTTTTTCCTTATGACATGATCTCTTGAGCTTCGACCATTATAACATAAAGAAAATATTTGAACCTTTACAAACTTATTGTTTCTTAAAGATACAACATCCCTCTCAGACTCGCAGCAGACTGTTGAGGTAGGCGGGCAGACAATGGACCCGTTAACACGTGGTTTATCGCGTTGCGCGTCGCGTCGTCTGCTACGGTGGGGTGGTGGTGGGGGTATCGACCGGCGCGAGTGGTGCTCCTGGTGGCCGGCGGCGGCAACTAGCAGCATCTCCCGCCTAGCAACAGCCGCGCCACCGGTGACGTCACGCGGCAACTAGGTCATCTGTCACGCTCAGCTGTTGTCACCCTCAGCCCTTCTTGTCTCTAACCTTGCCAGCGAACGCGCACTTTGTTTACATTCCAGAAATATTGTCATGACGTAGTTCAATTATCTCGCTTGAGTTAAATATTGTTTAATGCGGATTAAAAGTCGACTTTGATAGTTCAACAGGGATACTAATGATAAATTTCCTTAATTTAATTGAAGGTTATAAAAAAAAACAATCATTTGCTTCGATGGTGTAATCAATAGTTGAGGTACAGGAATAGCTACTGTTTTTATCATATCATAAAATGCTTCATTTACATATGTAACTTGAATAAGATCGGACCTGAGCAGAATCTGAAAACGTCAAACGTAAAAAAAATGTCATACTTCATCTTTATACGTAAAACGTTGAAAAATGCCTCGTCCGTGTAGGCTAAACCGTGTTTTTTTCTGGTTGTGCCATAGTTGAAGAAGAGTTCTAGATGGGAGTAGAAAAAACTTCAAAATAAAATATATTATGTGGGCGTAATTGTTCCGATACATGATACACTACAAACGTCCCTTTGACCTTGGATTGATTTCAAACAACTATTTCGTAATATAATATATGCAAATGAATGCCTATTTCCCTTGGTCACGCCATAACTTGAGGATGAGTGCACCAAATTGAATAATTATTTTTTTGTTGAGTTCGTTAATGTCAGGAAAAGTTTGTATAAAAGAAAATATTTAATCCGACCTCCTTAGAGAAATTTGGTTTTGCTTCGAGTGATCACATTTGAATACGTTATGAAATAAGTTGTATATGTATGTTTGGAAACAATCGGTAAAACAATGATTTCCGTTATTTTGTTCCTACTTCTTGGCTTTTTCTATTCATTATAGTAATGAATTGCCAAGAAAATATTTTGAAAGCAGAAACGTCCTCTTGTGGGGAGTGATTTTTTATTTTTAACAATAATCTTTAATACATACAAATTAATCCCCATTTCCGTTTGTCACGCCATAACTTGAGAATGAGCGCGCCAAATTGAATAATAATATTTTTGTGTTCGTTAATGTCAGGATAAGGTTTTTATAAAAGAACATTTTTAATCCGACCTAAGGGTTCTGTCCCACTGGCCTTCAAAGTTCCCATTGATTTGATCAAAGTTCAGTTAGTTACACCAAACGGCTGTTAACAACAAGGATTACATCCAAACGTGCTTGAAAGGTATAAATATAAAAAATATATGTACATTATGGAAATAATAAATCTACTTGAATGTCAACTCAAACTCGTTTTTCGATGCCGAAGTTAGCACTATAAAAAAATAGGCGAGTGAGCGAAGCGAACGAGCTCATCTTGAAAATGAACGAGTTATGTGGCATAATAACAAATTCAAAGACATTAGGACAGGACAACGTCTGTCGGGCCAGTTATAAAAGTCAATTATTTGTAAAGTAATATGATTTATTGAGCCTAATCCAGTTTTGAGTTTAAATGAATAGTTCTAAATTCATTTCTAAAGTATATAATGTAGAAATATTTACTTAAAATCATTAATGCAGACATATTAAAGCAGATCAAAGTTAAAACTTTATATTTAGAAAAAAAATTCTTCTAAACTTGTGTTGTACGTTTCGTGTACAAAGCCACAGCTAACAGCCAGTTGTTGGCCGGTGTTTCTGTGGCAGCTGATGGGTCGCACCTGCCAGCAGTCAGCTGTTAGAACCTTTATTGTTTATAGTTCCCCTTTGTTTTCTGCAACCGTTCTCTTTACATGGCAGCTTATTGAATAAGACTAACTCCACTTATTTTTGTCCAGCCCAGTATTAGGCAGATTCTCAAATTGTTGGTATTTGATAAATGCTATCTGCAACCATTGAACAATGAACATATAAAAAGCTGTGTGTTGCTGCGTGTGTTGTTGCCCGAACGTATGGGAACACGATTAGTATCTGGACTAATGGAGTATTAGGGAATAAAGGAACCAGCCGGTGTCCCTCCCCCTCGAGGATCTTGCTTAAAAAGCTTAAAAAAATATATTCCATAAAAATAACATTACAATTTTACTACGCCATACAAATTTACTATAAATACTCTGCAAATTAGCTATTCATGTAGGAACAAGTTACTGTAAAATATTAAATTCAGTTATAAAATGCATTACAATTTAATCGTGAAACATAGTTTACTTTTAAAATTATGATTTTACTTATTTTCTGTAACCCTTTATTTATAAATCAGGGTATGTCTATAAAAAATACAGACTGAGCTTAAGCTTTTAATCTTAATATTGACGCGAAACCCCAAGACCCCAACTAAAACTATACTCGAATTAAAAAATGTTTAAAGAAATCGTCAGTCAACATTAAACGTACCAGTATCCCAGAAGATTTTGAATGTATTTTTAAAGTTGGTAAATCGATAAATTAACATTTGTACATTTTCTGTATTTATCATATTATGCGCTGTAATATTGCACCTAATGGGATATAACAAGTTATGAGCTAGATGACATATGTCTGATGACATAGTCTGGTTACTAATCCGAACCGTCTATTCTTCATTCCCACACAATGGTCACTCGAGCTCGACCTCAGTCCATTGACCTAATTGATAGAAACCCGAGTCTCCATTGACAAAAATTATTGAAGACAGATGCGGGTGCGGATTTCTTAATATCGGCTACTCTAATTATTATTAGTCAACCCAAAATCTATATTGGTTTGTGGGCCACGTTCCACGTTAAACCGCAAGTCTCGATTGTCATTGGTCTATTGCGCTACTACTAAAATGTCATTGACTAACTGTAGTCAGTATCAAGGACATCAGTCCTGAGGCGCACTCATAGCTCATCCGTATATTCGCCGACGCGAGTGTTTTACCGTCGCACCACTGCGGTATAATGAACCTTTCGAGAGGTTTATCGTGATGAAACAACAATTAAAACACACAAAAGCGATGAACCAATATGTAACCCAGTGGGAGACTGTTGAGTGGTGCTGTGAACATCTCTCTCCACTCAAACTCAAACACGCAGCATTGAGTTTTTTGGCCTTGGAGTGAGATAACGTAATGGGAGAGAGGATACGTTGTTTAACGGTTATCCTCATCATCTAACGTCTTCGTTTCGGAATTAGAGGAAAACAGGAAAGCATAGCAGATATTTATATTTGTTGTATCCAGCAAGTCCGTGATGAGTAATGAATCATTTAATATGTTATAAGTACTTCATATGTCAGTCCTCTTTAATTTTATGTTAGCTTGGAGTACGTAACTACTTCAGCTAATTTCTTAATTCCGTAAACAGTTTTTTGATTAGAAAACATTTTTATTTTATGGCCAATTTTGACGATTGAGGTGTAACATTTAACGTATTTCCCTTGAACCGTCAATATTTCTTACAACTATGGGTTTACTTTGTGTTTATTGTATTTTAGTAACTCCGGAGATGTAAATTCGTCTATTAATTATTTTGGGCCTTTCAAAACATTTTCCCATATTTTGATCGCCCATTACATCAAAGGGGTTAGTTTTGGGCAAAGTCCAATCCAATTTTTCACGGGTCGTGCTCAAAGACCGCAGAATGAGACTTTATCCTTTGCTCTCCAGTGAAGAGTGCGTGAGCTGGAAACCTCTCTTGACACTCTTTTCATCAAGCCTCCTCCACTCTCTTTGAGTCCTTAATGCTGAAACTGGGGCAAGTGGTGGATTTTACTTTCGCTCGAGAGGAGTTTGTGAAAACGATTGCATAACAAAACAAATAAATTTTTCGAATAGCAAAATGTTAAGTGGCACATTTCATTTTTAATTTTTAAGTTTAATATGTTTTTCTTTGAACGAGTAATTTTCGTGTTTTACATATCTAGTATAATCACTCATAGTTTTAAAATTTAAACGGCGAAGTTGCCAACAAACACCCTTAAAAAGTTAACGTTGTTCTGATGAAGACTGTTTTGTATTATGTTTCATAATTTACATTATCAGTTTAAGATGAATAACATATTATTATATTTACCCATAAGGTTAATAAAAGATGCCTTGAAAACAAACCACAATTCACAGTTATTTATTTTGGAACAACTAAGTTTACTGAGTTTACTCTGATCAAGTAACTCATTCCTCATCTAAATATCTTCCTTCCAAGAATATAATTTTGTTTATTATAGAAACTGTAGATTACAATGTTATATTTTTATGAATGATTTAAGTGGTTTGTACGGATCAGGCAGAAAATCGTACTAGGATGTTAAAAAAATATAAATAACCCGACTCATATTTACATATTACGCATATTTACAAGCGATCTAATGTTTGTTTATTGTTTTGGAAATAATGAAGCCGATGTATCCCGTGCACTTGGTAATTATCATGAGCTATAAAGATCATACCAGTAATATACCTCAAATAATTTCAACAACCATCATGTTTCGAAAATAAGTCTTGGTGTTTGAAAAATAACCTACTCAAGGATGTAATAATGCACTATTTACGACTCTTCGGTCTTTAATTAACGATTTTCTTTGAAAATCTAATTTTCCATGGGAACCATTTTCACAACATTTGTTATAAAAACCAAAATCTTGAAAACATATTTAGGCACACTATATTTTTTAGAACTGTTTATGTTTTTATATTGCCTCTAGATAAAACTAAAAATTTAAGAAATACATATCTTTCTACAAACAACTTTTGGAACAAATTTTGAATTTTTTTGTGTTCTTCTGTGAATCATTTTATTCCGCAAACAAATTTTCGGTACATAACTAAATGCCCCAAAACTTCATGCCCAGACCTTGAGACCTCTCCCACCTTTCTACGACCACCCGTTCGCTAACAATTTTACTATCCAATTTGGGCTTACGGAATTAGTATATAGAGCCTATCCTATAAAATTGTATAATTATTTTTACATATTACTCTATTTTAGTTCGAACTTCGTGCAAATGGCTTGTCCGTCAGTAAATGAGTATGTATCTAAAATAATTTATATTACACTGAAAAAACCCAATTTAATTTATTTTTGACGTTTTAGTTACCAGAAACAGTATAATGAAGGACTCAAAAACCCGAAGACTTGAACTTGACCACAAACCCAGTTAGCGAGTGAGCGGTGATCAGTGGGTAAATAAAAGGAGAAAGTAAACGATCAGGTGTGTAGAGAAGGGACGCGCGTCGTGGTCGCAGGTGCTTGCTTGACCTACCTAGTGGCGTCTCGCTTCCGGCGGCAACGGAAGTGGCACCGGCCGCACTACCTCTTGGATCGCACCCGTGTCACCTGTTGTTGTAAAACGATCTACGGAAGTTGAACGATGTTTTGTAACAAGAGATGATTCGTTGTGTGATTTTCACAGGGATTTAAGGGTTCGGGAATAAGTCCTGATTATACGTGGATTAACATTGATTGATATTGAACGTAATTCCTACTTCATATGTTGAGTTAAAGTGGATAACGCAGTCCAAGCGAGAGTATGTGTTACGTATTGTATTCTTAAACAGAAAAGTGAATGAACAATGCCAATTTGCTTAACGTAACTAAATGACAAATTAATAAGTTGCAAGGATTTAAATCAGATGTAAACTGCGAACGAAATCAACTGTGACAACAATACATACGCCTTTGAAAAGATACATAGTAGCCTCTATGTCAGATTTACCATACACTATTTAATATTGGTGCTAATTCTCATCACAACACATTTTTAACTTTAAGTTTCATGGAAGTCTAAAAATGACTATGTTTTAAGTTGGCACTAGAGAATGAATTGTTAACAATTTTAATTTACAAAGCAATCTAAATAATTTATGTTACTCTGAATAGATAAGACAAGACAATTAAACAAACATTGAGACTAATTTAATTAACATCACAAAAACCAGTCTAGACATAGTACATAATTTATTTAACCAGATGGTTCCTGGCGTAGAGCACTATAAGAACTTTGTATTGAAACACATTATTCTGGAATCCAAACATCCTTCCTCTCGCCGCTGTATTCAGCCTGCAAATTGTAAGCTATGTTTCCAATATAGCAACAATAGCACCAATAGAAAATTATTTGAAGAAAAAAGAATAGATTATTAAATATAAAAAGTAAAAAACAAGTTTAAAATTTAAATTTGTCATAACAATTTATTTCTGAAATAGAAGTTTTTTTAAATGAAGACCAAAAATAGAAAATATAAGTGCATCAATTTTATATTCATCTATAGTAGGCTATTTAAATTTTGCTTTAACCATAAATATATGACAATTAATCATGTCTTTAGAAATAAAACAATAAAATAACCACAAACTTTCAAAACAATTATAAAAGTTTTTTTTAAATCTACATATAATTTTTTAACATCTCTTGGCTAAATTCTGGGAATCATGGTGAGAATGAGAACTGGTTTTGTGTTTAACATCCAAGCGCCAATGCTCTATAAGAGATGAAGGAGAAGGGCCCACTTTGCATACACATTTACACACAGGCCAGTCTGTCCAGGAAGTGGGCGTGGCGGCAATCAGCTGATTGCGGTCATCTGGCAGGGTCCGCCACTGATACTGACCGGCCGCTCAACCACTTTTAATCCTGCTTCTGGTGGAGGTTCACACCTACACCTTATAGAAAAATTATGTATTTTGCCCTTCCCATTAAAATCTCCAAGTACGCTTATGGTTTTTCCCACAATAATACACTTTGAAATTTAATACTGTAAGGTTCCCATTTAATTGATCCATGCATTTCAAAAATTGCTGTAAATATTGATTGCATTGTTAATATTTACAATACCCCATCTGAAGTAATACCCCATCTGGTGTTCAAAAACTATCTGAAAAATGTTTCAAGAAACCTTTGAAAAGTTTAACTTAATTATAAAGCCATTACATTATTCAAATATGTTTATTATACAGTACTAATACCGGTGAAATATTATATATAATTTCCCATACAGCTTAGGTGTAAACTTGCCACCCCAAATTACGCCTGTGAAATAAAATTTTATATAGCACATCAGTATGTTCCTTATTAACTCTTTCATGGGTAACAATTCAGAAATTGTGAACATTTTATTCGATTAGATATTTAAAAAAAATATTTCATTTGCGTTAGCCGTAAAAGTTCCTTTGGTTCACCACAGCATAGAGCATTTGTAACTGCTTCTCCCTTACGATATAAACTACTAGGTAGTTTAAGTCTTTGACCCTTTGTGCGCATTGACAAAAATCACTCAAAAACCGTTTTATTTACTATTTTATTAATAACTCAGTTCCAGAGTGTCACAGATTACAATTGATTCATTGATAATATTGTAAAATATGTATGATAGATGTGAGAAATAAGATAAACGTCAAATTATTACATAATACAAATTGGAAAAGCCCATTACAAATTAACATCATGTCTGTGTACTGTGTTTTTATTTACAGTGTGAACCAAATAACACATTTCCTGTAAAACAAAAACTAACCCATATAGCACCAATCACATTTAGCACTCATAACTGATTCTCCATGCAAAGTATAGGCAATTTAAAAGCAATTTACCCGGTGTAACAGAGATCATGAAGGAAGGGAGACTAAATTTCTGCAGGAGGGGGACTATTTGGCAATCTCTTTTGATTTATAGTTTTTATATCTAGATTTTATTGGGGTGTTTCACCAAAAAATTACCACCATGTAATATAGATTTTTGTTTGGACTATTGGTGGTCTTTACATGGTTTTATTTAATTTATCAAATTTGTTTAAATAATTGTTATTCCAGAGGTCAAATACAGCAGTAGCAAGTCGTAAAAAGCATGATATAAAACTTACTTTAGTAGTAATTTTACTGTACTTGTTTGAGCTTAAAATAAGTAGACATTAGACAATAAACAAACTCCTTTTTTAACATATTCTTGGAAAACAGTGTCAACATCATTGCAAATAAGAAAAATTACCCTACATTAAAAAACTTCACAATTTATGTTCACTGGTTGCTGGTTGCTGAGCCATATCTTTGTAGAGCAGGATTAAGGTAGTTTTGTTTTTTGGTCCTTAGTTTGACGGATAAGTATAATTGTGAAGTTTTCTGCTTAAGTATGGTGGTTTCTTCTCGAGTATTATAGTTTTAAACATATTAAAAGGTTGTGTTTTCCGGAGTTTCGAGTTATCTCCCTAAAAATAAAAAGTATAGACAAACTACTTTTAAACTTATTGGCATGAACATATTACATCAACTTTAGGTGGCACAGGGTACTAAAAAATAAAATTAAAAACTTTACTCACATGAAGCCTGTGATGATCTCTACTATTTGGTAGAATGGCCTCGTCAGGAACAGTCCTTGGAGTGCTTCCTTGATTTTCCTATTGAGATTATCTGTTGAGTTGTACCAATAGCTATGATGTTACAGGGGCGGCATGTCTGCCGACAGTCTGGTGCCGGTGGACCGGGGGGTGGGGGTGGAGGGGTCGTCACCTCCCCCCCTGCCCGGGGCCCCAGGGGTAGTACCCACATACCCTCAGCGCTGCCACTCCATAGACTACAACTACGACCTCATCCCTGCCGTCATCTGTGCCATGTACATTGTCTTTGGCGTCGTCTACAGCCTCTTTGGTGAGTTGTTGGGAGTGTTTGTGTATAATAATGGAGACGGGGGGTTAGAGATAAACTAATTCTAAATTTGTTGAACTGCTTTTGAGGGGAAACTCATCCTTGACCTTGGTAATCACAGTCTCTGGAGAAAAAACTTATAGGCAATTTATCCAATACTAAGCAGACAGTTGTTGTATCAAACTTTACAAGACCAATGAAGTCTCCCATAAAAAATTGAAACAAAATAATATTATGTTGTTATTTGTTTTGTTCTTAGCCCTTAGCCCCATTGAATAAAGAGTAGCTTAAAAGAAGCTCAAAAGTAAGTCATCTGCATTCACTTCAAGATAAGGACAGGTATGTCGGAGTTCCAACCAATTCCTTAAGTACCAAGCAATATGCTTAATCTTTAATGATTGAATTAAAAAGGCAACGGGTATGTCTTTAAAAGCAATTTATTCAAGACATTGATACGATTTAATACTGATTTAATGTCTTTAATTATTGTTGATAGTTTAAACAATCTCGAACTTAATTATCATCTCAAACATTTATGATGTTTTGTCTACTTATTTTTCCTACTCAAAATCTGGTATTCAGTTATTCTGCCTGTGTGTCAATACTAACAGTTTTTTTTCTGTTTATTAAAAACAATTTATTATCAATACGTATTTTTTCAGGCTATCGATGCTTCAAGGCTGTTATGTTCCTTACGGGTTTCATCTTTGGCTCTGTAATCATTTACATGATCTGCATCCAGGACAAACTCTTGCCGCCATATGCTAACGCAGGTAACTTGACAAGTGGTATGGATGTTGAATATCATTCGAACAGTTTGTTTTGGTTTTGGAATTTTATTTTTCATTGTTCTGTGAAAAGATTAGTCGGTTGATAACTTGGATGGGTAAGGTGTGTATCAATATGGTATTAACTGTTATAGCTAACAGCAAAGATCTCTGTGTGTGAATTACATATTAATAATTTAACTTATTAGCTTGCCCAACTGTATCCCGTCAATTTTTATTTCGAGATTTATAACAGTTGCCTGCCATTGCACGATTATAATATGAAATAGATTCTGGATTTTCACCTCTCTCTAGTAACAAAAGTTGGAGATGGAACAGTGACTCATACACGCAGATCTTTGCCGTAGCTATACATTCAGTTTTTGATAGTTACGTACTGATAAAACTTAAATTAAATTATGTAACTAAAGTAGCAAGTAATTTTTTTAGAGCAGTGTGAACTGGAAGACTTCCTAACACCAGTTACAATCATGCTTTTACCTAATAAAGTATTATGGTCAGAGATTTATTCCGATGCTTAGTTTTTGTTGAAACTCCATCTCAAAGAAGATAATTAAAATATATGATAGTACCATCCCGCTTTATTTTTCGTGTATACAATTTTTATTCTTACCTTTTATTATTCCCATTTAATAAGCATAGTTCCTACAGAAAAATATCTTACAATATGAAACTAACAAGAATTGATTTTAATAAGAAATACTACATTGTATGAAGGATTTTAGGTTACCGTTTAGCTTGAATTTGAAAAATAAGTCGGTTTTGTTATAAGTGGTGTGGCAAGTCGGAGCCTCATAGCATTTATTAAAATGACCTTTGAGTTTCACCTCCTCTGCACCAGTTGAGACAATTATGGCTGAACCTCTCTTGCTGTTTTAAAGCTATACAGATAGAAAATTACATACCAAACTGAGCCAGTTAATGGGATATCCTGGGACAAAATTTGAGGGTGTTATCGTCTCAAAACCCTGTTGATATGTTTATTGCTTTTTAACTTTTGTAAATCTTGTCTTTCGCAAATCTGAGTTCAGAAAGTATTTTAAAATCCTTTCAGCCTCCACCCTTTTACCCTTTAAAGTCTCATTGTTTATCTGATGGGTATGATGATTATATTTGACCAGATGGATATTTTAATTATAAGCTCCAAAAGGCTGCAGGTAAAACATTCTGGGTTTCCACCTGCTTCTCCCATTGGACCAATATTATAACTGATAACACTGTAGCTGCTTAACTTTAGTGTTGCTCTTCAACACTGTAGCTGCTTAACTTTAGTGTTGCTCTTCAACACTGTAGCTGCTTAACTTTAGTGTTGCTCTTCAACACTGTAGCTGCTGAACTTTAGTGTTGCTCTTCAACACTGTAGCTGCTTAACTTTAGCGTTGCTCTTCAACACTGTAGCTGCTTAACTTTAGTGTTGCTCTTCAACACTGTAGCTGCTTAACTTTAGTGTTGCTCTTCAACACTGTAGCTGCTTAACTTTAGTGTTGCTCTTCAACTTCAACGGCCGTTGGTTTATGACTAATTTTTAAGAAGAACACATTATGAATCCAGGAAAGCTGTTCACAAATAGTTTCTCCAAAACAATTTTCTAGTATTTCACATTTTTAAATGTTAATGAACAATCATTATTTGTGAAATTATACTCAGAGGATTTCCTAAATATATTTTTTGTGGCAGATTACAGAATTTGACTTTTCCATTGAGGAGCTATAGAAACTAACAATTAGTTTGCCTTATAGGGAAGAAGCATGTTATAGAAATATGAAATCCTTCTATTGGCTCACTACAGTATGCAACACAAAGTTTTAAAATTATGAAGAGGCTCTCCTTGAAAAGCATCCAGGCAAATGAGCACAGGTTCTAACCAAAATCGTAAGGTCCAGTGATTCTTTAGGCGAGATTTGAGAGATTAATTAGGGACGTTTAGAAAATTACAGAAAATTGGAAGGGGTCAAATGAAAAATCTTTTTATATGGAGCTCAGGGAGATGAAAGGTTTTCCTAAAACTTTTGAATGGAGTAAGAGAAAATAACTAAGAACTCATCATCCATCGTGAGAAAATAAAATATCTGCTATAACTAAAAATATATGTTTCTATCATTATAATGTGAAACTCAGTAAACACTGTTATGGGTCATATCTTAACTACCTATTTACTCATCTCCAGGTATGGCACTGAGCGCGGGGTTGCTGCTAGGCCTGATCACCATGCTAGTCCAGTACGTGGGGCTGTTCATGACGGGGTTCCACACGGGGTTATTCGTGGCCATCGCCTCCCTGGTGACCACGGAGCAGGTCTCCCACGCCCCCACTCTCCTCACCACTGCAGGCACCATGCTCGGCTGCGGCGTACTCTTCGCTGTACTCAACCTCCAGTGGCCAAAAGGTAAATGTGGTAACACTAAAGTCAAGGTGAATGTTTGTGACAGCATTACACTAGATCACACATAACACAAGTATTAAGTAGTATCCTTATAAATAAACCTTTTAGGAAAATATTGGAGCCTTATATATTTATTGCACTTTTAAAAAGAGGAGGAATAAGTGCCCTTAACCCTAGGAGTGGCGATCCGCCGGTTTCCGGCGGATTTTTGTGTCGCCTATTGTGGCGATCGCCGGTTTCCGGCGGATTTTGACCGAAAATTTTGCAACGTAAATAAACCTCTATTAATCAACTCAAAAGTGAATAATATATATATCATTCGAAAGATAATATTCTGAACTTTCATTTTATTACATAAACAAACCCTGTAGCAGGTATATAACAATGTCACCGCGATTAGAAATCAAATGAATTTTAGGCGCGACACGATACTTGCAGCCGACACTTGGGAAATGTCAAAACATGACTTTTTTGAAATTACCCACCTCGGGTAATTTTCGTCACACGATGTTGCGGAAAGTACCAATGCACAGCCAAGGAGTTATATTTCATTTTGGTATGGAGTTTTAGATCGATATATTGATTTGACAGATCATATGATTTTATAAACACAGATGATTTTTGTTCTTCTGTAAAATGGCGATCCGCCGGAAACCGGCGGATTGCAAAATCGAATATATATCCAGTGTAATGTTATATTTGCATGACATATAATATCTTATTTGAAAGAAGAAAGAATGGCGAATAATTTGGTGTTGCGCGATGGCAGCACTGACTCCACCGTCAGCTGCTATGAGTTAATAATTATTACAAGGCTATTTCTAATAAAAATATTTTCCGAAGTGACTGCGTACACGTCCAATATAAGGGCAAATTCACTTCGCTACCGCTTAGGTTATGTTGGGTTAGGTTACGTTACGTTATGTTTCGTTAGGTTAGGATAGGTTAGATTAGGTTAGGAGGTTTTCTGGCTCTCAATTTGTTTTAAAAATCACAGGAAAAGTAACGTACGGTGCATAATTTGGAACGGACGTGAACAGTAGCGGCTCACGTCGGACGTGTACGTAGCCACTGCCAATATTTTCCATTCGAGAAATCGTGTTTGATATTTTCGTGTTTTATAACTATTATCAGTGAGTTATTACTAAATAATTTATTATCATGGAGTTTTTAGTGTAAGTGAAGTGTTTGTGTGTATATAACAGTAATCTTTATGCATTATATTATGCATAAATATTACCATAGGCGTAATTCGGGGGTGGCATGGGGGGGCAGTTGCCCCCCCAATAATTTGGAAAACATATTATTATAATATATATGAAAAGTCACAATAATCACGATCATGACTATGTTTGCCCCCCCAATAAAAATACTGAAGTTACGCTTATGAATATTACTGAAGTTTGACAAATAGTGTTTATAAAGTGTTGTGTTTACTCCTACATAGGCCTAGTGAAATTTGCCAAATCCGCGACTGTTTAGTGCTACATAACACATATAAAAACAATAATTTACCCTAAGTGTTATACATTTTTATGTAGGTAATTGAATGTACTACAGCATGGTTATATTGGTTTGGGGGTAAAATATTTGGTCAAAAATTTATATACTAAAAACTGTGAAATTTTTTTTCCAAATATGCAAAAATTCCAAAACGTTATTTTATTTACATGTATTTATAAGTGACAAAATTTTTTTACCATAAACCTATGACTTTGTTGGATTCCTTACTTCATTAGCTCTACAAATATATATATATCATTATTAGTATACATATATATTACATTACTTATTTACATCACAAACTAACACTGTACAGTTTACGCATTTTTCGGGTTTCCGTTTATTATTACATTATGCCCCAAAAGACTTGTAAAAAAAATTCTTTCCCCAACATGTTATATATTTATATGTAGGGAATTAGATTGTCTACAAAATGTATATAATGAATTTTCCATAAAAAATCTGTGGAAAAAATTTTACCCTGGCTGCGTTTGAAATTTCAAAAAAAAAAAAATCAAAATTTTCTTATTCTTTTCACTTACCGGAAAAAAAGTCTAGATCTTTATTATTTTACTATTTCTAGAATCTCCTGTTCTTTCTGAACAAAATGAATATAAAGTTAACTTGTTTACTCTAACGGTTAAATTTATATGGATTTTTAAAAAAAGGTCTGCAAAATCGCCAAATTTAGCTAGCCACACTACGCGTTAACATGGCGCCACTCCTAGGGTTAATAAGATCGGAATCTCAAAAAGAAAAGTTGTAACGGTCTCGGGTAAAGTCTTATGCCACGCAAAGTGATAGGTTACTCACTAAGCAATAGGGAAACTCATTAAAAAACACATTTTGAACTTCCATAACAAAGAAGCACCTTTAGGAAACAAATGAACTATTGTTTTATTCAACGTCTCATACACACAACCAGTAAATAATCCCTTAATTTGTTAGAGGTTAGGTGATTGAGAGAACTGGCCAGTCCTAACTTCACCTCATAATAAAGACATTTTTTATTTTATTTTATTTCCCAACTAATAATCATAAGCTAGACGTCCTCTTGCAAAAACTTGTTACCTTAACAAATATATATTTACTAATAAACATTTTTAGTTTAAGTTTTGATCAACTACTCAGGCTTTAAACCCCTTGCTAATTGAATGTCTCAGGACAAATTTCACAGCGGTCTATACCAGTTGTGACGTCAACATTGGTAGGTACCGCAAATATGAAGAAGTCATAGCATGTGGGAAGTCCTTTGGCCACACATTATGACAAGCTTTCCTTTCTCCTAGGTCCCTATCCATTTTTGTTGACAGCAGGGATGGGATGTCTTCCCAAAGATTTTGGACCCTAGCTGAAAATCAATATGTCATCCTGTCCCAGCTTTTTCATTCCTGCTAGTTCCTTTGCTTAGAAGCAAAGGATACTAGAGTATCCTGCGCAAAATCCCCATGTGGAAGTTGTGCCTAGTGGTTTTTCCGGGGTTTTATAATCCAACATCTAATCCCTAAGTAACGATCCACACATATTGTTCAACCTCCAGATTTCAGGCGATAAAAGATCTTACAAACATTAATGACTGTTGTGACAAAATTATTCACATTCCTGAAGCCTTCGTTGATGTCGCAGCATTCACAGTGCTGGGCACTAGTGTCTACGGGGGAGCCATCTTGTCCGGAGCCCTGGACTACTTCATTGAGAAGCTGATGATGGTGCGGTGGGTGTGGGATCGCATCACGCTGCGCCAGTCTGTCGCCACGCCGTGCTGGTTCAGTTGGGCGGTGCTGGCGCTGTGGCCCAGTGTGGTCGTGTTCGGACTCATCACTCAGTTTGCCATCACAGGCCGCGGAGTTCACCACCAACAGTGTGAGTGTTTGAGTTATTTAAAAAAATGAGTTAAATGAATTGTTATTGATGGTTTAATTTTTCTATCAGTTTCATCAACAGAGGGACCTAGTAAAAATGGTTCTGCTGAAGAGAATCAATTATAATTTTGTGTATCACATGTATCACAATGTATCACAATTTAGGAGTCTCACTGCCCAAATCTTTTGGTTAAAAACAGCTGCATGCCAGGTAAACTTTAATTTAGCTTAACCCTTTGAGTGCTAAGCTTCTGAAAGGAGTTGTTAAATCTGTGATATTTTGTTGATTTTTTAAATGTCTTGAATGCCTGAACAGTTAAAATTAATAAAAACGTGCTTCCGCTGGATAGACACACAGTAAAGGATAGGTAAACATCAGCAAAATACTTGATCAGATGTGCAACTCACAAAGAATCCACCCATCCTGTCAGCTTGGACCCGAGCCGTCCACCATTTGCTTAAGATCTGCCCTCCCCTTCAACTCTGCCACAGACAGGTGAACTCTCCATGAGTTGTACATAAAAACCACCGACTGTGACGGGATTCGAACCCTCGATCCAAGTGTTACCTCCGGCCAGGAAGCTAACGCCTTAGACCGCACAGCCACTGATCAGACTAGCAGCTGTAGCATACCAGGTGGTATTAGAGCCTAGGCGCTGGATGAGGTAGTTCAGTTTGTGTCTACCAGGATTCACCACATGTCAGACTCAGACTGAGTGCCTAACGGTACAATCGCGTATTTTCTAAAATATATGAAAAATGTTTTCTCAATCAATTCCGTAAATATATAGAACAGAGGAACATCCTTAAGCCGAACCAGCATGGATACAGGGAAGGCAAATCAGCATCAGCTGCAGTATTTTACACCATCAACTCTGTGTTGCAGGCTCTGGGCATGTCACAGGAGAGTGCTGCCCTCTTCTGTGATCTGTCCAAGGCTATGATTGCGTAAATCATAGGCTATTGGTTGACAAATTACAAAGACATAGCATGGAGGGCTCCGCATTAAGGTGGATAAAGTCATTCCTAGAAAACAGGAAGCAACGGATTGTTAGGAGAAACAATCAAGGGTCAATGTGCAATTCCCCCTGGCTTATGGTTAAACATGGTGTTCCTCGATCAAGGATCGTCCCTAGACCCAATTCTCTTTATCCTGTATACCAGTGACATAAAGCTAGATGTCCCACAGTCAAAAATTACTCTTTTTGCTGATGACACCAGTGTGGTGGTTAAAGCTACCAGTAACAACCAGCTCCAGGAAAGACTTATGAACACCGTAGATCAATTATCTCACTGGTACACCATGAATGGTCTAAAATTTAAAAAAAACAAAACAAAACTTACAATATTTAAAAATAGACACAATGGACAGCAAATTCAGCAACTAAATGAGGTGATGTGTACTGACAGCATGAAGGTTTTGGGCCTAATTTTAGATAAAGATATAAAATGGAACGACCACATCACAAAACTATGTAAGAAATTAGGAAGTGCTTGTTTTGCAATAAGAGTTATGCTTCCTGTAGTAGATTAAAGAACAATAAAGTCGATCTATTACTTACATTTCTACAGCCATCTGAAATATGGGATTGTACTTTGGGGCTCTTCTTCACCTATTGACAGAGTATTTAAAATGCAGAAGAGAGCTATGCGGCTAATTGCAGGTGCCAGAAGCAGAGACTCATCTAGGCCCTTGTTTGAGCGGCTCGAGATATTGACACTCCTGTCTTTGTATGTGTTTGAGCTGACAATGTTCTTCAGATCAAACCAACATCTGATGCTGGAATATCGCCGGCAACACGGACACAATACGAGGAACCAGAAGCTTCTACTGTATCCAGTTCACAGACTGTCACTTTTGGGCTTTTGTACATGGGGTTAAAAGTCTTTAATATACTGCTGGCCGCCTTAAAAAATACTGACTCCGACCAGAAATTTAAAATGGAACTAAAGAGTGTGTTATTAAAAAAGACATATTATTCCCTGGCTGACTTTTTCATGGATAACATCCTCATGTAAGATTAACTTGTATTTTAATTTAGTTTTGTATTGAACATGAAGACCTGGTTTTTGTATATAATATTGTTAGAATAGTATTTATTTTTATAGCAATTGTAATAATTGTATATTTGGTAATTGACTTGTCATATATTTACTTGTCTAAATTTTATTTGACGCAATAAACGAAAATGGATCTGAATCTTATGAAGTAGTAAGAGTGTTTATTGAATTCAAAGGCGATATATCGGTCCATAGCACTAAAAGGGTTAATATAGTACATTTATTTGAATATAATTTTGATGAAAGAAAATATTAAAAGCATTATTTATATGTTTTTACTGTATATAAGCAGATATTTAAGTATATGTGATGTGAAAAGTGGAAAGGGACGAGTTGTCAGATAAAATTTTCAAGACAACCAAAAGAAGAGGTTAGGGTTGAAAATGTTGATTTTGAGTTTTTAATTGAGTATTGCAATAGCACTGTTCTTTTACAAGCCAAACTCCATTGTTAAAACCAATGTTAAGAAGCTGACGCATATTCTAGGGTGTATTTTAAGGTGAATGTGAATGAATGATGAGTGTAGAATGGGTGGGATAAGAAAATACTCAATAATATTAATCATGTCAACCCATGTTAAGAGAAAACGGACCAGTTGTTGTTATGGAGTTATAACATGGGCCTGACCCGACAACTTAGCTCGCCCCAAGTGATGGACAGACTCATTTAGTTAGAAATAATTTTGAACTCAATTACAGTAGACTCTTAGAAATCCGGACTAATGTGGCGGACAGCTGGGTTTGAAAAACCCGGATTTCCCAGAGGTGGGCATGAATCATCAATTCCGCCTTTATATTGAACAATCATGATAAGATGCATTTACGTTTATGTGCTAATACAAGAGTGAGCTTCCAGTAGAAAGTGATGAGTCATCGACAGGAGATGACATGAATGGAGTAGCGTACCGGAAGCGTAATCCATAACAAACACAAGCAAGGACTCCGACCATCCGAGGTCGGGTTAGAGTGCCTGACGATGAAAAGTACATGACATTTGTGCAATGTGGGCTAAAAATATCAAGTGTGGAGTATCAAGTGAAAAATCAAGGCGCTAAACCGTGAAGTTCCGTTGTTTCGTTTTTATTTGCACCGTGAGTCTGGATAAGTGTAATCCGGATTTCTGAGAGTCTATTGTATTTTGGTAATAAACTACAATGATTTTTACCAAACAAATGTTTTCCTATCCTACACATTTTAAAATAATTTAAAATAAACTTTAACTCGTACATTTTGTTAAATAACTCATTAATTGATTTTAAAACACATTTTAGCAAGGTTTAAAAATATATGATTACTACATCAATACTATAATTCGCATTTGTCTGTGGCTTCGTGCATCCGTCCGTCCGCGGCTGTTTCTCGAGCTGTAATGGCTCCCAAGCTACGAAAACTTACTTTTAGGGGTAATCGAGGTCGGGGAAGCTGCACGTGTCATTTGTTTTTCTTGAAAAGTAACCTTATTTGAGTTGCGGTAGCTTAAAGTTTTATGTTTTTAGGCCATTTTAGCATATATTAGCGGAGCCGGCAGTATTCAGCAGTGGATTTGTATTTCTATAAGCTTTGTTCCTGAAACAGCTGATTATTTCCTGCAGCCACGATAGCGGCCGCCAATACTAGTTTATAATAAAGCTTGGGAAATCAGTTTAGTTGATTAAAAATATTAGATCTTTGGGACTGAAAGTGTCCGCTGAACTGTTTGGATTGAAGTAACCAAAATTGATTGTATTATTGGTTTCAGTGCTGCCAGTGAAACATCCAAACCGCCACGGCAACGTACCGCGGCCTCGCACACGAGAGCAAAGAGCCGAGTTGCGGCAGAAGAAGTACCGATACTTGTATCAAGTGCGGACTGCTCACGGTGATGTTATAAGTCAGGTGAGTTCATCCGAGATGTGTTGGACTGATTAGGTGGCACCATAACATCCTTTATTGCTATTTACAGTCAAAAGTCTTGAATATGTTTAGTTCCTGAAATGAACACTCAAAGTTAAGTTTTGATGATTGATAAATTCACAAAGCTATTCCCAAAGAAACCATGCCACTTTCACTCGTTGTTTACTAGTACAACTTGAAAACATGAATTTGTTATTTATTGTGTATGTTATGTTATTTGATGTCAGAATGATTCGTGGCCTTAGCTGAGGATGATAATTTAGAAATGGATGTCGAAACCCTACGTTTGGTATAAGGCTACGTTCCTCAGGGATATTCATACAATTAATACTATTAATTTTTAACGCCAGGTATGAATTTGATGGATCAGTAATCATGCAAATCACATTTTGGTGAAGTGCAGTATCATTGACTATAAGTCAATGGCAGTATTAAACAAATTGAGGCACAGACCTAGACCTAGATACCTCTTTTTTATTCTGTGTGTTATTCAAGAGCAGATTCGGTTATCCAAATTATCATTTATTGTTGAATCCGTAAGAAGATTAAAGTTTGTTTTGTGATTTTTAGCAAACTTTGGTAAACAGATATTTTGTTTACTTATTTAACAATTTAATACAAAATTATGAATCCTCATTTATACAATTACTATAGTCCGTCCAGTTAGGGAAGGCGGGTAAGAGATTAAGGCCCTGCTCGGGCTCCCAACAATAGCTTGGGACCGCCCGTCGGCGGCCGACCGCCCGCGCTAATCAGGCGTGAATCGCACACCACTCTAACAAATTATCACATAAAAGTAAGCGTAATTTGTAGTTTTTTATTGTAGTTTTGATTTCTACGTGTGATTTTATGAAAAACTAGTCCAAACACGATGCAGTTATGTCAATTAGTAATTACTGGTTGTAAAAAATTGCATTTTGCTTTATTTAACTTAGTAACTTTAATTATTGGTTTCAAATCAAACCAAATTAAATAAAATAAATAAAGTTTATTATCATAACACAGTATTGTTATACAGAATGTTAATAATCAAAAGTTATTTTTATATTTACAGAATATTTACAAACAGGATAAAATATTTGTACAAACTCAACTATCTTATTCTCTCTTTCTTGTTTAATTTACAAACTAAGGCAAACACGACGGAGTTATGTCGACGGCTCTTAGCCACATATAGAAACGAAGTTCATTAGCCTTTGCGCGTAACCCAAACGCTACGTGACCGTAACAACCGTAAAGTAATCATGGAAAAACCATCTGTCGCTCTTCAGAGATGTCAGTTTCTGAGAAAGATGCGCCAAGTTGACATTACGAAGATAATATTTCTTGACGAAACCTGGCTGAACACTAACGTCAGTCTGGATAGTGGTTGGACTGACGGTTCGATAAAATATGCTCCTGGTGCTCCTTTAGATAAGGGGAAGCGGTTGATTATCTGCCATGCTGGTAGTACCAAAGGCTGGATAAAAACCCCACCTCTCATATTTGAATCCAAAAAGACCGGAGATTATCATGAAGACATGGATGGTGATGTTTTTGAGTCTTGGTTCTTCGGTAAACTTCTTCCGGTGATACCAAAAGGATCTACGATATTAATGGACAACGCGTCCTACCACTCTAGGACACAAGACAAGGCTCCTACTTCTTCCTCGACCAAGTCGGTTATGGCCAACTGGCTTAAAGAAAAGCGCGTTCCTTTCCCTGATGACCTACGCAAACCGGAGCTTTATCAGCTAGTTCGTCTACACAAACCACCGACACCCACCTATGTGATCGTCAAAAAGGCAGGTGAAATGGGCTTCAAAGTGATTCGTCTTCCACCATATCACTGCCAATACAACGCCATTGAAATGGTGTGGGCCAGTCTTAAAAAATTCGTGACATCTCGGAACACAACATTCAAACTGTCAAATGTTGAGCAACTCTTTCGAGAATCCATCACAAACTATACGGCCGACATGTGGAGCAAATGTGTCAATCACGTCAAAAAGGTCATCGACGCAGATTGGAAAAACGAAAGGCTAGATGAAGCATCAGTAGAAGAGTTCATCATCAGTTTGGCTCCTGACGACTCCGATGGACAAGAGGAATCCGACTACGACAGCAAAGAAGATGACTTTGGTTGTGCTCCTCTGGAGTAAAAACGGAGAAAGAGAAGAGAAAGAGAGAGAGGAAATAATGAGTTAGGTAAATATCCTGTATATAAATATCCTGTAAATAAATAAATTTTAATTATTAACATCTTCCTGCATAAAAATCTATTTTATTTCTAACCTGTATTTATTTCTATGTAAATATTCTGTAAATATAAAAATAACTTTTGATTATTAACATCCTGTTTTATGATGATAAATTGTATTGATTTGATTTGGTTTGATTTGAAACCAATAAATAAAGTTACAAAGTTAAATAAAGCAAAATGCAATTTTTTACAACCAGTAATTACTAATTGACGTAACTGCGTCGTGTTTGGACTAGTTTTTCATAAAATCACACATAGAAATCAAAACTGCAATAAAAAACTACAAATTACGCTTACTTTTATGTGATAATTTTTTAGAGTGGTGTGCGATTCACGCCTGATTAGCGCGGGCGGCCGGCCCCTGACGGCCGGTCCCAAGCTATTGTTGGGAGCCCGAGCGGGGCCTTAATCTCTTACCCGCCTTCCCTAACTGGACGGACTACAGCTATTACCCCCGCGGCTTCGCTCGCAAAAAAAAATTAAAAATATTAACCTGATCACCACTATCAAATAATCTTTTAGTTGCACCATCTGACCTTCTTTGCCCTTACTGACAAACAACTACAGCTGGTAATTTTATAACTGATATCCTCCCTTAAGATTTGCATTGGAACTTACAAGACCCAGGGGGGGGGGAGCCCTAAGTTTGGATGTGGAAATTATCAGGTCTATATGTTAATATGTTAATATGTATGTTAATATGTAAGCTATGTTCATGCAACATTTTAGCTTAATCGGTCACGTAGTTTATGCGTGATGGAACTCCAAATATCCATACACACGTCCAAACAAACATCCAAACTTTCACATTTGTAATATTAGTAGGATTTTCACTTATATCCAGTCATCACAAGAAGCTTTATACTAAACTCATAAAAACATTTCATTTTAGTGAATTGCTGAAACATCCTCCCATACTTGCTAGGATTTGCATTTTATTTTATGACAACATGTATCATTAAATTAATGTTTGGTATCCTTTGGACACTTTCATACTATGCAGGCTTATACATTTGTGAAACCATGCATGTGAGCAGTCTGGAACAGGAAAGTTCAGTCATGCACTAACTGGTTCATTAAGTTGACTTGCATCTACATCATGTCAGTAACAAGGCTACACATGACATCTCACTCATTATATACTCATTATTTATTCACATTTGCCTTAAAGTATGCAACTAAGATTGTGACAGCGTCTTAGAAAGAAATTATGCAACCAATTAATTTGACCTTATTTTATGTGTTTGGAGAATCAGTGAAGGAATCCAGTCGCTCAGTGAAATAGTTTAGTCCAGTCATATTAGGCAAGTTGAGGGGAACAAATCCTGGAGTTTTGAAAATTGGTGTGGTTGTTCATTATACCCTTCTATACATCACACTTAAAGTCCCAGTGGATGGTTGGTGAGGGGGGATTGGGTTGGCTCTTAACCCTTTCAGTGCTATGAGCCGATATATCGTCTTTTGAATCTGTTATCAATAAACACTGTTACTGCTTCATAAGCGATTGTACCGTTAGGCGCTCAGTCTGCAGTCTGAGTCTGACATGTGGTGAAACCTGGTAGACACGAATTGAACTACCTCGTCCAGCGCCTAGTCTCTATAATACCAACTGATCCACTGCAGCTGCTAGCCTGACCAGTGGCTGTGCGGTCTAAGGCGTTACCTTCCCGGCCGGGGGTAACACTTGGATCGAGGGTTCGAATCCCGTCACAGTCGGTGGTTTTTATGTGCAACTCATGGAGAGTTCACCTGTCTGTGGCAGAGTTGAAGGGGAGGGCGGACCTTAAGCAAACGGTGGACGGCTCGGGTCCAAGCTGACGGGATGGGTGGATTCTTTGTGAGTTGCACATCTGATCAGGTGTTTTGCTACTTTTTACCTATCCTTTACTGTGTGTGTCCAGCGGAAGCACGTTTTTATTAATTTTAACTGTTCAGGCGTTCAATATATTAAAAAAATCAACAAAACATCACAGATTCAACTACTCCTTTCAGAAGCTTAGCACTCAAAGGGTTAAGGGTAAATTTCATTGTTAGAGGTGAATATATTTTGTTACCGTTATATTTCCTTATTTATGAGTTTTAATGGAAAAATTTAATACAAAAATGTTTTTGTAATTCTTTTATTGGGCCTGATGACAGATGGTGTGACTTGCCAAAAACAATAGCCTTGTACTGTCTTCTATGTACAGTAGACTCGCGATTATCCGAGTCCTGATTAACTGAGCCTTCGGGTTAACCGAGCTAGTCGTTGGAAGAAAACAAATAAAAATAAAGCTCCTAACAGCAGGACAGCAGGACAGCTACGGAGAGAAATAATGTTTATTTGTTTGAACTGTGAGCAGACTGAGCCCGGTAGGGATGTTTGATAGTTTTGTACCAGTGACAACATTTTGTTGTAATCTAATTAAATTGTTGTTGTAAGACGTATTTTATTACATTCTTTTAGTATATCAACACCTGTAAGCTAATCAAGAAGTTGTTTAAAATCAGATTTTGCATATATAAAAAATACTTAATTGGGTCTTTTGTTCATTTACAACAACATTGTTGATCAGGTGATGTTTTTAAATCCTTCTTCCTTGCCATAACATTTACAATTCATCACAAATTCCATTTAAATTTGTAAGTCCTCATTTAAAGTTGGAAATAGAATATATAATAAAAAAACTGTTGCGGGATTTTAATACTTTGATCTACAAATGTTACACAGTGCTTATAGTTGTTGTTTGGAAGTTAATTGGAAATGGTCACATTTGGTAGTGCTATAGTTATTGATCAAATGTTATTCAAAACTATTACACTTTAGAGATTTTAGAATTAGGAATATAGGTAATAATATACAGCCATTTTACAATTACAATCACAATTATCATTACCAGCGGAATGATTACCAGAGGAAAGCCTTTTGTAAGAGAGCACCTTGTGTCTAAGAGTAAGAGGAAGAGTATTTTACAATACACAAGTAAAACATGGTAATAGTTTACCATCACTTAACCCTAGCAGTGGCCAATGTTAGAAGTGGGGAATGGCCAACCAATTTTGGCGATTATGCAGACCTTTTTTTAAAAATATGTATAAATTACAATTTTGGGGTAAACCTATCAATATATACTCATTTTATTCAGAAAGACCAGGGGAATCTGAATATATATAAAAGAATTTAATCTGAAAAGGTAATTATTTTACAAAATTAAAAAAAATTAAAAATTCTCAAATTTCCGATTGAAATTTAAAAAGTAAAGATTTGTATTTTTTACATTAGATTTTTTAGGCAAAAACCATTATATAGATTTTGTAGTAAATTTGATTCCCTACATATAAATATATAACACATGGGGAAAATATTTTGTTGTACATGTGTTATGTAATAAAATACGAAAAATCGCAACATTTGTCGAGTAAGACGAATAATTAGTGAATCGGAGATAACTCATGTAAGGTAATTTTTATAATAATATTGTATATATATTTTTGTAGATTATGAACTAAGGGAAAAATATATGCCATATTGTAGGGAGTAAAAAAAATATTATTACCCGTTTATTATAAGAATAACTAGAAAATTAGCATTTCCATAAAAAAATTTCCGACACATTGAAGTACAAAAATCTTGTACGGATTTTTTTAGGCCAAATATATTATAAACATGTTGTAGTAAATTCAATTCCCTACATAGAAATGTATAACACATGGAGAAAATATTTTTTTGTACATGTGTTATGTAATAAAATACGAAAAAACACAACTTTTGTCAAGTAAGACGAATAATTAGTGAATCGGAGATAACTCATGTAAGGTAATTATTTATAATAATATTGTACATATATTTTTGTAGGTTTTGAACTAAGGAAAAAATATATGCTATATTGTAGGGAGTAGAAAAATTATTATTACCCGTTTATTATACGAATAACTAGAAAATTAGTATTTACGTAAAAACAATTTCCGACACATTGAAGTACAAAAATACTATACAGATTTGTTAGGTCAAATATATTGTAAACATGGTGTAGTAAGTTCAATTCCCTACATAGAAATGTATAACACATGGGGAACATTTTTTTGTACATATGTTATGTAATAAAATACGAAAAATCGCAACTTTTGTCGAGTAAGACGAATAATTAGTGAATCGGAGATAACTTATGTAAGGTAATTATTTATAATAATATTGTACATATATTTTTGTAGGTTTTGAACTAAGGAAAAAATATATGCTATATTGTAGGGAGTAGAAAAATTATTATTACCCGTTTATTATACGAATAACTAGAAAATTAGTATTTACGTAAAAACAATTTCCGACACATTGAAGTACAAAAATACTATACAGATTTTTTAGGTCAAATATATTGTAAACATGGTGTAGTAAATTCAATTCCCTACATAGAAATGTATAACACATGGGGAACATTTTTTTGTACATATGTTATGTAATAAAATACGAAAAATCGCAACTTTTGTCGAGTAAGACGAATAATTAGTGAATCGGAGATAACTTATGTAAGGTAATTATTTATAATAATATTGTACATATATTTTTGTAGGTTATGAACTAAGGAAAACAAATATGTAATATTGTGGGGAGTAAAACAATTATTATTACTCGTTTATTATACAAATAACTAGAAAATTAGCATTTACGTAAAAAACATTTCCGACACATTGAAGTACAAAAATCTTGTACAGTTTTTCTTAGGCCAAAAATATTATAAACATGTTGCAGTAAATTCAATTCCCTACACAGTAATGGATAACACATTTACATTTTTATTTACATGTCTTGTGTAATAATATAAACAAATAAACACGCGATACTAAGAATGATAGGCCTAACAATCGTCTAACATTATGCTAAAACACACAAAAACATTATACACACTTTCACTTCACCAATTGACTACTTTATCCCTTTCCAGTATTATTTATACATAAAGATTACTGTTATAAACACACATCCAACCACTATACTGTCATTATAAACTCCGAATTTAGAACAATTTCCGAAATAATCGCGGATAAAACATCACTTACAAAGATGTAGGTTACTTGAGGTTCATCTGACAACAGCAAAACTCAGCCAGGTGTTATTTACTTGCATTGCTGAAGGTAATGAGAGTGACCAGTGCTGCCATTTGTCAAAACAAAATTATTCTACGTTTCTTCTGATACAATTTGACACAACTATTGACTAGTTATAAAACTTCCTATAAATATATTTACAGCGTTTCATAATGGTCGCTGGGCGACCATTGGCCATTTGTCAGTTTTGGCAAAAACAGCTGTTTTATAAAAATCATATGCTCGTTGTTAACAATTGTTATCAATGTATCATTCAAATAATCAATACGATAATAGACAGCCACTCTTCTGCTGTCCAGTGGTACCAACCGCAACTCCATAAGACGACATTTACCCTAGTTCTGGTATTTTGTCCCAGGCCGTGTTTGACGAGTTTCTACAAGTCAGTTGCAAGTATTGATTTGCACTAAAAAACCATTCCCTTAAATAGTCGTTACGTTCTTTTACAACTGCTACATGGTTCATTTATATAATAAAATGAAAGTTCAGAATGTCATCTTTCAAATGGTATATAACTTGTCCACTTTCGAGTTAATTATAAATTAATTTTTAGCATTGGAAAAGTTTTGGACATTTATGGTCGCCCAGCGACCATGGCCATTTTAAGGGTAAGCATTGAAATGGTCGCCGGGCGACCATTGGCCACGGCTAGGGTTAAAATAAACAGTTTTGGTATTTGGAATATAAAACTTATGCCGTTATTAAACGTGTTTCATGCAGGCCAGGAATATATAAGGGTTTTTATAATTTAATCAGCATAATTTGGAGTTGTGGCAGGGAGAGCGAAACTCTGCAAGTTTAGTCGCGGCCGCGGTGTTGTGGATGGAGGGGGGGTAGATGTTCTGATCCTGACCTAGGGTTTTGGATAGGCTCTTGCCGAGAGTAACATCAGCTGTCACTGTAAACCAGCTGATCAAATAAACACTGTGACGTCACCTGGAGACTGCGCAGAACATGCTCAAATTCGTCCTTCTGAATAGCACACCTTATTTAAATCCACCTAGCCCCTAACCATTGACTATACACCTGAGCAGGAGTTTATGCCGTGAAGCAGCGATAGTCGTCGACTCCATCAATATAGGTTTTTTATTTAGTTTTTTTAAAGAGAATTCCAATCGTACAATTTTTCTAAGAGTGTTTTTTGACATCGTCGGAAAATATACCAACCAAGTTATCAACCAAGTTTTTTGTGCAAATTACTGTTCGGAGAGGGTATGTCTTATTTAGGTAAAAATCGTAAATATTTCTTCTAATCACCCCAAGAGTGAAATATTCCAGCTTGATACTTGGTCAGCCCGTCCTCGCACAGTGTTTCTTACTTGGTCGACTATTCCCATCCGACTGTGCTCATCATAAATATTCTTTTAAATTATAATAGGGCCTATATAAAAAGGTAATATTTCAGTTTATTATTGAATTTGTTGTGGTCAGGTATAGTTTTCAATGAATTAGGCAACATTAGGAGTAACACTGTAACAGTTCAATGAATTTTCATCCGGTCTTTCCTCTCCAGACACAATTTTTATCTCTTAAGGCTGTTTTCCAGTGAAATATTAATTTGTCACCCCGATCTTTATTTGTCCTATCATTTAACATGGCTACAGGAGCAATATTGTAACTGTTTATTGTTATTAATGGCAGAATTACGTCCAGGCTTTGCAGCGTAAGGTGATTGGAGGGGGAGGAGGAGGGGTGGGGGAGAGCTCGACACTGCAGTCCGACGCAACCCACCTGACGATCTTGCCCGACGCGACGACGGCACATCTCGATGACGATATTCAGCTTGACCCCCGCCTGCACTACCGATAGTATTCCCACGTCCTGCTCAGTTAATGGTGAAAAGTATTGTCAACTATAAAATCAAATTATGAGAACTTGAAGCGAAAAACAGCTTAAACACATTGTGTAAAATTATTTAAAAAACACAAAAATTAATTTAGTGTGAATTCTATTCTAAAATGTAGATTGAAGAATGGGGAGGCCTTCAATTTGGTAAGATTTCAAACTGGCCTTCATTTTAAATTTGTAAGATTTCATACAGGAACAACACCAAATCGGTCAAGCTGGCCTGTCTTTATCAGTTTTAACAAAAGATGCATATTATTGGGGCTGTAAAATAATAATAAAAAAAAAAACGCATAGCAATTAATTGGTTTTACATGTAAAATGTTGTAGTGGATGGAATCATTTTTCCTTTTGGTAAGTTTAAAAGTTTGTGAAATTCAATGTACAAGAACAAAAAAAAAAATGAATTGGTAACCAATGAATATTTTTCACCATATATTTAGCGAGAATTTCCTTATATATATATATTGTATGTATTATACTCTTACAGTTTATTGTGATATATTGGACATTGTGTTGTGTTAATTTTGTTGAATGATGTACATATGTGTCCATTTGTTAGGCTAAGATTTTGTACGATATAAATTATTATGAGATGACTCAAGCTTCGCTGTAAGTTGTGCTTATTTCATCTGAAACTAAAGATATTTTAGCCCGTGAAATATTCAAGTTAATATGAATCGTCATGTTTTGTACTTCCAAATCAAAGTCAACATTTAAACAAAATAATAAAGTTCAGGTTTTGTAAGCATAAATTTGTTTTTTCCAAAGAAATGTCTAATGCAAGAGAAAAATTACAAAGTTTGGAATATTTTAATATAACATTTTTTTTACTCGCATTGAGACTTAAATTTGTAAGGAGCAAAACTCTTAATCAAAAGTTACCAAAATTCTAATCCACCCATTTAATGACATTTTTTATTGATATTTTCAATTATATCTTTATTAGGTTGGGTAAGGATCAATAAATAAAATAAATATTTTAAAGCGCAACCTCTTGTAAAATGTTGTATGGATCTTCATGTAATCAATTTTGAAATATAATTATTTACATATAATACTTTAAATATACTGTTTTAATTTTTATCATGATCCAATACATAAACTTTTAACCACAATATGGAAATTTTAGGCTGTGTTATGAATGTTGTAAATTATTTTAAAATATAGTTAAGTTAGAACCAAGTTAGTTATTGATGTTGGATTCAATAATAGAGAATTCATGAATGAAAGCTCACTCCTAGTATTTTTGTGTGAATAATTTCATAATATTTATTCTGAGATATGTTTTTTTAGTTGCAGGTCATAAAAATCTTTGTATAGTGTACAGTACTGAAAGTGTATAAAATAGTTGTAAACTCAATAGATGATTTCAATGTGACTTAAATAGGAAATTCCTTAAAACAGCATGTAACAATAGGCTAATGTGTGATCGCAGGGTCTAGTGTGTATTAACTTTGAGTCAAAAGATTACTCAAATTTTTCCAAAGATTTAATTTTCCTAATGGTAGAAAAGAGCTAATATGGTGTCCTATTAATTTTATACATTGACAAAACTATTACAACTGTTATAATTTTAATGTTTATTTATAATTAAATGTTAATTTTTATGTATAAATTAATTTAAGGTAGAAAGACTTGAGCTCAGCAGACTTTTTTTAGCACAAATTAAACTTATTTTTGTATTTTTCATGGAAAAAAGCACAGAGACATTTGTTGCATATTTATCATAATTTTGTAGATTTGTAAATTGTGAAAGGTGCTCTATCGATGTGATTTCTATGGCCAATGTTATTGCATTTTTTCATTAAATTATATATATATATTTCAAATGTTTTCTTTCAATGTGACCTACAATCTCCTATATTGGTTGCAGTAAACCTGCATACTCAGCAAATTCCAATGGTACTTCACTAAGTCACCAAGCCACATCAACAACTTTCATCAAAGCGTATTCACAAATAAGCGAGACATGGATCACCACTAACTAGATGAAGCAACATACCAAGTTTTACCAATTTATATTCAAACACGCAAGATATCACATCTGCTGGGTACGCAGGTTTGCCATGGGGACCACAAAAAATGGGTTTTGTATGCAAATATCAGTAAATCCCAACCATATAAAGCCACATACTGGTTTCATTAATACATGTTCATTAATAAGCGAGATATACAATTTTACTTATTCTCCATAAGATTAACATTGGACAACGTACTGTGTTTAACCAATTGACATAGACCGATGATCAAAATACCATACAAAAAAGTTTGGCTTTAAAAATAATTATATGTAAAAAGTTCAAAAAACCATTTTTGGGTACAAACCCCCCCCTTATAAAGGTGCGATCTATCTGGTTTTCGAACTCATGAAAATAGGTTCAGCATTACACGTTCATATCAAATTTCATCAAGGTCAGAGCACTTTTACGAAAGTTATCATGGCTACGGACACACACACACACACACACACACACACACACACACACACACACACACACACACACACATATATATATATATATATACTAGCTGGCCCAACAGACGTTGTCCTGTCCTAATGTCATTGAATTTGTTTTAT
This sequence comes from Allygus modestus, assembly GCA_963675035.1. Lineage (NCBI taxonomy): Eukaryota > Metazoa > Arthropoda > Insecta > Hemiptera > Cicadellidae > Allygus > Allygus modestus. The sequence goes on along the minus strand of OY776116.1, from coordinate 69,895,389 downwards.
GTCAAATGCTTGTTCATTTTCAAGATGAGCTCGTTTGCTTCGCTCACTCGCCTCCCAGATGAGCTCGCTCGCTACGCTCACTCACCTATTTTTATATGGAGCTAACTTGGGCAACAAAAAAAGAGAGTTGAGTTTCCAGTCATTTTCATAATGAAGATATTTTTATGCCTTTCAAGTATGTTTAGATATAACCCTTATAACGGCTGTTTGGTAACTAACTAACTTACTAACATACTAACCCGACTTTGTTTGATGTATTTAGATATATATATATCTATATAGATATAAATATGTATGAATTTGAACGAATGGTGTTTTTGGCATCTGGGGGCCTCATTATGAAAATTTATCATGGTCCCAGCCTAGGCCTTACCATGCCACCTACGGTAATAGCTTCTTTCCTATAGGGGAAATTCGCTAAAAGAAGTAGGACTATAAGTTATATATACTATAACTTTCTCTACAGGGTGTTATTTAAAGCGTAACCCAGTTACAAGTACCATTTAAGTCGCTGTTTAATATCAATACAATTTGGCAACCACACTTTCTTTACTCCTTTTAAAGCTGGGCGACAACATTTTTTGTGGATGATTCCTGTAGCAGTTATCTGCATACTCAGCCCTAATGTTTCTCATGTAGAAAAAGTAAATACCCCGTAGCAGCAAACCTGCGTACTCAGCGAATTTCCAATATATATATATGTATCTTAATACCACATAAAGCCACATACCAAGTTTCATCAATATACATTCATAAATAAACGATTTATGACATTTTAATTATTCTCCATAAGAATAACATGGCGGCTGAGTATGCAGGTTTGCTGAAGGAAGGAAAAAAGGGGTTTTATACAAATATCAATATAACTCATTTAGGTAAAGCCACATACCAAATTTCATTAATTTATTTTCATAATTAAGGGAGATAACACGTTACTTATTCTCTATAAGAATAACATGGGGCTGGGTACGCAGGTTTGCTGCTACGGGAGCCTTTGGCAAAAAATTGTTTTTTTGAGCAAATATCAATGGTCCACAACCAGATGAAGCCGTATACCAAGTTTCGTCAGTATACGTTCATAAATAAGCTAGATATAAAATTTTTCTTTTCCTCCATAAGAATAACATTAGACAACGTACTGTGTTTAGCACTTTCAATATCTCGGTAACCAATTGACGTAGAGAAATGATCAAAATACCAAATTGTGTGTTTTTTTAAGCTGAATCAAATGGTGAAAACTAAAATTTGACTATTTCCAAAATTATATGTAAAAAATTCAAAAAACCCATTTTTGGGGTACAAAACCCCCCCAAAATACCCCTTCGGATAAAGCGATCTGGCTGGTTTTCGAACTTAAAGTCATAAATGTTGCTTTACACGTTTATACCAAATTTAATCAAAATCGGATAATTTTTACGAGAGTTATCGTGCTCACGGACACATATATATATATAAATATATATATATATATAAGATGTATATTCATATTTTAACAAAGTACCCTTTTTTTTATAAAAAACATTTTTATTTTAGACTGACATGTTTCGTGCGCTTAGGCCATTATCAAAGTCTATAAAAATATAACCTCACATTTAAAATAAAATAAATATTAATCATATGTTAAAATGAATTATTTAAAAGTTGCATATGAATTGTTTGTCATAATCGATAATATATTTTATTTTCTTCTGTTATTTTCTTTGAATACTATATTAAGTGATTTTTATACGTCCCTGTTCTTATTTTTTCAATTTTATCAAATATCGGGTTTGATTGTTTAGGTAAAACTGTATTTAGTATGTTTGAAGGGTCTTTTTTAAAATTAAAGTAAATATTCATTTCTTCTTTGACAAATAGCTTCTCTCTTTCTCGTTCAAACTCTAAAATTGTTAGATGTTCTTTTAGATCTGTATATTTGTGTTTCGACTTTATCAAGTGTTCTGCAAAGTTAGATTTCATTGTTGTTTTGTTGTTCGATTTAAAAGCTTGTAGATGTTCATTGAATCTAATTTTGAAGTTTCGGGAAGTTTGTCCGATGTAATAACTATTACACTCGTTGCAGTTTATTTTATATATTCCAGATCTGTTGTATGTGTCGTCTTTCTTATCTTGATGATTTGCTATTTTGTTGTTTAATATTTTAAAGATATTGTTCTTAGTTTTATAGCTAATACTAATTTGAGAATTTTTAAATGTGTTTCTTATAGTTTTGTTCATACAATTGTTGTATGGTATGCACATATATTTATTTTTTTCTCTGGTTTCTATATTTCCTTGAAATTTTTCTTCTCTTTGTTTTTTAAGTTTTTTCTTGATCATGTTGTCAATCATTTTTCTTTTATATCCATTTTTTTCGGCTAAATATTTGATCACATTAGTTTCTTTTACAAAATTATTATTTTTCAGTGGGATGCTTACTAATCTGTGAATTAGGGAATGGAAGGTTGCCATTTTATGGGACCATGGATGATTTGAATGAAATGGAATGATTGTGTCTGATGTTGTGGGTTTTCTAAAAATATTAAATGAGGGTTTTCCGTTTTCTTTAGAAATTGTTACATCTAGGAAATTAATTTCTTCTTTCTGGATTTCACTTGTAAATTTGATTTCGGTAGATAAGTCATTTATGTATGTTAATAATTGTCTGGCTTCGTCTTCATTGCCTTCGAAAAGACATAAAATATCATCTACATATCTGTGCCAATAACATATTTTCTTTCTGTAGGGATTAATGTCATTCATTATTTTAGTAGTTTCCATTTCTGTCATATAAATGTCTGCAATAAGTCCTGATAGGGGGGATCCCATTGGGACACCGTCTTCTTGCAAATAGAAAGAGGAATCGTATCTAAAATAGTTTTGATTTAGAGTCATTTGTGTTAGTTTCATAATATCATTTATTTCATTTTTTCTCAACGTCTTATTTTCAGTTAGATTTTTACGAAGAATAGCTAAAGTTTCTTTTATTGGGATGTTGGAATACATATTGCTAACGTCAAATGATAATAGCAAAGAGTTTGTTGGGATTTCTACGTCTTTAATTTTGTCAATTAAGTCATATGTATTCTTTAAACTGTAACCAGTATCTAAATTTATGTTGTTCTTTATCCTATTGTTTAAATATTTAGATAGTTTATATGTGGGGGCATTCATGAAGTTAACGACAGGGCGGATTGGTATTTCTTTTTTATGAGTTTTAGGTTGTCCTCTTAGAACTGGTGCTTTTGCATTAGTAGTCTTTAGTGCATATTTTTCTTTTTTTGAAAGACTATTACATTTCATTATCGTGGTGTTCATGGATTTTGTATATTCATCAGTTGGATCTTTGGCTAGAGTCTTATATTGATTATTTGTTATGAATGCTTCTATTTTTGCATCATAATCATCTTTATTAATAACTACTACTGTGTTACTTTTGTCGGCTTTAGAAATGATAGATTTACCTTGTTTTAGTTTTTCAGAAATTGAATTAATTAGTTTTATATCTTTACTTGTTCTCTCTTGTTTATTTCTGTTAATTACATTAATATTTGTCTTATTTAGCTCATGGATGAAGTTAAATCTCATAGGGTCTTGGACATTTAGATCATTTTTTCTTATCGCTACTTCCATATCTATTAGATCTTTTTCAATTGTTTTTATTTTATGATCTAAGTCAAGATTACATTTTAAAGACTTACTTAGAAGATCTGTTTCATCATTTGTAAATTCAATATTTGTTAAATTTTGTACTGAAGGGCTGAATTGAGTTTCTTGTATATTACTAGTTCTTAAGAATTTATTCCTCTGTAATTCAATCAGTTTGTCTATTTTATTTTTTTGGGTTTCTTTTTTTAGTTTCATTATTGGTGTGATCCATTCTGCTATGTATTGATTCATTTCTTCAATGCTTTCGTCATGAAAAATAGTTTTTGCTTCTTCATATGTTTTCTTTATAGATTCATTAATTGAGTGGAGTTTTGAATATAAGTATTTAACTTCCTCTTTTACCCAAATGTGTTTTGCTGTTTCTATTGTTCTTTTCGCTGCTTGAGTTGTTGATCTTGTTTTAAGCTGAACATAGTTTGGAATTACATTTTCCAAGAGGCAGATTTTATTGAACTTAATGTCTTCTTTAATTTTCTCTGCTTTAAGGGTGAGGTATTTTATCGTATGAACTGTTCTGTGGTTGTTAGCCATATCTATTATGTTATAATGATTGATTAGGGCTACTAATATTATAAAATGTATATTCATATTTTAACAAAGTACCCTTTTTTTTATAAAAAACATTTTTATTTTAGACTGACATGTTTCGTGTGCTTAGGCCATTATCAAAGTCTATAAAAATATAACCTCACATTTAAAATAAAATAAATATTAATCATATGTTAAAATGAATTATTTTAAAGTTGCATATGAATTGTTTGTCATAATCGATAATATATTTTATTTTCTTCTGTTATTTTCTTTGAATACTATATTAAGTGATTTTTATACGTCCCTGTTCTTATTTTTTCAATTTTATCAAATATCGGGTTTGATTGTTTAGGTAAAACTGTATTTAGTATGTTTGAAGGGTCTTTTTTAAAATTAAAGTAAATATTCATTTCTTCTTTGACAAATAGCTTCTCTCTTTCTCGTTCAAACTCTAAAATTGTTAGATGTTCTTTTAGATCTGTATATTTGTGTTTCGACTTTATCAAGTGTTCTGCAAAGTTAGATTTCATTGTTGTTTTGTTGTTCGATTTAAAAGCTTGTAGATGTTCATTGAATCTAATTTTGAAGTTTCGGGAAGTTTGTCCGATGTAATAACTATTACACTCGTTGCAGTTTATTTTATATATTCCAGATCTGTTGTATGTGTCGTCTTTCTTATCTTGATGATTTGCTATTTTGTTGTTTAATATTTTAAAGATATTGTTCTTAGTTTTATAGCTAATACTAATTTGAGAATTTTTAAATGTGTTTCTTATAGTTTTGTTCATACAATTGTTGTATGGTATGCACATATATTTATTTTTTTCTCTGGTTTCTATATTTCCTTGAAATTTTTCTTCTCTTTGTTTTTTAAGTTTTTTCTTGATCATGTTGTCAATCATTTTTCTTTTATATCCATTTTTTTCGGCTAAATATTTGATCACATTAGTTTCTTTTACAAAATTATTATTTTTCAGTGGGATGCTTACTAATCTGTGAATTAGGGAATGGAAGGTTGCCATTTTATGGGACCATGGATGATTTGAATGAAATGGAATGATTGTGTCTGATGTTGTGGGTTTTCTAAAAATATTAAATGAGGGTTTTCCGTTTTCTTTAGAAATTGTTACATCTAGGAAATTAATTTCTTCTTTCTGGATTTCACTTGTAAATTTGATTTCGGTAGATAAGTCATTTATAGAGGGACGTATAAAAATCACTTAATATAGTATTCAAAGAAAATAACAGAAGAAAATAAAATATATTATCGATTATGACAAACAATTCATATGCAACTTTAAAATAATTCATTTTAACATATGATTAATATTTATTTTATTTTAAATGTGAGGTTATATTTTTATAGACTTTGATAATGGCCTAAGCGCACGAAACATGTCAGTCTAAAATAACAATGTTTTTTATAAAAAAAAGGGTACTTTGTTAAAATATGAATATACATCTTATAATATTAGTAGCCCTAATCAATCATTATAACATAATATATATATATATATATATATATATATATATATATACAGTTTCGAACGAATGGTGTTTTTGGGGTCTGGGGACCTCAAAACGAAAAGTTATCATGGTCCCGGGCCTAGGTCTTACCATGCCGACTACGGTAATGGCTTCTTCCCTATAGGGGAAATTCGCTAAAACTGATGTCTCTCTTACATATGAAAACAAATTAATAAAAGTTAGTAAGTATTTTTATATGGTTTAGATATGAAATTTGCATAAAAACTGATTGCAGCAAACCTGCTTACTTAGCCCTAATGTTTCTAATGGAGAACAAATAAAATGTCTAATTAGCAAAGTAGGGTAGTGAAGACTCCGTTTCGAGTGACTCCAAGCTCTTGTGATTTAGCCATGTCTATTCGAGCCATACAAACATTAAAAACAATGCAGTTTTATAAACATCTTCATATATAATTCTGTAAGCGACATTATTAAGTCAAAATTGTGGGAGTTTGGAAAAGCTCAGGACGATGGGAGACGGCTCAAATTAAAGGTCTCGATCCCAGGGGCTCGGGAAAAATAGCAGTATTTCGAAAAAGTTACCACCAAACGAGAAATAACGTAAAACATCCCCCATAAGAAAAGCATGGGAATCCCATTTATAAACGTATACGTATTTATATTTTTCGTCATACTGCAGACAATTTTAAGATAACAATTTAACAAAAACTAAATTTTCTTAACTTTTTACCATTCAAAGTTGGCTCTTATCTTGTTATTTCTAAACAAACAGCTGTTACACAAGTTGTCATTGTTTATAGTTGAATAATTCGTTCAACTGATGACCTCAACGGTGACATAAAATGACATTTTCGCCATACTGCTTCAAAAACAGCTGTTTTCAACCATGCATTGAGGTGCTAAAGGTGTTCTTTTTACTCCTAGAATAAAAAAAAATCACTTGACACTTTTCGATTGAGGTCATCAGCTGTTAAATAAGAATTCAACTTGTAAACAATGGAAACTTGTACGTGTAACCTGTAACAGCTGTTCGTTTAAGAGCAGAAAGATCAAGCTGGAATCAAACTTTTAATGGTGAAAGTTAACGAAATTTAGTTTCTGTGAAATCGTTATATTAATGTTGTTTTCAGTATGGCGAAAAATATATTTCATCAGAAGGGCCAAAGGTGGCGTTTCAATCCTCGCTCATTTTCCAGCCTCAGCCGGCCATTAAAACTTGAAGCTGGATTAAAAGCGTCACTTTTGGTCCTACTTTTTTCATGCCCGAAAACACAGTGTTGACGGGTTGCCAAGACCTAAAAAGATATAATATCAAAATGTATTCCAAGTCAAGTATAGCATCGTTGGTCTGACATGGTTTACCGTAGCAAAGTCCTTAAAGATGTTAAAATAAAATAAATGTAAAAAATTATATGATGGGTAACGGCTAGTTAGATTATCAGCAAATGTTTTATTTTATTGTACAAATACAAAAATATTACCAGGACTATAGAATCGAGGAAGGATATTATCTCTATTCTATATTCCTGAAATCCTAGGATGTGTTTTTGTGGCGAGATACTTTAATTGTAGCCTATATCAGGTAGATAAGAATGAACGTGTTCCTATAAAATTATTTATAAATTAACATTAACACTTTGAAATTATATGTGGGAGCCCAAAGAAAACTCGGAAAACAAAAATTGGGAGTCAAAATAACACTCCCATAAGAGCATATAAGATCGCACGTACATTATAAGAAATAATTTAAAATGATAGTTCTTATAAACCGTCAGTTCTGTATTGCTGGAAATAAACAAATACAAAGTACATTCTTCTCTCTCTCCCTCACACTTTTCCCCTGCTTTATTGATCTAGGTACAAAAACTAATAAAACTTATCATTTTTTAGTGACTGCATTATTAACAAATTAATAAAACAACCCATTGTAAACCAATTTTGTATATAGGAAATAAAATTTATCACCATGTCTTGATGAAGCTCGCTTCCATTACTCCAAATATGATTGTTTTGTTTGTACAATAAATTCATTCACTTGAAGATTTTTTTTGTGACAGAAGCCCAACATATTACATATTGAAATGTTAATTTAAAATGTGTCAAAATTCAGAAAATGCCCAAGATTCCCTCAGGCTTTGATTCATTGGCCTTAAATGTTTCAATATTTATTTTTGGCAGACATTGATATTATTTGGTCATGTAATTATACAAAGATATGTATGTGTATATGGACTCCCCCTTCCATAGGGAACCTCCTGCAAGATATTCTGGTCAGTTTACATTAGGCTTAGAGTACCCTGACATACTATTTTATCAGTTGCACTAATCTGACGATAAACTAAAGAGATGATACAAAGGAATAGGAGTAAGAAGGGAATGATTAATTTAATCTGTAGTTTGTACAACTTCAATCATTGTTAAACGGTTGCTCGGTAACACATATTTAAAAATTAATTTTCCAAAGTTAAATTGCCAAAATTCAGTGTTCTCCAGTATGAAGACTGATGCTCTGTTTGTAAGTAATAGAATAAGTAAACATCAACAAAATTAATAAATGGTTAAAAATATGTTATTTCAACCCTTTGAAGCTAAACTTTGAAGCTTTTAAGCTTTGTTAGTGTGAACCCATTGGCTTAAAAATGATGTGCTAGCGCCATTCCTAACTTTTAATTTTTCACTGTTGACCATGTGCAACTCATAAAGAATCAACCGTCAACCGTCAACTTCCAAGCAAGCCTGCCACCGTTTATTTTACTTACCCATTTTTGCCCTTCCAATAAAAATACTGAAACTACGCTTATAAGTAAACATAAATAAAGTTAATAAATGGTAAACAATATGTTAGTGACAACCCTTTGTTTTATTAAACAGAGTAGATAGCAATTTATAAAATATCCAGAATACAAGGGTTGGCATATCAGAAGCACCAGTGGCTTTATATGTATAGTTATAGGCAATCAACGTGAACAGAATATAAATATAATATAGTTCAAGATAATGATTTAAATACCTGTGCCATCTCCAGAGTACCAGGTAATTCCTGAGTAGTTGTTCATTTTTTAAAGTATTAACAACACATAATTTATCGTACAGTAGGTTACCTACTAACTCCAATCCCCAAGCATATGAATGGAGTAGTTCAATCAGTGTGTTATTTTTCTAATACTTTTGGACTCCTAAAATTTTAAATTATAAAAAATGACCTGCGGTGGACACATTCACAGTCAGGATGGATAAAAAATAACAAAACACCTGATCAGATGTGCAACTCCCAAAGAATTCACCCATTCCGTCAGCTTGGACCCTTGCCGTCCACCGTTTGTTTAAGGTCACCCTTAACTCTGCCACAGACAGGTGAACTCTCCTTATAAGTTGCACATAGAAACCACTGACTGAGATGGGATTTGATCCCTTGATCCGAGCATTACCCGCTGGCTTCAGCCAACCAGATCGGCTAGCAGTTGTATCGGACCATGTGTTATTACAAGCTAGGCGCTATAGGTGTTAGTTCCTTTTCTGTTTACTAAGTTACACCACATGTCGGACTCAAGACTGTATACAGTGTTTCTAACGGTATGATAAATTGCTTTTACCCTAACTATAATAGCGGACAAGAGAGATGCCAGTTGAGGGCTGAGATGAGTTTCAAATATGATTGTTTTGTTTGTACGATAAATTCTGCTCACTGTGGAAAAACAAAACAATCATATTTGGAGTAATGGAAGCGAGCTTCATCAAGACATGGTGATAAATTTTATTTCCTATATACAAAATTGGTTTACAATGGGTTGTTTTATTAATTTGTTAATAATGCAGTCACTAAAAAATGATAAGTTTTATTAGTTTTTGTACCTAGACCAATAAAGCAGGGGAAAAGTGTGAGGGAGAGAGAGAAGAATGTACTTTGTATTTGTTTATTTCCAGCAATACAGAACTGACGGTTTATAAGAACTATCATTTTAAATTATTTCTTATAATGTACGTGCGATCTTATATGCTCTTATGGGAGTGTTATTTTGACTCCCAATTTTTGTTTTCCGAGTTTTCTTTGGGCTCCCACATATAATTTCAAAGTGTTAATGTTAATTTATAAATAATTTTATAGGAACACGTTCATTCTTATCTACCTGATATAGGCTACAATTAAAGTATCTCGCCACAAAAACACATCCTAGGATTTCAGGAATATAGAATAGAGATAATATCCTTCCTCGATTCTATAGTCCTCGTAATATTTTTGTATTTGTACAATAAAATAAAACATTTGCTGATAATCTAACTAGCCGTTACCCGTCATATAATTTTTTACATTTATTTTATTTTAACATCTTTAAGGACTTTGCTACGGTAAACGATGTCAGACCAACGATGCTATACTTGACTTGGAATACATTTTGATATTATATCTTTTTAGGTCTTGGCAACCCGTCAACACTGTGTTTTCGGGCATGAAAAAAGTAGGACCAAAAGTGACGCTTTTAATCGAGCTTCAAGTTTTAACGGCCGGCTGAGGCTGGAAAATGAGCGAGGATTGAAACGCCACCTTTGGCCCTTGTGATGAAATATATTTTTCGCCATACTGAAAACAACATTAATATAACGATTTCACAGAAACTAAATTTCGTTAACTTTCACCATTAAAAGTTTGATTCCAGCTTGATCTTTCTGCTCTTAAACGAACAGCTGTTACAGGTTACACGTACAAGTTTCCATTGTTTACAAGTTGAATTCTTATTTAACAGCTGATGACCTCAATCGAAAAGTGTCAAGTGATTTTTTTTTATTCTAGGAGTATAAAAAGAACACCTTTAGCACCTCAATGCATGCGTTGAAAACAGCTGTTTTTGAAGCAGTATGGCGAAAATGTCATTTTATGTCACCGTTGAGGTCATCAGTTGAACGAATTATTCAACTATAAACAATGACAACTTGTGTAACAGCTGTTTGTTTAGAAATAGCAAGATAAGAGCCAACTTTGAATGGTAAAAAGTTAAGAAAATTTAGTTTTTGTTAAATTGTTATCTTAAAATTGTCTGCAGTATGACGAAAAATATAGTTCATCACGAGGACCAATACTGGCTGGCTTTTCGGTCATCGCACATTTTCCGGCCTCGACTGTTACTTTAGCTCGTATTGAAAAGCGTCACTTTTGGTCCTGGTGATCAAATATATTATTTCGTCATGAGTCATAATGCTTTAAAAACCGCTGGTTTTAAAGATATGCGTCGGGATGCTGAAGCTGTTATTTTTATTTCTAAGATAAAAAGTACATTTGATGACACTTTTCGGTCGAGGTCATCAGCTAATATGAATTGAACGAATTACAATATTCAAACTGTTAACAATGAAAACCTTTGTTGCAGTTGTTTGTTTAGAGTAGCAAGATCAATATTGTAACAGACTTTAGATGATAAAAAAGCAAACCAAATTTAAGTTTGGTTAAATTGTTACCTTAATTTATTGTGTCCAGTATGACGAAAAATATACTTCACTAAAAATATAGTGCAGTATGATGAAACTATTTGTACTGTTTCCAATTTGATATTTTCTATTTTATACAATTAAGTAATTCTCTCTAGTTTAATAGTAAATTAAATCCAAGGTAGGCTTGATTAACTTAGCCTATAATTTTCTTGTTCCATTAATCATTAACATAATACAAATTTCAGTGCACCATACACAATTTTCCACGTAGCAACACAATTAGGGATGTAATTTGCATATTGTTTTTAACATTATGCCATTGTAATATTGAGAAAGAAATAGCCTAAAATTGTCGTTTTTAAGACTTAAATTTTGAAATTTTTCGGGGGGAAGCCCCCAGAACCTCACTTCAGCTGGGGGGGACTCCCCCAGACCCCCCAGTTAGCTCCCCCTTCTACCAGTTCTAGATCCGCCACTGAGTTTCACAGTATCACTCTCATTTACATATAAGCAATAAAGATCAATAAGATCATTAGCAACATTAGATTCCTTGGAAAACTGCAGAGGTGTTTAAAAGCTTAAATGTAATGAAAATATGAAAATAGTTTATACATCAAAGAAATAGTTTTGTACACAGAGAGACAAGTTTTGTCAAGAGGTGGAAACAAACATGATCACACATGGCTCAACGACAACACTCGACATGCCTCAAGACACCACCTCTCAGATGTAGCAATAAACCCTTTTACATGGGCATGAAACTAGACAAACTGGAGCCAGAGGAAATCAGACATCTAGGAGAAGGCTGAGACAGTTCCGAGTGACTATTTAATTGAACACTCATTTTACACATCGGATGGATTTCATCCTGGATACCCCTGAAGTTAGGTTTACAAAGGACTTACAGTAACCCTGTGCACTCAGAAGGCCACTCCCAGTGGCCAGTGCCAACTCCATGACGGCTTGTATTTATTCCCGCCTACTTAGTCCTCTCAGGTCGTATGGCCACTCCCAGTGGCCAGTGCCAACTCCATTACGGCTTGTATTTATTCCCGCCTACCACAGTCCTCTCAGGTCGTGCGGCCACTTTGAGTAGTCCCGCATTTTCTTTGTTAGCCTGGCAACCATTTAGGCTCTATGCTCATACCAGCTTGCATTTATTTTTATGATTGTAGCATCAAATGTGATATTGAAGGGTTTATTGATGGTTATAAAAACCCTTAGTACACTTCAGTTTGTTTTTATAACAGCTGTTTATTGCCAAAACATGTTTACAGTAGAACCTCACTACGACGACCCTCGATAAGACAAAAACCTCGATAAAGAGTCTGATATTCTAATCCCTGTGAATCTCCCATAATGCTCAATGTTATAAATACCTCTATAACATGACTCATTTTTAAATAAATACCTCGATAGCACGTCTTTTTGTAATTTCATATTACTAATAAATAAACCTCTATAGCGTGTCTTTTCAAATAACTGAACCTCTATAGCACGACACCCACCTCAATAACACGCTTCTTAGGGTAAGTGAACCTTTATTACACGACTCTAACCTCAATAGCGCACCATTTTGCGTTACGGAACCTTTATAGCACAACTAAACCTTTCTCACGCATAGTTCCCAAGGTTAGAACGGATGTTTTGAAGTAAACAACAACGTCTTGGGCTCAGGTCTCAACAGGAAAACCCCTTCCCCACCCCCTTCCCATTCTGGCCTTTCCTTGTCTATCACGGGTCAGAAGATGTCTTTCATGGGAAAAACTAAAATGTTTTCTATAATGTAACTTTGATTAAATTGTTACTGTACCTACTGTACATTTATTGACTGGTTGAGTTATAGAAGACCTGACTTGAATTGATGACTTTTCATTATAGTTTTTAACTTTGTTATTGACTTTTTAGTAACATTTTACTGTTTTAGTTTATGAGAAAAACTTGAGTCTGTTGATTTTTTTTCTTACTGTCGCAATAATAAAGAAGTTTATTTTACTTGTACGTTTGTTCTTTTATTTATGACTGATTTATACAGTAATTTTCTACTTAAAACAGAACTTATTAGAAATTTTTCATAACAAATGTGCTTGGTATAGCAAAAAGTCTGTGACCTCGATAACCCCTTTTTAGAGATCCCCTTGAGAGTCGTGTTATCGAGGTTCTACTGTATAACTATTTTTTAGTCACTTTTAATACAACTATGCAATGTTGGAGTCAAAATCACTCTCATGTTCTAAAATGCTTTCCATATCAGAGAAGTCATTTTTGAGCACATCTCGGATTTCAGCTGATCACAAATTTTCATCTAGTTTAAATTAATAACACTAATAATCATGGTTTAACATTTATTAAAACAAAGAGTCACCATTTGTAAAAACAACACAACAAAAGAGGTTATTTGTTAGGATTTGACAAAAGCAGAAAAAATGTAAACACAGTTCAGAATTGCTGGGACAACCTTGAGGTATTAGTCAGATTTGTTTCTGTAGCCATTGCAATTGATACAACTACAGTAGTGATATGTTTGTAAATAAAGAATCTATAGAATATGTTAATTGTTCGCTTCTTGTGGGCTAACCAAATGCTTCTAGGTGATCAACAAGGAAACTCACATAGCTTCTTCCTCTAAAATCTTTATTAAACCACTATGTGCGTTTTCACACTGGGCGACACGACACCGGCACGACAACGACATGGTGCCGTCCCGGTGTCGTGGGGGTTAACATTCAATGCTAGCCAATGGAACCGTTTACACACACACAGACACGACGATGCTGTGCCGTTGCCAGCACCGACTTGTCGTGGGCAGCATCGCTTCCGCCGGTGCCGTTGATGTGTCGTCACGTTTAACTGTGTTTGAAGTGCTCAAGTTTACATCATATATCTTTACTCATACGAAAAAAATAGTCATAACTCATATGAGAAATGTATTTGGGTTTGTCACTATGTCAGTGTCATAAACATTGCAAGCTTGGCTTTTACGCCCAAGTTGCCAATTTGTTTACTTACAATTGAGAAGCAAATCCCGTAAACAAATATTTTAATACATACAGCAGGAATACACTCAACGGCAACATCGCAAGGCAAGGAGGGTAGAAAGGAAGCGGAAGGTACTTGGCCTTGAAGCTTGAAATGATGTGACACTGATTTTAGTTTATCAAATAATGTAGTATAATACAAGACATTCAAATAGCGAATTTTTATTATTTGGTGAATCTAAACTTGTCTATACCGACTGCGCCTCTTATGAGTTGAATGAGTTGAACTGTATAAACACTCTTTGTCGTAGGTATAATAAATACAGCCTCCTTTTGTAATCAGATATCATGTACCACTGAAAACATGAGGTGAGTTCTCCACCTACTAACAATCGTGTCGTTTCCGTGACTGTAAGTGTGAATGCCTTAACGATTTATCGTGTCAGTGTCGGCACCGTGTCGTTGTCGTGTCGCCTAGTGTGAAAACGCCCTATCAAATTATACTTTACTGGCCTACCAGCTCTTCACTGGTGCCATTTTTCACTCTTCTCTCCTCCCCTTTGTGCTGACTGGCGAAACGACCTATCCGATCTCCAGATCCAATACCAGATTCAATGTGAGGTTGAACTGCACTACTCTATCGAGTAAACAAGTTTTTTTTTTTATTTGTCCAAGCCTACACAACTAATAATTGCTTATTGGCAAATAAAATTATTATTATTACTTATGTAGTTTTAATCACATCTTTTAAGGGAGTCTGATTGTCATTTCTGCTAGTAACAATTTAGACTCCTTCATTTTCCAATTCAGTAATCCCCATGATTCTAAATCAAGATCCAGGTGTTAGTTTAATTAACAAAACATACAAATTTTTATAAATAACATTTATTTAACATTACTGAACAGTTATTTCCTAACAAAAAGTCTTGTACTGATTACTATTTATTCTAAAATGAATAAAAGACAATCTTCTTGTTTGCTGGAAAAACAATTCAGTCATTGATACAGTATAACAATACAGCAGTTCTTTACAATAAAATCAAGATGGATAGAACACAAAATTTAAACTCTTACATGGTTTCTTTATTTATTTTACAAGAACATATTCTTACAGTATAACAATACAGCAGTTCTTTACAATAAAATCAAGATGGATAGAACACAAAATTTAAACTCTTACATGGTTTCTTTATTTATTTTACAAGAACATATTCTTTGGTAACTGGTAACATAAATCAGTCTTTAATCAATATTATAATAATAAAATACTACTAATAACAATTATTTACAAACACTAACAACTTACACAAAAGCAAACAATTAGTTAAGTAATAACGTATACATTCGACTGACAACAAATAGTAATGATTAACAATAACTGGTAAAAAACAAAAACATGAAACAATAACACGTTGCCCTTTTTAGTTGGTAATATTAACATTAAAAATTATAATTTGTACTTCTGTTTGTTTGTGACCAGGTAACACAAAGGCTAAGCATAAACTGTAAAAGTAGGCCTGAAATGGTGTGGAGTAATACTAATTTTCTTCTATGAAAGTAGTTCTAAAACAAATATTTCTCAGTGTAAAAACAATAATGCTTTTAGTTACACAATTGTACTATTTAATGTCAACAACATAGTTTATAGTAATTTTTTCAAGTGTTAGGTGAGTGAAGCCTACAATTATTAGTTTACTAACACTAAAATATTATGAAGACCAAGTATAACTTCTGATGTAGATTTTGATGCAGGCCCTATGTAATTTGAAAGTCTATTTGAAAACAATCTGATAACTGAATTTCCTTGTTCAATTAAGTGTTGTTACAACACGACTTGCTACAGAAGAAATAGTATTTTATACAATTTAAATTTAAACAAATGTTTTAACCGATTTAAATTTTACTAGCATTGTTAGCTATAACAGGTTTTACAGAATGACTTAGATTCATATACTTACTGATGCTGTTTTAAGTCTTAAAAAAATAACTATGACGCCTACCTTTACAAAAGATTAACCTTTTAAGTTACTTTGAACATAACACACATTTTGGCATTGGAAATGAAGGTCCATTGTACAATACTCAACTAACAGGCAAATCATTGACATCAAAACGCTTCAAAGCAGTTATTAGCCTAGTTGGAAGTGATGGAATGTCCAGTGATGAGTGTTATAGCTAGGAACCTGAAAACAAAAAGGCAAGTGAACAGGTAAATCAAATGACATAGCAAGACACTCTTGGTAAAAATGTTGCACTAAAAATTTGAAATAAGTAGATAGAATCTCCCTGCAGAAAATAGCATATAAATTATATTCATCTACAGTCTTCAAAGGAAATAAGGGCCCAGCCAAGAGTATGAATATAGGCGTGTGTTGGACTGTTTCTGATAAAAATTGTCCTTCTTATATAAATAAGTGTTGTTAATTTTATTTGTAATTCTATTACTAATACACAGAGACTAATGTACAGAATTGATAGTAATAGGTATTGTTAGGAACCTAAGTAGGAGTCCCAGGAGGATAGCGCTAACATTGCGCTTATGGGCTTAAAATCTGGCATCTGATTGGTCTAATTAGGTCACATGACCTAATTAAGCCCCACCCCTTTTCCAAGATGGCTGCGCCCATGGTCCCGCCAAAAAGAGGAGGCCATGATGGAAATTATTGCCAACTTAAGAAAATTCCCAGAGTGTTATACATAGTAATAATATATGCATAGTAATTAAATATACATAGTAATTATATATAGAGTGAGTGACTGCGCAGACCTGCGCGTCACGCCTCAGCGCCCGCGCGTCACGCCTCAGAGCCCACCCCAGGTAATCAAGACACAGAGTGTGGTGAATAATTAATTTATTGACTTCACTTCACACAGTTCAAGACTTTAAAATATCTGACACACCAAACAGTTCAATACTTTAAACATTTGTAATACAGTTCAAGACTTTAAAACTTTATACAGTAAAATTAACAGTTCAATACTTTAAACATTTGTAATACAGTTCAAGACTTTAAAACTTTATACACCCAAACTACACAAGTCAAAGCAGAGCTACAAGTTATGATGAAGGTAATAGAGGTAGCAAACAATACTCTAACCAAGAACAAGACTAGAGAGTGAGATTAATGGTGTAAGGATATGTTAGCCTGGTAAAACAATTAAATACATGAGAATTAAAACTAACACTTTTAAATAATTTACACTTGAACACAAACATCACTGATCAAAAAATAGTCTTGTGCGGCCGCTCACGACACTTCGACAGAAGGGGCAACACGTCACCCGACGACTGCAGGCCGGGCATAATGTATGCCCACAAGATAGCGCCATTGTCGGTAACGCATCAAGGCAAATATGACACACGACGTACCTCGGCTGTTCTGTGGGTGGTGGCATGCCTCGTGTGATTAAGTTGTCCATCCGCCGGTCGTTGTAAGCGAGGATCCTCTCCATAGTGGCGCGGATATCCTCCCAGACGGCTGGAGCAACCTCTCGCACTTGGTGGTCTGCGGTGTCTTCGAGGACATTCCTCGCCAAAGCCAGCGCCTCGCCCAGCTCTGTTCTCACCGTAGCCAGACGAGCCACCATTACATGAACCTCCGAGGTAGTGTTTGATCCTCTCTGCTGTAAAACCACACAAGGTAAGTATTAATAATACAGTAAGATAGGCCTGTAAAAACACACCAGGTAAGTATTAATAATACAGTAAGATAAGCCTGTAAAAACACACAGTGTAAGCTAAGTCTGTAAAAACACAATACCCTCAGTTATCTTACCATCTCAAACATTCGCCTCCTCAGCCGCATAATGCCTTCCTCTCTATGGCAGACACTGCACGCTGGGGGATCGGCCGCGGGCATCCGCTCCTCACACCGTAAATTCTGAAACATTACAAATTAAATATAACACAAGTTCACAAAACAAAATTAAACCCTGCTCCTCACACCGTAAATTCTGAAACATTACAAATTAAATATAACACAAGTTCACAAAACAAAATTAAACCCTGCTCCTCACACCGTAAATTCTGAAACATTACAAATTAAATATAATACAAGTTCACAAAACAAAATTAAACCCTATCCCCGATAGAGATACTTACAACAGGTTCAACTCGTCTAGATGGTGGTCGTGTGGGCGCAGAACTTTCGGCGCGGTTCATACGCTCTTCCAAGGCGGCAATGCGGACCTCTGGTATTGACTGTAAAAACAAACAATCAATTACACAGTAAGATATAATTCAGTAAAAAAAAACAACATACAACAAAATATATCAAAAATAAAATTACCGAATGTCTGGAGGCTCTTGAAGCTCTAATCCGTGCCTCAACGGTCGGGTGAAACGCAAACACGTCTTCCTCCTCCTCCTCTCGCTCCTGATAAGAGCATTAAGGTGTAACCAACAGTAGTTTACATATGACATAAAAATAAAAGATAGAAACAAAAAGACATAAACTTTTACCTGTAGACGGAAACCACGCCCGATGCGAGGGTCTCCATCCGGGTATATTCCGCATTCATCCACACCCGCATCTCTAGCATTGGTTAAAACCCGCCTCTGAAAAAAAACAAGATAGAATTAACATCACTACTAAAAGCACTACTAAAAGCACGACTAAACAAAAACTATCATTACGGCTAATCGTACTAACCGTTTGATCGGCAAACGGTAAGACAGGAGCTGGCGTATCGGGCCGAATCGTAGCACTTGAACTACAAGCTGCTGCTGCCTCCCTCACCTGTAAATAATTAAAATATTATTAAAACCTAAAAATCAATGAAATATACAAGTCAACTCAACCGGAAGTAGGTGGGACCCAAGATGGGTCCCACCTATCTAATAACGATTCTAAAGTAGTTACTTACAATATTATTCTGTGGAGGTTCACTACTCCTGACAGTAATCCAGCAGGGGAGTACTCTTGTAGTGTTTGGTAGAGATTGTGTCTCCCTGGTACGTCTCAGAATGTTAGGCATGGTCCGCCTGATTGGAGACGCAGGCCTCTCCCACTGAAAAAAATATTAGAGTTTGAGAAAACAGAACCTGAAGTACTAGGTGAACCCCCCTTCCCCACCCCGCCCCAAGGGAGTCCCGATTCGGGACTCCCTTTGAACTATCAATCTCATACAGTTTACATTAATGAACCTGGTCTATATCAATTAATTATGAAATACAAGTTAAAACTTACAGTTCCCAATGCTCGCATGCTAGCCTCTACAAGCTCAGGACTTACACCAAGATCATACTGCAACAGACAAATAAAAATAAAATTTAGACTTACATTTTCTAGCCCGCGAGAGATGGACTCCCTGGCTTCAGGACTCAGACCGGCAATATCGTCCTGTAACAAAATTATTAAAATTACGACAAATAGAAAAAAATCACAAGTGAGCAAAATACAGATAATAACCCAATACTAACCATAAACCTATTTCTGGTCAATAAACTGCCGTCATCGAGGAAGGTCCGCGAGGTCTCGATATAAATCCCAGACTCGCCAGACAATCTTAACATCTGTGTTATTCTTCCGTTATATTCTTCCTAGAATATAGAGAAAAACATGTATAAACAACACTCTTAAAAGATAGATATAATAATAATAAAGCATAAATAAAAAACACACCTGAGTGATAGATCGCAACCCAGATGACCCGCTCGAACCGCTCTGTAAAGAAGACAATAATTGTTAATCCCGTATCAAATTATAAAAAATTACTAAAAAACATTTAAAAGAATTACTCGATAATTCCTACCTGTTGTGACACACGCTGAGATATGTCGCTCAAGGATATGTGAGACCCGCTCAAGGATATGTGAGACCCGCTCTGAAAACAAAAAAAACAAACGCGTTAAATATACTCTCCAAAGGGGGATCTATCGTTAAACCCCCCTTTGAACTATCGCTATATATGAGACTACCTATAAATAAAAATAAAAAACTCACTGCACGAATAGATAGCACGTCGAGATCATCCGCAAAAAACATATCTTGACTAAGTGTTTGTTCATCTCGTGAGGTAGTAGCCGGTAGATCCTGAAAACAATTAATAACTAAGTAAACTACTAAATCTATAGTGGGTAAATCTATAGTGAAATTGCAAGAGACTTTGATTACCTGATTATTGGGCGGGATGTTCTCATCCTGGTCGAAACCAATCACCAAGCGAAGACACACGAGAGCTAAAACTTGTAACAACATCACTACTGTTATAAACACTGTAATGTGCATAGTACAATGATACCAGGTCAGAGACCCGTATTTATACGCAAAATCCCTTCCAGCACTGCTTTAATCAACCAACCAATCAGCGCCCGCATATTCTGTGCTCCCCGCCCACAAACTATGTACGCACCGCCCCCACACTGTGCTCCTCTCTCACTTCATGATGAACACTCTGCCTAGCCTAACTCAGCTTTGCCTTCAGCAAATCTGTTTAGATAACCCTAGACTTTTCCAAATTCAAAATTTAGACGTACCATTTTTAATCAAACAATTACTAATATCAGAACACCACAACCATTGCTGGATTTTAAAACAGCATTTTCATTATTTTGAATACAACTTATTAGAGACTTGTTCAGAGTGCTACTGGGTAAGTTTAAAGTAATGAAAGGTAAGCAAATCCTTTATTAGTTATTATTGTTGTTTTATTCTTATTTTATGTTACAGGGAGACGAGTTGGTAAATCAGAAGAGGTACACGAAGGTGGAGTCGGTAGGTTATTCTCTTGCTGAGCCTCGACCTCCGCTCCAAAGGTGTATTGCCTGCTGGAAGCGAAAGAGAATAAATCCAATCCTCATCCGCTGCTACTGCCTCGACTTTGAGGCAAACGTAACGGAAGAGGCTTGGACTGCGAAGGTCCTCAGATCCATTGAAGATTACTACGACTAGGTGAGTACAATTACATCAAAAGCGTTTTACTGTAAAAACCCGTTTTTTAATCCACCTGTCGTTATGCGGGCTAGCGCCGGGTTCCTAGAGTCGGTTAGTTAGTCTCCACTTAGTCGCGATGGTTGAAGTTTATAGTCTGTGCGAGTCGTGTGAGAAATTGTGCTCGTGCACGATGTTGGTAATTTTTGAGGGTCGGGGGTGGGATTTGTGCTGCCGGTGTATTTACTTGGACCCGGAGGATTACAACACCCAACCGCCTCCGGAACCGTGCGAGCACGAGGATTACTGTAAGTTGAAAACCGTCACGGTAAAATGGCTAATGTAGTTTTTACGTAACCCGCATGAGCTATGCTTGACTTAACACCCCCGGTAGTTTTACTGGCAAAACGGCCAGTCTTCACCATGTCATCACACTGCGCGGACTTCACGTTAATGTGCTCCTCTTTTGAGCCGTTTTGGAGGTACGGGTGGTGCGATGACGAGCACTGCGTGGAAGTGACGCCACATTTAAAAGTGTGGTATCACTATCCACGCAACTCCATCCTTCAGGTCCAGCTCCGCTACTCGTGGAAGCTGGACTACCGCTGTTTGGATTGTGATTGTGTGTTCTCCACCGGTTGGATGGATTTCTCTTTATGAGGTATGTAACACTATGTTTTTTAATCACTGCCCCAACCAACGCAGTGATTCGTGACAGCCAATCCATTAAAAATGCTGCCTCCGATTTTTATATTTTTTTTGTTCTCTGTTTATTCCGTTAGGCTATTTACTGAGACTGTGTCCGTTCATTTTAGCCTAGAAAATAGACAGAGAATTTTTACTTTTTATATTTTTTTTTGTTGCGCTTTTCCATCCGTTTTTCCCTGACAGTCGGAGGAAAGCACAATGCTTTATAGGGTTTAACCAGACCTCCCCACATCCCTGGACTTATAAAGGGTTAGCTCCGCCTGTTAGATGAGCGACTGCCGGGCCTTATTTTTATTAGGCCCCACTCGAAAATATTTCTCGAGCGTAGTACTTTGCGGACTTTAAAGCGCAGTTTTCATTTTTATTTCCATGTACAATACAATCTACAAGTTCATAACTATCGCTACTATTTACAATATTTATTTCTTTAACATTAGGGTGAAATTCCCGAAGGAATTGAGCCTTTTCCAAACCTTTTGTATAAATAGTTTCAAAAGGTTTACAGAGTGAGCATAAAAGCTCTTCGCTGTAATGTACCTCACCTTCATTCCATTTTATGTGGTGATAATGACGAGTCAGCCAGCGAGCTGTTCTCTGCATTTTACTATTCAACAAATTAAAACAGTATGGAGGTCGGAACACAATCTGTGTTCTATACGACCTCCCAACTATAGCAAATTCTTTAATAATAAATCTATTAGAATTGTCTTTAAACGCGTGAAACTCCACTATTGCTTCCATAATAAAATTTCCTGATAAAGTCGCTCGGCTATGTGAGGTGGCAATTGATCTGTACAGGTTTCAGCACCGGTTGAAACCTGATTAAAAAAAACTTGTATAATATCCTCAATATAAAATAATTGCAAAACCTCGCGACCGATTAAAGGAATATTTTTCACAAGTTGATCCCATTCATTAAAGTTTAGTGCTAAGGAGTGTACTCCATCAGAGACACAGACGTACTGAAGTCCAAAAATATGTGTCAGTTTAATATTAGCTCCAGACTCTATAGATATTAAACACTGATTTTTACTCAAGAGAGCTAACGTCACTTCGTTAAACCTGTCAATTAGCTGGCAAAACGAGTCGTAACTCCAAAATACAATACCTTTTCTCCCTTTAATTAATACACCCAGACTATTGTCCCTGTTTTTAAAAATACCCGATACTACGCACTTGGTGAGCTCAGGGTCCAAGAAATGGACTGACTTTAAAAATACACCAGTCATTAAATCTATAGGTTCTTTACCTTTGGGAATGACTATAAATTCTTCCATAGTTTCAGTCAGATTCCTCTGAATTTTCATAATCACTGTAGTTTAATTCTGTACGCCATTTAACTATAATGCTATCAGCCCCCGTGGGCAATTGAAATTTTTCCTCGACGCTATTAAATTTATAACTGTCTAAAATATCCTTTTTAATTAAAACTCCTTCTTTGTAATATTCAATTTTAATCCAACCAAAATAATTCATGTTTACTCGCTGAACGCTAACTACAGACTGATTAGATATCTATTTTATTTATATAAATGTACTTTTTTACCCCTTCCCCACCCCGCCCCAAGGGAGCTCCAAATCGGAGCCCCCTTTGTATTCATTCCAAGTGTCTGACCCTGAGGGTCCACTTTTTAAAAATTACATTGGAGATTTTCTCTTGTGTCAGTTTAATACGTCTTAAAAATCTGGTTCTGTCCCTTGCTAACTGTTCCCAATCTGATTTCCTGTCTTCTTCTGTGGGTAGAATGTATATTTTTGTAACTACCGGGTCGGAGAAACTAACTCGAGATTTTCCTGACATCTCCCGTGATTGGTGTGTATGTGTAGTGACAGTCGTGGATTATGAGGCAGTATGCCCAAGTATTAGCTGGAATTACTGTTTTAGCTTGAATCTCAAGCCTTACATCTACGGGGCCAGTCTTAATAGTATCGTCCTGCTTTGAACAATCAATTACGTACAGAGGGCATTTTGTTTTAAAATCATCAAAGTTTAATATCGGTGACCCGATTCGTCCGTAATACGAATTTTGGAATGTAGCATACATGTCATAGAACAAGGCTGTGTTCCCACGAATATTATCATAAGGATAAAAGTTTGAATTTAAATAAAGCTTTACATCAGTTATTTCGCAGGCATCAAATAGTGACATATCTTTTGTTAAATCATTCTTTCTGTCTGTCTGAAAGGCGAGAACAACATACCGGGGTTTTTCTGTTTGGTTAGATGTTTTTAGTGTCCAAGATAATGTGTCTGTTCTTGGTAGGTTCGGGTATTCAATCATGTTCCACTGACGGAAGGGAACATGTATTGCGGGGTCTTTCTCAATAAACTTGTACAATTTTAGTTTACAGGCGTCGTTGACTGTAATATGAGGTATACGCCAGTAGATTTTGTCAATTGTTAATGTTAAAGTACCAGCCTCTGTAGTTTTTACAGCGTTAATATCCGAAGCCGAGCGTAAAAATATTAATTCTTGTTTGACGTTTACTAAAACCTTTCTATAATCTTCGGCAGACCCTAACCAGAGTTTTAGCGGGATCGAATATATAAAATCTGTCACCTGTTCAGATACCCCGGGGCTTTTCCAACACGCGTTTTTCAATATATTTGTTTCTTCCGAGCGAATGGATAAAATATTTTTTAAAGTAGTACTAATGCCGACATTTCTCGTCCTATCAATTTCCTTGCCACAAATCTCGTAGCGGATTTCTTCAAACATAAAAGCCACTGCGTTATTTACAAAGGATACATTCAGAGCAGTATCGTTCGCTTTTTTAGCGCTAACTTTACCGTGAATCACAATAAAGCTTTCAAAAGGCGCAGTTATAATGTCCTGTTGTAATATCGGTATTCTTATTTCATCATTATTATTATAAGTTGTATTAGCGTATGGTAGATGAGCATGGAATTCCATTCCTGTTATCAAATCATCGTAATTAGCGTGATTGTCAATTTCTAAAAGAGCCATTTTTTACAACTTTAAAACCGAGGGAACGGAGAAACTTTATATTCTTACAAGTTAACACCTTTGCTTTCTGAAGACTACTGGCTTGTTGAACTGTTGGGCTGGAATTAAATAGTAGCCCCATTGCTTTGCCTTAGATGTAATCTAACCGAGATTCTTTCTCCGCGAAAATTAACAAGATTTCCGTCTTGATCTTTGAGAGAGATTGTTAAGGTATTGATCCTTTGACTTATTACCGGTAAATAAATCACGTTTCTCGGGAGCTCAACTATTTTATAGCCCGGTGGTTCGGCCGGGTAGAATTCGTGTATCACATGACCCTCAACTCCATTTAGGTACGACCCGCGTGTGATATTACATTCTACCCGTATAGAATTAACTTTAATTATATCTACAGGCAGTTCGGAAACATGTTGTTTATTAGCCTCGTATATTTGTTTTTTGTAACCCAAGAGTGTTCCCAATGAATGTTCTTTAGTAAAATCAATTTTTTGAGAACAACATATCGTAGCCTTTAAAGTGTTGTTATTTGGTTTTAATGTAAACTTGGTTTCTTTTGGCAGTTGAGATTGTATATATGTCTGTATATCTTCAATCTCGTAAGATCCTTCAGGGATTGTAATGCTGTTATTTTCACCGTAGTAAAACTTATCATTATTGTCTTTTTCAATGTTTGGAATAGAATTATAAGTTGTCAGTTCAATTAAACCTAGCTCCCATTCACCCTTGCTAACATCTATGGGAAATGCTAGCTCGTGGGATAGTATACTAGTTGTTCCCGTGAGGCAGAACATTACTGCAGAGAAAATGTAAGCACAAATGACCACACACCACTGTATCAAAATTCTGTTGTCTCTCGTAATTATAGTAGAGTTCACATCCCGCCAAATATCGTGTTATTTCTGGTGGTGGCCTTAAATTGCCAAAACTGTCATAATAATAGGCTTTCTTATTAATCTTCCTGTAACATACCCAGTGCGTGCCTGAGCCGGTTGTACTGTCCAAGTTAACTATAGCAGATTCACACTTTCTCGAGCGTTTTGGTAAACTATCCCTCATGTAAACTCCTCTAAAGTTTGGAATTTTTAATAATCTCGCGTATTTGATTATATCGTAATTTGTCAGTGGTTTTATTGGTATCGAGATGCTTTTTTTTTCGTTTGCCTTTTCTTCCTCTTGCCGGCCCCTTGCTTTTTATAGGGTCTAAGATATAAACCTCTACCTTTAGGACGTTTAGTGGGTCGTTTCTTTTTACGACCTCCCCCCAATTTAGTCTTGGCCTTCATTGCTGTAGTGACTAACCAGGATGCTGCTTTTTCGCCCAAAGATGCGTCTGATGCTTTAAACCTCTGCCAAGCGCGCTCTGCCAACTCTTTGTCAGCTTGCCTTCGCCGCTCGTTGTCGGAGTACCGCGAGTATGCTATATCGTGTTGTTTACAAGCTTCGTCTAGCCCGTTTATTCCTTTGTCACCTCTAGCTAATCTCTCTTTTAATTTCGTGCCGGGCCCGCAATACCGATATGGTTTTAAGGTTGGTGTTCTTAAATGTAATTCGATAGGTAGGAGGTCTATAGCCTTATTAATAACAGATGAAACAATACCTCCGCCTCGCACAACCGCTTGCTTACATCTGAGAGGTTTCCTTCTTGTGTTAGCCATTTTATTGTAAATATTTAATCACTTCGTAAAGTTTAGTTAATAGAGTCTCGCGTATACACGGTATTTTTAAAGCTTCAAACACGTCAGGCAACGTGCGAGATACCGAGTTAGTAAAATCGCTGTACTCCAAGACCCCACTGTCAGTTATAAAGTAAATCATCCCGTTTATATACCTAAAAGCACCGTGACTGTGGGCAGGGATACCGTAAAGCGTAGACGAGACCATTCCCATAAATGTACCAGTAAAGTCGCACTCGTTAATTTCAATCAGATACCAATCATCAATAATCATGTAGCTCTTTCCCGTGTTAGTTGCAAAGGCCGCGTTTACTTTATGTACCATTCTACCAGCTATGTTATTGACATTATACACTGTAATCAAGGACAGTGAAGGGTATCTGAATAAAAATACATCATTGCCAAAAAAAAGAGCAATTTCCCCGTTAGGCCTCTGGTAAATGGCAGATATTTCAGTAAAGTTTTGCGGTAAAAATTTAAGCCAGTGTGATATTCTTCTTGGCCGTGTTAAGTCCTCAGGAATTCTCTCTGTAGGATTTAAACTAATAATCCATACATAGTCTCTAAAGAAAGCAAATATCCTTTTGTTTACAATAACAAACATATCAATCTGATCTTTTAATTCGCAAATATCGCGTTTTTCAAATATCTCGGGTGGTGTCTCAGGTGCTGTACTGCTTGGTGTGGTAGTGGTTGTTGTTGTAGTTGTTGTGGATGTTGTTGTATTCATTTTTGGAATGGTTGCAAATGTCTTAGTGGGCCTGCCGTACAGAAACTCCATAGCGAGTCTGTCATCATTGCCAAGCTCGTATTCGTTAAAGTCAACAATCCCTGTAGGGTCCCTGTTGAAAGGGAACATTACTGATTTATCATCACCTGAATGATCCAAACCAAGGGCATGTCCAATTTCATGAATCAATGTTAAATAAAATGAAATTTTTCCATTTCGTGGTAAATTCATAGTAAAATCCCAGTTTTCTTCCGAATCAAAGTGTATGTCCGTTTGGTTATAGCCGATATGAGGTAAATACCCGTGAGCCAAAACTAAGCCTGGACCATCAAAATCATAGGGACAATTGTCCTGTCTCGAGTAGAATACATGTTTTCTAGATGTTGAAAATGATATGATTATTGTGGGATTATTTATGTTTTTTTTAAATGTTAAATTCGCGTGTTTAGCCCATACGTCAAAAGCTTTCTGTATCAGGTCGGGGTGTTGAGAAGGGCCGTATTGATACCAGGTTATTTCTGTAGTGTTCCACTTTCTATTGGGTAAAGCTGAGAATGGTAATATATTGTCGCGATGGCCGCATCTAGGCGTTCCCATGAGGGCTAATGTATCGTTATCAAACACTCCCGTTGGTTCAAGACGAAAGTACTCTTGAAATTGTCTTACTGCAGAAGTAATGTTTTGTGTCAAAGCGTTTTTCTCCAAATACCCGTAATAAGTTAGAAAATCTACCGACTTGTTGCACGAGGCAAGAGGTAGAAAAATCAATAAAACAACCCGCATGTTGAGTGGATCGGTGTAGACTAATTAGTGTTTGCCAGTTAATGTGTTTTTAAACCGGATCCCGTCCTCAGGAAACTGGGGAAAGGGTCCGTGTCTATAATTTCTTCTTCATCATCATCATCTTTATTACGGAATTGTCGTGTATTTTCGTCTAAAAAGTATTTATTAATAACATTTAATCTTACCCACGTGTCCTTGTCTGTCTGTATTGGAGCTCCTAAGGTATTGTAAATGTCAAATAAAACTTTACTCAATAGTCTTACAATATAATTTAAGTTTAATACGTCTTGAAAATCTGTAGGATCCGCGCAATTTTTTATTTGTTTTGACTGACAATCATAAAAAGTGTTATCTACCAGCATTAATGATTTTTTTAACATCCTTAAGTTTACAGCGTCATATTCTTGTTCACCGTCTCGCACGTCTCTTAGTATTTTGTTTCCTAAGATATAATGTTCTCCTGTAAAAGGAATACATTTGTAGTCTACGTAAAATTTTGTGGCAGCATCATCAGAATTTTGTGGTGATTTTACATGTCGAATAACACATTTATTAGCGTCAAAATACTCTTTTTTTTCATCTAAAATTAAGGTATTGTCACACATAAATCTTTTAGTCACCGCGTCGTTATCCTCTGCAGGTCTTTTTAAATTACATAATCGCTTATTTTGTATATCGTAATCACCGTCGGGCGTTAAATTGAAACCCTCTCCCTTGGGACCTTTGACGGCCTCACCTCGGGATTTTCGGCTACTACGTCCAAACTTGTCAATAGTCATTATAATAATGCCTTAAACCTGCTGTTCCCCGATCCTTTTATGTAACCAGCCTCTCTCAGTTCCTCCACGATACTTAGTATTTCATTGCTATGGACTCTGTTTCCAGTCTCTGTTGACATGGCAATGTGTCGTAATCTGTCCACCAATTCATTGGCGTCATCCCAATGTATAATGTCACGAGATCGTGCATTCTTCCACGCTAAACCTTTGCCCGCTTTAACCGGGAATAGGTCTTTAATAATTCTTCTGTACTTTAGATTTTTGTCCCTTCTAATTACATTGTGGAATTTGTATCCTTTCTTGTGTGCGTTGGTGGCAACAATAATACTCTTATAGGTCTTTAGGTCTTCTTCGTTGTATATTTCCTCGTCAGGGGTTCTTTTAAATATTAGCTCATACAAGCCTTCGCTTGGACTATACCTTGTGTTGTTTATTAGTATAGTTCCATCGTTGTCAAAGTCTAACACCTTATCTCCCATCATTAAAGTACTGCCTTCGTATCTAGGGCCATAGTCATGATCAATTACTCGGACCTTACCGCTAGCATCCTTTAAAAGCATTGTCATATATCTCACCGTAATGGGGTTACTAAACTGACTTTCAATATATCGCGACGCTGTTTCCAGTCCCGAAGGAGTCGATACAATTTGTTTTAACCCACTGCTTTCAGGCGTAGATACACTCTGCGGTATAAATTCAGCTTCATCATCTGTCGTACTATAGTCCATTGGCTCTTCTTTAAAGGTTTCAGGTTCTGTTTTTATGTCTGCTGTGTTTGTTTTTCTAAGTTCTTGAATAATTGGTTTATACTGTTTCTCAAGCATAATATCACTTTCCTCGGATCCTTCCTTAAACATTTTATACTTTCTCTTAATAGCATTACGCAGCTGTATCAGTCGATTAGTCAGTTGCTTACTGTTTCGCTTCATAGTCGCAAATGATATATTTAAACCAACACGTTTAAATTTAAGGCATTTCGACTTGCCTGAAAAACAAGGCACGCATTTTGCATCTTTTCATGTAACGCGTAACATCTAGAAGCGAAATACCGGCGCTCAAGTCTAATCCTTTATAATACCTAGCTTCCTCCCTTACAAGACTGTGTCTCGGTATTATATAACGATTTGTGTAACTTTTAAAAACAAAGGCTCGCTTTACATTGTCCCTCCATTGTGAGACATGTGTTACTATGTACTTGTCGTTCTCAATGGTTTTTTGCATATATTTTCTCAACATTCTCAATGGTTTGTCATGATGTCTGTTGTACATTAAATACGAGTTAAGAAGCCAAAATTCGCACGGGTTGGTTCCAGTAAATTTTTTCCACTGTTCAAATAATGTTTGATTTGTCACTCTATATACACCGTTTTTTAAACTAATACCAAATCTCTCACACTGTGAGGCCACTGTGGGCAGGGCTGCTCTTAAAAACTCTGTAGTATATAATCCTTGGCAGTAGTTATTTACAGCAGCAAAAGGTTTACCCCTCGGCCCTTTGGGAGTATCGTCAGGAATTGGCCCCCAGGCTGTATTATAACTAATGTCAATATAACATTTGAGGGATAAAGCCATTTTATAAATTTTGACAGGGGACCTGATGGGTATAGTTCTCTCTGTCAAAACTATACATCTGGCCGCGTGAGGTATTTTGCAACCATACTCTAACATTTTTAAAACAATCTGAGCAAAATTAATACTACCATGCAGGTTTCTTAAAGGCAATACTTTACCAAATATATCCGGAAAGGGTCTAAATCTAGATATTAAATTTTGGGGGTCTCTCACTGTTGAATTTCTCATATCTTCATGATAAATCACTAGTTCTAAGGGTACACTCTGTTCTTCACACTTTTGTAAAAAGTTTAACCAAGTATCTCTATTATAAGTTCTCTCACTCGCAGATATCATTAATAAAACTACAGGTGGTAGCCTCGCAGTGCTTGGAGGTTTTTTATGTCTCCAGCATCTGTTATTGAAGGGATGGCCGTGTTTACCCTTTCTACTGCAATAATTACTACAGAATTTATTTTTGTCCTTGTAATAAAAAGAACACAGGTTAGACCTTACGTTATGAAGTTTCTTATCAAATCCCCTTAAATCATTATAATAGTAGATGCGTACCATTATACCTCTGCTATAAAAGTGTCCATTCCCACTCTGTACCTTCCCTTAAATGGATCTAGAGTCTTGTCAATAACTAGAAATCCAAAATTGTCACGCCACGCCTGAGCGCATATTTCTCTAAATTTTTCAAATGACATGTCTGTGGTGATATGATCGTTGTATACATGTCTTAGGTTCATTTCGTCTTGTTTGAATAAAATAACAAAGTTACAATTGTCCCTCACCAGCTGCTTGGGAATAGCACTATATGTCTGTCCCAGATAGAATGAATCTAAATTGTTGTGTCTCCCCATAGTAAAAAAGTTGCGTATATTATTATGTTTTTCTGCCGATATATCATCAAAAATCATTATAGAGTTTGGTTTAGCTTGATTTGGGTGTATAACTAAACTATTATCGTCAAATTCATGATACCCAACCTCTTTAGGCATAACCTGTTTAAGTAATTTGTATTTAGGCTGATAGAGGGATTTTGAAAATATATAGATATTCTCAAATCTTAGACCGTTTGGGTCAAATAATAAATTAAATAAAACATTGGTCTTCCCACAGGAACTCGGCCCCGCGATTATACAACGTATTGAATCTGGCAGTAAAGCGCCATGTTTGTTCTGTTTAACCATTCCGGCCCCCGAGAAATAATTGTCAACGTTTTTTACAGAGAACTTGACTTTCTGCTTAATAACCCGCATTGTGACTGGTTACATACTACTAATTGCTCTGCTTTTTAAGTAATCACTTCACGGTAGAGTGACATGCGGGCTTTTATGCGGGTTTCACATGAAACTTTTTCCCATTTAGCGGCACACGTGCAGGATTTACGCTTTGTTGGACATTAGTGCGATGACCCAGGAGTTAGTGCATTCACCTTTATCCAAGAATTATGAGAAGAAGGAAAACCAGACCATTTAACAAGTGCTAAATTACCCTTCCGCTTTAAGATTTTTTCAATCAAGTAAACATTACCTGTTTTTGACTTGCTAAGTTCTTCAGCGTAAAACCCTCCTTTAAGTATCTCTCCTCTGTTGTCTTGTAATATGTATGTTGCTGGTCTTGTTGGTTTAATCGCGTATACTGTAAACGTCTCATTTGACCAATTTTGTAAATAGCTTTTTTTGAACACTCGCTTGGTTTTACTGATTCTAACAATGTCGCCTACCTTAAATTTGTGTTTAAGATTTTTTGCGTTGCCAACTCTATTTATTCTATTCAGAATATCTTGAAAGTGCTTTTTTTTGACATCCTTGGGTTTCATACCTATAGTCTTGTGCTTTGTATTGTTGTAAGAATTTAAAATTTTTGGTAAAATACTTAACCATTCGTAACTTCCACGGGCAGTAAATAACTTGTACATTTTTGTCTTGATAGTTCTGTTTAATCTTTCCACTATACTAGCTTTAAGTTCAGAAAATGTATGATAATGGTTGATTTTGTATTTTTTCATTAAAGCATTTACGTGTTTATTGAAAAAGTCTGTTCCCTGATCTGTTTGGAAATGCGTCATTTTATATTTAGCTAAAATAGGAGCGAGTGCCTTTGCCACTTCTGGCCCTGACTTGTTTTTTAACGGAACGGCAAAAGCTAGTTTGGATAAACAGTTAATCATTGTCAATATGTACTTGAACCCTTTATTGACTCTGGAATAAGGCTTCATTTCAACTAGGTCAGCCTGGTATAGTCCGGGAAGAGTAACTTTACGCCTGGGATAATTTCTCCTGGCAGGCCGGTGTAGTTCGTTAGCTATAGCGTCCATTGTCAAAATAACTTATTTATTCGGTAAACATTAGTTTTATACCAGTGTCTGTTTGAATGGGGTTTGAGACCATTCGTGCAGTTAGCACCCAGGTTCAACCTTTATTTCGTGCGTGAGCCAATCCAGATTATTACTGGTTGACGCCCAGTACAAAATAAAAGTCCTCTCCCTTTGAACAGACAAGTGGGAAGAGTTTTTTATTTGCTTTATATTTATTTGCTTTTTTTTGCCCACCGGATTGTTTTAAGGAGTAGCCTGGGTATTAGCCAGGCTTCTCAATGTACAAATCCTTCATTCACCCGAGGTCGGTTCGATTGAGTAGTCTGGTGTTGGCCAGACGCCTCTAATCTACTGGACCCCTCATTCACACATGAGCTATTCAAAGGAGCAGTCAAGCGATTAACTTGACTGTTCAATCTACTAGGCTCCCTTTCAGGTTTACGGGGTTTTTAGTCACCCGCGCCAGTGACCTTAATTCACACACACACACATTCATACAGTGGGACTTAGGCATTATCTAACACATGTTCAACAATATTTACAAAGTTATGTGAGGTGAGGATGTTATTATGAGCAGAATCAAAGTGCATGCCATAACTCCTCATCAACTCTTTAGCTTTATTTACAACATTTATCCCGTTAGGGACAGATGATTTTACAAAGCAAGGTACAAAACCTTCCTCCTTTGCTTTATTCAAAGCCTTGTGAAAACTCACTTTTTGAGTACGAATACACTTGTATTCGCAGACTCCGTACAACTGCAACATTGTGTCTTTAATAAGAATACACAATACGTGGCTAAGGTCTTCCTCTTTAGGAAAAACTGCCAGTTTAGGTGCTTGGTCAGTTAACATTTTATTTATAGATTCTTTTTCTTTTTCCAGTTGTTTGTTAGTTTCCAGTGATTTTGTAAGTGATTTTAACAACTGATTATTCTCCTGCTGGATTTTATACATTCCATATTTTCTTATGGAAGGCAAGACTTCTTCAAAAACCCAGTCTTGGAATTTCTCAGCAATAGGCAATTTGGATTTCATAATTAATGAATATAGACCGGGTTCATTGATGTAAACTGTATGAGATTGATAATTCAAAGGGAGTCCCGAATCGGGACTCCCTTGGGGCGGGGTGGGGAAGGGGGGTTCACCTAGTACTTCTGGTGTTGTTTTGCGATATTTTTCTCTAACATGATCGTATATAGCTTTTCGTGGTCTAATATAACCCAAGATGTTAGCAACATCTTTTCCTTTAAACCAAGGATCATCACTGCTGTCAAACAGTACAGCAACGGGTTGATCATTAAATATATAAGAGGTTAAGTGAGACATTTTTATTTGTATCGCTGGAAGCTCTTACCTGTGCAGCTGCAAGGGGCAGAGTGAAGTTAACTCTTGAGAATAAAAAACGCTAAAAAGTCTCGACCAATCACGGCACAGAACGCTAATTACAACCAATAGAATGCATTTTTATTACAACCAATTACAGAGCAGTATTTTAACAGGTTACAACTAGTTTTCAGGTTTTTTAAATTTAATTAACACGTGGTGCACGTGTTCTTTATTAAATTCATCATAAATTGTAAGGTCAATGCATGGGCGATCTTCCGGTTCGCCCCACTCGTCATTTAACACAAATGAGTCAGTCAGACATCCTAGTTTTTTTGCACCGCTGTCAAAATAAATGTTATATTCTAATTCATCGTACTTGGAAAATTTAGCTACTTTTTTCATAACCCTTTCTTTAGAGAATCCGCTATTTAGCATCGCCTTACCACTCAAAAATTCAACTTCTATCTTGTCAAAGTCTGCATTTGATAACAATTTTAATGGTTTTCCTTCAAATTTTATTTTTCGTACAGGTCTTCCGTCACAAAATATATTTATAAAAATCCAACCAACATTTTGTTCCCAATCCTCCTCCTCACACATTGTACAGCAAACTGACACACGTCTGATCGCAACGAAAGCTGGATATTATATGTACAAAGGGAGTCCCGAATACAGGGGGGGCGTTTCGCCCCCCCTTGGGGTGGGGTGGGGGTTACTCCAATCTTTGACTCTTTTGATATCCGTAAGGTAAAGTTTCATACTCGCTCTCGAGCCTCCTTTTTGGTCCTGTAATTCTAAACTTTTTAATTTCACTCACTGTTACTATATTTTTGTCTTTAGTTCTCCTGATTCTATTCTCTTCAATTTCTAGTATCTCTTTTGTTTCACTGAGGACCATCTTTTTTAGAGCTTCAAAGTTTAAAGTTTCGGAGGTTTTCATATTTAATGTTAGACCCTTGATTTTACAAACTGATTCTAACTTTTGCTTCTTGGTTGACCAGACAAGGTAAGCGTAGGTCTTTGGTCCCCCAGAAACAAACTCTACAATATAAGAGCCGGGCCCGTACTCGCTTGCCAATTCGTCCGTCATTTCCCCGAGGTAATCCCCCGTAGGGACTCTGTACAAACCACCACGGTATACGTACAGGGTCGAGTCGGTATCATAATAAATTACTTGGCCTCCTAAAGCATCTAGATGTTCATACAACTTTAATCTAGCCTGGGCTGTAGTGTAGGCCGCAAACACAACATTTACATTTCTCAAAGGTTCCCCAACCTCTTCGAGATACTCCCAACTAACAACCACTACCGTCTCATTAATTATCTGAATCCTGTTGACTTTTACTTCTGGGTTTGTCATCATTTCAAAGAGTGTTTTGGGATCTCTTACAATCATTGCCTTAGTTTGGTTCTCCCTCTGTCCGAATTTTCCCCAAAATGAATTTAACATTAATTTTGCCAATTGCCTCAAACCCCCGTTTTTAGCAATTTTGTCTTTGTCTAATTTAACTCCCTCGTGTTGGAAATAGTCTGAAATGTACTTTTCTTTATCATGTTCAGTCTTACACCAAGAGGGATAGCCTGAGGCTTCCTGCTTGATTTTTAAAAATTGATTTATAAAATTTGTAAACAAACCTCCATTTTCATAAGTGGCTACCTCGTACTCCCACAACTCGTACATGTCCAGCACAACGTAACCTTTCTCTATAGCTTTCCTTATCTCATCCATGGTCCATGTTCCTACCATTGCCCTTTCCTCACTCTCATGTTCACAATCTTCTTGGTTTAATGTTTCCCCACAAGTTTTACACAAAACAAACATTAATTTATTATTCATTTTAGCGGGGAGTACGGGGTGGTAGAGATCTCGAGGTGGCAGAATCTTACATTTTAACAAACCATCTACCTGCATACCTCTCTGCCTGCACTCCCTATCTCCCACATAGATTGTAGGGTGGCCCAAAGGATATTTTCCATATTTATTTACATATGGGTAGAGGGAACATACATCAACATACTGGATTGTTTCTCCCTCTTTACATTTATGATATGTTTTTGTATTGCCCGTTCTGCCTCCAAAGAACGCTTGCCTAGGGTCAAGGGGAAGATTGTTGAGAATCGGAAGGTTATTTAAATGTTTAAGTTTGTTATCTTTTTTTAATGCTCTAAATTCACACTCCCACATTTCTATAGTTTCGTAGTCACTGATTTTTGCCATTTTTTTCAAAGTTCTTTCATACCTTAAGTCGAGTGAATCAGAGGGATCCTCCTTCAGAGGAGCCTCTCTGTTATAAGGAAAACATTTCGGGCACCCGTGCCAGTAACACCCGTGAAACTCGTAAATCCGCTCACCGTCAAACCCATCTACTTTCATTCCATTAATTTTAACTTCTTTACCCCGGCCCGCATGTTGAATCTTTACTCCGTGTTTCTCCTCTTCCCAGCTTAGCCATTGTAAAGCAACGGCTGACTGATTGTCAGTCAGTCTGTACCCGTTTTTAGGAATCAAACCTATTGTGTTTGGTTTTAGAAAGTTACGCCGAAAAGCTAAGTTACAGGCGCTGGCAATAGTTACAGCCTCGAGGAAAGGATCTACGTTACATTGTTCAAGAAGCAAGGCTCTAAATTTTATACACGCTTGGGCTAGGATTTCAACGTCAGAGATACAATACTCCAAGATTTCCTTTTTAAAATCAAACACGTAGTTACTCGCCACTTGCTCGTCGTACCAAATCTCGAAAGCTTCGTGAGGTTTCTCAAACATTGATTCCGGGCAGTAATACTTTTTGTCGGGTATCGGGCCTACATAATTTTGATTTGCCACAGTGTTAAAAAGATGCGGGAAATAACCTTTCTTTTTCTCGGGAGGCAGATCAAAGGCTTTAGGGAGTGCAGCGAGGGACATGGGAAAATAACTAAGTGAGTCAACAAATCTCAAATTGTCCAATTCCATAAGAATGATTTTAGTTCCCCTCATTACCAGCTCCGGCGTGAATTTTGTTTCTTCCATGATGTACTTTAACAAAAACTGAAAATCAAATCCTTGCCCGTTGTGAGCAATCACACAAACATTTTTAAACTGCTTTCTAACACTCATTACATAGTCTATAAAATCTTTAACCGGGTCAGAGTTGAAGACTCTTGTACGGTTGTTACACATCGTACAAATTTTACCATCGATACACTGATTGCAAAACTGCTGGGAAACACACAAGTTTACTTTATGTACTTTTTTATCTGGATCTGAGGGGAGTGACTCGTCCTGCCTTGTTTCAAAGTCAAAGAAAATAAACAGGAAGTCTTTAGATTTAGGTTTTCCTTTATTGGGTTGCATGTAGCATTTATGATTGGGATCTTTGAACGCTTCACAAGGTTTACAATAAACTTCTCCGCATACGTGAGCTGTCTTACGTTTTTCTGCATAAATAATTTTGTTACAGTCAAGACACTTTTTTATTGTTTTACATTTGTCAACCTGATGGGCAATAAAACAGTGCTGGTTTCTCAAAGTCATGTTACAGTCCGGGCAAATTATTCCCCCATGTTCAAGTTTACAGGGTGGAGAGATAGTTTGGCATTGAGGACAAATATTAGTACATCTGTGCTCAGCTTTGTGATCATAGGGGACATGACAGGCTTCGCAAAAGTAGTTGCAGACAAACGCAGCGGTCAAACTGTTGATTACATTATAGTGCCGATTGTGAAAGAGCAGATTTATTTTAAATTTAGGATTTTCAACACGGCCTTCAAAGTAGACATCTCGGCCTTTTCTATCATAATTATAAACTGTGATTTTGTAATCTTTTAACAAGTCCTGAATTTTTTCCAATTCGGGGATTCCTGCACCTTCCTCAGAGATCTCTACCCTAGCCCGCCGAATAAGTTCCTTGGCCCTGAAAGTTTGTCTTTTACCCTTGTCTTCACGTATTGCTTTATACTGAGGATCATTAGTCACTTTAGCCATAGCTACTACCAAAGCCCGAGGGAGACATAAATTGTCTTTATTATTAATCACTACAATTCCCTTCCTGGCTTTACACTCTTCGACAAAGGTGTTGTAAAGTCCAGGTCGTACCCTCCCGGAACCCACAGGGAGATTAACTCGGGTACATTCCACTTTAAATGTGTCGGTAGATTTAATAGTTTCGGAATTTGATTGAACAATTCCCCCGAAAATTTGCCAAAGGATATCTTCATTAATTTCACCTGCGGGCCGAAAAGCAATATACCCGGGCTCTGTACTTTTTAAGTTTAGAGATTGTAGTGTAAATCCGAGCTGATCATTTTCATAGGCTTGGCCCTTCATCTCATTTACAATTTTGGCAAAACCTTGTCTGAGCCAATCAATTTCGTTTGTTTTTGCAGGAGGTTTTGTGAATTTAAAAATAGTTTTTGTTCCGTAAAGTCTAAAGTGTCTAATATATGTATCATCGGTACTTATAATTTCAACAGGGTTTCCTGCCATTTTCCAATGGCGAAATATACAATTAATCTCAACACATACAAAATAAGCCAACAGATACGCCGATAGCAACAATCAGTAATGGCTCTTACCTGCACGAAGGCCAGAGGCAGAGTGATGGAGTAACAATGTTAATTTTTGTTCTCTGTATTTGTGTAAGCCAATCAGAGCGCAGAACGCTAATTATAACCATTAGCATATATCCTTATTCCGACCAATCACGTAGAGATTGCTGATCACATTATTTGTTATGTTACAGGACCCCACCGCCCCCCCGGCCCCCCGCTCACCGACTCCACCTACACCCCACCGCCCCCCGCTCACCGACTCCACACACCCACGGCTCGACCAGCACCAGCGATGGCGGAGCCAAGCACCACCTGCCACCTGCACCACCTGCACCACTCACCGATATGTACATCACTTTGATATAAAACTGTAATTATTCACCACACTCTGTGTCTTGATTACCTGGGGTGGGCGCTGAGGCGTGACGCGCAGGTCTGCGCAGTCACTCACTCTATATATAATTACTATGTATATTTAATTACTATGCATATATTATTACTATGTATAACACTCTGGGAATTTTCTTAAGTTGGCAATAATTTCCATCATGGCCTCCTCTTTTTGGCGGGACCATGGGCGCAGCCATCTTGGAAAAGGGGTGGGGCTTAATTAGGTCATGTGACCTAATTAGACCAATCAGATGCCAGATTTTAAGCCCATAAGCGCAATGTTAGCGCTATCCTCCTGGGACTCCTACTAACCTAGGGTTTATTAATCAGAAAAAACTCAACAGTGTGAAATTCACCACCCACCTAATTTTGTGTTCTTTACTATTAACAAATCATATTAAGAATTATTTTAGTTATAAAGAAGGGCTGCCGCTGAATAAAATTGTCCTTGTACAAGTTAGAGTTGGTAAAAACTAGCTTCCAACTTACACCTGGTTGCTATTAAATAAAATTCAATAAATTTCCCTTCAAACTTAAAACAGAGGAGTATCGACATGTAAGCTTAAGGACAGATACAAGCGAAACAAGAATCAGTAGGCCTACAAAGGTTTTCACCAACAATCGGCGATGACAGGTTTTATCAATCCTGACAAACTCAATCTGACTAAGCCTATTCCCTATCCCAATTTCCCACAAAACTGTGAAGACGACTATATCACATAAGCAAACTGGTGTTGACTCAACTCCAGAGCCGTATAACAAGGGCTGTTACATTTCACCTCTGAGCAGACCCCACATATCGTGTCGTGGCCCGCAACATCACCGCGATGACTGGCGGCTCGAAGCAGCGCGTCACCAGTGCTTTACTCCCTACAACTTACAGACATCTCCACGGCTGAAACTTTTGTTTTATTAGTTACCGCTATTGAACGACTGTACTGTTATTTTGTAAATGGATAAGTTTTTCTTGCAATATAATTTTCAATAGGAATGGCCGATGAACTTTTTCTAAAACGTCAATAAGAATTATTGGTTTGTTCAAAGTAAAATGGTATCACATTTGAACAAATATTAGGTTTTATCAATATTAAATAAAATTTAAAATACAATGATTTATTGGAACAAAAATTTTATATAAAATGTTTTTGGGGGGCAGAATTAACAATCTATTTTTTATATCAACGTATAATATTCAGGAGCAAAATGGTCACTGCATATTCAGGCATATTCACAGTTAATACTAACTTTCCGTTGATACTTTTGACACCCTTGTTTTGCAGTTATCAGGGTCTTTTGGAAGTGAATCTCCCCAATGATTTTTCAGTCTTTTTTTAATTATTTGGACAGCTTGCTAAGAATAAGATGAGTATGAATAATCTATTGTAGTTAAACATATTACAAGTGTTGTCAGGTACAGTTGAAATTCACTGGCCTAAAGAAGTTTGAACATATATCTATGTATCGTGAACAGGCTAAGGTTCTCTCCTTGGGGAAGCAGTCTTTCCTTCAAACTGTGTCGGTTGTACAGTATTGTCTTAAAATATACCTTCCTGAAGACGAAGATTGTGCCTCGTGCATTGGTTAGGAAACGCTGAACCAGCCTGGATGCTTAGCTTAAAATACCAAGAGAATAGCTTAGCGCATTCGCTGCGGGTGGGTCGAAATCGGACATTTGCTCAACGTTGGAACATATAAGATTTTCATGTTTAAACAATTCAAACGCAGCGAAAGTGTTAAATTAGGAAAGAAAGGGTTCTTGTACTTTGGACCCAAGCATACAATACCCTTCCTCCAAGCATGAAAACTTTGACTTATAAGTTGTTCAAGGCCTGGTTATAGTCATTAGTTTAATTAAACACATTTGGTTTATTTTGAAAATTTGACTTGTATTTATACAAGTACTGACTTGAGATGTCCCGAAAAACAGTTTGTACTGAAGATCACTTGTAAATAAAGGCATTATTCAAGCAAAATCTTGGAACATCATAGTTGCATCGAGTTAACAATTCGTAAATAGAATACAAAGGACGATTCATCCTGTTTTTAGCGAATTTCCCCTATAGGGAAGAAGCTATTACCGTAGGTCTCATGGTGAGACTTAAGCCCGAGACCATGATAACTTTTTGTTTTGAGGTCCCCAGATGCCAAAAACACTATTCGTTCAAATTTATATATATGTATATATATATCTATATATGTGTCCGTTAACACGATAACTTGAGTAAAAAACGTTCGATTTTGATGAAATTTGGCTCAAATGTGTAAAATGACATTCATGACTTTAAGTTCGAAAACCAGAAAAATCGGACCATGGGAAGGGGGGTTTATGGGGGTTTTAAATTTTCCATCAGTTTTTTGCATTTTCACCCTAACATTTTTAAAAAACTTAATTTTGGTTTTGACCATGTTATAGAGCTTAAAAAAACAAATAATTTAGTATTTTGAATTATTAACCTAGGTTAAGTGGTTGCGGAGAAAATCCAAAAAACCTGCTCATAAAATCTCCTATGTTAATCTTATGGGAAAAAGGTTTTTGGCTTTTCCTCAGTTTATTTTAATGTAAACTTCACATTTGCTTTTACCAATCTGTTCAGTTCCACAAAACAATCATTTTGGTGTTTAAATTGTGATTCTACGCCCAACCGTTGCAGAGATATTCGAAGTGCTAAACACAGTAGTTGTCCAATGTTATCCTTATGGAGAATAAATAAAATTTGATATCTCGATTATTTATTAATGTATGTTGATGAAACTTGGTATGTGGCTTCAAGTAGTACTGGTATATTGATATTTGCACAAAAAATTGATTTTTTGTTGATTATTGCCGTAGCAGCAAACCTCCGTACTCAGCCCCCATGTTATTCTTATGGAGAATAAGTAAAATGTACTGACTCCCTTAATTATTAACATAAATTAATAAAACTTGGTATGTAGCTTCACTTGGTTGAGTTATATTGATATTATATAAAAACCCATTTTTCTGTTCCTGGTTGCAGCAAACCTGCTTTCTCAGCCCCCATGTTATTCTTATGGAGAATAACCAGAATGTCATATATCGCTTATTTATGATTGAATATCGATGAAACTTAGTATGTGGCTTCGCCTAGTTAAATTCTATTTATATCTGCATAAAAACCAATTGTTTCTGTTCCTTGTTTCAGCAAACCTACATACTCATTACCAATGTTATTCTTATGGAGAATAATTAAAATCGCTTATATGTCAATATATTTTTATGAAACTTGGTTTGCGGCTTTATTTGGAATTCAGACAAATATTATGCATTGGAAATTCGCTGAGTCCGCAGGTTTGCTGCGACGGGGGTATTATCATTCAAAATTAGACATCAGTTGAGCATCTCTTATGTCTATTGGTAACTTGTTATACATTTCTATGCCTAGAACCAGAACTCTGTATGAAATCTTGAACTAACAATGTTATCATTGTTAACCCCTTAACTGCCGCGAACGTGATATGACGGGCAACTGCACGTCGCCGTATAACTGCCACGCCCGTGATATCACGTTCTGCGCCGGTCAGCTGATTATCTGTCTGCTACGTCGTCGTACGGTATTGTGCTTAGCTCTGGTGGTGGTTCCTAAAACTAGGATAATGCAGTACACTTCTGCGCGTCTACTGCTGCTACCTGACGGGTTATTTTGGTAATTTTACTAAACCACGTGCGTGCATCAGTCCCGGTCGCGGCTGCGATTCTCGTATTTCGCTCGTTGTAGCCTAGTGTATCACGTGTATCTGTTGTGTTGCAGTATATTTATTGCTTGTGAATCATATAATGGCAGATAATAATGAAGATGAGGAGGAGATAATAAGGTATTTAGATCTGCCGAGCTCAGAACTGGGTATTGTGAACGACTTCTTGGGAAAAAAACCTGGCAGTGGGGCTTCCAGTAAGGTAAAATATATTGGCAGTTAAGGGGTTAAACAATTGACTTTTTAAACAAAACTGCAAAATTCATAACAATCATGGTAAGCACAAACTAGACGTTGGGGAACTTATCAAAATGTTATTGTAATGCTTTAGATCCTTATCAAAATGTTATTGTAATACTTTAGATCCTTTTATGATTTTATTTACATACTTTGTAACGTTTATGTACCTTTGGATATCCTCAGGAGCATCATCATCAGAGGTGGAATCTGTCAAGTCAACTGGAGGAGGCAGAAAGTTTTGCCTGGAAAAAATGATGAAAAGGAGTTTAATATACTCGTAAACACAAAACAATTTTAAACTAAACGGCAATTATAATCTTTTGTTTTTGAGGGACTTGGTATAATTAGGCAAGATTACGACTACAGGGTTCTCTCTCATCTAATCTGCAGGGTACGACCCTTTGGGGATTCATTCAAGCAATTGCCTAGATAAGAAACCAAACAACATATTTCAGCATGGCTGGTCCAGGATTTGTACAGCGTACCTTGAATGTGTGGCACAAGGGTTATATGTACTCACAATTTTCAGACTTAAAGATTTTTGTTTAAAGTTTAGAATACTACTAGTTAGTGTTTTTTCATTAAAAACCAAGGAACAAGATTTTTTGAATAAGAGCATGAATCCTACATTTTATGATTTACATATAATTATCTGAATTTTATAGTTTTATACAGCTCACCGACTCCAAAGTTTTACTAGTGTCTGTGTTGAGGCCGCATGAGAGAGCAAGTTGGTTTTAAATTGCCGATAGAAAGCATTAATACTAAATTTTTGTATATAAAATTTGAGATTACCATTTTTAGTAATCATATTTCATATAATAAACCAAGCCTAATCTAATAAGGAGTATAAGGCTAATGCAGCTGAATTTTGATTATTGCTTAGAAGGATCTAAATGACTGCTTGGTTAAGTTATTAAACAATATATTTTCAACAATAAAATAAAACTGGTCTTGAAATTAAAACCCAGAACATCTACCATCATGTTATTCACTGAATTTCAATGCATTCAATACGCTGGCTTCTAAAATTACGCTGGCACAAAATGCTTCAATTAATTGATATTGCAAACTGCTAAAAATGTTTGATGTAATTTCATTATCTATTAGTGGTCAGAAGTCATAAATGGATAAAGTCAGCCCCCCTCCTCCCTGACATGACAACTGCTAATTTACACAATTTAGATATCGACATTATCTGCCTCTGATGCCAGTGTTCCTTGCCAACCCACACTGCACTCCTGTCTGATTTCTAGGAATGTTTTGAAATCACTTAGATATGTATAAGAATTTTTCAAAATATAATAATAAAAAATAACAATTATTAATGTTATAGATAGTGAAAAATATCACTATACATACAGACAAATATACATTACATAACACAAATAAAACAACTAAAAGACCAATGCAAAAAGACGGGAAAATACCTTTTCATGAGTGACAACAGCAGTTACAACGCTCAAACTATTACTATTTGCCAACAAAGACAGATGTTGTCGCTCAACCGTACCCGTTGTGAAAAAAAAGTTTATGTCTTCGAACACTCGATTTTGTCTAATGCTATCAATCAGCTGTTTTCTCTAGCGCTGGCAAATTCTTAGAGCTTACCTTGAAACTAACTTGCTCCATCATCCGGCTTTACTCAAATTTTTAGATGCTATTCAAAGTTTACTAATCTCTTTTTGTTACTTTCTTGAAAATGTCATACTTATTAAGATCATTCCATTTGGTTACACAAAAGTTTTTAACGTTTCTATAGAAACGACTAATTTAATTTTTAAAGATTGATGAAATGGAATTTGCCAGAAGTTCACTTGATGCAGTCTAAAGAATTTTAACAAGAAAAATGAGTCATTGTAAACAAAAATCAGTGACAGCTAGGTGTTTTATGTATTGGTAAGTAAAATGTGGTTTTAATATATTTAAATGACCA
The DNA here is from genome assembly GCA_963675035.1 of Allygus modestus. Classification (NCBI taxonomy): domain Eukaryota; kingdom Metazoa; phylum Arthropoda; class Insecta; order Hemiptera; family Cicadellidae; genus Allygus; species Allygus modestus. Next base: position 69,850,794 of record OY776116.1, on the reverse strand, counting down.
ATGAACTTAACTCTTTTGCTACTGTTATTTTTATATTTTCTTTCTGATTCAATTTTAATCAAAATTAATTACTAAATAATTACTACAATCTCAGGTTTTTTTTATTTACTTCTTTAACTCAACCGGAAGAACATGAGACCTTATCTTAAAATCAGGGAAAACCCATTTTGAAATTTATCAAAATGTAGGAATTTTTATGGGTTTGTGTGAAATCAAAATGTTGAATTTTTATGGGTTCGTGTGAAGTTTGTGGAAATCAGACTATGATAATAAAAAGACCTGATGACTGTGAAAAATATATACGTTTATTATTCAGACAAATCTATAAGGAACTACAACCATTGACTATACACCTGTACTAGAATGAAAACTTTATGGGCCCTTCTGATAACAAAAGAGGCGGGATTAACCACGTGATTCTGACAGCACTGGATAGAAATCGCCACCATCGCACGCAATGGCGGACGTAACTCTGGCTCATGCTGCTTGGCGTGCTCAGCTCGGCCGTGGCAGGTTTTTGATAATAAACAACTGTCTCGCTTTCCTCGCAACTCGGAAGTTTTAATATACGATTTAACAAAGGCTGCAACGCTGTAATAACAAAGGTTGTGTGAAATAAAAATAATATTGGAATAACTCTTAACAGCTTGTGATAAAATTGGTGTCGACGTCATAACCGTCTTTCACCAGCGTCAATCAAGCGTGCTCTGCCTGTTCGTCTGCCTATGCGATTCCAAGTAGTTCGCGTGATGTCTGCTAGGAGGAAGCACATGCGATAGCCCCTGTTGCCGACCACACTCAATAGATTGTGCTTATTCTTGGTTAACCAATCTTAGCATTGCGTTTACCGTCTACTACAGGTGTATAGTCAATGCCACAACATATGCAAGAGTCTCTGAGTCCATACAATCCTTCATTACCAATAGGCCCTAAGTTACATCAGATAGATTTTAAATTTCACTTGCACCTGTATAGGCTAACTGAAGTAGTGTTACTGAAGTAGAGTTAATTTAATTAAGTTACACCCAAATGAAGCATAATTATGGTTGAATTTTAGTAGGTTGCTTCTGTTGATCAGTTAAGAAAGTTTGTTGAATTAAATTATATCTAAAACTGTTCAATCCATAATTGAATAGTATTCAAAGTATATTGCTGACATCTTACTTCATCTTTAGTTAAAACAAACTGGGGTAGGTTAGGCCAATTTACTGTTGATTTAGAAAGATATTACTGATTATTGAAAGTGACTAGTAGATCTATTACTAATCCATTTTTTGGTGTTCTAGGCTAGTGATGCCTAGGCAGCTTGTCCTTTAGTAACATCACAATTTACATGCACCACTTCATCACTGACTCTTGTATCAACTTAATAGAAAAGAGAATGTTTAAATTTTAATACTTTGGCCTAAACACTTTAAAAGAACCCCAAACTGACTTTACATCCCGTGTAAAGTCACTCATACAGTCAGCAAAGCTCCCATCTCACTTCAGGTTGAAGACAGAAAATAGAATCATACGCTGAAAATTGCTCCGCGATATTTATACCTCACAATACTGTACCCCTCTAAGCAGTAATGCCAATTGGTCCAAATCCGCGCCCTGCGCTCTCATTGGTTCGTGGGATAGCGTCACTTTTACTCTAAGCGAAGTTTCCCATCAAAATATTTAACCAAACCGGAATTTTACTGCTGTGACGTATTTCCAAAATGGCCAAATCCTTTATAGGCCCTATCAAATTATTGCACAACATCCGTTTGTTAAAATTAACTTTTAAATTTACTGTCCGATTTCTATGATTTTTTCACACAAGTTAAAGAATTTTATATGGTTTATTATTATGTAATTTCCATTTTAATCAGATTTATATTTATTTAGATAATCAACTTTTTCTAACTGCAACCTTCCCCATGATTGTTTATCATAATTTATTATTTAAATTGCTTTTAAAGGGATTAAATACGATACCCGTTACACTTTCAAGGCTATGGACCGATATATCGGTTTTTGAATCTGCTACAAAAAAATATTGTTAATTGCTGCGTAAGCCATTGTACCGTTACGAGCTCAGTCTGCAGTCTGCCTCTGAAATGTGGTGTAACCTGGTAGAAACAAACTGAACTAGCTCATCCAGTGTCTGCTCTAATAACACCCGGTACACTACAGCTGTTAGTCTGATCAGTGGCTGTGTGGTCTAAGGTGATCCTACCAGCTAGGGGTAGTACTTTGATCGAGGTTTAGAATCCCATCAGACATGGAGCATTTTATTATGTACAACTCATGGAGAGTTCACCTGTTTGTGGAAAGAGTTGAAGGGGTGGGTAGACCTTAAGCAAATGGTGGACAGCTCGCAGCCAGGTTGACGGGATGGTTGAATTCTTTGAAGGTTGCACATCTGAGCAGGTGTTTTACTATTTTGTAGACTACCTATCATTACTGTGTGTCTCCATCACAAGCACGTTATAAAAAAAATTCAAGAAATAAAAAAAATTGACAAAATATCACATTTCAACCGTTTCTCTCAGAAGCTTAGCATTGAAAGGGTTAAATGACCAATGAACTCAATCATAGAAAAGCACTCTAGTGGCATTTACAAGCTGTTTTTTTAATATATTTATATTTAATTTGAAAAAAGATTAAGAAAGATGTGCATAAAAAAGAAACAAACTGTAGACGAGTTTACACACAGCACGCTGAAGAGAGGGAAGCGAATTTTTGTATTAAAAACTAAAAAAAAAATCAACTAACGAACTTAAACAAAAACTTGTGCCTTTTTTAGGAAATTGGGGAAACAAATTGTTGGCTGTTTTATTTAATGCTCCTGGTTATATTTATCGTTGGGATAGCAATGTTGTGCATTATAAGGTCAGGTGAGGTAAGGGTTCAGTCAAGGGTGAAAGTAGATATGGGGGTGTTGGGAGTGATAAAACTACATCACAATATGAAAAACAGCCATTTCCAATGTTAAATCCTTACAATACAAGGTACAGTGTTTAAGCAATTTAAGTTTTCTTTAATTACTTAATATATATTTGTGATATAATTATGAGAGGGCTAAACATTTTCAGATTTTTACGTCCTATAATTTAATATGCATTAATTTTAAATTTGGGGCATTTTACCTTTTTTGGGCCCAAAAACACAAAACTTGAATTTTTAAAACCCCTACAAATTTTGGGTTTTCCAATTATTTTGCCCAACAAAAACCCCCCACAAATTATGGGTTTTCCAATTATTTTGCCCAACAACCTTGTACAACTGATTGTAGAAAGGAATGTAAATCGTACAATAAAAGCGACCGCTAGAGAGCAACACATCATTTTTAGCGACCCTCCAAAATGTGTTCAGGGGGTCAAATGATGAACTTCTGTGGTGGGTCTCGGGCTTAAGTTTCAACATGTGGGTCGTGCTAATAGCTCACTTTTCCAAAGGCAATTCGCTAATAAATGGCTACTGATACTAATACGAGTTAACATGTTAGAGTACATTATAGCTATAATATGATAGACTAAAATATTCGTCAGTATTGAATTCTTAAGCTTTTAATTCTTATAGCCTTAATGATTTTAGGATAAAGTTTCTAAACAGACATCTGGGACATCTGGGAAGCCCCTAAATCTTTATCATGATTACCTAACTACGGTGCAACTAGTTCAATAAATCACTGTTACAGAGCTCTGTAAATGCAAAAACAGAACTCGATCAAAATATACAGCTAAGATTGTCTTGCCAATTTAATAATTAAAACTTATTTTAGACAAGATAAACCTAACCAAATTAGGAGTTTAAGGCAAAAAAAGTATGGTTCGGGTGATTAATTGGTGAGTTTGTAGTGGGTACTTGTTACTTTAAGCAGCATTGAGTTAGGTAAGGTAAGTTTATAAGACGTTGTGGTCTGGTAGGTTATTATGTCTGGCCATTCCAAGTATAGTTTGCCGAGGCACTGTCTCATAAACCTTACCTAACCCAAGATACTTAGCGAAGTAAGTGCCCATGTCAACCACTCCAACCAACTATGCCTGTAAATATTATTTCTGATTCCAAATAAATAAACACTATAAATGACCTAACAATTCATTAATTATTTTTCATACTGGAAAAAAGTAATTAACGCCAGGAGTCGAACCTGCAATATTGAGGATAGTACGTCGATATGCTATCAATGAGCCACCACAACCTGATTATTGAGGAGGGAAGATACTGGACAAGAAACAACAAAACAGTAATCAAGTGAACAGCCTTTCTGGTGGCATTGGAATGAAACTGACAGGAGCTTTACAGGTCAAGATGTCAATGTGTTAGGTCGGTTAGACATCAACATCTGGACTTAGGATGATTGTTTTAGTTTCTACGGAAACAACTACAAAAACTATCAAAATGTTGTATTTCAGGAAAAATTGTGGAGCTACTTTATCATTTGAGTCAACCCTAGAAATGAGAAAGGTTTGTCGGCACATCAGACATGGATTTATGTTAAGCCCACCTTCATCCATATTCCACACTTCCAACGGTGAGTGTAAACAATACTAAATCCTACCCTACAAATTATTACAACACTTTTTTATAGTCTGAAGTAAAACTTGAATATCTTAAAAGTCCTTAGATAGTGGGCTTGAAAGTACTGTATTTTATTCCAAAATATGAATTTTTAAAATGATTAAGATATTTAGGCAACTACATCGCTGACAAGTGTTTAAAAATAATTAATGTCCTTCAAATTAAAAATGCTTCACCATTTTGAACTTATCCATTTTTATCAGTAAAAAAATTCTATATATATATATATATATATATATATATATATATTCTATATATAATTCTATATATATATATATTATATATATATATATATATATATATTATATTATTTAGTTCACTGCATAGGGCTACTGTTATAATTATTATTTTTAAAAGAAAATTATCAGAGTACCCTTCAAAATTCATTTTTAATTCACTGACATATATATATATATATATTAATAATATGCAGCAAGTACAGAATTAAGTCAGACATTACCATGCAAGTCTCTATTGAGAACATAACATTAAATAGGTACACTAAATTGGCATTATAAATCTATATAAACCTTACATAAAATAAAATAGAAAAACTTAAATTAAAAAAGCCTTATTAAAAGACTTCTTGTGAATACAAAATATTACAAGTCATAAATATTTTTAGTTTGTTTTTTAACTCTTCAAAATCGAATAGGTATTTATTTCCAAGGGCAACAAACATACAGTATTTACTTTTAAACACCCCAACCATTTAAATTTGCTCCCAAAAATCTTTACAATTCTGGCTTTCAACATTATTATAAATTCTTCTAAATTTGATGAAGAACCTGTTATAGGTTGGATTACAAATGTCTGAAACCTAAACTTTTATTCACACCTTTTTTCCTGTAACATCTCTCTTGCCTCTTCCTTCTTCTATTCTCCTTGTTTTTCTTCTTTTTCTATGAACAAAAACCAAAACTTAAAAATCCCATCCCTAGGACGTGGTTTCAGATTCTGTATAGAACAGAATAATAGATGTTTCTTTGTCCCTTGTGCGTTTCTATACCATTCATCCAATTGCTATTAACTTTACATGGTCATTCAGGTTAACGCTAGGAAGGTTTTAAAGCCATTAATCGAAGTCCTAACCCTTAGGGCTCCTAATTTCTCGTCTTGTATCATGCAGACATTTTATGTTACCATCCAAAAATTTAACTGAAAGATCTTTTTTTAATTTACTAGTTCAACCTTTCTTGTATAGAAATATAAAATTTCCTTTAATATACAAAAATATAAACTAGCAGACCTATTACTACTTTGCCCGCGTAATCTGTGACAGTTGTGTGTGCTGCATTCTGTTGTTAGCCCATGGAACTGCTAAAAATCAAGATCACCTGTTTGAATTTTCATCAGCTCAAACCAAAGTGAATGACCATAAGGAGGAATACGTGGTGACTTTAGGGCAAAGCCCAGTTGTTTAATCGGTATGAAAACATTTTAACTTTCCTATTTTAGACGAAAATAATCAATGTACCGAATTTCACCTCTCCAGCATGCCGAAAATTATTATGAGTGAATAATTATGAGTGAGTGAGGGCTTTGCCTTTTATAGGTATAGATAGAAGATAAAGATACAAAAACTACCCAAATTGATATAGCCTATTTTCTAACCAATACTATTATAAAAGAAAAGGTGATGGTTGGCAGCTCTGTTGTTTTTAACACATACACCTCTGATCCGACTTACTTGATATTTTGTGTTTTTTTGTGGCTATGTAGTTCCTGTGAAAAGAACAGGATATCAGCTACTGTTCAATTAAAGATATTCTGGAGGATTTTGTTAAAAGCAACAACCAAAAATTAAATGAAGAATGCAGAATAAATGTATACTGTTAACTAAAATTAGGGGTGTGCGAGTACTCGAAACTTTGAGTTTTCGGCCGAGTATTTTACTACTCGAACTCGACTCGAAGTTTTGAAAACTACTCGAAAGTTCGAGCGAGTATTTCCCGCCGATTTCCGGACGATCGCTAACGATTGCGACCGGCCAAAACGCGTAGTGACGGCCGCAAAAGACAATTGCATCACGTAAAATCGGCCGAAAATGACGACCGCGAACGATTGGAACCGGCCAAAACGCGTAGTAACGGCCGCAAAAGGCAATCGCGACCGGCCAAAACGTGTATTAACGGCCGCAAAAGGCGATCGCATCACGTAAAATCGGCCGAAAATGACGATCGGACCGCGTAATTTCGGCCGTGACTAACGATTTTGTCATTTAATATTGATTATAAGCGATGTCTGGACCAGGTGAAATTGGCCAAATGACAACCGGGCCCTGTTTCATCGGCCGGAAACGAATGTCAAACCGTGTTTTGTTTGTCAATACGTAATCCAGTTTGATTGTAATGGCCAAAACTTTGTATTGCTACTCATGTATTAGTTAGAAACCATGTTTAGATGATCAAATCTAGGGTGGTATCAAAATTCTATTACACTATTTTAAACTACCAACTGATGGCAAATACTCGCTCGAAAATACTCGAAACTCGAAAATAATTGGCAGTACTCGACTCGACTCGACTCTATTAAAAAAATCACTACTCGCACACCCCTAATTAAAATATTCAAATTTTGTACATTTTCTTTTAAAATTAATATTTTGTAATCCCAGGATTACTTTTATCCTAGAGAATGCATTTATTTGTTAAAAATGGACATCGTATCTAACAGATTAACAAGTTGAGAGTATCGACGCTTGATTGATGTTTATTTGGACTTTTACCTATTGCTGCGAGTGGTTTAAAACCACTATGTTTAGGGAGGAAGAAAACTCCCGTTATCGTTCCGAAAAAACCTCAATGTGTGTAGGTTTTTATTTGAACCTACGCACATCTAAATATCAAACAATTATACCTAACTAGTTCAAATATCAACGCAATGTCCTAATTCCTAATGATTATTGAAGGGGCTTCAATAATGAGTAAGCCTACTGTAATTTCAATTGCAATAGCAAGGTTTTGATCTATCAAAAATAACCTGCCCTAGCCTAAAAGCCACACAGTCCTGACAATGAAACTGAGAATGGTTGACCATCGAATGACTAATATAATTAATACAAAGTGTAATAACTGTGGAAATGTGAATGCACTTTGATAAGTTTGAAGTGCTATGTATAGACGGTGTTGGTGTTGCGGTAAACTTAAAACTGTCAGGGGTAAACTTGGATCGAGGTTTAGAATCCCATCAGAGTCGGAACATTTTATGTAAAACTCATGGAGAGTTAACCTGTTTGTGGAAGAAGTTAAAGGGGTGGGTAAACCTTAATGGTAGCACTACACAGTTATCCTTGTACCAATGGTGTGTACACATTTATAACATGTAATGTCCACTCAATATTAAACTAAATTAAAGCGAGATACGTTTTTCAGATGTTTGTTTAGTGAATGCTTATTTAGTATATGTTCACTTGTGTCGTATTGCTAGGAAGTCATATAATTTTTTTCTATCGAAATATAATGGCGTTATTTAAGATATAAAACAGAAAATCGGTATATATTAAAATTGCATAAATGTCTGATTCCTACTACTTTGACATAAGAATCGATATCCAGCATCCACAGTTCTGCGATACGGCAGTATCGAAGATATCGAGGAATCAAGAATTGGAATTGGCCAAAACCATAGAATTAACAATGAGTGATGAATGTAGGTTCAGTTGGGCATTACAAACAACAATAAAGTTATGGAGGATGAAAAGGAGGCTGGAGAAGGTTATTTAATTTATATTCTAAGAATGGTTTTGGTTCTAACATCAAACATCAGGGGTGTTGACTCTTACATCAGACTGTAAATAAGGAATATGCTATGTAAAACAATTTAAAACAGTATCACGTTTTATAATACAGTATCACGTTTTATAATACAGTATCACGTTTTATAATAGTATCACGTTTTATAATACAATATTATACTTTTATGTACACCTTCCGAGGACTTTTACCCAAGTAAATTTAAATCAGACTTAAATCATATTAGTTAGGGCCTGTTTACATTACTGATTTGTTGGAGGGTTGGAGTGGAAGGATAATTATTATTTATACTCATCTTTGGGATTGTGGAATAGTACAGAATGGATGTGAAAGGAGGCGTGTCATATAAATCCATGTCAGAAGTGGCAACAAACTATACTACTAAATGTATCCCATTTACAACAAAATGGTAAGTAATAAAATATATTTTAACATTCTTATATTAACCTGAAGAGTGCTGTCAGTAGAATGGGTTATTTATATGTTCTATCGGGAAGCAGTGACGACCAGATGAGAAACATAAGGCTGTGATTATATAATCATATGAGATACTTCTGCTTTACAATAATCATAATCTATAGTGTCCAGTCTTCAGCAGTTTTTTCTTGGTGGTATTTGAGTCTACAATTTATACAGTTATGTTATGGAGTTTTTATCCTGTAAAATTTAATTCATCCTCAGGCTAAACATTATAATAAAATTCAGTATTTTAACAAACCTTAAAACATTATATCAAAATACTAATTGTAAAAAAAACTTGTAACAACACACACAAACCTCTTTTTAAAGTGTTTTCTAATTTAAAAAGCGCTTGAAGACAGAACCTCTGCATACAGACTATGTTTAAAATATATATATATATATATATGTAACTAATAGGTCGCTTATATCGTCTCTCATTCCCATGGTAGGTGGAAAAGAGGTGTTTGAACTCTGATTTTGAGGCAGAACATTCTTTTGTTGATGTGTATGAGTGTTGGTGTAGTTCCGAAACTGACCAAGACGTCTGTTTACGCATGCGTACACTGTCGTCAGTGTGTGCTCCTAGTGACAAATGAGCAATTTTTCAAAATGACTGTAACGTAGATTTATTTGTCAAGCAACCCTTAAAGGGCGGGCAAGAATTACTTAATAGGGCATAACTGCTAAAAGTGAGCATGTCGTACGTTTTATAAAATATATTTCAATATGGAGATAAAATGCAGACAGAATATCAAAGATTAAGAAAATGTTCAAATGTTCCTACAAGATCATCTGATAACACTTTATCACATAGTTATTCAAAATATTTTGGATTTATAATAAACAAAAATGAATGGTTTCATCTCACCTTTGCAGAGCTAATCTCAGCATAGCAGTACGGAAATGCTCGGACTGTTCTTTCCATTTTTTTCTAAAACAGTGAGAAATAGTTTAATTTTCAATCACATGACATTGATTTGCCATTCATACACTAATTTACTACCGATTATATAGGGCTTAATTTATCATGGCTTTAAACATAGCCATGCTCAAAGGTTCTTCCTAAGACTTCATGAAGATTATTTTAAGCTAGATTTACAAAATGAGCTACCTTATCCATCAGTCAACTATCAAGATTCACTCTAAAAGTCATCTATACTCGATTCCACGTTCACCGTGTAGTGTGGAGCACATATAAGCCATATACCGGCTGCCCCATAATAGTCCCCCCTCTTAATTTTTGAACGACTTTAAATTTGCAATCAACCTTTGGTAAATGTTTCTAGAATAAGTCAAAGTAATTTTTAGGTGGTTAAGGGTGTCAACCCTCATCCCTAAATAGGGGTTGCTGGGGGTAGTTTTTATTTTTCAAATAGCAACCCCTATCAAGTTGCATTTCATTTTAAAGAGGATAAAAAATAAAATTAATGCCGCAAACTATACATCTCTGTTTATTTAATCTAATGTTATGGCTAGCAAACAAATTTATTAATTTTGTTATCTGTACTGCTAAGTTCCCTCTCCTTATTAGAAATCAGACACGGAATGGGAAAATACAACTTTCCCCTGTTCAGACCTTTGAACAAAGACCTTTCTAAGTGCAAGAAAGTCATTTGAAAACCTTACTTTACTTTTGCCAAGAAGTGAAAGGAGGCCATTTTGAGCATCTTATTTAGTTTACTTTTTTAAGAATTTAAATTTTATAAATTATAAGCCAGATTCTGCCACTGAAAATTTCTCTGAACAATGGTCAATATAAACCTTAACTGTTAATTATTTCAGAGTTTGTGGTATTTTCAGGAGGGATAGTTAAAAAATAAATACGATGATACTTTTTTTACCTTAACTTTAGTTTAAATCATCATAGACATGCCTAGTTTGTGGCATTCATTTAATTTTTTTACCGTCTTTAAAATGATATGCAACTTGTTAGAGGTTGCTATTTGAAAAATAAAAACTACCCCCAGCAACCCCTATTTAGGGATGAGGATTGAAATCCTTAACCACCTAAAAAGTGCTTTGACTTATGCTAGTTACCTTTACCAAAGATTGTTAGAAAATGTACATTTGTTCAAAAATTAAGAGGGGGGGGGGACTATTATGGGACACTCGGTATTTCAATTGGCAGTTCAAAAGGTACTACTGTCCTGAAAGAATTAGCTTGAGCGCCTTCACGGGGTTGCAAGATCGGTCCACATAAAATACAAAAGTCCGGTAGTTGCATGACTATCTCCTTTTAAAAACCAGGCAGTTTCTTTTTATCTCCTATCTCTTTTTTGTGGAATCGAGTATATACTGGTATACTATGTACACACTTCACTGAGACAAATGCATGACTGATAGCATGAGGTTACTCGTCATATGTGATCAATGTGAAAAATTACAGTTTTGCAGTTATTTGTAAAACTAGATCAGTTTAATAATGTGACTGTGAAAATGCACGGTCAATGTACTACATTAGATGCTACTAAATAATAAATCAAGCGAACCTCTTCATTGCCACCCGTCGGCGGTCTGCTTCTCGAGCTGCGAGTTTCTGTTCTTCAGTCATACTTTGCCTGAAATATGATCAAGTATTACAATTCATGAATCAAATCCTAAGCTCGGAATTGTATATATTGTGTTTGCAATTAAGTTAATATTACTTATGTGTGCAACATCTGTTATTGCTCCTAATCTTTTTTACTGTATGTTGGAAATACATTTCTCCCAATATTAAACTTAACCCTTTGCGGTCAAATGGCGAGTATAGGTCACCGCGCGCCATTTTCCCGAACGCTCGAATGGCGACCTATACTCGCCGTGACGTTTAGCCCGTATGAAGTGCACTAAAACTAAATATAATGTAATGATTTTATGTCTATTTGCTTCTTATATATTCCTTATTACTTTTAACGTTTATTTTATCTACTCCATGGATTATTTTGTTCTGAAATAAATGTTATTACTCCATGAACTATACTTCACAATTCGCGGTGTCTTGTGTCATCTGCAAGCGTCTGATAGTTCCAGCTCCGATTGTTGTCTGTGGTGTTTAGGTTATGTTTACTCTTTTGTTTAGTTATAATTATGACTAATAAAATTAGTGATGACGATATTTTAGAATGTTTTTTGTGTGTGTCATTTTACTTAAAAATAAATATAAATGGGTTTTTACTCTTGTAATCTGTCACATATAGTACATATGTACTAAAAATATATGGAAGAAAAAATAAAACAGGTATACATTTTTATTTTTATTTCATCAATATACAGTATGTAATCAAAGTGCCTTAAAAATAAACCCTCATAAATGCATTTTAAAATTAATTTGGGTAAATAAATGTAACAATAGTAAAATCTATACAAAATAGCCAAAATTAATTTCGTCTCAGGGTGTCTGGGTGATTTAATTTAATCGACCTCAAAGGGTTAAAGGCAAAACATTACTTTGTGGGCAGCCAGTGTCCTTCAGAAAGAAAATATTTAACATTTACAATCTTTATGCACAACTACAAAACCAGGACAACATTTTGTTTTCCTCAAACATTAAAATAGTTCCAAAATAAAACAAAAAAGTTCTTTTAACAAAAGTTGCCTTAACATATTGATAGAAAATGTTTGTATTAAACCACATATCATGTTGAAAAACAGACTTTAGTTATTACAGCAAGTAACAACTCTAGTCATTTTAGAAATTATGGACCTAGTTTGAAATTAACTTATGTACAAACTTCTTAGTTCTGTATTAAAAGTGATTGTTTAGTCAATTCACTTAACTTAGCTCTAGTTCTAATGGAATTTATTAGTCCCTTTGTAATCCAAGGTTTAACTTTTTGTAGTTAAGAATTTAGTTTCAATTGAAGTTTTAAAGAGTATATAGAGTGAGTCCTTTTAAGATGGAGTTCTATTCCAACTACTATTTACGTCATGGATGTCAGTTACTTGTGTCCAGTCGTAGTTGTCAACAAAAATTCCTAATGATTTTTTGTCAACATAAGTCATAATATTGGGTTCGATGTCAGTGTGTATGTATATTGTGTTTCAAGTGCCAAAAAATATAATGGTCATGATCACTGCCATGTCGTCGTCCATGAATCAATATGATTTAAAAGTATATGTTTGTAGATAACACCTAAAACGGTTTTATAACCCATTGGCTCACAACCCCGAGTATACTCGGGATAGCACTTTTTTATTTTTTTTTATTTAAATTGTTTTTTTAATTTTTTAATTTTTTATTTTTTATTTATTTGTTTTAATTTGTTTTCATTTTTTGTTTGTATGTATTTTTTATGCATATTCCATACTTGGGGAAACTTAGTCAAATTTAGGAAAAATATGATTTTGGAAAATATGTTATATCTAGGTCAAATATAAATGTATCACTAACATTTTTTATTTTCATGTAAAAAAATAAATAACCTACAAGTACATAATAGTTGTTGGGCTGAGTAATTTTTGTTGTTTTTTTTACATGTAACTCCTTTTAAAATTATTGTTTTTTAAAAACTATATATATATATATATATAAAATATTTAACATACATAAATGCTGTCAAAAGTATTTTCTTCTTGTAGATAATTTATTTCTCTGAAACTAGTGTAAAAATTAAGTAATTTGAGCAATAATTGTTGCTATAGTGACAGTTTTAGAAAAGTCTACATTTATTTATTTTTTGATTTATTTGGACTTTACCTATTGCTTCTAGTGTTTAAAACTACACTACGTTTCGGGAGGTAAGGAAACTCCTCCCGTTATCAAGTGAACCCTACTTACATCTAAATATCAAACTCTTACACCTAACTAACCTACATTTTTTTGATTTTTCTTTTACATTTTAATTTACACTAACACAAAGATAACAAAAAATCAAATACAATACACTAACACAAAATTTATATACACACCTAACTAACCTACATTTTTTTAATATTTTCCTTTACAATTTAATTTGACTAACAGAAAGATAACAAATATATATACAAAAAATCTAATACAATACACTAACACAACATTTATATATACGAACAAATGAAAAACTGACAATACATTACCTGTTCTGCATCGTGGCCTCCAAGCTGACGGGCAAACACGGGAAACGGGCTCACGTCCATCCACAACCAAACCGCACACTAGACTAGTGGCTAGCCGCAGTGGAGGGGGGAGAGCCGCTAGCCACTAGTCTAGTGTGCGGTTTGGTTGTGGATGGACGTGAGCCCGTTTCCCGTGTTTGCCCGTCAGCTTGGAGGCCACGATGCAGAACAGGTAATGTATTGTCAGTTTTTCATTTGTTCGTATATATAAATGTTGTGTTAGTGTATTGTATTAGATTTTTTGTATATATATTTGTTATCTTTCTGTTAGTCAAATTAAATTGTAAAGGAAAATATTAAAAAAATGTAGGTTAGTTAGGTGTGTATATAAATTTTGTGTTAGTGTATTGTATTTGATTTTTTGTTATCTTTGTGTTAGTGTAAATTAAAATGTAAAAGAAAAATCAAAAAAATGTAGGTTAGTTAGGTGTAAGAGTTTGATATTTAGATGTAAGTAGGGTTCACTTGATAACGGGAGGAGTTTCCTTACCTCCCGAAACGTAGTGTAGTTTTAAACACTAGAAGCGATAGGTAAAGTCCAAATAAATCAAAAAATAAATTCAAATCCATCGCTATTATGAGTTTCAAATCTACATTTATGTAATTTTTCTTAGGAAACTGAGCGGTTTGTCATGTGGCAAATTTCAGGTAAGCCAATGGGTTAATACAGTAAATCTAAATAATGCTCAGTTTTTGTCTGTAATAAGTAAGTTCACATTTATGTCGCCAAAGAGTATGTGTGCTCTGTCTCCAATCATGTGCAGTAATGTTAAAAGTCTTAGTAAATCGTCAAGGTCACTGTCGTGAGTCGGTACTAAATTAGCAGGTCAGGTAACTTTCCATGATAAGTAATGTCAAAACTCAGGCCAAATGCATCACCCAGCTCCAGCTCCCCTTCCCTATATACATAACCACACCGTCATTCCGATTCACAGACCGGTTTAAAAATGACAATTTCAATAAAGCATCAGTAATTTATTACACAAAACTTAATAGTTATTTTTAAACCTGAGTTTTTTAAAATTATTATATGTGGTTTATTAAAGAGTATTCAGCCACGGTATTTTTGCAGATTCTTAATCTTGTATTAGCATAAACATAAACACATATTGTCACAACTGTTTGTCAGAAAGACGGAAGTGGTCACCTATGGGTGCCATCACTATACTTTTAACAGATCGAATTAACACAACATTCTTTGACCCCGCATATTAATATGAATGAGCCTTTACATAAAGAGATAAAATAATTTCTGCCTGAACCAATTAATCTTTTCACTTGATGAAACTTTGGTTCAATCTTAGGAATATGCTCTCCTCTGGTATATCTGGCATTTTTTCTATCCCGGCCAAACGTCCGCCACATTAGGCTGGAAATCTGAGAATCAATTGTATTTTACTAGACCTTCATTCGATACGTCATGTCAAATTTCAGGGACTGTAAGAACCCTGAACAATCAACTTGTTTGTTTTTCCAGCAATTTAGCCTATGGTGATAATAAACTTGCGACTTCAGTTGAAACATTTACGTCGAGAGCGGGCCTACCTCTTGAGGGCCATTCTCCTGCGCTGATTTTCACGGAATACTTTTCTCTCTTCTTCAGACATATTCTTTCTGAAACATCATGAAGAATCTTGATATACTTTTACCGAACAAATTGTCTGTCTGGATTTTCTGGTCCTCAAAGGTCTAATTACCTTTATTTTCCAATCTTGTTTTAATATTTTCTTCTTATCCATTTTGGTTTTACTATTGCAGTCCTGTTTTACAGATTCCTTCTAGATTCCCTGACTTATTTTAACTCTCTACAGTTAAGTTGGGAACCAAGCGTTCGGGCAACTTGGCGTTGGGGCAACGATGATGAATGAACCTTGTTAGCCAATGAAAACGTTCGGTGTTGTTAATGTCAAACGCTATTGGCCAGTGGCAAGTTCATTGAATGTCTACTCAGTACAGCACAGCGTAAATTCCGGTACAACAAGGCGGAAGAAAGACTGCCAACGTCATAGCCACTAATGCATAAATGAGTAAATTACCGTTACAAAAATTAGAGGTATAAAATAATAATGTAAAAAAGCCAGTATTGGCAGGTATTTAATATATGTTAGTGAATTTGTATTTATATATTATTGTTGTTTTACCCTCTAAATCAACATATCTGTGTTTCAAGTCAACAGAATCTATTAATTTTCCTATAAATTATTGCAAATCGACGTTCATTTATAGTAACGAATAAAAGGATAATTTAGTGGCTTTAAATATGACGTGGTTGTTTAATAGGAAAAAAGTGTAACAGTAACTTTGTCAGTAGGCCTACCAAAATGTGATTGTAAAATAGATTCAGAATTTGAAAGTAGGAGGAAACGTAGGCCTACACTGAAAGCAGAATAACTTAAAGTATGATATTTCACTGTAGCCTAAAGCAATTAAATTACTGATGATTAAAATAAATATAGTTTTAGTTTTGTGTGATAACAGTATCGGTAACAGAAATGTAACGAGCAATTTTGGGTAGGAAAAACTATTTGTAGTTCATAGTTAGGTACCGAGTGTTTTATGAAGTAAACCACACTGTTTTCTCGATTGAAACCAAGGCCAAACTATTGTTGAAACCCACCAATCCCCCTTACACACAGTTTTATGACATAAGAGAAATAATGAGGATATTTAACAAGGGTTATCTATAATATTATAAAGAAGAGGTGGTTTCTGTCTGTCTGTCTGTCTGATGTTCCGGGTGAACGCAAAAACTACTAAACCGACTGGGCTGAAACTTTACAAAAAGGTAGATCTTGAACCCATGCAACACATAGGCCTATTCACTTCCTTAAAATCTCCTCGGGCTACGCCCCGTGAACGTTATAAGTTTCAATGTTTACATTTCATAAGAAAGTAAACATTCATAAACTGTAATGCGAACAGCTGAGGGCACTTACATTTGACAGCTTAAAGAGCAGAAGCAAGAACAGCTGTTTCAAGCTATCTAAAATGCAAATTGCATTGACTAAAGAACAGGTAAAGAAAAACCTGTGCGAAGAACGGGTACATCAAGTATATATATATATATATATATACTTATTTCAATATACCGTATACTTAATCTATATAAATAAAATTAGAGTTTTGTCTGTACATTGCTTGGAATTATGGAATTTTTGCATATTTTCACGTTTTACACCCTAGGGAAACCAAAACAAATCTTATCTCAATTTATGTCTGTCTGTCTGCCGGTAACGCTCAAGGACGGGTTTTTGTTCGCTTTTCACTGGAAAAACGGGTGCAGTGACATTAATGAAACTTGGTTTCTTTGTTCTATATATGCGTGAGAAGGTTTTAGGGCACTATAACCTGGCATATGCCTTTTTTAAAAATAATGGCGGCCGCTCAAAAACGCGATTTTGTGCGGTTTTGGTAATGTTTTGTTCGCTTTTCACAGGAAAACGGGTGCACCGATTTTTATGCAACTTTTTTCTATGTTCTATATGTGCGGTAGAAGGTTTTAGGCTAATTGGATTGTTTTAAATTACCTTAGGGCACTGCCCCATAGGGTTTTTAAGATCCTTTGCTATTCTTATGGACAAAGCATTTATTTATATTGAACCAGATGATGGAATAGTTATTCTATAAATAGGTTTTTTAGTTCTTTTTTAAAACGTTGAGCGAACATTGGTAATAAATAACATAAGTGGATATATGATCTAAATCTATATTTGTCAGACTCATGCACTCACTGACATAGTTATCACTTTATCTAAGAAACGACAATGTCTATTAAAGATACAATTTTGGATGGTGGTTCCCCTTATGCTGCAGATTCACAATAATAATACGTTTAAAAAAGTCCTATAGGGTTCTTCGCTATGTAACCCTTGTCTTTTTTTATTTATGTTTTTTAATTTTAATTTTTAATTTTTATCTTAATGTCAAACAAAAAAATCAATAATAATTAATTAATCTATCTCAGGGTTCAGATTAATTTATCTCAGGGTTCATTGATTCATTGATTACTAATTCAGCCGGCAGAACATGATACTTTAATGACAGGGTAGACCCATATTGAATTTTATCAACATGTGAAGTCTTATGGGTTCGTGTGAGGCTTAGTGGAAAAAAAGCCTTGACAATGAAAAAATAGGTAATTCTGAAAATACATCTATTTATTTCTTAACGACATCTTAAATTAACAAAAGTTGTGAAAATGTTCAATCAGTCCTTAAATTCAGATAAAAATAATACACCCTAATCACATCAGACAATTTAATAACTATCTTGTACCTGTAAATTTATATGTGAAACGAAATAATGTCACTGAGAATAAACCAAGTTTATTTTATTGTACTGTATTTATAAAAGTTCTTGTAGAATATTATTTATTTTTACTGTTGTTTAAGTTCCATTAATTATTATGTCGTTGTCTAGATGAAATTTGTTTTTAGTTAGATATTTACTAACTAAAATTTTAATCATAGTCCTTCTTCTAGTAAAGATAGGCCATGCCTCCTTTATTACTCAGGCCTAGCATAGTCCAAACCTAGCCCTAGCCTCTGATGATTTCAATGTTCAAAATAGGTTATACCTATTTTAAGTTCCAAATAATTTCAGTTAATACAATGAGTTAGGCTAGGCTATGTCTTTTTACAACCTAGCATAGGTTATCCCTAGCCCTAGGTTTCAAATGATTTCAATAAATGTTCAGGAAATATCAACGGTAAATAATTTAGATTAAGTTGAGTACTCATCCTTAGATGCTTTTTCCGTCAGGCCTGATCACTATTTACACTGTCACATTGGTTTACAAAGTTCACTAAAGACCTTTTTAGTTAATTGCACAACACTCCTGAGACGCCATTTTGGCATCTAACGGCGTCACTTTACATAACTCACAATACGTGTTATTCGCACAAGGAAAAGTAACAAAAGACTGCGCTCCTCTTTGATCTCGGCTATTTATGTGAGTCGATGACTCATTTGCGCCAAACATTTCTATTGGCTCTCATTGATCATGTGACCATATTTTGGACAACCTGCGCCGCTTCGATGCGCGGTGACATCGCCAAAATGGCCAAACTCCCGCTTTATTAAATTCACATATTTACTTATTAAAAAATCGACTTTTCTATTTTCTAACCGAATTTGATAATTTTCTCAGGCCTGCTACGGAATTTCATATGGTTTATTCCTATATAGGTTTAATTTCGATCTGACGTTTAGTTTCAAGGATATTCCCTTTTTACTAAACAGTCAGTTATTGCACAATACCTAACTTGTTAAGAAATCGACTTTTTTATTTCTTGATAGAATTTTATAGTTTTTTCACACAAGTTAGGGAATTTCATATAGTTTATTCCTGTATGATTTTTATTTCAGGTGGACTCATAATTTTTTAGATATTTCATTTTTACTAACTCAAAAGTTTGTGACATGATATTTTATTATTTATTATTATTTAAAGTGTATTTAATTTAGCAATGAACTGGGACACCTGTCACAGCTAATTTACTTTTATGGCAATTGTATGAGTATTAGTACTTTCTGGACCTTTGTAAGTTACATTTCGGTAGGAACATAACTAATTCATCAGAAAAAAACGCAGCCTATTCCTGTTACGAAAATGTTTATGGGCTTCGCCCCCCGGAATTATAAAATACAATATTTTAACAATCTTGCACATACTCTTGGACTGATGGATCTGAAATTCGGTAGGAATGTAGCTGATAGCTCAGTGCAGACATTTACCTACTCCAGATACAAATATACTCAAGGACTCTGGCCCAATGGCCTTTAATATAAGCGCGTTAGTCATAACACACCAACTACTCAACCAGTAGAGCTGAAATTTGATGCCTTAAAGGACATAAGAAACAACATCATGGTGAGTCACGGTGTTGTTCTCTGGAGATCTCACACAGACCCTTTGTCGTAAGTGAGATATGAGTGGACGAGGCTACGCCTCTCTAAAAATATATTTTATGTAGCCGACCACTGAGCGTCTGAACTTAACAGTAAATATGAAAATGTATTTTTGAGAAGATTAAGGGGTTGATCAGTTTTCTTATGCGCTTTTAAAAGTTGAGATTGGGACATTGAAAAACAAATTAAGGTCTCAGAAACATCTATCCTTCACTCGGCACTATCGATGAATCACAGGATTTATTGATTAACAGTTTGTTACACCGAGGTTCATAAACAGTTTAATCTGGAAAGTGCCTGGCTCTGTGATTGTGCCATCCTCACGTCCACCAATGAACAAGCAACGGAGATCAACACAAATGTAGGTCTATTCCAAAGGGAGGAACGAACATATACAATATTTAATACCGTTCATTTAACCATGACCACTGTTAGAACAGTTTGTATATGTTGATTTACATTTATTTAAATAAAATCAAGTAGTCATATGTTTTTAAAACATATGATTTTTCCATGTTTAAATTGTTTATTTACAATTATATTGAAAACAGGACCTGACAAGAATGGTGATTTTAAAAGTGGTTTGTCAATGTTTTTAAAGTTTAATGTTTCGTTACATTACTATTAATTTATTGGAATGTAAAGATTAATGTATCAAAGTATTTAAAATGTTAAATTAAACAGGGTTAATATTTTGTTGAACTTGAGTTCTTTTATTTCTAAAATCGAATCCAAAGTGTTACGTGTACCGATTTGGAGTAGCAAAAACCACACTTTTCACTACCCGACAGAGTTCCTCGACTTGGCAGCAGTACCCGAACTATCTGCCATAGTATATTTCGTTAACTTTAATTTAATTCTACTTTAAAAGTGTAAAAATGTAATTTTAATATTGTAAAATTATGTGGGTTGTTAATATTTTTAGTTAATCTGCCATTTATGTACAACCCGTATGAAGGACGGGTACATCAGCTAGTTAGTACTAAATCGTTATTATGTTAAATTCTGGTACAGTATATATAATATGTAAGTGTTAGATCTGAATACGAACAAAAAAATTGGTGTGTGAAGTATTGAGAAGGAAATGGTTTTATTTGAAATCCAAGTTAACAATTTAACCATAACTAATTTCCCGGTATCCAGAAGGAAGGGAATTTGACGCAGATTGCAAAATATATAAAGGTTAAGAGGTTTTCATGTTATTATATAAGCATTTACTCCAAAGTAACATAGCAGAATAGGTAGACGAATACACTTCTGAAAATTAAAAGGTATGTCGTAGTTCCCCTACGTCAGTTGCTTCGATAGCTCAGTCAGACGGGTGCCTAGCTGTCAATCTAGCGGCCCGAGTTTGAAACTCACGCTTAACCGAATAATTTTTGCTAAACATTTTTCATTGTTTTAACCAACAGCACCATCACATGATCAGTTTCAAGAAGTTTAATCAGAATTTGGATGATTAATATTAATAACAAAACTTAATTTGGTGTTACGGAAGGCTTGTTTATTTTAGGCCTATGTTTATTGTAGAAGTATAATTCAACATACTCCCTATTTTTAAAACGACTTAGAAATAGGATTTCTTACTGCTTAATAGCCTGCGTTGCTTTAAGAATACAAATTTAGTTTCAAACCTTCAGACCTATAAACAATGAATTAGGTAAACTAGGATTAAAGCCAAGTTAATTTAAGTTTAGGCCTGCGGTGAAAAAAACCTATGCAACACGTTTCTGCGATCATGGATGATTCAGGGCATTTTAAGTAAGGGCTAACGTAAACAGCGTTTTACGTTACATGTTGTGTAATAAACATATTGCATGCTAAAGACTAAATTTTGAACGTTAGGGAAATTGTTATTTGAACAATTGCGAACATAAAACTAAACTTTCTGGCCAGATTTATCCATATTACATCGCAGAAACAAGATGATAAAAATAGTTAAATCTGTTACAGATTAGCTTCGTTTTGTTACTTTTACTTATAACTAACATACATAACTATGAATATAATGCCTGGTACATTATATGACGTAAAATGTATAGTAAAAAAATAAATTTTAATTAGCCACTTTACTACACTAACTATGATTAAAAAGTTATCAGGTAAAATATGTTATAACATGATATAATACTCATATCAATCGATGTATGCATTACGTTATATTTGTTATGACAATCATCTGTTTACTATTTTTTAAACTTTTCATTATCTTAATGTTCGTTCTACTTTTAACGCACAATCGTTTTAAAATAATAAAATAAACATTCTCTTGCCTAACTAATTAGAAATATTTTTTCTCCAGTACTTATGTTGGTACTCATATAACAGAGTGTAAAAATTATCAATTAAAATATAGTAAAGCCTCGACTGACAGGTGCTTCAGCGAGCTAAAAGCTGATTGGCTCTGATCGCTGCGGCGAGCTCGCGTTTGATTGGCTCCGCTAAATGGAACCTGGCGAGAGACTACTGTTGCCCCAACGCCGATTTGTCCCAATGGCTTGTCCCCGTTAAGTTATTGGCTAGTTACAATATGGCTCTGATCGTTGCGGCGAGCTCGCGTTTGATTGGCTCCGCTAAACGGAACCCGGCGAGAGACTACCGTTGCCCCAACGCCGATTTGTCTCAATGGCTTGTCCCCGTTAAGTTATTGGCTAGTTACAATATGGCTCTGATCGTTGCGGCGAGCTCGCGTTTGATTGGCTCCGCTAAACGGAACCCGGCGAGAGACTACCGTTGCCCCAACGCCGATTTGCCCCAATGGCTTGTCCCCGTTAAGTTATTGGCTAGTTACATACTATAGCAAAAAACTCATCTTGTCTTTAAAACATAAACAAATAAAATAAACCACTTCAGAAAAACTTTGCATGATAAAATTTGTTTGTCCTCAGTTTGTACTGAATGTTGGATAAGGCTAAATTTGTAACTAAGTTGAAGACATTTCACAATTTTGAGAAAAAAAAAAACTGTATTGATTACATAATTTGAATAAAATCTTATCTGAAAAACCAAATGTTTATGTTAAAGGAACCTTATCAGGCCACTTTGTAAAACATTTTCAAGTGAAATATATAAAGGTACGGAGCAGTAAGTACCTGGCTGTCAAATGATCCTGTTATCCATTTATTAATTACAAATACTTTGGAACACTTTTACATTTCCCTCTTCAGATTCTTTATAGAAGTTTTATTCACTCACGTCAAGGTCATCCAAACATGAATAATATAAAACATTGACAAAAAACACATAATAATTTCATTTTTGTAACTGTTGACATGGACAGCAGGGCGATGAGTTACCCTTACCCACTCCTATCTCTGTTTTAGTTGTATAGCCGTACGATTTTAAAATTAGTGAATAAGTAGTCTGTGCAAATGATTTTACGATCACAAAATCAATGCAGATAGGACCGGCCGACCTCCTTCAAGCTGTGATAAATTCCAAAAGATCCCACTAGAGGTTTCACTGTTTCGGAATCTGAAAAAAAAACTTCGAAGTTTATGAAACATCCATAATCCATAAAGGATGGCAGACTCACTGACAGCCTGGTATTTTAACTACTGTATCGCTTCATAAATGATTCAGGGACTACAAACAGAAAAATGGGAATAAGTTATTATCTTTATTAATTTGCACAAAATTTAATAAATTTGCTCATGTTCATGTATAATAGGTTTTATCCTGCAATCCAAATTGAACCATTACAATTTCTTAAGCTTTTGACTTTATACGTGTAAAAATCAACCACTAAATAAAGTGTACAAATCTCGCTTACCTTTTGAACGCCATTCTCTGTCTATGATATTCTCTCTGGGCTAATTTATCTTCTTCAGACATGTTTTTCCTGCAACATGATTTCAACTGTTTTGAGTAAATCCTATACTCTAATATGAGAAAGGGTTGCTTGCGTCCGTGCTTGCTTGCTTGAACTCTGATCTCAAAAAGAGCACCAACGATTTCCTTAAAATGTTGGAATTAACTAATTTTTGGGATAAAAATAAGTTCTAGACAGGTTTTATCCCCAGGAAAAAAATGTAAAAAAAATGAAAAGTAAAAAAGTGACAATTGGCTTATGAAGTATAAAATAAAAACAAAAGAATTGTAACAGCTGTTCACAGTAGGGGTCTGCGATGCACTGAAAAATTGGTACCGGTTCAGTACAAAACGAATTACCGAATTTGGTTCGGTACCACTAACGGCGCCGGTACTCAGTCAGTACGGTACAGCCTAGAACTACAAAAAATCAGTAAAAATCACTGTTTATCACCCATATTTTTCCTTCAGTTTTATTCATATAACATCTTTTTCGTCCATTGACATTCTATTGACACGCTTTGCTCACGACAGCAACTTTCAACTTTGACCGGCATTTGCGAGTTTATAGGTTCACAATCGGATCACGAATAATGATGAGTTCCAGCAATGATAAAGCTGCCTCCACAGACTGGCCGAATGTTTCGTCGAGTTACGTACGACTCGGCGAGTAATGTAATAATGTACATAAACATCGAGAGTAACAGAGGTTAATAACAACAAACTACTATGCATTTACACTGTCACGCTCGTCTTTGCTCGCCTAGACTTGGCCAGTGTATGGAGGCGGTATAAACGTAAACAAAAACCTACAACCGAATTTGTATGACATTTGATCATTTTAAAATCTGAGGGATAAACACATAAATATCTGTTTGTTTTTTATATCAACAAAATTATAACACCGTTTTGTGTTGTACATTGCCGGTTGTTGTATAATGGCCCCCTAACCTCAAATGAGTACTTGATACTACTTAAAATCGCCAAACATTTGGCAAACACATTCTGATCTACGATCGTGTGTTACAGAGAGTAATAACATGCAGAAGGGTGACAGTTATTTTGATATGCAAACGTAATAACATGCACATCAATTCAAAAACACAATCGGGCTTGTCATAAAATTTTCCTAATAGGCATTATGACACTTCCTAACGTTTTATGGATAGAAATTAAACCAACCGAAAGAAACTGTTTGAATTCAATATTAAATATGCCGTGAACGGTTTAGAATTGTTTAGGTTAAATATTAGTTTCATTGCTAATACGTCGATTAATAAAAAAAATTGTATACACACTACTGTTGTAACAAATATAAAAGGTTAGCCTACATTAATTTTGGAAACTGCATATTTCTTTCTCTCTGATATTCTTTTTATAGGTATATTCTTTGTGTGACGATGACGTTTAGACATAATCACCACTTCCACTGATCGCGCGTCGTCTTTGTTGATAAAATGTGTTAATCAAGCCTTGATAACAAGTTTTGTGATAGCCTTTATAGTTTAACTATTTTAAACATACAATGAGTGATTGTGATGGATTCTTGATTCTTGATAAACCGCCATCGCCGTCGACTTCTGTTACAATGAGTAGGCTACAATTTTGACGTCTGCTGAGTATGTGTCATCTGATTGCAATACAAATTCTTATTCTGTTGCGTTAAGTTACTTGGTTATAGGATTTAAAATTGGTTGGAGACTATAATTAATTTATAATTCATACAACTTGTATTTAATTTGAAAATACACACACATAACTTCCTTTCTTTTATTAATATTTTACCTTCTTACTGGTGAATAAAAGTTTTTAAAGAAATAGATTTGGTTTATTTTTGTTTTATGTGACTGTAATTTGTATTATCTTGTATGAGATCAATTTTGATTACCTATATATATATGAAATTTATTTGAGATAGCTTTACAATTTAAATTAACTGGGAAATTACCTAACTTTTTTTAACTCGTGAATATGGGGAAAATTGAATAAATGGCCTCTATGTGAAATTATTACAAATACAAACAACAAAATCTTATCTTATAGATGAAATAAGCCTACATAACTAAATTAACATAATTATTTAACATGAAGGGAATTATTACTGTTGGGGTTATATGTATATTGGGCTTTCTTTCTTTATTTGGGAGATTTAACACATTATTATTGTTATTAGGCCTATATAAATATTTGTGAACTATTACAAATTATAATCAAAAGCTTATACCTAAATACATTTTTATCTCTGCTAGTATATTTTTCTTTAAACATATTTATTCTGTATTTGTTCTGTTTGGTTTCGGAATACACTTAGGCTATGCTAAATTACGGCTATTTTAATACTGCGTACCATACCGATTTTGTACAGAGAACCAAGGTACAAAACTATTTACCGTACCGACTTTAAATTTCTGGTACCGCAGACCCCTAGTTCATAGTCAACCAAGGACTGTCAAAGTAATACTTGTGTTGTTTATAATTATTGTTAACACGTTCAATGCTGACAAACATGTTTAAACATGAAAATCACATAAGTTTCAATGTTAATTAGAGGGCAGGAATTATTGTCCTCCGCATCCAACGTGTTAACATGTGGTTTCCTGAGATCAGTGACTAATACTGTTGAGTGAAGATTGCATAATAGAGTGGTCATATCCGAAATAAACCAAAAGGACTTTAAGCTATAAATAACAACTGGAGTGACCTTACAAATGCAGAAAAGAGGCAAATGAGCTATAGAAATCAGATAATCAGTTGAGGGAAGAGGTGAAATATTACTCAAAGTCGTCTAAACAAACTGACTGACCTTCCCCGAGCAAAGCTCGACCCCCAGGTACTTACTCATTTAAAAGTGGTGTCTAAAGTTTGCAGATGAGCAGATGCAACACACAAAATCAACAAAAAAATTAATATGCAAAATAATTACATCAATGACCCATCATGCAATATTTTCACATGAATGTTGAAGATGCAAATTCTATCTTCCAGTCAAATTGTGATGATGCTCTTTGTTATTTCTATTACCAGTACAGGAACAAACAGGTAGCTATAGAATGGTCAACAAACATGCCAAGAAAAAAAAGGTATTTAGAAATTCCACATTCCACGAACACACTATTTTGTGTTGGACTCGGCAAATCCTGCCTACCTCTTGAAAGCTATCCTCAAACGATCGGCTGCACGAATTGCGGCCTTCTTTTCCTCAGACATAGTTTTCCTGGAATATAATTACAACTCAGTAGCGCTTTTTCTTTCGCTTTTCAAAATGATGCTAAACAACTACAAAAAGATTGGTGGCAAGTGATTGTACGTGCATATAAGCATGCTTTTTCACTATTTATAATGATGATCAAGAGAGTGATTTTAGGAAAGCCTCACTAAAGAACATAAGCAAAGTTCATTATCTGTAACAAAACTCATCTTCAGTAAGCGATAACATGCCCAGTTGTAACAGTACAACTGTTGCAACATGAAACGTTCAGACATTGCTGTATCGCTATATGGAACTGTACTACAAAAATACAATGGAAAAAGACAAAGATCTTTACTGAAGTAACACTACATTATGTGCGGTTTGTAGCACGGATTGATAATGACAAACTAGTTGTTATTTTACTTACGTCATCAAACCAAGTCTTGGATTGACGACGTAATTAAAATAACAACTAGTAATACTACAGTTAAACTGAGATTACAACTGTTAAATACAAATTCATAACTGAATTATTTTGAAGGTGTCCTGAAAGAACAATATTTGTGCATGTAGGGAAGGAAAAAGCAGAACCCCCACAAAGGCTTCTAGTCACAGAAAACAAAGATTGGAATTTTTAACTATTCCCACTGTTTATAAACAATGTTAGGTGAGAAAAACGTAGTTGTGGGCTGATATGTAGTTTTTCTTCAACAGTAATAACTATTACTGTAACTTAAATTACTCCATATCCCTCGCACCAATTCTTGTTTAAATGGTCCTTGCTATTTGTTGAATTATCTTTCAACGACAACTACAAAGTAACAGATACTGAACAAAAAACGCCTATATGGAACTATCAAATAAAATGTAATAAACTATAAACAGCTGTAATGAAACAGTTACATTGAAAATAAAACAAAACATAAATTGCTTTAGGCAATGGCAAAGGACGTTGTCAAAATTCTTCAGTTATACTTTGTATGTTAGAAGAATAGATGAATGTATAAATAAAGTTCAAGAAAGTACATTACATTAAAATGATGAATGTAAGTTTGTACCATGTGATGGAAACCTAGCCAAACATTGTTTTTACCAGCCGAACCCCTCATTCTTAATCAGTATGACAAGCAAACAGACTACCCAAGAATACTGGCTTAAAATTAACAAAAAAACCTAAAAACTTGTTGTAATGAGAAAATAACCAGAACTTTCATTTACTGTAGAATTTACAAATCCTGCCAACCTCTCAAC
Source organism: Allygus modestus (assembly GCA_963675035.1). NCBI lineage: Eukaryota > Metazoa > Arthropoda > Insecta > Hemiptera > Cicadellidae > Allygus > Allygus modestus. The sequence goes on along the minus strand of OY776116.1, from coordinate 69,822,786 downwards.
TCCCCTCAAATAAAAACAAAGGCCCCCCGCAAGATTTATCACATTTGCAAGATGAGCTTTAGGTATGTATGCAGAATAATTTATAGATCATCTGCAATAGGTTACCAAATGAGAAAAAGAGCATTAACACGTTCAATGCTGACAAACATGTTTAAACATGAAAATCACATAAGTTTCAATGTTAATTAGAGGGCGGGAATTATCGTCCTCCGCATCCAACGTGTTAAAGAATATAGGAAAACTGTTTTTCTGTAATAATACAGGTGATGATCTTCGAGTTCTTTCTGTCAGTGCAAGACCACTAGCAACAAAACAACAATCATAAAATATATTATTATCTAGGGTGTGCATAATTTACTGGCTTAGAATCAAGTTCTAGATGGCTTAGGACCACCAACTTTTACTCATACGCTACAGGAAATAAAAATACTAGACACATTTTCTTGACGGTGACCTTTTAGTGAATTTCCCCTATAGGGAAGAAGCTATTACCGTAGGTCTCATGGTAAGACTTAAGCCCGAGACCATGATAACTTTTCATTTTGAGGTCCCCAGATGCCAAAAACACCATTCGTTCAAATTTTTATATATGTATATATATATATATGTGTGTCCGTAAGCACGATAACTCTCGTAAAAAAGATCCGATCTTAATGAAATTTGGTACAAATGTGTAAAGTACCATTTATTTGAACGAGTTCGAAAACCAGATGAATCGCACCATCCGAAGGGGGGTTTTTGGGGGGTTTTGTACCCCGAGGGGTTTTCACATTTAATTTTAATTTAAATAAAATTTTAATTTATACTATTGAATTCAGCTTAAAAAAAACAAAAAATTTGGTATTTTGATCATTGCTGTACGTCAATTGGTTACCAAGATATTGAAAGTGTTAAACACAGTACGTTGTCTAATGTTATTCTTATGGAGAAAAAGAAAAATTGTATATCTCGCTTATTTATGAACATAAACTGGTGAAATTTGGTATATGGCTTGATCTGGTTATGGTTTATTGTTGTTTGCACAAAAAAAACAATTTTTCGCCTATGGCTCCTGTAGCAGCAAACCTAGGTACTTGGTCCCCATGTTATTCTTATGGAAAATACTTAAAATGTTATATATCACATATTTATGAATGTATATGGATGAAACTTGGTATGTGAGTTCACTAAGATGAGTTCTATTGATATTTGGATAAAAACCCATTATTTTGTGTGCCTTGTTGCAGCAAACCTGCGTACTCATCCCCAATGTTATTCTTATGCAGAATAATTAATTTTTAAATATTGAATGTTTGTGAATATATTTATTATGAATCCTGTTAAGTGTTTTAATGTGTTATGTTATATATTCATTGGAAATTCGCTGAGTATGCAGGTTTGCTGCGACGGGGGTATTTGATCTCCAGAGGGAAACCCATGAATATGAAGATATTGACAGGCGGGACTGAACTTCAGCATTATTCTACTGGAAAGTTAACTCCACCACAGTTGAAACAGTATTTATTTGTATTTCCAATATTTTGTATCACTGTATCATCACGATGATAATTATTATACAGTTAGCTCTGAGACGCATTTGTGCACGCACACGGCTCAAGGGAGTTGTGGTAGCCTGAATCTCCCTCCCCTATATTCACTAGATTCTTATTTCCATGCCAAAGACTTATCTCAAACAGTAATTATAGTAAACCATACTTTAGCTGATTAGTAACGGCTACAATATTACAACTATGTAACAATCCACCGTACCTCCTCTGAGCCATCCTCCAGGCCGCAACTGCACGTGCAGCTTTTTTCCTTTCTTCAGACATATTTTTTCTGAAATAGGATGAAAAAGAAAATATCACATACCATATAGGTCTTTAGTTTAGTATTATGTCTTAATCCACACAAATTTTACTTGACATCTCACAAACCATCAAAGAAACATGTAGGGGAGACAAATTTAAGACATTTGATTATTTGTGGTCATAGTCATCTAAACACTAGATGACCTGTATGCAATTTGTGTGTATTAAAACACAACTCAGGGTCGAGATTTTATATACAAGTTGTTGGATATACAGTAGACTCTCACATCCGGCTCATCAGTGATGAATACAGATAATAACTTTGGTAGGGGGAGGGGGGGGTTAAGACCAATAATAGAATACTTTATTAATAAAGTAGAGTCACTTTGTTGGCCAAACTAAGAGGATAAATTAGTGCTAGATTCTTTCAATAAAACTGTTTTAAAAAAGTTTAAGCAAAGTGAATGATTGACAACGAATAACGATGGTTTATTTTATGAATTATATAGTTAACGTAAACACCACCATACAGTACTTTGGTACATCAGAGGTAATCTAAACAAACGGCAAACACAAAAACAATAGCTGCCGCTGAATTGTACATTTACATTACTGCCAGTGGAGGTGAGTGCCTTTAGCGGCAATTGTGTGTAGTTATAAGATATCTCGCCTTTAGCTACAACCCCTTGCCGCCAGCAGAGGCTCGAGCGAGACCACCAGTGATTTTGCACCAAATAAACCGCTACCTCACGAAACCTATAATAAAGACCTTTTCATAGGTTCCGTGCCGCTACCCACTCACAGTTGACAATGTATCACTATTTTCTCTCACACAATAAGTTTAAAATAATTCAAAGATTAGTTCATTTTGTTCTAACTTTTCTCATTTAGAGGGTGGGCGGTCCCCTGGACCCCCCTTATATATTCGCCCCTGCGGCTCATTCATATGGGCTATACTATCCCTATACTGTAGGCTATCCGGCATGTTTTGCGCGTTAAACTCATGCCTTTAAACCACAGTACATAATTTTCACGTGGTTTATCCCTATTCTGGCACTCTGTATTGCAGTAAAATTAATGTTGTTCTAAGGTCTCAGGGTTTGCCTGCTTCTTACCTTTGCCTACTGACTACTATGCTTAAACTGTCTTTCCAATGATAATTTCATCTGGGCTAATATGATGGAAGTAACAACTGTTCTCGCTATTGTGCTGTGTTTTGGAAAAATATCAAAAGCTGTTAAATATACAATTTACTCTGTTAAATAAAATGTTATTGTGACTCATACAATAACATTGTAATATGCTTCCTGTAAAAATAAACATTACGAATCCTACATGTAAACAAATTGAGAGAATGCCCAAATTTCTCTCACAGCTTCAGTCTATTTGCCTTAAAAGATTTTGTGTTTATCTGTGGCAGACGATGATTTTGTTTGGTCAGATGATTATCTAAACATCTGACTATTTACGGTAGTAAAAATTCACTGGTTTCATTGCAGAATGCAGCACAAAGGTTTTTTGCTCTATATGAACCTTCCCAATTAACGGTGATTGCCAGACCTTATATAGAACCTATATAAAATATAAAACTATCACTGTATGTTTGATTTTAGTAGAATTGTTCATAGAGTTACAAAAGTAGCCCTTTAAAATACAAAAAAAATCAATACATGGATCTTAGTCAAAAGCTGTTTATACAATTACCTGTAATTTCTGACATATTCAGCGTGTTTTGCTATTCTAGATACAGCTGGTTGACCTTCCCTGAAAATACAAAGAGGTTACAATTTGTTTTACTTATAAACAATAATACTAAATTTATTGACAAAGAAACAATATGTTTTGTCTTGTACACAATATTTCTGAATTTTGTTAATAGTTCTCTAAAAATGCATATTCATGGCTAAAACAGAAATTTAATCTTATTTCCCAGATCTAATCATGATTTTCTTTAAAATGCATATTATTGCATTATAGAGAGCAGAATTTTTATTTTACTAATGCCTTCGCTGTTTGGTTGGTTGTGATGTCTTTGGGTGGGAGTAGCGCTGATATGGGAATTGCTAAAACAACTTAAAAATCAGATGAAAAGAAGTTGTTGAAAAGAAAATAATTATAAAAAAAGTTATGAGATTTTGTACAGTTTAAGCATTTCTTTTCTGTTCTTTAAATTACAGGTACCTTTTATAAAATGTATTCCAAAGGATGCAAGGGGTCCACTTTGAAATCATGATCACTAATGACAATTAGAATAGTTCAAACCAGATGAAAAATTACACCACTGCAATTCTGGTGGTTTTTAAAAATGCAACTCATGCATTTTTGATAGGCATTTTTGGGAAATGAAAAATGTACTTTCCTGTTAAAATTACCATAAGGGTTCTACAGACTCTAGGGCCAGGGGTCCACCCAGCACCACCTTTGTGGGCCATGACAGTAGTTTTTTGTTTTGTAACATGTTATAGTCGGATTTACGAGAAAAACAAAAAAAATAGGCTGCAGTTCATGATACAATTTTAGTAAATCTAACCTAATCTAACTCTGCATACTCTGGTGGCCCTTTGATGTGGAACATACTACGAATGGACTTATATAAACAACATTATTTTCACACCTCAAAAAGTATACCATAAAATTAAAAATTGAACTTGGGACAGAATGATCGTGATCTTAACACTGGCTTACCATAGTATGTCGAACGCAGTCAATGTTACAATTCACCAATCAGTGAACAGTTAGGGTTACCATACGTCCTCTTTTCCCCGGACATGTCCTCTTTTGGATCATTCGAAAACGTCCGGGTGGTTTTTTGAGAAACCCACTATTTGTCCGGGTTTTACAAGCAGCAAAACTATATCAGGAATTTTTTTTTTATCGACTTGTAATTCAGTTGATAAGTATATCTTCAAGTTGGATAGGCCTAAAAATTGTTATTTTTTTCAAAAAAAAATCATAGTTTTGTTACAAAAAAACATTTTTATTTCTTACTCAATGAAATCAGTTTGTAATCGTTGTTTACGTTTTGACGTTGCGCTGTCTTTGTCCCTGTCATCTCTCCTCTGCATATCTATAATAGGTGACAATTAAGTTGTCAGTTGAGGGGGTATGGTTTGCCGGGCTATCAACCAAGATAAGCCAATAGTAGACGTGCTGCATTGCCAAAAACCTCCAGATTAGCTGACTGGAATAACACTCAAGTGAAATTTTTCTATGGCAAAATTACAACAGTGACAGTGTAAACCATGCTATTGGCTACAGCCCAAATTATAATTGTCCGCTATTATAGCTGAGTCCTGAGTGAGGTTATGCGGTTATGCCTGAGAAGTTTAGCATTCAGCAGATAGTTTGATGACTTGCAAAATTAAGTTAATTAGTTGCAATGCCTAAACAAATTTACTTTTTCATGAAATTGGCAGCTTAAAGCCCCAAAGATTAACTTTGTGGTTTGAGAAAAGATCAAAGCACACGACTTTCCATTTAAAACATCTAACTACCCGACTTTATACTTATATTGAGGGAGGGGGTCATATTTATGTGATTTATTAATCCGCCATGAAACGGATACGGGTGTCGGCTTTTCAACCCAGATACTAGGTTGAAATTAGGAGAGTTATGGGTGTGTTTGACCCAGCGAGCACATAATAGAATAGAGAAGAAGAGTGCTTATACCCCGTGCATTAAAAGTGTGGCAAGATCCGCCATGTTGGTCTGGCTTACAGCCTGAAATCTACGATCCGCGAGCTCAATTGGCGGTAAACTTTCGCGACAAATACACGGCCATTATCAACAGTAATAGTTGAAGTATATTGTTGAAATTTTGCATGCTTATAGTATAGTCTGAGGATAACGATGGTATTAATTTAAAATTATAGATAGTTTTATTTATTGGTGTATAGATATTTTATTACACACAATTTGTAATTTGTTTTCCAAAACCAGACGTGAAAAAGTTGTTCTGTGGGGAAGTTTTTTATTTTTTGGTCAGAGAAATTTTGTCAGCGGGAAGGTTGTAGATGAATAAACAAATTTCATTTTTTCTTTTAACTTTTATTTTCTAAAGTGGTCAGTTTTCTCAGAAATCAGGTACAAGAACGCGGTAAAACAGTCTTTTGCCGCCGCCCGCTGCAGCACCACGCCCGACCATTTACATAGCAGTGCAGTGTGTTTGTTTTTCGGCTTAGTTGTTGTTTGTTAATTGGTTTGAGCTAGGATTAGTAATGATATTGTATTCATTTAAGGAACAGAAATGTAAAAAAAATCTAAGTAATAAATAGTTTCAGTTACGATACTTACTCATATGTTTATAATGTCCTCGAAGTTTCACTATATAGATGATTATGATGGGTATTAAATAACTTATTCCAAATATTCGTAAACCATTAATCAATATTCATTGACCTACAGACTGCTCAATTTCATGGATTTACTTTCACTAACAATATTTTGTTCACTTATAGATAAACCCAATGCTTTTAGACTTGTTAGGTACTTCTAAAACAACTCTCGTAAAGTCGGCAGATTTTTACCACGATTTTAGAAGGTTGTACAAGTCCTTAATTTACGAATGAAAATGATTTTTAAACGTAAACAATAGTACAAATGTATATTTTATTATTTATTCCAAATGTATTTTATCCATAGATAAAAACCTATTGTTTATTATATTTAAATAACAACTGGTCATTTCATTTTCGTTGTTTGTGGCCCACACAAAAATAATCATTATTATGTCTAGAGGTACTAGAATTTACAGAGAATTATAGGAATATTCAATACAATTTATGGCTAAACAAAAATATTTTTTAACCACTTACGCGTACCAGTATTTAAATAAATAAAACAATGCACTCTTGTGAAAAGTAATCCCAGAGGGTGGTTGATACCCGGTTTTTTATTTTTTAAAAATAGGTATCCACCCATTAAAACCGAATCCAACACAATTTACACTATCGTGCTAAGTCGACATTGACATCTTAGGTCTACAACAAACAGCCATGTCTACCCTCACTGCGACTATCTGATAAAGTGGCGGTGCATGGTAGACGCTCGGACTAGGGTGGCGCCACCATCTTGGGTTGTCACATCCGACTGCCAGGCTGGCCGCACTCTCCGCTCTGAGTATCTTCTCTATTGTATTATGTGCTCGCTGGTTTGACCCTATTTGGGTCAAACAGGTAACCCTATGAACAGTGCTTTGATTTCCAATTTTGCCACAGGCTGCGCTCACTGTGGTCTGAGCTCATGCACCTCCTACACTTGCCTCAATCCGCTAGGCGCTTTTGTACTTGGCAGATACTTGAGATGAAAACTCTTTCAGGGTTGAAAGGAAAGTAAGAAAAGGTTTAAGCTTAGGTCAAATTGTGATGCTCATGTACGCCAACATTAGTAATGACTTAACCAATAACTATTGATAACTATTCACACTTTAAAGTTTTAGATAGTATTTTTGTACTTCAGGACATAATTGGTAGCTTGACTCTATTAAAGTTTTTCATAATCACTGATTAGGCTATTACCTAAATTCTTACGTTTTATTAGCTTCAGTAGCACTGAGTTCATCATTGCCATCAATCTGATTAATCAATTGTAATTCTTGAAGCTTCTTAATTTCTTCTTCTTTTATTTTTCTCCTCTTGAGTTTAATCTGCAGTCTCTTCACATCTTGACTTTTCCTTTTAAGTTTAGGCATCTGGGAGAAAGTAGGAAGGAACATGTTTATTAACAAGTCTGTTTAAACAAGAGCCTAGCTAAGTTATCACAAACTGCTGTTCATACGTCAGCAACAACAAATAAGAATTAATAAAAATTATTAATTATTAATCATCTTAACTTATGAATGTTAGAATGTATAACTTATCTACTATTGATAGACAATTTAACCGTAGGCCTACCCAACCCAAAGTGCATTCATTTGTCTAGGGGGTAAATTCTGAATTTGGGTCATAATATTTGCTTGACCGAGCAAAACATTTGATTAGGCTAGGTTTAGTTAGAGGTTATAACCTTGAAATTAAAAAAGAAATATAATAAAATGACTAGGAAGAATAATAAGTCTGAGAGTTAAACGATGCTAGTAGGTGCCTGTCGAAATTTGTTGGATAAAATATTAAGTTTGGCCGACGGTACCCTGTAGGAACCACAACAATGAAATACTTGACTTAAATTAGGTATAAATACCCCCGTCGCAGCAAACCTGCGTACTCAGCGAATTTCCAATGAATTTATATGTTTCTCACTAGTACATAAAGCCACTCACCAAGTTTGACAAAAATACATTCATAAATAAGTGATTTATTACATTTTATTTATTCCCCATAAGAATAACATTAGGACTGAGTACGCAGGTTTGCTGCTATGAGGAAGATAAGAAATGAGTTTTTATACAATTATCAATATAACTGAACCAGGTGAAGCTACTTACCATGTTTTATTAATTTATGTTCATAATTAAGGGAGATATAAAACTTTACTTATTCTCCATAAGAATAACATTAGGGCTGAGTATGCAGGTTAGCTGCTACGGGGAAAACCAACAAAACATTTATTTTTTGTGAAAATATCGATATACCAGTACAACATGAATCCTCATACCAAATTTCATCAATATACATTCATAAATAATCAAGATATCAAATTTTATTTATTCTCCATAAGGATAACATTGGACAACGTACTGTGTTTAGCACTTTGAATATCTCTGCAACGGTTTGACGTAGAATCATAATTTAAACACCAAAATGATTGTTTCGTGGAGCTGAAGTGATTGGTAAAAGAAAATGTGAAGTTTTAAGTAAAATTAACTGAGGAAAAGCCAAAAACCTTTTTCCCATAAGATTAACATGGGAGATTTTATGAGCAGGTTTTTTTGGATTTTTTCCGCAACCACTTAACCTAGGTTAATAATTCAAAATACCATATTATTTGTTTTTTTAAGCTCTATAACATGGTCAAAACGAAAATTAAGTGTTTTAAACATTTTAGGGTGAAAAATACAAAAAACTGATTTTTGGAAAATTTAAAACCCCCATAAACCCCCCTTCCCATGGTCCGATTTGTCTGGTTTTCGAACTTAAAGTCATAAATGTCAGTTTACACATTTGAGCCAAATTTCATCGAAATCGGACGTTTTTTACTCAAGTTATCGCATTCACGGACACATATATATATATATATATATATATATATATATATATATATATATATATATATATATATATATATATATATATAGATATATATATATACATATATATAAATTTGAACGAATAGTGTTTTGGACATCTGGGGACCTCAAAACAAAAAGTTATCATGGTCTTGGGCTTAAGTCTTACCATGAGACCTACGGTAATAGCTTCTTCCCTATAGGGGAAATTCGCTAAAAATGAGGAAAATGAACTTTCATAAGTGGCACGATTCAGCTAAAACGTCACAAAACTAAAAACAAACATTTAAAAAATAAGTTACTTTTTAAAGGTACATTTGATGTTTAACTTACGTTGATTTGACCACAGGTGGCAATAAATCAAAAGCTTGATGAGCTGATCAGCTGTCTAATGAAAATCACAGTCAGGATTATTATCATCTGTTTGTTATACAACACAACAGACTATAAATCCCACCAAAACAGTTTGTAGGCACTTACATTTTGTATCATTTAACAAACTTAAAAGGAGAAAATGATAAATCTGATATTTCTGCTTCGCACTGAAAGGTTTTCAAAACAAGTCGTAATATTAGAACACAACTAATAGGCTATTTTGTGACCAAGTCCTAGAACCCCTGGGAGAAAATGAGTTGTCTGCAAATTATGTTATAGGCCTAAGCAAAATAATACCCCCCGTCGCAGCAAACCTGCGTACTCAGCGAATTTCCAATGCATTGATATGTTTCTCACTAGTACATAAAGCCACTCGCCAAGTTTGACAAAAATACATTCATAAATAAGTGATTTATTACATTTTATTTATTCCCCATAAGAATAACATTAGGACTGAGTACGCAGGTTTGCTGCAACGAGGAAGATAAGAAATGAGTTTTTATGCAATTATCAATGTAACTGAACCAGGTGAAGCTACTTACCATGTTTTATTAATTTATGTTCATAATTAAGGGAGATATAAAACTTTACTTATTCTCCATAAGAATAACATTAGGGCTGAGTATGCAGGTTAGCTGCTACGGGGAAAACCAACAAAACATTTATTTTTTGTGAAAATATCGATATACCAGTACAACATGAATCCTCATACCAAATTTCATCAATATACATTCATAAATAATCAAGATATCAAATTTTATTTATTCTCCATAAGGATAACATTGGACAACGTACTGTGTTTAGCACTTTGAATATCTCTGCAACGGTTTGACGTAGAATCATAATTTAAACACCAAAATGATTGTTTCGTGGAGCTGAAGTGATTGGTAAAAGAAAATGTGAAGTTTTAAGTAAAATTAACTGAGGAAAAGCCAAAAACCTTTTTCCCATAAGATTAACATGGGAGATTTTATGAGCAGGTTTTTTGGATTTTTTCCGCAACCACTTAACCTAGGTTAATAATTCAAAATACCATATTATTTGTTTTTTTAAGCTCTATAACATGGTCAAAACGAAAATTAAGTGTTTTAAACATTTTAGGGTGAAAAATACAAAAAACTGATTTTTGGAAAATTTAAAACCCCCATAAACCCCCCTTCCCATGGTCCGATTTGTCTGGTTTTCGAACTTAAAGTCATAAATGTCAGTTTACACATTTGAGCCAAATTTCATCGAAATCGGACGTTTTTTACTCAAGTTATCGCATTCACGGACACATATATATATATATATATATATATATATATATATATATATATATAGATATATATATACATATATATAAATTTGAACGAATAGTGTTTTGGACATCTGGGGACCTCAAAACAAAAAGTTATCATGGTCTTGGGCTTAAGTCTTACCATGAGACCTACGGTAATGGCTTCTTCCCTATAGGGGAAATTCGCTAAAAATGAGGAAAATGAACTTTCATAAGTGGCACGATTCAGCTAAAACGTCACAAAACTAAAAACAAACATTTAAAAAATAAGTTACTTTTTAAAGGTACATTTGATGTTTAACTTACGTTGATTTGACCACAGGTGGCAATAAATCAAAAGCTTGATGAGCTGATCAGCTGTCTAATGAAAATCACAGTCAGGATTATTATCATCTGTTTGTTATACAACACAACAGACTATAAATCCCACCAAAACAGTTTGTAGGCACTTACATTTTGTATCATTTAACAAACTTAAAAGGAGAAAATGATAAATCTGATATTTCTGCTTCGCACTGAAAGGTTTTCAAAACAAGTCGTAATATTAGAACACAACTAATAGGCTATTTTGTGACCAAGTCCTAGAACCCCTGGGAGAAAATGAGTTGTCTGCAAATTATGTTATAGGCCTAAGCAAAATAATACCCCCCGTCGCAGCAAACCTGCGTACTCAGCGAATTTCCAATGCATTGATATGTTTCTCACTAGTACATAAAGCCACTCGCCAAGTTTGACAAAAATACATTCATAAATAAGTGATTTATTACATTTTATTTATTCCCCATAAGAATAACATTAGGACTGAGTACGCAGGTTTGCTGCAACGAGGAAGATAAGAAATGAGTTTTTATGCAATTATCAATGTAACTGAACCAGGTGAAGCTACTTACCATGTTTTATTAATTTATGTTCATAATTAAGGGAGATATAAAACTTTACTTATTCTCCATAAGAATAACATTAGGGCTGAGTATGCAGGTTAGCTGCTACGGGGAAAACCAACAAAACATTTATTTTTTGTGAAAATATCGATATACCAGTACAACATGAATCCTCATACCAAATTTCATCAATATACATTCATAAATAATCAAGATATCAAATTTTATTTATTCTCCATAAGGATAACATTGGACAACGTACTGTGTTTAGCACTTTGAATATCTCTGCAACGGTTTGACGTAGAATCATAATTTAAACACCAAAATGATTGTTTCGTGGAGCTGAAGTGATTGGTAAAAGAAAATGTGAAGTTTTAAGTAAAATTAACTGAGGAAAAGCCAAAAACCTTTTTCCCATAAGATTAACATGGGAGATTTTATGAGCAGGTTTTTTGGATTTTTTCCGCAACCACTTAACCTAGGTTAATAATTCAAAATACCATATTATTTGTTTTTTTAAGCTCTATAACATGGTCAAAACGAAAATTAAGTGTTTTAAACATTTTAGGGTGAAAAATACAAAAAACTGATTTTTGGAAAATTTAAAACCCCCATAAACCCCCCTTCCCATGGTCCGATTTGTCTGGTTTTCGAACTTAAAGTCATAAATGTCAGTTTACACATTTGAGCCAAATTTCATCGAAATCGGACGTTTTTTACTCAAGTTATCGCATTCACGGACACATATATATATATATATATATATATATATATATATATATATATATAGATATATATATACATATATATAAATTTGAACGAATAGTGTTTTGGACATCTGGGGACCTCAAAACAAAAAGTTATCATGGTCTTGGGCTTAAGTCTTACCATGAGACCTACGGTAATAGCTTCTTCCCTATAGGGGAAATTCGCTAAAAATGAGGAAAATGAACTTTCATAAGTGGCACGATTCAGCTAAAACGTCACAAAACTAAAAACAAACATTTAAAAAATAAGTTACTTTTTAAAGGTACATTTGATGTTTAACTTACGTTGATTTGACCACAGGTGGCAATAAATCAAAAGCTTGATGAGCTGATCAGCTGTCTAATGAAAATCACAGTCAGGATTATTATCATCTGTTTGTTATACAACACAACAGACTATAAATCCCACCAAAACAGTTTGTAGGCACTTACATTTTGTATCATTTAACAAACTTAAAAGGAGAAAATGATAAATCTGATATTTCTGCTTCGCACTGAAAGGTTTTCAAAACAAGTCGTAATATTAGAACACAACTAATAGGCTATTTTGTGACCAAGTCCTAGAACCCCTGGGAGAAAATGAGTTGTCTGCAAATTATGTTATAGGCCTAAGCAAAATAATACCCCCCGTCGCAGCAAACCTGCGTACTCAGCGAATTTCCAATGCATTGATATGTTTCTCACTAGTACATAAAGCCACTCGCCAGGTTTGACAAAAATACATTCATAAATAAGTGATTTATTACATTTTATTTATTCCCCATAAGAATAACATTAGGACTGAGTACGCAGGTTTGCTGCAACGAGTAAGATAAGAAATGAGTTTTTATGCAATTATCAATGTAACTGAACCAGGTGAAGCTACTTACCATGTTTTATTAATTTATGTTCATAATTAAGGGAGATATAAAACTTTACTTATTCTCCATAAGAATAACATTAGGGCTGAGTATGCAGGTTAGCTGCTACGGGGACAATCAACAAAACATTTATTTTTTGTGCAATTATCAATATACCAGTACAACATGAAGCCACATACCAAATTTCATCAATATACATTCATAAATAATCAAGATATCAAATTTTATTTATTCTCCATAAGGATAACATTGGACAACGTACTGTGTTTAGCACTTTGAATATCTCTGCAACGGTTTGACGTAGAATCATAATTTAAACACCAAAATGATTGTTTCGTGGAGCTGAAGTGATTGGTAAAAGAAAATGTGAAGTTTAAAGTAAAATTAACTGAGGAAAAGCCAAAAACCTTTTTCCCATAAGATTAACATGGGAGATTTTATGAGCATGTTTTTTGGATTTTTTCCGCAACCACTTAACCTAGGTTAATAATTCAAAATACCATTTTATTTGTTTTTTTAAGCTCTATAACATGGTCTAAACCTAAATTAAGTGTTTTAAAAATTTTAGGGTAAAAAATTCAAAAAACTGATTTTTGGAAAATTTAAAACCCCCATAAACCCCCCTTCCCATAGTCCGATTTTTCTGGTTTTCGAACTTAAAGTCATAAATGTCAGTTTACACATTTGAGCCAAATTTCATCGAAATCGGACGTTTTTTACTCAAGTTATCGCATTCACGGACACATATATAGATATATATATATATATATATATCTATATATATATATATATAGATATATATATATATACATATATATAAATTTGAACGAATAGTGTTTTGGACATCTGGGGACCTCAAAACAAAAAGTTATCATGGTCTCGGGCTTAAGTCTTACCATGAGACCTACGGTAATAGCTTCTTCCCTATAGGGGAAATTCGCTAATTCCCTATAGGGGAAATTCGCTAAAAGGTAGTTTTTCATGAGTTCTTCTAATGAACAAACTAAGGTAGCATTTGTCGATTCATTTGCAATTTATCTCAGGGCTGTTCATACATAGCCTACTCTATCTTTTATACAGAGTAGCAATATGGGGAGGTTGTGCTAACACCGAACTAACAAAATTGTTAAGACTCCAGAAAACGACAATTTCTGATTAATGGCAAAATTAAAGGGTACAGTTTCATAAGTGGCCACTAACTAATCGTATGCAATATATCAATTTTAAACATTCAATACATCAAATTGCATTTTAAATCGAGCTTTAACCTAAATAACACAAACACCCAAACATCAAGTCCTCATGGTGTGTGTTGAAACGGTCTCTGAAAACTGGGATTAAGAGCGATGAAGTAACTTACAAATATATTTTAATGAAACATTTAACAAGTAACAAACAAACAAAAATTAAATTAAAAATACAACAAATAATAAATAAACGTACCGTATAACAAAGCTAAAACTTAGTTATCATTGCCATGGTTCCGTACATTCAATTCATGAGAGCAGTCCAATAAAGTTTACCCTGACAAAGATAACTTAAGTTTTAGCTTAGTAGGCCTATACGTTTCTATATTATTTGTTGTTTTTTACTGTAGTTTTTGTTTGTTATTTGTTCATTGAATCATTAAAATATATTTTTAACTGGCATCTCATATCATTGATAAATATCGAGTGAATAATTTTCGATAAATGTACTGTTAAAATGTGATTCAAAATATCGAATGTTCTGAATCGATATATCGAATTTTTAAGATCTATATGTTGCATCCGATTAGTTGGTGGCCGCTTATGAAACTGTACCCAAATTAAATAAAAGAGTCATGCAAACCAACATAAAAAAATCTGCAGCTGTTGTAACTTCAACACTTCTACAATTCTGAAAACATTGATTTACTGATGTCTTAAGTTAATGGGTCCTGACTTGGAGTCGAGACATACACAACTATAACACCAGAGGCAGGGACAATATGTGAAGCCCGCGGACAGCAAAAAACGACAGTATTCAAACACCTACTATCACAAGCTGGTGAGTTCAGTTTGCCAACAAACTGCCTGATTTGATTAGAAATATCCTATTGCCCTTCAAGGCCTGAAGCGAATTTCACTGTCAAAGGCATTTTATGATGTTTTTCACAGTAACTTACTTACGGTATTTGTTTTGATGGTGTTTAAGTTTAAACAAGCATTAATTGGCTACCTATTCAATATAAACAAAATTTAGGTCCAGGCCTAATTAATCATATAACGATACGGTAACTATATTAATAATATTAAACATTATTGCAAGGGTCAAGTTTTAGCCTATAGAATAATATTAAAAACTTTCAGGTAGCCTTTAAAATACGGTATGATAATTGGTCGGTTCACACTCGTTCACCAATCCAAAAGAAGGGGTCTCTTTAGCACTCGTTTTAATTTTTAAGAGATCTCCGGCCTCCCAATTGAGCGCCAAAAATTCTCAGACATCATAAAATCAAGCATTAATTGGCTAATCATCACTACATAGGCCTATAAACAAAATTTAAAGTAAAACAAGATATATTTGGAATCTCCATCATGATTTATCCTAAATCTATTAGGCCTACCACTAGATAGGTTATAAGTCTGAGAATTATTGGTGCCCAATCGGGAGGCTGAAGATCTCTTAAAAATTGAAACAGGTGCAAAAGAGATCCCTTCTTCTGGATTGGTGAGCGAGTGCGAATAGATATGAAACTGTATGTTTTAAAGACTACCTGAATGTGAAGTTTTAAATATTTTTCTATAAAACTTGACACTTGAAATTTATTGTAATTGTCTTAAGCAATAAAATATTATTATCAATTTTTGTAATAATTATTTATGATTAAATAGGCCTAGACCTACACCAGTAAAAGAAATGCCTAGTTCGATATTGGGCAGCCAGGCCTAGGGTACCTAAGAACTGTGACACAAAATAAACGAGCTTTGTCGGTGAATCATTATGTTTTGTATTAACTTACCTATTTTTATCACACAAAAGTAATACATACCAGGCCTTTCTACTACTGTTATTTATATTACGCTATTTAACTTACCTCGATTTGCGACAATCTTACTATATGTACAAAACACCAAGTTACTTTTTTAAACAACTTTTACAAAAAAGTATCTTTTATAAAGTATTAATAATTAAGAAATAATTTCTAAAATAAAAATCATTGTTTATGTTAGTTTATTGCTGAATTTGTAATTAATTCTTTTACTTTCTGCTAGAGATGTGCTGATAGGCTGATGGGTTGTTGAGTGAAGATAACTAATAATAAACCAACATTTAACTTAAGAACATAAGATGGATTTGAACTTTACTATATAACATAACGAAATACCAAATTTGATAGCTCTATTTTTGAAGGTTATTTGTCAGAGAAAATTGACTCCTGTATCATATTTTAATTCATTGGCCTAACCCTGGACTACACTAACCCTGTTTTAAAGCTGGATAGCGGATTCCGGAGATTCGGAGTCGACATAAGGGACGGCGAGAATGGTCATAGGAATTGAGTGTAGGGGTGGCAAAGAAACATCGATGTTTTTAAAACACCGATATATCTTTACAAAAAAATCGATTTTCTTACATCGAAGTTGCAATGTCAATTTTTGTTTACTCATCGATGTTTTCTCTCATTTACATCGATGTTTTATTAATCGGAATTCAATTTTGGAAATATGAGACACATTTTTATATTATGCTTGATTTTGGTTATTTAATGTAAACTTATAATCATACTTGCAAATAGTAATCGTCTTTTCTCCAAGCTTACCTCTAGGCAACGCTGACACGCAGTTTCGCCTGTGGTCTATGGTTCTAAATGCGTTCAGTAGGTGGTCCAGAGTGGTTGGACCACATCACCTGGGACTGGGATTTCCCTTCCATCACGTGAAGAGACTGTACCGTACCAATACTTTTTGTTGCACATCGCCTGGGATTCCCCTTCGATCATGTCCGTGAGCTCTGTATTCTGTATTGTACCGTAGCAAAACCTCGGCATTTGGCATTTAGTTTCGTTCGCAATCTCAGTCAGTTCATGCGCATTGCATCATACGTTTGAAAGTTTGGCCATGGTTTCACCATGGCATATATAAATACCCCCGTAGCAGCAAACCTGCGTACTCAGCGAATTTCCAATGCACATACATGTATCTTAATACCGCATAAAGCCAGGTACCAAGTTTCATCAATATACATTTATAAATAAACGATTTATGACATTTTTATTAATCTCCATAACAATAACATGGCGGCTGAGTATGCAGGTTTGCTGAAGCAAGGAACACAAAAAATGGGGTTTTATACAAATATCAGTATAACTCAAGTGGGTAAAGCCACATACCAAATTTTATTAATTTATGTTTATAATTAAGGGAGATAACACGTTACTTATTCTCCATAAGAATAACATGGGGACTGAGTACGTAGGTTTGCTGCTACGGGAACTATCGGCCAAAAAATGATTTTTATTGTAAATATCAATAGAGCACATTGATATGAAGCAATATACCAAGTTTCATCAGGATAAGTTGATAAATAAGCGAGATATACAACTTTTCTTATTCTCCATAAGAATAACATTTGGACAACGTACTGTGTTTAGCACTTTCAATATCTCTGTAACCATTTGACGTAGAGCAATGATCAAAACACCAAATTGTGTGTCTTTTTAAGCTGAATAGAAACTAACATTTGACTTTTTCAACAATTATATGTAAAAACTCAGAAAACCCATTTTTGGTGTACAAAACCCCTCCAAAAATACTCCTTCGGGTAGGTCGATTTGTCTGGTTTTCGAACTTAAAAGTTATAAATGCTGCGTTACACGCTTATCCCAAATTTCATCAAAATCGGATAATTTGTACGAGAGTTATCGTGCTCACGGACACACACACACACACACATATATATATATATATATATATAACCTATAACCCATATATATATATGTGTGTGTGTGTGTGTGTGTGTGTGTCCGTGAGCACGATAACTCTCGTACAAATTATCCGATTTTGATGAAATTTTGGATAAACGTGTAACGCAGCATTTATGACTTTTAAGTTCGAAAACCAGACAGATCGACCTACCCGAAAGAGTATTTTGGGGGGGTTTTGTACACCAAAAATGGGTTTACTGAGTTTTTACATATAATTGTTGAAAAAGTCAAATGTTGGTTTCTATTGGAATCAGCTTAAAAAGACGCACAATTTGGTGTTTTGATCATTGCTCTACGTCAAATAGTTACAGAGATATTGAAAGTGCTAAACACAGTACGTTGTCCAATGTTATTCTTATGGAGAATAAGAAAAGTTGTATATCTCGCTTATTTATCAACTTATCCTGATGAAACTTGGTATATTGCTTCATATCCATGTGCTCTATTGATATTTACATTAAAAATCATTTTTTGGCCGATAGTTCCCGTAGCAGCAAACCTACGTACTCACTCCCCATGTTATTCTTATGGAGAATAAGTAACGTGTTATCTCCCTTAATTATAAACATAAACTAGTGGCTTGAAGGGGCGATAGCCCCTAATTAACCTTTCTCCAAGTAGGAACACATGTCAGTTCGCAAACAAAGTAGTCACTTAATCATATGTTTTAATGTAAACAAATCATATGTTTTAATGTAAACAAAGCAGACGTTTTAAACAAATTAAACCTATAAGCCTTCTACCAATAACCTCAAAAGTTTTCGAGAAGCTATTTCTAAGACGTTTGCAAGATGTTATTGACGACAGCAGCTTGATCCCTTACTATCAATTTGGTTTTCGTAAGAAACACTCAACCACTGAACAGGTCCATAGAGTTGTCAACGTCATAAAAGAAGACCTGGAAACTAAAAAGTACTGTTCAGCTGCGTTTTTGGACGTCAGTCAGGCTTTTGACAAAGTTTGGCATGAGGGGCTCCTCTACAAACTAAAACTTCTCGTCCCTCATACTTACTTTGCTATCATAAGGTCCTACCTAACAGAGAGATTCTTTAGAGTTAAGCTTCAAGAAGTCCATACCCAACTTCACAAAATTGAAGCGGGGGTTCCTCAAGGCAGCGTTTTAGGTCCCATCCTCTACGTCTTATTCACAGCTGATATACCTGTGAATGCTAACGTCACCGTGGCAACCTTCGCTGATGATACGGCCATATTAGCCTCTCACGAAGACCCAAGAACAGCTTCTCATTTACTTCAATCAGAACTGGATGATCTGTCAGAGTGGCTTAAAAGCTGGAGAGTGAAAGTTAATGAAAACAAATCTGCTCACGTGACATTTACGACCAGAACAGGCAACTGTCCCCCAGTCACTCTCAATAATGTTAATATTCCCCAGTCAAATGAAGTCAAATATCTAGGGATGCACCTTGACCGACGACTAACATGGCGCTCACATCTTTGGAACAAACGACTATCTCTAAATTTAAAGTACAGAAAATTGTCCTGGCTCTTGAATAGAAAATCTAAATTATCAACTAAAAACAAATTACTAGTGTACAAAGTAGTACTAAAACCTGTCTGGACCTATGGAATCCAACTATGGGGAACCACTAGTAATTCTAATATTGACATAATCCAACGTTTTCAGTCAAAAGTCATTCGCAACATCCTGGAGGCTCCATGGTATGTGACCAATGAAGTATTGCACCGTGATACACGTACTGCTACAGTGAGAGAAGAAATAACCCGATTTAGCAAGAGTTATCAAGCTAAACTAGATGCCCATCCAAACCATCTGGCTATAAATCTGCTGGACAATAGTGGATCAGTGTATAGACTTAAGAGACACTCTGTTTTGGACCTGCCAAATCGTTTTTTTTAATATTTAATTAACATTTGTAAAGTTAAGTGTTAGCTCCGTCAATGGATAGAGCCTAACCCATGTCAATCACACTCTATCCTATTTACTTATTGTTCTCTATATTTTTTGAACAGATTGTAAATAAAATAGACAAAAAAAAAAAAAAAAATGTTGTTTTAATGGGAAAAGTTTTATTCTGTTGCGAATTTATGGTAAAAAATAAGAAAAATGAATAGTTTTCCCTCAAAATTCACGTCAAGACCTTTAAAATGATACCCCTCCCATCCTTCTACGGCCATCCAGTCACTCACAATTTCTTTACAAAAATTTGACTTACGGAATTATATATAGAGATATATAGAGATTAATAAAATTTGGTATGTGGCTTTACCCACTTGAGTTATACTGATATTTGTATAAAACCCCATTTTTTGTGTTCCTTGCTTCAGCAAACCTGCATACTCAGCCGCCATGTTATTGTTATGGAGATTAATAAAAATGTCATAAATCGTTTATTTATGAATGTATATGGAATCAGCTGGCTTAGAGAAAATCATTAGTTAAAGCTAACCCATGATGTTGGACCAGCATTCATAGGCGTGCGCAGAGAGTTTGGGTAATATGGGTGCCAGGATTAAAAAATGTGCCCATTTTATTAGAAAAAAGGTAAATATTGATGTACATACAGCAACACCATTTGAATGTGGTTTCAATCCTATTTCTTACCATCCAGCCGAATAATTGACATAAAATGTATTATGAATGTTCTGGAAACATTCATTACAACATAATTATGAACAAATTAATCACTTAATATCCTAAATCAATTAATAAGATATTATATAAGTAAAATTTGAATTTCATGATTAACTCAAAAAGATACAATAAAACTACCCGCGTATATCACAATACACAACGGCCAAGACGATTTATTTGATGTCGATACGTGGCCTATCATATCGCCGCGCCGCACAGTGGTCAAATTCCTCTGTTTACACGCGAAAAAGGGGTATTTTTCATGTCTGCAAAAATGTATAATTTTTAACTGAAGAGTTTCCTAAAGGGTTGGGAAACCAGAAACCTGCTTTTGATTCTCCTACAGGTCGAAGGGTGGAGGGGAATTCTTGGGGAAACCCAAGAATAAAGTCACATTCCTTTATTACCAGTCCAGATTTGCTTGTTGGAAAATGTTGCTGTACGATACAAATCTGCTCTTCCACTAAACTGAAAATCGTCCTAACGCAATGGAAACCATCCTGAAAGGCAATAAACGTAATTATAAGACTTAAACAATATTTTAACCGTATTTATTAACCCTTAAAATATTTTAAAAACAATAAAAATTCGGTTGTTCCACTTAAGTAGTGCATAATTTTTTGGGTTGGTGATCGTTGGTCATAATTTTATTACTGGTTGATAGGCCTTTTTATACTTAACAACCCCTATAAATTTCAGCTGCTACCTCTTACAACCTTTAGAGATATATAATTTTTTGTAGAATCATATCATAAAAAGTTTTAATCAAAGAAATATACATATATTACAGTTAAGTACCTGGGGGCCGAAATTTGCTCGGGGGAAGGCCAGTTAGTTTGTTTAGATAACTTGGAGTAATATTTCACCACTTCCCCCTGCTGATAATCAGATTTGTAAAACTCATTTGCCTCTTTTCTACATTTTTAAGGTCACTCCAGTTGTTATTTATTGCTCAATGTCCCTTTGATTTATTTTAATACTCTACATATGTAATATTCACTGAAATCTTTCAATCTCTGCTCCCAGGAAACAATATGTTAATAATCATATACAACATGAGTATTACTTTGACAGTTCCCTGGTTGATTATGATTAGCTGTTACAATTCTTTTGTTTTGATTTGAAACTCCATAAGCCCAATGTTAATTTTTTTAACTTTTCATTTTAGTTTTCTTACATTATTTGATTTTTGCTGGGGATGAGGCCTGTCTAGAACTTATTTTTATCCCAGAAATTAGTTATTTCGAACATTTTAAGGAAATCGTTGGAGCCGTTTTTGAGATCAGTGTCGCAAGCAAGCAAGCAAGCAAACCTTACTCATATTTAGAGTATAGGATTCGGGAATACACATTTGGATTGGTGACATTGGATTTTTGCACAACATTTTATTACTGGTTGATAGATCTTTTTATTCTACACAACCCATATTAATTTCAGATGCTACCTCTTGCAAACCTTTGCAATAAATATTTTTTTGCAACTGCTACCACTGAACGAGTAAGTTATTTTAAATTTGATAAATTTGTCGAATACAGTTTTTATACCATATTGTTTTATACTGCTGATATAACTGGGGACTTTTTTTTGTTTGAAAGGTCGTATTGTGCATTCAACCCCTAGAAAAATCTATTTAAAATGCTCGCGAAGAAGACGATGGAGGACTTTTTCCACGTGCTGCTTTTGTCATCCGATCCTTTAATTAGTAGCTGTAGAATTAAACATCGAAAAAGGGCTAGCAAACTACCCTCAACTGTACTTAGTTTTCTACAGGTTCCAGAAGAACCCAAATCTGTAGAAGTAAGGTTAGAAGACTCAGAAACCAACATCAGTGATAGTGATTAACCTACTAAGTGTGTGCAAAACATCTCAATAATGTTATTTTTTCAATAAGTAATGTAGTGTTTTTTTTTTAATGTAATAAAGTAGGCTAAATATGTGCTATAGTTACGTATTCCACTCCGTAACACCCTTTTCATGCGTCACAAGGAGTTTTAAATAGTTTGCAAAGTCTTTAGATTTTTTCGCGTCTATATCGCCAGCCGTGACCACTGTGCGCCGCACAGTGGGGCCAAACACATATATTCTTGGCAAAAATACAAAAGAATCAATTTAAAATTTCTAATAACATTGTGTAGTGTAAGGTTGTAGTAATGACACTATGGAATAATTTGGTTATAAAAGGGCAATCGTGGGGTAAGCCTCTAATCAGAACAAGGCATAACCGATCCGGTCACATTGCTTGATTGCTTGAATTCATTAATGTTAATGCTCTCGTAATGGATAGTTTTTTTTACGAGGTATATTTTTATAATCGTAATATTAATTATCATCATGGTCATTCTGGTAAGAGTTGCTTTAGGTGTATGGAATACTAAATATTCGCCGTTTCTTTCTTTATACCGTATATTATAAAAGTCATATATTACAAACTTTACATTTTGTTCTATATAAATAACAAGGTCTAAACTTTTAATACATATCAGGGCATATCATGTCTGAAATTCTTTCAATAATGTCTTCAGTTTGGATTTTTCTTGCAGGAAGTGCAATATAAACGTGCAACTTTTTGCACGAAAAAATCCACAACATTACACTAACAACCTACATAAAACACTAAACTGTTACACGTTCATGAAGCACAGTACCCGAGTTTGTCAAATTATTAGGATTAATTGTTTGCATAATATTATAATTTTGCATAATTAGGCTAATTTGAATTTTACTCACCATTTTACACATACAAGATTTTGCATTCAGACTTATTTATGAGTGTTATTAAATTAAAACAATTTTAACAGAAAACGAGTTCGCACGCAGCACGCTGACGTGAGGGAAGTGAATTTCCACATAAAAACTTTTAAAACTCAAAATTGGTGTAAAAACATACATTTGTCCAATTTTTATTGAAATCTGAAAACATTGATTTTTTGGCTGTTCTGATACTCCTGGTTTCATTTACTTGCAAAGCTGGGAATACAATTTTGCGCATTATAAGGTTAGGAGAAGGTCCAGACAGGCTTAAAAGTAGGCGTGACGTTGCTGGGGATAATACAAGTACTTTAACAAAGGAATAACAGGCTTTTCTAGTGTAAAACCCCCATAAGACAACGTACTGTGTTTAGCCGATACACATTTTCTTTAATAACTCGGTAAATATTTACGCTAGAATGACGAGATAGGGCTTAAAACTTTCGCCTCTCTAATCCCCATCTTTTTACATGCATTAAGTTTACATATGGGGCTTTTCTGACCCTTTTTGGGCCCAAAAACTCGAAATTTGAAAGATTAATCCCCAAAAATGGGTTTAGAGTTTTCTGATTGTTTTGCTCAACGAACTTGTCCAACAGATTATAGAAAGGAATGTCCCTACCAAATTTGAAGTAAATCGGACAAAAAATGCGAATTTTATATATATAAAATTTTGAACGACCCCCCAAAACGTGTTCAGGGGGTCACGTTAGGAACTTCTATGGTGGTCCCGGGCTTAAGTTTCACCGTGCGGGTCATGCTAATAGTTCACTTTCCAAAGGAAATTCACTAATACGTTTGCAGGCAGCACGCTGACGTGAGAGGAGCGAGTTTTCGTATTAAAAAGCTATAAAAGGAAAAAAAACCTGTGTTAAAACATAGACTTATTCCAATATGTATGGACATTTGAAAACGTTTAATACATTGGCTGTTCTGATGCTCCTGGTTCTATTTATCTGTAATGTTATGATCGCTTCGCTGTGCGTTATAAGGTATGAGAAGGTCCAGTCTGGATTGAAAGTAGACATGGGGATACTGGGGATGATAAAACTGCACCAACATATGAATAACAGCCTGTTCTAATGTAAAATCCCCATAAGAGAACGTGCTGTGTTTAGTCGATATACATTTTTTTTAATAACTTGGTAAATATTTGTGCTAAAATGATGAGAGAGGGCTAACAACTTTTTCTTCTCTAAGCTCTATCTTTTTACATTCATTAATTTTACATCCTGGCTGTTCTTACCTTTTTTTGGACCCAAAAACTAAAGATTTTAAAAATAAAATCACAAAAAGTGGTTAGCGTTGTCCAATTGGTTTTCCCAATGAACTTGTCCAACTGATTATAGGAAGGAATAACCCTACCAAGTTTAAAGTAAATCTGACAAAAAATGCGGCCGCTAGAGTGTAAACACACATGCATCATGTGCACGTATATAATTTGTAACGACCGCCTAAAAACAGTTCGCAGGTGGTCACTCAGAAAACGTCATAGGAACTTCTATTGTGATCCCTGACATAAGTGTTTCCATGCGGGTCATGCTAACAGCTCACTTTTCCATAGGAGATTCGCTAATAATTAAAGCTTAGGAATAGTAGTGTATTTCTTTAGTGTTCTTTGATCAACAATAATCATATTTATTACACTAGAAGTATACTGTATGGAAAATTAGAGCCAGTTTATTACTCTCTCTAACTTTTTCACCGCTTTTTCCGATATTTAAAATAGGCTACTTTTTTGTGTTGATTTATTATTGATAAAATATTATATTTAAAATACGGAAAGAATTCTGATACAGCATACCTGCTGAAAATATCACCTTTGACATTGTACAGGAGCTTCTATAACATTTCCTGTCTTCCTTGAATCTTTGTTGCAAATTTTAGGGTTCCTTAAACTTA
This sequence comes from Allygus modestus, assembly GCA_963675035.1. Lineage (NCBI taxonomy): Eukaryota > Metazoa > Arthropoda > Insecta > Hemiptera > Cicadellidae > Allygus > Allygus modestus. The sequence continues at coordinate 69,797,460 of OY776116.1, read as the reverse complement.
CAAAAAAATCACTAACTAACTATTCCCTGGATTCTTCCTGACTATTTCCTGGATACTTCCTGACTATTCCCTGACTATTCCCTGATTACTTCCTGACTATTCCCTGACTATCCCCTGATTTCCCCTGAATTTTCAAGGGAACACACAGTTAATTAAATTCTACGTCTTTTCCACAAAGTATAGATAAAGTGGAGAACGTATTCTTCATTTCAACAATTAAAAGGACAAGGTGATATTTTTTGCCAGAAATCAAGTCCACTGTGCGCTGTATCGCGATAACGCGACCGTATCGCTCACCACGACCCTGGTGCCCGCACGGCGCCCGGCGTCTTCAGCGCCAGATGTTTTGCTCTAGTCCTCACAGACAGATGACAGTCAAGAGTCAACGATACTCGCCGTGGTGTGATTGTTTTAGTGCTAACGTTCAGGTTGCCCAGAGGGGGGATTGATAGGACAGATCGCGTTATATACAATTTTATTTTGGGGTAATTTGAGCGGGGTAATTTTGATTTGATTTTTTGGAGAAGGGGATTTTATTAATAAACTATATTGGAGTTCTATTGGTAATACTGGAAAAAACACTGATGAACAAAATTGTGAGCCGTTCTTTGCCAAATTTTGGAGAGGCAAAGAACTACTCGCTGGAATCAAAAGAGTCGACAAAGTGAATCAAACAAATAACTATTCACGGTTTGAAATTTAATAACATTGTATTTGATTATTTGATCATAATTAATTATATTTCACGGCAAGATTAGATACATAAATGAAACGAAAACTTGAATTTGTTCCAACTTTCAATACTTTTATTCCAGCGATTTGCATGACTAGATTCACTTATAGGAATAAAACAAAAATCACCGGCTCGCATTTTCGACAAAAATAGTGAAGCAGTGTTACCTAGTTACACAATCCCCTAGTTACTCCTTGTACACAAACGTAAAAAGGAACAATAACAATCTTTTAGGTTAGCGCAATGAAAAAAATCCACAGCTGATTTATCGGTTCGCTATTTTAAGGTAACAGAAAAATGTGATTTTACGGATTAATTAAAGACCCAAAAATAGCTGTTTTTCATGCAGTTATACATTTTTCAAAAATCTGGTTTTTACGAGTGTTAAATATTCTGTGGAATGAATATATTTGTTTTTATTTCAGGCAGCCATTGTAGGATTTTTTCACCGAAATTTAATATATATTGGTGTAAAAAATAAGTACTGTACAAGTACAATATTTGAAAGAACTGGGGCCTGTTTCATTAAACGTACAGGCCTGTATTACAGGTAACTTCCCTGTATTATTGGTTAAAATTATAATAGTGCGTTTCATTAAGTTTTACAACTGTAAACTAATGAATTTACATGTATTATAAGTACATTTTACACGAGTTATAAAGTGATTTTGTAAACTGTACAAAACCCTGTAAACTAAATACAATTCTATCATTGTTTAAACCATCATGAACGATTTACAAGTATCGCTTATCAAGTTATAATAGTGTGTTATTACATAAATTTGTGATCATAAAGTGTAAAAATGGTTGTACTGTAATTATAAAGTGTAAAGTCCTTTTGAAATGATTGTCGGTGACAAAAGCGATATTTAGTTATCATATCCATTCACACATACCGTAAATAGAAAATTTTACGACCATTCTTCGTAGCCTATTTAGGGATTATTAGTGGGTGCCCGTCGAAATTCAACGGCTACAATGTTAAGGTTGAGTAATCTCACGGTACCATGTAGGAAAAGTCCAATCACCTATAAAATGAAATACTTGGAGGTTTGTAATATATATCTACTAAAAATATTACAAATTATGAAACTTAAACTTTATATGTGGCACGATACAGTTAAAAAGTCAAAAAACGAAAAATTAACACTTAAAAATAGGTTAATATATAAAGGTTGCATTAGATGTACACGTTGAATTTACTGTACACGAACATAAATCAAAAGCTTGATGAGCTCACCAGATATCTAATAAATACCCCCGTAGCAGCAAACCTGCATACTCAGCGAATTTCCAATGCATATTAATTTATCTTAATACCACAAAAAGCCACATACCAAGTTTCATCAATATACATTAATAAATAAACGATTTATGACATTTTAATTATTCTCCATAAGAATAACATGGCGGCTGAGTATGCAGGTTTGCTGAAATAAGGAACACTAAAAATGGGCTTTTATACAAATATCATTATAACTCAACTAGGTAAAGCCACATACCAAGTTCTATTAATTTATGTTCATAATTAAAGGAGATAACACGTTAATTATTCTCCATAAGAATAACATGGGGCTGAGTATGCAGGTTTGCTGCTACGGGGACTATCGGGCAAAAAATGGATTTTTGTGCAAATATCAATAGACCACAGTGAAATGAAGCAATATACCAAGTTTCGTCAGGATAAGTTGATAAATAAGCGAGATATACAATTTTTTTTATCCTCCATAAGAATAACATTGGACAACGTACTGTGTTTAGCACTTTCAATATCTCAGTAACCAATTGACGTAGAGCAATGATTAAAACATCAAATTGTGCGTCTTTTTAAGCTTATTCCAATGGGAAAAATAAAATTTTACTTTTTCAAAAATTGTATGTAAAAAACTCAAAAAAACCATTTTTGGGGTACAAAACCCCCCCAAAATACCTCTTCGGATAGGTCGACCCGTCTGGTTTTCGAACTTAAAGTCATAAATGCTGTTTTACACGTTTGTACCAAATTTAATCAAAATCGGACCTTTTTTACGAGAGTTATCGCACCCACGGACATATATATATATATATACAGTTTCGAACGAATGGTGTTTTTGGGGTCTGGGGACCTCAAAACGAAAAGTTATCATGGTCCCGGGCCTAGGTCTTACCATGCCGACTACGGTAATAGCTTCTTCCCTATAGGGGAAATTCGCTAAAATCACCAAGTTGGGATTATGGTCAGCTGTTTGTTGTAAACAAAACATACTATAAACCCTACCAAAACGGTTTGTATATACATTTACATTTTGTATCATTTAACAAACTTAAAAGGAGAAAATTAGTTATCTAACAATTTTGGGGAGTATCCGGAATGTTTAAGCTTCAAATTGGAACAAACTCCATGACTACTACTTGCCTGGTTTTCTGAAACTAAGGCTGAGTTCCTCAAAATCCTAGATAAGAATTCTTCCATAAACATAACATGAGAAATTTTAATGAGAAATTCATCCATGAGAAATTCTTCCATAACATGAGAAATTTTAGGGATTTATACTTTGTATCATTTATCAAACTTAAAGGGAGAAAATGATAAATCTGACAGTTTTGGGGAGTATCGGAATGTTTAAGTTTTGAATTGGTACAAATTCCATGACCACACATTGCCCTGTGTTCTCAAACTAAGGCCGAGTTACTTCAAAAATATTCTCCCAATTAAATAACATAAAGAATTTTTTAAAAGTCAATATTTTAAAAACTAAAGCGGTATTTTTGAATCTTACATTTTTCTGTTAATCTGCAGTGTCGAAACTATAAAATGACACATCGATAGTTTCAATCGGTTGAGAATTAACGACGTAGGCCGAAAACGAAATTCCTTAGCGAATCAATATGCAAGTTTTTTTATAGCAGTGGCATAGTGGAACATCCCACTAAAAACTGCATAAAATCCTCTACAGTCCAGGGAAATACATAACATTATCTGTATATAAAAAATATCGGGAATTATGCAACTGAACGATTGTCTCGCGTCGCGGGTAGAGCTAGAGCCGGGGCCGTGCTGCCCCAGACAGGCGAGGGCGCGTGGTGGTGGTGGTGGGAAGGCGCCGGCGTTATCACGGGAGGGCAGGTAATGGTAATACGTCGCACTCCTTTCGACGTGCAGCGGCGCGGATATCTGATCCCGTAGTTCTTCTCCCGGCCACCAGTCTCGCAGGACTACGCAACAAATTTGGCTTTAACATCCTCTTAAGATTATTTGCGGGGCGAAGCCTGCGGGAACAGCTAGTATAACATGAAATTCAATCCATCATCTCTTTATTTTATCTTAAATTATCTGTTACATCTCCAAAGAATTGCGCAGTCCGGTAGACTGTTTAGTAAGTATTTCTTAAGTTTGCTAGTTTTTATATATTTTATTTAACTTTGAAAGTCTTTAACGGCTGACATTTTGAAACGGAATGTTGTAGAAAAGGAAATTTGTATGACGAGATTGATAACATTCATAACAATTTTCAAGACTTTGCGTGAAATAGTGTTATAGATATTAGCGAATTTCCCCTATAGGGAAGAAGCTATTACCGTAGTCGGCATGGTAAGACACACACGTCCATGTACGTGTACGTGTATGGTGTGGGCTTGTAGTTCTAGGCCCGGGACCATGATAACTTTTCGTTTTGAGGTCCCCAGACCCCAAAAACACAATTCGTTCAAAACTGGTAGTTTATAAGAAGTTTATAAGAATTTAGTTTATAAGAATATATGTGGCCCCCGTGGGTGCGATAACTCTCGTAAAAAAGGTCTGATTTTGATGAAATTTGGTATAAACGTGTAAAGCAACATTTATGACTTAAGTTCGAAAACCAGCCATATCGCTCTACCTTAAGAGCGATTTTGGGGGGTTTTGTACCCCAAAAATGGGGTTTTTGAACTTTTTACACATAATTTTTGAAATTGCCAAATTTTAGTTATTACCATTGGATTCAGCTTTAAAAAACTCACAATTTGGTACTTTTCTCTGTTATACACAAAAAGGTCAGCTTGGTATCTTATAGTAAAACGTGACAATCATTATTATATGCATTTTGTAAATTTGTAAATGTATATGCTAGTTTGTAATGTAATGTGTGTAATTTGAGAAATAAATTCTTTCTTTCTTTCTTTTGATCATTCCTCTACGTCAATCGGTTAACAAGATATTTTAAGTGCTAAACACAGTACGTTGTCTAATGTTATTCTTATGGAGAATAAGAACAAAATTATATCTTACTTCTTTATGAACGTATACTGACAATACTTGGTATACGGCTTTATCTGGTTGTGGTCTATTGATATTTGCTCAAAAAAATTTTTTTGCTAAAGGTTCCCGTTGCAGCAAACCTGCATACTCAGCCCCCATATTATTTTTATGAAGAGAAATTAAAAAGCTATGTCTCACTTAGTTATGAACATAAATTAATAAAACCTCTTATATCACTTCACCTAGTTCACTTATATTGATATTCGCCTAAATGCCCATTTTTCGTTCCTTGTTGTAGCAAACCTGCATACTCATTCCCCATGTTATTCTTATGGAGATTAATCAAAATGAATATATCGCTTATTTATGAATGTATATTGATGAAACTAAGTATGTGGCTTCACCTAGATGAGTTATATTGATATTTGCATAGAAACCAATTGTTTATGTTCTTTGTTTCAGCAAACCTATGTACTCATCCCCAATGTTATTCTTATGGAGAATAATTCAAATTGTATATATCGCTTATTTGTGAATATATTTTTATGAAACTTGGTATGCGGCTTTATGTGGTATTAAGTCATATATTATACATTGGAAATTCGCTGAGTACGCAGGTTTGCTGCGACGGGGGTATTTAGACTTTTGTAAAAAAACTCATACATACAGACATACAGGAAACGGTTAGAGATAGGGCATATGTTGTACTACATTTTCTTGTTGTTTTAAAGACGGCCACACACTACCGGACTTTTCCCCGAACAAGACATTGAACCGAGCAGGATTTGGCTTCGAAGGGAGAAAATCCGGTAGTTTGTGGGGCCTCCGAACCAGACACCGAACCAGACATCGAACCGAGCACCGAGCGCTCTCGAGGCGGTTTTTTGACGAAAGATCAAAGAAAGATCGGTCCGATGTCTTGTTTGGGGTCTGGTTCGGGGTTCGGTAGTGTGTGATACCTCCATACGCTGCTCCGAGCGTCGTCCCAAGCGCCGTCACGAGCCCCGCCGCTAGGAGCTATGTTACAATCACAAGATTCGTTTCTCTGTGGTTACAATCCTCCTACATAGTTAATAATATCCAGGCCTACTGCTTTTGCAAGAAACAGTGATAGATATTTGATTGGTTAACAGATAAATCTGCTAAACTAGTTTAACCTAAATAAAATTAATAATGTTAATAAAATCAATTCATATGCAACTATAAATTAATCTCTACTACATAACCCCAGCCCCCTACCACTCTACTTGCATCCCCTAAACCCCACAAGTACATGGCCGACCTGCACAACGGCAACTAAAATGGTCCCCACAGTTTTTACCCCGCTCGGTGTTTTCGCGCTCAATCTGTCCGATCCGATGTCTTGATCGGGGTCTTGATCGGGAAGAAGTTCGGAGTGAATTTAGCTACCTTCATGCCCTACTCCCTGCTCCCTGCTCGGTCCGATGTCTTTTTCGATGTCTGGTTCGGGCAAAAGTCCGATAGTGTTTGGCCGCCTTAACCTGCTGCATATCCTGTTAAAGCTTGTCACCTAAGAACTGGGACACCCTGTATATGTTACTCTCTTGATAATTAACAGGCTACGAAATAGAATAATAACAAATTACACTTGCAAACAAACCAGTGATGTCAAGTAAATGACCACCCCGAGTAGCGCAGCGTTGTTAACAGAGCGACATCCATCCGACCTCATCTGACCACGTTGATTTAGTTTTAGCGAATTTCCCTTATAGGGAAGAAGCTATTACCGTAGTCGGCATGGTAAGACCTAGACCCGGGACCATGATAACTTTTCGTTTTGAGGTCCCCAGATGCCAAACACATTATTTGTTCAATACTTTATATATATATAAACATTAAATTCAGAGATTAGGGCTACTGATAAATATAATAAACAAAAAGTAAATAAACTTGAGTACCCTGGTAAAATCATTTTAATTACACTTACACGTGTTTCAGCTCTTAGGCCATGTTCACAGTGTTAGTTATAATACCTAACCTTATTTTAAAATTAATCCTTATCAACAAGAGTAAAGATTTTCACATGTCATTAAAAACCAGGGTACTCAAGTTTATTTACTTTTTGTTTATTATATATATATACAGAAAATATATTGTGTAGGCACGATAACTTTCATAAAAATGGTCCGATATTGATTAAATTTGGTACAAACGTGTAAAGCAACATTTATGACTAAGTTCGAAAACCAGACAAATCGCTTTATCCGAAGGGGTATTTTAGGGGGGGTTTTGTATCCTAAAAGTGGGTTTTTTGAGTTTTCTACATATAATATTTTAAGAAATCTTATTTTAGTTTAAACCATTGGTTTTGGCTTAAAAAAACGAACAATTTGGTGTTTTGATAATTTTTCTACGTTAATTGATTACCGAGATATTGAAAGTGCTAAACATAGTACGTTTTCCAACGTTATTCTTAAGGAGACTAAGAACAATTGTATATCTTGCTTATTTATAAACGTACCAGGACGAAACTTGGTATATGGCTTCATTTCGTTGTGGTCTATTGATAATTGTTCAAAAAAACAAAATTTTGCTGAAGGTTCCCGTAGCAGCAAACCTGCGTACTCAGCGCCCATGTTATTCTTATGGAGAATAAGAAAAATGTTATGCCTCATTTAATTATGAACACAAATTAATATAACTTGGTATGTAGCTTCACCTAGTTGATTTACATTATATTATTATAACAAGCCATAATTTGTGTTCCTTGTTGTAGCAAACCTGCGTACTCAGCCCCACATGTTATTCTTATGGAGAATAATTAAAATTGTATAAATTACTTATTTATAAATGGATGCGGATGAAACTTGGTATGTTGCTTGACCTGGTTGTGGTCTGTTGATATTTGCATTAAAACTTAATATTTTATATTCCTTGTTGCAGCAAACCTGAGTACTCAATCTCCATGTTATTCTTATGGAGAAAAATTAAAAATTAATATAGGCTCATTTTTTAATATATATCTATTAAACTTGGTAAGTGGCTGTATATAGTAAATATATATATATATATATATATATATATATATATATATATGCATTGGAAATTCGCTGAGTATGCAGGTTTGCTGCAACGGGGGTATTTTTATTACTCCTCAAATTGCATCGTCAAAACGAATTATTCTGTTAGTTCATAGAGTGTTGGTGCATAAAATATTGTATCACATGTAACAGGAAACTATCTGGCTCTATCATACACAGAATTTATATACCCCCATGGATACATGAAAGGTTACCATAATTATTGACTAAAATAAATTTGTGGCCACTTTTCATTCACGATTTTATCCATTCATCAACACGCTTGGATATATTCATGTAGAACTGAAGCATTCTCAAGCATCATTTAAATCAGCTGTTTAAACTGTTCACGTCATGTGCCGTAATGACCTGAATTAACGCAACAATGCTGTTAATTAGCAGCTAATATAAGCCCGATGTTAAATTTATGTTGGACCACGTGACCGCCTCGGGTGTAGTTACCTGATTGATTAGCTAGACTCGACTACGGTTGATGAAAAAACATTAACATAAAGACATCAACAACGGTTTATAACAATTATAAAGCATATTTTATTGCAATATAGTTATTTATGCTGTTGCAGGTTGACTTTATATGAAAAATATTAGTTCTTTGTCTTAAATAATAAAATTGAGTCAAAGCCTATAAACCACAGTGCTTAGTCCCATAATTCAAGAAATTAAAGGGTTTTGTTTTTGGAAGAGCGTAAACGCGATCATATTTACTTTAAAATTACATTATTATTTAAATGACTAAATTAATATTGAAAACTTAGTCGGTCTTTCAACTATAGATGACTGAACATAGCTTATCTGTTATTATATTGATCTAAACGGTTAATACCTATAATGTTGACTTTTTACTATTTCCAATTAATTACGTTTTGTAAAACCTCCCTAGGCTTCAAAGCTAACATTGTCTTTCATCTGGGTGAAAGTGAAGTACGGTTTCCATAAACAATTTAGATATTTAAACATTTTATAACCAAGTTAAAACCGTCCGCCGAGAATTTCTTCTGTTGGCATTTCAAGGATCGAATGAGAAAGGAGCTCCCGCGCCTCATAAAGAGCCTCGGCCATAATTCCTGAGCTCAGGCGCGGCACAATGCCGGTGCTACATTGACAATGAAGGGTAAGCAGCGCCAGCGCCAGTCACTTGACTCGCCCGACCCAATTATGTGCCACAAAAGCGCCATCACTTATGCAAACCACTGCCCCCAGCTACTCGTGATTAGTTCCAACTTGAGCTTTGTCTTTGATTCCTCAATTCTTGATGCTCCTCTTCTGCATTAGCCCGTCTGGGGGCGAAGCGTGAAGAGAAGGAAGTTGTAAAAAGTTATAGTTTTATCGTAATTTGGCTTAGGTGGGATTTGTCAGCAACCAGTAGGTACTTAAATGAAAAAAAAATTATTAAAAATACAATCTATACTCTTACCAACCTAGGGACAGATTTTAAAACAACTTTTTAACTATCGATCTATGACAGTTCGTTGAAGAAATGAATGTGGTACTGTACATGCGTTACCATATACTGTTGGCGAGAGGAAAGAATACCCCTCATTTGCCTTCCACGATTTTAGATCTATGGTACTTATGTTTCAAAACGCAATACTGTACAGGTAAGTATTGTTCCGACATCAAGGTGTCAGCAGGCACTTACTGAATGGTAACAATGAATGCTGCATAAAGCGGTAGTGTATAGCGAACATATGGTAGCGCCTGCAATTTTTGTGTAGGTAAGATCCCGGGGGTTGCAGTCAGCAATCAGTATTATATAGGCCTAAATGAATAATCACAGAACACAGAAAACATAGCATATAGTCTTTTTATAGCCTGTTGGAATTAGTCTTCCTCCTTATTTAACTAGGCTATTAATTAGTGATCCTGGCTAAAGAATCAGTCGGTATTAGTCAGTAACAAGGCTAAACAAAGTATCTCACACCCATTCTACACTCATAATTCATTCATATTCGCCTTAAAATACTCTGTAGTTGCGTCGGTGTCTTACACAGTGATTTAGTGCAGTTGTACTATACGTGTTGGCATTTGGGATGTTATACTGGGCGATTAAAAAATAATGGTGCAAAAATAAACATGTGACACTGTATTTCTGCTCACATTACTAAAACAGTTGAATATTGCAACAATAGAAAGAGTACTTTTTAATTTTGCTTTGATAAGGTTAACTAAACCTTAACCTAACCTAAACCTTAACCTAAGGTCTTGGTTGTTTGGTTACTACTAAAACTGACGTGTTATTAATGACTAGGACAAAGCAAGAAAACATGTACTCGTATATTGGTCGCTGTATAAACCGAGCGGGTCTCTGTTGCGCTGGCTCCCGGACCTAACTCCTTGCTATTGTTTTCTGGGGTTTCATCAAAGATTCAGTTTACTACCCTCCCATGCCTCAAAACCTTGATGACTGCAGACAGCGTATAACTGGAGTAGTGCAATCCATAACACTACTCCACATGTTGCAGCGTGTGTGGGCGGAATTGGAACATCGCCTGAATCTAAAGGCGATTGGAAACCTTTGTAGTGTGTATACAAACTTGATAAAATAATTAATTGTTTGACACTGTTTTTAAAGTTTTGTGTCATTTCGCCTGTAATTAAACTAACCTGATTTTAGCAACATTGTTTTTAATCACCCGGTATAATTAGAGGGTTGAGGGATGTTTTATATAACTTAGTATACATCTTTGGTGGGCAGTTACCTAAAGCAAACGTCTGTTTAGAAGGAGAATACTGTGGGGTTTTCGGTAAGGAATTTAAAGTACATACGGAAAAACTCAACTACATACCTTTTAAAAATTACAGAATCATGTTTCATGCTCATGTTTAAGAAACCATAGCCCATTTTCAAATAAATATATCATTAGATGCCGTACTTTAAATTTGTGTACACTTGGTAAATGCAGTAACTTTTAATATAAGTTATTAATATTAAATAATATATATTTACACTGTTTCCATACTTCTTATGTTGGTCCAATTGTTATCAAAACTGCAGTAATGCATTTTAAAAATCACAATAGACATTTTTGATTTCTAACAATGCACTGTTTGAGCTATGAATATAATGATAAAAAGGTAATGTATGAGCAAAGAAATGCAGGAATACAGGAAATCCAACCGGTGGAATATACTAAAATGTTATTAAGAATCACTGTAGTATAATAAAACGTAAGAAACTAAAACTTAAATAAAAATGTGATAAAGATCATTTTCTGAAACAAATATATTCAAACTGTCCTCGCAATAAAGACAAATCTCGATAAGTTATAGCATCAAAAATGCACCACTTTAAGCTTTTTATTTTGGTCTTTCAAACGAGGGACTCCAATCCAGCGCTGACGAGGCAGCTCAGTATTGCCAGCTAATCTCTAATGCGCTTGTATATGCCTCTGCAGCGGTTCACCACACCGCATGCAGTTCCGTTCAAGTTTTATGTTCCAATAGAATCCTCCCAGGGTATTATGGCCAGTCCACAACGTCAATTAAACTTACTGCTTTGTAATTATATGCACTGATGGTACTCGCAGTGGTTTACTTCCATCCATGTGCATCCATGTTTTAAGCAAATCATGATTTAGGCTACATTATAATAAGCAAATATTACAAATATATACAATGTGGAATATACACCATCTTTTGTGTATATTTTACCGTCTTGTATGTAAGTACAGTATATGTGTAAATATACTTTATAGTGTTGTAAGACGTATTTTATTTATCCTGCTTTATTATAATAAGCTAATTTGTTCATTTTTAAAAGTCCTAATTTTTCAGGATTCTTAATACGGATGTTTTAAATCTAGGAAAAGTATTCTATATGTGTTCAATGATGTGTATATAATTTAAAAAATAACCGAATAAAAATATCTGAATCAAAGTTTTGTTCTCATGTTTGTTATCTTCTTCTCGTTCATGTATTAAACCGGTCTACTTGTTGGTTCGGATGAATCCGAATCCTAATGACTCTACAACCAAATTACTATTCAAGTGTCATATTGCTTAAGATAACTATTCTAAGAACATGGATATTTGTAATTTAGTTGACCTACTACAAATGACAACTTAGTTAGATTTAGGTAAAGGGGATTCAATGGATAATATATATGTTCGATTCATCTTATACCTAGCCTTATACAAGGTTTTTACAAATTGTTTAATTTTATGATTAACTATTATATATGGAATTATTGTTGCCTAATTGTACATACAGTTACACCTACTAACGTTTTTTCTCCAGAATGGAAAGTTGGGACACTCTTTGCTCGGTTTTAAGCGCAATAAATTATTCTTTTCGTTCGACACTTTTAAATAAAGTACGAGTTAATAGGCTTATACAGTAATTATGTGTAATGATTTGAAATACGTTTTCTACCTGATTTATAGTATTTGAAATTACAGTAAAACTACGATTGGTTCCATTACAATACAGTATATGAACTCACCATGCGACAAACGGTTGCCGATTTATTTCCGTCCCACCCAATATCTCACACTAAGGCTTCGTGTTTGACGTCTCACAGACATACGATTGTCTCATGCGATATTCATGTTCGTATTGTGTCTCAAGATGGCATTGTAACGTCGAAACAATTGTAACATCGATAACAAAGTGGGACGTATTTGACGACAGGTACATTCTTAGTTTGTCTATTTTCTATCTAATTTGAAGTATACTATTAATCTTTTGGTATACATTCTACGCTGAAAGGTATCGCATACAATATAAAATGAATCAATAATCAATAATCAACGTTTATTGTCAGACAGCACTACATGGAAAAGACATGGTCAGGCAATATACATGCAATTGTTGTAAATTTAAGTTGTGTAATAAAAATAAGCAGTAGAAACAAGCAATAAAAACAAGCAGTCTTCTATATCTATAATACGCTAAGCCGATTTTTGTAAACAGAACTCCGTTATTCCTGGACCGATTTTGACGATTAAGGTGCCAAAAAATGGTCCAGATTTGTAGTTGTGCAAAGTTGTTTTCAATTTCCAATACTGTTTTCTGAAGGGCTTGGGCCGCCCTCAAAGTTTGCTTTTTGCCCATAAGATTAACATGGAGAATAATAATTTGTATTGATTGCGTACTAAAACAGCAGTTAATAGTAAAACACAGGATAACAGAAGAGCATGTTGTTAGCTGAGTACACGGTTTCGAGCAATAGGCCCAATAGTTTATGTATATTTAACAATTCAATATAAGAACCTGTTCATAATAAAATAATGGTACCGTAATTAGTACTTCAGTATATGAAACATTTAAAAAGTAGCATCAATAATACAAAAAACCAATCGCCAACTATAATCGGGTAGTACAGTACGAAAACTAAACGAATTATTCTGGGAGAATCATAAGGTATGAATAGGATGTATTGAATTACTTCATAAACACTATAATGACTACCGTTTCAAAATAGTTTTCATTATTTTGCCCTTCCACTACGAAAATTCAGCTAAACTATAAATAATAAATGAACATTACTCGTGCGCATTCATGAATCAAATATAAAGAGAGCATAATATATCCATTCATGATGGATATGCATCACAGGCTCTCGTATCGGCGATGGATGTTACGTATTCCTTGTGTCAGCGTTGTCCCTATGTATGAGAACATAGTCCTCTTAGTACCGTACACTTACTGGCCGGAATACCATCGACCTCAATAAGCTCTTCAGATTATGTGATTATAATTATTGGAAGATTCATATAAATGAGATTGAAAATGGTAAATTTATTGAGATAGACCACCACCTGCTATGTGTGGTGGTAACGAAAATGTAGAAACGTTTGTTAAGAAATAAATTAAGAGTTTAATATCTTAAAATCTTTAATATTGGTTTCCTGTTTATACAAATGACACATATGCAATTGGAATGACTTTTAAACAAAAGTTTCATGACATTTACGTATCAATTGACCAATAAATTTTAGTTTGAAGTAGTGCAATTTTAATTCTGGTAAATAAAATTGTGCAGTATCAAAATACGGTTAAGAATTACGATAAAAGTATTTATCAACTTTGCTACAAATAACAGAAAATACATAACAATTTCAAATTACATCTGGATTGGTTCGATGTTTTTGATTCCATTGATTGTTGACGTAAAACAGATCATTAAACAAATACTCGTCAACGTTTAGATACGTTTGGGTGTTTTAGAAACACGTAAGATAAAAATAGTAAACATTTTAAAAACCAAAAATATTTAACAAAACAGGAATGTGTTTGATGGTTTTTTATTAAAAAATACCCTACCTTATCATTATAATTGATAATATTGTTTTTCAAACTAGGTGCTCAAACATACCAACTTAATAAGCATTTATGCAACTGCCCGCTCTTTCCAGCAAATAAAAAAAAATATTTCTAATTAACTTCAAAATTACAACAAATGAAATAAATTCAAACCACGTGATGGAGGGTGAAGTAAAGGTTGCCCATTTATTAACATGTAGTGATCTGAAACAATGCCTTTTGGGCGTAATAACATTATGCAGTTTAAAATTATGGCCTGACGTTTAAATACTGACTTCAAAGTTAATGCTTGTATTCCCCAGGCTCTGATGATTTATTAGCAGTTAATCCAGCACAAATGAAGCCAACTGCCGCATTGTAGGCGGCTCAGTGGTGGTGTTAATTGTCGATCGCTAGTCGGCCGGTCTAACCCCTGTAGCGGTTCACCACCACCGCACACTGCGTTGGATTTGGGTTTGTTACCTATTTTAATAAACGGAATCAGGAAACTGACACATACTTTCTCCCTTTTAGCGCAACTTTAATGAATAAAATACTTTTTATTTACTAAATATAGAATATAAAGCACGGTCGAATGTACAGAAAATCTTGTAAATAAGTTGTTTTCAAAAACATCCACCCAAATCCCTACAGAATCCATTGCTACACACGTGGTTTTAAGAGGGGTAATGCCTCCTATCCTCCCCAGGTTATTAAGGGGCAATATATTTCGAATTTCCTCTGTTGGTCAATGCTAACTTGACAAGAATATCAAGTTTGAACGAAATTTATCAGTGAATAAGAGAGAAATAGTAATTTTTCTATTCCCCATAAGAATAACATTGGACTACGTACTGCGTTTACCGCATAATGAAAATTTAAATTTTCTCCGCAACCAGCAATCGTAGAATAGTAATTAAAAATACAAAATTATTTAGTTTTTTGAGCTATTTTTAAAGGTGAATAGTAATATTTTTTATATTTATGTTTTCATGAAAAGTAAAAAAACCCGAATTTTTGATGTTTTAAGCCCTATAATTTATGAAACAGAATTTTTACAGAAATGCGGGTGGTGTCATTTTGTTGGAAAACTAAAGTTCTACGAACGACTAAAGTTTAATAAAAATCGTTAGAGCCGTTTTGAAGAAATATTGACCTTTCATGTTTTTTGGCGGTTTTTGGGGGATAATTACCCTTAAAAATCAAAAATTAAAAAAAAGAATGAAAAAAATACCTGGAGATATCGTGGATTAGTACCTACATACCAAATTTCATAAAAATCGGACCATTAGTTAGGGCTCTAGCTCTTTACACATCCATACAGACAGACAGACAGACAGACAGACAGACAAACAAAACGAATATTTCCACTACGAAAATTTTGACGAAAACAATACTTTCTTTATAATATGTATATTATACTATGTATAAGGGGGAGAAAGTAAAAGGACTCTCCTAACGTAAATATAATGTTATTAAACAACCAATAAACTTACTTTTGTAAATATTTTACACATATTGAATATATTTTTTAAGATGTTGGCAGCCTATCTTTGACTTACTATGTCAGTCCTCCGTCCACATACCCTACAGAGCTGTGCGTGGAACGCATCCGGCAAAGCGAAAGGTGAACTGTTACAGTGCAAGAACATGTTGGAAAGTACTAATACAATTTAATTGTCAGGTCTGGGATTCGACCCCACGACAGAGCTGCTGCCATGGCTCCGGAGTCCGTCGCGTCGTCTTGACCACTACGCCAACGAGTCGTAAAACACACAACACAGTTAGGAAGTGTATGTTTAAATTGTCCTAGCTATCTCTGATGTCCGTGACTTTGTTAGCGTGGCTTTTCTTGATTCCCGTTTATTTTCCCTGGTAATAAAAATATTGTTACCATGGAAACCCAAATAACATCATTAAATTATTATCTTATAGTACCTGGGGGGCCGAGCTTTGCTCGGGGAAGGCCAGTCAGTTTGTTTAGATGACTTTGAGTAATATTTCACCACTTCCCCCTACTGATAATCAGATTTGTACAACTCATTTGCCTCTTTTCTACATTTTTAAGGTCACTCTAGTTGTTATTATAGCTCAATGTCCCTTTGATTTATTTTACTACTCTATTTATGTAATATTCACTCAAATATTTTAATCTCTGCTCTCAGGAAACCACATGTTAATAATCATATACAACATGAGTATTACTTTGACAGTTCCCTGGTTGATTATGAACAGGTGTTACAATTCTTTTGTTTTGATTTGAAACTCCATAAGCCCAATGTTAATTTTTTTAAATTTTCATTTTAGTTTTTTTAGATTATTTTATTTTTCCTGGGGATGAGGCCTGTCTAGAACTTATTTTTATCCCAGAAATTAGTTATTTCGAACATTTCAAGGAAATCGTTGGAGCCGTTTTTGAGATCAGTGTCGCAAGCAAGCAAGCAAGCAAGCAAGAAAGCAAGCAAGCAAGCAAGCTAACCTTACTCATATTAGAGTATAGGATATAAAGCCTCATTTACCTAGGAACTTTTGAGAAAACCATAAGCCTGACACCCATCAACCCTAAACTTGAATTAAAGCTCTCGGTGAGCAAATTGGTGGAAATATATTAGTTTTTTGATAACATTTTCCCTAAGGGCACAAATATAATGAAAAGGGATGAGTTTAAACACACTTAAAGGTATTTAATTTCTAACAGCTGATACATTTGTTTTTATTACAGCTGTTACCCGTGCGAAGAACGGGTACATATTGTATTAGAGTAGACCGCATGACAATGGTCCGATGGTTGATTGCCCATATGATTCCCCCCTCACCCCCTCTCACCTAACACTGTTGCCATACGAATTTCACAAACAATGATTCAGTCTACTAGAATTATTCACATGCTAGTTAAAGGAAAGTACCTGGGGGGCCAAGATTTGCTCGGGGGAAGGCCAGCCAGTTTGTTTAGATGACTTGGAGTAATATTTCACCACTTCCCCCTACTGATAATCAGATCTGTATAACTCATTTGCCTCTTTTCTACATTTTTAAGGTCACTCCAGTTGTTATTTATAGCTTAATGTCCGTTTGATTTAATTTACTACTCTATATATGTAATCTTCACTCAAATCTTTTAATCTCCGCTCTCAAGAAACCACATGTTAATAATCATCATATACAACATGAGTATTACTTTGACAGTTCCCTGGTTGATTATGAACAGCTGTTACAATTCTTTTGTTTTGATTTGAAACTCCATAAGCCCAATGTTAATTTTTTTAACTTTTCATTTTAGTTTTTTTACATTATTTAATTTTCCTGGGGATGAGGCCTGTCTAGAACTTATTTTTATCCTAGAAATTAGTTATTTCCAACATTTGAAGGAAATCGTTGGAGCCGTTTTTGAGATCAGTGTCGCAAGCAAGCAAGCAAGCAAGCAAACCTTACTCATATTAGAGTATAGGATATTATACTTCACCATATGTTTTATTAGACAAGAGCGATTTGGCCAGTAGAGTGGAGCACTACGGTTTAGAACTTTGATTAATGGCTTGAAACATTCCTAGGGTCAACCTGAATTACTACGTGAAGTTTCATCCCAATGGGATACATGATATAGAAACGCATAAGAGATGGGGAAATAAACAAACACTGAGTTGAGGAGGTTAAGGTAAAATTTAATCTATAGAGATGTTGTAGAACCTAACATGTTTAATATAGGACTTCTATAGTTCATTAAATTAATTGAATGAGTGATCCTATAAAAGTAAATCAATGATGTTTCTGATTTCAAAGGAACTGGCTATCAAGTGTATTATCATATTATTAAAAATATGAAAATAATTAAACAAGAAGTACATACAAAAACTTACCTATTAAGAGCTAACTAAATGTTTGTTTGAATTACGGTTTAAAAGTTCCTAACTTTACCAACTTTATTCTTATAGACGGAGGAAATACACAACTAGCATAACGTCTACAAACGCTGTGGTTAATTACGGAATCATTTAATTACAAGAGATGGCGTTTTTGCCTGGAATGAGTTTGAGGGCTGATAAGCAGCCGTTGCCGTAATCACGGGAGTTTGCCCTCCAAAAGGTTAATTGGCTGCTCTACCCCATCCCACCTGTCCAGCCCTGCTAGTTCTTTTCCTTCCGGTGACCTGCGCAATATTCCCATGTGGCCAGCGTCTCTGCCGTGGATTCCTAATCCAGTAATGTAACCATTTTTTTCTTCCCGTTTGTCAGTGTAATTATCTTGTTTCATTAATGGCTTTTAACAAATATGTACCCTTTTTTAATGGTCATCGACAGTCTAAGGGTAGGTGTATACCGGAGCCGGGATACAAGCATTCTCGCATTAAGGCATACAATACGGTTTATATCAGCCAATCAGAAGCGAGGAACTAGGATGGTAGCCGGGATAGAAGCAGTGAGCAAGGGTCAGATCTAGGATCAGATCCAGAATCATTTCTTGTTTCTATGACCATTCGTCATCTGATCAAGCAAAAATCGAATCATCTGTTTAGAACCATCTAGACTCAAATACTCTTTTTCTATTTACATTGAGGAATTTACTGAATAATGGATTTACAAAAATAATTACAGCCTACATTATTGAAATGTTGTAAAGAAAGTTTTACTTGAATGTTGTACTTTGTTCGAGAATAGTATAACAAATTAAATAGAGCCTAGTTTATGCATATGTTTTGTAATTTTAATTTAATGTTTTATGTAAATTGGGAAATGACTTGCGACGGAAGTAAAGTTTATGTGGAAATAATATAAATGTTATTAATCTATATCTGTATATTTTAGTGGTTATTTCACTTTGTTTTTGAATTACTTATTTGATGATTATAACCGAAGTTACCTTTTAAAACGTGATATTCTTTAGAGTTAGACATTGTTTTTCTATGTGAAAACTACGTATAGGTTATAAGGCCTTCAGCAGGCCAATATATTTGACATATTCTCATCATTATGTTATACATTTATTTTATGGGGAGTACTTATAAACCAAATATAAACAGTAGGTAAAATAGACCTGGATGAACGTATCTTCCAAGTAACCATAACTTACTGTTGACGCCGATTGCGGGGGTGTTGGTTGGAGGGGGTTATTGTTTAGGCCCGGCTCCCCCTCAACCCTTTAGTCGTCCGTCTAATGTCAACCTAGGGACACCTTGGAGGCTCACGATTCGATCCATTTTTAGATTAGATTCATTCCCTTTGACTATATTAATTTCAATCAATCCATTTGTTTACGTCCAATTTACCTAGTTTTACATATTACTTCACCTTTTAATTTGCCAAGTGACAATAAATTCAATTTTCTACAAACAAGTGATTAATTAACAAACCTAATTTGCTTAAAAAAGTGCGGTACGTAGTTGCGCCGCCACACTTAGTTTTTATGTTTAGCGAACCATAATTTTTATCAGTTGTTAAAATCTTTTTAGTGAAAATAGTTCGTCTCCATCATACGATTCGGCACTTTTTTATGTCGACGAAACAAAATACGTAAAATATATTACTAAATGGAAAGCTTAAAATAAATTAAACAACTTTTGAAATTTACGCAAAACAGGTCATAAAATATTTCAGGACCTGAGTTGAAATATTTTATATTTTATTTGAAACAAATATTTTCAGTCAGCTGACTAAAATAATAACAGGAGAGTATATCGGCTGCTATCCCCGCTTGTATACCGGCATAGAACTAGGATCAGAGCTAGGATCAGATCTAGGGTCAGGTCCTGGATCAAAGCTGCCATCCCGGGTACCAACCCGGGTCCAACCCCGGCTCCGGTATACACGCACCTTAAAATAATTACAGGCGAATATATTGGCTCCTATCCCAGCTTGTATACTGGATCTTTGTCAGATGCAGGATCAAAGCTGCCATCCCGGGTACCAACCCGGGTCCAATCCCGGCTCCGGTATACACGAACCCTAATGTTTTAATTAAATTAATACATTAAAAGCTCCCCAAAGATCTCATAATCATTATAACAGCTGATATGTGAGGCCCATCATCGACGTCCACCAATTGAGGGCTGTTGCAAATGTCCACTCTTCACTGGACCGCCGAGTCATTCATTGTTACTGGATCAGGAAACCCCAGCATAGCTGCTAGGCACATCTTCCACAGGCGGGAATTTTGCGTAGGTTACCGGAAGAATAGGATATAACAGGAAAGGAAAGGGTGGGATGGGACAGGCAGCCAAATTGACCTTTCAGAGGCCCAACTCCCGTGCTCCTGTGACAGCTTTGATCAGGTTCAAACAGGCGGACCCGCTCTGCCCTGGTCAACTCAACTGACAGGGTATCCATGTACAACAGCCAGGAACCATACACTCTCAGGTTGGGGACCAAACCCGGAGTTTCCGTCCCGGCCGCTGCAAATGGAGGGACCAAAGGTGAAAGGGAAGTTTGTCACAGCGAGGTAGAAACCATTGGTTTCTACCTCGCGGGTTAGTCATAATGGACAGCCAAAAGACTTACCATATGTAATGACAACTTCATTTGCTGTACCCAACGTCAGCCTCAAAACTGGTATAGGCCAGTTTTAAGGTTGTCCTGGGACGTTATTTAGGGATACTGTGAAAATCTCAATATTTGATAAATTACTTATTCAATGGACGCAAGGGTTCTAACTTTTGGATCCGAATGGCCAGACTCATTATTGATTTGACATACTCAACAAATACCAAAAATAAGTGTAAAAAGGACATATTAGCCCCATTCAATTAATTGTATTTCTCATGATCCCTTAAAATTTGAGACGTCTAAAATAATGTCGCAGGCGTTATATTATTCTTTACTTTTTTATTGATGTTTTTTTTAAGTGTTAAACTGAACACCAAAGAATACATTGTTTTGTCACTGGATGTTGTTGAACTGCTTTAATTTATTTGTTTTCAATGTTAAGCACACTAATGAAATGTTGTAATATTAAAACTAAATCAGCATAATTTTTTTAAGTACTTGAAAGCCATGTTATTTGAATTTTTAACCTCAGGACGTATAATTTTCTAAAAACAATTATACTAGTTTACGAAATAAAATTACCCGGCTCCGGTATACACGAACCCTAATGTTTTAATTAAATTAATAAATTAAAAGCTCACCAAAGATCTCATAATCATTATAACATTATAACAGCTGATATGTGAAGCCCATCATCGACGTCCACCAATTGAGGACTGTTGCAAATGTCAACTCTTCACTGGACCGCCGAGTCATTCATTGTCATAATTGAACACTGAGTGTTTACGATGTAAACACTAAACACTAAACTGGCGGTCAACCGTTTTGACTCATTAATGGTCAAATTAAAGCAATTGTCATCGGTTGTTTATGACTAGTTTAGGATTTAGTTGAAAATGTTAAAATATTTTGATGAGGACTTAGTACTTTATGTGATTATAATCAACAAATGAAGGTACAGAACATATGTTATCTTCATGTCCTTTTCACGAATACATTTTTAGAGCGCATTGAGAAGTTAGGTGAGTAGATGACTGATTAAGGTGTTCGCAACAATCGTAATTTCGCTGGTTTAATCGAAAATTGTTTTATAACACACTGGTAACCTTATTTTGCCAAGGTTCAAAGTGAACTGATTAATAAATTTCAAGAGACTTTCCCATATATTTGATTTTATTAGATTAATACAATCCCATAGATACAAGAAATGCATTGATATGATATGCATTACGTAGGGCTGTCTAGGAACTAATAGTATTAAGTATTTATTTTTGCCTGAGCAATAATTTACTGATTGCAAATAATTCTACAACCTTTATACATCAATTAGAAACAAAAATCACAACCCGTTCATTATCTTGTACAGTCTTCTCAAATGGTGATAGATATGTCGCCCATAGAAACAAAACCAATACTGTTATACTTAAGTTTACTTCATTATTTCTTTTGTGTGGGTATTTAATTAGGTCACCTTTAATTATCCTGGATTCGAGGTTAGTATAATTAATATTGGTAACACGATTCATTTCTAGAAGAGAAATACCCGACAAAAAATAATGTTGTACATGGTTTACTCACCAAATACATTGAAAATTAAGTTTATTTTGTAATTTTTAGAATCTTTGAGTAGTTTAACCCAGTCTCCCTTACAACGTGCCCAGCTAATAATGAGACCCGGCTAATGGACACTCCCTCCCCCACATAATCAACATCGTCCCTGCACCTGACTGCTGTATAATTAGGATATTTCGTTCCTCAATCAGTGCATTATTTTGCATTTGTATATACATACAGAGTGAGTTTTAAATGCGTTCCCTCCCTACATTTTTATTTATTGCTTGAGATATCGACTCCGGACCACCACCGATCATTGTTGATTAACTTATAATTAATTTTTACTTAGTTCATATTTTTTCCGCCTTCTTGGATCCGCCATATTGGAGTCACATTTTTTTCCAAATGCAAAGGTGGGGTTGTGACCCATCAAAGAGAACTAAATTTGTATACTGAATATAATGCCACAATCTGTTTTTGAAAATCATTATTCGTTTTTAAGATATTAGTGATTAAAAAAAATAAAGAGAATTTTTAATCCCCCAACCTTAAAACATGCCCATATTCTCGTCATTAAATCAAATAATGACCATGAACTTTTACCGATCATTGTTGAGGGATATTTGCTACATTTTGAACAAATTGAAAATTTCAGCCGCCATCTTGGATCTACCATCTTGGAATGAGATAATTTTTCGAATGTAAATGTGGGGTTGTGACCCATCATTTCCAACTTTTTTCACACTGAAACCTATTTAGAAACGGATTGTGGCATTGGTTTCAGCGTAGAAAAACAGTTGGAAATGATGAGTAATAAAACAAAATTGAATCCAATATTGCGACTCCAAGATGGCACCAAAAATATGAACTAAGTTAAAATGAAGTAAAAGTTGATCAACAATGATCGGTGGTGGTCTGGAGTCGATATCTCAAGAAATAAAGAAAAAAGTTTGGGGGGACTTACTTAAAACTCATTCTGGATAAATAAAATCGTACTTTATTTATTTTAGGTTTATTTTTGTAATACTGTTTGTACCAATTTTACAAACCCATCGGTTTGTAAAAACCTTAGCATGTCAAAGGTCTAATGGCAAAAAATAATATTTTATTTGATTGTACTCAACGTTTTTTAACTCTTTTGCATATTTTAATCTGACTTGTATATCTTCAATATATACACTATATATTTACACGAACAGACATAGGAATATTGTTATAAAGTTACTGTATTTTATTAGTTTTTAATGCTTTCCCATTTATATTTTATGATTGTCAACGGGAATAATATTATTAATAGGATTATAGAATATTTAAAATTGTAAACCGTATTACGTATTTTGCATAGTATTACAGTAGAATACCTAGCAAAATACAGTGCAGTGATGTTAATTGTTTATATTTGGTATTTCCTGGCATCCATATCTTGGTACTGTATCTATGAACCAGTGGTTCCCAAATGACAGTCGATCGTGGACCCCCAAGTACATAAATTAAACCATCGGGGACCCCTGAAACCTGTGTTAGATTGAAATCACATTTTTTATACTCCGTTACCTTATTAATTACCAAAAGTGTTAGTTATAAGTAATATAACATCCAATTGGGTATAACCAATTAAAGGTACTTTTTGTGGAAAAATAACTTCCAAAGTTGTTCTGTAAAACTCAAATTATTTTTATTTTACAAAGCATATTTGTTGACAAATCAGTTGAAAGTAGTAAGTAGGCACAAATTAGTAAGTGGACGTAAACAAATGTTATTTTGTTCAGTGTGAATGATGAAATATATCCTTTTTCCCAAAATGTCTTCAATATTGGGACACAGTTTGGTGAAATTCACACAGAAACCATCATGCATGTTGAGAATATTTCAATATTTATTCTTCATGTAAAATCTATTCAAATGTTTAGGTTGTACAAAATGGTGTTAAATGTGTCATTGCTTTCAGAGATGACGTCTTGTGGTCTCGTTGCACAATTAGCCAGAAATATAATAATTTTAAAACGTCAAGGCAAATTACACATTGATGTCGTGGCTCTTCTTCAAAGCCAACATATGTAAATCCTAATTCCAAGTACATACTGTTGTACTTTATAATTCTTTTACTATAACTAAATTTGTTATTCATGCTGTTAAAGCTTGGACTAGGCTGTTGACAGCTGGACTTCATAGGCCTACACTGACACAGTGTTGCCAGACTGACTTTGAAATATTGCCTGCCATCCGCCAAGAAAATACCATCTTTTAATACAGACAGTTGTAATCCACACACAATTTCTACACAATCTTAACAATACCCAAAACTGGGTAATTACTGCAACGCGGAAAAGAGTAATGGGTGGAAGGGACGGAGGGATGTTGGTGCCAGATGCCAGTTATGCAGGGAAGAACACCATAATAGATCCTCTATTTGTAGGCTAAAACTCTCGACAGCTAAAATTATTATTATTCAAAACAAGTTATGGATTATATTTAGGCTATTTGTTATTAAAGAAATTAAATTTCCTGGATAAAAACATATACCGTAGTTCGATTTAAAATACAAGCTATACCCCTGGGTGTCCGCGGACCACCTTTTGGGAACCACTTTTATAAACTATTCTCACTAGTATACTGTATATTCGATTTATTTCAAAACTAGGTGTTATCCGCAGGCTTCGCCCCGCGAATTATTTATAAAAACTATGATAGATTTGTGTGCTGCATTCTGTGGTTAGCCTGTGGAACTACTACGAATCAAGATCAGCTGTTTGTATTTTTATCAGCTCAAACAAAAATGAATGTCCATAAGGAATATATGGGAACTTTGAACCCCCGTTGGGCATAGCCCTTTAGGATTTTCACAACTTTAATATGCCTAACTGTTACTCAGGACTATGAAGTACCTCTCTGCAAAATGTCAGCTCAATCGGTCCAGTAGTTTTCACGTGATGGAACTTCAGAGTTAAGCCCAAACTTACGCACAAACATCCATACTTTCACATTTGTAATATTAGTATGGTGATATATGATACTGTCTTTATCCTAAACTCAATCTTGATTTAGTTAGTTATATTTTTCACGATGGCGAAATTAAACAGTAAGGCGATATCAAGAGGGTGTAAATGCTCATATTGTTTATTATACACACTTAAAAACCTATTGAGAAAACGTTTCAATAAAAATCATAACTATCCCATTCATGATGTTTGCATCCTGATTCAAGAGGATTGAAATTAACTTGTGACTAACCTGAATCCGTCATAACTATTTTGATTCAACCCCAGAAGGTCATTATCAAACCCTTGTTGGAATAAAATTGAAGTTTGACATCAGGGTTTTGATTTCAATCACTTTCAACCTTCTAAAGTTGAAACTCGTGTTACCATCGTGAATCAAAGAATCGACGACGGATTAGGTTAGTAACCTGTTATATTTATAAGTAACTGGGGCCGAGCTTTGCTCGGGGGAAGACCAGTCAGTTTGTTTAGATGACTTGGAGTAATATTTCACCACTTCCCCTGCTGATAATCAGATTTGTGTAACTCATTTACCTCGTTTCTACATTTTAAGGACACTCCAGTTGTTATTTATAGCTCAGTGTCCCTTTGATTTATTTTAATACTCTATATATGCAATCTTCACTCAAATCTTTTAATCTCTGCTCTCAGGAAACCACATGTTAATTAATATTCAGAAACAACATGAGTATTACTTTGACAGTTGCGTGGTTGATTATGAACAGCTGTTACAATTCTTTTGTTTTGATTTGAAACTCCATAAGCCCAATGTTAATTTTTTTAACTTTTCATTTTAGTTTTTTTACATTATTTAATTTTCCTGGGGATGAGGCCTGTCTAGAACTTATTTTTATCCTAGAAATTAGTTATTTCCAACATTTGAAGGAAATCGTTGGAGCCGTTTTTGAGATCAGTGTCGCAAGCAAGCAAGCAAGCAAGCAAACCTTACTCATATTAGAGTATAGGATATTATACTTCACCATATGTTTTATTAGACAAGAGCGATTTGGCCAGTAGAGTGGAGCACTACGGTTTAGAACTTTGATTAATGGCTTGAAACATTCCTAGGGTCAACCTGAATTACTACGTGAAGTTTCATCCCAATGGGATACATGATATAGAAACGCATAAGAGATGGGGAAATAAACAAACACTGAGTTGAGGAGGTTAAGGTAAAATTTAATCTATAGAGATGTTGTAGAACCTAACATGTTTAATATAGGACTTCTATAGTTCATTAAATTAATTGAATGAGTGATCCTATAAAAGTAAATCAATGATGTTTCTGATTTCAAAGGAACTGGCTATCAAGTGTATTATCATGTTATTAAAAATATGAAAATAATTAAACAAGAAGTACATACAAAAACTTACCTATTAAGAGCTAACTAAATGTTTGTTTGAATTACGGTTTAAAAGTTCCTAACTTTACCAACTTTATTCTTATAGACGGAGGAAATACACAACTAGCATAACGTCTACAAACGCTGTGGTTAATTACGGAATCATTTAATTACAAGAGATGGCGTTTTTGCCTGGAATGAGTTTGAGGGCTGATAAGCAGCCGTTGCCGTAATCACGGGAGTTTGCCCTCCAAAAGGTTAATTGGCTGCTCTACCCCATCCCACCTGTCCAGCCCTGCTAGTTCTTTTCCTTCCGGTGACCTGCGCAATATTCCCATGTGGCCAGCGTCTCTGCCGTGGATTCCTAATCCAGTAATGTAACCATTTTTTTCTTCCCGTTTGTCAGTGTAATTATCTTGTTTCATTAATGGCTTTTAACAAATATGTACCCTTTTTTAATGGTCATCGACAGTCTAAGGGTAGGTGTATACCGGAGCCGGGATACAAGCATTCTCGCATTAAGGCATACAATACGGTTTATATCAGCCAATCAGAAGCGAGGAACTAGGATGGTAGCCGGGATAGAAGCAGTGAGCAAGGGTCAGATCTAGGATCAGATCCAGAATCATTTCTTGTTTCTATGACCATTCGTCATCTGATCAAGCAAAAATCGAATCATCTGTTTAGAACCATCTAGACTCAAATACTCTTTTTCTATTTACATTGAGGAATTTACTGAATAATGGATTTACAAAAATAATTACAGCCTACATTATTGAAATGTTGTAAAGAAAGTTTTACTTGAATGTTGTACTTTGTTCGAGAATAGTATAACAAATTAAATAGAGCCTAGTTTATGCATATGTTTTGTAATTTTAATTTAATGTTTTATGTAAATTGGGAAATGACTTGCGACGGAAGTAAAGTTTATGTGGAAATAATATAAATGTTATTAATCTATATCTGTATATTTTAGTGGTTATTTCACTTTGTTTTTGAATTACTTATTTGATGATTATAACCGAAGTTACCTTTTAAAACGTGATATTCTTTAGAGTTAGACATTGTTTTTCTATGTGAAAACTACGTATAGGTTATAAGGCCTTCAGCAGGCCAATATATTTGACATATTCTCATCATTATGTTATACATTTATTTTATGGGGAGTACTTATAAACCAAATATAAACAGTAGGTAAAATAGACCTGGATGAACGTATCTTCCAAGTAACCATAACTTACTGTTGACGCCGATTGCGGGGGTGTTGGTTGGAGGGGGTTATTGTTTAGGCCCGGCTCCCCCTCAACCCTTTAGTCGTCCGTCTAATGTCAACCTAGGGACACCTTGGAGGCTCACGATTCGATCCATTTTTAGATTAGATTCATTCCCTTTGACTATATTAATTTCAATCAATCCATTTGTTTACGTCCAATTTACCTAGTTTTACATATTACTTCACCTTTTAATTTGCCAAGTGACAATAAATTCAATTTTCTACAAACAAGTGATTAATTAACAAACCTAATTTGCTTAAAAAAGTGCGGTACGTAGTTGCGCCGCCACACTTAGTTTTTATGTTTAGCGAACCATAATTTTTATCAGTTGTTAAAATCTTTTTAGTGAAAATAGTTCGTCTCCATCATACGATTCGGCACTTTTTTATGTCGACGAAACAAAATACGTAAAATATATTACTAAATGGAAAGCTTAAAATAAATTAAACAACTTTTGAAATTTACGCAAAACAGGTCATAAAATATTTCAGGACCTGAGTTGAAATATTTTATATTTTATTTGAAACAAATATTTTCAGTCAGCTGACTAAAATAATAACAGGAGAGTATATCGGCTGCTATCCCCGCTTGTATACCGGCATAGAACTAGGATCAGAGCTAGGATCAGATCTAGGGTCAGGTCCTGGATCAAAGCTGCCATCCCGGGTACCAACCCGGGTCCAACCCCGGCTCCGGTATACACGCACCTTAAAATAATTACAGGCGAATATATTGGCTCCTATCCCAGCTTGTATACTGGATCTTTGTCAGATGCAGGATCAAAGCTGCCATCCCGGGTACCAACCCGGGTCCAATCCCGGCTCCGGTATACACGAACCCTAATGTTTTAATTAAATTAATACATTAAAAGCTCCCCAAAGATATCATAATCATTATAACAGCTGATATGTGAGGCCCATCATCGACGTCCACCAATTGAGGGCTGTTGCAAATGTCCACTCTTCACTGGACCGCCGAGTCATTCATTGTTACTGGATCAGGAAACCCCAGCATAGCTGCTAGGCACATCTTCCACAGGCGGGAATTTTGCGTAGGTTACCGGAAGAATAGGATATAACAGGAAAGGAAAGGGTGGGATGGGACAGGCAGCCAAATTGACCTTTCAGAGGCCCAACTCCCGTGCTCCTGTGACAGCTTTGATCAGGTTCAAACAGGCGGACCCGCTCTGCCCTGGTCAACTCAACTGACAGGGTATCCATGTACAACAGCCAGGAACCATACACTCTCAGGTTGGGGACCAAACCCGGAGTTTCCGTCCCGGCCGCTGCAAATGGAGGGACCAAAGGTGAAAGGGAAGTTTGTCACAGCGAGGTAGAAACCATTGGTTTCTACCTCGCGGGTTAGTCATAATGGACAGCCAAAAGACTTACCATATGTAATGACAACTTCATTTGCTGTACCCAACGTCAGCCTCAAAACTGGTATAGGCCAGTTTTAAGGTTGTCCTGGGACGTTATTTAGGGATACTGTGAAAATCTCAATATTTGATAAATTACTTATTCAATGGACGCAAGGGTTCTAACTTTTGGATCCGAATGGCCAGACTCATTATTGATTTGACATACTCAACAAATACCAAAAATAAGTGTAAAAAGGACATATTAGCCCCATTCAATTAATTGTATTTCTCATGATCCCTTAAAATTTGAGACGTCTAAAATAATGTCGCAGGCGTTATATTATTCTTTACTTTTTTATTGATGTTTTTTTTAAGTGTTAAACTGAACACCAAAGAATACATTGTTTTGTCACTGGATGTTGTTGAACTGCTTTAATTTATTTGTTTTCAATGTTAAGCACACTAATGAAATGTTGTAATATTAAAACTAAATCAGCATAATTTTTTTAAGTACTTGAAAGCCATGTTATTTGAATTTTTAACCTCAGGACGTATAATTTTCTAAAAACAATTATACTAGTTTACGAAATAAAATTACCCGGCTCCGGTATACACGAACCCTAATGTTTTAATTAAATTAATAAATTAAAAGCTCACCAAAGATCTCATAATCATTATAACATTATAACAGCTGATATGTGAAGCCCATCATCGACGTCCACCAATTGAGGACTGTTGCAAATGTCAACTCTTCACTGGACCGCCGAGTCATTCATTGTCATAATTGAACACTGAGTGTTTACGATGTAAACACTAAACACTAAACTGGCGGTCAACCGTTTTGACTCATTAATGGTCAAATTAAAGCAATTGTCATCGGTTGTTTATGACTAGTTTAGGATTTAGTTGAAAATGTTAAAATATTTTGATGAGGACTTAGTACTTTATGTGATTATAATCAACAAATGAAGGTACAGAACATATGTTATCTTCATGTCCTTTTCACGAATACATTTTTAGAGCGCATTGAGAAGTTAGGTGAGTAGATGACTGATTAAGGTGTTCGCAACAATCGTAATTTCGCTGGTTTAATCGAAAATTGTTTTATAACACACTGGTAACCTTATTTTGCCAAGGTTCAAAGTGAACTGATTAATAAATTTCAAGAGACTTTCCCATATATTTGATTTTATTAGATTAATACAATCCCATAGATACAAGAAATGCATTGATATGATATGCATTACGTAGGGCTGTCTAGGAACTAATAATATTAAGTATTTATTTTTGCCTGAGCAATAATTTACTGATTGCAAATAATTCTACAACCTTTATACATCAATTAGAAACAAAAATCACAACCCGTTCATTATCTTGTACAGTCTTCTCAAATGGTGATAGATATGTCGCCCATAGAAACAAAACCAATACTGTTATACTTAAGTTTACTTCATTATTTCTTTTGTGTGGGTATTTAATTAGGTCACCTTTAATTATCCTGGATTCGAGGTTAGTATAATTAATATTGGTAACACGATTCATTTCTAGAAGAGAAATACCCGACAAAAAATAATGTTGTACATGGTTTACTCACCAAATACATTGAAAATTAAGTTTATTTTGTAATTTTTAGAATCTTTGAGTAGTTTAACCCAGTCTCCCTTACAACGTGCCCAGCTAATAATGAGACCCGGCTAATGGACACTCCCTCCCCCACATAATCAACATCGTCCCTGCACCTGACTGCTGTATAATTAGGATATTTCGTTCCTCAATCAGTGCATTATTTTGCATTTGTATATACATACAGAGTGAGTTTTAAATGCGTTCCCTCCCTACATTTTTATTTATTGCTTGAGATATCGACTCCGGACCACCACCGATCATTGTTGATTAACTTATAATTAATTTTTACTTAGTTCATATTTTTTCCGCCTTCTTGGATCCGCCATATTGGAGTCACATTTTTTTCCAAATGCAAAGGTGGGGTTGTGACCCATCAAAGAGAACTAAATTTGTATACTGAATATAATGCCACAATCTGTTTTTGAAAATCATTATTCGTTTTTAAGATATTAGTGATTAAAAAAAATAAAGAGAATTTTTAATCCCCCAACCTTAAAACATGCCCATATTCTCGTCATTAAATCAAATAATGACCATGAACTTTTACCGATCATTGTTGAGGGATATTTGCTACATTTTGAACAAATTGAAAATTTCAGCCGCCATCTTGGATCTACCATCTTGGAATGAGATAATTTTTCGAATGTAAATGTGGGGTTGTGACCCATCATTTCCAACTTTTTTCACACTGAAACCTATTTAGAAACGGATTGTGGCATTGGTTTCAGCGTAGAAAAACAGTTGGAAATGATGAGTAATAAAACAAAATTGAATCCAATATTGCGACTCCAAGATGGCACCAAAAATATGAACTAAGTTAAAATGAAGTAAAAGTTGATCAACAATGATCGGTGGTGGTCTGGAGTCGATATCTCAAGAAATAAAGAAAAAAGTTTGGGGGGACTTACTTAAAACTCATTCTGGATAAATAAAATCGTACTTTATTTATTTTAGGTTTATTTTTGTAATACTGTTTGTACCAATTTTACAAACCCATCGGTTTGTAAAAACCTTAGCATGTCAAAGGTCTAATGGCAAAAAATAATATTTTATTTGATTGTACTCAACTTTTTTTAACTCTTTTGCATATTTTAATCTGACTTGTATATCTTCAATATATACACTATATATTTACACGAACAGACATAGGAATATTGTTATAAAGTTACTGTATTTTATTAGTTTTTAATGCTCTCCCATTTATATTTTATGATTGTCAACGGGAATAATATTATTAATAGGATTATAGAATATTTAAAATTGTAAACCGTATTACGTATTTTGCATAGTATTACAGTAGAATACCTAGCAAAATACAGTGCAGTGATGTTAATTGTTTATATTTGGTATTTCCTGGCATCTATATCTTGGTACTGTATCTATGAACCAGTGGTTCCCAAATGACAGTCGATCGTGGACCCCCAAGTACATAAATTAAACCATCGGGGACCCCTGAAACCTGTGTTAGATTGAAATCACATTTTTTATACTCCGTTACCTTATTAATTACCAAAAGTGTTAGTTATAAGTAATATAACATCCAATTGGGTATAACCAATTAAAGGTACTTTTTGTGGAAAAATAACTTCCAAAGTTGTTCTGTAAAACTCAAATTATTTTTATTTTACAAAGCATATTTGTTGACAAATCAGTTGAAAGTAGTAAGTAGGCACAAATTAGTAAGTGGACGTAAACAAATGTTATTTTGTTCAGTGTGAATGATGAAATATATCCTTTTTCCCAAAATGTCTTCAATATTGGGACACAGTTTGGTGAAATTCACACAGAAACCATCATGCATGTTGAGAATATTTCAATATTTATTCTTCATGTAAAATCTATTCAAATGTTTAGGTTGTACAAAATGGTGTTAAATGTGTCATTGCTTTCAGAGATGACGTCTTGTGGTCTCGTTGCACAATTAGCCAGAAATATAATAATTTTAAAACGTCAAGGCAAATTACACATTGATGTCGTGGCTCTTCTTCAAAGCCAACATATGTAAATCCTAATTCCAAGTACATACTGTTGTACTTTATAATTTTTTTACTATAACTAAATTTGTTATTCATGCTGTTAAAGCTTGGACTAGGCTGTTGACAGCTGGACTTCATAGGCCTACACTGACACAGTGTTGCCAGACTGACTTTGAAATATTGCCTGCCATCCGCCAAGAAAATACCATCTTTTAATACAGACAGTTGTAATCCACACACAATTTCTACACAATCTTAACAATACCCAAAACTGGGTAATTACTGCAACGCGGAAAAGAGTAATGGGTGGAAGGGACGGAGGGATGTTGGTGCCAGATGCCAGTTATGCAGGGAAGAACACCATAATAGATCCTCTATTTGTAGGCTAAAACTCTCGACAGCTAAAATTATTATTATTCAAAACAAGTTATGGATTATATTTAGGCTATTTGTTATTAAAGAAATTAAATTTCCTGGATAAAAACATATACCGTAGTTCGATTTAAAATACAAGCTATACCCCTGGGTGTCCGCGGACCACCTTTTGGGAACCACTTTTATAAACTATTCTCACTAGTATACTGTATATTCGATTTATTTCAAAACTAGGTGTTATCCGCAGGCTTCGCCCCGCGAATTATTTATAAAAACTATGATAGATTTGTGTGCTGCATTCTGTGGTTAGCCTGTGGAACTACTACGAATCAAGATCAGCTGTTTGTATTTTTATCAGCTCAAACAAAAATGAATGTCCATAAGGAATATATGGGAACTTTGAACCCCCGTTGGGCATAGCCCTTTAGGATTTTCACAACTTTAATATGCCTAACTGTTACTCAGGACTATGAAGTACCTCTCTGCAAAATGTCAGCTCAATCGGTCCAGTAGTTTTCACGTGATGGAACTTCAGAGTTAAGCCCAAACTTACGCACAAACATCCATACTTTCACATTTGTAATATTAGTATGGTGATATATGATACTGTCTTTATCCTAAACTCAATCTTGATTTAGTTAGTTATATTTTTCACGATGGCGAAATTAAACAGTAAGGCGATATCAAGAGGGTGTAAATGCTCATATTGTTTATTATACACACTTAAAAACCTATTGAGAAAACGTTTCAATAAAAATCATAACTATCCCATTCATGATGTTTGCATCCTGATTCAAGAGGATTGAAATTAACTTGTGACTAACCTGAATCCGTCATAACTATTTTGATTCAACCCCAGAAGGTCATTATCAAACCCTTGTTGGAATAAAATTGAAGTTTGACATCAGGGTTTTGATTTCAATCACTTTCAACCTTCTAAAGTTGAAACTCGTGTTACCATCGTGAATCAAAGAATCGACGACGGATTAGGTTAGTAACCTGTTATATTTATAAGTAACTGGGGCCGAGCTTTGCTCGGGGGAAGACCAGTCAGTTTGTTTAGATGACTTGGAGTAATATTTCACCACTTCCCCTGCTGATAATCAGATTTGTGTAACTCATTTACCTCGTTTCTACATTTTAAGGACACTCCAGTTGTTATTTATAGCTCAGTGTCCCTTTGATTTATTTTAATACTCTATATATGCAATCTTCACTCAAATCTTTTAATCTCTGCTCTCAGGAAACCACATGTTAATTAATATTCAGAAACAACATGAGTATTACTTTGACAGTTGCCTGGTTGATTATGAACAGCTGTTACAATTCTTTTGTTTTGATTTGAAACTCCATAAGCCCAATGTTAATTTTTTTAACTTTTCATTTTAGTTTTTTTACATTATTTAATTTTCCTGGGGATGAGGCCTGTCTAGAACTTATTTTTATCCTAGAAATTAGTTATTTCCAACATTTGAAGGAAATCGTTGGAGCCGTTTTTGAGATCAGTGTCGCAAGCAAGCAAGCAAGCAAGCAAGCAATCAAGCAAGCAGGCAAGCGAGCAAGCGAGCAAGCACATATTAGAGTATAGGATTATACATGTTGCGAATGCAACAACCACGGTTAAGGCCTTTTTCACCCCGCCTTCTGCGGCGTCCATGGACGCGCCAATTCACACTGCATGTGGACGGATTTGCAGTGAATTGCAGTGAATGTGACATTTTCCCGCTTATTCGCACCCACATCTATCAACTCTTCGTCATTATTGACTTCTACTTTGTTGATTTCAACACTATTGGCTTGAATATTGTTGTCATCAAGTGGTGGGACGTTAGTTTCACCCCTGAAAGTAAAAATACCCGTAACTTCTAATAGCATAAGGTATACAGTGTGTCCCTCAACTCTAATATTATCTTTTTTGGTATTATGCCTTAGTAAAAGACAAGTAAAAATATAACATTTAACATTTTCAAAACGTTACCCTTACAGCTCCCATTTCCCATGAGCATTGTTATTTTAAAAATGGATTGTTGTATTACTTAACATTTTGTAAGGAGCATAATAGCATAATGATCTTATTACAGTAAAGAAATACTTTTTTTATTATGTCTACTTTGAAAGGCTAAATTACCTGAGATTATGATTACATTACATGACATGTTTCATAAATTATAATTTATGTATAAAATAAATTGTTAGTATGCCTAGCATGCGCGTCCACTCGGATGTTCCAATCTGATTGCTCCGCGAGTGATTGCTTGGACGCGTCCAAGACGTCCTCGGACGTCCGTGGAGTCCATGTACGCCTGAATGGATGGCTCCATTAAAATATATGCCAAGCAATTTTTTTCTATTCCCATCCGTGGACGTCCATGGATGCCGGTGTGAAATGGTCTTTAGGAGTTGAAAAGCTCGCAGTCACTATGTATTAATGAGGAGTTCACTATATATTTACCAGGACTTACCCACTATTATAGCAGCTTTAGTTCTTTTGAGTTTAGTAAGCATGGATATTGTGAAAAAGCGTGGTGTGGTTTTGTATAATTTCCATATACAGTTTTTTAGGCAACTGTGGAATATTAAATGATTATTTTGGATGATTGTTTTCGGTTTCTATTAAAAATTTGACTTCATTATGAACGGTATAAAATTGTTTATTAAAAGTATGAGTATCGTCTATATGTTTTAAAATCATATATTAATGGTTTGATGTTTTCCTGTTCAACCCATTGTTTGTTTGTTACCCTACACTCTAATATGATCAATGTCTGTTTGTTTGTTTGCAAACTTTATCTCGGAATCCAGAGGAAGTATTTTCCTTAAATTTCGGAATTAGGGGCGTTTGAACCTAAAAAGCGGGGAAATTGGTGAAAACCTCAACCCAATCAGGAAAGTTTATATTTTGTTAAACAAATTTGAAAGTTAGAAATTTTAACCTTGTTGAATTGATGAAATTATATATAATTGAAATCGTATTTGGAATATATTTCAAATCAATGGAAAAAATCATAACAGGTGTGAATATATAACAGTGAATTGTCAACTTAGCTCTTACACTAGTATTAGTTGTAGTTTAAGTAAAGTATCAACAAGTGATTTTTTGAAAAGAGTGACTAGAACTATTACATAAGTTTGCATATAGACATATTTTTCACCCTCAAAACTAATCGAATATCACCGAGTGGCTCGATCTTTCCTGGACTGTTTGTTAAATCGAAGAACTTGACTACCAAGTTAAACTCGCATAAATAAAAAAAAAATCAAATCACCAAGAGCTTTAAATAACAGAAAGTGCCGTAACGAACCAGTTACTATTATCTTTATTCCTAAAAATCATTTGCCAAAAATATTTGTACTTCCAGGACGGATTGTAAGTTTACTTAAAGATAACGCAATTTACGACAGCAAATCATTATTAGGCGTGTTCAAGGCGTCAAAGTGTAAGACTCGAGAACACGGACCGACCTGGATCACAAGTTGTGGTGTTACAACTTTACCAATTACCCTTTGCCATAACTAGCCTCACACACCCGCAACCCTGTGCCTTGTCCGCCGCCGGAAAAACTTGCCTGTTCAGGATCAAAAGGGGGAGCAGGAGTTTGATTCTGGTCGTAACAATAGCACCTTTCACGTCAACTAAGCCAAAAGGTGGTTTAATTTTTCAATAGTTAGTAATTATTTGATGTTGATTCATTACTGAGATTTCAAATAAAACTATCACTTGTGTAGAACCTTGAGGGCTTGACTTGATCATTCTCTTATAGAGGTTTGTATTTTTTGGGCTTGATCGGTTTATTATATTTATTTGCCTTAATTTATAGGAAAGAGTAAATTGACACTTCATTTATAAGGTATTTTTCTTATTTGGTGTGTTGCTGATCACTGTTGTTGCATTTGATTTGTTGTATACAGTAAAAAGTTGATTTCTTTACAATCCTGTATTATTTTGGGCAACTTAAACTTAAAATTTTGTAAATGGGGAACCTGTGAAAACACACACAACAAAAAATAAAAAGGCAGCAGTTTGATGGCATATGATTGTTTTGTCTGGTAAACTGTATAGTGCTGTCTAGCAGGCTATAATATTTTCTTGAGGTTAAGAAGTGATCTTAATAAAATAAAAAAGAACTAAATAATTTATTTTTGTTTTATTTAAATAAATGAAATATTTTCTCTTGCAAATAAAATAATTAAAAATTTCAATATAAAATAAAAATTTGTTTAATGCTTATCTTTCTTCAAAATGTCAAAATAAAATTCCCTTCTTCGATTTTTGAGAATTTACTAAACTTTATTAATACAAAATCTTCTTTCAGTACTTAATCAGTCTGCTGTTATTTTATCTTCTACCCAATATTAGAAACGTTTCGAACCCTGAAAAAGAAAAAGAAATAATTGTTTAACAGACTGATCCCCTTATTTGAAAAACAACAAAATGAAAAATGGAGCAATGATTTGAATAATAACTCTAAATAAAAAAAACTTGTACTTCCAATCTGAATAAATTTACGTCTCATCGGGTAGCCTCTCGACACACTTTCAGCATAACATTTGTACGGTAAAATTCCGCAGGCTCCCGACGAGCGCGAATTTATAACCTTGGTTCGAAGGTTCCAGAAACCATCCACGTGCGGCCGTCACGTGACGGCCCTCAAGTCCCTTCAAGCCGAGAAACAATTCAAACCATCGACTCCACCTCATTTCCTACATCCCCGGACATGAAAATCGCGAGTCTGCCCAGACTTGCAAAACCAAGTAGCACCAGTAATTATTGTTTTAAATTGTCAACAATTCTTCACAAAACTTATTTTTTGATTTACCACAAAATTACTCTATAAATTATTTATTCTTACAAGTTAATACTTAAAAAGGAGGGACAGTTTTGAGCTTGCCTATATGTTAATTACAGGCCATAAACTTAAATTATTAAATAAAATAAAAATAAACAAATTAAATTATATAGTGTTTGTATTGGCAATTAAAACGCTATAACTGAAAACCAACTGCGCAAATTGTATCAAGATTTGGCTGGGAAATTTGTATTTACAAAATATTTGTTCTGCCTCTGTTGAAGATATCGATAAAACATACATAAACATCACTCAGGTAACGAAAGTCCACGTAATCTGACTTAACCGATCACAATTTCGATATATAGCTAAAAAAGTTCATTAGTATCAAATTACAACTAAAATATGTAGAATATCTCTTATAGAATTTAGACCTGGATAAAAGATCGGTGTTATTTTTTATAAAATGGCCAATAACACAAATGTTATAGGTCTACGATGGAACATCAAACAATAAGGCACCTGTCTAGTGCCTGCAGTATTGGCTCTGCTCTGTTTGCATACTTCTTCAAATGTATATCCTCCCTGTATTCAGGATTCTTCAAACTGCTTGACATATCAAGCATAAGTCATAACTCATAAGTCGACCTGTTAAGATAAAATGCACAACATTATTTTGTATTAATCTTTTGTATCCAACCGTAAATATACTTTGTGAATTATTTAAGAAACGGTTAGACTTAATTTAATTCAGAGATAATCATGTTTACAGAACCTTTTACGAATAGTCAACAATCTTTCATTAAATCCGTTTAAATGATTATTTCTAATAATATGATAAACAGGCGAAACACTTAATTAAGCAATTTAATATAGAAGCTTTAACGGCAGGACGTAATAACTTTTGAACCTCTTTACAAAAATAATAGTTAACAATATTTTGATTGTCACTTCGTTAATACTTGGAATAAGTTATTCTCAGATACTCGAGTATAGTTTGCTATTCAGTAGACAGAGTAGAGTATGAAGGTGAACCTGAACAAATGCAAGACATCTTACTATAATGCCAGTATTTTTACTATATTGAAGTTTAAACGAAAGTTTATGGCCTGTAATTAACTTATAGGCAAGCTCAAAACTGTCCCTCCTTTTTTCTTAGCTTTTGTGCATCGTAGGAGAATTTCCATTAGAAATATATTAGAAAGGTATTGTCGTGTAGATGAGCAGAAACCCTTTCTAATTTACACCGGACCTCAGGGGTACGCCCTACAGTCTTTCAAAGTTTCAATTTGAATCTTATGAGAGACCAGTAATCGATGACATGTTTTCATTTGACAGTATTTGACAGCTGTTGATATAACAAATTATAGCACAATATCAAGAACAGATGTTTTAGGAATAAAAGACCACTGACTACTGAAATGGCACACCCATTAACATCGCTGGGCACACCCTTCTGATATATGATTTTATTACTCATTAGAGAAATTAAACCTGAGGTTGTGGGAGGGGGAGGGAGGGAGAGAGAGGGGTAGCGAGAGCAACAAGACCCACTAGATATTATTATTGACTATGAGTATTCATGATCAATTATATTATCCTAATTTAGTTAGTTATTTGTATTTTGTTGAATTTATACCATTGGGAGGACGCTAAACCAGATGTTTCACGAATGGTTTAAATAAAAAGACAACTGCACTACCAGAATGGAAACGCCCTTCTGTTATCTGTTTTAAGTCCACATTAAAATAATAAACCTGCGGTTTTACTGGGTTTTAATCTGTAATGGAACACAAATCGTCTCCGTAATCAGTAGGTAGGTAAATAATAAAATATATAATCCATTTAATTTAAAAAATATAGGTATCGTCTAACTGTTTGTCAGCCTGTAAGGATGCGTTTATAATCATCAAAACAGAATAGGTATTTGGTTATTTATCTGTAATCGTACAGTATTATTTCGTGTAAGTAGGTGCCGGCATATAACTATTGGAGGGATGAATAAATCTTTTGATAATACGACAGAGAGAGGGAGAGGGACTAAGAGAGTGGGGGGGAGGGTAGGAGAGAGAGAGAAAGATAGAGTGATCATAAGGACCCACTAGATCTAATAGCTTTAGTTTTTCGTGAAGTTCAGCATTATGTACAGTAATGAAAATGTTTTTTTTTTTAATTGATCATACAGGATATGGACAAAATTCATATAAACTGCTATTATTCATGAGTGCAACTTATTATGGTCCGTGTAGAAATATTGTTGGTCAAATTTCGATCTCTGGGCGATCGCTAGTTCATATTAATGTGTTGATTTACTCATTTTAAATAACCCGTAAGGCTGTTTAGTTTCCAAGTTTCTTAAACCATTGTTGAAACTGAGAGTTCTGCTAAATTCAAAAGTACTGACACTATTTAATAATACATTAAATATTTATTAAAGCTCATCTATTTTACTTGCAATCTTTATCAACGGGACCGCAGATAAACAAAACTAGTTTATAAGTAAAAGAACACCCAAGATAACTGTCGATGGTGACATGCCGTATTAGTGATGCCAATTTATGCTAATACAGAAACCGAACCATTTGTTTTACAATATTTTGAAAAGTATTTTCATTGAATAAACGAGTTAAATATGGGTTCAATTTAGTTTAAAATACCATAAATAGCATACCATATTTGTTAAATTTTTTTACATATTGCAACACTTCTCCAAATGTTAATTAAATTAAAAATCTTTAATAAAAGGTCTTTAGTGGTAACTTAACAAAACTATTATCAGGCAGGAATGCAACATTATTTATCATTAGTTCGGAAAAAGAAGACAGTAAGCTTGTAAAAGAAAACACAGAGAAGGTTTTAGGAGTGTGGGCGTTGGCCGGAGGACACAGCCATAATACGCTGCAGGCGATCACAACTATTGTCCTTGACTCTGCTGTGTATCCATATTGATGGTAAAAAGAATAAAATATATTTATATGCAATATATTGCAAATAATAAAGCACCATTACTGCTAAAATGCATTTATAATATTGTTTAAAGTGAAATATCATAAAGTGGTGATTATAATAATATAACATAACATGACGAATATTTAACAGAATTTTCCTCAGAGAAGAACCTATTACCGTAGTTAGGATTGAAGACTTATGCCCTGGACCATTATAGCTTTTCGTTTTGAGGCCCCTAGATCCCAAAAAAACAACATTTGTTCAAATATGTACACTTACTTAGTGACTGTATCTTGTCCGATAAGTTTCGTAAAAAATATCCAATCTTGACGAAATTTAGTGTAGAAGTGTAAACACACTTACCGAACTCAAAACTCGGGTAACACGGTTTGTGTTAGTGTAAAATTAACCGAACACAAAAACCAGACCTATAGCCCTATCCAAAGGGCAAAAGGGGGTTTGGGAGGAGGACCCTAATTTTGTTGAGCTTTTTGTATAATAAAAGTTTTAGTTTGCAATATTGGATTCATCCAACTATCCAATTGTAAAAATACAATTAACTTAATATTTTGAAATATTATTCAACGCCACGCCGATTGGTTACCGAGATATTGAAACTGCTAAATACAGTACGTTGTCCAGTGTTATTCTTAAGGAGAACAAGTAAATTTGTATATCTCTCTTATTTAATCGTGAATCTTTGAATGTGGCTTCACCAGGCTGTGATCTATTGTTATTTGTGAAACCCCCATTGTAGTAGTCCCCGTGGCAACAAACCCGCACACTCAGCCCTCTTTCTGCGAAGAGGGTATTTTTCTAACGTGCCTGGCTCCGTTTCATCTCAACTGGGTATATCAGTACAACGAGATCGGTAGAGTTAGGTGGTACCCTCCTCTGTTAAAATATTAAACATATGGCGAGTAACTAAAACCAAAGTGGAAATTAACACTTAATTTATAGGATTGTTGAACTATGTTTTGTACAGTAACCAGATTATTATTGTCTAATTAAGTTTAAACATTAACAACAGTGAAATTCGAACGAAATCCTAAAATTGGTTGTGACAAAATGCCACCTATATTGTTTCTGGTTAACTCATACAGTTTCATGGCATAGGTTTTGTATTGTATTTGTATTCAATTTACAACGGAGTAATATTTATTCAACAGATAACAGTGAACCTTGATTGTTTCATTTATTGCTATTGTATAAATCCTGTGGTTATTTGATTTGTTTCTCTTTGACGTCGAACAGTAGGCTATTATTATTTATTTATGTATGATTCCACACTAAGCCCCCTTTATATATATATATATTATCTGACTATTGAAAATTACTATTATTTCATCAAACTAATTTGAAATTGTACTTTTAATAAATTCCTTACTTAAATTTTATTTATGTCGTAGTGAAGCGTAAGTATTTAACCACCAAAAGATTTGTCTGACAAATGGGATACTAACATGCATACACCCTTCCGTATTCCTGTATACATACTGGCCCAAAGGCTGACTGATTTATTTAAATTGACAAATACATCTCCGAATTACAATGTATTACAACTATCTCCGAAATGAATCAAGATCAACAAAATAATTTACAAAAATAATTTATCTCAAAAACTACACAGATAGTGTGCAAACACTTTATATACTAGAATCACAAATCATTTAAATCATATATAAATCTATTCTGAATTATACACACACACACACATATATATATATAAATTATAAATATAAAATATAAATTATATATATGTGTGAAAATCTTGTGGATTAGTTTTAAATTCAGAACATTAAATGTATATTTTTAACTTAGTTAATACACAACCTCAAATCAAACTAAAAGAAACAAATGGACGATGAGTTAGTTATTAGTCTTTATGTTTAACATGATTGATTTGAACCATTAGAAAATTCACACTAACATTAAAAGAAGAAAACGTCACGTAACTCACCAAAGATACAGTTTTGATCATGCTACCGAACGTATAGTATTAAATATACTTGCAACTGTATGTATTGGACATCATATTTATGCCTTGTAATGCCAGTGGAGATTGCCAACATAATAAAGGTAAAGACATACAACATATTATTCTTTAATTAATTAAAGATAATATAATTTTGTTGGATTATAAAATGGACCGGGGGACTATGATTAGTAATATTTGATAATTGGATGAACGTAGTGAAATCATCATACTTCAGTCTGAAAACCGAATTCAGATTACGCTATCTCCTTTTCGACGGATTTTGATGGATTGTCAAGAAACTTTTAGGGTAACGTTTTGATGACATAATGATTGTAATAAACTATAATTGACGAATTATTATTACATTTAAATAATTATTAGTTTTTTTACTGAACAGTGTTCAGTCGTAGTTTGAATCACGTAGTGTAAGTTCACGACTGTCATCTGATCTGTCAAATAGTCAAATCAAACATCAAAACTCGAACCGAATTGGTTTTGTTTGAAGTTTTTGAGGTTACGTATAGTTCGATTGTTTCTAATTGCTGTACACCTTCTTATTCTAGATACGAAACACGATTTTGAGTCTATTATATAAACATATTTCAAAATGGAATAAAAATAAGTAAAAATTTATTTAAGTAATATTCAAAACGAATATGAACAGGAA
Source organism: Allygus modestus (assembly GCA_963675035.1). Taxonomy (NCBI): domain Eukaryota; kingdom Metazoa; phylum Arthropoda; class Insecta; order Hemiptera; family Cicadellidae; genus Allygus; species Allygus modestus. The sequence goes on along the minus strand of OY776116.1, from coordinate 69,753,841 downwards.
TGGTATCCAAATCTTTACTTCCAAGAAGGGGAATTAGTGGTTTGTGGTCTGTTAGAATTTTAAACTTCTTACCGATTAGAAACCTTGAAAACTTTTCAGCTGCCCAGGCGCAACCAAGGGCCTCTTTTTCTATTTGGGCATATCGTCTTTCGCAGTCTTGCAAAGTTCTTGAAGCAAACATTACTATTTTAGGAACTCCTTCTTCAATTTGCAGTAACATTGCGCCCAAACCATAAGCTGAAGAATCGGCTATTACTATATTGTCTGCTTTCAAGTTATACTTAGTTAAAGATACTGATTATTTTACTACTTTGACAATATCCGAAAAGGCCTGCTGATGTTGTTGAGTCCAACAAAATTGCTTATTTTCCCTAGTGAGCTCACGAAAGGATTCAGTTTTATCAGCTAAATTTGGTATAAACTTGTTCATTTGATTTAGCATACCATTTAAACGGCGAACTCCTGCGATATCTTGTGGTGGTGAGAGTTCCTCAAGCGCTCGAATCTAATCAGGATCAATTTTTATACCATCAGAGTCAATCAGGTTACCTAGAAATTTTACAGATGGCTGTGAAATAGAACATTTCTCTTTGTTTAGTACCATGTTAGCTTCTTTAAAACGATGTAACACCTTAGTCAACCAATAATCATTTTCTTCTTGAGTTTGGCCATGGATCAGGATGTCATCCATATGACACAGAACTCCATCAATGCCGTTTAAAAGTTTGGACATTTGAGCTGTGAAAAATTCAGGTGCACTTGTGATACCAAAGGGTATCTTTTAAAATAAAATCTCCCAAAAGGAGTTATAAAGGTTGTTAATTTGGATGTATCTGGTGATATTTTTATCTGCCAAAATCCCGAATGGGCATCCAGTTTACTAAATATCTTAGAGCTCCCAATCTGGCCAAGGGTTTCTTCTACATCTGATAAAATAGCTTTGGGGCGCTTAACATTTCTATTTAGCTCTGTATAGTCAACACACAAACGTATGCTGCCATTGGGCTTTATTACTGGTACTATTGGTGCACACCAATCTGTGGGAGACTCCACTCTTTCTATTACTCCTAACTCTAACATTCTACTTAATTCTGCTTCTACTTTAGGACGTAGGGGAATGGATATGTTTCTTGGAGCACGCACTGAATATGGTTGTGCATTTTCAACCAATACAATTTTATATTCTCCGGGAATGTTACCTAGGCCTGAGAAAAGCTCAGGATAGCTATACAACACCGAATCCATTGTAATAGAATTAAGCCCTACAGTCTGATTTGGGGTTGTTATTGAGATCAGGTTCAAAGCTTTTATAGCAGGAATTCCTAATAGTGGTTCATTTAAACCTGAAACAACATAAACCTTTTCTTTTATTTGTCTTCCACAGTATGTTATGTCTGCAATAAACACACCTACCACATTTAATTCCCTCTGGTCTGCATTCTTTAGTATACGATCTGATTTTGCCATGTTTGTTTGTATAATATTAGATGGAATAGCTGTCACTTCTGCCCCTGAATCTATTTTAGCTTTCACTATATGACTGTTAATGGAAATTTCTACATACCAAGGAGAGGAGCTGTTGCAGTTGACATTTACCGGTCCTAAATATGCAACTGTAGCTTCACAAGAGCTTGACTCTTCTGCTGTACTATTTCATTTACCTTCTTGGCGTTTCCCGCTGACTTAAGTGGTAATGATCTGCTTCTACAGTGCCGAACGAAATGACCAGTTCTATTGCAATAATTACAGGTTACATCTTTAGCAGGACAAGAGCTACGTGGATGTCTTGGCCCTCCACAGTTCCAGCAATAATCTTTACCCTGAATCTTGAAATCTGATACTTTATTAAATGGAAAATTAACATTTTTCTGTTCTGATTTGATTTTATCCACAACAGCATGTTTCTGTCGATCAATCATTTCTAGTTCTGCCGATTGTTTGCTGATAGCCTCCTTTTGTTTGCATTTTTGAATGGCTTTTTCTAAGGTTAAATTAGAATCTTCTTGTAACTGAGCGGATAAATGTTTATTTGTGATACCAACAACAATTCGATCACGAATAAGCTCATCTCTTAGGTTTCTAAATGCGCAATGTTCAGCCATAGCCATATGTCTGCTAAAAAACTGTCAAAAAGTTCGTCTTGTTGTTGAAGTCTGGAATTGAAATTTGCTCTTTCATATATTACATTACGTTTACCAATAAATATATTAAAGGCAAAGGCCCCCTTTACTGTATTATAAGAATTCTGATCATCTTGTGAAAGGTGTATTGATGAAAGGATATCTTCAGCATCTGATCCCATACAGTAAATAAGAGAGCTTACTTGTTTTTCTTCGGGTTCGTGGTCTAGACCTGAAGCAAGCCTATACCTTTCAAATCGTTTAGACCACTTCTCCCATAGCTCTGGCTGCTTAAAATCAAAATATCCTGGGGGCTGAAATATAATTGCTGAGGTTGTTTTCTTTTTAGACCTTGAGTTCTGCAGTTCATCAAATGTTTCTGTATTTGACGGCTGATTAGTTTTACGGGATGGTTGAGTATCGTTTCTTTTAGCTCTTGGCATTATCAAAAAATAACTACCGCTGCCACCATGTCTAATAATGATCAATTACATAGTTTTATACCATTTTATTATACGTTTTGACTCACACAAGTACTGGTTGTTTACATAAACTCAAAACATAATAAACATAAAACACATGATTTAAGATTAAATAAAACATCATATGACACTATGTTCTAATTGCTTGTTGTGGTTGATTACGCAATAATGTTTGGTGCAGCCAATGTTAGTCATCCTGTATACATTAAAAGTGGCTATTCCACATAGTTACACCGTTCATTTACCCTATAGAGATGTATCAGTGGTTAGTAGAGAAACCTCCGATCACCTACGCCTCTTACACCTTATCTACACTGTACACCATATATAATATATAATATATCTTCTCACTATCTACACCATAACCTACGCCTCCAGTCACCATCTGGGGTATAAATGAAGATGAGCTGCAAGGAGGGGAAATTCGAGTCGCTGATTTGCCTTACATAATGTGTAAATGGCTGTTTGTACTGCATTCGGTGGTGGGCCTAATTAACTCCCTCAGCTAGTGAATGTTTAAATACGCGTATGACCAAATACACTCGTTATACAAATACCGGGTGGCCCAAAAAAAGGTACTCATCTAAACTGCTGCTTATAATTTTAAATCAGTTGTTCCATAAATCAGCTGTTTAATAGACAACAATGCATTGTTGTTATTTTCCTCCTATTTCTTGTTTACAAGTCGTTTCTAGCAGTAATGTTGTTATTTTTCTCTTATTTTTTACAAGACGTTTCTAGAAGTAATAAGCCTCAATATACTGTGGGAGAAAGAACTTGGACTGTGGAAGAATATTTAAAAAGCTTTAGACTTGGACCCCGAAACGGACCATCGATAATACTGGTAAGAAATAATTTTCAGTGTCACTTTGGAAAGCCGCCACCACCTCCTAAGACTATTCGAGCATGGGTGAAACTCATAAAAAAAAATAATAATGGCCGTGTATATGATACAGTTATTGCATCGCCCAGGAAGAGTATTAATCGAATATCAAAGGAACTTGATATTTCTAGAAGCTTTACTCAGCGAATTTGTACGGATTTAGGTTGTTTTTCTTATAAAATTCAAATCTTACATGAGCTGAGGCCTACAGATTATCATGCTCGTCTAGAATTCTGCGGACAAGTTTTGGCAAACACCTATGTTGATCCACGTTTCATTGATAACATTTGGTGGTCTGATGAATGTCATGTTCTGTTAAGTGGTCACGTTAATATGCAAAACATGCGCTTCTTTGGTTGGGAGAAGCCGACAGAATATGAACAAAGACCACTACACTCGGAAAAGATAACAGTTTGGGTGACAAACTTTTAACCATTTTTAGCGAATTTCCCCTATAGGGAAGAAGCTATTACCGTAGGTGGCATGGTAAGATTAAGCCCGTGACCATGATAACTTTTTGTTTTGAGGTCCCTAGATGCCAAAAACAATATTCGTTCAAATTTATATATATGTATATATATATGTATATATATATATATATAGATATTTTAGCGGCGTTTCGAAGTCAAGGCTGGTTAATAAGCTGATTTCGAAACGTCAAAATGTGCATAGAATTTGCAATAAATCTGGAGATATTCGCCGCGTTCCAAAGTCGTGTAATTTGCACCATTGACTTCAAACAGCTAAAATATGCTTTAAATTCTAATAATTTCTTGATAATTTCACTGTGTTTTGAAGTCGTAATACATTTTTTGAAATTATCATGAAGGTAATTGTTATTATTAATTCCTACTTAAAAGGCGGATTGAATGTGCAAGACCGTATTATATTAATACAAGTATTATTTAATTTAAACTTTCCAAACAAGATCGTTGTTGTAGTACTTTTCCTTTCGTCCTCCAGCCTCGCCCAAGAAAGATGGTAGGGTGTATCTGTTTATTTGTTTTACGTCCATGTGTTCCTACACCGTTTATCCGATGGGGTGAAACTTCGCATGGTCAATTAGGTTGCCCGTACGAAGGCTTAAAGCTAATAATCAAAGTCTTAGGACTTTAGAGCTTCGCCCAAAAGTTATGATGATGCTCTTAAGAAAGAAAGGTCTGTTACCTCTAATAATAAAGTAGTAGTTCGTGTGTGTCCAGGTGATTTTGAAAACGAATAATCAAAACTGCTCCCGGACCATAAAAAGTTATATAAATGACCAAAATAAATGTTATAGATTTTTTTGTTTACCCCTAGACCTCAAGGCTTTGCCCCACTGGAATTAAAAGCTACCGTTTTATTGTTATGAAGAAAATATTTCTATTTTTCTAATTGGCTTGACAACGGCTCCTCAAAACTGCTCCCGGAGCATACGACGTTTTTGGGGGACTAAAATATGTCGGATACCTTTTTCCCGACCTCAGGGTTCTATCCCACTGGCTTCTTCCATCACTATTCCCGCCAACCAATTTTGACGTGGTAAAGTTCTTTGGATTTGTGTTATCAATCCACATATCTTGAATGATGCCCCTACGCTGGATACGTCCTTCCCATCAACCTTATAGGGCTCCGCCCCCTGAGAGAGTTGCCATATATTATGATTTACGTCCGTTTGCATGATTTTATCCAGGTTTAACTGTCCCATTTAATTATGATATATTTTCTTATAAACCCAAACTTAAATCTCTACCCCATTTCCTTTAACTTTGCCATATTGTTTCCATGACGAAAATTTATATAATAATAAAGAAGTTGTGCGTTGTGTCCCAGTTGATTTTGAAAACGGTTTCTCAAAACTTCTCCCGGACCATATTGTTGGGGGACTATAATGATTCAGATAGTTTTTCCCCAATCGGCTCCACCCCTCTGGCTTTTTATATTACTTCCCGATGTCCAATTTTGACGTGGGATGATTTTTTTAATTTTTTTCTCTCACAAAGCTACATCTCTTGAATGATGCCCCATCGTTGAATTTCCCCCCACCAACCTTATGGCTTTGCCCCCTGGCAAAACTTCGATGTTATTCTTTCCGTTTTTTTGCGTGATTTAGCCAGTTGTCATTGATCTAAAATATTTGGATAGGTTTTTTATAACCCTTTATTCGTGGTCCACCCCAATGGCTAAAACATTGCCATGATAATCTTATGGAGAAAAGAGTATTCAAGGTGATTGCGAAAAACGCTCCTCATATCTGCTCCCGAACCATACCATGTTATTGCGGGACTAAATGACTCCGGATACTTTTTTCCCAACCTCAGGACTCCGTCCTTCTGGCTTCTTCTTACCGCTTCTCGACGTCCAATTTTGACGTGTGATGGTTCTTTGGATTTGTTTTACAAAGCCGTATCTGTTTAATTATGCCCTAACGTTGGGTATGTGACCCCACCAACATTAGCGTTTCTTCCCCCCTTCTCCCCACGGCAAAGTTTCCATGTTATTCTCTCTATATTTTAGCCAATTGTCACTGATCCATAACATATGGTAACGTTTTATTTTTGTAACCCCGAAGTTAGGGCTCCGCCCCACTGGCCAAAAGTTGCCATGTTATTCTTATGGAGAAAAGAGTACCCCAAGTTATTGCGAGAAAGCTTTTCAAAGCTGCTCCTGGACCATACAACGTTGTAGATCACCAAAAAAATTAGGTATATTTTTGGTTTATCCCCAGTCTTGAGGGCTTCGCCCCGTTGGCATCAAAAGCTGCCATGTTATTTTTATGGAGAAAATGTTTTTCTAAACGGCTCGAAAACGGCGCCGAAAATCTGCTCCCGGACCATTCTATATTTTTGTGGGACTACTTCGGATACTTTTTTACCAACCTCAGGGCTCCACCCCACAGGTTTCTTCTATCCAACCTCCCGACAACTAATTGGTGTGTTGGTTCTTTAGGTAAGTTTACAAAGCCCCGCTGCTCTTAAACGATGCCCTCGTTGAATACGTCCCAACGTTAGGGTCCCCCTAACGTCCCCTGGCAAAGTTGCCTCGTTATTTGTTCCATATTTTGGTGTGATTTAGGCAAATTTTCACAGATCCATAAAATTTGAAGTAGTTTTTTCATAACCCCTTATCTCAGGGCTTCACTCCATTGTTCTCAAAGTTGCCATGTGACCACATTAAAAACTTGACACTTGTGAAGAAAATACGTTGTCCAGATGGCTGAAAAAGGGCCCCTCAAACCTGCTCCTGGACCATACCACGTTGTTAGTATGGATACGTTTTTCCAACCTGAGGACTCCACCCCAGTGCACTTAAAAAGTTGCCATGTCATTGTTACGGTGAAAAGATTATTCTTGGAGCGACGAAAGGCGCTTGGTCTAGGTACTAAAATGGTATTCCAGTTAATTGTTAAAATGGCTCCTAAAACTGTCCCCAGATCGCCACACGTCGTAGGGGGACCAACTGATTATGGATACGTTATTTTAGTAAGACTCCACCCAGGGCCTTTTCTATAACTTCCAGGCGTCCAATGTTGACATGTAATTGATCGTTGAAATTGTTTTACTAACCCGCATCTACTGGAAAAACCCCATAGGTTAATATGTATTTTTTGTAATGGGCCCCCCATGTTGAGTACGCCCCCAATCGTAATATAATTTATGAATGTGTTTTAAAAAATAACATGCTAAATGGCCTTTAAGTGGTAATTTAGTACATATACATTCATTGTGAATTTCTTAAGAATGGTGGTATTTGCGAGACTACCTATGGAGGTTGACTGTGATCAAGGGAGTTTGAGGCGTTTTAAATTTGTAATATAATATATAATTTGTATATTTATTTATTACAGTTAGTTTTATATGATTGATAATGGGAGGGTTTTTATATGATGGCAAACGTATGTCAATAATCTTAAAATACAAGTAATTTTGTCGGAAAGTTGCATTTATTGGAAAGTGGATTAATAAATAATTATGGGGTAAGTTAGTTAATTATCAAGTGTTAAGCCAATAAAGAAACATTAGTAAAGGAACAAAAAAGGATTATTGGTCGAGCGACGCGACTGTACTAAAATTATAGTGTTTTCATATTGGATGAATTAATAACTGTACGACATAGTTTATTAAAGGAAATATTGAAAAAATATTAAGTAAAAGATTGAATTTTCATAGAAATATTGAGAAATGTATGAATACATTGTCTTTATTACGAACTGTGCACAATAAATCGTTTTAGTCTTGTCACTGAAAGGTGAGATTAATACAACCCTTTTTTCACGGGGACATTTTACAGATACGTTCACCAAAGGTGTTATTTACACAATAACAATCTGGAAATATCAAACTGAAACCCATAAAACATTACAATATTACAAGTGCCATTAAACATCGTTTACACAGCAATTATAGTGAAGTGTTGGTCATTTTAATTTTCTCAGCTTAATTGTTGTAGGAATATGAACAAACCAAAAAACCTCTTTAATGTATCATAATGTTCTAAAAGGCTCTAAATTGTTATGTATAACCATAACAAAAGTAAAAACTAAATCTACATTTTTAATAATTTGTTTAACATAATACTCTTAAGTATTAAGTTAAAACCTCTAAAATGAAATAAATCTTAATTTTGTATGTTCACTTTAAGAGCAATTCCATTGTAAACGGAAAAAATATTAATTTATATATGCGTAATAAGGATGCAATTTTCGTCGCTATTTATAATGATCGCCATCTTGAAATATTTTTAATATCAGTTTGGACAACCTTCAAAAGCACTTCAGAGTACAGCACTAATAGATTTGAAACTTGGGCAATATCTAACACCCATAGTAAGTAATACCACATTTTAATATAGGCAGTATAGGCTACATATATGTTTCAACATACACAGTTGACCCTGTTTAAATGTTTATCAAATACTAAGTTCAAATAAGCTATCAATTAAGTAAAATGCCTATTGAAGTAACTGGCTTCAATTTAGAATTTAGTCTCTATCCTCCCTACCATTAACGTTAAGTTTTCCTTTAATTTTAACCATGAGCAATTATCATAACAATAGGTTTTGAAATACGGGAAGTTCATTGTTTGTTTTTAAAAGCTCAAAGGACTAATAATAATCTTTAAACACTGAAACGAACGAAATCGCAAACTGACCATAGTCCTACGCATTTTATCACTATCATCAGTTTATTTTGAACGTCGTTAAGTAAACTCCCTGTGTCTGCCATTTTGACTCCAATGTACTATGAAAAGTACTCAACGCAGGTGAAAGAGGTTGGGGAAGGAAGTCTCTCTGGAAAACCCGAGGGTTCTCTTTGATCCGCCGCACCTGCTGTAAATCAGCGTAGCTACTACCCTGTTCGGTTTGGGAGGCCTTCAATTTCGTAACGTTTCAAACTGGTCCCATTTATATTTGGTAACGAAGACCACCATCTTTCCGCCATCTTACCCCCAACCCACCAGAAGTACCGCCCCCTCCTCTCCCTTCTGAGAAATGGGCATGGCATCCCAGGGATGCACACAATCTGTTCCTACCGGAACAACTGTCTACCACAACCCGACCCAAAAAAATTCCCTCGACCGATCCGAAATTACCCGTACGCGTTAAACAACTTAAAACACGGATAGGCCTAAGATTGTTCTCATTTGCTCTGGTTTTACAACAATCCTACAGTATATATTAATACTCTAGAGGGTTTTTCTTTACAGACATTACACGCAGGGTGACCAGACGTCCGGCTTGAGGAGGACATGTCCTCTTTTTTAACGGTTGTCCTCCTGCCCTCCCGGCTTTCAAAAAATATCCTAAATGTCCGGCTTTTTGCAAAATCCAACTCAAATAATAAAAATAAATAAATAAATAACATGACTAGGCTTTGCCGTTGTAAACGTAATGCGCCCGCGGTCAAAAATCCAATAATATTTAAATAGTGCAGATGATAAACAGTGTTGTCGTCATGGTTATGTCGTCTGTTTGTTTGTGCCGAGCGCAGCGTCGCTACACGGCGCCGGCGAGATGGCGACCCCTCGCACAAGATAAAATTTTCTTTTTTTTTACTTTTCTACAATATTGTGAATTTTTTTTCTTTATTTTTATTTTTATATATTATAGCAAATATACATTTTTAATATTAAGTACCAGTACCGTATACCGTATACCCTAATAATATAATGTATACTACTAGTTATTTAAATGAGTAAAAAAATTATTTAGGTTTAAGTAAAACCAAAAGAGTTTGTTTTCTTTTCACTACATTGTGAGTTTTGATTATTTACATATAAGGAATTATGAATTTTGAGTATTAAGGACTACTATAATACCAATATACCACTATTGTTATTGTATACTTATATCAATAAATGTTGTTATACGTATATCTAACGTTGTCCTCCTCTGATTGTAAATGTCCTCCTTTTTTAACCCAAATGTCCTCTCTGTAAAAATCTTCATCTGGTCACCCTGATTACACGATAACGGCACCGTAACGGATTTTAAAGTTTGAGGTGTCAAATTAAATATATTTTTACGTAGATTTTCCAATACGTCTCAGAATTTTTAGAAAAGGCCTCAGTTAAATAAATTAAAGGGCTGAATTTTCGGAACAGTGTCGCTATCCGACGCGACGGCGCCGGCGCCGGCGGAAGTGTAAACCACGTATTGTTTGAAAGTACGTTATACGCATTATTCTCAGATGTTATCATCCGTTTAAATATCAGATATTTCGTTATGTTTGTTTACAACTGAAATAACCTTTCGTTAGGTACAAACTTGCACGGATTCGAGCAACAGGACAACTAGGTTGTTATTATTGTAATTTTAATTTGTTTAACTTTATAAACGGGTTGAAAAAAAATACCTTTCAGAACTTTGGGATACAATTCCTCATATAAAAAGAAAGAACTAAGTTCATAAGAAGGTATGTCCTAAAACTCTTAGTTTTCCTTCTATCTGTATGTATGTGTTCTTTACTTAATACGTTATATCTTATGGATATCGGAAGATATCAACTTTAAAATTGGTACATGTATTACATGTAATAAGACTCATTTTGGTATGGAATATCAAGTTTCTACCTTGTAACTTTTCAAAATGGTGGCCATATTTGTCTTTCAAAGCTAAATATCTTAAAAACCGTAATACTGTATTTAGAAAAACCTGTGCGGGATAAAAATTTGTGTCTTTTCGTCCCAAAAATAATTACATGAAAGTTATAACAATATGTTACAACAACGTCAAACATCATTTTTCTAATGCAGGTCCGATAAAGACGCCTTCTTTAAGTTTAGTTTCTGAAAGGTGTGGAAACTTTTGGCAGAGATTTTATGGAAACATGGTCCATCTGTAGGTAAAGCCTTTACAAACTGTTTCATGAGGCATAGCTTTATATGTGGTAGGAACACGTTCTTCGGATCTACAAGGTGGCACCCAAGATTTATCCTGATCAACAAGTTGAATTTCAAAGTATGATAGATAAACCTTTTTCACAAAGTCTGTAATGTTTCATTGGTGTTTTTTAATCACAAACTCACCACAAATATAACAAAAACTGTCAGCAGAGTTTTTACAACCGCGATAATACATTGTACTTAACACTTGCTTAGGAAATGTGAAAGTGAGATAAGGTTGACTTTAAAAAAAATCAGCTATTAACAGAGAAATAGAACCAACCTTTTTTGCCCAGCAAATGTGTTTCAGCAGTGTTACCAACATCATATACCTCCATTAGATATTTACAACAATTGTTTTAACTATATAAAAGCTATTTAATTCAATAAAAATTTGCTTAATTTAATAAATTTCACTATAAAATATGAAAAAAAGTTGGGAGATACAGCTTTTTAAGTATCATATTTGGATTCCGCACCACCTTAAAAACATAAGAATAAGGTACCGTATTTTTAGTGAAAAAACGTGTTCATCGTTGGCCTGTGTAATTGGAGAAAGGTTAGGTGCTACGGCCCCTTCAAGCCACTTGCTATACAAATTCTATAAACGAAATTATTAAGTCTAAATTGTGGCAAATTGCAGGATGATGGGAGACGACTAAAATTAAAGGTCTTGATCCCACAGGGATTCGGGAACAAATAGCAGGATTTTAAGAGTTATCAGCAAACGAGGAATAACGCAAAACATTCCCCATAAAAAATGGATGGGGATTTAAATACCCCCGTCGCAGCAATCCTGCGTACTCAGCAAATTTCCAATGCATGCACATGTTTCTCACTACCACATAAAGCCACTTACCTAGTTTCATAAAAATACATAAATAAATAAGTAATCTATAGCATTTTATTTATTCTCTATAAGAACAACATAGGGCAGAGTAAGCAGGTTTGCTGCAACAAGGAACACAAAATATGTGTTTTTATGCAATTATCAATACACCTCAACCAGGTGAAGCTACATACCAAGTTTTATTAATTTATGTTCATAACTAAGGGGGATCTAAAACTTTACTTATTCTCCATAAGAATAACATTATGGCTGAGTATGCAGGTTTGCTGCTACCGGGAAAAATCAACAAAAAACTTTTTTTGTGCTTATATCAATATACCACAACTATTTGAAGCCACATACCAAGTTTCATCAATATACATTCATAAATAATCAAGATATCAAATTGTATTTATCCTCCATAAGGATAACATTGAACAACGTACTGTGTTTAGCACTTTTAATATCTCTGCAACGGTCGGACGTAGAACAACAATTAAGACACCAAAATGATTGTTTTGTAGAGCTAAACTGATTGGTAAAAAGAAATGTGAGCTTTCCATTGCAATGAACTGAGGGAAAGCTAAACACATTTTTCCCCTAAGATTAACATAGGAGCTTTGATGAGCAGGTTTTTTGGATTTTCTCCGTAACCACTTAAGCTAGGTTAATGATTCAAAAAACTATACTATTTTTCATTTTAAGCTCTATAAAATGGTCGAAACCAAAATTAAGTGTTTTACAAATTTGAGGATGAAAAATGCAAAAAACTGATTTTTGCAAAATTGTAAATCCCCATAAAACACCGTTCCCATGGTCCGATTTTTCTGGTTTTCAAACTCAAAGTCATGAATGTCATTTTACACATTTGAGCCAAATTTCATCGTTATCAGACTTTTTTTACTCGAGTCATCGAGTTAACGGACACACACACATACATAAATATAAATTTTGTTATTCATACATATTTGTTATACATAGGTGTCTATATGTTATTTTGTTTTATTAGTTGATAAATTTGACAGCAGGGTGGCATTCTAGCTATTCACTGTAATTGTAGTTTTTATGAACTTTTTATAGTTATGTGCAAAACTGAATCAAACATTTTTGTTAACAGCGATGATAGTCTTTATACTCCCTAAAATGCAATTTGTATATCAGTGTAAAAAGGTAAAGATTTATTAATTAAAATGATATAGATGCAAGGATGGTAGTGATTTAATAAAAGTTACGATAGTTTACAAACCTGCCTACAGTAGGGGGCAAAGACCGATTCAGAACCAGCAAAGGCGCGGTGTGGACGCGTGGACGCGAGGACGTCCCCCCCCCCCCCCGGTGCCCCCCCCCCGGTGCCCCCCCCCCCGGTGCCCCCCCCCCGTGCCCCCCCCCGTGCCCCCCCCCCCCCGGTGCCCCCCCCCCCCCCGGCCGCCAGCAGCACTTTTCGTGATGACCTTGAACATGAGGAAAAAACTTTCGAAAATTAATAATTAGCCTATTTATCCACCGATTCTCACGGGACTTTTTCCAGAGTGTAGGCCTATCCCCAGGGAAGCGAATGACGTAAGAACCCCATAGATCCACCATTAAACAAGGCCGCTATTAATTTATAACCGCGTTTTCCTTATGGGATCTCAGCTGTTTACCGACTGATTTTGACGAAACCTCACCACATGTCAGGCCGTGACCTAAGAAAACCATCGCTTAAAGAAAATTGAAAATCCACTGTTAAACGGGCCCGCTATTAATTTTTAAATGTGTTTTCCTTATAGGATCTCGGCTGTTTACCGACCGATGTTGATGAAACTTCACCACATGTTGGGCAGCGGCTTAAGTAAACCATCGCTTAAAGAATATTGAAAATCCACTGTTAAACGGGTCCGCTATTAATTTTCAAACGCGTTTTCCTCATGGGATCTCGGCTGCTTGCCGACCGAATTTGATGTGACTTCGTTACACGTTGTATGCCGGCTTGACTAAACCAAACTGCGAGTGGCTCCGTGGAGTCACGTGTCGAGGCGCGTGCTAGGGCCTACGTGACTGTCCCAGCCTGTTTACTCATTAGCGGCCTTCAAGATCCCCTCCGTTCTAGAAGGTTCCGGCAAGTGCGTCGCATGAGGCCTCCTCCTGACTGGAGTGCTATGTATGAGCATGTCACGTGTCGAGGCGCGTGCTAGGGCCTACGTGACTGCCCGGGGTTGTTTACTCATCAGCGGCCTTCCAGACTCCTCATCAATCCCACATTCCTCCGTTCTAGAAGGTTCCGACAAGTGTGTTGCATGAGGCCTCCTGACTGGAGTGCTCCCCGTTAGCGAAGGACCACCTCTCACGTTTCTGGAAGCTTCTAGAAGGTTCGCTGAAGCGTGCAACCTGGGTATAAAACCGAGGCAGAGCCGCGCGCGCGACCTCAGTGTTGTTCGAGACGTCACCATGAACGGAAGCGGAGTCAGCGCAGCCGAAGTGGACCAAACGATCCGCTCCTTCCTAGAGGAGCTGAACGCAATGAACGATGAGAACACCAACGCACCGCCAGTTCAGCAGGGATGTGCGTCAAAGAAGAAAAAGCTCGATGGGTGGACTGTAAAGAGGAAGGAAGTGCCTATCGATTCCCCGGCACTGTGCTGGTCCGCTGGCGGATATCAGTACACTGTGAAGAACCCTACTAACAGCGGTAACGTACTGTTGAAGATGAATGTGTTCAAAGGAGGTCGCCCCACGTTCAGCTGCGGCTTGTACTTGGACGAGGAGCGAAACGATGAAATCTGCATATGTCTAGAGGACCTGCTATCCAGATTGCAAAACCTATGGCTGGCAAATAGCGAGACGGGAGAGTCAAGATACGACGGGATCACTAGGACCGCTACTCCTCTACCCACTTGGCGAAAGACCGATTGCATCATCTCAGGGAAAACCAAGAGGAGCGCACACTCCAAGCGCGCTACCCAGTAAACGAGAGAGCGTGGAAAATTCCACTAAGCAGTTAATAACCGAGATGCTTCTAGAACAATCCACTTGTTTACGCAGTAAAGCTTTCCATTACGTCAGCCTTCCTGGAATTGAGCGTGGAAACTTCCACTAAGCAGTTGATAACCGAGACGCTTCTAGAACAATCCACTTGTTTACGCAGTAAAGCTTTCCATTACATCACCCTTCCTGGAATTGAGCGATTAACTATGCCATCATGTTGTTGATACGCGTGAGTCGGCACGTAGACACCGCCAATAAAAGGCGACTCGGTGGCGAGAGCCGGTCATTCTGCATCCAGCCGCTGCGCCATGCTCAACACGGACCAGAAGATGGACCTCAGGACAGCCCTCAACAGCTGCAAGGCCGCGGGTTACACTCGCATCGCGGATCTGCGGGACAACGCGGTGTACCCGATTCGCTCATTCGAGCGGGTAGATACACCGTACGGCGAGGCGGTGATGGCCACCTTGGAGGGCCTCGTCGGCGACGACCCGATCCGGATCTACATGCCTCGACGGTTCCTCACGGTCCTGGACGACAACGCCATCTCCCAGTACAACGTTGGCGTGGGGCCGAGGACGAGCCTTGTAAAGAGGAGCGGCCCTCCTGGCAGCAAATCTCCTTTCTTGGAATTTGTATAAAATAAACGGTATTTCCTATTCCCTTATTTCCTTCCAAAATTGAAAAATAATATCAAATAAAAAAGAGCAAGAAAAGAACCTTTAGTTACAAGAGCCGAGGTGGCGGTGCACGGCGGTCAGTAGACGCCATGGACTTGAGGTGGAAACACCCGTTCACCGCCATCGTGGCCGGGCCTTCGGGCAGCGGCAAGTCGCACTTCGTGGCTCGCTTCATAGAGCACGCCGACCGCATGTGCGATACGCGGTTCGCCCGCATCACTTGGCACTATGGCAGTGGCGGTGGCAAGAGCCGTGCGGACTCTGCCGTGCGCTACGTAGCCGGCCTGCCAGACCTGGACGACTATGACGGTAGCGAGCCTGCCCTGGTCATCGTAGATGACATGATGCGTGAGGCTGGCCCCGGCGTGGCGGACCTGTTCACCAAGGGCTCGCACCACCGCAACATGAGCGTGTTCTTCATCACGCAAAACCTGTTTCACCAGGGCAGGGGCCAGCGCGACATATCGCTGAACGCCCACTACATAGTGTGCTTCAAGAATCCCAGGGACCGCGCTCAGATCAAACACCTGGCCCGTCAAGTATACCCGGAAAACCCCAAATTCGTGGAGGAGGCTTACGCGGACGCCACGCGTGATCCGCACGCCTACCTGCTCATAGACTTGAAACAGTCCACGCCTGAAGAGATGCGCGTACGTTCAACCATTTTCCCAGACGATCCGGTGAACTACGTGTACCTGCCCAAGAAGAAGTGATAAATAGGCCGAGCGCGCGCCAGCGTCAGTCATCATGTCACACCGCGTGAAGAAGGACGCGGCGCTGCTGAGGGCCCTAATACACGCTACGCCCAAAGAACGCAAGGCCCTGTTAAAAGTGTGCGACAAGAGTCGCATCAAGTCGTTGTGCGAGTGCGCGTATAACGTGCTACGCGGAAACGTACCGCTTTCTCCCTGCCTCAAACGCAAATTGAGCAAACACAAACAGGCGCTCAGACGGCTGGTGAAACGCGGCGAGGGTTGGACCAAGAAGCGACACTACCTCGTCCAACGGGGCGGAGGGATCCTCCTACCTCTGCTGTTGAACGCTGTTCTGCCCGTTCTAGCGCAGAAGCTAATCGGACATGGAGTACGCTAGGAAAATGGTGGTTGTACCGCAGGAGCTCATCGAGAGATTGCGAGAAGGACCGGGACCAGGGCCGGAGCCAAGAGGAGGAGCAGGTAGCGCCAATAAGCCAGCCAGCCTGGACGCTGAGATGCATCGCATATTGAGCGACAAGCGGCTGGACGATACGGAGAAATGGAAACAATATCAGCAGGTGTTACAGCGGTTCCTGCACTTTTCCGCGGCTAAACGTCAACCCATAGGTCTGTCAATCATCGAGGGTGAGCAGAGGGAGGAGGAGGAAGCGGCGGGAGGTCCGAGTCAGATGAAGCACGAGTCTAGCGCCTCGGCGGAGGAGGACATTGTGGAATCGTTCTCAAAAATCTACAGGTCGGTGGCGCGCAACTTGTTGCGATTCATGACCCGTCAAGGCAGCCCCATCTCCTGGGACGCCAGTGGGGCGGTGTACGTGGACAAGGTGAAGATCCCCGATTCCAATATAGTGGACATCGCGCACAGCATAGTGAGAGCGCGAAGGGCGGACCGATTGCCTACCGGCTGGCATCAAGTGATGGTCGCCTTGAAGGACATGAACGTGCCCAAAGAATACGTGAGCAATCCCACGGCGTTGCGTTACCTAGGCGTGGGACTGGACTCGGCATCGAGCCCCTGGGGAGACACGACGACAGCCTCGTCGACACCCCTCTCACCGAGGTTGACGCCGATACTGGACCGCTTGAGACCGCGGCCCCCAGCGGCCCGAAGAAGGATAATAACCGAGGAACCCGACCGGGAATCGTCATTGGACAACTGGGAGCCGTTCACACCGTAATGGAGAAGTTGTACTACGACCCGAGCCAGCCCGGTTCCCTCGGCGGGGTGGCCGCCCTGGCCAGAGCCGCGCGCCTACCGAAACGTCGGGTAGCCGACTGGCTGCGCGCCCAGGACACCTACACGCTGCACAAGCCTGCGCGCAAGCGGTTTCCCCGCAACCGCTACGCCGTGTTCGGGCCCCGGGAGCTGTGGCAGGCGGACCTGAACGACATGCGCGGCCTGAGCCGGTACAACGACGGAGTCAACTACCTGCTGACTGTGATAGACGTGTTCAGTAAGCGGCTGTTCGCGGTACCGCTGAAGAGGAAAAGCGGGCCTGAGGTGGCTGCTGCGTTCGAGAGGATATTCGCTGAGGCGACTCCCCGCTGCCTACAGACCGACAAGGGGACGGAGTTCACCGGGGCCGCGACCAAGCGAGTGTTCAAGAGTCACGGTGTCAACTACTTCACCACGCAGAACCCCGACGTGAAGGCGGCGGTGGTGGAGCGAGTCAACCGCACGCTCAAGACCCGCATGTGGCGCTACCTGACCTACAAGAACATGTATCGCTACGTGGACGTGTTGGACAGGCTTGTGGACGCCTACAACCGCAGTCCGCACAGGAGCCTGGGTGGCCTACGACCCGTGGACGCGGACAGCGGCGATGGTCAAACGGTGTACAAGGTGTGGCGTCACATGTATGGAAAGGCGATTCGGCGACACAAGCCCAGGTTCGAGCCGGGCGACACGGTGCGCATAGCCAAGGAGAAGGGCACGTTCGCCAAAGGTTACGAGACCAACTGGAGTAAGGAGCTGTTCGTGGTGGACCACGTATACGGGTCGCATCCTCTGCCATTGTACGTGTTGCGCGACCTGAACGGGACGCCGCTGGAAGGGCGCTTCTACGAGCACGAGATGCAAAAGGTGACGATCGCCCCGGATCGCCTGTATCAAATGGATAAAATACTGGACACTAAAGGGCGAGGCTCCAGTAAGCGCTACCTAGTCAAGTGGGCCGGTTACGGAGAGGACTTCAATTCGTGGGTACCCGCAGCGGACGTGCAACAGCTGCGATGACGAGGCACGACCAGTTTTACCTGACGTTGCCCAGTAACAGTTCAATGAATTACTATCCCAACAACATGGTGACAAACTACACGACCCATCTACCCTCGACCGTTGATCTGTCAGACGGCGAGTGGGAGGTCGCTCTGGCGGAGGCGCACTACCCCTTCTCTTTTCTGACCGTCGGTGAGGGAACCTACATCAAACTAGTGCTGGGAATGAGGGACTCGAAAGGCGGGTTGGCCGTGGTGGACAAGTTGTTAATCAAAGTGGAGCCGGGCAATTACAGTAGTACCGAGGAACTCGTAGACGCAATCAACAACCACCCTCAAATGAAGAGTAACCTGTGCGCCTTCTCGTATGACGAGAGGTCCTCCAGGGTGGAATTGATGTCGACGTCTTCAGCCGTTCAGAGCCTCAAACTGAGCCCCGGTTTGGCGCTACAGTTTGGCTACGAGGTGGATACGGATATCGTCAAGCGTCACAGGTCCGTGAGGCCGGCTAACCTCTTCGCCGGTCTGCCATCACACATGTACGTGTATTGCGACCTGGTGGAACCCCAACTGGTGGGCGACGCTGTGGCGCCACTACTGAAGATCCTCAACATCGACATCAGGAATTACACGTACGGTGCCAACACGACAGTGTATATAATAGACCCGCACTACGTGCCGGTGATTAAAACCTCATTCGAGAGCGTGGAAATCGATTTAAGGGACAACCAAGGGCGACACTTGCCATTCCACTTCGGGACTACGTGCATGAAGCTTCATTTCAGGAAAGAGAGGCAGCGGCAATGAATCCGAGCGATCCCTATCTGGCGTATTACCGTCACCAGCAGGCGGGCCATGGCGTATCCTCCGTATTCAGAGGAGCCGCTTTCCAACGCGGACACGGCATCGGCAGTTTCCTAGGCGGGCTGATGCGGACAGTGGTCCCGTTGATCAGATCCGGCGCATCGGCGCTGGGCAAGGAGGCGCTGAGGTCCGGTGTGGGCTTCTTGGGTGACGTGGCGGCGGGCACAGCCGACCCCCGAGTCGCAGCCAACGCCCGACTCAGACAGTTTACCGGGTCGCTGAAACGTAAGGCCGATGAAAAACTGGATCGCGTGCTGAGCGGTGGTGGCGCCTATAAGAGGAGGCGTGTACAGCAGGTTACTCCTCAGTCTCTGGCGAAACTCCTCGGAGCGAGGAAGAAGAGCGCTGCGCCCAAGAGGAAGCCCGCAAAACGTGTCGCTAAGAAGAGGAGAAGCAAGAAGAGCGAGAGTACCGTGAAGGACATTTTTGGATAATGGCGTTTCTACATCAGAAGTCGTGCGAGTGTGTCAAGACCGAGTTGGACCTGTTCTCGCTACCGCCCACGCAGACCAGTATAGAGAGCGGTAAATGGGTGCAGTACAAGCCCATCTCCTCCCTGACAGACGACTCGCCCGTGGAGTTCATAGTTCCGGGCCACGGGGACGAGTACACGGATCTGTCACAGACGCTACTGCATGTGAAGGCTACCATTAGAACGGCTAGCGGAGGCGCTGTAACGGGTGATCAAGCGATAAAAGAGGTGGGTCCGATTAACAACTGGCTGCACTCGCTGTTCAGTCAAGTGGACCTGTATCTGAACAACAAACTGGTGTCTCCTCAGAACAACACGTACGCCTATCGCGCCTACCTGGAGAACCTGTTGTCCTATGGCGGTGATGCCAAGACATCGCACCTCACCGCGGAGTTGTTCTACGAGGACTATGCCGGGTACATGGACAATACTGAGGAGGATAATGCCGGGCTCAAGAACCGGAGGGAGTTTGTCAAGGCCAGCCGGTACGCGGACATGGTCGGACATCTGCACGTCGACCTGTGCAACCAGGAGAAGTTCATGTTAAACGGCGTGGAGATGCGCTTTCGCCTGATCAGGTCAAAGAACTCATTCTCCATCATGTCCAAAACCGTGACAGACTACAAAGTGGACATCGCCGAAGTCAACCTGTTCATGCGCCGCTGTAAGATCAACCCGAGCGTGCTGTTGGCTCACAGCAGGACGCTGGAGTCGGGTACAGCCAAATATCCCATTACGCGCGTGGAAGTCAAATCCTTCACGCTACCCTCCGGTATCAGCAGCAAGACTCTGGACAGTGTGTTTCTGGGACAACTGCCGAAACGCGTTATAGTTGGCCTGGTCAGCAATCAGGCGTTCAACGGGGACTACAAGAAGAACCCGTTCAACTTCACCCACAGCCACGTGAACTTCTTCGCGCTGTACATAGACGGTGAGCAAGTGCCATGTAAGCCGCTTCAACCGGATTACACGTTCGGTAAGGAGTTGTGCGTGCTCGCCTACCACACGCTGTACACCGGCACCGGCATCAATTTCTCAGACTGCGGTAACGAAGTCAGTCGCAACGAGTACCCCTACGGATACTGCCTGATGGCGTTTGATCTGACGCCCGATATGGCGGCCTCTCAATCCAGCCACTGGAACCTGGTGCGCAACGGTAACCTGCGCATAGAGATTGGGTTCTCCGAAGCCTTGGCGGAGGCGTTCAACTGCATAGTGTACGCCGAGTTGGACAACGTCGTGGAGGTGGACCGTCATCGCAACGTCACAGTCGACTTTGGCGGGTAAACGAGTTGCCGCGCGCTCAAGGTCACCGCGCGCGCACCGTTAGGTTTTGGCGGGTAAACGAGTTGCCGCGCGCTCAAGGTCACCGCGGACCGTTAGGTGATGGCGGCGCGCGCGCACCCAAGGTTAACCCGCTAGGCGCGCTCCCGCCAGCGCTCAGTCGAGTTCAGTCAGCCGTACGGGATGGACGTGCCGCCACCGATCTACATCGAGCCGCCGCCAGCGCGCTGTCATCACGGAAGCGTGGTGATGGATATGCAGTGTTTTAAAGACAGTGATAATGACTTTCTACTGAAAGAGGTTTGCGTGGTGGACGTGACTACCGGCACGCTGCTCCTACATCACATCGCCCGCCCGCCCTTCAGTAAGGACCTCCTGACTTCCGAGAAACAGCGCGAGAGCGTCTGGGTCACTCGCCACTGCCACGGCTTGGAGTGGGACCAGGGGGACATCGCGTACGTCGCCCTGCTGGACAAGCTGCGCTCCTGCCTCATCCACCGTCCCCTGGTCTACGTCAAAGGATCGCAGAAGAGGGACTTTGTACAACGCCATCTCATAACCGAGCCCGCCGCCACCACCGCTCAGGACATGGAGGATCTGGGCTGCGGGTCGCTCAACGGTGCGCCCACCTACCGGACCCTGCGCTGTCGCCACCATAAGAGCTCCCACAACCGTTGCGCCCTTCATAACTGCATAGTATTGCGAGACTGGCTCGTGGCTAACGACAGTCCAGACCCGTCCACCTCGAGCTGCCTGTGCTGCTTCCGCCCACGATGAATACCGTCCAGATCAGAGAATGCCTGGCGAAGATCCCCGGACTGAGGAACGTCGCGGTCTACGCCTCTGACCAACTACCGGACGCGCCAGTCAAGCCTCTGACCGCCATCGTGTCCAACACGGTAGCACACACCGAGGGAGGCGAACACTGGGTGGCGTTTTACTGCTCGGAAGAGGACAGACTCGAGTACCTGGACAGCTACGGGAGGCCGCCATACCAGACCGACTTTCAAAGGTTCCTGAGGCGCAATCCTCATCACCGCCACTACGTCTACAACAGGCATCGGCTCCAGGGCTACGATACTTCTGTTTGCGGCTACTACTGCCTCACTTACCTGTACTGCCGGGCTGTTCTCCGCACGTCACTCAGCGACTACGTCCAGCTCTTCGACTTCACCGCTCCCGCTGTCAACGACGCTCTGGTCCGCAGGCTCTTCCACTCCATATTCGCTTAAAACTAGTTTGTAAGGTTTTTGTAGTATGTAACCTTATTACTGTACAATACATGCCTCATAATGATAAAGCTTGTGTTTTCATTTCTCCTTTCTCCTTACTAAATTTTAAAAATAAATTAGCAAAACTGAGGCAGCGGGGCTGGACCTCAGGTTTATATACCAGCGGCGCGTGTCACTGGCTGAGCCCCCGCCAAGCGGCAGTGAAGGCCGCCAAAGAGGGCGCGCCACAAGACCCCTCGGGCATCAGCAAACCACTTAGCAACTCAAGGGTGCAACCTCGAGCGTCAGCAAGCCGCTGAGCAATTCAAGGGTGCAACCTCGAGCGTCAGCAGACCGCTGAGTAATTCCTTCCTGGGCAACTCCTTCAGGGCCGTCCCCCGACACGCGCCGCCAACCGCTCCCGGTTGGCGGGGGCTTTTTTAAGCTGCACGGCTCGGGCCAAACGGCCCATAACGCCTTTCTCACACACTTTAAGCCTAACGGCTTTTGAGTGAGCAAAGGGGAGGAAATAAACAACTCAGGTTCGTGCTGTACATAAAGCTATTATATTTTCTTACAAATACTATTTACAAGTTTTTCTTAAAATTAATATTTAAAACTAAACAGGGAATTCCTCTTCCTCGTCTTCGTCCTGGCGCTCCTCCTCCTCCTCCTCACCGTCCACCTCCATCCGCTGAGGTCGATCTCCTCCTCTCCTGGCTGGCGGTAGTGGCGGGACGTCCTTGTGTCCCCACGGCAGAGTGTGGATGCCGTCGGGGAGGACGCACCGCTTGTCGTCAGTCGGGCTGAGGCTCAGCTTGTCCACTTCCACGGTGTAGACCCGGTGCAAGTGAGACTGGAAGCGGACGTTGGTGGTGCGCTTTTGGACCCCGTCAAACAGGCACTCTCTGTAGTCGTCGGGGGTGAGGACGTTCTTGACAACGCCCTTCGCCACCCCCTTGGCCCGCTTGAGAGCCTTGCTGCCGCCTGTCGCCGCGTCCTCGATGTCCATAAAGTATAATTTGGACCGCAGGCCGAGGTACTCGAATAAGGACAGACCGTTGCACTCGTCCTTAAACTTTCCGATGACCTTGGCGTTGACGGGGCTGTAGCAGGGGTGGGACCTCGGATATCCGCTGGTGTCGAAATCGTCCAGGTGTTCCTTCATCTCTGCGTAGACGTCCTGGGACACGATGTCAAAGACGAAGCTGTCCGTGTCCATGTAGTCCACGGTGAGGCGGTCACCGTAGCGCTCCTTCATCTTGTGCAGGAACTCGTACATGAGCCACTTGCTCAGCTCCAGGACTGTCATGCCTACGTAGACGGGCTTGTCCAACACGATGTTGACCTTGGACAGATGCACCAGGGCCACGTCCTCCGTGTAGTACGTCCGGTCCAGGAAGTTGGATCTGGCGACGTACTTGGAAAACTTCTCCGGGGTGCACACCAGCTTCACGTTGAGGCGCTTCCGTACATTCTCGATGGTCTTGCCGAAGACCGCGTTGTTCATGAGCTTGAAGAAGTCCTGTTCGAACTTCGTCCTGGCCCTCTTCCGCAGCTCCGTGTTCATCAGGATGTACGGTTCCAACCACCGCGACTGGCGAAACGAGATCGCCCGATGCACCGCGACCAGCTCCAATCCGTTTTGCAGCGCCTGCTGCAAGACCCTGTAGTGACAGATGTAGTGCGTCTTGTCGTCCAGGGTCGTCAACAGTTTGGGGAACTTCCCTGTCGGCGAGCGCTTCGTCTCGCAGCAGTAGGGAAGGTCCTTGTGCAGGTCGTGTAGGCGCGCGGGGTAGTGGAGGTCCACCTCCAAGATGTAGCCTCGATCGGCCTCCGCGTCCAGCGCCGCGACGTCCAACGCCTGGATTTCCTCTCGGCTGAGCCACTCGAAGTCTCCGGTCGGCAGGCGCTGGGACATGGCCCAGCCGTAGAGGTTGTTGGCGTCCAGGTACAGGAGGAAGCGCGTGGGCTCGTCCGGGCGGTAGTCCGGGCACCTGTCGTGGTTGGCCTTGGCGTAGCGGGTGATGGCCTGTGAGATGCCTCCTCGGATCCCCTGCTCCACGAACAGGTACATGTCAAAGTCCTGCAGCGTGTCCAGCTCCACACCGCAGGTCTTGAGCATCACGTCCCACGCGTAGGACGGCAGGGTGTAATAGTGGGCGGGGTCCAGCCCGTACTCTGCCAACGAGGTGTCGCGGAACTGCTCAAAGACATCGGTGAGCAGGGCGATGTCGCACCGCAGGTACTTGTCGGCATAGTCCTTGAGGTTGTGACACTCGAAGGCTCGCCACACGTTGAGGGCGTGCTCGTACTCCTCGTCCTTGATGTCCTCCAGGGTCATGGAGTTCCTGAACGCCTCCTTGGGCGGCAACTCCCTGGTCCTGTACAGCGTGTCGTAGGACGTCACGAAGTCGTAGGGGAACACGCCCTTCCTGCGCACCAGGTCGAACAGCCGGTCGTCGGGGAAGCGCTTCCTCGTCTCACGCATCCTGTCCGTGGGGAGTCCCGCCGCCAGGTTGGCCAGGCTCATGGACAGGAACCTGTAGGTGTCCAGGAAGCGCACCGCGAAACTGCTCTGACGTTGGTTGTCCCCAGGCTGGCCAAAGTGGAATCGCTTGGTAAAAGCGATGTACCGCTCCTCCGTGTGGGCCAACACGTCCACGTCGCCGGGGTCGATGGCCAGCTCGCGCACTACGAAGTGGGCGTCGTAGTTGGACAGGTTGTGGAAGTAGCAGTTGATGTGTCGCTGCTCCCGGTACCTGAGGTTGCACGAGCGGTGGGCGGCTCCTCGGAACTCGTAGGGCGGGGCGTGATTGTGGTCCCGCACCTTGACGTCCTGGTCCGTGAACTCCTTCCCGCAGAGGTAGCAGTGAGTCGCTGCCAGGTACTCGTCCATCTCCTGCCGGGTCAGAGAAGGGTGCAGAGCTCTCATGCTGAATAGGAACTCCCACAGCGCCAACACGTCCATCTTGAGCCTCTCCATGAAGACCTTGGACGTGTCAGCCCCGAAGTAGACGCGGGGCTCGAACTCCTCCAGGCCGAGCGAGTCCACGATCTGGTAAGCGAAGGCGTACGGGACGTGCAGTTGCAGGGGCCTCGTGCCGGGCGGCGCTTCCGCAGGGTCAGCGGCGACGGGCTGCAGAGCACACTCAAAGTCGGCGTAGACGCAAAAGCGCTCGCGCCGAGTGTACTCGGGGTGGGCGAAGCGGATCTGCTGCTTCTTCGGTAAGTCCAAGCGGAGGGGAGCCTTGGCGGTGCAGTATCGCATGTGCTCCTCCAGACGCTCGGCACCGGACAGCTGCAGCTTGTTGGGCCGGTTGTCGAAGTAGGCGAAGCATCGCTTACACACGTGGATGGCGTGGCCGTAAGACGTCAGCTGGTGTCGCACTAGCCTACTCATGTTTGTGATGTAGGCGTAGTGACTGTCCCCGCCGGTGGTCACGTACAGCAAGTCCCGGTGATCCTCCAACTCCCGCTTGCAGATCTTCAGCGGGAACACGCGGTCCTGGAACTTTGGCGATCCGTCGGGGCGTCTCCCCACCATGGCGCGCTCGATCCCGTACACGTTGACGCTGATGGCGTTCCTCCTCTCGAAGACCTTGATGTCCTTCACAGCCACGGGGAAGCGTAGGCCGACCCAGTCGTAGCGTGCCATGACGTCCGGTGTGTACGATGCGGGCCTCTCCGGGTGTTGCGCGACGAACTTGGCCAGGATGGCGTACGCGAAGCACATGTCATCGAGGTTGCGCACGTTGATGACGGCATGCGTGTCGCAGATGGTCCTGGGAAGCAGGATGAACCGGGCTCCGCGTTCTCCCAACGGGGTGTAGAGGTTGACGCGGATCTCCAGGTCCCGTATCCGGAGATAGCTCCACCCGCTGCCCACTAGCAGGCACTGCTCCTTCTCTTCCTCCAGCTTGTGGAAGGACGCTGACAGGAAGTCCTCTAAGTTGGACGCGGCGGTGAGAGGCACGTTCTTCGTCTTGAAGGCCCGCAGACAGGTGGCTCCGTGAACGTTGGCGAATTCACATTCCAGGAACATGTTGACCTTGATGTTAGGGTGTCGAGTCCTGACGTCGGCCAACAGTTCCAGGACGCTGTCGAACAGCAGCACCAGCGCGTCCTCCACGGTCAAGAAGTCCTCCATGGGCCGGGACAGGCCGAAGGTCAGGAGGCGTCCGCGGAACCGGCTCTGCCTCGGTTTTATACCCAGGTTGCACGCTTCAGCGAACCTTCTAGAAGCTTCCAGAAACGTGAGAGGTGGTCCTTCGCTAACGGGGAGCACTCCAGTCAGGAGGCCTCATGCAACACACTTGTCGGAACCTTCTAGAACGGAGGAATGTGGGATTGATGAGGAGTCTGGAAGGCCGCTGATGAGTAAACAACCCCGGGCAGTCACGTAGGCCCTAGCACGCGCCTCGACACGTGACATGCTCATACATAGCACTCCAGTCAGGAGGAGGCCTCATGCGACGCACTTGCCGGAACCTTCTAGAACGGAGGGGATCTTGAAGGCCGCTAATGAGTAAACAGGCTGGGACAGTCACGTAGGCCCTAGCACGCGCCTCGACACGTGACTCCACGGAGCCACTCGCAGTTTGGTTTAGTCAAGCCGGCATACAACGTGTAACGAAGTCACATCAAATTCGGTCGGCAAGCAGCCGAGATCCCATGAGGAAAACGCGTTTGAAAATTAATAGCGGACCCGTTTAACAGTGGATTTTCAATATTCTTTAAGCGATGGTTTACTTAAGCCGCTGCCCAACATGTGGTGAAGTTTCATCAACATCGGTCGGTAAACAGCCGAGATCCTATAAGGAAAACACATTTAAAAATTAATAGCGGGCCCGTTTAACAGTGGATTTTCAATTTTCTTTAAGCGATGGTTTTCTTAGGTCACGGCCTGACATGTGGTGAGGTTTCGTCAAAATCAGTCGGTAAACAGCTGAGATCCCATAAGGAAAACGCGGTTATAAATTAATAGCGGCCTTGTTTAATGGTGGATCTATGGGGTTCTTACGTCATTCGCTTCCCTGGGGATAGGCCTACACTCTGGAAAAAGTCCCGTGGGAATCGGTGGATAAATAGGCTAATTATTAATTTTCGAAAGTTTTTTCCTCATGTTCAAGGTCATCACGAAAAGTGCTGCTGGCGGCCGGGGGGGGGGGGGCACCGGGGGGGGGGGCACGGGGGGGGGGGCACGGGGGGGGGGGGCACGGGGGGGGGGCACCGGGGGGGGGGGCACCGGGGGGGGGGGGGCACCGGGGGGGGGGGGGGGGACGTCCTCGCGTCCACGCGTCCACACCGCGCCTTTGCTGGTTCTGAATCGGTCTTTGCCCCCTACTGCCTACTCAGCGAATTTACAATGCATAAATATATCGCATAGGCTACCACATAAAGCCGCTTACCAAGTTTCTTTAATATGCATTCACAAATGAGTGATGTATAACGTTTTAGTTATTCTCCATAAGAATAACATGGGAGCTAAATACGCAGGTTTGCTGTAACAAGGAAGACAAAATATAGGGTTTCATGAAATTTTGTTTAAACTCAACTAGGTAAAGCCCTATACCAACTTTTATTACATTATGTTCATTATTAAGAAAGACATCTATATTATTAAAAGAATTTCTTGATTTTTGTTCGGCAATTTTCAACTCCTAAAATAATTATTTTGTATACATGATTGGTATCAATGAAAAGCTCTTACTCTCTAGATGTGCCTTTTGGAATTTTGAAAAAACCTCCAACTTCAGAGCTTTGTCCCATACTCTTTCAAAGTTCCAATGTTAATCTTATGGAGTTACGTTTTATTACGTCAGCTAATTATAATGTAAATAAAATTGAAAAACCTCTGGCTCTATGCCTGATACATCCCCGTACGGAGAACGGGACACCTGCTAGTAATATTTTACTTATTCTCCATAAAAATGACTTTGGAGGTGAGTACGCAGGTTTGCTGCTACAGGAAATATCGGTAAACATGTTTTTTCTTTTGCAATTAACAATAGACCACA
The DNA here is from genome assembly GCA_963675035.1 of Allygus modestus. Taxonomy (NCBI): domain Eukaryota; kingdom Metazoa; phylum Arthropoda; class Insecta; order Hemiptera; family Cicadellidae; genus Allygus; species Allygus modestus. Next base: position 69,725,741 of record OY776116.1, on the reverse strand, counting down.
ACCAGCTGAAGCCATTTACCGAGTTTGGTCAGTATTCTTTCATAAATAAGCGAGATGGTACCTGGGGGCCGAGCTTTGCTCGGGGGAAGGCCAGTCAGTTTGTTTAGATGACTTGGAGCATATTTAACCACTTCCCCCTACTTATAATCAGATTTGTATAACTCATTTGCCTCTTTTCTACATTTTTAAGGAAAACTTCGGTTGTTATTTAAAGCACAATGTCCCTTTGATTTATTTTATTACTCAATATATATGTAATCCTCACTCAAATATTTTATCCTCTGCTCTCAGGAAACGACATGTTAATAATCATAAACAACATGAGTATTACTTTGACAGTTCCCTGGTTGGTTATGAACAGCTGTTACAATTCATTTGTTTTTATTTGAAACTCCATAAGGCGAATGTTAATTTTTGTAACTATTCATTAGTGAATTTCCTTTGGAAAGTGAACTATTAGCATGACCCGCACGGTGAAACATAAGCCCGGGACCACCATAGAAGTTCCTAACGTGACCCCCGATCACGTTTTGGGGGGTCGTTCAAAATTGTATATATATATATATGTGTGTTTGCACTTTAGCGGTCGCATTTTTTCCGATTTACTTAAAATTTAGTAGGGACATTCCTTTCTGTAATCAGTTGGACAAGTTCGTTGGGAAAAACAATCGGAAAACTCTAAACCCCTTTTTTGGGGATTATTCTTTCAAAGTTCGAGTTTATGGGCCCAACAAGGGTCAGAAAAGCCCTGTATGTAAAATTAATGCATGTACAAATATGGGAATTAGTGAGGCAAAAGTTCTAAGCCCTCTCTCGACATTCTAGCATACTTATTTACCAAGTTATTAAAGAAAATGTGTTTAGACTAAACACAGTACGTTGTCTTATGGGGGTTTTACACTAGAAAAGCCTGTTATTCCTGTGTTTGAGTACTTTTATCATCCTCAGCAACCTCACACCTACTTTCAAGCCTGTCTGAACCTTGTCCTAACATTATAATGCGAAAAATTGTATTCCCAGCTTTGCGAGTAAATGAAACCAGGAGCATCAGAACAGCAAAAAAATAACAGTTTTCAGATTTCAATAAAAATTGGAATAAATGTATGTTTTTACACTGATTTTGAGTTTTATAAGTTTTTATGTGGAAATTCACTTCCCTCACGTCAGCGTGCTGCGTGCGAACTCGTTTGAGTTTTTTTACATTATTTAATTTTTCTTGGGGATGAGGCCTGTCTAGGACTTATTTTTATCCCAGAAATTAGTTATTTCGAACATTTGAAGGAAATCGTTTGAGCCGTTTTTTGGGATCAGTGTCGCAAGCAAGCAAGCATACAAGCAAACTTAAAAATGCCTTCACAGATAGTATTAAAAGTGAGTTATCATTACTGTTGATATATATGTGGGACGCGGAAATATTTGCTACGGACAACGTTTCATGCAAGGTTTCGCTCCACTGAGGTTGACCTGATAATAGCCCTTTCTTATACAAACTGTCCCAAGAATGATGTGAACCGTTTTCGAGCGGCCTCAACTGTTGAAGTAGATTACAGGCCTTCCCGCGTCAGTGTGTTCCCTCCAGTTCCCACCAGCGATCTTCCCGCGGAAAGTCCGGTAATAAATTTATAATAACTAGAACGCGACCGCTCCCGCGTCGGTGTGGACGAGGTCTTGGAATCAGAGTAAATAAATGATCGGGATACATCATGTTAGGCCTCCTTGATTTAATTTAGTATTTTCTTGGAACAAAAAATGTTTGAATAATGTTACTGAAACAAGTACTGATTCACCAATCACGCCACCCTTCAGCCGTCAAACGAACTCGGAGCCGACACAATATAAAGGCTGAGACTATTGTCGCAGTCGACTACAGTTTTTTGTAGTTTCTCACCTCGCCCCAAGTTGACGCCACGTATAGTTTACAACAGGAAGCCCCAAAAATATGGAAGGTATTGACCAGAAAGGGCCGGCAGCTCCCTTTGTTTCAGAAGGCAACGGGTAAACCGGGAAAGCGCCAGTTATGCGAGGGTCGAAAAATGGTCTGCCTGGCACGCACCGAGAAAGCGCCAACGATACCCCAGGTAGCCGGGTAGCCGGGTAATCGGGCGGAGGATGGAATGTAAACAAATAATTAACGCTACGGATTCTTATTTTCATTTGTCTCTAAACTCATTGGACCTTTGACAGACCATAAACGCCTGTGTAAGTATTCATAGTAATTTTAAAAAAACACGCCAGTCTCCCCACCCGAACATTTGCATTTTTCTGGACACCTTGAAGGAGGCCCAGATAGAAACCTAAATTGGCATGAATACCGCTGAAACCATAGGACCTATGCAAAGAAGGATGAAAACCATGTGCATCAACGCTGTTGATAGCACATTTTTGCAGCTATAAAACGGATAAATTGATACCTATATTAAATTTCTTTAAGTGCGTGTCTGTGAAGGTGAGCTGATTGCAAATACGTAAGTCAAAGCTTTTAAATAACATCTGATTGTATTGCACTGTACTGTAGGTACAGGTAAATTTGCATGATATAAAATGCACGATAAACCGATAGTGAAGGGAGAAATAAAGCAAGTCTATTGGTTTGAACTGTAAATGAGATGTATGGAACATCCAGCAATACATATAATGTGTACTGCTGGACACAAACCCCTGCGCAGAGATATGTGTCCGTATACGAACATTCATGTAGGGGTAAGTGTCTGTAAATGTAAATAGAACAATAGACAGACACTACCTCATTTTTATAACAGTAGCGATGATTAGTTGGAAATGCTTGAAATTTAAAGATTTTTTTCCATAGTCAAGTTATTTTACTATCATTATGTAAACATATATTGTATATTGTATACATAATGTAACAGCTTTCCGTTTACTAAAGTTATTAATTAATGTGGAGTTTTTTTTATTAGTATTGTATGCATATATAACTACTTAGTAAGTATTTTAAGAACATGCAGATTAGTCAAAACTAGATTTTAAAGACCACCGGGGAATTTAAATACCATTTATGGACCGAGAAACCATCCCTCCAATGTTTTATTTCTGGACCCACCACTAGAGGCGAATGAGAAAGTAGCTTAGAAATTCACAAAGGCGTTTTGTGTCGCAACGATCTCGTACAGCGACAGGCACCACTTGAATACAGCACCAAATATGACCATCATTAAGAGTTTAATCAGGCGTTATTACACGCTTAAATACGGCACCAAGGCAATTTACAGGTAGGGTAGAGAGGTTGACCCTCCACAACCCCATATATATACTCCCTTCATTCTCTTCTCCACCCTCCCGACTATTTCAGACCCATCTGCCTCTAACTCTCTCAGTGTATTATATTTAAGATTTTTCTCCGTAAAGCACGTTAAAGCTCCATTTCCCCCTAGGTTTCCCGCAAAATGTATAACAAATTATTTAACTAATTCAGTAACTCACCAGCCGTTACTGCTCCTCGTACAACTCTATAAGTGAATTAACATACCAAACCTAAAAAAGAGTTGGCTCCTTTACACCCCGTTCTTTCACTGGTTAAGACAAAGAAAAACAATTCTAATAAACTGTATTGGTAAAAAGTATGATAATTTACTATTTTAATCTAGTAAATGACCGGAACGGTAACACAAACTCCTATTTGTTAGTTAGTTTAGGGATCATTGCATCATGGTTGATAATGTAAAGAAATGATTGAGGGGCTTTTAGAGGATTAAATAATTAATTTAAAAATAAAAATAAGAGGAAGATAAACATAATTTGTCAAATCAACAGTTCAAGATGCATTTTTGATGTTTCTTAAAGTGGGCATATCACTCTATTGATTGTGGAACAAGTTTTTCCCCCATTCTTGTATAGATGATAAACCAATTTTTCCCCCATAACCCGTAATCCCCGGTTTTCAAGAGAGTAGTTAGTTGGGGGGGGGTGAAGGAGGAGGGGTGTAAGTGTTATGGGTAAGAGGGGTGGCTGGTACCGGGTACATGTGTGTCAAGGCGGCCGGTGAAGGGTTCGGTTTCAAGTTAATGTGTTTTTTACAACATTTAAGGGTTGGTGCTGTATTCATGAACCCCGCAAAGACATTCGGGTACCATGACTGGTTGATGAGGGTTAGACGTGGGGGTCATAACAACTTGCCCAACGACAATAGGGTACGAGATCTGTCTGGACCGGACGGCCGATTTCACAGGTGCGAAGCAAGATGAAAATTAATACTTGTTTATACTTTTTAAATTACAAAGGGTTTTTTAAAATGTCTTAAGGGTAATAAAATATATTCATCTATCTATACTAGTATACCAAAATAACTATGGATTTAAAAACGTTAAAGGCACCTTCCCTGTGAAGTAAAATTCACAAAATATGCATTTTATGTACTAACTTTAAAGTTATAGTCATTAATGTTCTGTACTTCTTAAGCTAAACGGGCAGAAAAGTAATTTGTGAGAATATTATATTTTAAAGATTATCTAAACTGTTTGAAAAACAGTAATCAGACATACTTAATGTTTATTAAGACAGTATTATTCACGTGTCATGGGCTCCACAATGTTACAGTCACCAAACCAGCAAAAAAGTTTAAGTATTGTAGATTATCTTTAGTTATTCCCGCCAGCAAAAAAATTAGGTTCTCTTACGTCACATTTTAATAGGAAATTCAGTTTACTAGGTACATTCATTTCGAAAAAACAATCATTTAAGTATTTTGAATTATTTTTCTATGTCGAAGGGTTGCCGAGATATTCGAAGAGTGTGTCCCGGAAGTGAAAAGGTGGGGTCCCTAACGGTTTTTGTATTAACAACACGTGACGAGTGCGCGAGCGTTGCGTAGTGGCGGGCGGGACGATTTGGCGGCAAACGCGGACGTTGGGAGAAATTTCCCTACACTTGCAAAAATTCAGGAGCACCTACTGGGACCAGCGGGCGAGGGGTAGTTGGGAGTAGTGTTGGGGAAGAGGAGAGGGAGCACTTTTTGGGTTCTGGAAGCTCCCATTACGTGCTCTTTCTTAAGTGCTCTTTAAGAGCAGTTATTGGGTTTTGGATGCTAAAAAGAGCACTTTTTGGGTTCTGGATAAATATATTTTTATTTATACCGTACATTACGTTGGACTTATGTAATATAAATCAAAGTTAATATCTAAACAGCTTAAGAATACCTGAATAAACTAACCACTAACCGTCAAAAATATTTCTCATTCTATTCAGTGAAACATAAGGTTTTCTAATAACAGTGACTTAATTAGTCATGCTCGTAATTAGGGATCTAAAATCAATTCAAGTATTCTTATCTTAATTGAACTTTCCGCGAGCAAGGCTTGGCCACGCAAGTACTTAATAACATTAATCCTACATTTATTCTTAATTCGAAGTACGAAAGTTATTGTTTTATTGTTTGTCCCTCATACATTTTAAATTATATTGAAGTGTTTGTATCGTTTCTTTTGAACCCAGTACTGGCTCTAGGGCAGTGCGAGCCGTGCTCCAGCACGGGGCGCGCGGGGCGCGGCACTTTTGGGGGGGCGGCGCTCGGCGCTCATAACGGGTCGTGGAATGCGGCCGTCGTAGTTGGGTATAGCCGCCTTTAAAGGCGGCTTTGAGTTGGGAGCCTGGGGTGGCGGATATATTTGTTAGGGGCTATATATACAGTAGGGGTTGAAGAGGAAAGCCTATTCATGTATATGTGTACGATGATTAGGGGCGTGCGAATACTCAAAAATTTGAGTATTTAAATAGTCAAATGAACTCAAAGTTTTGAAAAATACTCCAAAGTTTGAGCGAGTATTTCCCGCCAATCTTAGGACGATCGCGACCTGCCAAATCACGTAGTAAACGGCCGCCAAAGACGATCGCACCACGTATAATCGGCCGAAAATTACGAGACATAACCTAATGTATTACACATGAATCGGACATAAAAAACTACCGAACTGTGTGGATGGCGACCGAACCACGTTTTATCGGCCGTAACTGAAGACATTACATATGAAATAATCTGGAATTAACGTCCTTGTTCCGTAATATCAGCTACAAACGTCGACGGAAAACAAAATACTGTCCAAAAATGACGACTTTACTACGTAATAACGGCCCAAAATATGACAGAAGATCCGTAGCGATTCTCCGGAGATCGGCGGAAAATACTCGCTCAGACTTTCGAACATTTTTCAAAATTTGGGGGCCTATGCCAAAGCGGGGCCTGGGGCGGACCGCCCCCTACGCCCCCCGCCCCATGTCAGTGCACCACCTGGTGCGGGGTGGGCGGCATAGGCCGTAGCGCTAACGTAAAGAATTTGAAAATATATATAAACCAAACTGATTTTGTAAATTGTTGTATATTATTATTATAAGTTGTTGAAAGGCAATATTTGAAAGAAAGTTATGAACATTCACCATGTTTTGCACCTTCATCATACTTAAACATTAAATTTACATATCAGATAATACAACTTCTGCTCCCCTCTATTCCAAAACGAAAAACGAGCAGCTGTTTTGACCTCTATCGGTTTGTGACAACTTCAGGGCATTCTGATTGGTATTGAGAGTTTGAATAAAACTCGCAGTACGATGCAAGAAATTTGCAATGTTAAAATATAAAGTAACACAATGCAACTAATTGTTTTAATCCGCCCACGCCGATTTTTTAAAAACTAGTTCCTATAGATGAGGAAAGATATGGTTTGGAGGCTGGAGAGTATTGAATAGGGATTTGATCTATTTGAGTTTAGTATAATATGAAATAAGGGGGAAATATGATGCACCCTCCTCAGATTCTGGCGCCCCCTTACATCGTTACTTGTAAGGTTAACTCGTTTAGTTTACTTTGAAAAATATAGTTTATCGTTCCGTCTGTTTAGTAACCATTTCAACCAAGTTCTTACTTGTTAACTTAGTCATTTCGGAGCATTGAAGATTTAGTCGGAAATGTTAAGAATTAAACATATACTTTTCCTCATTACAGATTAAGATTATTTGAGCTCTGGTCGTGGTTAATTGACTAATCATCTGTATTTCTTACTAATTGGCATTACTTTAAATAAGTTGCGACAGTGTATCACAGTATAGTACTATCGAAAAAAAACATGTTTACACCCAACTTGAGTTTTTAGAGTCATTGGTGTTAAACTTAATTGATCCAAACACTTTTAGAAGATAAGATTCAATATATCATAGAATAAAAAAAATTCAAAATAAGCTTTATAGCTACACACAACCTTAAAGATTAAATACTCGAAGATATAGTCAGTATAACTGAAAAACGTGTTATACATTAAAATCATTAACAAATATTATATTCAGAAATCATTAGTTTTTTTTTCAAAAACAAAAATAACTCAACAACAAACTTTGCTGTATCCTATCCATCGCAAACTTCAGCCTCACAGATTCCACGAACCGTCAGAATCGCGGTCGGTTTTGATCAGCGTTTTGAATATTGTTTTGGTTCCCCTGGACCTGGACGAAATCTTTCCCACGCTCAGAACAGATGTACTGTTATCATTATGTACTTCACCGTTCCTGCTTAGTTTTAAGGGTTTGTTTTCATTATTATTTCTCTTAAAGAAACACATAATTGTTTTATGATACACAGTGTATTGTGATACGTGGATTACAAGTGTGCACATTTGTTGTTTTAAAATTTTAAATTTTTTAGTTATTTGAGGTTTTTAATTTTTTTATGGCAAAAAGTTTAGTGGCGCGGAAGATCGGAAACGGGATACATTTCCAGGACGATAATATATGAAATCAAGATTTTGAACTACACAAGTCTCTTATCTGAATGTGTTCCATTGCTTGTCATTTCAGGTGATTAGCTTAGCACGGAACCAGAAACATCGCAAACGCAACAACAAGCGAGGGAGAGATTAGTTCGTTTCGTGAAATTCCAGTGAGCGGGAAAGTCCCTGGCCCACTGTGGCTGTTTAGGGCGCTTGGGCCCACTTCAGCCGAATAAGGGAGAGAGGCGCGCATGTGTCAGTCTATCTCAGAACTATGGGGTAGGGAGGTTTTGGATTATGGTGGGGGGCGTAAAATTTGGTCTTTGCAGGGCGCTGAAAAACTGACCAAACCCCCTGAACGAACCTTATTCCATTCGTTGGTCCATACAGTAGATCTAGTGTAAAAAGTAGACGAAATATATTTACCGAAATTTACCCGTCGTGTTTAAGTCTTTAATTAATAATTAAATACATAAATAAGGAGACGTGAAAAAACAGCAAAATAATTATAATTTGGCATTTATATATTACAATTAAAACACATCTGTAAGACCAATTAAATAAATTAATACAACTTATATTGATTTATTTCGTTTGACATTGCTCTTTCATAATCGCCACAGGTTGTGATCCGACATTGGTATATATAACACTGCATGCATCTGACTTAAACAATTTAATATGATAATTATCCATAGATGAAGATATAGTTACTTAAAGTTAAATTCTTAAAAACGAGTTTTCTCTAAAAAATTAGCTTAAATCATGGACTGAACGGTTGACGGTATGGCTGACATTGGGTTCCCCGAGTGGTCAAAGAATTATATAAGGGTCAATAATCCTACTCTTTAAAAAAGTAGTAAGTTCCCCCAGTGGACCGTCAACGTGTCCACCGAGATCGTCATGTCCGAGTTCGTCACATCTACGAAAATCAATGAGCCGTACTAATTAGGGTCGGCCGCCTACCTGCCCCGCCGGGTATGTCATGCCTCCTCCGCCCGAACGGGAACAACTTATGCTAGTCACAGATCACAAGAGAACGGTCAAATACCGTTCTGAATCTTTACGCTCAGAGTTTACTGATGTTGGTTCTTCATGTAGCTGAAAATTACAACTAGCCTGTACATTTCGCCGAGCAATATTAAAAGTGTTAAATATAAGTTCAATTAAACTTTTATCCCAGATAGGATTTGGTTGTTATATTTATTAAATTCTTAAATTGTAAGAATGTATTTAACATATTTTTAATTAAGTAATTGCGAAAATATCATATCAAAACTATTACAACTTTGGTAAATTTAACCTGACAGCTGTACTATTGTATTTATTTTATCCGCACGAATACCAAGCCCTTGCTAATGAACAAACATGCACATTTGCATTTTTTTAAACTCTATTTGAAATGTAAACAGCAATATTCTTTAAAAATTTTAACATTCCGCTTTATCAGTTGATAGTTGCTCTAATAATGAAGAGCCCGCATGATTTAATAGTTGACGGAGTAAACATCCTGAAAATGTAAAATAAGCGAGAACATTATTACAATTAACACATATAAAAATGCAATGTTATGCTTTGCAAAAGATGAATGTTCATCTCAGCAAGGCTATATACCCTTATCCAAGGTGGTCCTGAGGCCGGTGACCGCGGTGAGTCATTTCCCACCCTTGCATTCCTCTACTCCAGAGGTCGACCACTCCAGATTCCAAATCACAGTTTAGACACCCCTCCCCTTAAAATATGCGAAAGAAGGTAAGTTTGAGAACCAAATTTACTCATTCAATTTTGGGACACCACCAAGTGCAATCAGTCACGGAAAATGTCCACTATAATTTCTTAAATAACAAATCTAAAGTAAGTTTACATTTTTAATTAAACACTACTACTGTTTAAAGTGTAGCAATTCAGTTCAGGGTCCTGACCTACGAACTAGTTCCAGTAGGATAGGATCAGTCGGCAGTAACCAGCGGTGTTATCAGCCGACCCTAGATGTCCACTTTATATATTTCTATTAATCAAATCAAATCAAATCAAATATATTTATTGCCACAAAACAAAATAAATTGCATTAGCATACGTCATTACAAACATTGTTCTAAAACTAAACATATTTGTTGTCAAAATAATCCTTAACACTATAAAAACTACTTTTAAGTAAAAACCTTTTTACATTTCTTTTGAAGGTCACTAGATTACATTCTTGTTTAAGAGTGGTCGGAAGGCTACTGAACATTTTTATACAATTATAAACTGCATGGTTTTTGAAAAATGTTGATTTGTGCGGTGGTATATTATAATTGTGCTTGTTTCTGGTTTTACTATTTGACGATGGCAAAAATTCTTGAAAAATGTGCTGGTTCTTTTTTAAAAAAATAAGTGATTCAAAGATATAAATAGATGGAAAGGTGAGCAGATCAAAATCCTTGAAGTAGGAAGCACATGATACTGCTTCATCGATTCCTGCAATTATTCTCACAGCTTTTTTTTGAAGAATGAAAAGAGTCTTCGTATATGAGCTCTCAGACCCCCAAATCACAACTGCGTATGAAAGAAATGGATAAATGAGGGCATAATATGCTGAGAGAAGAACTTCAGTACTAGAGAAGGTAGATAGACGTCTTAACACAAAAACACCTGAAGACAAACGGCTAGCGACATGCTCTATGTGAGAAAAAAATTTTAAATTTGAGTCTAGGTGAAGCCCCAAAAATGTTACGTCATCTGCTGCAGTAACGACACTTTCACCTATGGACAATTTTAGAAGAGATGTTTCTTTATGGCCAATGGAGAAATCAAGCAGTTTGGTCTTATCAGAATTGACACACAACATATTTTCATGGAACCATTGCACAATACTATTTGATTTAACATAAGAGTCAATTTCCAAATCTGTTCTTGCCTGATGCGATATGGCAAGTGAGGTGTCATCTGCGAAAAGACACAGATTAACATTAATAACGCATGATTTTAAGTCATTGATGTATAAAATGAACAACAACGGGCCCAGGATTGAACCCTGAGGAACTCCGGAGATGACAAGCTTCTCATCTGAGTATGAGTATGTCATACAATCTTTATTACGTTACTCTTTCTCCACGAGAAGACAGGGCTGCTATCCTTCCACCATTTCTCCCCTCAACCCATTGGCATTGACAGGTTCATAAAAACGTCAATTCTTAGTTGGGAATATTTCCCCCAACTACACTTACAAACAACCGAACGTCCAGCTAGTAAACTCCCACTATCATATCAAAACAAATAGGTGCCTCAAACAATCTTCAAAAAAAGAAAAAAAAAACTTGATCAATTAACAAAGTACCAAAGTAACAAGGTCTTTCAAAATATGTATGTTGAAATTTTCACGTAAGTATTCTCAGTTACTTGAGGGACATCATGCTACTCATGCAGAATGCGGTCTCTAAAATGGTGGATTCCAACGGATTTCCAGGTACGGCGGGTGGTCCCTTTACTCCGTACTTGGTTGGAATTTACCAGGCGTGCCGAGACAATGATTCCTTCGCTAGCCCCCCCCATGGGGGGTTATCTGTTTGTGTCCCGCTTAACTAATTCCCTGAAAGACCGGTCGTTTGTCATCCTCCCCTCAGAAAATTTACAAAATGAAGGACTGATCATTAAAAACTATTATTAAGCTTGTACTGTTGAAAAAAACACTTTTGCTAAATCTACCATATACGTCGGTTTTAATATTCATAAATCTTAGCACCAGTATAAGTGTCCCAATATTGTAATTCAATAACAATAACACGATAACTTAGAGTCGAAAATTACTAGTAGACATTTATAGTGTTTCATTTCCTAATAAAATAACAGGGCAATCAGATCATTATTAAACATTTTACACGTGAATGGATTGTTAGTTAGTTGTTACGTATGCCTCCATGTGTCCTCAGCTAAATTGTCATCTAATAAAATGATAATATTTAAGTTAATAAATAATAATGGCACGCCCAACGTGCTTCCTTATGGGTGTGCCCTACCTGCCTTCCGCACACTAGAGTAGGGTTTTGCATCCCCCACATTGTAGGCTCAATTGTTAATCAATTAAAAATAATTTGTTTTTAATTCATTCCCAAAATAAGCATCTATGATTTATACGGTTTAAAAACCGTGGTTTTCATTCAAACTAATTGGTAGGCCATTAGTAAAGTTTTCAAATTAAGTGTTTTTCTAAAGCTTCCTAACGTAAGGAAAATAATTATTTTGGAAAAAAAGGAACAGCACGAATCCTAGATTGGAATCTGTAAAGTGTGAAACTGCAAATATTTTGGTAGACATCTGTAAAATAACAGTGCGATTGAGGAGAACAAAAAGGTCTGCAAACGTAAATATGCATGGCCTGGCTTGGTTACAACACCGTACGGATCATTCAGTCTGGGGTAGGGCGCACCTTAGTTTCCAAGACCACGCCATCGCGACCTGTTCGACGTAATATCCACTGATGCGGACGTGATGTCCGCTGCTCGTTAACGTGGTTGTGGTTTCATAGACAGCGTAATTATTTCGAGGGTCAATGCGAAGCTGTCGAGGGTAATCAGTAAACTAGGCCCACAAGCCTACTTTTCGTAATTTCAATATATTAAAGAGGTTATAATTTAAATTTGCAATCCCTCCAAAGCTGAGTTGAAATTTTCTTTCATGCGCTATCCTCACATAAATATATTTGTAGATTTTTTTAAATAAAAAAATACGGGATTCCAACGAACGAAATCTATTAAAATATAATCTTTTTCTGCTGTGAACACCTTTGACTTCATCTTATGTTAATATTCAAATTAAATTGTAAGTGAGCTCACAAACTAAGTCGTTTAAACGAAAACGAGGTCACACGCAGCACGCTGACGTGAGGGAAGTGAACTTCTACAAAACAAAATAAACATATACACAAATAATAGCAAATACACAAATAACATATAACTTCAAAAACTGTGTTAAATATAGTCGTATTCCAATTTTTATGGGAATCCGAAAATATTTAATCTTTTAGCTGTTCTAATTCTCCTGGTTCTATTTACCTGCAATGCTGGGAAAAAATATTGCGCATTTTAAAGTTAGAAAAAGGTCCAGTTAGAATTGAAAGTAGGCGTGGATGCTAGGGATGATAAAACTACACCAAAATATGAATAACAGAATACGTTGTCTTATGGGGTTTATACATTGGTAAATACTGTTTCTCATGTGTTGATGTAGTTTTATCACCATGAAAAAGAACGACATGGTTAAATTATCTTCCCTGACTGTTTCATTTTTATTATATAAATAAGAGATTCTTTAACATTTGTTTTATTGTAATGGATACCCTTTTTAGGCTCAAACAGGAGGATTGTGTCTTCTGGTGGGACAATAGACAAGAAAATATAGTTTACAAAAATGAAATAGAACATTTTGAGAAAGGAAAACCTATAGACATTGGAAGTAGGATTGTAATGAATTATAAGAACAAGTTTTTTTGCGGGTAAGTTATTGAAATGGAAGCTCAAAGTCACGAAGAAGCAGCCAAGTCACCAACAGACGAGACCTCGTCAGAAGAAGATATCACCAGGATTTTTTGTCTCTTAAATTTCAACGATTTCAGATAGTCCTTTGAAGTGGGACGGGATTTTAAAGTTAACATAGGCCTGATTAGAGAAACCGTACAAACGCGAATTGTTTCATGACAGGTGCAACATTATGATATCAAATATGGCTGGAACAGTTGTGGCGTCAAGAACTGGCTTCAAAACGCTGTGAAATCATACAAGTACCACAAGAGATTGTTATTAAACCAAACTATCCAGTGTTACATTGCACTTAGGTCTCCACCAGTTATAATATTTAAGTATATTTTTAATTTAATTTAAATAAGGTTGTATATGTTTAAAATACATATATTTTATAAAATTAAAATGTTTTACAAATGTTTATGGAGTTAGAAACAAATCTATTTTTTGTGTAAAAATGGGTAAAGATATCCTAACGAAATTTTTTTGACAACTAGGTAACATTAACACCAACACCCAGTAAAA